>CM059613.1:14921634-16143461 GCA_030412105.1 Cyclura pinguis | reverse complement strand
TGAGGAAGGGAGGAAGGGAGGAAGGGAGGAAGGAAGGAGGAAAATATGAGAGGAAGAAGGAAGGAAAGTGAAAGAGGAGGAAGGAGGGAAAGAAGGAAGAAAAGAAAGGAAGGAAGGAAGGAAGGAAGGAAGGAAGGAAGGAAGGAAGGAAGGAAGGAAGGAAGGAAAGGCAGAGAAAGAAAGAAGGAAAAGAAAGAAAAGGATGGAAAAGGAGAAGGAGAAGGGAATGGAAAAGAGAAAGGAAAAAGAAAAGGAAGGAAGGAAGGAGGGGAAAGAGGGGGGAACAGGACAAAAAGAAAGAGAAAGAAAGAGAGGGAAGGAATGAAGGAAAAATAAGGAAGGAAGGAAGGAAGGAAGGAAGGAAGGAAGGAAGGAAGGAAGGAAGGAAGGAAAGTGAAAGAGGAGGAAGGAGGGAAAGAAGGAAGAAAGGAAAGGAAAGGAAAGGAAAGGAAAGGAAAGGAAAGGAAAGGAAAGGAAAGGAAAGGAAGGGATGGAGGGAGGGAGGGAGGGAGGAAAGGCAGAGAAAGAAAGAAGGAAAAAAGGATGGAAAAGGAGAAGGAGAAGGGAATGGAAAAGAGAAAGGAAAAAGAAAAGGAAGGAAGGAAGGAAGGAAGGAAGGAAGGAGAAGGAAGGAAGGAAGGAAGGAAGGAAGGAAGGAAGGAAGGGCCAGAAAGTCATGGCAGAAAGAAAGAAAACAGGAAGAAAAATAGGAAGAAAGGGGGCAGAAGAAAAAGAGAGAGAGAGAAAAAGACAGAAATGTGTGCAGCATGTAATTTATAAATGTGGATAATGTGTTGATTTTGCAGAGAAATGCATGGCTGGGTTAGCTGAAATCAATACTTCCCTTTGGAAAGTATCGCCTTTCTACGGGCGGTTAGAGACAAACAAATAGGGCTGGCCGGTTGTCATTTCTACCTGTCACGAACTTTGACTGCCCCTTTTTGCTGTTTTGAAAATACCACGGCCGCTTAGCTTCCAGGATCAGACGGGATCTGGTGGCTTCGTTACTAAGTGTTGCCACCAGCATTGCTTAGAAGCTTGATTTAATGAGAGCCCAGCTAAGGAGCAAATACACTTGTGTGGAACAGACATACTAGGAACAGCTGAAGATGTTCTTCTGCATCAGGAAAAGGAGCAAGGAGTAATTTCGGGAAAAGTTACAAAGACTGGATCCGTTAGCCAATGTTATAGAAGTCAAGTTAAAACTTTTAACTCCCCATCTTCAAGCCGAGAACGAAGGAAAGAGAGCAAAGAGACAGAGACGGTGGGATTTTAATGTGACCGCAGACTCTGGAAATTTCCTGGGCCACCTTGTCTAGGTGCAGAAAGTATTTATGGCCATGCATTGCAACAGATGGGTGAGCAAATGGAGAAACTTGAGCTAAAGGATGGGTGTAGGCATGCTTTGGGCCCTATGCTATCCAAAAACCTCAAATTGCTCTAATAGCGATGAAGGATATGAGTGAGAATGCTGGATTTTCTAACACTCTCCACTGAGTTCTATAGAAAGGTTGCAACAAATGATTCAATTCTCTTTCAGGAACAACCTTTTCTGGAAACAAATATAGTTTCTGATTGCCTTAGTGAGACGGCCAGCATAGTTTGAGTATCAGGCTACAAGTCTGGAGACCAGAGTTCAATTCCTCGCTTGGCCGTGGCAAGCCACCAGATGACCTTGGGCAGGTCACATACTCTCAGCCTCAGAGGCAGGCCAAGGCCATCTCGCCAAGAAAACCCCGTGATAGGTTCACCTTAGGGTTGCCATAAGTCAAAAAGGACTCCAAGGAACGCAACAACAAATCATTTCTGAGCGTGAAGAAACCCGGTAGAAAGAAAACCAACTCCTTCGGTGCTGGAGGAAAGCTCCAAGGGTATGGAGGGCCAAAAGGACAGAAGAATAGGCCTTAGAGAAAATCAGCCCGGATGCAAAGGCTACTAAACTGAGGCTGTCCTGTTCTGGATTTATCATGAGATGATTTGACTCGCAGTTTAACTTTTTGCTATGAAAGCTTCTGTTCTCTGAGTGTTCCTGGCCTAAGAAAACCCCGTGAAACGGGGTTGCCATAAAGTTGACAGGTGACTTAGAGGCACACAAGCAATGGGCCTTGATATCTTAAAGCCCCCAGAACCCTCTCTGCCCTTGGAAACGAAGCAGGGTCAGCCCCGGCTGGCGCTTCCTCCCGGGTCTGGAGAGGCGAGGCCCTCGCGGTCGGAAGGGAAGGGAGACCCTGCCCCTCGGCCGGGCGGAGGGGTCTCTCTTCCGCCCACACCCACCCCTTTGGTCGGCCCTTCTCCTTCCGCCTTCCGCCCGGAGCACCTGGGGGAGAGGCCGAGGGAAGGCCGGGGCCCCGCCCGCCCGGCAACATCTGCTCTCCGAAAATCCAGGCTCCGGGGCAGCTTTGCGGCCCTTTAAGCCTCCCGGCTTCCCGGGTCATTAAAAAGACATTAGGCCGACTGGGAAGCAGCAGCGGGTGATCGGGGGAGGCCCTGCATCGACTGGGGGGCCTTCCTGCCCCCTCCCCGAATCCGTGTTTCTTTTGCCCAGAATTGGTGGCAGGCCTCCCCCCCACCCGCCAGCCTTCTTGCTCGAGACCCGCTCTTGCCTGACTTTCCGCCTTTTCCCCGCCACCCTCCATCCTTCCTCTGCCCCCCCCACTTTGCACATTCCCTCCCTCCCTCCCTCTTCTGCTTCCCTTCCCTACTCTTTCTAACTCCTCGACTTTTTAAATTCTTTCTCCTCCTCCTTCTTTGTCCTCCCTTCTCTCTCATCCTCTCTTTCCTGTTTTGTCCCTCCTTCACTACTCGTTCTTTCTTCCTCTCCTCCTCCATTTCCCCCTTTTTTCCTTCCTCCTTCCCGCCCTCCCATTTTCTCTTCCTTTGTTTCTTTCTTTCCTGTCCTCCTCTCTCTCTTCTTCAGTTGCTTTCCTACCCGTTCTCTCTTTTCCCTCTTTCCCTCTTACTTTTCTCCTTCCTTTCTCTCTCATCCACTTTCCCCCATTCTCTCTTTTCCCTCCTTTCTCCACCCTCCCTTTTTCCTTCTTCCCTTTCACTCCCTCCTCCTGTTTTCTCCCCCTTCCTTCCTTCCTTCCTTCCTTCCTTCCTTCCTTCCTTCCTTCCTTCCTTCCCTCCTTCCTTCCTTCCTTCCTTCCTTCCTTCCTTCCTTCCTTCCTTCCTTTCCTCCCTCCTTCTTTCTTTTTCTTCTTCACCTGCCTTCCTCCTCATTCTCTCCATTCTTCCTCCCTTCTCCACTCTCTCCTTTTCCTTCTTCCCTTTCCTCCCCTCCCTCCTATTTTCTCCTTCCTTCCCCCCTTCACTCCTTCCTTCCATTCTCTCTCTTCCCCCCTCTTTCTCTCTCTTCCTTCCTTCCTTCCTTCCTTCCTTCCTTCCTTCCTTCCTTCCTTCCTTCCTCCCTCTCTCTTCTTCATCTGCCTTCCTCCCCATTCTTTCTTGCTTCCTCCTTTCTCCAGTTTCCCTTTTTCCTCCCTCCCTCCCCCCTCCCTCCGGCTCCCCCTTTCCTTCCCTGCCCCCCCCGCTGCCCCCCCCAAACCCTCAGCCTCTCCGGCCCTCTGCGTCGCCCCAACAGGCCTTCCCACACAGCCTGCTGGGTTGCTTGGGCTCTTCCCGCGGAGGGGCTGGGGGCCGGGGCTTTGGGGGTCGGGGCTTTGGGAACCTCCTCTCCTCTCCGGCTCTACCTCCTTCCAAGTTCCAGGTAGTCCTTTTTTGGGGGGGGGGGAGAAACTTCATGCCCCCCCCTCCAGAAGTTCTCTTCCAAGACTCCGTGGAAGGTGGTCCTTCTCTAGGGCGCAGAGGGAGAAGCGGGGGGGACCTGTGTGTGTGGGTGGGTGGGTCTCCTCCCTCCCCCCCGGAAACAAAAGGAAAGCTCCCCTGCGTTTCGAGGGTCTTTAAGACGAGGGGAAGCGCAGGGACAGGGTAGCGGGGTGGGGGGGGGGGGTCTTGGCTGCCTCTTTTTATTTTTCCCGATTTTTCCGTTTCGGTGGCCTGAGAGCCGAGGAGGGCAGCCCCGAATAAGAGGCGGGCAGCGCGCGCGGCTGGGCGAGAGAGCGAGAGCGAGCGCGAGAGAGCGCGAGGTTTGGGGGGAACCGCCTTCCGCGAGCTCCGCCGGACCGTCCCGGAGAGAGACAAGGCGCGCCAGTCCGGATCCGGTGCGAAGCTCGCTCGGCGGGGGCTGGCCCGGGGGGGGGCAGAGGAAGAGCTCGCCGGAGGAGGGGGAGGCGAGGCGGGGACACCGAAGCGGCCCTGAAAGCGGCGGGGCCGGGGGCCGGGAGGGGGCCTTCTTCGGAGCGGAGGGGCGCCGGGGAAGAAGGCGGGGGAGTGGCACGCGGAAAGGACCCCCCCCCACCTCGAGCGTCCTCGAAGGACCCCCCCTCAAAACAGCCAGCAGAGGGGAAGGGGGGTGGGATGAAGAGATTGGAAGGGGAAATAAACCGGGAAGGGGGGCCCCGCGCCCCTCGCGCCCGGGAGGGGGGGCGGGGGGCCCGCCGCTCGTGCGCCCGGGAGGGCCCGGGGGAGGCGGAGGAAGGGGGCGCGGGGGGAGCCTCTGCCCGGCGGGGGGTGCCCCCCCCCCCCGAGGCTGGGCCCGGGAGAGAGGGAGGCGAGGTCCCCCTTCCGGTCGGACTCGAGCCAAGGCGCCCATTTCTTCGAGGACGGGAGGGCTCGAGGGACCCGGGCGGGATCGGAAGAGGGGGGGATCGGCCGCCGTAGCTTCGGCCGGGCCGCCCCCGGGCCCCTCGCTTCGCCCCGGGAAGAGGGCGGGGAACGCGAGGAGGGGACCAGAACCGCGGGCTGAGCCCTCCGGGACCAGAGCGCTGGTCCTTCGCGTGTCATTTCAGGTCGTTGCCAGCTCAGGTCACTCCCCGAGGCGAGACCGTCGCGGGGTTTCCTTGGCCAAGATTCGCCCAAAGGAGGTCTGCCCTCGCCTTCCTCTGAGGCCGAGAGAGTGTGACTTGCTCCTTCTGAACAAATTTTGCCCGAGAGAGCCCTGTGATAGGTTCACCTTAGGGTCTCCGGAAGTCAAAAACGACCCGAGGACTCGCAACAGCAACGACGATCTTAAAGTTTTCTTGGCTAGATTTGTTCGGAGCGCCTTTGCCTTTGCCTTCCTCTAAGGCTGAGAGAGTGTGACTTGCCCAAAAGTCAGCCGGTGGGTTTCCGCGGCTCGGCAGGTGTTCCAACGGCAGTCTCCCGGAGTCCCGGTCCAACGGTTTAAGGATGCCACCGTGTTCGCTCTTCCTCGGAGGGGCTGCTGCCCGAAAACGCAGGAGTTGCCCTCACCCCCATGGTGCCTGGTAGGGGCAACTGACGGTCGCTACGCCCCTGGAGCAGAGAATCCACTCCAGGTTTTCCCGCGGTCTTTAAAGGTCTTCTCCAAAGTGCTGAACGCTCTTCCTAAACGACTTCAGTACCTTGGGGAGCTCCTTCAAAGCGACACAAAGCCTGGACCGGACTTACGACAAACCCGGGGGTCTCCAATTAGTGGCAATACCTGGCTTCAGTGAAGCGGCAATTTCCGAATATTTTAGTTTAACCTAAAATGGTTGCTACCACAACATGGGCTGTGGAGGCCATCTCTTAAATGTCTAGAACTGGACTGCTGAACCAGAACTATTTCTACCTCTTTTTATTTTGCTTCTCGAGAGGTTCCTCCTATTTAACATCTATAAGGCAGAGAGGTAAACACAACCTTCTCTTGGGTGAAAACAAAGGTACCTGTTGAATCTGGACGATGCTGGTGAGGGACACTTTTCATTTTTTAAGGAATCTCCCCAGTTTCATCAATTGCACGTTTGGGACAGAAATAATTTGAGCGTTAAAAACATGCAGTTGCAAGAGATGCGTTTCCCAGTCCCTAAATATAACCACAGCGGCCTTTGGCGAGTGGCTTTGGAATCACACCCGGTTGGGGGCAGCGGAGCTACTGGAGGGCATCTTCAGGGCGTAGAAAGAGCAGAGCTGAGCAACTGCAGTTCTTCCAGCCCGTGAAACTCCAGCGTCTTGGCTTATTTTATATCTTTCCTAGCCTAGTCAGCTGACATTATCTTGTCCAATAAGATGAGAGATATTTTTAAGTCCCTATTTATATAAATAAGAAATCTCTTCCTTCAAGGTGACATAACACACCAGGTACACTTAGCTGCTTTTCATTAGATTACATCGGCCATTCCCTTTCATTTGGCCCCTGTTTTGGGTTTATTATACGTTAATCCGGTGTTCTTGATTCCTTGTCAACGCTTCTAATCGGGTCGGTTTCACGCCCAGAATTAGCCAGCGCCGTTGCAATACACCAGACTGACGGGATCTGACCAAAGTCCTAATGCCTGTTTGGAGTAACAAAGACCCCAAAAGCCCGGGGAAAAAGCAGCTTCGGAGAATGTGCAAAATGCCTTTTGCTTACCTCTAAGCAGCTGGAACCGGTGATCGGTCACGTCTGGGAAACGGATAAGGCCCTGATGGTCCATTGCAGCGGGATTTCACCCCCAGGATCCGGCCCGAGAGCAGCCGACTCTTAAAAGCCTGGACCCAAAGCACCACCCACCGGGTGCAGGA
This sequence comes from Cyclura pinguis, assembly GCA_030412105.1. NCBI lineage: Eukaryota > Metazoa > Chordata > Lepidosauria > Squamata > Iguanidae > Cyclura > Cyclura pinguis. Next base: position 16,136,897 of record CM059613.1, on the reverse strand, counting down.
GAAAGTCAAGCGCGTGACGTGAGGACAAGAGTGTCCAGCGGTTGCCGTCGTGATCTAGAAGAGGAGAAGCGTTCATCTGGGCGGCAAAGACTCGGAACACCAGCAGAGCCATCTTGGAAAAGAGACCCAAAGGCAGCGGTTCAGTTCAGGCAAGGTTTGGAGGAAGCGGTCGAGGGCCCCAGTCAGAAGAATGAGCGGAAACCCCTCCAAAGGCAGCAGGGAGCCTGCCGTTGTTTTTCCCGTCCTGCCTTTTTCCCAGGCCGAGACTCAAAGCAGCTTACGGCAGTTGAACGTAGCTGGAAAAAAAATCACAACATTCAAACATTTAAAATGCAACTGAAGTGTCAAAAAAGTAAAACCTGTGAAAAACATGCACCAAATTAAAAGCCAAACAGAAAATGGAAAAAGCCAGTGCTTTATGTGAAGCCTTTCCCCCCTCAAGCAATGGTCTTCCAATTGTTGCAACAAAGGAAGAGAGTTTTTATCCCGAGCTTCGGTTTGTGTCCAAGGGGCAGCCTGAGCAGAAGCATCTCTCGTGATCTGTACCCCCATATTGTGTGACATAATAATCAATTTAGAAGTGCTGACACCCCCATAATTACACCCCATATGCACACATCAGAGAGTCCCCTCCCCCCCCAAAAAACAGGGAAACTGCCTTGATCTAAAATGTCCTAGCAATTCTTATCACCAATCATGGTAGATCTTTTGTAAAGCTACTGGGTCTTAATTGCTATTTCAGGACCAAGCCTTGCGACAGGGATTCCTCACGACAATACAGTATCGCTGGCAAAGTCCATCTCGTTCATCTCCAGTGGCTTATAGGGCGAGGTTTCCAAAGTGGGAAGGAACAGAGAGATTGGGGGGTGTACAAGGAGACCACTCGCCCCCTCCCAATGAAAAGGCCCTGGCTCCACTGCAACATCCCAAGTTGTGTGGGTTCTTGTCCCCTTAAACCCTGGATTTTCTTCCCAAGGCACCTTTGGCGGTAATCGTAAGCTAACCGGCGTTCCTCTTTTTCTCATTCGGTTGCATTTCCTTTCTTTGTTTTGTTCTAGCTTCCTGCCATAAGCGGCCATGAGAATCTTTTGATGCTGAAAGCAGGGTACCAATTGCTTCAATCAGATAATCAATTGTTCTCCCAAGAGCCGGGCTGCATCTCATTAAGGCCATTTGTTGAGCCGCTTGCTCTGTTTACACCGGAACAGGAGTCCCTGCTTCTCTTCCTTGGAAGAGACAGCCTGCAATTTCTGGACCCCAGGAGGGCAGGCGCGCCGGGCCCCACTCAAAGGGAAGGGGCTTCCAAAGTTAGCCCACCGCATTGGAAGAAAGGGAAGGAACACGGGTTTTCACTGAAAGCAGGGACAGGGAAGGCTCGGCTTTGCAGAGGCTGTTGGACTAAAGCTCCCGTCACCCCCAACATTGGCTGTTCTGATGGTACTTCTAGTCCAGACTGGAGGAGAGAAATGTCCCCTGCTTCAGAGCAAAAGAGCACCCTCTCCAGTGTTGCCAGGTTTTCAAACAGCAATGGGGGACAAATTTAAGATGGGTGACACCTGGCTTTGTCTAGGAGTCTTAGTAGACCACAAGCTAAACATGAGACAGCAGTGTGATGCAGCAGCTAAAAAAGCCAATGCGATTCCAGACTGCTTCAATAGGGGTACAGTGTCTAGATCAAGAGAAGCGATAGCAACACTCTATTTTGCTTTGGTCAGATCCCATCTGGAATCCTGTGTCCAGTTCTGGGCTCCAGAATTCAAGAATGATATTGGCAAGCTGGAACGTGTCCAGAGGAGGGCGACCAAACTGGTGGAAGGCCTGGAAACCGTGCCATACGAGGGGTGGCATAGGGAGCTGGGTAGGTTTAACCTGAAGAAGAGAAGGTTAAGAGGTGACACGATAGTGACGTTTAAGTATTTGCAAAGATGTCATATGGAAAATGGAGCAAGTTTGTTTTCTGCTGCTCCAGAGACTAGGACATGGAGCAATGGCTTCAAACTACAGGAGAACTTGCCTAAGCTCTAGAGTGTCTGCCTTCAATATCCGAGCTTTGGGTTGTCGGTTTTTTGTTTTTGTTTTTTCCTGTAAGCCAGGGATGAGTATGTTACGGTCCCTCCAGATGCTACCGGGCTCCAGCCGCAAGAGAGGGCCGGTGGCTGCCCCTAAACTCTGGAACTCCCTTCCCAAGGAGGCTGTAACGGCCCCCTCCCCGTTGTCCTTCTAGCAGAAGGCTAAAACCCTTTTTATTCAGAGAGGCTTTTAAAACAGAAAGGTTTTATCGAGCAGGCCAGGGAAGTGCTGTATTGCTTTAATTGCTGTTTTTAAGAACTTTTCGTCTCATTGCAGTTTTACTCTTTGCTGTTATTGTTCTAATACTGTAAATGTTTAATTCTATTTTGATATTCACTTTTATACGTTTTTAATTGCATTGTTTTTCAAAACTGTACACTGCTTTGAGTCCCAATTTTGGGGCAAAAGCTGGGTGATGATGAAGATAAATAATACTGTATTTGCTAGCGTACAAGACACACCCCAATTATATGCCGGTAAATACTATTTGTTGGTGTATAAGACATACCCGTGTACGAGACGCACCCCATTTTCAAACGGTACTTTTGGGGGGGGGGAAGTAAGTCAGCAAACGCAATAAAAATAATAAAACAATCACTACTACAAGTAGTGCTACTTCCATTAGTCTCAGCCAACATAGCCGTTGATGAATTCTTTACAGCTTTCTATAAGGAATTAATTCTATAATGAATTACTCTACTCATAAAAGCCTCTGGGTGAACCGATGAACGAATGCCTGTATTCTTTCCCAAAAGCCTGGAATACTTTTCTACCTCAAAGACGTTCTGTTGTCATCCTCGTTTTTAAAAATTGTTCACCGAGGGGAAAAGATCGGGAAGGACTGAGCACTGCGCAGCCGTCGTCCGATCAATCCCGTGTCGCATTGTGCGCTAATGCGCTCCTCTTTGAAAGATGGCCCTTTCAAAGGGTTTGCAAGATGCACCTGCGTGGTGCCGGCCGCCCGGCACTCCGGTATCGGAGCGGCGGCGGCGATGCTTAAAAGCCTGGCTTTGTTTCCCAAGTTGAGACTTCTCGGCGGCGGCGCAGCTTCCATGTAAACACTGCGCAGCGCCGTCGGATGTAAACAATCCGATTATAATCGTGGAGAAGGGACTCGGGCATTGTGTGCTTCGCGCCGACTCCGCAGGCATCCCCGTTAACCAGAGCAAGATACTTATCTTGCCTTTATCTCGCACAATGATATTTTCAAGATTACCTTGGCAAATAGCCGCGCGCCTCCGAGGGAAGCGGAACGTGGAGCAACGAGGAGGAAAGCGGCTCTCGGCAGAGACGCGGAGCTGGCTTCTTACGGAGTGGCCGCGGTCCCCCGTCACCAGGAAGATGGGTTCTAGAGTCCCGTTCAGCGTCGTGTTCAGACAGCTGGCTGACGGCCTTGAAAGGGTCATTTCGCGTTCTGCAAAAATGCAGGTGTCGCCGTGGGCCTTCGAGTCCTTTTCGACTTACGCCGGTCCTAAGACGACCCTAGTTGAAAAACATGAAATGCAAAAGTTGAGACACAGATTAATCGGGTAGCGATGGACACGAGGTTTTAAAAAATGAAAAACAAATGTTCACAAATTCATCACGTATTGAATGCCTGATGAAATAAAATATCTTCGCTTGTCTATGGCCATTTCCACGCTGGACTGTTCTAGCGCGATGATTCCACTTTCAACCTCCTATGGAATCCTGGGGTTTGTGGTTTCGGGAGGGGCCGGCAGGCCCCTCCCGAAACCGCGAACCCCAGGATTCCATAGGAGGTTGAAAGTGGAATCATCGCGCTAGAACAGCCCCGTGCGGAAATGGCCTATGAAAAGAAAATAGGGCGTACGCCAAGCGAGCCTCTCCGGACAGGGGGTTCCAGAGCCTGGGGGCAGCCACGGAGAAGGCCCTCTTCTCTCCCATGTTCCCACCGGGTGGACCTTGGAGGGTCGTGGGGCAGAGAGAAGGGCCTCTCCAGGAGATCCCAAAGCCTGGGCCGGTTCGTAAGGGCAAATATGGTCCTTCAAATACAATTGAAACCCGCAGCTTCACTGAGAAGGGAGCCTTCGGTTGCCGCTAAGTTTACCTCTGGCAAGTGGGGGAGGCATCCTGGTCTGTGACCTTCTGTGCACAAGGCATACAATCCACTAGTCCTCATGGTTCAGAAAAACAGGGTGGGTTTAAAAGGGGGCTTAAACAGGGACCCTGGGAACCTGCCTTTTGCCGAGTCAGATCCTGACCCCCTTTGGCTTAGCGTTTCCTGCACGGACCGGCAGAGGTTTTCTGGGGCCATCTCCGCAGTAGCCCGTGATAGTGCTATGATCCCACTTTCAATATCCAATGGAATCCCAGGCTTTGAAATTTAGAGAGGAGCTCAAAGGCTCAAACCCTCAAAGGCCCCTCCCTAGACTGCAAACCCCAGGATTCCATAGGATATTGAAAGTGGAATCATAGCGCTACAACGGGCTAGTGCGGAAATGGCCTGGGATTTCAGACAAGGGTCTTCCCGTACCTGTCCGGAGAGAAGCCCAGGCTGAACCTAGGGCCCTTCTCTGCACAAAATGCACACCTCAACGCTCAGCCGTAGCCTCCTCCCCACCGTCTGCAACATGCAGTGCAGTGCAAAATGTTGACCGCACCGCAGTCAACCGATTATTTAAAAGCCCAGAAGGACACGCGCCCGTCTTACAGCCGATGACGCTGGCCGAGGTCCAACGGTGTACTTCCAATTAATCCCACAGTTTCCAATAGAACCGGTAGCCCTCCCCTCCCTCCATCCGTCAGCCCCAACCCCAAGGCCACAAAGCCCAAAAACCCACCGCAGGGAACTAGGGGATTCCTCCCCCGCCACCACCCAGGAGCAAGCTTTGGCCCCATGGAAGGTTGCAGCAGAAGACGGTCCAATTCTGCTGACGCCGGATCCCAAAGTGAATCACTGGATTGTGGCCACGACGGTCAGCCGATTCAGCAAAACCTTTCGCTCCGGCCGGAGCAAAGAAAGCTGCTTTGTCAGTTAGCCGGAAAGTTGTCATCGAGGTTAAAACCGAAACCGGAAAGGTAGATTACAGTTTGCCATTTTTATGCATTTACGTCTGGGAAGCGTTATTTTTTTCGCCCCCCACCGTTGACACGAATGTGCTTGTCGTTTCAAATCTGCAGCTTGCATAAGAAATTGTATTTGAAAGAATGAGGCTTTTTAGAGAAAATTCCGTCAGCTTTTCACTGGTGGGTACCTTTTCCGTGTGAGGATGGTAACAAACTTTTTTTGGTTAGTTCATTAACCAATTCAGCTGTTTCGTTCAGCGTTTTTTCCAGTTGACTCAATGCAAGCCAGCTCTGAACCCTTGAGGGTCAGGATGCCCATCAGATGTGTTGGACTATAGCTTCCAGCCCACCTACACTATGATGTTTTCCGCACTAGTCTGTTATAGCGCTATGATTCCACCTGCAACGTCCTATGGAATCCTGGGGTTTGCAGTTTCGGGAGGGGCCGGACGGCCCCTCCCGAAACTGCAAACCCCAGGATTCCATAGGACGTTGCAGGTGGAATCATAGCCCTATAACAGACTAGTGCAGAAATGGCCTATAACTCCCAACCCAGCCATTGCACTTCCAGCAGTGGCCACCCTGGGTGGGGATAACGGGCCCCATTGTCCGACATATCTGGAGGGCACCGGCCAGGTTTCTTGAGTCCAACCAAGGGGCAATTTGACTGCCGCCGACACACGATGACCGGAAGAGACCCGGGAGCCTGAAGACAGCGCCTCTCAATTCCCCTTCTCCATTGTCCGCTTTCTTCCTCTCTGAAAACAAATAAAGCACCAGGACCGAAGGAGAGGGGGCCCTGTTGTTCCAACCCGGCCGCGGAGAAGTTTAATATCGTCCAGTGAATGGGAAGGACGAGGTTTCCCGCAGCTGGACGTCCGGCAGGTCCGGGGCGAGGCGCGTGAATGACAGGGCTGGACAAAAGGAAGAGCCCGGCTGATCGCTCTGGGCCGAAGCACCTGCGCCCGGGGATGAAAGGGCCAGCCCGGAGGGGGACAATGGGAGGGCCGGGGGCTGCGCTGGGCTGAGCGACTCCTTCAGAGGTAAGAGGAGGGGCAGAAAGAGAGACTCGAGAAGGAGAAGGGTGGGCCGGGGGACAGGATTTAACAGCTGAAAGCAAACGCTTTGCAACACAGCAGCTAACCGAGGCCGCAGTCTTGGACTGATTCTTTGGAAAGGTCGGCCCAGGAAGACACCTAGGCCTCGGCTCGATGGCCAGGAAAAGCAAAGTAAAGCGATCCAACCAACGGCATTTACACCAGCCTCGACTTACCTGGTCCAGCGCTTGGTTCAGCAGGTCTCCGCTACTCGGCCGGAGAGGCGGCGTAGTGTTTCGAGCGCCGGACTACAACTCTGCAGGTTTGGGTTTGAACTGCTGCTTGACCACGGAAACCCACCGGGCGACTCTGGGCGAGGTCACGCTTTCTCAGCCTCAGGAGGAGGCAAAGGCGAACTTTCTCTGAACAAATCTTGCCATGAAAACCGCACGATAGGTTCACCTTAGAGTTTCCATGTATTGGAAATGACTTGAAGGTACAACAACAACAACACCAGTTGGGACTACGGCCGTTTCCGCCCTGGACTGTTATAGTGCTATCATTCCACTTCCAACATCCTATGGAATCCTGGGGCTTGCCGTTTAGGGAGGGGCCTTTGAGGCCTTTAAACCCCAGGATTCCACAGGATGTTGGAAGTGGAATGATAGCACTATAACAGTCCAGGGCGGAAATGGCCTAGGAGTTGGATTTAGGCATTAATTAAGCTAAAAAAACCTTTCCACGGTTGATGAAAACGTAGAAGAGAGAACAGAAATCCAGCACGGTGCGGTGGCTTGAGCGCTGGACTATGACCCTAGAGACCAGGGTTCGAGTCCTCTTTCAGCCGTGGCTTTGGTATTCCATGATAGTTTCAGTCATAGTGGGTGGGGGGGAAAAATAACTTGTCCTCCTGTGGAAGTGTCTGTAGTCAGAACCAAGCTGAGTGCATACAGCAACAAGAAAGGGAACCTATCACACGGTTTTCTCATTCAGAGGGGTTTTGCCTTGCCTTCCTCTGAGGCTGAGAGAGTGTGACTTGTCCAAGGTCACCCGGTGGGTTTCCACAGCTGAGCCGGGATTTGGATTCTGGTCTCCCAGAGTCCAAGTCCTGGTCCAAGATTCAAACCGCTACTCCCTACTGCCTCGGAGCGAAGATTATTTCCAATAAATTAGTCCCTCCCTTTCGAGCAACAGCTTCTTCTCTGGAAACTTCATGAGCCGGGGGGAGAATTATTCCACTTTATCCACCACTCCCAAATTGGTATAGCATTTGTGATTAGGTGTGTGTCTCCACCTCCTCTCAATAAATTATAAATGGCGTGCAAGGAAATAAAACCCCAATAAATCAGGCCATTGTCACATAAAAAGACTTCAGAGTTAAACAATGCCTGGAACGCCAGCAACCATCCTCCCCAGAGTTTGCACTTTGCTAACGCAAATTACGGTAAACCGTACATGGAAAAAGGCTTGGAGAGTTGGAACCTTGCAGGGCTGCCAGCTGGCCCCTCCCGAAACTGCAAACCCCAGGATTCCAGAGGAGGTTGAAAGTGGAATCGTAGCACTATAACAGCCTAGTGCGGAAATGGCCCAAGAGTCAGTGGAACTTGCCTGTTCAGGGTCCAGAAACAATCCCGAGGTCCAGGAATCCGGAGGGCAACACGGTCAGGCCGTCCAGGGTCAGAAAATCCAGGCAGGCAAAGAGCAGGGAGCCCGGAGGAGGGAAGACAAGGGACGGCAGCACACGAGTTGTTTCTGGCGTCCATCTTGTGCCTCCCTTCAGAAGCCGCCTGGGGCCAGGTGACCCTCATCCCAGCCTGATGAGCACCTGGCGGGCTCTGCCTTTCGTCCTCCCGGGAGAGCCGAGGCCCGGCCCAGGACAAAAACCTCCAAAGGCGCAGACTCCACCACACGCCAAGGCAGCAGTGTATTCCATGGTCCAACCGCTCTTACCCTCAAGAAGTTCTGGGGAATCGCTGTTCCTGTAGTTTGAAGCCATTGCTCCGTGTCCTAGTCTCCGGAGCAGCAGAAAACAAGCCTGCTCCATCCTCCATAAGACATCCCTTCAAATAGTCAAACATCAGGGCTACCACGTCTCCTCTCACCCTCCTCTTCTCCAGGCTCGACCTCCCCGGCTCCCAGCTCGTGGGCGTCTCGTTCCTTTTAGCGCGGGCTGCACGTGGGGACACCCCGTCGCCGGACGGCGCCCCTGGTTTTGACACGTCCCAGTTTGTCCTCCTCCAGCCGCTGGAAGGCCCACAGCTCAGGGAACGGGGTGAAGAGGGGAAGCCCGAGGGGACGGAAAGGGCCCCAAACCGAGCCTTGCGGCCTTAGACGCCGTCCACTTCTGCCAGGCGAGAGACCGCGGGGTCGGCAGGAGGCCCTTCCCGGGCGAACGGAGACACTGGTGCCGAGTCGGGGTCCAGAAACAATCCCGAGGTCCAGGAATCTGGCCGGTGACACGGTCAGGCAGTCCGGGGTCAGAAAACCCAGGCGGGCAAGGAGCGGGGAGCCCGAGGACGCCAGGCGAGGCCCGGCAGTGCATGAGGCGCTTCTGGCGTCCATCTTGTGCCTCCCTTGGAAAGCCAGGTGGAGCCGGGTGGCCCTCGTCCACCTGCAGGGCTTTGCGCCTTTGATCCTCCTCCTCCTCCTCCTCCTTCCAGGCTGCTGTTCACCCGGAAAAGCCCAGGCCTGGCCCAGGACAACCAGTCTCCAGATCTGTATCGCAACGTTCCAACCACTACACCACACTGGCTCTCTGGATGCATCGCAGGGGATTAAAACTTACATAGTAATTTTTTTAAAAAGTTGTTATTGTAAAAAAAAAAGATAAGAAAATACAGTAAACTTTCATGTATATATATAAAACTATGATGGAGAAATTGTTTGAAACATATGTTTTGTATAAAAACGATAAATAAATAAATAAAAAGACATCACCAAAGTGAAAGGGGAAAAATGTTTGCATTCCTATTTCTCTCCAAATTTCTTACACATAATATTACTTATATATATATATTATGCATCATACTGGTTACATATTTTTGGTTTTTTATATCTATCCATCTACCCATCTACCCATCTACCCATCTACCCGTCTATCTCTCTGTCTGTCTGTCTGTCTGTCTGTCTGTCTGTCTATCTATCTATCTGTGTGTGTGTGAAAGTCTCATTCTCATTCTGCCAACTGTTATTAATTATACCCGTAATTAACCTTTTCAAATATAATATTCATAATTTCATGCTTATTTCTATCCCACGCCATAACTATCATTACTTAATTACTCTTATTACCCTACATACCAAGATACTGGTGTTTTTTCCCCCCCACCAACCTAGTTAACCCTAAATTGAACCCACCGCTACAATCAAGCACACCCCATCCCCAGGGCCTTATTATACCTCATATTATTCCACCTTCCAAAACTGTAGCTCTTCTTGCGGAGGCATAAATTATTTTGTAATTTAAGGTGCAGCCGCACTGAACAGTTTTAACAGATTCTTGAGTTCCAGGTTCTGCTGTTTTCATCTGAATTCCAAGAAAGACTAATTCAGAAGGCCTGTGCTTGATTCTCTCTCACATATCTATATCTATACATATACGTATGTTAAAATATTTATATCCCGCCCTACATCTGGGGCTGCCCTCCATCTCACGACAAGATCAGTTGAAAACAGTAAGTATGAATCTAAGAGATTAAACCCATTGAAGATTTACTGAAAGACTGAAAACCATTTTTGGATCTTTCTGAGCAGTAAGAAAACTAGCAATGAACAATCTCTGGCTACGGTCGTTTGTAATTCCAGTTAGATGAATTTAACCGTATCTGTAATGTTAGACTAAGATACTTTGTGACTTTAGTTTAGATTAATTTAGCTTTAGTCTTAGTTGTACATATATATTGTTTATGTATAGTAGGTATAAAACCACAAAGCCATTGGCTATAATATTTTCAGTTTTAGGCCTACATCGTTGCCACACAGAATGAATTTCCACATGCAAAGTTGCACACTGCGTCATGGCGTCCTCGTGCCTGAACAACAGCACTGCGCAAGTGAGCCAAGATGCCAGATACGGACCTGAACGCACAACCAAATGCATGTGACAGAGATGTCACGACAGTGGTGTTCAGATACTTGAAGGGTTGTCATGTTGAAGAGGGGGCAAGCTTGTTTTCTGCTGCTCCAGAGATTTGGACATGGAGCAATGGATTCAAACTACAAGAAAAGAAATTTCACCTAAACGTTAGGCAGAACTTCCTGAGGGTGAGAGCAGTTCCACAGCGGAATCCGCTGCTGCCTGGGCATGCGGTGAAGCCTCTTTCTTTGGCGGCTTTTAAACAGAGCCTGGATGGGCATCGTTTGGGGATGCTTTGGCGGTGTCTTCCTGCACTGCAGAAGGAGGTTGGACCGGACGGCCCTCGGGGTCTCTTCCAGCTCTGGGATTCTATGACTCCGGCCTTGAGGCTTCATGCTCCTTTCCCAGAATACGCAACCCATTAGAGAACTGCTCCGCGTGTCAATTTTCCAGAGGTGCAGGGAAGGCGAAAACACACACCTTCTGGCCTGCTCCAGTTCCACGTTGAAGGCGCACCGGCTGAACACGCTTCAGGCACTGAGAGCAGAATAATTCCAGAGCGAAAAGGCAGAGGGGAGTTTCGAGAGACGGCTAAATATAGTCAATTTCCAGCAAATGGGCAAATGCGCGCACCTCGCCATCAAAGGCGGGCGGTGGGAGTTCAGAACAATTCTGGTAAAGACGGAGCGCCGGGGACGCAACCGGCTGTTATTCATAGAGCCGGCCTTAATGGAAAGATAACCGTTCTGCAAAAGAAACCATCAGGTTGCTCACGGATGCCAAGTTCTTTCCACCAATAACTACCCGGGGGCTCGCAGCGTGAGGCGGGGTGCTCGCTCGGGGTGGGCCGGGGGGCTCGAGAGACGAAAATCGATGGCTAGATTTGGTACCACCCGAAGCACTTAAGACTTCTTCCTCGACACCAGACCGCCGACGAAAGGCCCGGCTTTGCAAGGCGCCATGCCTAATGGCCAGCCCAGTTTCTGGGGGCCTCGCAAAGCCGGTTGCCCCATCCGCTCGGTACTAAAAAGGGGCAGCGCGGCGGTTGTGGCGGTGGGGGGGGCGGGCACGTGGAAAGAGCAAGAGATGGAAGGTTGGCTGAGAGCGGAGAGTTCCATAATTCATATGAAGGTTATTCCACTGGGGAGTCACTCTCATCTGTACTTACAGATACATTTAAGACAATGCATCTTCCTCTGCCCCATTTATGGCTCTCCTTCAGAGGAGCAACAATGCGCCGTCTTCAATTAAAGGACACCTTTGGGTTCATTATCACACAATTGCTCCCTGAGAAACAGGCCAAATGCTCTTTTGGCACAGAGCTCCACAGATGAATTAGCAGGAAGTCTTTCGCCATAACGGCCCCTCCCTTGGTCCCTTCCCTACCATCAGCATTTATGCCCCCCATCACCACCACCCCCCCGGGCCGGCTTTTACCGTTCCCGGCTTTCACGCGCCCTCCTCTCGATTCTCTGGAGGTGGATTTAAGAGATACCATCTCTCGCCCTCTCCAGCCTCTCCCCCCCTCCCCTTTATTTCTTTCCGGCTTTCAGTGAAGCCTCCGAGTTGCCACTTTTGCAGATGGGATTGTCTTTTTTTTTTTTAAGAAAAAACAAAATTAAAAAAAAAATAGACCAGATGCCAGGCAGTTGGCGTAGGGAGCAGGGACTGGGGCCGAAGCTCCAGATTGGAGATCTTGCTTTTAAAGATGGATGGAGGGATGGATGGATGGGGGGGGGAGAGAGAGAGACAGAGACAGACAGACAGACAGACAAGAGAGAGAGAGAGGGGGGACAGACAAACAGACACAAGACAGACAGACAAGTTAGATAGACACAAGGTAGCTAGCTAGAGGGATGGATGGATGGACGGACGGACGGACGGAGGGGGGGAGAGAGAGAGACAGACAGACAAGAAAGACAGACAGACAGAGCGATGGATGGATGGATGGACGGACAGAGAGAGAGAGATGGATGGATGGATGGATGGATGGACAGATGGAAGGACAGAGAGAGGGAGGGAGGGAGGGAAGGATAGACCGTCCGTCCATCCCTCTATCCTTCCTTCCTTCCTTCCCAGAGGGATGGATGGACGGACAGACAGACAGAGGGGTGGATGGATGGATGGATAGACAGACAGGCAGACAAGACAGAGGAGGGACGGATGGAGGGAGGGATGGACGGACGGACGGACAGACAGACAGAGGGATGGACGGAAGGAGGAACAGACAGACAGATAGAGGGATGGATGGACAGACAGACAGACAGATGACAAAACGTACTCAGATCTAAGGTGCGTGTCCATCTGTTGCAAAACACGTGGAAAAGGTTCTTCCGCACGGCCGAGGTCACGGGAATGGAGGGGAGGGGAGCCAACAAGGGAAGCGGGAGAAGAGGAGTGCCATCTCGAAAGCGGCCCGGCCATTCTGCCAGGCAAAGCTGTCCGGCCGCTTCCGCAGGGAAAGGTGGGCTGAGGGCTAAGCAAAGCGGTGGGCCGGAATAATAGTGACGGAGACCACGCCAGAAGCCGTAGCAAACGCAGCTACTGCCAAAGGAGGTACAGCGGGGCTTCGGCGTCCGCTGGGATTTGGTTCCGGGACCTCCCACGGATACCAAAATCCGTAGATGCTCAAGCCCCATTATACACGGTGGCGCAGTAAGATGGGGTCCCTTATATAAAATGGCGAACCGCTCAAACGAGTGCCGGAGAGAGCTTGGGATCCGTGAAGCGGCGGGAGGCGACGGCGGGGTATGTAGCCTGAAGCAAAATCAAGCTTTGTGGAACGGTATTTCCCGAATATTTTTGAGCCGTGGTTGCTTGAATTCAAGAACGCAGAAGCCACGGATACAGAGGGGGTGACTACACACAGCTGAGAATCTGGGAAGGAAATAACTCTTTTCCTGGGGCAAGAGTCAAGAACAGGGACCAGGGACTGACTGCCATAAAAGAGAAAGCTGCGCACAAGACAAGCCCATTCTGACACTAGGGATGTAAATTCTTCACTAAGGCTATTTCCGCACAAGACTGCTATAGGGCTACTATTCCACTTTCAACATCCTATGGAATCCTGGGGTTTGCAGTTTAGGGAGGGGCCTTTGAGGATCCCAGGATTCCACAGGATGCTGAAAGTGGAATAATAGCGCTACAGCAGTCTAGTGCGGAAATGGCCCAAGTTCCCTCTCAAAGGAAACGACAGGAAATTCTCAGCAATTTCCTTCCTGCAAAAAACAAACAAACGAACAAACTGCGGCGTTTTCAACGGCCATTCACAATTTGACTTATTCTGCATGAAATTTGCACGCAGCTCTTTTGTACAGAAAGAAGCATGCTTTGCACAGAAAACTGAATTTTCTGTGTAGGAAGTTAATATCTCCATGCAGAAATATTACTCCCTGTGCAGAAAACGGCTGCTTCCTGCACAAAGACAACCGTGTGGAAATGCTGCACAGAATAAATTCCGAATTGTGCAAAAATTCTCATCACTCTTCATCTTAGGGCTTCTCAACCTTGAGGGGAGAAAAAGTTTTCAAATACTTTTCAAACATTTTCAAATTTCCATCCCTACCGGTCACCCTTGCAAGCTCTGGGGCACAAGGAAACCTTCCGCCCAGCAGCAAAGGAAAATCACACAAAGTTCACTATTTCCCTTCGCGAGAGACCCAGGATGGGAGGGAGCTGACGTTTTAAACGCGGCTTCCGCTGGCTGCCTTTAAGGAGAAGGAGCAGTGACCAAACAGACGTCATATTTAACCCACAAGTCACCTTGTGGCATTATTTTTTTTCTTTTATTATAGAGAGAGTGTAAAATGCAACTGTCAGTCAAATAAAAAGAACATTTTTTTCATCCGTCGTTGTTTAAAACACATCATGCTCAACATTATCCAAATATGTTTCCGTTATAATTAGACATTCCAAGCATTATAAAGATATGGGGAGAGGAAAAGGAGGATCCTAGGGACAGCGACTTCAGTACAATTCGAAACGGAATGTCCTGCAGGTCAATTAAAAATGCCGAGAGGAGAAAAAAATAGCTTTACTTCCCCGGTTTTTTTTTTTTCTTCTTCTTCTTCAAAAATACACTGTTATCTGTACAAGAAAACACTACAGTAAACATTGGAAACCATTATTATCCCTTTTATTAAATCAAAAAATTATTTAGCGAATACCTGTGGTTAATACTAGATTTCATTTTATTTCTCTAGGTAAATTTTTGACAAATATTAAGATAAGAAAATACTTAAAAACAAAAACAAACAAAAACAAGGGGGAAAAAAGCAAATACACACCCTGGAATTAAAAAATAGTTACTACTATTTCATATGATTTAATGTTCCACAGTGTTTGTTAAAGGTACTAATAGCAGTTTCATCTTAATATTAAAAATAACAGTATTTATTTCTGAAATAGACAAAAAGTATTTTGTATTTTTTTTTGTTTTTTTGCTTTGTTTTTTAGACAAGCTTGGAGGTCTTAGATTAGATACACAAATGCAACCAACAATGGAGACATGGAAAGAAAAAAAAAACAGTATCACTAAAAAAATTAACACATTGGATTTTTTTTTTATATTACCCCTTTAGATCTCTAGAAATTATACAACCCCCTACAAAATTCCCCCCATAATAACCAGTCTGACAGCAAACAGGAACTGCCCTGATAAAGAATTCACATAATTAATTACAATACATATCATATTCAGTTTCTTTTTTAAAAAAAATGCAATAAAATAAAAAAAAAGACAGCCAAGGTACAAGAAATTAGAAGTAAAATATTTAATGAATTTACATATTTAAGAATATTTAAATACTGCTTTTTTTAAAAATTCTCATTTTTTATTCTTTTTAGAATTTGTTACATACCACCTAAGACTTCCAAGCCTTATTTTTTTTTTCTGTAATGACAGAAAAAAAAAAAGGTTTAAAATTAAAACACAAGCAGGAAAGGCGGGTGGGGGGGAATTCACAAAAAAAACCCATTCGTTGAAATGTCACAGTTCTGGGGTTAAGCTTTGATGCCAGACGGTTACTGGCTTTTTTCCAAACACAAAAAACAAAATGGGGGGAAAAAAAACAAGGATCCCGGAGTTTTCGTTAATTTTTGTCTTCATTTTTTTTTCCTTATAAATTTGGGAATGGAAAAAAAAAAAGAATTAAACCAAAAAAATATATTTATATATAATTACCCAGCATGTCCATAAAGTTTAGTATGCATTACTAATTGTTCCTGATTCTTAGAAAAAGTTCAGTATAGATTATCCTAACAACTAGTGTTCCACAAAAAAAAAAAAAAAAAAAAAAACCAAACGAAGAGTCTTCATCAAAACGTTGCAAATCTAGAAACCTCTGTTACAAAAAAAGGTTTGCTTTCACAATGATTCCAAGAGAAAGAGACAGAGAGCAGGGCGAGGAGGAGAAAAAGGAGGCGGGGGGGGGGAAAATAAGTCAAGATTCTTGTTCTACTGCTCCTGCAAGGAAAAGAAAGAGAAAAAAATATATATACACATATATATGAGTCGAGAACATGCAGCAAAATTTCTAGAACAGCCTTTCCCTGTCTAGGAGCCCAGTGTATCCAGAGAACAGAGTTCCCATCATCCCCGGGTGTCAAGGGCCCCAATGCAAGACATACATTTCACTGTTATCGGTCTCAAAAGGGGCATCTTGGATAAAGGCCTGGAAACCACGAAGCCTGAGGTCCCAGGGCTTTCCAAACGGTGTGCTGCAACACGTTAGTGTGTCGCCTACAATCCTGGAAATTTATGTTATTATTTATAAATCTTATCTTTTTAAAAATATATGCAAGGTTTTCATGAGACATGCTGTTTCCCCATACCTCTTTGTTATTACAATTTATGTATCTCTTATAAGGGGATAGTTTAACCTCCAGTTTGCTAGTAAAACTGAATTACTGTGTCGTGAAATCTCTAAAACGTGTGCCACCAACACAAAAAAGTTTGGAAACCTCTGGCCTAGGAGGAACAGCTTAGGGGAACCCCAACCTCCAAGGCAACCTATTCCACGTTCATACAGTTCTGCACACAGTGTGGTTTCCAGACCTTTGTTCATCTTAGCCGCCCCTTCTCTGGGCACGTTCCAGCACGTCAATATCCTTGAACTGTGGTCCCAGAACTAGACACCAGATTCCTCCAGGTAAGGACTGGCCAAAGCAGAACAGACTATTGTTTCCATTGAGTGGAACCTAGAATTGCCTTGCCTTTTTTGGCTGCTGCATCACATCCTTGCCTCATTTGAGCCTGTGGTCTACTAAGAGCCCGAGATCCTTTCCACATGTGCAGCGGGCCCCTCTGTATATGCAGGTTCAGAATCCACAAATTCAACCCACCACAGGTTCAAATGCATGCAATATTTGAATCCGCACTGGAAAGCACACCAGCTGCCTGCCTCTGCCTTTGGGGAGGAGGGGTTCCTTTGCAAGGCTGAAGTGGGTAGTAGGCACAATTTTTAACAGGGGCTTCTTGCAAAGCTTTGCAGGGTCTCTGCAACCACAGGTGCTCAAGCCAACCTCACCAGTCTTACAGAAAGACTGCAAATGCAAGGCGAGGCTTATACATGAAGCCCCTATTAAAAATGGTGCAGGGCAGCAGTGGGGATGGAGGCAAGCCCCGGTTGTGCCACATTCTTTGGGCTCCCCCACCTCCGGGAAGCCTGGCTGGCATGCTCACTGGAGGCAGAGGAGCCTGCAAAATGTGACACACCCGGCAGGTGGGGCTCGACACTGCTTCTGCCCTATGCCACTATTAATATGGGCTTACGATCCTCACTTCGGGTTCACAGTCTTTCCGGAGGCCCTGCAAAGCTGACTTGAGCATGCACAGTTTTTGACGGGGGGCGGTCACTGGACCAATTCCCCCTACATATACGGCAGGCCCACAGTACTGCTTTCAAGGCAGGTGTCCCCTCGACAACCTCTTATTTGCGCATTTCATCTTCCTGCCAGGTGAACAAGTAGAGATATTTTCCATAAGCTAGAAGGGAGTTGGGGTCTTTGGGGCTGCTGTGCAACAAATGATTTAGCAAATCCTGACCCTGGTTAACTTCTATGGATGTGCTCAAAAAGGAAGAAGGGAAGAAGACGACACTGGCACCAGGGATGGAGAGAAATACCCACCTGGCTGTGAGCCTGAGCTTGCCCTAATGTCTGCCCGTAATAAGCAGCCTGCTGTCTGTAATACTCTGCCCAGGCCATTGTGTAGTCCGGCTGGGAGCTGGCTTGAGGAGCAGCAGTGGCGGCATGGCCTGGAGGGGAGAGAGAAATGGAACACAAAGGCACCTGCGTTAGACAGGAGAAAAAGGCACCCAACGCAGTCGAAACCCAAACCCAGGTCCCTCAGGCAAGGCAGCGCTCCTTAACCAGATGGTTTCCCTCACCCCGGTTAAGATCAAACCATGGTTTAGAGTAGAATCACAGACCTGGAAGAAACCCCAAGGGTCATCCAGTCTAACCCCGTTCTGCCACGCAGGAAGACACAATCAAAGCATTCCCGGCAGATGGCCACCCAGCCTCTTTTTTAAAACCTCCAACGAAGGAGACTCCATCATACTTCACTGAGGCAGCATATTTCATGGTCGAACTGCTCCTCAGGAAATTATTCCTAGTATTTAGGTGGAATCTCTCTTCCTGAAGTTTGAAGCCATCGCTCCATGCCCTAGTCTCTGGAGCAGCAGAAAACAAGCTTGCTCCATCTTCCATATCTTCTAATATTTAAGTACAGCTATCACGTCACCTCTTAATCTCCTCTTCTCCAGGTTAAACATGCCCAGCTCCCTCAGCTGCTCCTCACGGGGCTTCATGGTTTCCAGGCCTTCCGCCACATGCCCTCATCCGGACATGTTCCAGCTTATCTATACCCTTCTTGAACTGTGGTCCCAGAACTGGACACAGGATTCCAGAAGGGGTCTGACCAGCGCAGAATAGAGTGGTAACATGTGAAGGAAGCCTTGCCCCGGCAGAAGCTAGCCCCCTTCCATTGTAAACTGTGGCTTACTTGGTGGACACGCAGTGCTTCGGTCAGTTAAGACAAGGAGAAAGGTCGAAAGGCTCGCCCCGTGCTCCCTGTTGCAGAAAAACTAGCTGGAAAGCATACCCTCTGCCCTCTGCTCTACTCACTCTGTTTCTTGTAATAGTCCTCCCACGCCTTGCTGTAGTCTGGTTGGCTGTTTTGCTGCTGGTTCTGTTGACCTGGATGAGAAACACCAAGGAAGGCAAGAGGCGGTCATTTTCTTTGCTGGACACATACACGCTAGCTCTGCTAGGTAGGCAAGAAGGCCTCTCCCCTCCCAAATAATGCCAGGCTTTCTGGTTTCACTTCTGAAGAGGGCAGGAGAGACGGGAACTTGTTGAATAGCGAGCTGCTCACAGTTCCCTAAAAAGCCTCTTCCTCTATCGTAGGTGCAGGAGGGAAAAGCAGACAGAAGCAAACAGAGAGAAACCCTGGAAAAATGAGACTAATATCAGGCTATTACTGACTTCCTGCAAGGAGGTTCCCTCACATCTTTAGAGAGTGAGGACTCTGTTTTCTGTCAGAGATTGAGGAGAAGGGGACTAAATACGTTTTAAATTTTTTAAAAAAATTCAGGATCCACAGGAGTGGCTTACTGTCGGTTTCTGTCTACTGCATGTTCTGCTGTGAACTCATATTCGACAATACAACATTGTTATTTATCAACCGTTCTGTGAGGAACAAGAGGAGGGCAGAAAATGGTGGGCCAGGATCCAAAGAACCAGAGGAAACTAGCTCCACCTGGCCTGCAGGTCCCCGGACTTGCACAATTTTCAAAGCAGGCCTTCCCCTTGCCCAGGCCGTGCAATTCTGAACTCGACAGAACCTTAACTGCTGTCTGAAATGCCGCACACTGAGCTGCTTTTGTAAAGATGGACTCTGCAATAGATAGTTTTGGTTCTAGTTGAATTTCTTTTCCTTCCTTCCTTCCTTCCTTCCTTCCTTCCTTCCTTCCTTCCTTCCTTCCTTCCTTCCTTCTCCCTCCCTCCCTCCCTCCCTCCTTCTTTCCTTCCCTCCCTCCCTCCCTCAAGAAATGGGTCCTTCTTTTCCATGGAGTATGTCAAGAAAGCCTTCCTGAAGTGCTGGGCTACAACACTGATCTTCCCCATTAACTCTCAGCAGAACTACAACAAAGAGGGTTCAACATGTCTGGAAATCACCAAATCCAGGAAAGCCTGGAACAGAATTGGTCTTTCATAGGCCTTGCTCTGGGTTTTGATAATTCACCTGTTCCACTACGTCTGGAGGCTTCCACCAGAACCTCCTAGGTTTTTGAAACTTTCCTCTGGACTTTGGCAGTCGCTTCTCACGGCCCAGAAGACATAAACTCCACCCAGATCCACCCCCGTTCTACAGCTAAGAATTGAGTCTCATCCATTTCACCCCCTTCCCAAATCTCAGAACTCTGGCATACTTTCTGCTCCCACCAAATATTCACTTGTAGAACAGCTTCCTCCAATCTGGTGCCCTGCAGGTGATGAACCGAAACTCCCAGAATCTCCCAGACAGAATGCAGATGGGGGGAGCTTCTGTTGTTGAACATGTGTAAGAATATCTGGCACCTAAAAATGTTGCATTGGTGGTGGGAGATTCTCATCCTAGTCACTTTTCTGGCACTGAGAGGGAACAAAGATACACCGATGCACATTCCCAAAGTCTGATTCGCAGACCACGCTCTACGGGCAGTCAGCAGTATGTGTGCAGACCCATGAGGACTAGCTCCTTAAAGGAACCATTTTAAAAAAATGGTAAAAGCAAACAACAATTGGAATTTAAGGGGAAAACAGATACTGAAGCCCAGTTTTAGAGTTCTCCTCTGTCTGTGGGTGGCTGAGAAGGAAACTGTGGAGCACGCAGGCAAGCAGGCAGATCGAGACGGCAAGGGAAGCAATGAAAATGTCAACCACACTCATGAGAAAACTACAAACATTTACAGCAAGCGAGGCAATCGGAGTGAAGCAGGAGCACCTCCTGGGCAGACACCACAACATCCCACGGAAACAAAGAGGGGCTTGTTTCGGTTTTGAGGCCACGGAGAGCAGGGAACGGCAACACGCTGGAAGGACGAAGCAGGTGCAAGGGAGGAAGAATGGACGAAGCAGGGAAGGCCCGGCCGTGGGAACGTCAGGGGCAGCTAAAAGGATTTGGCCAAAGGGAGAAGTCAGGAGCCGGGCCTGACCATTTCCGCGCTCGTGTCAACAAAGGGCTCCCTTTGAAAGTCTTTCCTGCCATGCAGGGGCTGAAACATAGCCCGCAGTGGCTCAAAGGAGATGCTGAAAAAACCATGTCTCAAGGCAAGGTGTCTTCACTCAGGGCTGACTCATTTACTGAAGGCGGGGAAGTAATTAAAATCTAAAGGATATGTTGGGGGGGGAGGCAGGGGGAAGAGGACCACTGCCCCTTCCCAATCTCGCAGGCGAAGGAGGAAGAAACACTACTTGTTCTAAGTTGGGGGTTGCAGCCAATAGACTGAACCTCAGCATCAAAATACTGGTGTTATTTGAAGGAATATATACGCACGTATTATTTGGGGTAGCAGTGAGAATAGTTGGAGTTAACAGGTTGTAGAAGGAACAGTCAGAATGCAGACTGGTCTGTGTGCAAGAAAGGCGCAGAAAGAAGAGAAATAGTTTTGCTGGCTGGGAGGTACCTACATCCCCCCCTTGTGTCAGGGGCCTTGGGCAGGTAGCAGTTTGCAGCACTTATGGGTTGATTTCTAGGTTTTCACGGGTGGGGAGACCAGCTTTGCAAACCAGGGGAAAACAAGGCAGCCCGTGCTTGCTGGCAGTGAGGACTAGAAACGTGCTGTTTTGGCTGTTAACTTATTTCAATACATTTTATTGTGTGTCTGAGGTTTCCTTAAAACTTTCAGAGTTATTCTAATGTATACTTTTAGAGATCACGTGAACTGCCTTGGCGAGGCTTTGCCCAGGAAGGCAGTATCAAAACAATTAACATTAATAATCATTTAAACATGCTGCCTGACATAAAATCAAGCCAGTGGTCCATCTAGCCTAGAGTCATCTGTGCTGACTGGCACCGTATCTCTTTCCAGGGTCCAGAGGAAGACGGAATCCTTTAGAGCTGTGCTCTTTGAGAGGGGTTGCGACCGAGGCTGGAGGAAGAAAGCCACAAGAGGATCAAACCCCAGGGAGGGCTGAGAAAGATTCCGGCACGTGACGTTGGAGGGTCATGGCCAGCCACTGCGGACACTATTAAGCCGGGATGGATAAAGGCTCAGGCCTGAGGAAAGGCATTTTAGTATGTTCCCATGCTGAGAACTGTTTTTATGGAGATGATGTAATGAAGTTTGGGGACTTCCTGCATTTAAGACACTTGCTTTAAGCCAGGGATGGAGAGAATGTGGCTTTCCAAATGCTGCTGTTTTACAGTTTGATGGGAAATTGGGAGATGGCCTTCTCAGCGGCTGCTCCCAAGCTCTGGAACTCCCTTCCCAGAAGGGTTAAACCAGCACCCTCCTTAATATCTTTCTGCAAGCAAGTAAAAATCCTTTTCTGTTCCAGTAGGCCTTTAAGAACTACTTTTTTAAAAAGGAAATGGGCCTTGTAAAATGTTCTGCAGTTTTTTAAAATTGTCTTTTTTTTTTTTTGAATAGTTTATATTTTTAACTGGCTTTAATTTTTTGATACTTTATTTTTAAAAACTTCCTTATGCTGCAAATTTTTATCTGCATTTCTATCAACCGCTGAAAGCCACTTTGATTCTCCGAACTGGAAAAAGGTGGAAAACAACAGCAATGACAATAAGCATCCTTAAATGCAGGTTGACCTGCCTGGGGCTGACGGGAGCTGGAGTCCCCCCAACAACTGGAGGAGAACTAGAACATGGGAAAGTTAATTGTGTAGAGGGATAAAATGGCCACAATCTCTCAGCTGCCAGGGCCACTGGACAGGCTGGTCAGGCAAAGAGTTCTGGGTGTTGCAGTCCAAAGACGTAAACATCCTAAGTTCTGAGAAGGACCACTACTTCCTCACTCGCTTCCCCAAGCCTACTTTGTGCTGCGTAGGGAGGAGAGCTGTGCAGCCACAACAACTGCAGGCTGGCTCCTTGGTGCTCTCACAGCACATAGACAGGAGGTGATAAAACACAAGTTGTGGACAGTGTCCCTGGCATGCATATGTCTCGAGCCATATGAAATGGAGTGTGGGAAACCCGTTACAATTAAAAGAAAGGAAGAAATGAGAAACCAAACCAAGAGGAATCAGAGCAGGCATGAGGTTATTTACCTAGCTTCTTATAATAATCCTCCCAGGCCTTGGAGAATTCCACCTGGCCTGACTGGGTGCCATTGTGATCTGGAGGAGGAAGGAGGAGGAAGAGGAGGAGAAGACAGTGCTGAAGCCCACAACACAACACATGGCCTCCTTCCCACTTTCCCTCGTTTCCTCTTTCTGAACCCACAGCTTGGCCAGAGGGAGCAACGCGAGTGCAACACCCTGGGCGTTAGGAGTGCGGCAGCAGATAGACAGCGGGCAATGGTAAGTTGTCAGAGCCAAAGGAGGAGGGAGGGATTTCAGAACTTCAGGCAGGTGATGACAGCAGGAACACATAAAAAGCAGCTGACAGCAGGAAACAATTTGAGGGGATGAAAACAAAATAAACGCCGGCACTAGTCATAGTCATGTCAGAGAAGTTAAGAATGAACTGTCAGCTAAGAACAAGCTGCTGATTCAAGTCTTGCCCCAGCTGGAAACTTGCTAAGCAGGCTTCGGCAAGGCTCTGGGCTAATAATTCGTTCTCCATCCCAACCTGACCAGTCACGGTGGGCCGTACGGGCCTGCTTTGAGGCTTTCTGGAATAACGTTATGTGAAGAGATTGTGATGCAGAGGTGCAACGGAAAGGGTAGGTTTTAGCTTCCAAGAAACACAGGAGCACGATCGGAAAAGTCACGATGGAGCCCACTTTGTAGTATAGTGATATCACTGCCCAGCTGGATGGAGCTTGGTCACCAGGCCACACACCCATTTACTGAGCAAGCTCCACCCAATGGTATTTGGAAAAATAATCCATGGCTAAATGCTCAGCTGTACAGCAGGTAGCTGGCTGAGGAACAGCAAGGCCACCTGCTGGTGCCTGCTTTCTCACCACCTTCACAGGAAACAGCTTGTGTCCTTATCTCACAGCATGGGCCCTGGTGCAACCTGTGTGGAACAGCAACAACTTTAGAATAGGGTTGGTCTCCTTCAGCCAAACAACCCTGCTTTACACATCTGAAGGCAGGTCACATGGAAGACGGAGCATGCTCGTTTTCTGCCGCTCCAGGGACTAGAACATGATCCAGGGATTCGAGTCACAAAGAAAGAGATTCCACCTAAACATGAGGAAGTTCTTCTTGATGTGTAAGAGCTGTTTGAACGAGGGAGGTCTTTAAACAGAGGTTGGATGGTCATCTTTTTGGAGTGAGTTGTGTATTTCTGCATGGCAGAGGGTTAGACCAGACAGCCCCTTGTAGCCCCTTTCCTCTCTAAGGCCATTTCCACACTACACTCTTATAGCACGATGATTCCACTTTCAACATCCTCTGGAATCCTGGGGTTTGCAGTTTCGGGAGGGGCCGCCCGGCCCCTCCCAAAACTGCAAACCCCAGGATTCCAGAGGATGTTGAAAGTGGAATCATCGCGCTATAAGAGAGTAGTGTGGAAATGGTCTCAGATTCTCTTCACTCTCAAGCACGGTGACCTTCGACCAACGTGGGCCTCCTGTCGTACAGCTCTAATGTTTGTCACTTGGAAGGGAAGAACGCCTTCTGGATGTTATGCAGAATGAATGCCGGGAGGGAAGGAGGGATAACCGCCAATTTTTCCACAGCCAACCTGTATGGAGCAAAAACCACACAGACATAGAGCTGGTGCTCCGCGGAAACACTCTTCACACGGAGGGCCAGCTTCTCTGCATGGGGCCAGCTTTTCAGGAAAGGAAATGTGGGAAGAACGCAATGTACACAACCCCACCTGCAGTCTGAAGTAACACAGTCCAGAATACAACGTTATACGGAATCGGAATTCTACTGCCTCGTTCTGCGTCATGCAGATAACAGCTCTGAATCCTCCGTAACAAAAATGCTACTTTAGATTGGTTCAGGAAGGTGTGATTCTGGCACAGGGCAACCTTTTCCCCTCCAGAGGTTCCATTTCACCCTCGTGGCAAAAACTCACCAAAAAAGCCCTCACCCTGTCTACTTCACCACACGTTTTTACACAACTCCTCGGGGACACAGCCGCGCTGCCTGAAGCCATAGTTCCTGGATCTGTTCTGCTAACTGACTGGTCTTTTCCTGCCCAGGTCCCCATTATGAGCCATTACTTACTTGGAACTTGCTGTCCGGGTTGCTGCCACGTCTGGTAGGCGCTGCCCCAACCCTGTGTCATGAATGCCTGAGGACCGCTGTGGACGACAATAAAACATTCGCTGATGAGGAACGGGGCTGGGGGAGAAGTTGTCCATCCTTGCTACGGTATTGATGTTCATGTTTGTCAAGACGCTACGCCAGGAATATGGAGAGTTGGGAAATTCCTCACGCTAAGAGCCACATCGCCTCCCCTAAATTGATAAAATTTACCTGGAAGTGGCTGCTGAAGAGACCAATTTTAAAAAAAAATCCTTCCAGTTTTTAGAATCGCTCTTATTGTTTACCTTTTAAAAAAGGCAGAGGGCCTGCCTGCACGCTGTGTAACAGGAAGACGGCTACTTCAGGAGGCCTTTGGTGTAATGTTATTGTTACGTTAGCGTTATGTTAGTGTAACATCACTGCTGTTGTAAGTTTTACATGCATTAAGTGGATGTGTGTCAAATATTATATAAAACCTTGTGCTTCTTTTGTATGCTATATCTTTTCTTTTTCTCCTTGCTTTGCTCAATAAAAATAATTTTTAAAAAAAGAAAAAAAGAATTACCATTCTCCTTTTCATATTTTTTTCCCAGGGGAGGAAGGGGAGTGCTCAGGGAGTTTGTGGGTTCTTATACGAACTGCCGAAGCTTCCCACAGCGGGCATTGCCTCTGTGGTCATACCAGGGGACTGATGCCTGCATTCCAACAGACTTCTGCTTGAGATGTCTTCCTTCCCTATTTCAGCCGACGCAAGGGGATGGGTGAGCCCCATTCCTTCCCTTGCTGTCCTTTATTGCCTGGAAATGCTCCCCAACTAACCTGTGAGACTGTCTTGCCTTCCAAACCATCCCATCGCTAAAAAGCCACCTTTTCTGGCAAGCCTCAATCTGGGCTAGTTCTGGTCTCTTCCTGAAACCAAGCTGAAGGGAACGCAACTGAGCAAAAAAGACCTTTGATTCTCCTGCCTGTTCCATCTTTCTCTCCAACACAAGTGGCCAATCTCTGTGGGGCCAGGGGCCACACTGGCCATTGTGGGACTTTTTCCGGGGCTGAAGCAGTGGGCAGGATCCATGCACATGCTTTTTCCATCCACCTATTCCCTCGTGTGCTCAATGTGTCACTTAAATCAGCAATCTTGATTGAAACTGTTGTCCGAGGGGCAGAAGAGATTAACACCTCTCTTCCCAGTAAGTCTGGCAAGGCTCCATCCCTGGCTGGTCATGGTGGGGTATATAGGTCTGCTTCGAGGCTTTCTGAAAAGCTCAGAGTAATCAAGGTCATTCTTTCTTCCCCCAACAGGCCACCTGATGGCCTGGGTAGCAGAGAAAAGTGGGTCAGGCTGCCCTGAGGTCCTGAAAACACACAAAGAGTGGCCAGGAGTCACAGCTTTCATGTGGCAAGTGATGTTTACTTGCTGATCCTAAAATGGAGCATCGCTCTGGGGGACTATCAGCCATTTGTGTGTGTTTTAAAAAAAGGTAATTTCAAAGAGTTGTGGTAGCAGGACACACAGATGAAGTGATTCTGCAATAATGGGTAACAAGTTATCTTCTCAATGAATTACTTCTGAAAAGTAGCATCTCATGCTGCGCTCCAGAGTCCAGAGCACAGCAGAGAGGCACGTGCTGCCTTTCGTGCTAGCTAAGCTTCAGATTTCCAAGTCAGGGGGTACATGGTTGGTCAAACAGGGACCTCCAGGTCACTCCTTCTAGATATCTAAGCTCTCCCCAGACCAAACTCCCTTATGGGACTGACAGTATCACGTATTAGGTCCTACTCAGGGGCCCTCAAGCACAAAGCTGATGGAGGGAACCATGACAAGCTGGGGGGGAGAAAGCCAAGATACAAACATCTCCCCTACTACCCCATCTTTTTTTTTTCCTGTGTCCCCTTTTTACCTGTGCTGGTCTATGGCCATAACAAAGATTGTATTCTATTCTATTCTGGGTGCTGGTATCTGCACCTGCTTTGAAGTCTAGGTCTGCCCAGAGCCAAAGGAAGAACCTTGACATTTTTTGACAAAGACAATGCTCACTGCAAAAAGAAAAAGGTTTCCTAGTTTAGGTTGCTGTGGGTTTTACGGGCTTTGAGGCCATGTTCTATTAGTATTTTCTCCTGATGTTTCGCCTGCGTCTGTGGCTGGCATCTTCAGATCCCCTGAAGATGCCAGCCACCCATGCAGGCGAAACGTCAGGAGAAAATACTAATAAAATACGGCCTCAAAGCCCAGAAAACCCACAACAACCTATGGATTCCGGTTGTGAAAGCCTTCGACTTTACATTTCCTAGTTTGTAAAACATCATGAATAGTTCTGCTCTGTAGAATCAGATTTTTTTTAGTACAGCTTCTCAGATACCCACAGCCAGCGTAGCTGTATATAAGGAGCTGTGGTCAACGAGGTGTAGTGGTTTGACTGCTGGATGAGGACTGTGGGAGCCCAGGGTTTGAATCCTAGCTTGGCCGTGGAAACCCATTAAGTGACCTTGGACAAGTCACACTCTCTCAGCCTCAGAAAAAGGCAATGGCAAACCTCCTCTGAGTAAATCTTGCCAAGGAAACTGAGCCAGTGTGTTGTAGGGGTGTTGGGTTATGATTTTGTGACACCAGGGTTGAAATCCCTGTTCAACCACAGAAACTCCTGAGTGGCCCTGGGCAAGTCACCCTCTCTCAACACCAGAGGACAGAAATGGCAAATTTCCTCTTAGAAATCTTGCCGAGAGAATCCCATGACCAGTTTGCCTTACGACTGTCATAAGTTAAAGCCACTTGAAGGCAAGTCCTAAAGGTAACTTTTCCAGTCTCCGTACCAAATGGACTATTACTAGAAGGGGCAACCAAGTCAAAACAAGGCATCCCATGACTTTACAAAGGCAGGCAGGACCACTTACTTTTGATGAGGTGTGGCAGGCGGTTGGCTGAAGGGGCTCTGGCCAAAGCTTCCAGGTCCACCCAGGCCAGGAGCCTAGACAAAAGGAACAAGCGTCATTCATCTCTCCCCGAGAGAGATAAGGTTCACCTAACCAGTGAGGTACTGCAAAGACTGCATGGATACTGAACAGTTCCTAAACCAGTTGGAAAGCCTGTGCTGATTTTGGCACCTGGGGATTCTCCACCACTGGATTTGGGGGCACAGTAGGGAAACAATGTCCATATCAAGGGGAGCTTTAAAAAAAAATATACCATGTAAGATTTATAAATGAAATCTGACAGTAGAATGAACTCAGTAGTTTATTTAATGACACAGAGCCAGGTAAACTCTGATTTGAAAGCCCAGATTCCCACAAGCAATTAAACCAACCACTTCCAGAAAGTTACAATAAACTCTCTAATAAGGAGCAAGAGTGACTGCCAAATTTATGTACATCTCACATGTCCTCTACAGCTTATTCTGGTGTTTTAGCTGTTACCTTATCAGCAAGGCATGCAAGCTGTTTTGGAACATGGCTCAGCATGTTTTGTACACATTTAAAGAGCCTGCGCTTATGTTTATTTTTTGAACATGTTTACGAACTCTGTAGAGCTCTAAGGTCATCTGGAGAGGCCCTTTTCTCTGTCCCACCTCCTTCTCAGGCTCTTTTGGTGGGAACAAAGAGAAGGCCTTTTTGGTGGCTGCTCCCAGACTTTGGAACTCTCTCCCTGGAGAGGCCAGGGTCGCCCCCTCCTTGCTTTCCCACTGTCAGTAGTTCAAAACCTTTTTGTCCTAGTAGGATCTTACAAACTGACTAGGGTTGGGCTCTTAATGTTGTGCGGTGCTGTTTGTAAGGTTCGTATAGGCTTTTAACGTATTTTGATATTTTTAAAATAAATAAATTCTTTAATTTTTTAAATATCTTATATTTATGCTTTTATGGATGTTTTGTGTTGTTTATCATTTGTATTGTTTTAACGTTGCTGGGCACCTTGAGTTCCATTGCTGGGAGAAAGGCAGGATATAAATGAATAAAATCATCATTATCACCATTATCACCACCATAACCTAGATCAAGAGAGGTAATGGTACCACTCTACTCTGCATTGGTTAGGCCTCATTTGAAATACTGTGTCCAGTTCTGGGCACCTCATTTCAAGCAGGATATGGGCAAGTTGGGGCATGTCCAGAGGAGGGCGGCCAAAATGGTGGAGGGTCTGGAAGCCACGAAGCCCTCCGAGGAGCAGCTGAGGAAGCTGGGGATGTTTAGTCTGCAGAAGAGAAGGTTAAGAGGAGACATGACAGCCATGTTTAAATATCTGAAGGGATGTCACATCGAGGAGGGGGCAGGTTTGTTTTCCCCTGCTCCAGAGAGTAGGACAAGGAGCAATGGATTCAGGCTGCAGGAAAGGAGATTCCACCTGAACCTCAGGAAGAACTTCCTGATGGTCAGAGCTGTTCGCCAGTGGTATATGCTGCCTCAAGGGAGTGTGGTGGAGTCTCCTCCTTCTTTGGAGGTTTTTATGCAGAGTCTTGATGGCCATCTATCAAAGGGGGTGCTCTGATGTGCGTTTCTGCATGGCAGAACGGGGTTGGACTCAATGGCCATTGTGGTTTCTTCCAACTCTATGATCCTATGACTATCATCATCATCATCATCATCATCATCATGGCCTTGGGGCACTTTCCAACTTTTCTTCTTGAGGGTACCCTTTAGGGTAGAATACCACCCCCTACCTTGGTTTTCAACAAAATAGATCTCCATCACTGAAGACCAAGCAGATGGCCATCTTGGCCAGTGTCTGCCCTGGGATCATTTCAAGGCCCTCGGGTCACATTTGGTCCTCCAAATGGTGGAGAAGCTACAAGTATTCAGGAAAAAAAAAAGAGTGCACTCACGCCAACTTTCTCATCTATGAGATGTCTTGCAAGTTCAATCTGTTGGGGGATGCCTCGAATGGTGAATATCCGAACGTTGGGGTCTGTGTTGGGAGGCGGGTTTCTCTGAAGCTCCACATGCGCCCCAGATTGCTGGTTTATGCTCTTGATGTTCTCTCCACCTGCAAAAGATCAACGAGTTATGTCATCTCATGATACGGCCAAAGTACCACAGCTTAGGTAAGCCATTTTAGCTTTTAGGGAATGTTCAGGCCTGATTTGCTCTAAGATCCACTTATTGGCCAGTTCTGTGTCTAGTTGTTCTTATTGTGTGCCTTCAAGACATTTCCAACTTACGGAAACCCTAAGGTAAGCTTATCCAAGGGTTTTCTTGGCAAGATTTGTTCAGAGGGTGTTTGATGTTGTTTTCCTCCAAGGCTGAGAGTGTGTGATTTGCCCAAGGCCATCCAGTAGTCTTCCAGGTTAAGTGAGGATTTGAACCCAGGCCTCCCAGAGTCCTAGCCCAGCCCTCAAACCACCAGTGCCCAGTGTCATCTGCCAATTCTCCAAAGAAGCCTCCAGGTTTCAGTGAGAGCCATGGGAGCCTACCGTGAACAAGGACGCCAAAGACGCAATCGCATGAAAAGAGTGAACAGGAGACAGCCGTACAAGGTTGGAACAAGACTAATGAAAAGTTTAGCTTGACTCGGTGGCTAAAAAAGATGCCACAAACACACACACACACCCCCAGGGTCTCGGTCTCTTAATGAAATTTGCCTAACAAAGGCTCCCATTGCTGCTACAATGGCTCGATTCTTCTGTAGCAATTTCACACAAGAGTGGAGGTTAGCCTCGCTCAAACGGAGGCAAAAAAAAAAAGGAGGGGCGACTGGACGGTGTGATATGCGTGACTCCCCTCCTGCATAAGCCCACCAGTTGAAATCCAAGACAGAAGGGGAAAAAGCAAACTGGCAATTGAACAGAAGCAATTAGTTGAGCATTTCTGGTCACCTGCTCAATTTGGACACGCCTTCCGAGAGCCTGGTTCCAACACAAAGTGATGTAAGAAACTCCCCAGCTCCAAATCCAAAGCTTGCAATGACTGAACAGGCTGACCCGATACCCTCAAAACAAACAGCAGTTTGGAAATAAGAGAAAGAAAAAGTTACATATCCAGACTTGCCCGAATACAGCCGAGACCAAGCCACGAAGCTTCCTGAACCCAAACCTGCTTCAGACGGCAAGTGGGAGAAAAACAAATGGATGTTTCCCGACGAAAAGTCTGAAGAAGTCTAGGAAGAGTTTTTGCATAAAGGAAGCATATGTTTCACCCAGTATATTTAATTTGGAAAAGAGATGACGGGTCTCGTGGGAGTGCATATGTGGGAGGTGGTCAAATACCTGAAGGGCTATAATACGGAGAAGGGGGGAGATTAGCTTTCTACGGTCCCGGAGGCCAAGATTAGACTTGAGCGGCTTAAGTTACAAGAGGGGGAGATCTCGGCTGACCACCATTTCGGTGCGAAGGGCAGTTTGAGAATGAAAACGGTTGCAGGAGGAGGTAGGAAACAAACATTCACCACCCACTGTTCCAGACCAAGTAAAGCTTACTGCTTCAGCTCTGCGCAAACCTCTATTTTACAGATGCCAAAATCTATTCTAAGAAAAATGTCGTATTGTGCCTTCGAGTCATTTCGGACCTATGATGTATGTGCGATTCCCAGGAAAAGTCTCAGGATTAAGGAATTCAACATCCAGGGACAGTTAAGGAGATTTACGACGCAGTTCCCCAACCACTAAATCACAGAATCTTAAGAGATGGAAGGGGCCACAAAGCCCCTCTATAGCCCAACCATGTAGGAATCCACAATTCCTGAAAGACAGCTATTCCAACTTCCATTTAAAGGAGATTTCTACCCATTCCGCTGCTGACCACCTCTTGTAATTTTTTAAAAAAATGCAGAACTAACAAAAAGGAAGAGCAAAAATCCAGCAGAACTCAACTCTGGATGGGAAATGTAAAATCTGTTCACTCTTCAACACCATCTTTCATCTGATTAATCAGAAATTTAATTCTGCAATTAAGTTCATGCGAAAATTCTAATTTAAGCCATTTGCTTTAAAAATAAAATGAAGTTACCCCTTTTGTTAGAACAATATTTAATTGATTTTAACTGGTAAGTTCTCATCATAGGCCCTGGCAGAGTATTTCGGTATATGAGCTGACACATACGGAGTCAAGGTACCTTGGTACTCAGTCGCAGTAATGGAAACACAACAACGCATAATGACACCGTCTGAGCCATTTGGATGTACGTACTGTTTTTATTTAACTGCATATAGCCCATTATACTGGCAAACTGGACTTGCCTCATTAAAACTATTGGTTGCACGATGGAGAATTTGACCTGGCCCGCATTTAAGCAAACTGACCTATACCACATACTTTCCAAAAGAATATAGGGATCAGAGTGAAGCAGCCGTCTGGATCGTGCATCTTTCTGAAATTTCTGCAGGACAGTTTTTTTAACCCAAAACTGAATACAGAAATGCATGTACCAGGGAAACATGGAATATAAAATTACGTCTTTTTGTGTGTGCATGATTGTGTGTGTGCAAAACTGCACATAAACCTGGAAAGAATTTTATTTATTTATTGAATTTATATCCCCACCTGTCTCTGAAGAAGGGATTCTTGGGAGTTAGGAACACAATAACGTAAAAGCAATAGATTGGAAAGAGGTGAATTCATCCATACCCAGTTATTTCCACAAAATTAATTTAGTACCAATGTAGTGTTGAGAACCAGTGTAACCTGATGGTTTGAGCACTGGACTATGATTCCGGAGACCACAGTTCAAATCCCCACATGGTAACCCACTGGGTGACCCTGGAAAAGTCACACTCTCTCAACCTCAGAGGGAGGCAAAGGCATTATCTGAGCATATCTCTCCAAGGAAACCCAGTGACAGATTCACCTTCGGGTTGTCATAAATCAGAAATGACTTGAAGACACAAAACCACCACCACGATGTAGTACTAAGGTGGACAGTGCTAAAAAAAATTAAAAATCAAGTACTATTTTGCATGTAGAAAGGCTAAGAAAGGCCCTATCTCAGTCATAAGCTGCCAACCCATTAAGATTGACACCCGTAATAAATGTCACTGACGATTTGAAATGCGTTGTCCTAACTTGACGAGGTGTCAAATGGCACGTAGGGGAAGCTTAATACCCTATTATCCCCTTTACTTCAAAATGAGAAATTTCCTAAGGAAGCCGTGTAAGCGCCCATAACCTTTTCCCTCCGGCCCTGGAGAAATCCACCCGCTGGCCTTGGAGCCAAACCTTGATGGGAGGACCTTTTGCCCTTTGGAGCTGCTTTCAAAAAGAATCGCAGGCAATTCATTTCCTCCAGGAGGAAGAAAGGGGGACGGATAATGAGCTATTTGCCCAATAACCCTTACTTGTGCCACTCCACGCTGCCGTTAATTTGAACAAGAGGCCTTTTCAGAGGAAAAAGGGTGCACGGCTGCACCCCCTCTGTTCCGTAAGCAAATCCTCACTCTTCATTAGACTTAGCAAATTCGATTGAAGACCAACTATCGCTCTTCCAATTCTGGTGCTAAGCGAGAGAAAGTGTTTCCCCTCGGTACCCACACTCATTGATTTGGTCCGATCGCTGTCGCCGACCAGAGACAAATTTTCCAGGTTCCTACAGCACCAGGGTTGTGTGGTCAGAAGCAATTTTGGGCTGAGTCACATTTGGCTGAAATATACCAGCTCTGGCTTCAAAATAAAAATTTCAAATAACAACATATGGTAAATATATCATTTAATACTTTTATTTTACCATTTTTTTAAAAAAAATATTAAATACATAGTTTGTTGCGTAAACTTTCATAGGGATTTAAGAAACTTTTCTTCTGCAGAAATTTTAAACATATAAATATATTTTATGGTGAAGAAAACCCTGGGATATTTCAAACCAAGATGGAGTAGCTGTTTGTGTGATGGGTTAAGACTCTGGGAGACCAGGTTCCACTTCCCCTCAGCCATGGAAACCCACTGGGCGGCCCTGGGCCAGTCACACTCTCTCAGCCTAGGAATACGACAGTGGCAAAAATCCCACTGAACAAATCTTGCAGAGGGAACTGCATGACAGGTTCGCCTTAAGAATCATCGTACGTCAGAAATGGGCACAAAACAACAACAACAAATAACTACTTGTACTACCAGCCTAAACAGCCTAATGATTCACATCATGGTGCTGAAATGCCTTGTGCTCCGATTTTACTACAGTAAATGTGTTATTACTAATTAATAACAGTTCAGACAAGTTCCGGTTTATTCTGCATTAGCCAACCAGGGCCATTTCCGCACGAGACCGTTACAGCACTTTGATTCCACTTTCAGCCTGGCCCCTCCCAAAACTGCAAACCCCAGGATTCCATAGGATGTTGAAAGTGGAATCAAAGCGCTATAATAGTCTTGTGCGACAACGGTCAAGGTCAAACCAGAATTTCTCCAACCACTTTAGTCAAATGCAGTCAGCCCCTTACATCTGTGGGTTTCACTTTCGCAGATCCGGTTACTTGCACATTTCTTCAACCCTTGCCCCCCACCTCAGGCACTTCTTTTCCAGGGAAAGCTCTCAGTAGCTCTGATCCGCCACTCGGCCCTTTAAAAACCAGCCTCCGGTCCTCCTCCTCCTCCTCTACCAGCCGCTGCCTGGCCTGATAAAAACGGACTGTAGCTGATTTTGCAGCACCAAAACCCCCCTCCCAAGGTCCCCTACGCCCCCAAGGAAAGAGATGGAGGAGAGAGAAGGGAGGAGAGGGCCACTGTGCCAAACCATCCCCTTTCCCTGATCTGGTTTGGATCCTGGGTATCCAATCTCCCCAACCACACCTTGTCCCCTTCTTCCTACAGACACACATGCATATTTTGATATTTGCTGTTTTCCCACTTCTGCAAAGGTGGAGGGCCGATATTTGTCCTTCACGAAGGAATCAGAACTGGGAAGCAGAAAAACAAAGGATTCAACGTCGGAGGGTTGGCATATTGACTCCTCAGTGCGAAGACAACCAATGAAGACTGAACAAGCAGCGGAGAATTGCGGGCAGATGAAACTGTGATGTCTGCCCCCAACACCCAGAGCCGGGGGGGAGCTACTGGGGGGGACTACAATTCCCAGAATTCCACCAGCCGGCACGGCCATTCTCCTAAGCTCTGCCCACACGTACCGTATCCCATTCAGCTCTCTGGGAAAGTCTAGCTTCCATTCCCAGCCAGGTTCAGACTCCCGGAGGGCATAAAAGTCCCCAGTGGGGCGATGCTCTCTGGGGCAAGGAGAGTCCAACCCCCCCGGATGAAGGGAGCCATCCGCTCAGCACATGGCGCCTGTCTGCGGAGAGCCATTCAACAGGAGCCTCCCATTCTTCAACCTGACTGGGGCGTGGACGGGCAGAAGCACTCAAGCAGGGGGCCCCACAGCTGGACGGCAAAATTGTAAAGCAATTAATCAAACAGTGCTAAAAGGCCCCGTGACAAGGGGCCCGGCTGCGTTATCTGTCAAGATGGCCGCATTTATCATGGAAATCCAGACGCTCCCCCCGCCTCCCGAGGCCGCAGTCTTGTTTCCAAGGGCTGGCACAGAGGGAGCCACCCTGACCATTGTAGGGTCGCCTCCTTTCTCAGACCTCATCCTCCGTAATTTTTAAGACAGGGAAAGCAGCTCTTGCTTAGCATCACCATGACTCTTTAAAAGGCAGGCGGGGCAGGTGAGGGAGGAGGCGGCCCAGCAACGGCCTCCTCTGAGCAAGTCAGATTCTGACACCAGCCCACTTCTGGTCACACAAGAATATTTGGGAGTAGAACCAAACACTCATTTTTTTATTTGCTAGGGATACAAAATTCACCAGAGAAGCACTAAGATCTTGCACAAATTAAGACCAGCTGCCTGACAGACGAGAAAACCTCCAAGGGTTCCAGTTCATGAGTACACCAGAGAACCACAGTACTAACTCTGGCCATTTCTGCACTAGACCGTTATAGCGCTATCATTCCACTTTCAACATCCCATGGAATCCTGGGGCCCAAGGCCCCTCCCTAAACTGCAAATCCCAGGAGCCCATGCGATGTTGAAAGTGGAATAATAGTGCCATAACAGTCTAGTGCAGAAACAGTGTTTCTCTCACTTCTGCACTAGACTGTTCTCATGCCAGGAAAATCCCGTGATAATTTTGCCTTAGTGTTGCTATAAGTCAGAAACAACTTGAAGACACAAAACAACAACAAAAATCAAAGTCAACTTTCTTCCATAAACTCTGCGGGAAGGCACCTCTAATTGCCACGCTGCTCACCTTTACCAATGACCAGGCCACATTTATCCGCTGGCACCGTGTAGGTGATTTCCTGCACACCTCCTGGGGTACCAACACTCCAGTCTCCACGGCCACGACCTCTTCCTCGGGCCGCAGCAAGACTCCCAAAACCGTCACGCTCCTTGAAGGGAAAAAAGCATGGCAGTCATTAACACAGCTACAACCATAACTTGTCCCCACACAAGTTTCCAGACCAAAGAATTGATGGAGTGGGTTAGATGCCAGATACAACAGGGGCAAGCGTGCTGGTGACTGTGGTGGCCCTGTTGGTATCCATAGCCTGGTTTCTTAAGAGACAAGTGTGTGAACTGTATTTCTAAAGTTCCTAGTCCTCAAGGGAATTTTTTTTTTTAAAAAATGGATGGAGGGCTTTGCACTTTTTCACCTCCATTTAGCCTCACCAAAGACAAGCCTGATTAGCCACCTAATACATATGCAAGCTCTTTTGATCTAAAGTGAATTTTCAAATGGGAAGTGAAGCAGAGATAGCAGCTTGACTTAATATTTGCAAATACTTAATATTTGCAGATGACACAAATCCAGCCACTGCAAACCTTGCTAAAGAGACTTTGGAGGGAACCAGACTGAGGAAGGCTGAACTAACACTCAGAATCAAACAACGTATTAACCCATTCAGTTGGTTAATGAGATTTCTATAACACACAAACATACAGTAATAAGGATGTTGCTATGAATACTGTCTGGTTGAATACTGTATGGTGTCTGGTTTATGACACCATAAAGCCACAGTTTCACCTATACAGCATGGGACCTATTACAGGGAGGAAGAGACACTAACTTCAATTATGATGCTCTTTGAAACGGGGCAGCTCTCCTTAATAGCATGCTGGGTGTTAGCTCAGCCGAAGGACACCACCATACAGGCCGAGTATCCCTTATCCAAAATACTTAGGACCAGAAGTGTTTCAAATTTCAGATTTTTGTGGATTTTGGAACACCTGTATTTGCATATACACAAAATACAGTACTGTACACAGTTCTAGGAAGCAACAAATGAGCAGGAGTGCCACAGCTGCTGCTTGAAGGCAGAAGTGGGCAGCTGGTGGCAACAACAAAAAAATTTTTTTTTTTTTTTTTTAGGTTTTCAGATTTTGGATTTCTGGATAAGAGATACTCAGCCCATATAGGGCCTGGTCCCTAGAGAATGTGTTGCTGCTGTCACTGCCTCTGGTGCACAGATTCAGCACAGATACACAGGAGTGAAAAAGCATCGGTTCCTCTCTCCTCTTCTGGTAGCAGATACTGTAGCCCATCCTTTCAAGTTTCCAAAGCCAGGCCTAAGTCCTTGCAGTCCAGACAGAGCCAGCCCTACTCACCTGTGCTGTGAGAATGAGCTCATTGATGATGTGAGCAGCATGCTGACACCGTTCTGGAAGACCCATGACCTGTGCAACTCTTTCAGGACTAATCCCATCATCTGTGGAGCAAGAGGAGACAGAGCCTAAATGAAAGGCAAACAACAAAGGCAGAGTGGTCCATGCCTCTTAGGCAAGAGAGGGGAGTGGAGAATGCTCCCACAATCCAGGAAAGACACAAGAGGCTCAGCTTTGGAACAAACTCTAGGGTGAGGCGGCCCAAGAACAGGCTTGTGAGATCACTTCACTTTTTTAACTGGAACCCTGAAATTTATCTGCTGAAATTTAAGAATTTAGTCAGAAACCTCTTCATGTTTTATGCTGGTGTAGCTCCCTGATCACAGAAAGTGAGCCACTTTGTGGCTAAAAATACTGGGAGATGGGAATCCTTGGCGATCAACTACACATCACGGAGATTTACCTATAGTCATAAATCTACCCAAAGGTACTCCAGGGAAAAATCCACCCTTTCCCTGCGGCCACAAACTGGCTACGCGGGGAATATCTTTTCCTGGACTGCTACAGAAGGAATTGGTACTGGGGAGTAAAAAAAAAAAGTCCTCTTTCTTTCATACCCCAGAAGACTCTACAGCTTCCATTGAGAACCGGCATGGCTGTAGTGGTTTTGAGTACTAGACTATGACTCTGGATAACAGAGTCTGAATCCCTAATCAGCCACAGAAACCCATTGGCTGAATTGGGAAAGTCACAGTCTCTCAGCCTCAGGGGAGGGCAAAGGGGGGGGGAACCCCTCTGAACAAATCTTTCCAAGAAAACGCCACGACAGGTTTGCCTTAGGGTCACCATAAGCTGGAAACAATGGCCGTTTCCACACTACACCCTTATAGCGCGATTATTCCACTTTCAACATCCTATGGAATCCTGGGGTTCCACAGGATGTTGAAAGTGGAATAATTGTGCTATAAGAGTGTGGTGCGGAAATGGCCAATGTGAAAGCACGTAACGACCACCAACAGTTTCCATTCCCTTTTTGTTACAAGAAGAGCACATGCAGAGTAAACTGTAAACCAGCCCCTGGTTTTCAAAGATAAGCAGCGAGCAATAGGTTCTGTAACTGTGTTAATAGCTCCATTTTACCTCCTGTTTCATTTTTTTTTTTTACAGTTCTAAATTAAATGAGAACCAGCACAGAAAAATATAAATGTGTTCATTATTTCACCGTTTAACTGATTTCTGGTGCTCCACAAAGGATAGATTTCGTTCTTTGCTTCTTCCACAAATTTCCCCCAATATCTGACCACCTTTGCTCTAGGAGCCAACTCCACCAACTCCACTTGGTGCTGCCTGGACCCCCTTAGCCACCAAGAGTGGCTGAAAGTCTACTTCCAGTTTCTTAAAAGTCTTTTTTTTAATGAAAGCAAGCCACCAGGTGAGAGGAGGTGCTGATATCTTGTTTTAAATGATAATCATGTTTTCTGGCAGTTCCCAGGAATGCAGCCCTCTCTTTGCTTAATGGCAAAAATGTGTTGCGGAGGAGGTTTCTGGCAGCGGAAGCCATATGCTGTGTATCTCCTCGCTGCACAGGAGACGGCAGCCTCACATGAGAGAGAAAACAATCGTCAGTCAGGAGCAATATACCAGAAATCAGACTGACCCTTTGAGAACAGCCTACAAACCTGGTTTAAACTGAATCCTAACACCAGCGTCGTTTTGGATCTTTTTTATCATTTCTCCGTTTCTTCCTATTACAATTCCTACGGCAAACCGGGGAACAGATACCTGCAGGGAAAGCAGTAAGAAAGAGTGTGACTTGAAAAAGGCAGCACAAAGACCCCACTGACCACACATTCAATACTCAAAAACACCTTCGACCATCCCAGTCAAATTCAGCTCTGCAATTCTCAGAGCCGACAGCACCTCTGCTGGGAAAGGGGGCAAGCTAAACGTCATTTCCACAGCCTACCCACTTCGATCTGGAAGAAGGGACATTCACAGAAAAACAGTGTTGTTGGACTCCACTTCCCATCATGCTGAGAAGTGACCATGCAGGTGGGACCGATGGAATCTACAGTCTAACAAGATCTGGAAAGTGTCAGGCTCTCAAGCCCAGCGCTAGACAAAAGGTAAGGTCACCTGTTGAGCGGCTAACCCTAACAGCCTCTGGGACTGCTGAAGAGATGTCCACAGTTGATGCCAAAGTATTCTTATTTTTTAGTTGTGTCAGGCGAGCTTTCAGCAAAATGGCACCTAAGGTAGTTTACAAGTGGTTCAAGAACCACAACTGTCAGGTTGGCTGCCACGTTTTTAGGTAGATGACTATGTTTCAGTGCTTGTGTGCTTTGCTACACAGCTGGGGATGGCGGGATCTGTTGATGGCTGGGCAAACTGGGAACATGGAGATGTTATTGTAATGAGCTGTGATAAGAGAGTAAGCAAGCGAGGCTACAAATTCGGACTGTTGGCAAGCTGGGTGGGAAAATGGTAGGGGGACAGAAAGCCTGGGAAACATCTTGTTTGGGTCAACCACCAAATGGAATATTAGCGTACGCTAATTTGGAAAGGTAATAGTTTACACAGCACTGCAAATCAAATATTCCTTTAGTCTTGGCAACATCAGTGTGCTGTTACTTCTTCGATGTTCTTGAATAAAGCTTTTGAAACCTCTAAGCTCAGTTCCTTGAACTCGGAGCAATCCTACATATCACAACAACACACTACATAGGAAAGTGTTCCACTGAAGATGTAGTAACAGTTCTCAAACAACTGACACAGAAGTAATTTGAAATTAAGGCCATAGACTGCAGCAAATCGAAGAATTTTAATATTATTATAGGGATATAGCCAGATGTTTCTCCAATCCTCCCTGCTTAGCACCAAACACAAAATGGCTGTGTGCACTGAGGGGCTTCAGAGCCTGTACAGTAAGTTGGGGGAGAGCTTTGGGAATTGCCAAGGGAGGAATGGAACAACAACCTCCACAGTACCCCAAAAGGGCAAATGTAGCCCTAAGGGAAATACACATTTGTGTGTGTCCCTAACAGGATGTCAGCCTCTGAATGAGCAGCCTCAACTTAGTTTCCAAAAGAGCAGCCTCCCAGCTAAAGAAACTGGTTCCCCTCCCCAATTACGCACCAACCAAAGCTTGGGGGAAAAAAGAATTACAATTCTCTCTCCACATTTGCGGGTTTCATTTTGGTGGATTTGATTATTTGCAAGTTTCTCCAACCTCCTCCTTTGACATCAAGGCCTTCTTTTCTGGGGGAACCTTTCCTCTTGGCTGCTTGGAGAGAGCTGCACCACCTTTTAAAAACCCACCTCTGGTTCTCCTCCTCCTCCTCCTCTGCTAGCTGCTGCCTGGCCACCTAAGAGCAGAGTGCCGCCCGATTTCTCAGCATCGCAAACCCTCTCCCAATCCCCTCCTACACCCAAGGAAGGAGGTGAGTGAGAGAGTGAAAGTACAGGGTCACCATGCCAACCCAGCTCTTTCTCACTCTTTTACCTGACCTGGTTTGGACCCTGAGTGCCCCCTCTCTCCAC
The DNA here is from genome assembly GCA_030412105.1 of Cyclura pinguis. Lineage (NCBI taxonomy): Eukaryota > Metazoa > Chordata > Lepidosauria > Squamata > Iguanidae > Cyclura > Cyclura pinguis. Next base: position 16,096,273 of record CM059613.1, on the reverse strand, counting down.
CATGTCCCACCGACAGAAGCAGACATTCGTATATCTGCTATTTTCCCACTTTTACAGGGGTCCTGTGCCCCTAATCCAAGCAAATGTGGAGGGCCAACCGTATACTTCTCCCTCCCCACGCAAAGATCACCAATACGTAAGAAGAGTCCACAGACCTCTATGCTGCCTCCACCCATTCTGGAAGTAAAGTCGTTGCGTATGCCTCGGAAGTCCGCCTGGTCCTTCTCTCGGATGATTTCCAGTACCATCTCTTTTGCTTGCTGTATAGCATTGGGGAGGAGAGAGAAAGAATTTTTGCTGAATATAACACATGCAGGGACTGCAACCAACTGTTGCATTATTTATGCTGGCTAGGGCTGCTGGGACTTGCAGTCCAACAACATCTGGAGGGATGTACAGTTCCCACACTCTCCTAGAAGGACCAATCTTGTTGAGGCCATCAGCCAGTTCTTCTCTCCGAACAGGGATTCCACTCCATCCTATCTGCTCTTCCACATTCCTAAATGGAAAGTCATTATGCCACAGTTCCTGAAGATGCTCAGTTTTCTCTTTGAACTGGCTTTCTCTCTTTTTGGAGAGGGCCTAAGGGCTGACCTTTTCTTTAAGATTTTGTATTTCTGCTCACCCTAGGTTCCCCAAATGTATATAAACACCCACCCTCCTTTTTCTTGGCAGTTCCCATTTGGTTCTATCTCTGTTAGCATGCATCTTTCGAGTGATAGAGCTTCTGGAGTGACCGCTAAGTATCCACTCTGGTAGCTGCACACGAACAGGCACAAAATTTAAGCCTGATAGAAGAGAATAAAACCTAATCCCCTGGGTTTCATACTTTCAATGAAAAACTGGACCTTGTGGGAAAGAGTTGTAAAATATGGAAACATAGCAGGTTAGGCGCCAGAGCACCGCTGAAAAGCAGAAACTGTCAGAAGTCGGAAGCAAACCGACTCAGCAACTTGCAGTGCATCTCTTAGAAACTGTGCACAGTGACTCTCTTATCCAGGGCTTGTGACCGCACGCTGTTTTTTCTCTCAAGAGATTGGCTGCCCATCTATTTGTTCAGTCAGTGTGTACAGTCTGTGTAAAGACTGAACGAAAAGAGGATGTCAACTCAATTGAGAGAAAAAAGTGGCATATGGTCACTTTCTGACAATCCAGTCTTTCAAGACTTTTGAATTACAACTAGAATCTGTGCATGTGCCCAAAACAGTGGATCAGGCATCACAGATATGGGTTCCAGTTATAATTGAAAAGGGTCAAAATATCGAATAACCAAAAAAGCAACTATCAAAAAGTGGAGGTGTACTTGAAGAGGAAAAAAAACCTGCAACATTCAACAAATATAATCTTTGTCTTAAGAACATACCATTCTTAGACTGAGATCCCCTGCCCTTTTGCTGACGATTAAATCCCACTGGATTCAATGGGTACAACCAATATATACGTTGTAAGCGTTTTAATTGGTTTTAAGCACATTTTAATAATTAGAATGATTAATTTCTTTTTAACATTTATAAACTTGATGTTTTAGTAGTGTTGCTTTAGATTGCTGTACGCCGCTTTGGATCCGATGTGCGAGAAAGGCAGGCTATAAATTTAATACATATATAAATTAAATACAAATATAAGAACAAATGCAGGGTTTGTCTTACCCATCTGTGCATCAATTACTACTGACACCAATGCGCAGATCCCTAATAAACCACCCAGGATCCCCTCACTTCCACACCCAACATGCTCACACTCTCTGCCTGCAAGTTTTATGCAAACCATTCCAAGATGAGTAAGTCAAATGTACTGGGCTGCTACTCTCTTAAGTCTTCACCAGCACAGCCAATAGTGAGGGACAGCCAACAGCTGCAACAGCATTCGCAGAGACAGACACAAGGGAGGAAGGGGACCTTGTTTTCATTTGCAGCTTCTCTGTGCTGCCACCTCGACTCCACCTTCATGGACAGGGAGTTTTCTCCTCCTTGGCAATTACTCCCAGCCAGAGGAAGCAACAGTTGCTAGGGCAAAAACTTCCAGCCCAGCAACGGGAGCAATTTTCTGGCACCACAGCCAAGTCTGTTCACAGCACCGTGCTCCAGCTTTGAAGATCTCATCTCTAAAGAGGATTACCGTTACATTTATATGCCCCACCGCTGTCCCAAAGAGCTCAAAACACCATGTGCAGTTTGCTTTCCCATTTTTAATCTTGCTAGCAACTCTGGGAGATAGATTAGACTGAGGGATGTTGCAGCTGGCCCAAAATCATGCAGGGAGCTTCCACGGATGAGTGGGAATTTCAACCCAGTTTCCCCAGTCCTGGCAAACCACTGTACCCCACTTTCTCCCCACTTCTGTTGTATCGTAATTTTCCAGAGTTGGTCCCAACACACAATTCAAGGTTTTGCACGCTCATCTGGTTTTCTCTCCTTGACCAAACTCAATTTGGGTTAGAGACTACTGTGAAAGGGACCATAAAGGTGGGGGGAGAACCGTTTGTGGTTGAGACCCCCCCCCATAGGTGACCACAGTTCACACAAGCGCTGACAACTGTGCCATTATTCCAAATCCTTCTAAAACTCTATCAGCACGCAGCAAATCCTCTTTGATACACACCTGTACTTTAAAAGCATCTCCAGTAATCCGAAGAGGTTTATCCGCTCCAGTCGGTAAAGGGCCATCTTGGATCATAATCATTTTCACGCCTGTTCGTTCCTGCACGTGCACCATGCGGGCAACAGGGGAAATAAAAACACAGACACACATACACAAAGATAAATGGAACGCCCAAACAGGCAGAAGGCTATGAAAGTAATTGTTAAAAAAAAAAAGGTGGGGGGGAGAAGCAACAGGAGCTCTCCAGCTTGGTCGTTCAAATATGTAAGCGGTTCAAAGGGGACCGAGACAGACAAGCAATTGAAAAATCAAAGTGAAAAGGGCCAGATGGAAATTCCACCACCACCTCTTCACAGTTTTGTTTCCTATGAATACTATTTCTGTTCCATTTGAAGTTTCGTTTGACTCTCAAAGAGATCTGCAGAAAGTTATGCAGGAACTCCACAGAACAACAGAAAACCCACAAAATACACACACTGGAACAGAATCTGAGCTCTTGGCAAGAGGGGGAACTCTAAGAAGTATGTCTCCTTTAGGGTAAGGTACAGTGCCTTGCAATAACCATGGCAATGGGGTATGGTGGGGTTCCTAAGCTTCTGGTCACATCTCGTTTTGGAAAAATGCAAAACAATTAGGAATCTCAGAGGAGATTTGGCCCACGGCAGGTCTCCAGAGGCCACCATGAGACCTGCTGACAAAGCTGCCCATCCTTGCCTGAAGGGAAGGACTGAATGCAACCAGAGATACGGTGCTGCTGCACTCAAGAAAATTTGGAGGCCAGCCTTGCAGGACAACCCCCCACCCCACTTTGTTCCAACAATATAAGTCCTCAGACTTTGCTAGCCGAAACCAAGATCACCAGTAACACCCCAGCCAGTGGTGCACCAAGGTCATTTTAGGCTCATATTCTTCCACCTTCTACCCTTTTCAGTGGAAAAGGCTAGAACAGTGGTCAGTGGAATATGCTGCTGCCTGGGAGTGAGTGGAGTCTCCTTCTTTGGAGAATTTAAACAGAGGCTGGGTGGCCACCTGTCAGGAATGTTTTGATGGTGTCTCCCTGCATGGCACAAGGGGGTTGGACTGGACAGCCCTTCAGATGTGTTCCAACTTTTCTGATTTCATAACTCTAGTCTATGAAAATGGAACTTGCTTCTGCCGCCTAAACACATTCACCTGAGAACAAACCCTTTGTTTAAAAAAGGCTAATATATTTTTACCAGTAACTCCCCCCACCACAAAAAACATACGGAAACAAAATGTTTTAAAATAAAGAAAGGGTCCTATGGAACTCACATCAGTCCCCGTGACCTTTCACGCCCATATATCAATGCTTGGACCTATTTCCCACTGCAACTATAACATGTTGCTTGATGGTGGACATTTGGGGGCTCCCGGACTGTGGGGTTCTGGATGTAAGCCCTACAGTACAGTCCCAACCACCCACAGGATCCCACAGAGGAACACAAGCTCTCAGCAGAAGTTGGAGCAAGGAAGTTCTCCCGGAGAAACGGTATTCTGCCCACCTGCAGCTGCTTTATCGTCTCTCCGCCTTTGCCAATGACCAAGCCTACTTTGGACGCTGGGATGAGAATCTCATGGACTGTGCTGTTGCCGTCCACGTCATTGTGGAAGCCAGGCCCGTTCCGGCAGCGGTCCACGATCTGACCCAATAGCCGCTTGGCTTGTCTTTGCAGGGAGAAAGAGAGAGAGAGAAAAAAAAAATCCTCAACAAAAACGGCTATTAGATTGCATATGCGCTTCCCATCTGGCTAGGTCAAGTGAGGGATGTTACAAATATGCAGGAAGATTTTGGGAGAAGGGAGGAAAAAAAAGAAGAGAAAGGAGAGGAAACAGAAATGAGACGATAACTGGCAGTGCTATGGCAACTCGGTGGTTTGGACCGAACTGCCTTGCAAATATGTCCCCGTTTGACAAGAGAACCGACAAGCTCACAGGCTTCTCCTAAGTCAACTCCATCTCAACTGAGACGCTTCCAACCTCACCGTACTGAGGTAGGTTTACCGCCACAGTCCCTGCTGGTGGCCTGAGAATCCCCTCGGAAAGTACTTCTGGAGAGCAGAGGGGGAAGCTCGCAAGGTAAACCAAAGAGGACTGGTGCCTGTAACAACGCTGCCGCTACTGCCAAACACCAGGAAGATGCTCTCTGTATTATTAACCTGCTCACTGCAATTGCCCAATGGAGATGCCCCAGGCCAACCTCCCCACTACGTTAAGACCTCTAGCAGCCAAGAGGGCTCAAAAGAGAGGGCAGTGAGGACTGCATCTTAACACTGCCTTGGGGCGGCAGCTTTGCCTCTAAGCTACTGAGGTGCAAAACATGTGATGGTGAGACAGGGCAGGAGGAGAAGGCCAGAAAGGAAGGCTGACCAGGGCCATTGATTCTTCCTCCTGTGGCTACCCGTAACTGCCAGTTCTGCCCACCACCCTGCTGCTTTGGCCACCTTGCAGCCCCTGTGGACAAAGGTCCGGCCTTTGTTAAAGTGTTATTTCAAAATGCAACCAAAGTGGAACACGGCGCACACAAACACATACGTAGCCCTTCCCTCCCCACCTTTTCGTTAACGTACGTCCGGTTTTCTGAGCAGAATGAAACTCGGGAAATCACCCTGACTGTGAATCATGGCAACAAAAGTAAACTCAGGCCTGAGCTTTGGGGAACCAGAAAGCCTGACATAAGGGGACAAGGCCTGAACTTTGTGTCTGTGCAGTATCTCTCTGAAACACAAACACGTACCCACCACCATCACCCCACATCAATTTCAGATCTTGAAGGCTTTTACCCCCTTTTCCTTTTGCTCCGAAAGCATCTTTTTTATTAGAGGGGATGGGGACAACAGAGATTCCCACCCCCAGTACCAGCAAACAGACATGCCCACACTGTTTGGCCTCTCACATGCATACTTATTTTGCCTCAGCATCTGCAGAATCACGAAATCCCTTAAACCTCAAGAAATAGAACCAGAATAATGGTTTGTTTCTTTTTTTTAAAAAAAAAAGGCAGCACAAAGTCTAGGTCTGCGTATTTCAAGGGTCTGTCGTTTAGCGTCTTTTTAATCATCCAAACACAACTGTTTAAAAGCAAAAAATAAAAAATAAAATAAAAAGAAGAAGATTCCCACAGATGGATTTGGAAAAAACCCACCTACCCAAAGGCTGGGGGAGAGAAAGAGCAGCTCCATATTGTTAAGTGGGTTCCTGTAAGCCTGAGGCTCGTGGCTCCAAGTCCCAGCGGGGAGAGGTCCTCAAAATGGCTTGGGAGAGGCAAGCTCAGCTCCTGGGAAGGGGGAGGGAGGAAACACTGTCCCTAAAGTTTCTATAGGGCGAGAGAGAGCAGAACCCCCCCGCCGCTGGGCTACCAGGTGGTAGGGTCTGGCAAAAGAGGAGGGGAGGGGGAGGTAAAATAGAAAGCAGCACCTAAGACAGGTTGCACCAAACTAAGTGGCAGCCGTATGGGAGGCAGGGTGACTGTCATGCACAGGCCAAAGGCAAATTACCCGGGGAAGTCCTGCGATTTGGTGGCTTTTTACTGCAAACCCTCCCAGGTATTATCCAGGCACGTAGCCTGTGGTGTCTGGATGCCCTTCTTCAGCTTCCCTTTAAACCAGCGTGAAGGAGAGCACTGGAGACGTCCAGAGATTTCAGAGACTCATGCGCAGCAAAGTCTTGCTAGTGGCCTCCAAGGCTAGAAGGATTCCCCCACCCCGTCCGCACCCGTTCACCACGGCAAGTGTTGCTCAGCACCCGCTGGTACCTTTGGTCCTCCAGAGGTTCATGAAATATTCCTGTCACATCTCACTGTTGGCCACGAGGGCTTTGGCTGATGAGAACTGGGAGTTCAGCAATGCCCGGTGGGCCACAGGTACATCCACCACCCCCAGACTCTGCCTTCTGTTGTTCACTATAGGTCTCGGTGGTCCCTGGGTCAGCTAATTCCATCTTGGCGCAAAATGGGAAAGACCCACCAGGCTCACCGGAGAGAAGCAGCACTGGGATCTCTCTCATTCAGACTGCAGCCTAGAGAAGGTAAGTAAGGAACATCCACACTTTTCGTGAACGGTTCCTTACCTTTGCCAAACTGAGGTGCACAGGCAAGAAAGAGAGAGAGAGAGATTGAGAGAAGGCCCCAGTTTCGTGAGATGTAACTCTGGGACCATCTCCTACGATTCACATTCTCATTTCCCCAGCAAATGATGAAGAGAGGGCTTGGGAGGGAAAAGGGAAGGAGGAGGGGTTAATGGCAAGCAAAATATATAAAAATAAAAAAAGGCAGACACTCTCTCAAAAGCCAAGCCTCTATTTTTGGGAGCCCTCTTTTCAAGCAACCAAGCTGGACAGATCTTACACAACTAGGGGGATTGGAAAAGGGTGGGCGGACAGAGCTTTCCAGCCTGCCAGAGTGACAAAAGTACATGTCCACAGCCAAAGGCTGGCTTAAAGCTTTTCCATGCATCCTCACTCCCAAGGCCAGGGTAAACTTTCCAACGCTTTGCAAAATCACTCAAGCACTTTTGCAGAGGACCCAGGAGTGTGGCCTACACCGGGCAAAGGGGAGAGAGAGAGAGCAAAACTGAAGATACCCTTCAATGGGTGAAACTGCAGAACTCTCGACTTCTCTTTTTCTGGGAGGGAGGGGTTGTAAAAAGTTTTGGAGCGCAGCAAATATACACAGCCCGTTTATGGTGGCAACTGAGAGAAGAAAGAGGGGGAAGGAAAACTGAAAAAGGAAGAGGAAAGAGGACAGAGGGAAGGACGTGAAAGTGTACAAGAAGAGGGAGGCGCGTTTCTTAAAAACTCACTCAATGCTCTCTGGTGGTCCAGTGAGGACACAGGGTCTCTCTGCCATCCCACCACCATCTGCAAAGACAAAACAGAAAAAACAAAAACAAAGGGATACTTGGGCATTCCACATTTCCCACCAGCATATCCATTCCCTCCTAGAGGATTATTTTATTTTTTAAAAAAAATAAGTGTAAAGTCAGGCTTGCATTAAATTTATGCTAATAAAACTCAATATTCTGCAGCACAGAATCCAAGCTCTGCACAATGCATAAACTTAGTATTAAGTATACTAAATTAAAAAAACTCACCCAGAACTCCTCTGAGAAGGCAGTGCACAGTATTTTGCATGCAGGTAACTATGCAAAGAGCCTATCTGTATATCAGCGTATTAGCATTTTATTGTTTAGCTGTCTAAATTTAATACATCAATTTTAGAGGTTTTTTTAGTTCGCTGCTTACTTATTTAGAGTGTTATCATTACTTTGCATCTGTGTTAGAAATGTTTGTCAGAGTTTACATTTATGTAGTTTTGAATTACATAATTTTGTGTAAAAACTGATAAATATATAAAAACAACACAAAGATACAAAGAGTCTACTTGTGTGATCCAAAGGTAATGCCATCCTGCTTTTAATTATTAAAGTATTTCTGTTCCAGTTTATATCAAAAGATCTCAGGCTGGCACGCACGTAAAAAATTACTAACACATTAAAACAATTTAAAAACAATAAAAATCATCTAAACAGATTAAAAGCATATTAAGTACAATTTAGAAGCTAAAATAGATTTAAAACATTCAAACTGTTTCAAAACTGCGCTTTCGCATTTAGAGACAAAAATTAGTGGCGACCAAAGGCTTTAACAAACAGCCGAGTTTCTACCTGGTGCTTAAACGAAATGAACACTGGCACCAATCGGGTTTCCAACGGGATGGCAAATGAAAACTGGGGGGCCACGACTGAGGAGGCCCTGACCCACAGCCTCACTGGTGGGACACAGAGAAGCTCACACACACCCCAGACCTATAGGGAGAGGAGCTTCCTCAAGTATTGATCCTTGTTTCTCACGGACCCTTTCCAACTGCTGCATTCGATCCCACATCATTTTGGGGGTACGTGTCCCTCGACGCTACAGAGAAAAGTACGGAGGATGGGCAGGAAACTGGAGACAGGTACGCCCCGCTCCATAAAACCTCCTCAGGATTGTTACTCAACAGTTCTGAAGCCCTTTTGGAGCAAGCGGCATGCCTTGCTTTTAGATGATGAGCCCAATGTGTCCAAGAACCTGGAAGAGTTACTTTTCGAACTACAACTCCCTGAATCCCTGGCGAGCACAGCCACTGCTGGGTTTGTGAGATTCTGGGGAGTTGCAGCCCCCCAAAGTAACTCTTCCAGGCTCCAATGTGTTGTATCAAGCATCCTCGGAGAAAGAGCATCTCCTGTTAGAGAGAGGGCATAATACAAAGTCAAATGGGGTCCCCTTTTAATGAGTATTTGTGCCTTGGTAATACTATGCCCAACACCGGGTGGTAAAAAAGACATGGCAGTGGGATACGGCTTGTTTTCACCTGCCCCGCACCTGCTTGAGACGTCAACCAGACGTCTCCGCTGGACTGGAAAGTGTTGCTGAATACAGCTCTCAAGAAATTGCCTTGCGGATGGGCAGTGGCTAAAGAAGATTGTCCCCACGTAGGGCTGTCCCTTGACTGCCAGAACCAGAGGAAAGGGCTCTTTGGCCCAAGACGAGGAGAGCGTTTTAGGCACTCCGACTCAACCTTCTCAGGAAAGGAGACAGGTCCAAGATGAGGGCAGCACAAGAGTCTTACGGGAGAGCTATACAGATCCTTAGCAGAACTTTTTTAAAAAGGCATTTTCCTCCTATTTCCTGGGTTTATACTTTAGTCAGACTGCCTTTATCAAGACCGCATTTCTTTTGATTGTACGTCACTTTTACTTTACAGAATGAGAGAATGTAAGAGTTAGAAGGGACTACGAGGGCCCTCTTGTCCAACTCCATTTCGCCATGCGGGAAACTTCAATTTGAGCACTCTTTGAGATATGCCTTCCCAACTTCTCTTTAAAGTCCCAAAGGAGACATCACTGTCGAACAGCCCTTAAAGGCCAGTTCTTCCTAATGCTTAGCAATGTCTTTCCTCGTCATTTGAATCCACTGGTTCGTGTCCTGGTCTCTGGAGCAGCAAGAAAACAAGCTTGCTCCATCTTCTACATGGCACCCTTTCAAAAACTTAACAGACAGTCACTGAAGAGAGATAGGGTAGAAGTAAAACAACCGCAGCAACTTCCACCTGGCATTCTGGTAATCAATACACAATACGCCCTGAAGCCAGGATCTAGCAGATCTTTGCTGTGACAATCTGCTTCACTGGGTTTATTTTATTTATTAAACTGGGGGAGAGGGGCAGGAAGAGAATGAACACAGGCTTACCTGGTGCAATCTGAATTTTGCAGCCTGACTCCAGTTGAATCCTGGAGATCTGCTCCCCACCCCTGCCGATAACTGGGGGGAAAAAAATTCAGAGCTCGTCAGCATTTAACTGCTCGTTTGAACAAGGACATTTTCAACAGGTGTCAAAAACTCAGATGGTTTGGCAACTTATTTGTGCTAGTTAAGAGGGGGCAGAGGGGCCAGGGACAAATCTGGCCTCCTCAAGAGTCCAAATCTGGCCCTTGTGATTTCATCCAATGGCCACCTCCTATTTACATATGTCTTCACTGGGTGGCTTCCCAGTTTTTCTTGGGTCTTCATCTCAAAGTTTATCTTCATCTCAAAGTCTATCCTTTAAAATCCACATCAACTTTGCAACTAGAGCAAGATCCACAACTTTAACAATGCACTCCTCCACTGTTGGTACTTCAGCGGAACCCGGTGATTTCTTAAGCATACCAGTCCCATCTGTTTCTTACGCTGTTCTGACCAGCAGTGGCTCTCTGTGACCCTGCCTGAGATATTTAGCAACTGGAAGAGGTAGCTTGGAGTACCATAAGGTGTTAGAACCTTTAGTGTTAGAACCACAAACTCCCATCCATCCCAAGACCTGCACAGACAATTGCAAGGAGTTGGGCAAGATACAGTCCAAAACCACATGGAAGATCAACCCTGAAGTGGATGAACCAACTCTGATCTTTGTGAACAGACCTGCTGTTCTTCTTTTGGGTCAGGCTTCCTTAAGTCTTCACAAGCTCTTCTGCTTCACCCCTTTTAACTAAAGGTGCTGGGGACTGACCTCCTTTTGGGATCTACAGCACGCAAAGCACGCGCTCCATTCCCAAGTGACAGGCCCACTGCCTCTTCAAAGTGGTGTATTATCTCTATGCACGCAGGAACCCCCAACCCACCCTGCTTTTGTCTAGACTTGGTATCAGCAAAGTTTGCCATCCAGATCTTTAACTGCACGTCCCTGCCAACCATCAGAGTGACAAAATTATCCTCAATTGATTTTAAAGTTTAGAAGAAAAATGGTTTCCCCTCAAATTGCCACATTCTTAGAGACATCAAGAGAACTTATGCCATTATACCACACACTACCTATCATAATATAAAGTAGTTTTCAACAGACAAAGCATTTGAGAAGCCCCATGTGTGGCACAGAGAGAAAGAGAAAAAGATCACCCAGTTGAGATACTTACTGAATCCAACCATTTTGTCAGGCACTTTGAATTCTTCTGTTATTATTGCCCTAAAAAGAAGAGAAAGGAAAACTCGTTACCGCAAATACAAATTGCTGTAATATCAGACAGTGAAGCTGAAATTTTAAAAAAAGAAAAAGAAACAACAACTAGCTTTCAGTCCCAAGAAGCTGGCTCAACACTTTGGAAACTACACAGCTATGGTAATTTTACTTAATATTAATAAAGGATTAATCCCAGATTTGGTGATTATTTTAGAGTCAACCCGCTCAAATGGGAATCATGTTTGTCACAGCTCACTTTATTCCCACCGATTTTCAGTGAGTCAACATTTACGACAAAACCTGGAACCAACTCATTAGGTCAATCAAGACTACAGACACTTCCGCGCTAGCCTGTTATAGCGCGATGATTCCACCTTCAACATCCTCTGGAATCCTGGGGTTTGCAGTTTCGGTGGAATCATCGCGCTATAACAGGAAAGTGTGGAAATGGTCTACCTTAAGTCCTGAAGACATTAATGGATCAGCTTTTAAACCTGACTGAATCTGGGGTTTGTTTTGTTTTTTTGTTGTTGTGTACCTTCATAGAATCATAGAATCATAGAAATGTAGAGTTGGAAGAGACCACACGGGCCATCCAGTCCAACCCCCTGCCATGCAGGAACACTCTCAAAGCACTACCGACAGATGGCCATCCAGCCTCTGCTTAAAAACCTCCAAAGAAGGAGACTCCACCACACTCCGAGGCAGCATATTCCACTGCCGGACAGCCCTGACTGTCAGGAAGTTCTTCCTGAGGTTCAGGTGGAATCTCCTTTCCTGCAGCTTGAATCCATTGCTCCTTGTCCTGGTCTCTGGAGCGGCAGAAAACAAGCCCTCTCCCTCCTCTACATGGCATCCCTTCAAATATTTAAACAGAGCTATCATGTCCCCTCTTAACCTTCTCTTCTGCAGACTGAACATACCCAGCTCTCTAAGTCTATCCTCATAGGGCTTGGCTTCCAGGCCCTTCACCATTTTGGTCGCCCTCCTCTGGACCTGCTCCAGCTTGACCATGTCCTTCTTGAATTGGGGTGCCCAGAACTGGACACAGTATTCAAGATGAGGTCTAACCAAAGCAGAGTAGAGTGGTACCAGTACCTCCCTCGATCTAGACACCATACTCCTATTGATGCAGCCAAGAATTGCATTGGCTTTCTTGGCTGCCGCATCACATTGCTGACTCATGTTCAGCTTGTGGTCTATTAAGACTCCTAGATCCCTTTCACACGTACTGCCATCCAGCCACGTGTCCCCCATCCTATATTTCTGCATTCCATTTTTTCTACCTAAGTGTAGGACCTTACACTTCTCTCTGTTGAATTTCATTTTGTTAGCCTTGGTCCAGCTCTCCAATCTGTCCAGGTCATTTTGAATTTTGATTCTGTCCTCTGGCGTATTAGCAACCCCTCCCAATTTGGTGTCATCTGCAAATTTGATGAGCATGCCCTCTATTCCTTCATCCAAGTCATTGATGAAAATATTGAACAGCACTGGGCCCAGGACAGAACCCTGTGGCACCCCGCTAGTCACCTCTCTCCAGGATGAAAAGCAGCCATTGGTGAGCACCCTTTGGGAACGGTCAGTCAACCAGTTACAGATCCACCTGACAGTAGCTCTGTCCAGCCCACATTTTACTAGCTTCTTTGCAAGAATGTCATGTGGAACTTTGTCAAAGGCCTTACTGAAATCAAGATATGCTACATCCACCGCATTCCCTTCATCTATCAAGCTAGTAACTCTATCATAAAAAGAGATCAGATTAGTCTGGCAGGACTTATTTTTGAGAAATCCATGTTGACTTCTCGTGATTACCGCGTTGCTTTCTAAGTGATTAGAAACTGACTGCTTAATGATCTGCTCCAGGATCTTTCCGGGTACAGACGTCAGGCTGACTGGGCGATAATTATTTGGATCCTCTTTTTTTCCCTTCTTGAAGATGGGGACGACATTTGCCCTCTTCCAGTCCGCTGGAACTTCTCCTGTCCTCCAAGATTTCTCAAAGATTATAGCAAGCGGTTCCGAAATGACCTCTGCCAGTTCTTTTAATATCCTAGGATGCAATTCATCTGGCCCCGGAGACTTGAATTCATCCAGTGTGGCCAGGTGTTCTTGTACCACCTCTCTACCTATTATGTGCCGCATTTCCCCTGCTTCCTCACCTGCTCCCCAACCACCAGGTTGAGTGCTTGTATCCTTCTGGGAAAAAACTGAGGCAAAGAAGGTGTTAAGTAGTTCTGCCTTTTCTCTTCCCCCTGTTAGTAATTCGCCATCTTCTCTGCGCAGCAACCCTATCGCCTCTTTCTTTTTCCTTTTGCTGCGGACATATTTAAAAAAGCCCTTTTTATTGTGTTTAATGTCTCTGGCCAGCCTAAGTTCGTTCTGTGCTTTAGCCTTTCTGACTTCCTCCCTACATTTCCTGGCTACTTGCTTAAATTCTTCTTTGGTGGTTTCCCCCCTCTTCCATTTCCTGTACACGTTTCTCTTAACGCTCAGCTCAGCTGAGAGTTCTTTAGTCAACCATTCTGGTTTCTTCAGATGCCTTCCATTTTTCCTCCTTATTGGCACAGTTTTAGACTGTGCCTTCAGTATCTCCCTTTTAAGGAACTCCCATGCCTCCTGAACTCTTTTCTCTTTCACTATTCCTGACCACGGAATTTCAGCCAGCAGCTCCTTAAGTTTACAGAAGTCCGCTTTTTTAAAATCTAAGATGAGTGTCTGGCTACACTTATCTTCTCCTTCCCACTGAATGCCAAATTCCAATAGGGCATGGTCACTCCCCCCTAAAGATCCAACCACTTCTACCTCATTAACAAGGTCATCCCTATTGGTCAGGATCAGATCTAGAATATTTGATCCCCTTGTGGCCTCTTCCACCTTCTGGACCATGAAATTGTCTGCAAGACAAGCAAGAAACTTGCTGGACCTTGCTGTCTTGGCAGAGTTTGACTGCCAACATATATCCGGGTAATTGAAATCTCCTATTATTACTGTATCTCTCCTTTTTGAATGCGCGGTCATTTGGTTGAGGAAGGCGTCATCAAGGTCCTCAGTCTGGGCTGGAGGTCTGTAGTAAACCCCCACCAGAATATCCCTATTGTTTCTCGCTCCCTTAATTCTTACCCAGATGCTCTCGACCTGGCTTTCTGGGTTCAAGTCATGGATCTCTTCACAGGTGAAAACATCCTTGACATACAAGGCTACTCCTCCTCCTTTCTTGTTTGGTCTATTTCTACAAAATAGGTTATACCCCTCTATTCCTACATTCCAGTCCTGAGACTCATCCCACCAGGTCTCAGTGATGCCTATCAAATCGTATTTATTTTGTTGTACTAGGAGTTCAAGTTCATCTTGCTTGTTTCCCATACTCTGCGCGTTAGTGTAGAGACACTTAAATCCCCGGGCCCTTCCTGCAAGTCCTGTACTATAGTTTCTACTCCTCCCACCACTGGACGCTTGTACTACTTGGTCAATATAATTTGGGCCTTTCCCCCCTGCACTCGCCGTGTCTTTGCCCTGAATAATGTTGTCTCCCTCCCCAGCAGAACTTAGTTTAAAGACCTCTTAATCCTCCGTGCAAGACTGTTTGCAAAAACATTCTTGCCAAGTTTCGTGAGGTGCAGCCCATCCCTTGCCAGAAGCCCACGTTCATGGAAATTCAGGCCGTGTTCCAAAAACCCAAACCGTTGCCGGCGGCACCATGTGCGGAGCCAGTTGTTTACCTCTGCTATTGCCCTTTCCCTTTGTGCACCATATCCTTGAACAGGGAGGAGAGATGAAATGACCACCTGCGCACCAAGGTCCTTAAGCTTTGTCCCCATAAGCTCGTAGTCCTTTGCGATGTGGTAAAAGCTGCGCCTCGCAGTGTCATTGGTTCCGACATGAACCACAATGAGGGGCTTATGGTCAGTGGGCTTGACCAGCCTGGTTAGCCTCTCTGTTATGTGGTTGATCTTGGCCCCAGGAAGACAGCAGACTTCTCGATTGAACTTGTCGGGTTTGCAAATTGCCGGTTCAGTTCCTCTGAGCAAGGAGTCCCCAACAACCAGAACTCGCCTCCTCTGAGGCTTGTCCGGGGCTCCTCGACGAGCAGGTTCTTCTAGGACTGGTTGGACACTCTGTTGAGGCTGGGAATGTTGATCTAGTTCCTGTTGCTGATGATGGATTCCTTCTTGTTGACATTCTGTTCCCTCCTCCTGGTGCTCCTCGTCGTTCATAAGGCCAAGAACATTGAAGCGATTGTGTAGGTTGAGAGTCTCTGTTTCCTTCCTGGTCCTCCTACTCCTCCGTGTGACATTCCTCCAAGCATCCGTTTCTTGGCCCAGTGTGCTGACTTCCTGATCGGGCAGCTCCCCCACGCATTCGGTCTTCAGGAAGGTCTTCTCTGCCCTATCCAAAAACTCCTCACCTTCCCTAATAAGACGAAGATTAGAAACTCGTGCCTCCAGCTGGCGAACCTTCTCCTCCAAGAAGGTCACCAGCTTGCACTTGGTGCAGGTGTACCCGACAACATCTTGTGGCAAGAAAAGGAACATCCCACAAGTGCTACAGGTGACCGCGGCAGCTCCCTCACCTTCCATCCTTGATACTACAGACAGTAGTACAGGGAGTAGGTCTGGAAAGAATAACAGGGCTTTCTTCCTAAAATTCAACTGAATCAAGTATGTCTCCTCTGCTGATCGCCAAGGGATGAATTCGAAGAGTTTAAGAAGAGGGCTTCAACTGCGCGCGCCTTTGGCGCGCGCCGTTGGGAGCTCCTAATAAGACTCCTCCCCCCTAGCTGGCTCCTCCCCCTCGTTAGTCAGACCGTGTGCTCAGGGAGAGCACATGGCCAGCACAAGGAGACCTAACAAAAACAAGCAACAAACAGACAAACAAGCAAGCACAGCCCCACAAGCCTGTAAACACACCTGGTCAAGGATATCTTCACAGACCCAGCTCACCCTCTGCTCTCTCCTCTGGGAATGAGCTAGAGGGCCGTTGGGAGCTCCTAATAAGACTCCTCCCCCCTAGCTGGCTCCTCCCCCTCATTAGTCAGACCGTGTGCTCAGGGAGAGCACACGGCCAGCACAAGGAGACCTAACAAAAACAAGCAACAAACAGACAAACAAGCAAGCACAGCCCCACAAGCCTGTAAACACACCTGGTCAAGGATGTCTTCACAGACCCAGCTCACCCTCTGCTCTCTCCTCTGGAGGAGTTGTCTCCTCAGTAAGCCACTCGCAGCAGCTCACTCCTCCATGTGGAAGAGTACTGACCTTCTTTTATGTTGTAAAAATACTGTTGTAATAACTACAGAAATCCCTGCTAGACCAGGCAAAAATCTTCAAAGCATCTAGTCCAACATCCTGTTTTCCCAAAACCAGGAGACACTTCCGGTAAGTCCACAAGTGGGGCAAACTGGCTACACCTTCATCGTATTATTCCTTTCATCCCCTACCATCACCACCAAACACCTGAGTGAACATGGAGCTCCCATTTAGCTATAAACTGGGAGGTCCAAGTTCAAGTATCTATTTGGCAGCAAACTGTACTGTGTCACCTTAGGCCAGTTGTGGTCTCCAGACCTAAGCTACAAGACAACTTTGTTGTGAGGACAGAGTTGGGAGGAGGACTGCCATAATAATGCCTCAAGTTGACCACAGAAAAGCAGGATGGATGTAAGCAGAACAAACAAGCCATCCTAAGCCAACGGCAACCGCCCCATCCTATTATGGAGGTAACTTGAAGCCATGTGAACGCTCACGGCAATGGTGACATGTGTCTTACGCGTATCCATTCATGGCTTGAGTGCTGGACTAGAACTCTAGGATACCAGGCTTCAAATCCCTGCTGTCATGGAAGTGCACTGCGTGACCTTGGGCAAGTCACACCCTCTCAACCTCAAGAGGAAGGCAATGGCAAACTTGATCTGAAGATACCTTGCCAAGAAAAGCTAGGACAGGGTTGCCACAAGTCCAGTCAAGGGCAATTCACACTCTCTCAACCTCAGAGGAAGGCAATAGCAAACTTGCTCTGAAGATACCTTGCCAAGGAAAGCTAGGATAGGGTTGCCACAAGTCAAGAGTCAACCTGAAGGCACAGAAAATTAAAACCCAGTGTACCATTCTGATTTGGATGTTGGACTAAGACTCCAGGAGACCACACCCCGCCATAGAAACTCCCTGGGTAGCCTTGGGCTGGTCCCACTCTGTCCAGCCTCAGAGGAAGGCAAAGGCAAACCTTCTCCTTAAAAATCTGTCCACAAAAACCCCATGACAGGGTCACCCTGAGCCAAAGGCAACTTGAAGGCGCACAACAAAATTGAGACACTTTTTGGGAAGAGTCCAAAACGCTGTAGACTCCTGATCAGAGCTGATTACAGCTGACAGATCACCAACTACCAGACTGTTATTGGGTACCATTCAAAACTCCATACAACTTGATTGCAGACTGTATTTTCATATATGAGCTGCCCACACCTGAAGACCTTTGAGGGAGGCCTGTCTCTTGCTCCCATGACATTTATTAAGGATGCAAGAGAGGCCTTCACGGGCAAGTCACAAACAGACAAATACTTTTTTGCAATGCAGCTTCTAATAAGATACTCTAACAGTTTTTGTTTTTTTATTATTATTACAAGCACTGTGCTTTTGTTTATGCTGTGAGATGTCTTGGGTCCCATGCTGGGAAAAAGGCAGGAGATACAACAAAATACATTTTATTCATGCAGTCCTTTCATACCTCTGCTGAGGAAAAGGTTTGTTACTAGATGGGTGCTGTGTTTCCTTTAATAATGTGGTTCTACTTTAAGGGGTTTCTTTGTGTGTGTGCATGCATGCTGCTTCATGATTTAATCTCACTTTTCATTCATACCGCTGCTCTCAGTGCCATTTGAAGGGAGAAGGCAGCAGATGAAAGGATAAATAAATGATATGCTCTATAAAATCTATCAGGTCATCTAGTTTAATGGTCTCAGAGACACAGAGATGGTTGACGGCAGCTATAACAGTATCACAGAAAATTCTCTTCTGCTGGGCATCTTCAAGTCATTTCTGACTTATGGCAACGTTAACACAGGTTTTCTTGGCAAGATTTGTTCAGAGAGGGTTTGTCACTGTTGCCTTCCTCTGAGGCTGAGAGAGTGGGACTTGCTCAGTGTCTCCCATGGCTGAGTGGGGATTTGAATCCTTTTCTCCTGGAGTTCAAGGCCTATACTCAGATGTAGTAGATGCTCAGATGTAGATGCTTCTCACAGGGTTTTCCTGAAACAACTTTTTCTGAGCTTTGCCCCCACAACTGCCTTCCTCTGAGGCTTAGAGAGTGTGACTCACCCAAGGTCTCCCAGCAGATTTCCATGGCCAAGCAGGGATCTGAATCCCAGTCCAGCATTCAACTAATCGTACAGCATAGGGACATGCTTTTCCATTTTTTTTTTTAAAAAAAATCCTCCTTGCCTGTCCAAAGTAGGTCCTAGGATCTCAAATCCAAGACACGGGTTTAATTCAACGCACTTTTCTGTTATCCACACCTCACTTCTTTCTCCAAAAAACGCCTGCAATACACTGATGCACAAGGGAAGAACTTGAGCCTGGAAACGGGGGCGGGCAGGAGGGGTGTTGAAGAGTAACGGAGCCGATGCAGTTTTGCCACGTTTTCAACCTCTGACTTCCTAACACTCTTGTACAGATGGCAGATCAATAAACAATTAGAAGTGATCAATAAATAATAAAACATAACCCACTGCTTACCTTTGATGTACCAGGGCCCCTAACTGGTTACCTACTGTGGCAGAGAAGAGAGAAAAAAAGAAAAATCAAAGCATTAGCACGGATAAACTAACTTCATCTCTACAGAAAAGAGTTCTTACCATTTTCATCGAGGGGGTGGGGGGAAAAAAAGAAGAGAAGCAGAGCAAAAACAGCAATTTGGGTTCAGTGGCTGAAATGAATGCGTTACTCGGGACGGAAACAGGAGGGGACTTCTTGATCAACAACAGCCCAGAAGCAAAGTGTCCAGCTGAACGGCGGATAGGAAATTGATCCACCTCACTCTCACGCTGAGAAGCATGGGAGAGAAAAATATATATATATATATTTATATATCCTGCCTGGCCCCCCAAATCCCTACGGAAGTATTGCCTGCCCCACCAGCAACCTCCCCAAATTAAAACCCCTATGAAGAAAAAGATCAAGCGGATTGGTACACATTAAAGAAGGAGCAGCCAAGACACAGAGATTTTGGGAGATTTAGTCTAATCATAAGCAGAGAGAGAGAGAGAATGAGAGAGAAGGGAGGAGGCTTGTAACATACTTCTCTGCGTCTCTCTTATCTGTGCTCCATGGAGCCAACTTACACGAAGACCTGTTAAAGGAATAGGGCTGTTAAAGAACCTTGTGTCACCAAGTTGTATGTGTTATCACATTTCTACCGAATACCACCAGCTGAGCTAGGCACGGTTGCTAGGCCCTGTCCCCCGCCCATCACAATACCTGTCGGCAGCCCCTTCCCCACCGACAGCAGTACGACCTCCAACATATAGGGAGCAGAGATATTAGAGAGAGAAATAGGAAAGAGGGAGGGAAAGCAAGAGAGACAGAGAGATGGAAAGAGAAAAATTCAAAGCTACAGGAAAACACCACACCACATTGCCCTACTTGGACTGTCCTCGTACTGCAACAGGTCCCATGATCCTGCTAGACAGAGGCACCAAGCAGTTTCAGGTATCACCGCAAACAAAGGATTACTGTGAGGGGAACGGCCAGCATTCAGAAATATTGCCCCTCCATCGCAAAGTCATGATGAGAAACTCTCACTTTAGTGCAGAGCTCTCCAAACTTTTCACGCTGGCAACACACTTTTTAGACGTGCATCATTTCACGACACAGTAATTCAGTTTTACTGGCATGCCGGAGGTTAAACTAACCCCATTATAAGAGATACGGACACATACGTAAATTGTAATAATGAAACATATGGGGACACAACATATCTCATGAAAACCTTTCATATATTTTTAAAAATATATGATTCATAATAACATACAGTTCCAAGATTGTAGGCGACACACCTACACACCTCAGGCGGCACACTAATGTGTCGCGGCACACCATTTGGAAAGCCCTGCTTTAGTGTTTGGATTAACCACAGCTTGACGGTTTCTGCAAACTGAAGAAATTATGGTTAATTTTAATTATGGTCTGTTCAATACAAGCCAAAGCAAACCATTTTCTTGGGGTTGGACCCAACAGCACATTACATTAATTATATCTTGTTTCAAACACACCATAGTTAAGAGTAACCATTCTTTGTTGGGTTCTGATCAAATGGCAAACTACGGTTAGATAAAACCAAAAGGGAATGCTACATATTTTCCTTTATGGTCATACCAGAGAAAGGAATGCATACAAGCCCAAGACCAGCTTGCAAATTCTTTTACAATCAGTGTTTTTTCACGTTCGATTCAAATCGGCCCAATGAAGAAACACTGTTCCTCTGGAAGCTAAGCTAGAACTGGCTATTAAGTTTGAACTGGCATGCCAGAATCCAGTCAGCCAGCAAAACCAGAATGGGCAACAGGGTTTGAAATCTATCACAGTGTCTGAACTGACAAAGCCACAGCCAGGTAACATCACTACAGTGAATTTGGTTCACAAACCATGAAGCTCCTGTTTCATGAAAAAGCGAGATGGCCATATAACACCGAAGAACAGAAATATGAGAGCAGACAATTAGGTTTTCCCTGTTGTATTTCAACACATTCATGTCAGTTTACAAACCATGGTGAGCACAAACCACAATGTGGTCTGATGCCCGATTCCGGCCTGCTTGAACCAATTCATATGCCAACAAATTTCAAAGGCCTTCTTTTAAATTAAACAAACTTGCAGAGCAACTCAAAATGCTGACACAGTTCCTCTGAGCAACAAATTCCATGAAAGAAATTCTAAATAAAACAACTGAGTTCTCTCCCTGCCCACCCCAGTTTAAACTCCAGTTCCATGATGAAAAGGAGGGAGCAAGTGAGGTGGGACAACTGGCCAATCTACTGGCCCACTGGGTGGGGTCATATAGACTGCCAAAAATCACTAACAAAAAGGAAAAAAAAGTTGGACGCAACTGAAACTGGAAGTGCTTTTGGAAAAGAATATTCTTTAAAAAGGTTAAGCAGCATAAAAGCAGCTTTGCATCCTATTTAAAAGGCGAATTGTGTCTCCTGGAGGTCTTTCACCATCTTTGGTTGGAAAAACGGTACCCCAGAGGATGTAGAAGGGCCAAAGACCAGAGAAGAGCCTCGAGTAGCCAGTATCTTGCCCCAGATGGTATGAAGAAACGCATACATCCAGGAGCTGATGAAATACAAGATATGCCACCCGCAATAATATCCAAAAAATGCATGCAAAAAAAATTGCAGTTAACTAGGGCTGTAAAATTAACTACTCTTAAGAGAGTCAAAGTAAGCAAGCATGGTGTCACCACAGTGGGTGAGGAAAAAAGAGCTCCTCCTCACGCAAAATAGCTAACCTGGCCCGAGGCCTCTGTGCTTCCAGAGTGTCTAGCAGATAAACTCAACCAAGGAGGCCACGCATCCAGAGTCTGCAAGATAACCTGCAGGTCTCTCTTTCACAGGATTGCTCTTAGTCAAAGCTGGCTGAATGGCAGTTATCACCAAAAGTGACTGAAATACCACAAGCTGGCATCAGACACCCCATCACTGTATAGAACAGAGCTTTCCAAACTTTTCAAGGCGGTGGCACACTTTTTAGACATGCATCATTTTGTGACACAGTAATTCAGTTTTACTGGCAAACCGGAGGTTAAACTAACCCCTTATAAGAGATGCAGACATATGCATAACTAGTAATAACAAAATGTATGGGGAGACAACACATCTCATGAAAACCTAGCAGTACATGATTTATAAACAGTGACATATATTTCCAAGATTGTAGGCGACACACCTACACACTTCATGCAACACACTAATGTGTTGCAGCACATTGTTTGGAAAGCCCTGGTATAGAGAGACTGAGACCAGAGAAACCCTCATTCCATAGATTTTTTTAGGGCAACCAAAATGGTGCAGGGTCTGGAAGCCATGAAGCCCTCTGAGGAGCAGCTGAGGGAGCTGGGGATGTTTAGTTTGCAGGAGAGAAGGTTAAGAGGGACATGAGAGCCATGGTTAAACATTTGAAGGGATGATGGGGCAAGCTTGTTTTCCGCTGCTCCAGAGACCAGGACAAGGAGCAATGGATTCAAGCTGCAGGAAAGAAGATTCCACCTGAACCTCAGGAAGAAGAACTTCCTGGTGGTCAGAGCTGTCTGGCAGTGGAATCTGCTGCTGCCTCCATGGAGTGTGGTGGAGTCTCCTCCTTCATTGGAGGTTGGCCATCTGTCTGGAGTGCTCTGATGTGAGTTCCTGCACGGCAGGAGGTTGGACTGGATGGCCCCTGGAGTCTCTTCCAACTCTAGGATTCTATGATTCTCCCACTCATACGGGCTGACTACCCCTCCTCCAAAATGCCTGGGACGAGAAACATTTCATATTTTGGAATGCCTCTATACTTAAAATATAGTACTGTACAGGCAATTTCCGGTGAGCCTGCAAACCAAAGAGCAAGAATGCTCCAGTTACCGCTTTGAAGGTGGGAGTGGGCTGATTGGTTCCCTAGAGATCTCCTGTACAGTGCCGTATTTTTTTTTCCAAATACAGGTATCAGATAGCTTATATACTCAGGCCATTTCCGCACTAGACTGATACAGCGCTACGATTCCACTTGCGACACCCTATGGAATCCTGGGGTTTGCAGTTTCGGGAGGGGCCAGCCGGCCCCTCCCGAAACTGCAAACCCCAGGATTCCATAGGGTGTCGCAAGTGGAATCGTAGCGCTATAACAGTCTAGTGCGGAAATAGCCTCAGTCTCTCAGATCCTCAGCCTCTCTCCAGCCTTGTGTCTCATAAACACCACAAGTAGCAAATGAACAAGATGTGAGGTTCGAGAGAGACCAGCGGGGTGTCAAGCTCAATTTCATCCTGGGCCACATTCGCATTATGGTTGCCCTCAAAGAGCCAGTTGTATCTCTAAGGCTATATAAATGTGTATCTACTCTTTTATCATATTAAATAATTGCCTCTGCATTCGATTATTACCGGTTTGAGTAATAACTAGCTCTAAAACTAGAAGTCTAGGAAAAATAACGGCAAGCAGATATTCAGGTGTACAACTGTTGTACAATTTATTGAAAAATGAGTTTTGAAAACAGAAAGTGGGTCTTTTTAATCATCAGACAAGTATTACCAAGCACTGTTTATGACATTAACTTTGTTTAACTTTTTGGTCCCAGGTGAGACCCTCTCTGTGCCTCTTTCAGCCCCCCCAGCCCCTCTCTGTGCCTTTCTGCCCCCTCTCCTGTGCCCTGTTCTGCTCCCCCTCCCCTTTGGCACTTTCTGCCCCCACCCCTCTCTGTACCTGGTGAGCCTGATCCCCACATCGTGGACCCCCGGCTGCCAGTATTCTGAAGAGGGGCCCAGCAGCCATCACTCACAATCTACTTCTACTTCTGACTGCTCCTCTGTCCAACTCCTACGAGCTGTGCAGTGTTGCCACGGTAACCCGCGGCAACACTCTGACAGCAAGACTTGGACCGAGGAGCAATCAGGAGTAGAAGTAGACAGCAAGTGCTGGCTGCATGGCCCCACTTCAGAATACTGGCAGCCGGGGGCCCACAATGTGGGGATCGGGCCTGCCAAGTGGGAGGAGTGCCACAGCTGCGGGAGAGGTGTGAGGGCCACATGAAATGGCCTGGTGAGCCGGATTCAGCCCATTTGTGTTTGAAACATTTCAACATTTCAAACATTTCTTACATGCCATGATTGGGAAAGGGGACATCTTTCCCAATCATGGCATGTAAGACCATCTCTCAAAGAAAGGGTCCTCAGTCCTTGGCTTTCTGGAGGACATGTCCATATAAAATCCCCCTCCCCAGTTCTTTTTAGACGTGTTGGACTCCTCTATGCTCAGCCAAAACACCTGGAAGACACCCGTTTGGGGAAGACTCCACAACCATGTCAGCAAATGCTGTTCGCCCAAAGAAAAGGCTGTGAAACGGCGCACAAAGGCCCTCTTAAACACACACAGATGGACTAGCACAGTGCCTACCTCTGCAGAAGTGCCTAACGCAACTCACTTTGTTCATGCAAGTGCAGCCGCAGCCGAACATTACACAAAAATGGGCCATTCAGATCTAACAACCGGTTGCAGCCCATTTCAATTACACTGTATTGCCGAGGGGCAGAGATGGCAAGTACCACAGAAATCGACTAAGGTGCAATGAGATACATTTTCCCAAACCACTCTCCCAGACACCTGCATATTCTTTTTGACCTGAAATGAAAAACGGGCACCTCAGGAGTCAGAATTGGGGGCAGGGGGGGTGGAATCAAATGGAAGCACACGATAAAAATTGTGAGCAAAGAAAATAAATGCATCAAGTATTTGATTAAGTGCATGCTGCAGAGAAACAAGCATCAATGAAGAGAATCCATCCGTTTCTATTCTCCACCAAATAGCATCGTAGTGATACAAGCCCCAAAGGTATTGATTAAATACTTTTTATTTTTTAATTACTCCGGCATCTCACAAAAGGGGACTGCTGCTGTTACCGACCCCCAGGTTCACCTTTTGAGTGTTTCTACCGTGGGTTGAAAAAAGCTCTTGGAGGCCACTGACCAAACAAGGAGAAACATGGGACAGACTGGGGAACTAGACTGACCATCCAGGCTAACAAAAGCAAACCTCACTTAATACAGGTTTTTACACCTCTGAAGAACAAGAAAGGGGAACTCAACACAGGAGGAAAAAAGCTTGCTGAGGACGAGTCCAACCCAATCATATGCTTGAAAAGTTGTCCAGCACTTAATTCTGATTTGATAGAGAAGAAACCAGAGAAGGTATAATTAAAGAAATATAGAGGCCTTTATTATTTACGTTATTCATACAAACTCTGGACTTAAACTCCCACTTGGAATCAACATCTTTCCAGGAAAAGTGAATTTTGAACAACACACACTCCATATATCAGTACTCTGAAGGTGGACAATATTCAGGTAAATTCATAGAGGTTCATAAGATATGGGGGTGAAGGGAAGACAAGGAAGGGAAGCTGAATGTCATATCACATAACCGCAAGGAATGGAAAAAGTTTAATAAAAATTTGTAAGAAAAAAGAAAATCTCTTAAAAGCCACGAGGTGTTTCATACAGTTAATCAACCATGAACAGAAGCCCATACAATATTAAACAAGTCAATCTACAGACAGTGATAGGGAAAGAGGAGGTATCCCAATGAGCTCAGGAAAGGCACATTCTCTGTTGAAAGTTGGTAAGTGAATAACTGCAACGTATCGTGCACAGTTTGTTGGGTTGCCAAAATTAGTTTGTCAACAGTTTTCAACTCCATCTCCTCTTAACTTTCAACAAACAATGCAAGGGAATACATGCTGCCTTCAAAAAAAAAAATCTGCATAGAACTTTGAAGCTGTGTGAATTTTCCCAAAAATGACATTGTGCGTGCATAAATTTTTTCCCAGTTGAATATTCCACTTCAAATACACACATGCTATGGAGACATTTAAAAAGTTATGTTTAGTAAATAAAAGTCAAACACGCCAAATCGGATTGTGCTCAGTTTAAGAAACTAATGTTCGTTTTGTCCTTTACAAGGCGACAAACCATATACACTGTGTGTAGATAAAACTGTTGTTATCTCCCTGCCACGTCCTTTTCCTTCACCTTGGGAAGATCAGCCATAGTTTCCTTACATGTATTTTTGATGCTTAAGGGCTACCTTGGCACTGGGTCATTAAGAAGCCATCTCCCCAAAGCTTCAAAAAAATTCATTTTTACCAAGACTGCCAAACATACCCACACACAAACAGAAGTTCTAGTCTGGGAATCCAGGATTTCTTTAAAGCTTCAAGACATTTGGAAAAATTAGTTCTATTTTGCAGCACTAAAGAGCAGATATGAAAGCAAAACAACTACAAGGTAAAAGTAGGTTTGTCCCTAAGCGTTAGTTCATTAACAGAAAATTTGGTCTAGAGGAAGGAATAATACAGGAAGAATAGGCAGAGGTTCCTACCCCACAAAAAAGAAGGGCAGTTCTACGCAACTAAAAATACACACACGTGAAATGAAACAACCAAGTGGGGTGACTCCTGCATAAGTACACCATTGCATCATTTGCTGCAGATATGCTGCTGCAACCGGACACTTAAAAAGTCTGTGTTTCTCCAGCCCTCCATTATCATCCTTCCAATGCTGATGCTGCTAAAAGAGTTACAACTAGACAGAAGATGAGGGAAGAAAAGAGGGGCTGGGTGGGCTTTAAAAGATTTTATAAAAAGGAGCTTTTTTTGCTACAGAGTTGGTTAACTGAGGTATGCATATAACAGGAACACACAGCTACAGAAGTCAGATAAAGAAAGATATGATGGGTAAAGAATTAGAACACAGCATATAGGCATCCTGGAAAAAAGTTCTAAGCATGTTGGGGTAGTAAAAGGAAATGGACACAACTGCCTAGCTTATTCAGACAGGAAGCCTGGGGGAAGAGGAAGGTCTCGGTCAAAGAAAGTTAACAATTATTAAGAAAGAGGCTGAAACAAAAGACAACTAGTATCATGCCAGTATACCGGCATCTCCACATTGGCATCCCGATCTTTCACATACTTACTAGAACCCATCCTAATTCAGTGACACTTGCTTCCGAGTCAAGTAGGCAGGAAATGAGAGAAAAGACAGACCGTACCACACCAGACTGCAGACAGTGTTGACAGGGAAATCTACCTTTGAATGCTAAGCCTCAGTGGAATAAAATCCCTGCAAGGAGAAAATGAGCACAGCAAGGAGCGGCGGGGCCAGGACCCTTGTTGGCTTCCTCCCTCTTTAAACAGAAGGAAGCATTAAAAGGTGACCCCCACCTATCACCACCTGCAGTCCAGCACAAAATTCAAGACTTAAAAAGATGCTACTGCCTCATTCACATACCTGAATAAGCCCAGGCCTCAAGCCTTAAAAATGATGCATGCAGCCATCTCAATGATTCTCCACAGTCAACAGACACCTACCAGTGTACACTCCAATACTACCCCTCTCTTTTGGCGGCACAGTACAAAATTCACCATGCACCCACAAAAACAGACAACACACAAAAAGAGACACCTTCCCAAGCATCCTTCGCAGGGAAAAATGATCGTTGTTGCATTGGAGAAAAAAAGAAGTACAATGGAGCTCAAAGGTGCCGTAAACAATCTAAAGCTCCATTTGCTGTCAAGCAAGCCCATTTTGCTCTGGCAAGAGAGCGCCTAATCGAGAGGGGAGCCTGGGGGGCAGAACACAAGCCGCTGTTTAGACTCCAGGCGGAAAACTTCCCATCAGCTTCTGAAATAGCAGAGGAGGGGCGGCTGAACTCACAGGCCACAGCGTACGCGCTTCCTCTCTCCTTTTACATCTATCCGGCACAATTTGAGTTTAAACGGCAGTCATTTTACTGCAAAATAAGGAAAAATACTGCATAAAATCAGCCCCATTTCCCAGTAAATGGCCTCTGCCATTCAAATCACTTTCCTGTCCTGACTCCAGGTTTCCTTTAATGGAGCTGGACACCCTGGAGAACACGGTTTGAAATAAAGTGCTAAGTTGTTCCAAACTGGTTTTAAGATTTTACAGCCATTATGTTTTCACAGTGTTTAGGGGGTTTTTTCCTGTTTTTTTTTGGAGGGGGGCTTATCCCTGAGATCTATTAACACAGGGAGGGATACTGACATAAATATTTTAACTGAAAAATAAGCAAGACACATACTCAAAGCAATCTTTTACTTCACACTGTTCATGTGTCGCTTCCCAGGGAAAGGTGACCGATGGACAAACAAGATCTACTCTTCCAGTCTATCCGCTGCCCAAAAGGACCACCATTCCTTGCCCTCTTTCTCAGTTATGAAGGGTGCAGGAGCATAATTTTTCCAAGCAGGAAAAAAATCAGCTTTTAGAAAAGGTTTTATGGTCTCAGAACAACAAAAAGACAAAACAGCTTGAGCAACGTGAACGGACACACAGCTCAGATCTAAAATTGAAGTATCAACTAACATTTTCCACTGGTCCCCCCATGGCATACACTTGGATGAAAAGAGAATTATTATGTTTTCATCCTCCTATTTCTCTAAAATATAACTTTCAATGTGGCTCACAAGCATCACTCAAAACATCTCAATAATCAGCAGAGTCCAAAACAGCTTTCTGTTTTAAAGCTAGTGCGAAGAACGTTTGCGCCCTTCCGAAAAGGAGCAACAGTGTGAAATGATCACAATTCCAAGGGGAATTCCTTCCACAGACTTGGAGCAATGCAGGAGAAAACCTCTTCTCACAGGCCTCTAAAGTGGCCTTCCGCAGGTGACAGCATTCTCAAAAGGACCTTAGCACCCAGCCAGCTTCATAAAGACACAGACGATATTCTCAGAGAACTAAAACAGATTACTAATTGACAAGCACTTACACACTGCTTTTCCACTCTAACAAGCCTTCTAGAGTAGCTGAAGCAGGGTTTCTCAGCTAGCATTTCCTGCAACCCCACATTCTGCAAGATGTTGCTAAGGATATCCCAAAAAATAATGATTAAAAAAATCACTTTTTTAAAAAGCTACAGACGTATTATTTTTATGCTGGGGTACCTTGAGACCTGCAAATTATTTCAAGGGTTCCTCTATGGTAGAAAAGTACTAGGTTAGAAAAGCTGAGCTAACCTAGTACAAGCCATGAGTTGGAGGGTAATGAAGAAGAAATACTTTACTCCAGATCTAATAAAAAGGGGTAAAAGTAAAACAGAAAAGGAGCAAACTTGCAAGGAGACTGTCTGGCAGATCCTCCATTTCTTTAGAGAAGCCTCATGGCACTGCAGTTTTTTCTGTTTGTTTTTTTCTTGAGCCAGTCAATTACTACAAGTTTTTGTGCCGCTTGTTTCAGGAAGGCAAGCACATTTTGTGGCAAATAATTGAAAAAAGGGGGAGAGAAGAAAAAGACTCAGTTCTGCGTTTCAAGCTCCATTTCATGCCCATTGCCCAGGTCAGTTCAGCCAATTCCACTTGGCTGCAAGACACAGATTAAGTCCACTTTAAAGGAAGTAGGAGGGTGGGTGTTAGACAGCTTCTTCAATGTGACAAAAAGATCTCCCCCCACCCAATTCAGGAAAGCTCCAAGAACTTGTTACCATCGGCACACTGCTATAAACGTCTCAGATCCATAATTCTCTATCAATCAGCTGTCCATTTACCAAAATGGATAGGTACAGTGTTAAAGTCATCTGCAACACCAAAGCTCATTGCTGCTCACAGATGTCTGAAAGTAGGGTTTAGAATATTCACGAGTAATAGAGAGAAAAGAGGGGGAGAAAGTGTCAAAAGCACTACAATACAAGGGTATTCCTTATTTCCTCCTGCTATTTCCTCCCAACCAGATTTCGCTCATTCACAGAGAAGCAAGAAAAGTGTACCGAGCAAACTCTGGACAGTTGGCGATCCCTAATTTTAAGCTGGGAGTCAGGAACTGGAGGCTTAATGGGACCCCAAAATCTACAGAAGACGTAGGTTTGGCCCAAAAGGAAGCATTACTGAGCAAAAGACCTTCATGCACACAAGTTGGAAGGAAGCCTTCATCTGCACATTGGGGCCTCCCTGAGGATGAAAATTTGTTCAATGTGAGATATGAAAAGTTAAAACACTGGTGACATTACCAGACTGTCACTCAGCTATCAATTTTTAGCAAACTGCTACTGGATTTCCTGCTACTGTTTGGGCAATTAGAATTTGGCTTTCACGACTGTGATAATGACCAAGTTTGAGAGCCAAATTGTCTGTTTGACTAATGAAACTTCTTGTTAGGGGTCATCAATCTGACTTTGATCTTGCAAATACTCCCAATTTGCTCAGTTCCTGTAAACCCAGGGCTGGGGCTTCCCTGACTCAATCTATCCACCTATAATGCAGAATCCGCCCCCCTTTTTTTTTACTGCCTTCTACAAACAGGTTGGTTAATGAAACCCACAAAGCCAGTGAAACCCCCGCAATAGCAGGATAATGTGGATTTGAGATTGAAAAATGAGACTGAAAGAAGATGGATCATAAGGAAAACGAAACAAGACATTAGTATCAGGGTAGAATACAGTTACAGTCATGGAAGGTATGGCTGAATTTTTGTGAATCCACTGGTTACGATTCATAGTCTGCCCTGCTAAACTCACTATACTGGTTTGCTGACAACACAAGCTTGGTTTGCTGACATCACTATCTTGTCTGGAGGACCTTAGGACTGCGTAAAACCAAAAGGAGTGGTTTGTGCCCTGCTAAAAATCATAATACCAAGAACTAGCTGGCAGAGGGCCACCTCTCAGAGACAACAAGCTTAACACAATTAGCTTGTGCTGATTTATGATGAGGTGACATTTCGGCTTTCAAAAAGAAGATCTGTCCCGTCAGCAGATTCCAGGGCAGTCTCCCTATTATTCCATCAGTGGAATCCTGCTCTGGACGGACTGGAAGATGCCTGTATCTCACTTCCACTTCCCAGAAGGATGGGGCTGTTTCCTCCACGCAAGGTGTCGAGAAGGTACAATAATTAGCCCCATGGTGACAGTAACTTAGGTGGTCAAGTAGTTATCAAATAGGAACCCTCTCGGCAAAACTGAACGAAGTTCTGTGAGCAGAAATAGGGGATGAACAGGTTAGCTACCTGTAACTGTGGTTCTTCAAGTGGTCATCCATTTGCGTGAGTTACAGAGACCACAAAAAAGAACAAGATATTATTACCCATGCAATTTACTTGCAGTATCGAGAAAAGCTTTAATTGCATCTTTTCCCTTTTGTCGTCTGGATTTCTGTCCTTTGCAACGACCTTAAGACCAGCCCACCTCAGTATTTACTGGGAAAGGGGAGGGAGTCCCAGTCTGAGAAGAATTTAAAGTGAACGCCATCAAAGTAGCTCCCCCGGCGAAGATCAGCACCCCACTCTCTGAATATTTAAAGGCACTATGGAGGAACAGAAGGCACAAAGCAATTCTTTCAGTTTTACTAATGTTGGCAATTTCTTCTGTTTTTACTAGGGGACTGCTTCTCACAAAATGGGAAAATGAAAGAGCCTTGTTAGAGCTCAGATGTTCCTGACTATTCAGGACCTTGTAGCAATACTCAATACAAAAAATAAATAAAAATTTAAAGAAGTAAACTCAATTCGTAACAGTTTCTGAATGTAGCATTTAATGTCTAAAATATGATACTTTAATGCCAAAACAAGTTATATAATGCATTTTATGTTCCTAATGTAATGATTTTAAGACTGTACACAGCACTTGCGCTGCATTTTCCAATTGTTACAAAAAGTTTTCCTTTTTCTCAGGAAAAACATTTTTTCCCCCACACGGTTTTAAATTTTCTGAAAATTTCACATCACTGTGTCACGTATGCAAGTCCCACTGATTTCACCAAGTCTACTATAGTTGGGGCTAATACTGGATTTTACACTATTTTTATAACAATATCTTTATTTCAAAAGTAGCACCACTTTGACATGAGACTGCATGATGCTGCCTCCTAACATACTTTTAAGAAGTTTTTTTTGCCAGTTGCAAGCAGAAAAATGAACATATACCGTAACAAGCAGAAGATAATCTCAAGAAGGTAATGACCTTATAATAATTTGAGAATTAATCTTATTTACAGCAATCCCATTGATTAGAGCGGGTCTAAAATTAGTCCTGAGCGACTCATATACCAATAGATTTATTCTAACTAAAAGAATAAAACAGACAAGAAAAGTTCCTCACAAGAAAAGTTCCTCACAAGAAAAGTTCAGAAAAAGAGTATTCCTGCAATGAAAAACCATTTCACAGCACTAAAAACTGCTGGTATATCTGCAGTGAGCCACTCAGAATCACGCATATAGTGCACTACGCAGTTACAAAATATCTCCAAAGAAGCCTTTTCCAATCCAGTAACATTAGACGCACTGAAACTACAAATCCCATCACTCACAGCCATCATGATTGGGGAAGGCTGGCCTCACAGACTCAGGAAATTCTAATTCTCCAAGCACTGCAGATCTCCCAGGAGAACAGTTTAGTATTCATTGCCCAGTCCCTAATAAACTTTCAGAAGAGTGCAAGGGCAGCAGCAGCAGCTGAATCTGAGACATCCAGGAGAAATATTTCACTTGATCCTTCTGAGAAGAGCTCTCACCTTAAGGCGCTCAATTTTTCCCCCCAAACTCACCGATGTTGGGCCTCGGACAGGGACAGGAGGTGTCTGCTGAGATAGAGAGACCACCATTAAGGCCTCCTGGTCAGCTTGTTTCTGGTTGTAGCCCCTCACACCAGACTGGATACCACATCAAGGGCTTCCCCTAGTCCCCCAAGGGGAACTTTGTTGGAAGACCGCTGTTCATGCACGAGGTGCAAAGAGTCTCTAGTCACAGGGTCTTTGCATCTGAGCCACCACGATCCATCATGCTTGCAAAAAATGGATGGTTGAAGACAACCTTGAAATCAAAACAACTTAACAGAAAATACATTTTTTTAAGGCTCCCTATTACCTCCAGACTTAATACAAGTTAGCAAAGAAGGTAAAAAAACAGCACCTGCATGCAAAAGCCCAGTTGGAATCAGAATTATTCAGCCCACTGTGGAAGGGTGAACGGTCAACCCAACTACAATCCCACCTGGTGGGGTTTGGGCATCATGCGCACAAGGAGAAAACCCTCTGATCACTCCTCCTTCTCTCCCCCTGCCAGGAGCTAAACAATGAGGGACTCTCTACGCCACCAGCCTGTTTAACATGACACCCAAACTAAGACTCTCTGGCTTTTTCCTCTCCCAACAAGACAGAGTCACAAACTATGAGAGAACCCTGCATAATGACTCTGTTTGCTAAAAAGAACAAGCCAGAGAGCCCCAGTTTGGTTGTCACATCAAGCTTGTGACAGAAACTGTGCAACTCACAAAGGAGTTCTGTGCACCCCCAGGTCCCTCCTGGACCCCCCCATCTTCAAAAAAAAAATGAACAGTAGGTGGACAACATTGTTATCAACCACATTTTAACTATGCCATCTTTTACAGTTCATTTCTCCATTAAGACATTTCATTTAATTCTACATTAACATTCTGTTGCCCTCCCCTTGTACACATACACCTTTTTAAGGCCCAAAGCAGCATTTCCAGAAAACCAGAAACATCTTTCTGATCATGACCAATTCTGAAAAAACACGCACTGATGAAGCTCACAGGCATGGAAAATGAGGTAGGTGTAACCCTAAGACAACCTGCCACCTTGACAAAAAAAAAGTCCACTAAAATTTAGCCAGTCCCAATGGAAGGAACAGCCAAGCAGCAGCAATGGGACATTATACATCAGTATATTCACTCACTTACCAGAAGCCAGAATATTAGGAAATGTAGCAACAGAGTCAAGGCACTCCCAGAGTGAGGTAGGTGCAAAGAGACACACAGAAACCAAGAGTTTTCAGGGTGCCTTAAAGAGTTAAGGGGCCATCTGCTCTAGTCCAGCAAGCTTTTAAGACCCTCAGCCACCCTCTGCTTTCCCCAACTAAGAGTGAGCTCAGACTGAAAGGGAAATCCCAGTAAATCAACTATTCATTAATCTGGTTTTATCAGCATCTCCAAATCCTCCTTCTCAGTCCTAGCAGGACGTACAGCTTTCTCTGTACAGCTCAACAGCCTCCATTTATTTATCTGGGAACAGATGATATAACCACAGGAATGCCCAAGCATCATCACCTTAGGTGAGGTTATTCTTCCAACCACTTCTGAAAATCTCCAGTGTACTCTGTCCTTTTACTGTTCAGTGGCAGAGTGCAGGTATTTCCCAACCTCTACTTTCAAAGCAACCACCATGTTACAAGAGAAAAGGACGGGGAGGGAGGAGAGCACTTACTTCCGTCATCCAGGGGTCGCTTTACTCCGTAACCATAGACTGAAGGGTCCACAAGTGGTGCAGAATTATTCAAGTGAGGGATCTCTCCAATTTTAGCAGCCATTTGCTGAAAAAGAAGTGGAAAAGCATTAGTGTAACTTCTAATGCCTCTATGGGAAGGAACAGTTCTTCATATGCTAATGGTTCATATACGATGCTTCATATCACTCGTATGCTAAAAACAGAGGTAAGCAAACAGGTACCTTCAAACACCTAGCGTTCCCAATGTCCCCCACCCAGCTGAGGTACCCCAGTGTTATTAGTTTTAGTTGGCATGGGTAACAGACAACAATACAGTGGACCCTCTGTATCTGTGGGGCTCCTCTTCCAGGACTCCCCGCAAATGGGAAAAATCATGAGTACTCCCATCCCATATGAAGCGTTTGCACACATCACGGCCCTTTTAGATATAGGTCACAATGCTCTGCGATCACTGGAATTCATGGATTTGGAGGTCATCAATACAGAGGGTCCACTGTAATAATAACAATAACAACTCTTATACTATACACACACAATATTATATTATCAATATTGCATTATATTATTATATTAATATAATAAATTATATTGATATACATTAATTTATTATTATTATTCTTCATTGTTCATGTTAAAATTATTATGTTTATTATTATTAATATTCTACCTTTCCCCCCAGTTTGGGACTCAAAGAGGTTTACAACAAGTAAAACAATCAAAGGCCATTTCCACACTACACCATTACAGAGCTATTATTCCACTTTCAACATCCAATGGAATAACAGGATTTGGAGTTTAGGGAGGAGCATTTAGCCTTCTCAGCCAGGGAGCTCTTTGGCCTCAGAAAACTACAAATCCCAGAATCCCACAAGGTGGGTGCTGTAGGGGTTAATGAAATGACACATGTGAATCTGAGCACTTGGAAGTATGCTAGATAATGACAAGTGTTACTGTGACATCTTTAGGTTTCCTCAAACAGCTGGAATTCTTCCACCTCAAAGGAAGTTATATATCCCCATTATTTGGTTTTTAATCTGATTTTCGTCCTCATTTTTCTATCTACACACTTGGTGACTTTAAGTTTAGATATAGTGAAGCCTTTGTATTTTGTCCAGAAGCCCTTCATGCTGCTCTTTGCTCCAGAACAGCCACAACACCACACACACACACATAGTCTGCACAAGGATCAGGCTGACAGCTGTTGAACCCTGATCATCTGGTAATACCAAAACACACAGGAATGTACTCAGAACTCTCCCATCACACACTCAGAAAGTGACTCAAGCTGAACATTACATGTTTGGAACCAGGAGAGTTAAAACACCCAAGTTACTTCCAAAAAAGTTAAAAACATGAATAAAACATTTAAAACCATTAAAAACAATGGAAGAACATATAAAATTATAAAAACCAACAAAAAAAATTAAGAACATCTTGATAAATTAAAAGCCCATCTGCTTATATATTAAAAGCTTGCTTAAATAAGGCTTTTCCCTGCTGGCGAAAGAAGAGCAAGCAGTGGAACCGCCTAGTTTCCTAAGGAGGAGAGTTCCAGAGGGTGGGAGCAGCCACTGAGAAGCCTCTCTCCCATGTCCTCATCAGGCTTAAGCATATTAAAACCAGTATGTTTACAAGTGCACATCCTTGCTTCTGTATGCGTCAGTGTATGCACTGATAGATACATAGACACATTCACATTACTGCATTAATCTGAAACTTTCACTTAGACACTTAAAAACACCACAGTAATAAAAACACAGGTTAAGTATCCCTTATCCAAAATGTCTGGGACCAGCGATGTTTCTGCCTTTTTTGGATTTTGGAATATCTACATATATGCAATGTGATCACACATCATTCCTTCACCATATGATCCACTCCTTTCTCAGTTCTTCTCCTCTTGCCTTCTTTCTGTAAGGAACACACAGCGGCTTGCTTGGGACTGTGAGCGCGCGGCTTGCAAAATCTAGCTGGCCTGATGACTTTTTACCCCTCTCAGCTCCCTTGGGATCAAGCATCAAGCCAAATGAGACTTTGCAAACAACACACAGACACAGTGCTTCCTCCATAATGTGTTCCCTACAAGGA
Organism: Cyclura pinguis; assembly: GCA_030412105.1. NCBI lineage: Eukaryota > Metazoa > Chordata > Lepidosauria > Squamata > Iguanidae > Cyclura > Cyclura pinguis. The sequence goes on along the minus strand of CM059613.1, from coordinate 16,060,104 downwards.
GAAGACTGGGTTCTGCTTTCCAAATGTTTTGAAGCCTTTTAGGTTTCCAGACAAGGGGTACTCAACCTCTATCTTAACATTTAAAGTACAGTGTCTCAATCTGAACCCAATCAGCTGCCGAAGGCCAGCCTGAATAAAACGGTCACTGCTTGCTGTCAGACAGACAACAGGGAAGGACACTTCATAGTCCAGAAGGCCCTCTCTTGCGCTCCCATGAAAGATACCTTTGAAAGGACTGAGAGAAGGACTACTCATATAGACTTTAAAACCCAAACAAGCATCTGTGGAAAGACATGGTACTTCAGAAATTGGGGCCTTTTAGGTCATAACCAGCACTTCGAACTGGAAACAGACCAGCAAGGAACAGAACTGTTGTTAACACAAGACTTACATATTTTCTGTAATCAGCTCTCATCAACAGCCTGGCTGCCATGTCCGAACCAGTTAGTTTCTCCAAAAGGCAGTGCAACATTACTGACCCCAGATGCTAGGACAAAACTACAACAACTTTCTTAGATTTAAATAGGAAATGAGAAATGGAGTTGGGTGCTATCAACATATTAGTGACACTGAACTCCAAATCTTCAGACAACCTTCAGTTTCGCAGCATGGTAGACAAAAGAGAACCCTGATGAACCATACAGACCAAAAGCAAAGGTGTCATGCAGGAATCTCTCATTACCACAATCTCATCTTAGTCCTCCAAGAAAACTGAAGCCACTACAAACCACTGCCTCAAGGTCGCATACCAGAATGATACCATGCCAAATGGAAATCAAGACTGCCAAGTGGTCTGGCAGAACCAACAGTTGCACGCTCCCCATGTCTAATTCCTGGTACAGGTTATGCATCAAGATGACCAAAGCTACCTCCATCCCGAAGCCAGACTGAAGTTAATCTAAATAGTCCATCTCGTCCAGAAGCCCCCTCCCGTGGACCCAGAAGGCCACCAAACACCCCAGAACTTTGACAAGAAGTGCGATACAGAAGACTGGCTGGCACAGATTAAGCACAGTAGGGTTCAAGAGGGCTTATTTAAACAATGGTCTAACAACAGCCCCTTTCAGACATGATGGAACATTTGCTTGTATTCACTGCTCCTTTTACTCAATCAACCAGTCCCCTACCCCAACACACGCTTCTTTTATACATCAGGAAGGGCAAGTATCCAACCCCATGTACTAGGACCTGATCTTTCCAAGTGACAACAGAACAATTCTATCTGCAAAGTGTCATGCACACTGTTCACTGCAAAGCTGTCAAGTGGTCTGTATTCCCCTCTTGTGATTCAGGATATAATAGGCTCTTGACTACTTGAAAACAGCTTTACTAAACAATTCTGAGCAGACACAATGCTGCCAGGAAAAAAAATCTAACACTATGCTTTCCTCCTGGCCTCTAGCCAGTGTTGGATTAGACCCACTCTGAGTTTTCCAACCTTCAGTCACTGCCAAACTAGTTTTATTGTCAGCAGCTCCAGAGTGAAGCAGGGAGGTAGTCCAGCTCCACCCTACAGCAAGTAATGTTCAGAAGCAACCATCTCCACTCTCTGGCCACTTCCCCATTCCAGAGATCAACCAGGGCTTTGACAGAATCATAGGGAACTTCCCAAAAGCCAACCATCCAGATCTATCACCATACCAAGGTAGACCATCTTAGTCAGCCCCTACTACACCCCTTAAGCAGTTCTGAGTCCCAGGGAGCCTAAGCCACACCAGATAGGGACTACAGAACGCTCCTCCCCACCGAGCCGCTTTCCCAGCCAGCAAACAAGACCAGACCCCGACTGTGTCCTATACTATGAGTGGAGAAAGATATCACTCCGACAGGTTCGTGGTTGTCGTGGAAGACAAGGCAGTGCCAGCATGGGTACTGAACTCCCCCAACTCAGCTAGCCACAGAGACTCAAACATCACCAGTGAAACCAACTCAGAAACAAAGAAGGATGAGTAAGTGGAATGAGCGGTACACCAAGAGAATCTTTCCTATGTCCTAGGCTCTCCCCTGCGAGTACATATGCTCAATGTACAAACTGTGGGTCACAACACCAAGTGATGGAGATGGAATTATGACAGACCACTGAATGCTGGCCTCCCCAGACCCCCCTCTATCTTGCCTGCTGCTGTGAACAACTGAGAAGTTAGGGAAAAGGTAGGAATAGTATAACGCAGCATATTGAGATAAGTATGCTCTATTACCCTATTCTTACTTTCCCTACTTCCCTCCCCACCCAACCAAGTCCCTGTAATACAATCCAGGTCAGCCCACTCATCCAGGATCAGGCTGTAGATGGCCCTTGTTTTATAGTTACCATATTTGCCAGCGTAGTAGACGCACTGGCATAGAAGATGCACTCTGCTTTTCAAGGGGTATCTTACAGGAAAATTTTTTTTTTAGTTCTCTGGTGAGCAAAATGCACAGGAAAGGAGGAAGGGAATGAAAGGAGTGCTGCATCACCAGCCCTCTCTTTCTGTTTTGCTTGGGCAGAAACTCCCAGCAGAGTCAAAACGCACAGGAGAGGAGGAGAAAGTAAGGAGAAACTTAGAAATATCTATCTATGTTCCTACAGATCAACGCTTCCACCATACCCCCTCCCTTCTTGTTCTACCCGGGCAGGAAGAACTTCTTTCACTCCCCCTCCCTTCACTATATTTTTAGCGTTACCATATTTGCTGATGTATAAGATGCACTCCATTTTCAGAGGGCATTTCTTAGGAAAAAAAGCGTGTCTTGCACGCCAGCAAATATGGTAAGTAAATTGGCATTCTGCAACAGCATTTTCAACCCAAGGGGGCTGCAGCCAAGTCTATCCAGACTACCTGAACCAGCAGAGAATGCGAGGGCAAAGTGCACCCTGTTGCACTTTTTGCACAGCGACATGCCTGCCATCTCACTCCATACCTCCCTGAGCAGTACACAGTATAAAATATCTTTACAGTTTAGCCAATATGTTGAAGCTCAGCATCTGGACGATCCAGCTGATGCCTCACTGTTACAGAGACACAACACAACAGCACATTTCAGGTCTTCAGACTGCTTTTGTTGATGAATTTATTGAGGTAAGTATGTTGTAATACCCTATCCCTACCTTTCCCTAACCTGAAGGCCTCCAGATGTATCATCTGACTATATAGTTCACATCAACTTCACATCTAATATGTGTGGAGAGCACAAGGCTGGAAAGTAATTTCCCTTCTGTTAACAGCAATTTCAGATGAGAACACAGGTTTAGAAATTATTCAGAATAGGGAGCTAAGACAGAAAGACATTCCCCACTTCTTTTCTGTAAAAAGACTCCCTAAAGTTCATACTGAGACGGTCCAGGATGCAAAGATCTAGAGGCCTTCGCTGGCTGCAAAGACATCTGAGTCAATCAAGCCCAACAGGTCAGGGTTTTGCTTCCGAAGTTGCCAAAAACAGTGGGTTTAAGGAAAAGGATAAGGGGAAAAGTAGGAGAAAAGCTCGAAAGCCCACTACAAAATCATTATTTCAGGAGAGGTGTTCATGTATGAAACGAAACAGAGCCAGATGTTTCCCAGGACTACAGAGATACTGTTTCTGAATGATGTTAGCCTGCCAGAGCACCTGTACCAGCTGTGCCTCCTCAATACCGCTGCCCGCCTGTGCTCCGAAAGTGACTTTCTCTTCTTCTGGCAGAAGGATGATGCTATGACTTTTTCCCCATGCTCTAGTAAAGAAAAAAAGAAACTAAGCACCAACAGACAGCTGTACAGGCTGTGGGGAAAACACTAAGAAGGCACAAGGTTTCTTGAGATGATCAGAATCAAGGACTCCTACAGCACTTTTTGTTGTTTTAATCACCTAGTGGCTCTCTATAAGCCTAATATCCCATAAACCAGACTCTGGTTAAGAGCCATTTAGTAGGAAAACGTCTTGGGAGCTGATTAAAAACTAGACAAGTCATCCAAGAATTCCAATAGCATTTCACTTAGTGGAACGTCAGTGTTAGCTAAGGATGATTTGGTCCTCTAAACCAGTGGTTTTCAGCCCTTGGTCCTTCAATGTTGTTGGATTTCAACTACCAACACAGCCAGCAGCCAGGGATTCTGGGAGCTGAAGTCCAAAAAATATAGAGGACCAATGGTTAAGAACTACTATTGTAAGCCACAACAGAATAATTCCTGGTACAGATAAAAACAACCAGCGGTTCAGAGGTTACTGGCTCCAATTCTGAGATGACTAAATGATTCCCACAACATTCTTTGCTCAGAAAATGGAAGTCTGCATAAACACAGACATCTCACAGCTACATGAACACTACAGAAAGCATTCACAAATGCTTCCATCACAAAGAAAATTCCCATCTTCTCCTAATGACAAAGCTCAGGCCTCACATTTCCTTTAAAGTACTCCCAAGCACCTCTGGGGCACAATATGACAAGACCAAGCAGCAGCTCGCTCTCAAACTTAGAGATGAGGACGCATGGCTACAGCAACATTTTTCCAAGGGTCTCTGGAACAGGGGGAAACTGAAGGCATGCTCACCAACCCAACCCCCAGATATCCAATCTAAGCATGGAATCTGGAGCACTATCAAAAAATGCACTAACAAGATGCTCCAAGCACCTCAGAGGTAATGTGCAAGTAGAAATACTCCCACTCCTTCCACAACTTCCCAAATAGTAGGAAGCTGCACTGGTACACTAAACTTTTGAAACACCAACCACGCTTCGGAAGCACCACATGACAGAAAACTTCTCTCCATGGTCTTATCCGAGATGCTGAACAACTACAGCAGTCCCAGCTATATAAGACAGCTTCCAAAGGTTGTAAGGGGGCAACTGCAGAAGCCAGAAGGGCTCTTAACACAGAAATCAGATGTCATATGAATATTAAGCTTATGCATACTAGCAAGTGAAAAGTACCAAAAAGCTCTGAATGAACAGGGTTTATTCTTGACTAGTCTAATTCCACACGGTTAATTTTTGTGTGCAGAGCCAGTGAGGTATAGTGGTTTGAGCACTGGACTACAACTCAGGAGACCGGGGTCCAATTCCCTGCTCAGCCATGGAAAGCCACTGGGTGACCTTAGGTGCATCACACTCTCAGCCCTACTGACAGGTTTATCTTAGGGTCACCATATGTTGGAAATGACTTGAAGGCACACCACAATTTCTGTGTGTTCACTGTTAACACCAACACTGCTACTCCACTGCCAGATCACTACTTTAAAAGAATGACATGACATGTAATGTGAAAAGATTCTCACCCATATTTCCTTGGCTTCCTTATTCTTTTAAGAAAACCCAAAAAGAGAGGCTTTTTTAAAGAAGATTTTTAGGTGTTTGTAAACTGCTTCTGCTTCCCTAGAGAATATAATCATTAAAATATCAGCAGTTCAAAGACAGGATCTTCTGGGAACCACAACCTCTGGCCTTCCCATCAACCTCCCCAACCTGCACTTTCTGTCTTTACCTTGTCCCTTTCCAAGAGACCAAGAACAGGGAATTCCCAAGAAAGAAGTGGAGCCGTTTCTATGCTTCTTTGCATTCTCCCAAGCTGTAAAGAATGTGAAGCCAACACAGATAGCCAAGATGTTGGGAGTAAAATTTAACAGAACTATTACGGCATAAGCTTTCTCAGACTTCAGCGTGATTTATTCAAGGCATAAAGCATTATCCCTAATTAATACTCCACACAGCTGAGAGAGTACAGTGTATTTCAGTTAATAAAAGCTTCCATCATGATTAGGAACAGGTAACCTCATGCTCTCCAGCTATGTTTGAACTACAACTCCCAACAGGCCCAACCAGTATGGCCAATTATTACTAAGACAAGAATTATACTCCAAAACATCTAGATGGTACCACTGTGCTATAATAAACTTACTGACTCTTTAAGGAACCACAAGCTTTTTGGTTGTCTTTGCTGTAACAGAATGAACACTTCAAAAAAGTGAATTAAGGTAAGCAAGACAGATAAAATACATTATATGTGAGGACCTTCTAGAAGTACACCTCTGGGCTCCACACACTTTCCTTACCTTCTACCTGCACCTTCCCCCAATTCTGCATGTGAGAATTCTGCATGTGAGAAGTAAAATAAAACACCTGGAATACTGTTTCTCAGTTAATCATAAGCAGAAGAGAGGTTAACAGCTTAAGTGAGTATAAAGCCAACAAAGACAATGGACCAACAAGTATTGCAATGGCCTTATACAAGTCTATTGTGTAACCATATTTTTAAACACTGAGCACATTTGGGTTGCTGCTTTTCAAAGATCTCTTACGAAGTTTGAAAAGATGAAGAAAATTTTAAGAATAATAATCACAGCACTGCAGCACCTCCTCACTCACAGCAAGGTTCCAATATTTAGGATTTTAAGTTTAGGAAGTGGGAAACATGATAGCTAACTATAACAGTTTTCAGGCAGCGGAGAAAGTGGGCATTAGTCTCAGGAGGGATCCAGTAAAGCTGACTGGTAGTTCACACAGGAGAAACAAAAGTATTTCTTCTAAGCACCTCAATAGCTTAAGAATCTCAGCGCCAAAAGATGAGGGTGCAGTGACAGCCAGTAGTTTAGATGGTTATTAATAGCCTGTAGAGAACTTAATGGAATAGGAGAGTCATACCAACAGTTACTCAACATAAACAGCTATGTGCAACCTCCAGGCACAAAAACTATATACAGGTTGAATAATCCTTATCCAAATTGCTTGGAAGCAGAAGTGTTTCACATTTCATTTTTTTTTTTGGGGGGGGGGGATTCTGAAATACCTCTTTGCATAAACATAAAATAAAGTACTGTACAGGGGATCTCTCACAGTAATCACTTCTTGCCATTTCACAGGTCCTCACATCTCTCTCCAGCCTTGCATCTCATTCACTCACTATTTGCGTTGTTCGTGAGACACGAGGCTAAGGATCTGAGACACAAACAAGCAGAAACGCTGCTCAAAAGCAGATGCATGCTGCTGGAGGCAAGCAGTTTCAGTTTTTGGATTAATGGATAAGGGATGCTCCATCGTTACCTCTTAGAGCAACAGTTGGAGACTGCTACTGCTTTTGTGTATGGTCCTGGACTCCACAGAGGTGCCTGGCTGGGGGCTGTCGAAGGAAAGAGGAGGCCACACTAGAAAGTTCTTTGGTTTTGATCAAACCTAGCTGATTTTTCATTAACCACCACAGTTAGAATAACAGAACTTCTAAGCCAAGACGTACTATATCAAATGGCAGGGGATCAAGTTAAGAACTGTGGCCTTCAGGCTTTGCTTGTGAGGCTGTAGGCCAGCCACTAGCAGGGAAGAAATTACACAAAATAGGACTTCTGGTTTAATCAAGCAGGTACTCCTCTTGGGAATTCTTGAAAAAAAAAGGCAGACTTACTTTTAAGAGAAAGATATCTCTTCCTCTACACAAAGTACTGATGTAACCTCCCTCCAGTTGACTGCTGAGGAGGATGTAGCCCTCAGGAATACAGAAAGCTGCCTTATGAGAACGTTGATCTATTTACTGGTATTTCAGTATTATTAAATTTGAATGGCAGCAGCCTTCAAGGGTTTCTGGCAAGATTAAAGTGAATTAGCTTCTGTAAACAGATTAGACTGGGTATGCTTAAGGGTGGTGGCACCCATCCAGTCTGGCCAAAGATGCAGGAAGCACCACTAAATCATAATAAACACACCAGCTCTTACCTGATTCCAGAAGCAAACCAGTCTGGCCCTATTAGTACCTGGATGCAAAACCATCAAGGAATGTTAGCATGATCAGCAACCTCCAAGTAAGATAAGGAAAGAACTGTGCCTAGCATCCCAGAAAGTCACTATTTCCAGCTGACAACTGTGGCTTAGGTGGCCCACAGGTCCAACTAGGCAGAAGGCAACTTACCAAATTCCTACGATGATGGAAGCAACCACGTATTATATAACTACTGATTATTCTTCTGTCACCCCACTTTCTCAACCATGTTTATAGTGCCCCAGTTTCTCTTTCTTCCCTTCCTTTCCCCCTTCTTCCCCACTTTGCTCCAACTGCCCCAAACTGAACTCAAAGTACAGACGTACTCTGTGCTCAATTGACTCAGCTGCAATGGAGAGGAGAGGATAGAACTCTGCCCTTCCCTGCAGGCTCAGGCCAAACTAGACTGCTGCGGCCTCTCCTAACTTGTGTGCTCTTCCTCTCCAACAACTTCTGCCATTTTGTCCAAGCTCTGATGTTGTTCAGCCACACCTCTCCCAGCTGGCAACCGTGAAATGTTCTGGAGGGCATGTGGGGGTGCATACGCCCCACTTTTCATCTTTGGACAGGACACGCAACAGGTGTTGGTTAACATCTGGGCAATTACAGGTTCCTCCCCACAAAACCCCACTGTGTAACTTTTCCCCACCCCTCTTTTTCCCCCTAGGAGGCTCAAGGTGGCCTCCTCACCCTTCCCACCCGCCTCCCCAAGAGACACCCCCCACTCCATCCCTCTTCGGACAGGATATGCAACAGAGGTTGCTTAACATCTAGACAGTTACGGGTTCCTCCTCGCACAACCCCTCTGTGTATTATTTCCCCGCCCCTCCCTTTTTGCCCCTCAGGAGGCTCAAGGGGCCTCCTCACCCTTCCCACCCGCCTCCCGAAAGACCCCCCACTCCATTCTTCTTAGGACGGGAGTTAATATCTGGGCAATTACAGGCTCCTCTCCGCAAAACCCCACTGTGTAGCTTTTCCCCGCCCCTCCCTTTTCGCCCCTCAGGAGGCTCAAGGCGGCCTCCCCATGCTCCCCGCCCGCCCCCCCGAGAGACCCCCACTCCACCTCTCTTCAGACAGGTTGGTTAAAGTGGGGGCCATGCGACCTTCGTCCCTGCAAAACCTCTCTACGTAACTTTCCCCCGGCCCCCTCTGGCTCCCGCAGGAGGCTCAAGGGGCCTCCCCACCGGCCTCCCCGAGAGACCCCCCCACCTCGCCCCGCCCCGCGGCCTCCCCCCCGAGCGGCCCTTCCCGGCCGGCCCGGGACCCCTCCCGCGCCGCCACGCGAGGCCAGGCCAGCCCGGGGCCTCGGGGCCTCCTCCGCCTCCCCGTCCTTCCCCGTCTCCGCGCTCGGCCCGGGCGCCTCCTCCGCCATGACGGGCCTCGGCCGAGCAGCCGCCGCGGCCCCCGGCCTCCGCCTCCTCCTCCGCCGCCGCCTCTTCCTGGGCCCCTCCGGCGGCCTCCTCGCCCCCCCCGCCGCCGGACACTCACTCCGCTCCGCCTCGCCGTCCAGCGCCCGGGGGCTCAAGCCTTCCTCCGCTCGCTCGCTCGCTCGCTCCCCTTCTCTCCCTCCGCCTGGGGACCCGTACCCGGAAAAGGAAATCCCTCCCTCGCTTCCGTCGGAAACGGAAGTAGGCCGAGGGAGGGAGGGCGGGGGAACGAGGCGAGCCTGAAAGGCGACAGGGAGAAAGGCGCGGCGTCCCGGCTTGCGTCGTGACGTCACGGCACGGCCGGAGGGCGGGCGGGCCTCTGCTTCCGGGGGAGGTCACGTCGCCAGGGCGGCTCCGCGTGGCTCGCGAAGAAAGCCAGAAAGGGGGCGTGGCCCGGGAAGGGGGCGTGGCCCGTCGTGGCACCGCCCACTTCTGCTGTGGCTTCTGTTTCGTGTTTTTTGCTTCGAGTGGAGAGAGACGAGGCGGGATCGCTTTGGGTTTTTCTTTTTTTGTGATTTATTAATTCGGTAAAAACACCAAACACAGCATATACAGTAATAAAGAAGGAGGGAAAAAATACAAAGACAAACCACAGTGAAATACATAAGAGCCAACAAAAAACCCTAAAAACAAAATTCTACACATCAATCGAAGCTAATGAACCCAACGCTAATGAATCTAGTAAGTAAAGAAGAAAAATTGCTATATTTAACAATTGTTGCTTAAGTGTAATTCCATAACACAAAAATAATAGACTTAATAATATAGTATATATATGTATCTATATCTATATCATCATCATCATTATCATTATTATTATTCTTGTTCTTCTTCTTATTATTATTTCTATCCCGCTTTTTTCTCCGAGGGGACTCAAAGAAGCTAATTTAATTCTTTAAATTCTTCTCTCTTAATTACCAAATAAACTAAATTATATAATACTTATTCCTATTATAATACTTACAACTTACAATCCTTTTGACACTCCTATTACAAGCTTTCTGTTTCTTAATTCATCAAATCAAAACTTTCCAGTACTAAGATATGCGGTTTATAGAGAGAGAGAAACAAGAAATAAGTATCTTTGTATCGCAACAAATTCAGTTCAGCTATAATTTTATTTAACTCGTTCCCACGATATCACGGTAGTTTACCATCTAATCGTTGAGGATAAATATAGGCTGCAAATTCAGAACCCTGAGATTATCATATCATCCTCATTTTATCTTAAATAATCACTCAATAATTGCCAATTAATTAAAAAGTCCTCTTCCGTAAGGAGATTTATTTTGTTTTTCTAATTAAGTTTGTGTATATGGGTTGTTGTTGTTGTTTTAAATAATACGTGGCTTTTATTTCAAGAATGCGCAGCTTTTATTTTTAAGCAGCCGAGGAGGATGGAAGCCAAAATGTTTTGCTTAAAATTTTAACTGGATATTTTCATATATGAAAGAATGTGTGTCTGTACGTGTCTCATTTGGAATATCCACTCCATCCAAGCCATGAAGCCCTCTGAGGAGTGGCTGAGGGAGCCGGGGATGTTTAGTCTGCAGAAGAGAAGGTCAAGAGGGGACAGGAGAGCCGCGTCTAAGTATTCGAAGGGACGTCACGTTGCAGATGGAGCGGGCTTGTTTTCTGCTGCTCCGGAGACTAGGACAAGGAGCAATGGATTCAAGCTGCAGGAAAGGAGATTCCCCCTGAACCTCAGGAAGAACTTCCCGGCGGTCAGAGCTGTCCGGCCGTGGAATCTGCTGCTGCCTCCATGGAGTGTGGTGGAGTCTCCTCCTCCTTGGGAGGTTTTTAAGCAGAGGCCGGGTGCCCATTTGCTGGGAATGCTTTGATGTGTGTTCCTGCATGGCAGGGGGTTGGATTGGATGGCCCCTGGGGGTCTCTTCCAACTCTAGGATTCTATGATTCTATGTGCAGCATAAGTAGAATTCATTGGTTTATGTTCTGCTACAAAGACTAGGGCCATTTGCTCACTAGCCTGTTATAGCACTATGACTCCACTTGCAACATCCTATGGAATCCTGGGGTTTGCAGTTTCGGGAGGGGCCGGCCGGCCCCTCCCGAAACTGCAAACCCCAGGATTCCATAGGATGTTGCAAGTGGAGTCATAGCGCTATAACAGGCTAGTGTGGAAATGGCCTCGGAAGGGCCAGCGTGGTGTAGTGGTTTGAGACTCTTGAGACCAGGGCTCAGTTCCCTGCTCAGCCTTGGAAACCCACTGGGTGGTCTTCGGTGCGTCACATTTTAGGGCTACAGACAAGTTGGAGAAGGTTGACGGGAGGGCCATGAAAAGGACCAAAGGTACGGAGAACAGAACGTGTGACAAAAGGTTGAAAGTGCCCGGCGTGAAGAGAACATTGAGGGAGTGACGTATTGCACTCTTTAAATATCTTTAAATGCTACCCCAGATGGCAGAACCAGGTCAACTGGTTGGAAGTTACGAAAGATCAGATGTCGACTGAACGTTAGAAGGAACTTCTTGATAGTAGGAGTAGTTGGGCAGTGGAGTTGATGGCCTGGAGAGGCGGTGAGTCTCCTGCACGTCTTCAAGAAGATGCTGGACAGCTACTGCTAGGGATGCGTTAGCTGAAGATCTTGCTCTGAGCGAGGGGTCAGGCTAGATGGCCCGTGGCAATTTTGAGCATCCCACCCGACAGAAAAGTGTTCGTTCGGATGACTGGCGGAGGGGAGAAGGGCCGCCAAAATAAGGTGCCGTGGAGAACAGCTTTGGAAAGGCTTGGCCGAGTCCAAGGAACCATTTTCTGCACCGGTCCCTCCGGCGTTCCCCGGTGGAAATGGAGTGGCCACAGGCCACTCCATTCCCATCAGCAAACGCCGGAGGGACCGGCGCAGAAAATGGCTCCTTGGAGGAAGGCGAAGTGGTGGAAGATGCTCCAAGCGGCACCGTTCTTAGCGTCTGCCAGGGAGAGGCGCTATAGCGGAGAACAGATTTGCCTCAACAAATGAAGTTCACGTCTTCCTGGGCATCCCTTCTTTGATCAAAGAAAATTGGTACCGGAGGCAGAAATAATATGGAAAGAAGAGGGATAGGTTCCTACGTAGGCTGCGCTGATAAGAGTCAACGGAAGGGATGGGACCACCCTATTCATGGGACCCCTTCCAACTCGATGATTCGACGACCGTACGACTCTGTCTGAATCGTGGTACACAGTGACTAGGCAGGAAGGAAGACCTGGAGAGTCCTTGCAAGTTGTGGCAACAAATCACGTAACTTTTGGAACCTGTAGCAAGCTATCCTTCTCTTAGGTGGGTTGGAGATTTCATAGAACAGAATCCTAGAGTTGGAAGAGACCCCAGGGGCCATCCAGTCCAACCTCCTTTTGCCATGTGGGAACCAAAGCACTCCCAACAGATGCCCATCCAGCCTCTGCTTAAAAACCTCCAGAGAAGGAGGAGTCTCCACCACACTCCATGGAGGCAGCAGCAGATTCCAGTGCCAGACAGCTCTGACCATCAGGAAGTTCTTCCTGAGGTTCAGATGAAATCTCCTTTCTTGCAGCTTGAATCCATTGCTCCTTGTCCTGGTCTCTGGAGCAGAGGAAAACAAGCCCACTGCCTCCTCGACATGACATACCTTCAAATATTTAAACATGGCTCTCATGTCCCCCTTAACCTTCTCTTCTGCAGACTAAACATCCCAAAGCTGCTCCTTCATGGCTTCCAGACCCTCCACCATTTGGCTGGCCCTCCTCTGGACACGCTCCAGCTTGTCGACATCCTTCTTGAATTAAGGTGCCCAGAACTGGACACAGGATTATTCCAGATCAGGTCTGACCAATGCAGAATAGAGCGGTAGCATTACCTCCCTCGATCTGGACACCATCCTCCTATTGATGCAACCAAGAATCGCGTCGGCTTTCTTGGCTGCTGCATCACACTGCTGACTGGTGTTCAGCTTGTGGTCCACCAAGACTTCTAGATCCCTTTCACACGTACTGCTATCCAGCCACGCGTCCCCCGTCCTATATTTGGGCATTCCATTTTTTCTGTCTAAAGGTAGGAGGACCTTACGTTTCTCTCTGTGTTGAAAGTCTTTATGTTAGCTCTGGCCCAGCACAAATCCCTTTCCTCTCGCCTGGGACTGAGCATCGCCCCCCAAACAGAGAATTTGCCAGTGATGCAGACTTGAGTCGATTGACTCGGACTCAAGTCAGACTTAAGTCATTTCAGTGACTCGACTCAGACTTGACTTGGCAAAAATTGCACACTGACTTGCCTCGACTCGAGACTTGGTTATTTTTAGCAACTGGCTTGCTGCCCTTGGTTCAGTAACATAACACGTTCCTCCAGAAACCTTACAACTTACTGGTCAGATGACGATCTGTCTCAAGCCCAAAGTGTGGACACATTTCTCAGAGGGAACAGCAAATGTGGTGGGCAGTGGGCTTGAGGAGGAAGGATCCTTCCTTCTAAAGCTCCTGAAGCTCCAAGAATGGGGAGTAAGAAGGATCCTATTCCCCACTTCTGAAAAACAGTCGCTTAGGGATGTGGGGAAGCGATTCACCCCGGGCGGCAATGTTTCTGGGGCGTCCCGGCCCGTAGCTACGTCCCGACGCAAGCTCCGCCAGTGCTGAAAAAGCCCCCAGCTTTGCAAATGGGAAGCGAGAAGGATCCTGTTCCCCACTTCCGAAGCTGCAGATGGCAAAATCACAAAAGCGGAAGGCCGACTCTGCTTAAATTGTTAAAACGGACTTTATTCGACGCTGTCCAGAAATTCTGGCATACAGGTTGGGGTATAAAATTGGCTCCCAGACTTGAGACTTGACTTGAAAGTGTCCTGCAAGGACTTGAGACGTGAAGGTAGAGACTTGAGACTTGGGCTGTTTCTGCACGAGACTCTTATAGCGCAATGATTCCACTTTCAACATCCTATGGAATCCTGGGGCTTGCAGTTTCGGGAGGGGCCTGCCGGCCCCTCCCGAAACTGCAAGCCCCAGGATTCCATAGGATGTTGAAAGTGGAATCATAGCGCTATAACAGCCTCGTGCGGAAATGCCTTGGAGTAAAAGACTTAGATGCATGTGCACCCTCCATTTGCACCTTGGATGCGTGTGCACCCTCCATTCCCACATTCTGGAACGTGCACCCTCCATTCCCACCTGGAGATGATCCCCAAAACCTGGAGGTTCGGGACCAGGCCCTGGGATCTCTTTGTAAGGCCGGTGCACTCAGACTGAAGGCAGGGGGAGTGGACCGCTGCTGTAATTTGGGAGATCTCGACAACACTGGGATCTGTAGCGTACCTGAGCAGATCAGCCGGGCAGCCGACGGCTTGAGCTGACAGAGGGATTGATGCTCTTTTTGTGGGGCGGCGGAAGGGAGCCGGGAGGGTGGCAGCTTGTCGCGCGAGGAGCGTAGACGACACGAGAGACGGCAATTGAAAAGGAGGAAATTACAGTCCTTAAACACTCCCGGAAACAAATTTTTGATGTAAATCTTTCTTCTGAAATTTAAAAGAAAACGAAAACCAAGGGAAAGAAACAGCGCTCTTCTCCTTAGCGCCAGAGCGTGCACGCACGCACCTTTCCCATCGCACACAGATGCACAAACGCACACACATCTATACACATATATTCCGGAGAATCAAAATTAGTTGTGACAGCTGAAATTCTGCACTCGTCGGACGGCGTTTGACAGGGTACTTTAAAAAAATACACCTAAGAAGAAAAGGAGAGAGTGGCTCGGCACAGCGCTGGGGGGGATTTTAAAGTGATACAAGACGCATAATTCGCATAATTCGAGCCTTCTTGGATTGCAAAAGCTCCTTTTTACCTACCGAGGCCGCTGCCTTATTTTTATCCAAATGGCTCAATTACTTCAAAGCCCCACTGGGAAAATTATGGATGTTGGCCTTTATTTCACTCTCTTTCTTTCCCTCTCTCCGTCTCCGCTCGACAACTGTAGATATTTTGTTTTGTTTCTGTTCTCCTTTGGTCTTGGGGTTTTTTTAGAGGAAAAAAAAAAGAAAAATTCCCCATTGTGAGGGTTGGGATTCACTCTCTGAGCGTATGCCATTCAAGGTTTATTCTTAATTTTTTTAAAAAAAGAATATAAATGATAGGAGAGGCTTTGGAGTGACCGAGAAGCTTCTGAAATTAGGCCTTTATTTTTATCTGATTTGTTCTTCAGCAAACACGTTGCTGTGCTTCTGCCCTTTCCGCCAATGCCTCCCTCCAATTCGCCCCCTTTTTGTCACGATCCCCCACCTTTATTTTGCATTTCTCCTACTTTTCCTCCTCTCCCCCTCGTCCCACCAACGCAACCTCCACTTTTCTGCCTCCTTCCTCCGCCTCTGAAAGCCACCATAATCATAGCACCTTGTTTGGCACTCGACTCCCTATCAATGAGAAAATATCCCCCCTGCTCCCCATCTTTGACTTTGCTATTTCCAAACCCTGCAATAGCTCCTTTGCAAAAGGGCTGCGGGAAGTGCCCATTTCTTTCCTGCCTTCTTTTTTTTTTTTCCCCTTCGCCTGATGTTTGTCATCCTTCGAAATTACCGCGCCGGGGGGTCCCTGCTCGGACCGGCTCTAGGCCTCGCTATTCACGCCTCCCGAGCTCCTTGAGATCATGCGGAGAGAAATTAGCCATTTATTTTGAGCGTCCCCCGCTGCCGTGCCAGAATTGAGAAAAAAGTGTTTGTTTGGATGACTGGCAGAGAGGAGAAGGACCGCCAAAATAAGGCGCTTTAGAAAGGCTCGGCCAAGGCCAAGGAGCCATTTTCTGAGCCGTTCCCTCCAGCGTTCCCCGATGGGAACGGAGTGGCCTGAGGCCACTCCGTCCCCGTCAGCGAATGCCGGAGGGGCCGGCGCAGAAAATGGCTCCTTGGAAGAAGGCAAAGTGGCAGAAGATGCTTCAAGCGGCACCGTTCTTAGCATCCGCCGAGGGGAAGCGCTATAGCAAAGAACAGATATGCCTCAGTGAATGCAGCTGACATCTTCCTGGGCATCCCTTCTTTGATAAAAGAAAACTGGTACCAAAGGCAGAAAAAACATGGAAAGAAGAGAGATAGGTTCCTACGTCGGCTGCATTGATAGGAGTGTAGCGTCTAGGTCACGGGAAGTAATAGTACCACCCTGTTCTGCTTCGGTCACCTGGAGGACTCCTGTGTCCAGTTTAGGAAGGAGACTGACAAGCTGGAACGTGTCCAGAGGACGAGGACCGAAATGGCAGAAGGCCTGGAAACCACGAAGCCCTCTGAGGAGCATCTTAGGGAGCGGGGGATGTTTAGCCTGGAGAAGAGAAGGTCGAGAGGCGACGTGATAGCCATGTTTAAATATTTGAAAGGATGTCATATTGAAGATGGAATGGGCTTGTTTTCCGCCGCTCCAGAGACTAGGACAAGGAGCAATGGCTTTAAACTACAGGAAAAGAGACTCCACCTAGACATTAGGAAGAACTTCCTGACCGTGAGAACAGTTGGATGGCAGAATATGCCACCTTGAACTGTGGTACTGTCTCCTTCTTTGGAGGTTTTAAAACAGGGGCTGGGTGGCCGTATGTCGGGAACGCTTTGGCTGTGTCTTCCCGCATGGCAGAAGGGGGCCGGACTGGATGGCCCTTGGGGTTCTCATCCGACTCTGGGATTCTGTATGTAGCCTGCCATCCAACATCTCTTCAGATTAGTGTAAACCTGCATATGGAGATATGCTACACCAGCACTACACAACCCCCACGCAGGACAGTAACACTGTGCAACTCACATCGGTGGCTGGATACCATTGTGCCGCGAGCACTGAGTAATGCATAATGACCAGCTGCCATGCACAATGCGCAACTGTCGTGCTCGGTGCACAGGTGCAATGGACAACGCAAAACCACAGTACAGTGTTACTGTATGCTCAACCCTGCTTCTACTGCTGTCATTAGGAAGAACTTCTTGACAGTCAGAGCTGTCCGGCCGTGGAATCTGCTGCTGCCTCCACGGAGGGTGGTGGAGCCTCCTCCTTCTTTGGAGGTTTTTAAGCAGAGGCTGGAGGGCCGTCTGTCCAAGGGAGGGCTTGGATGGTGTCTTCTTGCATGGCAGGGAGTTGGACTGGGTGGTCCCTGACCTCATCTGGAAGCCTGCGTCCAGTTCTGGGCACCCCATTTCAAGAAGTTTATCAGCAAGCTGGAGCATGTCCAGAGGAGGGCGACCAAAATGGTGGAGGGT
Organism: Cyclura pinguis; assembly: GCA_030412105.1. NCBI lineage: Eukaryota > Metazoa > Chordata > Lepidosauria > Squamata > Iguanidae > Cyclura > Cyclura pinguis. The sequence goes on along the minus strand of CM059613.1, from coordinate 16,042,797 downwards.
CTGGAAGCCGTGAAGCCCTCTGAGGAGCGGCCGAGGGAGCTGGGGATGTTTAGTCTGCAGAAGAGAAGGTGAAGGGGGAACGTGAGAGCCATGTTTAAATATTTGAAGGGATGTCATGTTGAAGATGGAGCAAGCTTGTTTTCCGCTGCTCCACAGACTAGGATAAGGAGCAACGGATTTAAGTTGCAGGAAAGGAGATTCCACCTGAACCTCAGGAAGAACTTTGTGAGGGTCAGAGCTGTCCAACAGTGGAATCTGCTGCTGCTTCTATGGAGTGCGGTGGAGTCTCCTCCTTCTTGGGAGATTTTTAAGCAGAGGCTGGGTGGCCATCTGTCCGAGGGAGGGCTTGGATCATGTCTTCCTGCATGGCAGAAAGGGGGTGGACTGGATTGCCCCGGGGGTCTCTTCCAACTCTAGGATTGTACGCTTCTATGAACTGCAGCAAATAAGTACAAATGCAAAGCCAGCACAACCCAGATTTTAAACCACGGCATTACGCCCGTATGCCGTCAGTTGCAAGGACTGTTTAATGTCCGGTGGAGAACTGCCCCCGCATTGATGTGTTGGCCTGGTGGGTATTCTTACCTTCCCCAGCCATTGGCCCCCCTCGTCCCCCTGTTCACTGTATTGCTGGAAACCGTACTGCCCTTGCTCCTTCCATCTTTTCCAAGGAGGAAAGAGTTAAACACCTCCCACAACTCCAGGCGGAAGGGAAGGATTATAGGTTTGCTCCCAGGCTGCCCCATCTGTCAAAAAAGAGATGGAAAGATTCAGCCCTCATGGTCTGGTCTCTCCGGGTCTCCGGGCCTGATGGTCAGAGAAATGGCCACTGCTGGAGAACTCCATAAGAGGAGAAACTAAGACCCATTCCGCACTGGACTGTTATAGTGCTATGATTCCACTTGCAACCTCCTATGGAATCCTGGGGTTTGCAGTTTCGGGAGGGGCCGGCCGGCCCCTCCCGAAACTGCAAACCCCAGGATTCCATAGGAGGTTGCAAGTGGAATCATAGCGCTATAACAGTCCAGTGCGGAAATGGCCTAAGCAAGGGAAATAGTAGCTTTCAGGAAACAAATCAATGTTACCCTGTCTGTCTGTCTCTCCATCTATCTATCTGTCTATCGATCAATCGATCGATTGATCGATCGCACTGCATTAGCTTCCGTTGGCATATCTGTCTATCATCTGTACATATTCTTCCCTTTCTTAATTAAAACAGACATAAACAATAACAGTATATAACAACACACAAAATTAAAAATAAAAAAAAGCAAGACAAGGAACCAACACCGTATAACAAAGCTGCCTCCAGTTTTCCAGTTTTCTCTCCATTTACAATTACACGTGCAGATTGCTCTCGATATATAGCTTGTATAGAGGTGATACATGGGTTGCCCACCTTCATTTTAGATATTTCTATCATGAAATCTCAGCTGAGGCTATCTAAAGCTTTTTCGATATCCAGGAAAAGGAGGGCAAGTTTTGTTTTTGTTTTTTCCCCCGGTTGGCAATCATAATATTCAATGACAGCCAGAATATACCTTAAATTTTCTTTTAGATGTCTATTGGGTAAGAAGCCAGCTTGTTCTTCCTGAATCAACTCACTGAGAATACTTTTAAGCCTGGTAGCCGTTATCAATGTTTGGTAGTCCACATTAAGTAGAGAGATTGATCGGTAATTCTTGACTGTGGGATCACGATCTTCTTTTGGTATCAAGGTTATAAATGAACTACAAATAACTAACCAACTAAACTATGACAAACTACAGAAAACTAGAAACAATCTTTTTGAAAAATTGGTTCCTGCCCTAATTGCAAAGAGCTCCCATCTGTATGTATTCTTGATAGATGCTGTCAATCAGCCAATTAATCAATGAACCAAATGTATGAGCAGGAAATATTTAAAAAGCGTAACAATTGGCCATAAGGTTGCCAATTTAGGACTTTCTAGGTTTCTGGGCCAAAACCTACAACCTAGGGACAGCTCAGATAATGTCATTTACGTTGCAAGCGCAGTTGCTCACAGCTTGTCGTTTAAACGTATATGGAGAGAGAGAGGGGAGGAGGGAGAATATTATTTTCCTGTCTGGAAATTAAGACAGAAATCTTATCTGAGGGGTCTGATCCCAGAGCACGATAAAATGAGCAAATTATTCCTTCTTGCTTCCTTCGGGAGGCAGGACAAGGAATGTTTAATCAAGCTTACTTGCTTCTAGCAAGAGGGTGGGTGCAAAGCAGAGCGGAGGGTGAGCCCTGGCACCGCAAGGAGTAAGAGGCAAAGAGGGAGTAACTCTTTCGACCCCCTGATTGCTTTTGCAAATTGCAGCAATGAATGAAAACCTGGAAGTTGTAGCGAGCTGCTCCTCTTGTAGCTGAACCAGAGGTTTATACGTAAAGTATGTAAACCTCTGATCCCAACCGAACTGAAAATGTGCATCCTTATCTTCTGCTTGGAGCTGACCCATGAGAGCCGGAGACTCAGGGCCAGGCCCCGGTGACCTGACAACTCTAACTGCCTTCTTCCCTTTTGGGTTCTGTGGCTTTATCATTTCTTTAATGCCCACGTTCTCAAACTGTGGTTGCAAGTACAAATTAGGAGACATCTAGAAGGGCCAACATCTGCTCCTGGTGTTAAAAATAAGAAGCTTAATCCCACCCATTTAGCCATAGCAGCAGGACATGTGAATATGTAAAAGAGTCTTGTAGCACCACTTCTGCACTGGACAGTTATAGTGCTATGATTCCACTTTGAACCTCCTATGGAATCCTGGGGTTTGCAGTTGAGGGAGGGGCCTCAAAGGCCATCTTCAAAGGCCCCTCCCTCGACTGCAAACCCCAGGATTCCATAGAAGGTTGAATCATAGAAATCATAGAAAGGTAGAGTTGGAAGAGACCCCAGGGGCCCTCCAGTCCAACCCCCTCCTGCCATGCAGGAACACCCTCAAAGCACTCCCGACACATGGCCGTCCAGCCTCTGCTTAAAAACCTCCAAGGAAGGAGGAGACTCCACCACACTCCCGGGCAGCAGGTTCCACGGCCAGACAGCCCTGACCGCCAGGAAGTTCTTCCTGAGGTCTCCTTTCCTGCAGCTTGAATCCATTGCTCCTTGTCCTGGTCTCTGGAGCGGCAGAAAACAAGCCCTCTCCCTCCTCTACATGGCATCCCTTCAAATATTTAAACATGGCTCTCATGTCCCCTCTTAACCTTCTCTTCTGCGGACTGAACATACCCAGCTCTCTAAGTCTATCCTCATAGGGCTTGGCTTCCAGGCCCTTCACCATTTTGGTCGCCCTCCTCTGGACCTGCTCCAGCCTGACCATGTCCTCTTTGAACTGGACACAGGATTCAAGATGAGGTCCAACCAACGCAGAGTAGAGTGGTACCGGTACCTCCCTCGATCTGGACACCAGACTGCTATTGATGCAGCCGAGAATTGCAAACCCCAGGATTCCATAGGATGTTGAAAGTGGAATCAGAGCGCTATTAACAGTCTAGTGCGGAAATGGCCTTGGTGTTGGTTTGAGCTTTGGACGATGGCCCTGGACCCCAGGGTTCGATTCCCTGCTTGGCCGTGGAAACCCACTGGGTGACTTCGGGTGAGTCGCACGCTCTCAGCCCCCAGAAAACCCTGTGACAGAGTCACCTTAGGGTTGCCGTGAGTTGGAAATGACTTGAAGGCACACAACAGCAGCAAGAACAGAGTGAGTAGGTGAGCAACATGAACGCTGGAGGGAATTCTTGGAATTTGAACATGGCCGTCGTGTCCCCTCTGGACCTTCTCTTCTCCGGGCTAAACGTCCCCAGCTCCCTCAGCCCCTCCTCAGAGGGCTTCGTGGTTTCCAGGCCTTCTGCCATTTTGGTCGCCCTCCTCTGGACCCCTTCCAGCGCGTCCGTTTCCTTCCTGAATTGTGGTGCCCAGAGCTGGACACAGTAGTCCAGAAGGGGTCTCGCCAAGGCAGACTAAAGCCATACGATACGCAGCTCTGCAAGCAGCAGGCTGTTTTGGAAAAGGAGGTTTCTAAGGCAAGCGTTTGAAAACCTCTTTCACGACTGTGTCTCCAAACTCGTAACAGAAAGCCCTTTAAAAGTCGACTGGACGTGTTGGACGGGAACGGGCCTGAGTTGTTCATTTTGGCTCTTTTGCAGAGTCGACCCCGTGGCACCCCAAGCAGCCGCCTTCCGGACCCCTCTGGGAAAAACCCCGCTTCTCCTTTTCCGAGAGAGGGGCCGTGCTCGTATCCTCCATCGCCTCAGGGCTGAAGCTAAGCAGGAGTCTTCCTTATTTTTATGAACCCATCCTTGTCAAACTTCCCAAGTCTCCCTCGCTCTCTTTCCTCACCCCTCGCCATCTGCCGCTCGATGGGGCGTTATCTTAAGCCTCCTCTTTCTCTCCGTTTTTGAGCGGGGCTCAAAACACAGGATTTACTACTCCGACTTAAAAATCCATGTCATTAGTGCCGTGGAGCTCGGGGGGGGTCAACGTGTCACGGCAGACCTCCATCGATCTGGGTGGTTTTTCTTTTAAATTAATAAATAAACCTTCCCCCTTGGCAAAAGCACTTTATCCTCCCCTTGGAACGGTCTCAGGACTACGCAACCTCCGTCTCTCCCAAAGCTTCGCCGAGGGGGACGAAGGTGAGAAGCGAAAACTTCCGGCTAATGCAGATGACCACGGAGCCTTTTTTCAAAAAATGGTTGCCGGGAGGGGGCAAAAACCAGCTGCGTTGCTGCACTCTTGACCCTCAAGGAGAGAAGCAATGCCCCTCCGTGGTTTATCTTAATCGATATTTCCATAAAATGAGCCACTTGATGGTGGCCGAGGGCCCCTCTCTGGAAATCCCGCGTCGCCCCTCCACCGGTCGGCAAAGCAAGAACCGTGAAACTTCTTGGCTGTCTTGCATCAGTAGGAGGCAAAGTAAAGCTGGGCCACGGGACATTTTGGTGGGGAAAGGCCAGCCGAGGCTGGTGGGGGTACCCGTTCCGACATTTTCAGAGAAGGAAACCAGAGCGCATGGGGCTGACTGTGATGTGGAGGATAGTTCCGAGTTCAAGGGACTTTGCTGAGAAGTTTCAAAGGCTTTATTTAGGAACATCAAAGAAACAACAGCACACCTTGGCATTGCCAAGACTATAAAGGAATATTGGCTTGGCAGTGCTGCATGAGCCATTATGTTTCAGGACTAGCGTGCGCTAAGATCCCATTTGATGGTTTATCCAAGCAATACCTTTTCCAGGCTTTAGAGTCATGGAGTTGGAAGAGGCCCAAAGGGCCGTCCAGTCCAACCCTCTGCCACACAGGAACACATATCAAAGCCCTCCTAACTGACGGCCATCCAGTCTCTGTTTAAAAACCTCCAGAGAAGGAGACTCCACCATCCTCCATTGAAGCAGCATCATATTCCACGGCCGGACAGCTCTGACCGTCGGGAAGTTCTTCCCGAGGTTCAGGTGGAATCTCCTTTCCTGCAGCTTGAATCCGTTGCTCCTTGTCCTGGTCTCTGGAGCAGCGGAAAACAAGCCCGCTCCCTCCTCGACATGACGTCCCTTCAAATATTTAAACATGGCTATCCTCTTAACCTTCTCTTCTGCAGACTAAACATCCCCGGCTCCCTAAGGCGTTCTTCCTAGGGCTTCACGGCTTCCAGACCCTCCACCATTTTGGTCCCCCTCCTCTGGACACCCTCCAGCTTGTTGATGTCCTTCTTGAAATGACGTGCCCAGAACTGGACGCAGTGTCTGTCCCCCTCTTTCCTTCCCTCGGTCTAGACGCTACGCTCCTGTTGATGCAGGCCAGAATTGCGTGGACTTTTTTGGCCACCACATCCCACCGTCCGTTCATGTTTCGCCTGTGGTCTGCTAATGGCGCAACAGCCAGCCTCTCCCCTTAACCTTGCTTGCAGACTTCTACCCTCAACAAGGAGGAGGAAGGGGGAAGCCATCACGACCGTGTTAACCGTCGTTTAACGAAGGCGGCCATTGATCTGTCGTGGGTGTTTAAGAGGGCGGAAACGGTAATACCCTCCATCGCAATGGGTTGTGCTGCTGTAGTGGGAAAAGGCCATCCCAAGGCACTTAAGTGCATGCAATATACGGTAGGATATACACACCACGGGAGAAGCCAGGAGAATATGGAGGAACACGGTCCTCGATCACTCCTTAGGGTATGGAGCAGGGATACAGAGGGTCACAAAATGACCTCACTTCGGACGCGAAGCAACTCCATCGCCCGCGTTCCTTGCCCACTCCGGCCCTTCCGTGTGTTGCATGTTTTGTGAATTGTCGGTGTGAAGACTATCGGAGGCACGGCAGCAAATCTTTCCTGCTCTTGACCAAAATAAATGAGAAGGTTAGAGAGGAAAGCTGATGAGGGTCGACTCCCCGGAAGTGCAGGGCTAGAGGAGAGTTCTGTGGATTCCGTGGACTGCTAAAAACACAGATAAATGGGTCCCGGAGCAAACGAAAGCCAAACTCTTCCCAAAGGCCACAATGGACAGACGGAGGCTGTCATACTTTGGACGTATCGTGAGGCAAGGTGGCTCACTGGGAAGGAAGAGAATGCTAGGCAAAATTAGAGATGGTAGGGAACGCGCAAGAGCCAGCACGGCATGGTTTGATCATCGGGCTACAACCTGGGGGTCCAGGGTTCGATTCCCTGCTGGCCATGGAAGCCCACTGGGTGACCTTGGATGCATCACACTCTCTCAGCTCTTAAAAAACCCCATGGTTGGTTCCCCGGTGGGGGGGTCTCCAAAAGTCAGAAATGACTTAAAGCTACACAAGAATGAAGGCTCTTATCAAGGAAGCCACAGCCCTGCTTTTGCAAGACCTGAGCAAAGCTGTTAATGACCCAGGCCATTTCCGCACTAGCCTGTTATAGCGCGATGATTCCACTTTCAACATCCTCTGGAATCCTGGGGTTTGCAGTTTCGGGAGGGGCCGGCCGGCCCCTCCCGAAACTGCAAACCCCAGGATTCCAGAGGATGTTGCAAGTGGAATCGTCGCGCTATAACAGTCTAGTGCGGAAATGGCCCCAGTCTCCCGGATGTCTCTCGTTGATAGGGTTGCCGTAAGCCAAAGCTGACTTGGCAGCAAAAAAATGACAACAAAATTATGATTTGGTAGACAGTGTGACATAAGCAACCCATACAAAGATGACACGGAATAAAATACAGTGTGCTTATCGAACCAAGGTGAGACGGCAACGAACTGTCCGTTAAGCAGATATATTGGCAGCCCAATAAATGAATGCTTAAGAGCTTTTGCAGTGATTAATAAAATAAGTAGGCCGTTATGTACACAGCGAATAATGCAAACAAAGGGAGCAGCAACCGTTACCGGCAGCCTCCATTAGCCGGTTGTGCTCACGCGTCAAAGAGTGAACGAGAAATGACCACGGATCAATACAGATCTCATTTGTACATTACAGTCGTACCTTAGTTAACAATGTGTTCCCAGGCAGGACTGCTTCAACTGAAAACTTTGGTACCAGAGGTAGAAACAACATGGAAAGAAAGGGGATGGGACCCTCCGGCATGCAAAGGAAGAGCCATTAAACGTGTTTCAGCAAACTTTTTATACCGAATACGCATGCGTAAAATGAAATAACTAAGCCAGGTAAGCCTTGTATAAGCAAACGAAAACATTTGGAACATCCAAGAGACCATTATGGCCCCAACTTTCCATGAGATTATGAACACCGTTTCTGCCCTACGCTCTTACAGTGCTATCATTCCTGTGGAATTCCGGGACTTGTAGTTTCGTGAGGCCCGAGAGCTCTCTGGCTGAGAATTCTAAATGCTAAATGCTAAATGCTAAATTCTAAATCCTGAACTGCAAACCCCAGGATTCCACAGGAGGTTGAAAGTGGAATAATAGTATTACAACAGTGCAGTGCAGAAATGGCCTCGGAAACAAGGACAATGAAGAATGCTGATAGGAAGAAAATCAATGCATTTGGAACCTGGTGCTGGAGAAGAGTTCTGTGCATTCCCTGGACAGCTACAAAGACACATAAATGGGTCAGTAGGAATTGGATTGTGGATTGGCCTCAGAGCGCAAGTAAAGATTTGACCAGATGACCACGGCTATAATATCTTGGCCTATCCCAGAAGTGAATAAGGTGGGGTTCTCGACCTTTCAGGATTGCATTCCCTCATCGCTAGCCATATTGGCTAAGGCTAAAGGCAAATGCAGCCCAACAATAATTAGAGGTTCCCATAATCTCCTTAAAGTAGACAATGAAGAGGTTGAAATAGTCCAAGGGTTCCCCCACCTTGGCTCAGTCCTTAATCAGAACGGAGGCTGCAGCCCAGAAATCGGAAGAAGGCGAGGACTTGGAAGGGCGGCTATGAAGGAGCTAGATAAGATCCTGAAGGGTCAAGATAATATCATTGAATTCCAAAGTCAGGACCATCCATTCCAAACTATCTCCAGTTCCTATGTACGGTTGTGAAGGCTGGACAGTGAAGAAGGGAAGAGAACCCACTCCTTTGAAACGCGGTGCTGGAGGAGAGTCCTGCTAGAAAGACAGACGGAAGGGTCCCGGAGCAAAGAAAGCCTAAACTCTCTCTAGAAGCCAAGAGGCCACTGTACTTTGGACACATCGTGAGAAGATCTGACTCAGTAGAAGAGACAATAATGCTCGGTAAGATAGAAGGCAAGAAGACCACATTACAGATGGATAGACTCAATTAAGGAAGACACGTCCCTGATTCAGAAGGACCCAAGCAAGGGGGGGACTTGAGCCATTTCCGCACTGGACAGTTATAGTGCAATTATTCCACTTTCAGCATCTGATGGAATCCTGCAGTTTGCAGTTTAGGGAGGGGCCTTGAGGCCCCTCCCTAAACTGCAAACCCCAGGATTCCATCGGATGTTGAAAGTGGAATAATAGCACCATAACAGCCTAGTGCGGAAATGACCTTGGAGATCTCTCACCCACCGGGTTGCCATTAGTCAAAGTCAACTTGACGACAGTTAACAATAACAGAGACCACTTCGTTTCTTCAAAAGTTCATCAGAGGACAATTTTTTTTTTCTTATACCAGCCTCTGCTTTACTTACGATTTCTGTTGGTGGCCAGGCTTCCGGAACTATGCTTTTTTAGCACGCTGGCGGGATTTGGGGAGGCAGACGCATTCACTGCATATGATTTGACCCTGTGGGAGAGCCCTATAAAAGCGGCTGGTTCTGCCGCCGTTTGACTCTGCCGGGCAGGTGGGCTGCTGGTCATTTCTTTACTTCCTTCTCTCTATCTCTCATTTCCCCCTGGGAAAATATCACAAGTCCTGTGCGTATGGATAGCACAAAGTGCATACTCTCAACCGTCGCAATTTGGCAGTCCTGACTAGTCCTCTGCCTTCCCATTTTTTTTGGCCGATGTTAAATCGTCCCGGTTTCTTTCTCCTCCTCCTGCTTTCCCCTTCCTCCTCTGCTCACTCCCATTGCAGCAAGCAAAGTGCAAAAGTAGTTTGCACTCAGCAGTGGGGAGAGGAGAGGGGTGGGCCAAATCCTGCCCTTCCCAGCAGGCAAAAGCAACCTGCTGCAGCCTCTCGTGGTTGGTGTGTTCTTCCACATGCATAACTTTTTCCATCTTGGCGGTGCTCTGATGTGCCTTGGTTGTTCCCATGAAGCGTTGGAGAGTACGAAAGCGCGCCTTTGCCGCTCACCATGCGCCCCCGAGCATGTCTTTTTTTGCAGCATTCCCCCCGCCCCAGCTCTTTGCTGGTGACTTTTGTCCTTGATGGTTTGAGCGTCTGGACGAGACTTTTATTATATCGCATAAAGGGAGCTTTTAAAGGGGAAAGCGCATGCATTCTCTGCCAGACAATGGGGAGGTTTTTGCTAATTCTCCCCATCCCTTATTGGCGTTTGGGTCCCATCTGGCTGGCACGGTGGCTCTCCAGCCTCTCCTGCCATCACGCTACTCCTTGCTTGCCTGTTTCTGTTTGAATTTCTCTCTCCCCCACCTTTTATCTGCCCCCACTCCCCCTCCCTACCCACCTTTTTCCCTTCTCTTCCCTTTCTTTCTTCTCTTTTAATAGTCTCCCAAAGGCCAGGCAGAAGTTGCTTAATAGAGTAATGTCAAATGTGTGCAAAACAGATAAAAACAATAAAAACAATATTTAAAAAACCTAATGCATTTCCCTCTCTTTGTCTGTCAATCTCTCTAGTGCCTAACATTTTCCACTCTAAAAACCACTTAAAATACATCTGCAACAATCCCTCACAAAACAGCCACTTGTTGGGTAATTGTATGGCCCTCTCTATATACCCCCCCACACACACATCATTTCGTCTTTTCTTATCTCTCTGCATTTGGAGGGCCCAATTCTGCAAGGAACTAGGCGTCCTGAGCACCTCCAGCTCCAGGCCGGCGTTCGCAGCAGCAAAGCCTCAGCGCTGGGAAGGATCGTTCCCTGGACGTCCGCTCCTGGCAAAATGGGAGCTTGCATCCTTGCTGCTTTTGTGAGCCAGGGCTTCCCTTTTCTATGCTACCGACTCGCTTTGGTGACCTTGAGCATGTTACTTAAATGCAGAGGTGGTTTTATTTATTTTTTAAGTTCGTTGGTTGCTTTATGGACTTTTTCCCCCTTTCCTCCTCCCATCCCCAATCTAAAAAAAAAAAAAAGAGCCCACGAGGAGACGGGGGGAAGGAGTTTTTAGAAATTGTCAAATGGTTTTGCTGTAGGGCATCTCTTTGTTGAAAGAAAGAAGAAGACGCCTTCAGCCGGGGGAGCGGAAGCAGTAGCTGCACCAATGCCTCTTCTGCCCTGGACTGTTATAGCGCGATGATTCCACTTTCAACTGTTGCACCCCAAGGTAACCCTAAGAGAGGGCCCCTGCATTGGCAGGACTTCCCCCATATTGGATATTGGTTAGCAAAGGCCAGTCGCAGTTAAAACAGCCTTGGCGTTAACACTGTGCCGTCTCTCTCTGCTGAACGGGAAGGTAGACAATGCCCTTTAGGCTAAAAGACCGACCTGTTGTTCCGAGTCACGTATCTCTAGGCAGACGACAGACTCACTCCTGAACACTGTCACACCCCAAGCCCCGTGCATAGCCAAACATACAACATCCATCAGTTCGGAATTTTAAGCCTATCAATCCCCTGGACGTTCCCAGGAGAAACAATGCCGAGGAGGGGTCGTGATGTTTGCCTGACGTAATATTCCGCCATCATCGCCCATTAACGCCACTCTGCTAGCCGATACCTGGCCTGAGGAGCCTCTTCGGAGTGCCTCCCAGACCGGACGAGGGCCTGTTTCGTTGCTATCGGGGTGTCCCGCTCCAGCCTCTCAGACGCTGCTGAGAGCTCAACGCGACTCGCGTCTCTGATCCTCCTCGACCTCCGCTGCGGCCAGCCTTCCGGCCCCGGGATCCAGCCTCCCCTTGGTGCTTTACACCGAGCCTTCGCTGGTCTTCTTACTCCGCAGGAAGCCTCGACTAAGGCCCGTATGTCCTCTCTCCCAACTGCCTCTTGTTTTTCCAACTTTATTTCTGCAGCCCTTGTGTGATTGTTTTATTACTTGCTAGCATGTGTTAACCTTCGTTGTTGTTTTTTTAATAAAATTACTTTAGACTATTTCTCTGACTCCTGCGTGGTTCTGACCCCGTAGACACAGAGTTAAAGATCCCTCATCCTGACCTCTCGCAAGCCTTGAGTTGCTCTGTTAACTCCCCCAGTTTGAAGCCTGTTTGGGTGTCCTCGAGATACCCCCAATTTTCAGGGTAACAAACATCCTATGGGATCCTGGGGTTTGCAGTTTTGGGAGGGGCCGGCAAGTGGAATCATCGCGCTATAACAGCCCAGTGTGGAAATGGCTCAAGATGTCACAGAACTATTGCTAGCCAAAGAAAACGCCTGTATACGGTATATCCAAAAGTTTTGCAAGTCTGACTCGTGGGTCCGAGCACGGCTTGGCTGTAAACCATAGATTTGGTAGCGTGTTCTGGATGGAAACTGGAAGCATGTAAGTACGTCTAGGTGGGGTTTTGATAGAGCATGGTGCCATCTTGACCACTCTCTGATACGGCTCAGCCCCTTGCGTCCCAGTTTTTCTCTAATACGATGTTACGCTTCCGCATGCAGCTGAAAAATGAAGCAGAAGCGGTTTGAGAGATTTACTTTGGAGTTTTTCCAGTTTTCAGATACAGTGGTTTCTCGTCGCAGTGAATCGTTCTAGGCACTGAATACGTGTAGAACAAGGGAAACGGCCACGCTACGATGTGCAGATGTGATGGTAAGTATTCGACACTGCAGTGACGTATGGAGGGCGACCAAAATGGTGAAGGGTCTGGAAGCCAAGCCCTATGAAGAACGGCTTAGGGAGCTGGGGATCTTTAGTCTGCAGAAGAGAAGGTTAAGAGGGGACGGGATAGCCATGTTCAAATATTTGAAGGGGTGTCATGTCGAGGAGGGAGCAGGCTTGTTCTCTGTCGCTCCAGAGGCTAGGACAAGGAGCAATGGATTCAAGCTGCAGGAAGGGAGATTCCACCTGAACCTCAGGAAGAACTTCCTGACGGTCAGAGCTGTCTGGCAGTTGAAGATGCTGCCGCCTCCATGGAGTGTGGCGGAGTCTCCTCCTTCTTTGGAGGTTTTTAAGCAGAGGCTGGATGGCCTCCTGTCACAGGGAGGGCTTTGATGGGTGTTCCTGCATAGCAGGGGGTTGGACCGGATGGCCCCCGGGGTCTCTTCCAACTCTAGGATTCTATGATTCTATTGATCTAGTGTGGAAATGGCCTAGGAAATATTGGAGAATATTGGATGAGGAGGAGCACAGATTGTAAGCGCCATCAACCATGCTTACAAAGGGGTTGACTGGTGTGGCTGGTGGGTGATGTAAAGTCTCTAATGGTAGCGGTTGGACATTTTAGTCCAGACCAAAGAGCCACAGTTAGTTTAACTTTGCAGAAGCAGAGGTGCATGGCTGGTGTCATGTGTACATGGATGCATTTGGTTGTCCGTTCATTCTACAGGTGGCATTTTAGTTCCCTTCCCAACAGCCGCAACACAGAGACATGGCTCTCATGTCCTCTCTTAACCTTTTATTTTCCAGGCTAAACCCCTCCAGCTCCCTAAGCCTCTCCTCCTAGGGCTTCACCGTTTCCAGGCCTTCTCCAGCTTTGGTCACCCTCCTCTGGACACGTTCCAGCTTGTCAATATCCTGAATAAACGGAGGCTTAATCCAGAAAAGATGGAAGTGCTGCTCGGGTGTGGCTTGGCCACGGTTTTCACCTACGAAAGGTTGCAAGGTGCTAAACAGGAGAAAATGAGAGCTGTGGCATGGGGATGCCTAGGAAAGAACATGCAAACCTGGGCTGCGGTTGTAAGGGAAAAGCACTGGAGGCATCGATTTAAGAGGGAGGGGAAGGGACAGAGTCCGACTTCTACAAACACCCACCCCATCCGGCCACCTCGTGACCCTAAAGAGGCTGTCAGGACCAGGAATGACAGGGCAGATGATGTCAGCCCTAAGCGAGCATCTCATGTATCCAGGAGGTCAACGCTGTGACCTTCTCTTGTCCACTTTCCCAAAGAGAAATGAAGTAAAGTGAGAAGCGGCGTGGGGAGGGGGGTTCCACCGGGGTCTACAATTACCCGGGGCCAACAAAACCTACCTGTCCCGCCAGTGGACGCTTGGACATTTAAGCCCGGTTGGGACCGGAGGGGGGAAGGGAAAGGGCAGAAAGAAACCCCCCCCCGCCGCCGCCGACCAAATGACCACCGCTATCGAGTGACCAGATGGCTTGCCGTGCCGGCTCTCTTCCGAGGCTCCTTGTGTGTAGGCCTCTTGTCTTTCTTCTCACGGGCCGCAGCCCGAGCTTTGAGGGCTTGTCCCCTCGGGGAAGCCCTTTGTGACGGCCATGGGTATCTGCCCTCGCCGGTGTGTGTGATCCTGGCCGTCTCCTTTCTCCCTCAGGTTGTTCCCATGGCGGCGCATCCCCTCGGAAGGGAAGAATGGGCCCTTTCAGGAGGCCCGGAGAGGGCTTTGGGGGAGGGAATCGGGGGGGAAAAAACTTCTATAAAAGACAGAGGCGAGGAGGATCCTTGTTAAAGGCAGAGACAAAGCCACCTTGTTAAGAGTTTTGCAGCCTGGGAAGCTTTGGGCTGGACGCTCCCAACCCAACACACACACACGCACCACGCAAGGGAGTTCTGACAAATTCTCGATCTGTCGGGAATCTCTCCATTGCTTAGGGGTGAAGTGCAGCTTGCTACGTGCCTTCAGGTGGTTTCCAACTTACGGTGACCCTGAGGACAACCTACAGTGGGGGTTTTCTGGGGGCTGAGAGCATGCGACATGCCCGAGGTCACCCGGCGAGTTGCCGTGGCCAAGCAGGAAATCAAACCCCGTTCTCCGGGGTGGCAGTCCAAGGCTCAGGCCACTTCGCGGTGCCGTCAAGGCCCCAGACGGCTCCACGCAAGAGATGCTGTGCGCGGCTTGGAGCTGCCCTACTGGAAACTGGAAAGGGCTCCTGTACCTTTAACAGCAAGGTTCGTGCACGCACCTTCAGGTGGCCCCTTGATTTGTTCCGTAGGGTTTTCACCGTGGAAGAAGGGGTTTTGTCTGGCATGGCTTGTCACGTAGCCAGGTAACAAGCCGGCCCCGCTGAAATTTCCTCTTCCACCCAACTATCACAAGAGCCCTCTCTAGACACATTTCGGCACGACACTCTTAGAGCGCGATGATTCCGCTTTCAACCTCCTATGGAATCCTGGGGTTTGCAGTTCCGGGAGGGGCCAGTCGGCCCCTCCCGGAACTGCAAACCCCAGGATTCCATAGGAGGTTGAAAGCGGAATCACCGCGCTCTAAGAGTGTCATGCGGAAATGGCCTAATCATCAGCCTAGCAGCTCTATATGAGTAAGAGCACTGCAACCCATTGCTGCCTTGGAGTGTGCTGGACTCTCCTTCGTCGGAGGCTTTTCAACAAAAGTTGGATGGCCGTCTGTCCGAGGGAGGGCTCGGACCGCGTCTTCCTGCATGGCCGAAGGGGGCTGGACCGGACAGGCCTGGGGGGTCTCTTCCAACACTGTGATTCAGTGATCCTATAGACAAAGATGCCTCTCTTTTGAACCGCGCTCAGCCTTAACGGAGCAGGAGAGAGAACCTCCCAAGCGCTAACCTTCAAGAACAGCAAAAGAGGAGAGGCAGAAGAGAGAAGGGTAACTGTCTTCTTGCCCTCTAGAATGGAGTTGCAATGGAGTCTCTTCCAGTTCTACGATTTTGTGTCAAAAGTTTTCCCCACCTCGTATTTATTTTAAAACTGTTTTTCTTGCACTGGCAGCTCCACGGGCAGAAGTAACCCCAGCCACAACAGAGGATTGCCCCCGAGCAGCTTCAGGGTGAGCAATGCGTAGGGGGACCTGTTCATCTCCTCCCCAGGACCCCCGCCCTGTGCTTCGTGAACAGGTCCAGAGCACTTTGCAGGTATTCCGATCCCGCACAGACCCCAAGCGTGAGGTCACATCTTATCCCAGCTTCTCCTTCCAGGATTAATGGTGTTTTCGGGCCCCCGGGGAACTCAATTAACCCAGCGTGTGGCTCGAGGTGACTGTTTATCTGATGCCATGCATTATTTATGCCGTTTTACAGTCCAGAGGTTTGTCCCTCTGAAGGGGTCTCTGGATGTACGCCCCAGAGCAACGGGAGCAAAATCCCCTCCGTGACCCGAGAGGGACGGGGTGGCTTCACCCTCTCGGCTCCATCTGTTTCACCCGAGCCCTCCGCTGGGGCTGCAGAATGCAGAGAGCTGGGGGAACTTATTTCGGGGGACCACAACCCAGAAGAGGGAGACCAAAATAATAAAAGGCCCGGAAACCACGAAGCCCTATGGGGAGCAGCTGAGGGAACTGGGGATGTTTGGAGAAGAGAAGGTTAGGAGGGAACAATGGCAGCCATGTTGGAATATCTGAAAGGATGTCAAATGGAAAATGGGGCAAGCTTGTTTTCTGCTGCTCCAGAGACTCGGACACGGAGCAATAGCTTCAAGCGACAGGAAAAAGAGGCTGTACCTAAACATTAGAAAGAACCCACTATACCGTGCTGGTTCACATAAATCCTTAGGTCACATTATTCTATGTCTGGTTCAAGGCAAGTGACGGTATCACTCTATTCTGCTTTGGTCAGACCCCACCTGGAGTGCTGCGTCCAGTTCTGGGCACCACAATTCAGGAAGGATGCTGACAAGCTGCAAAGTGTTCCAAAGAGGGTGACCAAAACTGTAGAAGGCCTGGAAACCATGAAGCCCTAAGAGGAGTGGCTTAGGGAGCTGGTTAGGTTTAGCCTGGAAAAGAGAAGGTTAAGAGGGGATGTGAGAGCCAAGTTTAAACATTTGAAAGAATGTCACAGGAAGGATGGAGCAAGCTTGTTTTCTGCTGCTCCAGAGACTAGGACAAGGAGCAATGGATCCAAACTACATGAAAAGAGATTCTACCTAAACATTAGGAAGAACTTCCTCACAGTAAAACAGTGGAATAGCTGCTGCCTGGGAAGGTGGTGGTTTTTAAACAGAAGTTTTGGAGGTTTTTACACAGAGGCTGGATGGGCATCTGTCAGGAGTGCTTTGATGGTGTCCTCCTTCGTGGCAGAGTGGGGCTGGACTCGCTGGCCCTCGGGGGTCTTTTCTCCAAGCGGGGCTAGCAGGCAAATTTAGGTGGCGTATGGGGGACAGAATGTCTTCAGTTCACACTGTAAGGTGAAAAGATGCCCGGTTTGACACGTCAGACCAATGCAGTTATAAATGGGACGACTGCATCTCGAAGGGAGGAAAGAAAAAGACTTTTTCTTCTGGGGGTGGGGGTTTAAGCCCAGCAGCGGGCCGTGAGGAAGATGCCGGAGGCCACCTGCGGAGATCCTGTACAGCTGGGGAAGATTAGCCTTTTTCCACTAGACCAGAGCCATTACTGCCTTCCAATATGCTATCACTTCCGCTAGGAGAGCCTGGAGATGAGATATCGATTGAAAGTGACCCTGGCGGAGCCCCCTTCCTTCCCAGCCTACAGATCAGCCCTGCCGCCGCCGCCGCCGGCAGCGTCCCCAGCCCGAGGGGGAAGCCATCGGGAGGGTCAGGAAACGACAGCTGCCCGGTACCCGGCGGCCTCCGGGCTGGGGGCTCTGTGGGGGCGTCGGCTGGACGGGGCAGGAGAAGCGAGCAGGGGAGGCTGCGTGAGGGCACGCCAGGGCGACGCAGGGAGGAAGAGGGAGGAAGCCCTGGCAAAGCTACAAAGGTTGCGTCCGTTTGGAACCGGGTTAACCACCTGTGGAACTCCCCGACGCCGGGAACTCCGGTGGTGCTGAAGTCCTCGGCACCGCTGGCTCAAGTTTTGGGGGGGCCCTCAAGTACGTAAAACCCCAGAATTGGAAGAGACTTCCAAGGGCCATCCAGTCCAACTCCTTTCGGCCACGCAGGAAGACACAGTCAAAGCCCGCCCTTGGACAGATGGCCATCCAGCCTCCGTTTAAAAATCTCCAAAGAAGAAGGCGCCACCACACGCCCAGGCAGCAGCACATCCCACTGTCAAACTGCTCTTACCATCAGGAAGTTCTTCCTAATATTTAGGTGGAATCTCTTTTCCTGCCGTTTGACGCCACTGCTCCATGTCCTAGTCTCTGGAACAGCTGGAAACAAGCTTGCTCCATCTTCAATATTTAAACATAACCATCATGTCACCTCCTAACCTTCTCTTCTCCAAGCTAAACATCCCCAGCTCCCTAATGTGCTCCTCATAGGGCTTCATGGTTTCCAGGCCTTCGACCATTTTGATTGCCCCTCTCTGGACACATCCCAGCACATCAATATCCTTCTTGAATTGTGGTGCCCGGAACTGGACACCAGAATCCTCCAGGTGAGGTCTCACCAAAGCGGAATAGAGTGGGACTATTGACTTAGATGCTACCGTCCTTATTGATGCAGTCTAGAATCACATTGGCCTTTTTAGCTGCCACATCACATTGTTGCCTCATGTTCAGCTTGTGTCCACTAAGACTCCTAGGTCTCTTTCACATGTAGTGCGGCCAAGTATGTTGCTGTCAGCCCCCTCCTGACTCTTATCTACCCTCCAAAACATTTCACAGATCAAAACCGAGACGTGCGTGGCCACACAACATGTTATTATGAGGATGGACACACAACCTTGGGGATGCTACAGCCATTTGATTTTTGCCTGACCCTACTGGGAAGGGCAAGATTCTCCCTCTCCTCTCCTCTCCTCTCCCTGTGTGGAGTTAATTAAGCGCAAACAACTTTTGCGCTTTGAATGGAGTTTGCAGCAAGCCAAAGCCAAAGGAAGAAAGGAGGTGGAGAATAAAAATGGGTCATTTTAGAAAGCAGCTGAAAAAATGGAATGACAGGGATTAATCTCACATTTGGGATCTTGTCTTCTCCTCCTCCTCCTCTGTCCATCTGCTTGACTCTTCCTTGGGGAGTCCATGCTGTCCTATGGCCCCATGCTCCTCCATAAGCCATTGCTTGCTGGCCTGTGACAACTTTCTCAGAAACTCTGCTCATACATGACACACACAAAGTACCAACATCCTGATATTGTTGTACCAATATCCTGATATTCCCCATCCAGCCACGGAAACCCATTAGGAGATCTTGGGTGCATCACACTCTCTCAGCCCTAGAAAACCCCATGATGGTTTTGCCTTAGGGTCACCATAAGTCAGAAGTGACTTGAACGTACACTATACCAACAACCGTAAGTTGGCAGGCGACTGGGAGGTGCATGCGCACATACAATGTTTGGTCCAAGGATATCTGAATGATTACAGTATCAGCTTCTGCATAATTCTGTCCCTGCTCAACATCAAGATTTTCTGCGATGGCTCAGATAAATGTCATTCATCTTCCAATGTAGGCTCGGACCAGAGTTTGGGAAAAAATTGCCTTTTTTTGGACTACAGCTCCCAGAACTCCCATGGGTTGTGACAGAGCCAGGCCTCGCAGAGTCAACACGCTGGCACCTTTTGGGTTGGCTGTGCCCGCGGCATCCCTTTTCCCTCTCCCCGCTCGAATTATCTCTTTCCTCTGGGTTTAGGTGCGGACCCAAACGGTTTCCTCCGGCTGCCGTTTTAGCCGTGCCGACTGTCGTAGCCGATTGTTTTTACTTTCGATTGTCATTTGTTGTTATCTCAGCTCGAGAGCGGCGGCGTGTAGGGTCGGAAAGAGGCAGGAAAATGCGTTTGCGCCTCTCGGTGGCAGTGCTTCAATCTTCTGGCGGCGCTGTGCTTACAGCCTAATGGATTTAAGGAGATTAATGGACGTCTACTGACACCATTGTATTGGTTGGCATACCGGGAGGGCTTCCAGAAAGAAACCTGCTGCTATGGCTAATTAAAAGGCAGCTATCCTTTCTTTTCCTCCTGAACGGATCCCTCTTTAGCAGCATCCCCCTTTAAAAAGAGTTAAACCCCTTTTTAAAAAAGTTAGAGGTGGGGAGAACAGTGGGAAACAGGGATGACGAGGGGCTCATCCTTCGTTTTCTTTTAGATTCGCTCGATCTTAGGTACCGCTCATCCTGAAAAGCTCAGTTGCCGTCGTTTTAAAGCCTCTCGTGACTTGCTCCGGGGCGGCGATGGTGTGCAGTTAAAGACTCAGCCCACTCAGATCATTCCAAATCAGCATCAGAAGGGAAAATAAATCTCTCTCTCTCACTCTCTTTGTGTACAGGAAAGGGGATCTCGTAAAAAGGGGTCATTTTTAGGACCACCATTCCAGCAGTGGCCACGAAGGCTAGAGGTTTCTTGGAGGTGCAGTCCAGGAGACGAACTCTGGCAAGCTCAGCTCATCCCTTCCTGCACGCGTGTTACGATCTTCCTAGAAGAATCTTCTCGGGGTGTCCCCATCTACGACGACGGGACGGGTGGCTGCCAGGGGAAGAGTCTGCTCAGAAATGGCTCCACCACCTGTGGAATGCTGGGCCCGCTGGGGAGATTCACAGATCGCCTCATTAAACGCCAGATATTTTATTTTATCTTAGTCGCTTTTGCTGCTCTAAGTTACAGTGCTGCCTCGTAGCACTCGATGTAGCATTTCAACTTTTTGATACCGAGACAGCCAACTTGTTTGTTTGGAAGGCGGTTTTATTGGCCGCCCTGTCTTTGGATATTTGATATTTCATGTTTGTAGAGCCGGTGTGGCATAGCGGTTTGCATTTTTGTGGAATCGCGGGATCCTAGAGCCGGAAGGGGCCTATTGGGCTGTGAAGTTCCACCCACCGGCTCGACGCAGGAAATCCAGCCAAAGCATCTCCAGCAGGTAGGTGTCCAGCCTCTTTTTGAAAATATCCACTTGGATGGGCGACCACCAAAGAAGAGCAGGCGCTGTAGGCTCTGTTTCAAAGGAAGGAACTGGCAGAACCACCCCTGAGGATTCCTTGCTTTAAAACGCGCTGTGAAATTCACGGGGTCACCGTTAGCTGACAAGTGACTTGAAGGCACATCTCCAAACAAAGAGACTCTGCCACCTCTCTAAGGAACTGGTTCTGTTGTCAAACAGCCATTACCGTCGAGAAGTTCCTTTCATGTTCATTCGAAATCTACTCTCCTGTAACGTCAAGCCGTGACGCCTGTTCCTATCCTCCAGGGCCGCAGAGCACAAGCAAGCCCCTTGCTCATGATCGCGTCACCCCTCGGTCTCCTCTTCACCAGGACGAACAAGCCCAGCTCCTTCAACCATTCCTCGTAGGTTTTGTTCTCCATACCCTGCTTCATCCTTGTTACCTGTCTCCGAATCTGCTCCAACTTGTCTGGTACGGTTGGCCTTCCGCATTTGTTAGGGGTGAAAGACCCTTGCAAAAATGGAAAAATTGCAAATATAGAAATGAGAGGGACTTCGGCACGGTGGGGAGGGCGGGCACCCAAGGTCCAAACCAGAGCCATTTCCGCACTAGACTGTTACAGCACTATGGTTCCACTTTCAACCTCCTATGGAATCCTGGGGTTTGCAGTTTCGGGAGGGGCCAGCCGGCCCCTCCCGAAACTGCAAACCCCAGGATTCCATAGGAGGTTGAAAGTGGAACCATAGCGCCATAACAGACTAGTGCAGAAATGGCCAGGTCAGGGAAAGGAGAGGGAAAGGGTTGGGTCGGCGTGGTGGCCCTAGATTTTATCTTGCCCATCTCCTTTCTTTGGTGGGGGACTTCGGTGCTGAGAAATGGGGCTGCAACCCATCTTGTCCAAGCAGTGGCTGATGGAGGAGGAGGAGGACCAGAGGTGGGTTTTTAAAGAGCTGCGTGGCCCGATCAGAGCCACCAAAAGCAAAGGTTTCCCCAAAAAAGAAGCACCTGAGGTTTGGGAGGCAGGGGTTGGAGGAACTCACAAATAATCAAATCCGTGAAAAAGTCGAACCTGCAAATCCGGAGGCCCGGCTGTACTCCACATGAGGTCTGCCTAGCCTAGAATATAGTGGCGCTATGGCTTCCCTTCTCTTGAGAACCACACTTCTATTAATGCAGGTTAAAACCTTATTCGTGATATCCGCGCCCCCCTTCTTCTCCTCCTCCAAACTGAAAGCATTTGTTGGGGGGGGGGCAAGGGCAGGGGGAAAAAAATCAAATGAGACATTCCTTTTCATTAAAAAGGAATTTAAAGGAAAAGGAGGGGGAATAAGCCAGACCTCACAGCAAAGAAGGCAAAGAGAAAGCCGGGCTTCTAATGGTTATTAAAAGGGAAGGGATTGTTTTATATTTTCAATTTTTTTTTTCATCATCCTTTCACTTTCCCTTTAGGTTTCTGTCGGTAGAAAGACGGCTTGGGTGCAATCCAACACCTTTTCTTTTCTTTCCTTTGCTTCCCTGCAAACAAGCCCAACAATTAGAAAATGCACATCTTCGCGCAACGACAAAACACCCATGTGTCCTTCGGATGCACTTAAACTCCTGCGGAAGTACAAAGGCTCAGCTTGGCAAACAGTCGTGGCCGGCTTAGCGCAGGATAAACAAACCACCACAAGCAAAAGAGAAAGAGACGGGGAGAGAGAGAATGGCCTGACTCATTAGACTTGAGAAAGAATGCCGGGCATATTTTAATTTCATCCGCCTCCAACAAAGCCACCCTTTTCTCGGATCCATTCTGCCTGCCTGTAAAGAGCCGTGGCGCGATCCTTGAGACGTGAGGATGCAGGAGAGGAGTAACGCTTGCAAGAATTCCCATCACAGTTAGCAGAGGCGTGCGGGTGTTCATTAAAGGGGTGGGGTGGGGCACAGGGACCGACCCCCGGTCCCCCTTTAATTCTGCGCCGAGCCGACCTTGCACTGGAGGCGATGATATTCCTTCAGCCTGCGCACCAGAGGGAAGGAGAAGAGAAAATTCATTATGCATTGACCTTAACGCTCGAGGCAATTAAGTCAGGTGAAAACAGGGGTAGGGAGAATAAACACAATGCGCGTTTATCAAGATGTGTGTGTGTGTGTGTGTGTATTTCCAATGTTTTTCCCTCCCCCCCGCCAAAAAATACCTGATCATTTTGTAATTAATCTATCTGAAAGGAATAAAATAGCGCGCATTAGTGCGCAGAACAAAGAAGTTAACAGGCAGCGTGTGGAAGGAGGGTGAGAGGGCCCATTAAGTAAATGTGTTGTTTTTTTCATAGCTTTTAAAGGGAGGGAAACAGGAAGGGGTGACAGATAAACCAAAACCAGGCAGAAGAAAGGATTCTAGATGATATTAGTTAGCAGAGTTTTCTCTTCCTGGGATATTCGGTAGCTCATTGGTCGTAGGCATTTGATTCTCTCCTTTACGGAACTCAGCGACATAGTGACCGGCCACTTCTTGCACATAGAAAACTAGTAGCTCAGGGGAGAATCCCAGCATAGCCCTCTCCTTGTCGTATTAGATTTCTAGGTGCAGGGAAATTTTCACTGTTGGGAAAGCATGCAATGTCCTCCTGCTAGGCTTGCCAGTTCAGCTTCATCACTTGCCCTGAGGTTTCTGGGCTGAAACCTGAGACTTAGGGGCAGGCCCCGGAGATATTATTAAGCGCTGGGCATACCAGAGACCCATGACCAATGAGCTACTGGATATCCCAGGAAGAGAAAACATTGCTAACTAACAGCATGTGTGGATACCAACCTCAGGGAGTTGATGTTGATGAACCCAGTGGCGTCAGATGGTTTGTAATCGCCCTGAACGTCCATGCTGCAGGGAAGGAAGGCGGGGAGAAAATGAATGAAGAGCTGCAGTATTATGGACAGTCAAAGTATAGAAATCCCCCCACATATACACTCTGAGAGCGATTTCTCATTGCCACACGGTACACACTTTGGAGAGTTCGACAACGAACGTCACAACTGCAGCATCTGGAAAGGCAGGCTGAATCTTCCAAACACATGAGCATGGGGCATGAGCACCGAGGAGCACGTCTGTTACAGGTTAGAGACTGTGATCCCTTCCCTCTCGGCTCTTTAAGTTTCCAGAGACTGGTGCGTTGTGTCTATGTGTGTGTCCGTAAGCAGTCTCGCTCTGCTTGGAGATGTTTGCGTTACTCAACCCCGACATAGGCTGTGGTCTTAGGTGTATAAGGAATAATTGAGGAGCAACATGGAGAGTTAGGGATGTTTAGCCTGGAGAAGAGAAGGTTAAGAGGTGACCTGAGAGCCATGCTTAAATAGTTGACGGAATTTCATATGGAGGATGGGGGAAGCCTGTTTTCTGCTGCTCCAGAGACGAGGGCATGGAGCAATGGCTTTAAACTTCAGGAAAAGAGATTCCATCTAAACATTAGGAAGAATCTCCTGATGATAAGAGCTGTTTGACCGTGGAATATGCTACTGCCTGGGTGTGGTGGAGCCTCCCTCTGTGGAGGTCTTTAGAAAGAGGTAGGACAGGCCTCTTTTGAGAGTGCTTTATCTGCGTATTCCCGCATGGCAGGAGGCAGGGATGAGATGTTCCTCACAGTTCCTTCCAGCTCTGTGATTCTACGATTCAATCCAGAGACTAAAATATAAATCAATGAATTCAAATCGCAGGTAAAGCAATCCCACCTAAATTAAGAAGAGCTTCTGTACTGTCAAAGCTGTTCAACAGTGGAATGCGCTGCCTCGGAGTGTGGTAGGATCTCCTTTTTGGAGGTCTTGAGAAAGAGATTGGATGGGTATCCTTTAGGAGTGCTTTAGCTGTGCATCCCCGCACAGCAGGGGGTTGGACTAGATGGTCTTTGTAGCCCCTTTCGACTCAAAAGATTCTGTGATTCTACAGTTCAGTCTGGTAATGGCCCCACGTTAGCAGAGCACATTGCAGAATCCGGGCGTCCCCATCCTCCGGTAGGGGGAAGATGGTTCCTCCAGAGAACAGGGAGCAAAACCGCCTGCGCTTGCTCCATCCCGTGCTCCACAGGGAGAACTTGCTCCTCGCGCAGGAGCACCTCATTCTCCCAAGTGCGCTCTCTTTCCACAACCTCTGGCTGGAAAATGTCCGTCCATTGAGAGCGCTTCAGAAAGGCCCCTTTGTTCGTTGGCGGAAAGCGTTCCAGTTAATTATAGAGCAATAAAACATGCCCATAACACCGAGTGCCCCCAAGGTCTTGGAAGCAACATTGCCACCGCCTCCCACCCCACGGTTAAACTTTCCCTCCCCCTTCTCTCAGACAAGAGCCCGGTTTACTTTGCTAAGTGCCGAGCGGGAGGAGAAGCCCCTTCACCTCGCCACCGACACCTTAAACTGACCCCGCAACAGATGTCGGAGCTCCAGAGAGGTGCTGCGGAGACCCTGGCTTCCTTTCAACTACTACAGGCCCCTCTGGTGAGAAAAGCCATTTTGGGAAGACAAAAACAAGACGTCGGATTTCAGACTTGGCCGGGAAAAAATGCCTTTGATAACATGAAGAAAACACACTCACTTTTGTTTGGTGGAAAGAATGAAACAAGATCCTGCAAATTTCCCATGTGCTGGTGGAAAATTTTCCCTGGTGGGTACCTATTGGCTAGCGCCCATGCCGACACCAACACAGCTTTCTAACCTACTGACGTTTCACGGACCAAAACCGGGACACATATGGCCAAACAACATCAGAGCGTGGACAAAATCGGTCACTCCAACTGTAGAAAAACCTCTCCCTGAAAGCCCGATGGGCACAACGCTCACTTCATTTAGGCACCAAGTTAAAACCTGCCTGCTCATCAAGGCTTTTGTGCCTTGCTGATTCAATACGACTGCTGTTATACATAGTTTTAAAACCTTTTAAACTTTCTACGTCTGATTTTTAACTCATTACAGTGCGTCCTTTTCTGCACAACCTCCACACACACACAACTCTGAGGGGCCACACAAAGCGTCACTCCCATTAAAGTCAATGGATGCAACAGGCACGCTCCAGCATGGGTTCACGTGCATGCGCGCTGCATCCATTGACTACAATGGAATTTCTACAAATAAAAACTTCCTCCGAGTGAAGTTTGAGACTTTCAGGTTATCCAGTACATGACAGGAGTGGAGGGTGCTAAGTATATTTTATGAACAAATGTGTATATATTTATAAATGCACAAATGCCGCATCAACCCAAATTAGTTTTATACCACAGATGCCTCCTTTACAGTACAGTCTAAAACCTGGAACAGATTTTCTCTGACATGGCAGTCATTGGGTCTTAGAAGTTGTTTTCCTATGTAAAAAACATAAAAGCAAAATGCTGCAATTCACTTTGAATTTTCCCCATATAAAAACTCAGCCCTGCAATTAGCCATATTTTCGAATGTCCACCGATGTAGAAATAAAACATATTTTTGAATACTTATCTTCTGTGATAGTCTGTCTTTCTGACCCACTGTGAACAAAGGTCTATTATGGTGGATAAATGTTTTTGACAGTTTCTCCTCGTTAACAAAAAGCGAAAGCTTTTTGGAAGGAATCACATGGCAGCAAAAGGAAGTTTTCCTCTGGCCTTCTGTCCCTATGCACTAGCTTACTACATCCAGGGATATTTTTACACAGAGGGGCTTTTGAGACATTTTATCCGCTCGTTCTTGCGTTAGCCCGAGATCGGCTGAGCGAGGCAAATTGGGCAGGTCGCCGGGAGCTTATTACGGCCATAATCAGGGGTCTCTAATCACAGTGTGTTAATTATTTATAATTGTTAAATGTAGGATTGGAAAACAAGGATTTGGGCTTAATGGCCAATACAGTTCCTTATCACTCTCCTACGCAGCAGCTCCACGCCGAACAACCACCTGGCTTCTACCAGGAGTCCTTTCCAATTGCTCCCGCGAGTACAAATTGAGTCTCCCTTATCCAAAATGCTTGGGACCAGAAGGGTTCTGTATATTTTAGATTTCTTCACATTTTGGAATACAGTACCTTTTGGGAATGGCCTTGCATCTTGTTCGCTCGCTCCTTGTGTTGTGGATGAGACGCAAGGCCGGAGAGAGACTGAGGATCTGTGAAATGGCAGGAATTCAACCGCAGCGCGTGGCACGAATCCATGCCCCCTGCCATTTCACAGACCCTCCGTCTCTCTCTTTTGGGCACCCGCTGCCCACTTTTGTCTGAGTCGGCAGCTTTGGCTCTCCCGCTCGTTCATCTCTCAGATCCTCGGTCGCTCCCTTTTTGCTGCCAGCCGCCCTCTTCTGCCTTTGAGACGGTGACCGCGGCGCTCCCCAGATCCCAGAAACGAACGGAGCAGCAACGCTGCAGTTTTTGGAGGTTTTCAGATTTCAGATTTCTGGACAAGGGCGGCTCAACCTGTATTACAGACGCTGGTTTGAAGACTGTTTGGACACACAATTCCTCCTTCGCAACTCTGTCTCTCTCCAGTCTCCAGAGTCAACCGCCAGCTGCAGAAGCACATCTGGCCTGCAGGGTTTGAGTCAGACAGCTAGTCCTGGGAGCTGAGTCCAAACTTTGGTCCTTTGGGTGTTTTTGAACTACAGTCCCCAGAAATCCTGACCTCTGTACCACACTGGTTTTTCTGTTTTCATAAAATCATAGAATCCTGGAGTTGGAAGAGACCCCCGGGGCCGTCCGGTCCAACCCCCTTCTGCCGCAGGAAGACCCCATCAAAGCACTCCAGAAAGATGGCCATCCAGCCTCTGCTTAAAAACCTCCAAAAAAAGGAGACTTCACCATCCTCCATTGAGGCAGAAGCACTTCCACTGCCGGACAGCTCTGACTGTCAGAGAGTTCCTCCTGAGGTTCAGGTGGAATCTCCTTTCCCGCAGCTTGAAGCCATTGCTCCTTGTCCGGGTCTCTGGATCAGCGGAAAACAAGCCCGCTCCCTCCTCGACATGACATCCCTTCAGATATTTAAACATGGCTCTCATGTCCCCTCTTGACCTTCTCTTCTGCAAACTAAACATCCGCAGCTCCCTAAGCCTCTCCTGATGGGGCTTCATGGCTCCCAAGCCCTCCACCATTTTGGTCGCCCTCCTCTGGACACGCTCCAGCTTGTCGATATCCTTCTTGAATTGAGGTGCCCAGAACTGGACACAGTATTAGTCCAGATGAGGCCTAACCAAAGCAGAATAGAGTGGTACCATTACTTCCCTTGATCTGGACACCATCCTCCTACTGATGCAACCAAGAATCGCATTGGCTTCCTTGGCTGCCGCATCACACTGCTGACTCATGTTCAGCTTGTGGTCCACCAAGACTCCTAGATCCCTTTCACACGTACTGTTTTCCAGCCACGTGTCCCCCGTCCTGTATTTGTGCATTCCGTTTTTTCTGCCTAAAGGTAGGACCTTACATTTCTCTGTTGAAACTCATTTTGTTAGCTTTGGCCCAGCTCTCTGTCAAGGTCCTTTCGAATTTTGATCCTGTCCTCTGGCCCAGGGTACAGCCAGAAGTATCATCTGGTCCCTTCACAGACCTGCGTTGCCCTCAATTCAGGAAGTTGCTGACGCAAATATGGTAAAGAAAAGGGCCCGCGGTTTCAATAACCTATGTTGCTATAACCTATAAGCGATAACCACGCTTCTGCGACACGACGCCGACAAAATCCAAGCTAAAGTAGTTGCTCAGGCGTCTCGCTCCCTTCCCCAGAACATCACGCATGTTCATTTTCTAGAAATTGCGAAAATCTCTCTCTCCTTTTTTTAATTTATAAAAAAATAAAGGAGAATGAGAAAGAGAGAGTTTACAATGATTTTACCTCCCCTGACGGGCAGCAGAAAAACCTCCGCGCTTTTATTTTTGCTCATCCGAGTGGTTCTGACCTGCTCTATAATTACGTTACTTTCTACCTACTGTGCGAAGGCATTTTTTGCGCCTTGCACCTCTCACAGCTCTCGCTCGGGTTCCCGCGATGCCGTCAGTCAAACGCTTTTCAAACCAGCGATGTAGAAATCAAAAAGAAAAGGAAAATGGCTAGAGACACAGTGAGAATAAGTGCTCTTGTTCCCCCCCTCTTTTCTCTCTCTTTTCCATCTTCCCCCTACCACACATATACACACACACACACACATACACTTCTTTTTTACGTTATTCATTTAATCTCTCCCCGCGTGAGAATGCGGAGCATAATGAAAGGTTGGGACGGATTATTAGAAGCTGTTGGTTTCGAGGGGGTGTGAAGAAAAGAGCCAGAGACAGGAGGAAAAAAAAGAAGAAGAAGAAGGGATAATTTGACATTTACTCTGACTGATCTAAACTGATTTGGGTATATTTATGGCTTATAAAGTGTTCGGAAGGATTGAAAGCGGCTGTTGGCAAGGTATAGGGGGGAAAGAGAAACAGAGACAGACAGCAGAATAAAGGAAGGAAAGAAAGCAAAGGCAGGGAAATGAATAGATCTGACTTTTAAACAAGATCCTTAATTTTTGTGCATGTGCGGGTGTCTATTTTTAAAAAAGAACACTCTGGTTTAGCGGAAGCCGCATCGCTCCAAAGTTAAACCGTACAATGTGCCCACGGCAGCTCCTGCGGTTTTAGCAAAAGAGCACCCAAAAGGGGTATCAAACATCTCGGGTGGTGGCGCAGGGCTGGCCCAAGGTATTTTGCTGCCTGAGGCACAGCCAACATGGTGCCTACACCCACATTCTATAAGCGGGAGTTGAATGAACTGCATACCTTCCTACCGTCCCCATTTGGAAAGGGCAATCCTGGTTACTCTTCTGCCATCCCACTTTCAGCTGCGTTTAAAGTGTCCCGGTTTCTCTCTCCTCCTCCCACCTTTCCCTCGTACTTCAATTGCTGCAAACCGAGGCCATTTCCGCACTACACTCTTATAGCGCGATGATTCCGCTTTCAACCTCCTATGGAATCCTGGGGTTTGCAGTTTGCAAACCCCAGGATTCCATAGGAGGTTGAAAGTGGAATCATCGCGCTATAAGAGTGTAGTGCGGAAACGGCCTGAGTTCAAAATACAAAAGCAGTTTGCACTCATGAGGAGGTAAGAGGAGAAGGAAGGGGCAGAATCTTGGCCTTCCCAGGAGGCTGAGGCAAAAGCCGGCTGCGGCAGCCTCTCCGAGCTTGTGAGTTCTTCATCACCCATAACTTCTCCCACCTTCACCACAGTCTCGGCCACACGCGTCTGAATTTTCATCCGCCAACTCTGGAGGCCGTGGGACTGGCAGATGAGTTTGACGACAAATACTGCTGCCGCCCCGACCTTTGCCACCTTTGCCTTATGCCGACTCATGATTTGAGCGTTGGGGAAATCGTCTCTCGTACGCTCTGTTCTCAAATCGAGGTCGGCCCGTATAAAAATAAATACAAAAATAGGTCTTCCCATTAAAACTATGGAACTCACGGCCACAAGATTGGTGACGGCCACTAGTCTGCCTTACGCCAAGAGAATCATGCAGTCCTCCGGATGCGGTTGGGAATGCAACTCCCAGCATCCCTCCTGGGTGGGCATGCTGCTGGGTACCTACCGGTAACACCTAGCAGGGAGTCACGATTTCTTCCCTGCTTCAGACAGCTTGAAAAGGTGGGCAGAACAATCCACAGAGCGGTATGGCTACTTAGCATGGTAGCCGCATGCTATTTCTAGGATCCGAGACAACTAGGCTCTCGGAGCCTGGAAAAAGTTACTTTTTTGGGGACCAGTACGAAAGCCGATTGCTAGTGCCAACTAGGGAGGACTGATGGAATCAACGGAACCACAGTAACTCATTGCTTGCGTGTGTTGGGACCACCGAATTGGGACTAGCATTTGGATTCAGACCAACACCTCCAAGGGGATTCTGAGAATTGAAGGGCTGTATTACACGAGGCAGGTAAGCTGTAATTGCATCGGGATAACGGCATCTTTGGACGGGACTTTTCACGTCATCTCGTTCCTCTTTCGCTGTTCTCCCGGGAAAAGCATTTCTTTTTGCGCAAAGGAGGTCGCCCATGGACGTTTTGTGTTCGTAAAGGAAACACTTTCCAGACGGTCTCCCATTCGGAAGGACAACGGAAGAGAAACAGCGTCAGGTAATAAGTCCCTGCCAAAGACGCTGTGATCCTGCCGCAACGGCAAAATCCTCCCGAGTTTTATCCCTCTGCTCCGAACGCTGAGGGGTTCTCCGAGTGGCGGACGGTGAGCAGCGACAGGAGCAGCGGGGCAGATGAGGTTGGGGCGGTGAGCATTTCCGCACTAGGCTGTTATAGCGCGATGAGTCCACTTGCAACATCCTACGGAGTCCTGGGGTTTGCAGTTTCGGGAGGGGCCAGCCGGCCCCTCCCGAAACTGCAAACCCCAGGACTCCGTAGGATGTTGCAAGTGGACTCATCGCGCTATAACAGCCTAGTGCGGAAATGGAGCCAGTCTTGGGGCCAAAGGCCACGGCCCCACACAACAGGGCAGGCGGTGAGCCGTAAATGACCACCCAGAGAGGAGCAGACTGGCAAACCGGCCAAGTAGCACCCTCTGAGCCAGCACAGGCATGCCAGGGGTCTCTGGCACCAATGCGTTTGATAAAGAGAGAGGGAAGGGAGACGGAGATAAACTGCAAGGCCCTTTGTTTCTTTGTGTGCATGTCAGAGAGAGGGAGAGAATCAGGGGCAAGGGGGTTCATGTCACTTAGACCCAGAGAGACCCAAGGGCCATCCGGTCCCACTCCTTTCTGCCATGGAGGAAGACACAATCAAAGCGCTCCCAACCGATGGCCATCCAGCCTCGGTTTAAAACCTCCAAAGGAGATTCCACCACACCCCGGGCAGCGGCGTATTCCCCTGTCAAACTGCCCTTACCATCAGGAAGTTCTTCCCAAGGTTTAGAGGGAATTTCTCTTCCTGGAGTTTGAAGCCATTGCTCCGTGTCCTAGTCTCTGGAGCGGCAGAAAACGGGCTTGCTCCATCTCCCATACGACATTCCTTCAAATACTTAAATATGCTGTCATGTCCCCTCTTAACCTTTTCTCCTCCACGCTGAACATCCCCAGCTCCCTAAACTGCTCTTTATAGGGCTTCATGGTTTCCACACCTTTTCCTAGTTTTGGTCACCTTCTTCTGGACACCTATCCAGCTTGTCCATATCCTTCCCGAACTGTGGTGCCCGGAACTGGACACAGTATTCCCTAAATGTAAATTCCAGGGCCCCTCTGCTTAAAGCAGTAAATTTGTGTGGTCTTTCCCATTAATAAATTTTGCTTTTTTGTTTCGTACTCACGTCTTTTTGACCACACTCTGACATTGCTTGGCCACCTGTGTCCCAATTTTCGTCTCTGAAACCTTGGAAGGTTTGCTTTGGTCTGACTCTTCCAGGACATTTTACTCCTTAGATGCTTAGAAACCCCCAGAAACCCCCTTCAACTTGGCCAAGAACCAAGTATTGTGGAATCTCAACCCTTGCATGCATGCATAAATAAAGAAATAATTTTTACAAGTTACATTTTCAGACAGTAATTCCAAGATTTCCCTCCCAGCCAGCATGGCTACTGGAGGATTCTGAAAGTCGTAATCCAAAGTAACTTTTTAAAGGTCTCTCCAAAACGTCTGGAAGTCACCGACTTGAAAGAGCTCTGCAAAGAAGAGAACGACGTTGAAGTTCACAGCCGACGTTCAGGCACGTCTTCCAAGACCGAGTCTTACCTCACCAGCTCCTCGTTGTACAAGGAATGGCTCGACTCCCTTCCCAAAATGTAGACTTGACCCTTCAAGATAGAGACCCGGACCTTCCCTTCTACAAGTTCCTGGGACTGGTCGATGCAATGGCGAATGTACTTGCACTCCGGACTGAACCAGAAACCTACAGAGAAGGAAGGACGGAAAATCTCATCAGTGCCGCACCAGGATATAACAGTGTGCATTTTTAGGTAAACTTCTTCAGACAGCAAGAATATTGTTCGCTCACACTTGGATGTGGACTGAAGCACTAACAACAGAAGGGCCGATTGTTACGGTTGCAGAGTTAGTCCAAATTGCCAAACTAGTGTGGAATTTAAATGGGTAAGTCAATTGAAAAAAAAAAATTTTCTGAAAGATTGGAAAACCATCTGTGGACTTTCTGAGCAGTAACAATCTAATGATGCAATAATTTGTGATTATGGTCACCAGTAATTCTAGTAGGATTACTTAGCTGGATCTGTAATGTTAGAATGACATATTTTTCTTTTTTTCATTATTATTTGGCTTAGGGAGTCAGAGTGCTTTTGTGTTGTAGTAGATCAGTATTTAGTGTTTAAGTTAGCTAAACTGTTCAATGTTTTAGTTTATTTCTTTTTATTTATAATTTATTTTTAAAAAACCAAGCCAACATTCATATAAGAGTATTTTACGTACCATTCATCATCTCCAAAAACACACTTTGACTTCCCCTTATTTTAGCTCAGTTATATAAAGCAGAACCTTTCTGTTATCTATACAAGTCTGGTTTTAACTCATATCTAAGGAGGCTATTATACGTTACTTGCAAGTATATATTAAAAGTGTAAAGTCTTCTGATATCACTAATCTTAATATATTAAGTAATAGTGAATAATAATAATAATAATAATAATAATAATAATAATAATACTTAGAAACACTTAGCAATATTCTAGTTTAAAGTGCTAGCACTGTCTTTTAGTTTTAATTCCTTTTTCTTTGAACATATATTTCTTTGACTCTAACGCAGACTCTAATTGGGAATTTGACTGTTTTTTCATTTGTTTTAAAACTACTAAATAAATAATCTATTACAAAATATTCAAGGGAAGACTTGCATTTTAACACAACCAATTTTCCAGGGGTTGGAATATCCCGCTTTAAAGTTTCAGAGACCGGCAACAACCTAGCAGCTGGCATACCTGTGTATTAGCCGACAGGGGCCGGAATGTTTTTATGTTATACTTTTGGAAGATTTGGGACCGGCGCGACAATAGTTCTTTTCAGGACCCGATTTCGCACTGATCCTGGCCCCCACAACTACCTAACGGTGCATTTACACCTGAGGTTTGAAAATTTCACTCCATCAGGAGCTCTCAGGAAGCCGTACGTAACTCATGAAGGAAGAAGAGTGACACACTCAGTTCCCCAAGGAGAACGGGAGGAAGAAACGAAACCCATCCAAATAAGTTTCTTGAAAAAAAGGCAGTTCGTCCCTACAGTCATAGAGGAAGAGAAGGAGGGACGGAAGCTGAAGATTGGAAACTGTTTATGGATTTTTTGAGCAGTAAGGAATTTAACAACGCAGGTCTACTTTTCACTTTTCCTTTTTCCAAATGTATATTTCTTTGACTGTGAATTAGATTCTTTATGCTAAAGTTAGATTCTTTAAGCTAAAGCTAATAAACAAATAACTGTGGAGGCAAGAGAGAAAGGGCACGGAGTTACGAAAGGCCCAGGGTTCCTTGCCAAGCACCCCGAAATTCTCCATTCCGCTTCCGGCGCGCCAGAGAGGCTCCAGTGAAGGAGACGGCTGTCCCAGGCAGCTCTGGAGACGTCAGGCAGGACGGAGCAGGAGAGCGTGGTTCATTATCTGGACGGGCAACCACGACCCATCCGTCCCAGGTAGGCTCCCCTTCCCTGCCTCTTTCCCTTCCCACGTAACCTTGAGCTCCTTCAGGCACAGCGGTCTCACCTTCCCCTCTTCTCTCTCCCTCTCTCAGTTGGTCGGCATCCTCGCCAATATTGTCTGTTCTCTGGGGAGGAAGGAGGAGTTCAGGGACTGCCTACCTCTGACACTCAAGTTTCCCCTTTTCCTTTAAAGCGAGTTGGGGTATTGGGGGTTAAAAATGTTCCAAGCATTTAGTGTTCTGCTTTTGAGTCCCTAAGCAGTGCTAAACAAGCCATTCCGTCTTCTTGAGCTGTGTCAAAAGTCAACTAAAATAACTGACAGAGAACACGCGTTTGTTCACAGAAAGAATGACGCTCATGTTAGAATGATCTGTTCTCTGCTCCCCATCTTATTTATGTTGAGCAACTCCGGTGTGCATTTTCTCTCTCTTTGGAAGTACTATAAAAATCCTGACGTTTCAATAAAGCTCTGTTCATCTTCCGTAGACCACTGTCTGCAGCCAAGCTGACAGACGGAGTTGAGAAGATGTTCCCTCTTGGCCAAGAATAATTGTGTGTGTGTGTGTGTGTGTGTGTGCGCGCGCGCACACACATGAGAGAGAGAGAGAGAGAGAGAGAGAGAGAGAGAGAGAGAGAGAGACATTTTCCAACCTGATTTCAAGCCCAATTTCAGCTCCATTATTCTACCTGGGAAACAAGGGTGGACCAATATTTCAGTCACACTCAAAGGGGAATAACCAGACACTGTCCTCACTGCTTTCGCCATGGGGATTAGCCCTAGGTATTTCCCCTTATGTAGGGATGCTCACAACCATTGCTTGGAAAATTTCCTTGGCCAGGACTACAGTTCTCAGATTTTCTGGGAACTTTCTGGAAGTTGCAATCTAAAAATGAACTTCTCTGAACTCTGCCACTCAGCTGCAATTGGCAGTGTGTCTTCTCCATGCCATGGTTAATTCAGCATGTGGGGATGATGGCCAGGACAGAAAAAACATCTAGGCTAAGCTAAAAAGTTTTCTGGCTTCCTTGTTCTTGTAGGAAGAGGACAAGTCAAGCCAAGTCAAATTCTATTTGCACCGAGCCAGTGGCCATTGCAGTGATAACAAATACAATACCTACCAGCAGGTACAGTCCAGGACAAAATGTTGCTTTTATAGTACTAAACCAATCTTATTACTAAAATATCTAATATACAGCTGTAATACTAAAACCAAGATAAATAGTATAGCTAAAAGAGCTTACGATGCAAACAAGGTCATTAAACTTATTTTAAAAGTGTGTCTGTGTGCGTGCCTGTATGCAGTTTAAAAATCAGGACTTAAATATTCCCCTTATTTCAGCAGGAATTGCTAACAAAACAAAAAAAAAATACTGTTTTCAGTGTGACCACAGAATTCTGATCCTCAAGGAGGAAATTCCGTTAAAAATGGGCTGGATGTCTTGGACAAGATAACGATAAAGGGGCAATTATCTCTCTTGTCATGAATCTCTGTACAAAGACAAAACAATACAACGTGTGCAATAGTTTCAATGTTATACAGGCAGGTTACAAACTATGGGCCTTTCCACACTACACTGTTATAGTGCTATATTTCTGCTTTCAACCTCCTGTGGAATTCTGGGGTTTGTAGTTTCCTGAGGCCAAAGAGCTCCCTGGCTGAGAACTCTAGATGTCCCTCCGTAAACTGCAGACCCCAGCCTCTGTCTGTTTTTTCCCCTCCTTCCCGCCCTCTTCAACCTGGCTTTTTGACTCGGTGTGATCCCCTCCGTCCCACCCCAACCCCGGCTGAATAGCCTTCCCGCTTGGTAATGGCAATCCGGTTCTAATCCTTGCAAAACACAGGGACCCCGGGGGAACTCGTGCCATTTTGCAACACCTGGCCTGTACCTGGAACGCGCACAGGCTCAGAGAACAAAACCGGGGAAACCGATTTTGCAGCGCCACCTTTTTTTCCCACAGTGCCAGGGGGAGCGGGGAGCCAAACTGGTGGGGGGGGGGGTACAAGAGAAATGACAACCACTAATTGCCTGAGAGACTAGTTACGATAATTAGGTGTTTAAGGACGACAGGGGCACAAAAGCCCGGTCTCCCGTGGGCGCCCTCTGCTGAGCGGAACGCTCCGCGATCCGCAAGCTGGTGGTTTTTAACAATATTTTAACAATATTGTGCCGCAGTGATTTCTATTCCTGGAACAGGAGACACCATAAACCAGGAGGGCACTGAAGTACTTGATATTCTTATTTTTCATATTCTTATGCAAAGCAGCCATCCAAGGTGGTGCTTTGAGCTGCCACCGTGGAACCAGCTCGCTTTTATTTTTAAGAAGACGAAAGCGGAAGCACTTTCCTAGTTCATTTACAAAGTTCTGTTTGTTTTGACTTATTACTGGCGAACTGCATCCTTCGGTGACCTAGAGCTAAGCTGGCAGAAAGACTGCTTGTTTGTGTGTACGTTCCTTTTTTTATTATTATAATTTTTAAATCAAAATTTCCAACTAATAAAGATAAAATGAAAATACGGTTTCTTTTACAATTTATACCCCCTCCCATTTTGTTCGCCCACACTCCTTATTCTGCATTTCCCTCAAATCATATACTATTTTATAAATCATCTTTATCCTACTTTATGTGAAATCGTTTTCTCCCTGCTCATCGTACACTTATATTTTATATACAATATATAAATAAAATTCTATCTTTTTAAACATCTTCCTCACTCTTAACTTAAGCAGATATTTATTACATTTTTTCCATTTTGTCTTTTTAACTGTTTATCATTCATTGCTTTTAATCCATTAATTGATTAATTGATTAACTGACTGATTGATTGATGCTTCTGACCTCTTTTTCTAGTCTTGTGCATAACAAATTCTAGCTGCCGTTATTCAGTATAGAATTATCTTATTTTCTCGCAGCTCTTTTTGACTTCCCACCCCGTCTCAAGGGCTTCAGAAGGGTTACAAACAGATCAGTCTGGCATAAATTGGGCTCCGCCATGTCAAAATAGGCCGAACGGCTCTCATGGCTCTCATCTTATGTTGCTGCTGTTTGCTCTCAAGTCATTTCTGACTTACGGCTACCCTAAGGTTTTCTCGGCAAGATTTATCCCAAGAAAGACAGCCATTGCCTTCCTTTGAAGCTGAGAGAGTGGCTTGCCCAAGGTCGCATGGCTCCCGTCACAAGTAGGCTGGTTGAACATATTCGTATATGTTATAGAATGGCTTTACTAAATGAAATGGGGCTACAGGTTGCTAGCGCTATAATGTATTAACTGCCACTTGCTAATTGCAATCTCTAAAGTATCCCAAGGTGCCAAATGGTTCATCGCGGCACTGTTTGATGTCACTTTGTATCTGGCAAGGAAGAACAGATCAGAGGAGGGAATGCAAAAATAGCGAGAAGGTGTTACGGGAATAGACGTGGCTAAGATAATAATACAGAACTTTCTACACGCTCTCAGGATGAAAGATAGGAAAACAACGGAAGGTCTGGGAAAGTGCCTGTGCTGGTAGGATGATGGGACATTTATGACTTTCACCAATCACTGCTATGCGTGCCTAAATTTGTACGTCAAGGTATAAAATCTGTAAGCATCCAATAAGCGGTAGTCTCAGCAACTTCTCAGGAAGGTTTGCTCCAAATAAATGCTTCCGGTTTAACTCTGAGTGACATTTGGGAATGCACATTACCCAGGACACAACACCTATTAGTCTTCCATGGCCAAGCAAGGATTCAAACCCTGGTCTCCTGGAATTCTACTCCAACATTCAAACCACTACGCTGTGCTGGCTCTCATCCCTTCCAACATTTCGCAGATGGAAACTGGGACACTTGCAGCCGAGCAACATCACAGTGTGGTCAAGATGGCAAAAAACAGACAAGCTAGGAGGGCCTGAAGCAGTTTGCTTTTGCCTAAGCCCCCGAGGAAGGGCAAGATTTTGCCCCTCCTCTCCTCTCCCCCTTACTGAGTTAATGGAGTGCCAACTTACTTTTGCACCTAGAACTTTGTTTGCAGAAACTGAAGTAAGCTGAAGATGAAGGGCAACAGTGGGAAGAGGAGAAGAAAGGAGCTGGGACATTTTAAAAACAGCTGGAAAGTGGAACAATGGAGGATTCATCGGGACAGCCTCTGCCCGACTGGGACAGATGGAGAGTACGCTGCCTCTGTGCCCGTGAATGCCCTTATATAAAGGTCATTCAAAAGGCCTGTTGGGTCTAGCATTCTGCTTCTTGCAGCAGCCAAAAACCAGAAGGGAAGCCAAATATCTCCACTCTGCCACACCCGGCTGCTTCTCCTAGTTTTCCTCCTCTCTAACCCCTTTTTCTCATATGTTCGCGTCCACCCCTTTCTTGTCCGTGTTCATGTCCCCCCCTTTCTCTCATATGCTCACGATAGTCCCTCCCTCTCAGCCAACCTCACCTTAAAATCCCTCTACCCAGTAAAAATGTGAGCTCATCCCCTTTCTTGGATTTGCTTATTTGTACATTTTTTCAAACTTTGAAAGGTCCCTCTTTTCCAGGGGAGCCTTCCCTCTCGGTGGCTCCGATCGCGCTGCACAGCCCTTTAAAAATCTGCGTCTTTCTTTCCCTTCCACCAGCCCCTGCCTGGCCAGTTACAAACGGCTCACAGCCCAATTTCCCAGCACCTCGAACTCTCTCTCAGTGCCCTCCAGACACCCAAGAAAGGAGACGGGCACGAGAGAGAGGAAGTACAGGGTCACCCTATCAACCTCCCCTCTCTTTTCCCTGACCTGGTTTGGACCCCGGCTGCCCGCTCTCCCCACCGTGCCTCAGCCCCCTTCCCACAGACGCACATTTTGATATTTGCAATTTTTCTACTTTTGCAGGGTCCTGCGCCCCTAACCCTAGCGAATGTGGAGAGCCAACTGTATGGGTTGATTGATACAGACAGTTATAGATAGAGACATGTATCAATCTGTAGAGGTAATGATACAGATCCAGCTAGGTAGATAGATTGAGATATAAAGATATAAACTGATTTAAACCTGGGCCAGATGCCCAGATGCTACGGCGATAGGGCCTTTTTCCGCCCTAACTCCTGTATCAGATGCCGCAACCTCCAACGCAGTCGCCCTTTTTCTTCCTCCAAATTGCAGCAATTCAGTAATGACTCGCCCTGCCGACCACGCGGCTGATTGAAATGTCAGAGGTAACGACCTCCTCATCCCCACAGCAAAGGCCTCCGTGGGGCTACCTTTACAAACCAGGATTTTCACCTGCCGTCTTTTTTTTTTTCCCTACGTAATTCTCTCCCGAGCAAAACAGCCAGGCCTTTCCGTGGCTGGGAATACGCACAGTGCCCCACTGTGGACTTGCTGCCACATCGCAGGAGAGACGGGGAACACGTGGCAGAGATCCAGCACTATGTTGCAGAAGGAACCACAAAAAACACTGCAGTGTCTGTGTGTGCGTGTACAGTTGGCCCTCCACATTCACTAGGGTTAGGGGTCCAGGACCCTGGAAAAGTGGGAAAACGGCAAGCATCAAAATGTTTGGACTGCTGTTACATACTTTACGTGAGCCACTGTGGATGCAGTGGTTTAAGAAGAGTCCAGGGTTTGAATCCCTGCTCAGCTAGGAAAATCCATTGCATGGCCTCGGCTCAGTCACACTCTCTCAGCCTTAGGGGAAGGCAAGGGCAAACCTCCTCTGAACAAATTTTGCCAAGAAAACCCCATGATAGGTCCGCAGGTAGAATTGCCGTAAGTCAGAAATGACTGGACTTCCCAACTTTTTGGGAAGCTGCTTCGGATCTCATTCTGGGAGAAAGGCAGCATGTAAATATAAATATATTAATAATCATTATAATTATCTATTGGCTTTTAATTTATCCAGATGTTTTTTAAATTTTTGTCTAAGGTTACAAGTTTTTCTAACGTTTTTAATTGTTTTAAATGTTGTTTTAAAGTTTTTAACTGTTTTCAAAGGTGCCTTGGGTCCCATTCTGGAAGAAAGGTGGCATATAAATATAAATTTACTGTTCTGATTCTCACCCTGCTTTTTCCCAACATTGGGACTCAAAGTGGCTCATGCTGCCTTCCTCTGAGACTGAGAGGGTATGATTTGTCCAAGGTCATGCTGGGAGGTTTCTGAGCAGGGATTCGAACTCTGGTCTCCAGACTCCTAGTCCAATGCTCACGCTGGCTCTTTTAAATGTTTAATGAGAACAAATTTGTACAGATTCTAGCCAGGGAGCAGTTCCCAAATCAAGTGAAATGAGTGGATTATTCCGTCTCACTTCCTTGAGGAGACGGGATAACCTTTAATCCAGCCTCCTTGCTTCTAGCCAGAAGGTGGATGAAGAGCAGAGCAGAGGGTGAGCCCTGGCACTACGAAGAATCGGGGAGAAGGAGGAATCTTATAAGTAGAAAGTCTTTACAACTTGCAACAACAAATCTATTAAAGCCTGAAAATTGTACTAAGCTGTTGCTCCCCTGGCCGAATTGAAAATTTGCATCCAGCCTTTTGCGCTTGCCTGGAACTGAGACCACAAAAACCAGAAAATTTGCTCCCTCGTGTTCCACCCGGAGATGACCCAGGAAAACTGGAGACTCAGGGTGAGGCCTGAGATTCGGCAGCCCCACCTGGATGAGAAGCTCAGAGCCATGGCAAGGAGAGGGGAAAAGAGGAAAACGTCAGCTAAGGAAAGGAACGAGGTTTGCACTGCGTTACGTACCGTTGTACACCAGTTCGGCAAATTTCACGGCCAGCCCTTGCTTGACTTTCCGCACCTCCCGGTCCATGGTGAAGGCCTCGACGTCTAAATGCGCGTGGCGAAGGATCGTCCCCGCCGGGGTCTCGTAGATACCTAGCCATTTCACCAGGCGGGGGGAGAGGGGGGAAGACAGAGAGAAAGAGAGAGAGAGAACAAAATGAATGAGACCCAAACTGTCAGGAAATGACAAAAAATAATGATTTGGCTGACAGAAGGCGCTGTAGCCCCCATCTCCATTCAGCGGTCTCAGCTTGCCGTAAAATGCATCTGTCATTATAGTCCTGCTGGGGCCGAGACAGTCCACTCCGCACCTTGTGGAGAAAATTTCTAGATTCCCCTCTTTGAAGAGGCACTCCAGCGAGGCTAAATGACAGGGTAGCGGAGTCGGTCCCCCCCTACCCCGTGCATGCCCACCGGTCTGTGGCTGAAAACCTGTAATTAAACAAGCCGTGTGGGGCAGAGTCATGGGGGTCTGGAAATATCCTCCCCGCTCCCTCTTCTGCCCCGCTCGATTCCACGGGAAGAAGGAGGAAGGAAAACCCATCTCGTGCACTGTGAAGAATGGAGGGTACTCGAAGCGGCGGTGGGCCGGGGGGGCACTTTCCGACCCTGGTCATTCGGCGGCCGTGAACCCCACAGCCTTCCCTCCGCGGCTTCCTCATCGCCAGCTGGGCTTGCCGGATCTCGCGGCCGGGCCCGGAGTCTTCAGCGTACGTGGGTCATTCCCGGGTGGGAGACGAGGTTGTAAATCCCCCAGTTTTGTGGGAGACCGTATCCGAGCGAGAGCAAAGGGCGGAACGCAAACCTAGCTAGGAGAGCACCAACTCGCCACCACTTCCAAGGCTTAACGGACTGGTTTTTACGGCCACTTCCGCACTGGCCAGTTATAGCGCTATTCTTCCACTTTCAGCATCCTATGGAATCCTGGGGTTTGCAGTTTAGGGAGGGGCCTTTGAGGGCCGCAAACCCCAGGATTCCATAGGATGTTGAAAGTGGCAGAATAGCGCTATAACAATGCAGTGCAGAAACGGGCCACAGCTTCCAAAGACACTCCAGGGACAGTATGTCTCCACTCAGCTCTCACCAATTCTTGTGGCGCTAGGGTTTACCTTCTGCTCTGACCTTCTGGCTAGAAGCGAGCAGGCTAAACTAAAATCTCTTTATCCCTTCCTCCTAAGAAAGGGAGGAGAAATAATCTTCTCATTTCGCCATGCCCTGAGAGCACTGGGGATGTTTAGCCTGGAAGAACAAGGAAATGGTAGGACCTTTGCACGGAGAAGATGGTGAAAGGGTAACGAGTGACAGAGATAAAAAAAGGTGGAACTACTCAGCACCTTCTTTGCCTTGGGATTTTCCCAAAAGGAAAACAGTGCTTTGCCTGGGGGAAATGGAGCAGTTTAGGGAGCTAGGTATGTTTAACATGGAGAAGAGAGGGGTATGAGGTGCCATGTTTAAATATTTGAAAGAAAGTCCTATGGAAAATGGAACAGGCTTATTTTCTGCTGCTCAAGAGACTAGGGCACAGAGCAATGGATTCAAAGTTCAGGAAAAGAGATTCCGCCTCAACATTAGGAAGAACTTCCTGATGGTAAGAGCCGTTGACAGTGGAATTGTTGACATCTGCTGCTGCCTCAATGGAATGTGGTGGAGTCTCCTTCTTTGGAGGTTGTTAAACAGAGGCTGGGAGCCCATCTTTTGGGACTGCTTTGATGGTGTCCTCCTGCATGGCAGAAGGGGGCTGGACTGGAGGGCCCCTGTAGTTTCTTAAACTCCAGGACCCTTGATTCTATGATGTGGTTGTGTGGGTATTTACATGATGAGCCATGAGCAACTGTGTTTGGTCCTTAAGGCTTCCAGGGGCCTTGGGTCTCAGAAAGGATTCTCTGCTTTGTTGATATGGAAGCTAGCAGCTATCTTATCCTAAGATAAGACACCCCTTTTTCTAGTAATAGCATTGTGACCCTAAGAGGTTCGGGACGTTGGGGTCCACCTGCAATGCCAGCATCTCCTTAGAATTTGGGGGAATTATAGCTCCAAGGAGGCCTGCGAGAGGAGGGTAGTAGCAGGATCTTCCTACCTATGAACACTGGTACTAACTGTAGAGAGGACTCCAGTCTGCTCCTGGTCTTGTTTTTGCAGAGAGAACAGAGCTTTTCCACCTCTGCTTCCAATTATGTAGTCTATTTGATTTCTATATTGGCCATCAGTCCATGCATACAGTCTCCTCTTTGGTTGGAATGTGTTTGTGATGAACAAATGGGAGTGACAACGGCAGTGACATCATAGTTAATGCTTGTTAGTACTGTGCAGAAGGAGGCACAGTAAACCCCTTTTGAATGTCTTTTACCATAAGAACCCTATGATGAGAGAATCCAAAATGAAAGAAGAGACAGTGCCAGAAGATATGAGATCCCCAGGTCGGATGGCACTCAACAAGCTACAGAGCTACAACAGAGGACATCTGCAAGTAGCGCTGTGGCTAATGACACAACCGAACTCAAGCCAAAAGGACATAGCTATAGACAAGCTGAGAGATGAAAGGAAAGTCCAGAACTGCACGTATTATGGGAACACAGGATATGAGAAGGATGAATCAGGGGAAGCTAGGCATAGTAAAGTAAGAAATGGAATGTATAAACACTGCAATACTTGGAGTGAGTGAGCTAAAGTGGACAGGAATGGGACATTTTCAGTCAAATAATAATACAACGTTTTACT
Source organism: Cyclura pinguis (assembly GCA_030412105.1). Classification (NCBI taxonomy): domain Eukaryota; kingdom Metazoa; phylum Chordata; class Lepidosauria; order Squamata; family Iguanidae; genus Cyclura; species Cyclura pinguis. The sequence goes on along the minus strand of CM059613.1, from coordinate 15,999,484 downwards.
CTAATTTAAGAAACAAGGTGGCATTAATAGTGAGGACAGATGTAGCAGTCAAAGGATATAATGCAAAGTCTAACCGAATCATATCAATAAGACATCAGGGGAAACCTATCAATATAACCACAATCCAAGTTTACGTTTCAACTACAGAGGCAGAAGAAGAAATGAAAGATTCTATGCTGGAGAGCAGAGACACGCAGGAAAACCTTACCATCTAAAGCCTCATCGCTCGAGTAGCAAATGGAATGTAGTACAGCAGAAATGTTCTATGGATACATTGGACTGCTAAAAAGACAAATAAACGATCCTAAAGCAAACCAAGCCTGACCTCTCCCTAGAAGCCAAGATGACTCTACTGAGGCTGTCGTACTTTGGCCATATTGTGAGAAGACCTGACTCACCAGAAGAGACAATAATGCTTGGTAAGGCAGAAGGCAGCAGGAAAAGAGGAAGACCACCTTACAGGTGGATAGGCTCAGATCAAGGCACGTCTCTGAATTCGCAAGACCTGAGCAGGGCAACTGAAGACAGGGTGGATTGGAAGTCTCCCATCCAGAGGGTCGCCATGAGGAAGTCGACTTGACAGTAGTTCACAACAACAAATTCAATTGAGACTGTTTTGCTTGATTGTGTACGTCTTCATCCATTTTCCGGTGCCTATTTTTCTGTCGTCACATCTTTTTTTATAGTGTTCTATGTATCTAGACCTTTTCGATACAGCTTATATTTTATGTATATTTGTCTTCTTGCTTTATATTGTGTATTTGCAATGTTTTGTGGTTATGGTTGTAGATATTACTTTTATCTCATTTTATCCCTACACTCTTTTACATCCAGCTATTCGTGTTTGGAGGTTGTTTATGGATCTGGTGCGCCAATACTGCTTTGTGCGCCCAGGGGGACTCACATATGACTTGTTTCTTAATTCTGCAATATCAAATGTCAGTGGCACAGGGCAGGGAGGGATGGCAGGAAGAGAGGATTAATAAACAGATCAGCAGCATCTGTAAAGCTCTAATGCAGTAACTCAAATCCATTCCAATTAAACTGTCTGCTTCTTCCCTCCGATGGTGTTAAAGTTAATTTGGGCTGATAAAAAAAAAAAAAGAAAAGCTGTGCGGGTTTGTGTCTCTGTGTGCACATTTGTGTGTCTCTTTGAGCCTTCATCCATTCCTCTTTCCACCTTTACGCATCCACCCTGTACTTTGCTCTGAAAGCAAGAGAAAGAGCGTGTAAAATGGATTCTTTGCCTCTTGTCTTGTCGACTCTCCATAATATTTTTGTTTGATCGGTGACAGAAACCCAACGTTGAAAAGACCGCGGCTCTGGAAGCTGTTTTTTTCTCTCTTTTGACAGTCGAAGTATGAACTGCCACGGCAGCGCGAGGGGAGAGGGCGAAATGACAGACGCTCATCCGGTGTTACCATGCAGGAGACAGGAGACACCTCCAAAGTGACACTTTTAGCGGCTTCAAGTGTCTATTTTCATCTCTCCGTGTTTACAGGAAAAAGACAGAGGTGTCAGCGACTGAGGGTTGACGGCATTTCAATCACGGATGTAATTGCTGCGGAGAAAAGGGGTGGGGAGAGAGAAGTGGACCGGGAAAGGGGGGGGGGTCTGATATAAAAACAGAGGAGAAGGAAAATCGAGACAGCTGCCGCTACTTAAAAATTTCTAATTTGTAACCTCTGCTGTCTGTTTACCTCGAACGGAGCAATTTGGGCTCCTTTGACAGCAATCTGCCGGGATCGCCAGGAGGTGATGTTGCGTGCAGCCGCTGGTGCGCGCACAAACACACTGGCGGAGCCAAAAGACAACTGAGAGGAGAGGAGACAGTCTCAAGTCTCGAGACAGAGAGACAGATGCCATTTCCGCCCTAGAGCGTTATAGTGCTATTATTCCACTTTCAGCCTCCTGTGGAATCCTGGGGTTTGCGGTTGAGGGAGGGGCCTGAAAGGCCCCTCCCTCAACTGCAAACCCCAGGATTCCACAGGAGGCTGAAAGTGGAACAATAGCGCTATACAGTCGTCCCTCCACATTGGCTAGGGTTAGGGGCACAGGACGCCAGCGAAAGTGGAAAAACCGTGAATAACTCCAGGCCCTCCCAAACCATATTTAACATGCAAAAAAAGTACGAACACCCTATTTGACCCACTATGGATTCCTTTCTGGCATCGGGGTTCCTTCCCAAGGCAGAAGTGGGGCGCCGGTGGGGCTTCCGGCCCCCTCCGCTGCCGCCCCGCACCGTTTTTAAGAGGGACTTGCAAGCCTCGTATAGCAGCTTCTCAGCCTCGTGAGGCTGGGAGCCCTTATTAAAAACGGCCCGGGGAGGCAGCAGAGGGGGCAGCAAAGAATCCGCGAATAATCAAATCCGCAAAAGTGAAACCTGCCAGCAGAAAGGGAGGCCTAGAATGATCACATTCACAGGCAAAAGCAAAGCCGTACTGGGCCATGGGACCAGGTTTTTCGGTTTGCGGTCGATAGCAGCCACTGAAATGCTCCTGGAAGGCTGAGAAGAAAAGCATGAAGAAAGAACCTGTATGCTATTGTTGCACGCCTTCCAACTGTCCCAATTAATTTAATTTTCCAACTTTTTCAGCTGCTTTAAAAACATCCCAGTTTTCCTCTCTCCTCCTCTCACCTTCCCCTTCTGTCCCGAGCTCGTTTCAACGGCTGTAAATTGAGTTCAAGGCGCAAACGTAGTTCTCACGCCATTAACTCAGCAGAGGGAACGGTGAAGAGGGGCAGAATATTTCCCTTCCCGGGAGGCTCTCGAAAAAGCAAACCACTGCCGTCTCTCCCAGCATCTGTTCTCCTTCGTTTATAACTTTTGCCGTCTTGACCGCTCTTTGATTTTGCTTGGCCACAAGTAGCCGGGTTTTCATCTGTGATGTGTTGGAGGGTATGGAATTGCCACAAAAGGTTTCAAGGAGGGGGATACAACCTTGACTGGGACAAGAACAGCAGGGGGGCAGGCATCACCCCGCCTGCCCATCTCAGTTGGGAATTTGTGAAAAACAGCTCTACGCGCCAGGGTAGAATGGCACAGTTAAAGTCGTTTATAAATTCGCTGCAAGCTAAAGAAAAGGGATAACATTTTTTCGCCATGAAAAAGGAAAAGAAGGAGAATGTGAGCACACCAGCCTCATTCTCAAAACGGGATATTTTCCTCTCCAAATATCCTCCTCCGAACACATCCATCTCTAGGGGGCACCCTCAGAAAGGAGACACGGCCTTCCCAATCCTCCGTTGCCATATGCAGAATCCCAGGAGCGGGCTTGTTGAAAAGTCAGTGTATTTTTCAAGGCATGCAAAGGTTCTGTGGGCCGGTACATCAGATGTCATTCCTGTGGTCGCCGTCACCAGCCAAAGATGCTTTGCTACTTTCCAAAACATTACCCCTCACAATTGCCCCTATTAGTAGAAGGATAAGTATTCACATTACAGGCCACAACACCTACCTTGCCTCACATTCAGCCCTCTAAAATAAGCCGTTCTCCTTCTGTTAAGAGCATATATAAGGGAAACATTTCCGAAAATGGCTTTGGCATTAATGCAAATTATTAGTTTTTAAAAATATAGTATGCTACCCTTAATATGAGCTTCCGTTGTTGAGGTAACAGCTCTAATGTGCTGTTGTTCTCCTTCTGCAAAAGTTTTTGGAACAGAAAAATGGCCAGAAAAAAATGCCCCCCAAGTTCACCCAAGTGACTTTAGCTAAAATTAAACAGAAAAATATTGCCGCATCTGACACCACTCCGGGGCCTTTGGCTTCAAGACAGAATGTTCTCCAAGGAGGGTCACCGGAGTCATGACTGGAAGAGAACATTCGCATAGACTGTTCTTACCTCGAGATTTCATCCCAATAAACCGGTTCTCCACAATGTCAATGCGCCCAACGCCATGTTTGCCACTGTAAAGTAAGAAAAGAGATAGGAGTCGACGCTCACAGGCGTATTTTCTAAACCTACACAAAGGCGGTCAGAAGCAGAGGAACCGAGATACGGTGTGAGAGACCCAAAATCCACCTAACATTTCAGCGAGAGGGATTCTTCTTCTCACCTTGGAAGGAATCTGTCTTGTATCAAACCACTGTGGGGTACAATTACTTTTTCCAGAAGTTGTTGTTGTGTGCCTTCAGGTCTTTCCTGACTTACAGCAACCTTCAGGTGAACCTATCATGGGGTTTTCTCGGCAAGGTCCGTTCAGCGGGAGCGTGCCGTTGCCTCCCTCTGAGGCTGAGAGGGTGGGACTTGCCCACAGTCAACGGGTGGGTTTCCACGGCTGAGCGGGGATTCAAACTCTAGCCTTTCAGAGTCCCAAAGAGATTAGGCCGCAAACCGGTGGATTCAAATGACAAAGAAAGAGAGTCCACCTAAACTTCAGGAAGAATTGCAAGAACAGTTCAATATGGGAATAGACTGCCTTCTTTGCAAATCTTTAAACAGGGGTCGAACAGCCAGGAGGATTGTAGTTTTGCATTCCTCCGTGGCAGGGGGTTGAGCCATATAGCCCTAGTGGTCCCTTCTGCCTCGGAGATTCTGTGATTCTGTGAGTATTCTCCACTCAGCTGTGACACTCACTGGGTAGGTCAACAAGAGAGTTGGGCCACTTCTGCACTAGGCTGCTATAGCGCGATGATTGCACTTTCAACCTCCTATGGAATCCTGGGGTTTGCAGTTTAGGGAGGGGCCGGCCGGCCCCTCCCTAAACTGCAAACCCCAGGATTCCATAGGAGGTTGAAAGTGCAATCATTGCACTATAACAGCCTAGTGCGAAAATGGCATTGGTGTTTAGCACGTGGCAGCTAAAAAAAGCCAACGTGATTCTGGTGTGCATCAACAGGAGTTCAATATCTAGGTCAAGGGAAGTGATAGTACCGTTCTGTTCTGCTTTGGTCAGACCCCGCCTGGAATAATACTGTGCCCAGCTCCAGGCACCACAGTTCAGGAACGGTATTGGCAAGCTGGAGGGCGTCCAGAGGAGGGCAACCAAGATGTAGAAGGCCTGGCAACTACGAAGCCCTCTGAGGAGTGGCTTAGGGAGCTGGGGATGTTTAGCCTGGAGAAGAAAATGTCAAGATGGGACATGACAGCTATGTTAAAATATTTGAAGGGATGTCACGCGGAGGATGGAGCAAGCCTGTTTTCTGCTGCTCCAGAGACTAGGACAAGGAACAATGGATTCAAACTTCAGGAGCAGGGATTCCACCTAAACATTGGGAAGAGCTTCCTGACGCAGGTCAACAGGGGAATATTCTGCCGCCTGGGAATATGGTGGAGTCTCCTTCTTTGGAGGTTTTTAAAGAGAGACTGGATGGCCATCTGTCCGAGGGAGTGCTTGGATGGTGTCTTCCTGCATGGCAGAAGGGGGTTGGACGGGAGGCCCCTTGTGATCTCTTCCAGCAATATGACTGTACGATTCAAGGATGCAATGAGAAGAGCCTGGGATCTGCTCCACTGAGTTATCTATAGGAAAGGTAGGATATAACTATAAGTACAGGGTGAGCCTCCCTTATCCAGAAATTTGAAATCCAAAACCCTCCAGAACCCTAAACTTTTTGTCACCAGCTGCCCACTTCCACCTTCAAGGTTGTGGCTGTGGTGCTCCTACTCAAGGCAGAAGCATGTGGCCGGGGGGCTCCCGGGAGACGGGAGAGAAGGGAGAAGCCAGAGAGAGAGAGATGTGAGGTTCTGTGAAATTGTGGGAGGCATGGATTCTCGCCATCTCACAGATCCTCAGGCTCTCTCCAGTCTCCTCCAGTCTCCAGTGTCCTCAGGTCTCATATACAACGCAGGTGACAAACGAACAAGATGTGAGGCCGGTGTGAGCAAGTAGCAAATGAACAAGATGTGCGATGAGAGACAGCAGGCTGAGAAAGGGAACAACAACATTCAGATACGATTATTTATTGCTCGCTCTCTCTCCTCGGGCTCTGTTCGTAATCTTTACTTAGATGAAACAAGAGTTGGAGGGGGGAAAAAATCAGCGTTTGGTCTCGGGTCTCACCTCCAAGATATCTCATCGACAGAACTTTATACTGTTCCCTTTTTTTATATTTCCTGTATTACTTATTATCTGTATTTTATTTTAAATTCATAGCTGGTTTTTATTTGATTGTATTTTTACCATAATCAAATCGAATTGTGATGGCTTTAGGCAATAAAGAAAGACAAGACATTATGTAGGTACCCTATTTGCTAGTGTATAAGACTCATTGTTTCCCCAAAAGTTTGAAAACGAGGTGCATCTTACACACCAGCGTGTCTTATAAATCAGAAAATAGTATTTGCTGGCATATAAATGGGGTGTGTCTTACATGCCGGTGCATCTTATATGCTGGCAAATAGGGCATATCGAAACGCAGGTGTCCCAAAACCCAAAAGATAAATCCAAAATACGGAACGCTTTTTTCAACAGGCTTCCGTAACTGCGGATCCCTGCACGGCAGCGGGTTGGACCAGACGGCCTCTCGCGTTCCTTTCCAGATCGGAGATTCTCCGGTTCGACACAAGGGTCCGCACGGGATGACTCGCGCAGCTATCCGCGAGCCGGGCGACTTACGCGACGTCGTTCAGGTAGAGGAAGAGCGCGAGGGGCGAGCGGCGAGCGGCGGCGTCCTTCGCGTTCGCGACCCCGACGGGGACACCTGCCGGGCAAGAGAAAAGCGAGATGGAGCCGGGAAAGGGTGGCGGGGCAGCCGGGAAGCGAAGAAGGGAGGGCCGGGGCCGGGGAGGAGGACTGGACTCCGAATCCCTTTATTAACGTCAGGAGCGCCTCTTTAAAACATCACCTCGCCCGCGTTAAATAGACGTGACAGATATGAACTCTAAATAACTTCTTAAAAAGGCATGGCTAAGCTACTTCGCTCCAGAGGAGGCGGTTTTTTTAAAAGGGGGAGGGAAACCCTCACACAACGGGGGGCTGGAGGGAGAAAAAAGAGCCAGAGATTGAAAAGAGAAGGCCCTTTTTCACAAAAAGGCAATAACAGTCGCCCCCTCCCACATACAACGACCCCTTCCCACCCGCCCCGTTCGTTCCCTTCTCTGTTTTAGGAGCCTGAAATTGCGGCTAAGGCCTCGACTAATTCGATTTCACGCTCGCCCATTGTCTCCGGGCCGGGCACCTTCTGTTCCACCAGCCACTGGGGTCGGTCCCGTAGCCAAAAAGGGGGGGGGGGCGAAGGGAAAGGGCGGGAAAGGCCGAGGCCGAGAGAGAGCAGGCACCGCACACGGGCCCCTGTAATGTCCGTTCGGCCGACAAACATCACACATGTTCCCAGTTAACCGCCTGACAAGCGTGCGAATGGGGAACCCCTCTCGGGCCTTTTCGCGGCCGAGGGACAAGGAGCGGCTGGCCATGAATTAATTATTACACCTTTTTTTTAAAAAAAAAATAATGAAATAAAAGAGGGGGTGAATGTGGGACAAGAAAAGATTTGGGGAAATGTCCCCCCCCCTTCCATGCACTCTGGTGCCTTATGAGCGATAAATGTGTATGGAAACAAGACAGGGAAGATGGGAGGAAGGGGTGGCCGTGGGGTGGGGTTGGACCCACAAAAGGAAAAAGGAAAAAGCCCCGTTCGGGAGGCTAATCTCTCTTCCATCTGCCCTCCTCATTACCATATAGAGCTTTATCAGTCCCTAATCAGGACTCAATAGCCTCTTTTCTAGCCTTTTAGGACAAAAGCCCACTGCGTAGAGAAGGGATCCTGTCAGCTTCTTCCCTTCTGAAACCCCCTTTACGCATTTTATTTATTTATTTATTTATTTAAAATAAAATAGAGGCCGGGGAGGTTTATAAATTCGGCCGTAAATGGCTATTAAATGTGAGCGCTCCCCCCTCGCGATAATGAACCCTAAATCTCTTTTCTGGCCGACGTGGTCGGCACCTCCCCGCGTCAACTCCTCATTGTCGCCTTTTTGACGGGTGATTGGACGTGGCTCGCCTGGCAGAGCCCGGGCATTGTTCCCAAAAGCTGCTTATCCCTTTTAAAATAGTTAATAATTAGATTAGAACTTCAAATAAATTAACTAGGGGGTAAAACGAAGATGTGTGCAGGGGCGAAAGGAGGGGAAACGGTCTGCGGGTAACGCGTCCCTTGTTGGAGGCGCGGAGTGAGTTATTAAAAGCCGGCCGGGCCTCTCTGCGCCAGCCTCACGTATTCAGTCCCCGAGACTAAGATGGAGGGTTCGTGGAAGGGCCTTCAATTTACCCGCTAGTTAATTTATTTGCCTCCTCACTAGTTAATTTATTGGAGGTTTTAATCAACTTATTAAGGAAGGTTAGAAAGGATAAGCAGCTGTCATGGGCAAAATCCATTCTTCGGTGCATGGAACACATCTAGCATCCCAGCAAAAAACAGAAACAGAGAAGATGGCAGACAGCTGGATGGCAGAGATGCAAACGGAGAGGTCTTCTGGACCTTTAATGGTTGTGCAGAAGAGGGCATTTCATCCGATTTTGCTTGCTAGCTGGCTGCACGACAAGCAAAACCTTCCCCTTTTACACAACCATTAAAGGTACGGGATCTCTCTCTGCTTTTCTGGAAACCCTGCTATGCAATATCCTCAAATATAGTTGCAGAAGTGAAAACAGAAGATGGTTCTTGGACCATTAATGGTTGTATAGAAGAGGGACTCACAGCAGCTGATCCCACAACCAGGCAACCATACCTGCTGAAATTGCCTTTTCTACACAACCATTAAAAGTTCAGGAGCCCTCTCCATTGTTCACTCTGGTTACCCTACTCATTCTGGTAACCCTGCCGTTGTTGTTAAGTACCATCAAACTGACTTAAGGTGGCCCTTTGGATGAGAGATCTTCAAACCACCCCATCATCAACCACCCTCCTCAGGTCTTGCAGATACAGGGCCATGATTTCTTTGATTGAGTCTATCCTTCTGTAATCCATCTTTTCTTACTGCCTTCTACCTTGTTGTCGTTGTGTGCCTTCAAGTTGTTTCCAACTTCCAGCAACCCTAAGGCAAACCTATCACAGGATTTTCTGGGGGCTGAGAGTGTGTTACTCAGTGGGTTTCCAAGGCTGAGCAGGAAACCAAAACTTTCCAGGTTTGTAAGCCTACACTCAAATCACTTCACCACGCCAGCTCTTGCTTCTACCTTCCCAAGCATTACTGTCTCTTCTAGTGAGTCATATTTTCTCATGATATGGACAAAGAACAAGAGCCTCAGTTTAGTCTTCCTGGCTTCTAGGGGGAGAGTTCAGGCTTGATTTGCTTTAGGATCAATTTATTTGTCTTTTTAGCAATCCAGGGTATCTGTAAAATTCCTCTCCATCCAGCACCACATTTCAAATGAGTTGATTTTCTTCTTGTCAGCCTTCTTCACTGTCCAGCTTTCACAATCATACATAGAAATACGATGGCAATCCTAACTTTAGTATTCAATGATATATCTTTACACTTCAGGATCTTATCTAATTCCTTTTTATTGTTGCTGTTGTATGCCTCCAAGTCATTTCCAATTTATGGCAACCCTAAGGTGAATCTATCATGGGGTTTTCTGGGGGCTGAGAGTGTGTGGCATGAGCAAGGTGACCCAGTGGCTCTCCATGGCCAAGCAAAGAACTGAATCCTAGGCCATTTCCGCACTAGACTGTTGTAGCGCGATTATTCCACTTTGAACCTCCTATGAAATCCTGGCCGGCCCCTCCCTAGACTGCAAACCCCAGGATTCCATAGGAGGTTGAAAGTGGAATAATCGCGCTATAACAGTCTAGTGCAGAAATGGCCCTGGTCTCTGCTTAAAATAGTAGTTTTGTGTGTTCTTCTTCATTAACAATTTTTGCCTCTTGTTGCCTGGCCACATTTTTTTGACCACATTCCAATATTCCAATATTGCTCAGCCATATGTGTTCATCTGTGAAATGTTGGAAGACGTGTACCAAGTAACCAGGTGCTGGACCACGATGCAGGAGAATTACCTGACCTATTTACCTTATTCTTACCTACCTACCTACCTACCACTTACGTACTTGGGCTTTTCCGAGAGGACACCAGCATACCCTCCAATTGCCACAGTTTTTTCCCAGTCAGGCAGGGCACAGTCGTAGTTAAATCTCTGCTTTCCCACCTCTTCAGCTCCTTTTAAAACGTCCCGGTTTCTTTCTCTCTTCCTCCTCCCCCTCCTCCTTTCCATTTTGTCCTTCCATTGCTGCAAACTGAGCCGAACTGTTGCTATGCCAGAGTGCTGGAAGAATGCCACTCTTACCTTTCTTAAATTCAATTTCTAAGATATCAGGAGTGTCTGGACTCGAAGCAGGGTCTCTGGTCTTGGTGTAGAGGCCAGGAGGTGCCTGGATCTGTAATAAGTAAGTGAGGGACAACAAAAGGAAATTGTCAGGATGCATGACTTCTGCCATAAGGGGCCTTTCTGCACTGCACTGCTATCGTGCTATTATTCCACTTTCAATGTCCGATGGAATCCTGGGGTTTGCAGCTTAGGGAGGGGGCTCAAAGGCCCCTCCCGAAACTGCAAACCTCAGGATTCCGTAGGATGTTGAAAGTGGAATAATAGCACTATAACAGTCTAGTGCGGAGATGGCCAAGGTTGTCTGCTGGATGTATATTAGAATAGATTGGATAGCCAGCTTAGGCATTGCTAGAAGTTCAAAAGCCAATTGTTGATTGCAACAATGTATTTGTTTGAAGCTCGTCTGTATTTTCCAAAATATCAAATTGTTAATTGCTTTATTGCCCATTGCTACAATATATCTGGTAGAGGGGGAGAAGATCAAAGTGGGGGGAAACGAAAGCACCAAAAGGTGTTGTGAGAGCTGGAAGTATTCAGAGGTAAGGGGCAGGAAGCATATTCCAGCCTATATAAACATAATTCCAGTAAATTATGTTTACTATTCATTACTTAAATTGTTATATAAATTTTATAAACCAAGAGACAGCAGACTGAAATAGGTTATTTCATATATATATACACACACACACACATATATATACACACATACATGTACATATATACATACACTATTTTAAACAAACGAAAAGCACATTAAACAATTTAACAAGCAAACCAAGACAGTTTAAACCAGTGGAAACAGACTGAAACCAAGCGCATGAGCAGATTTCATCTTCCAAAATTGTTTTGATAGTTTTGACAAATATCTTCAAAGTAACAGAAAAATAAACCAAAAACCCAAATAATGAACAGGATATACCATGGGTTAGGCTCTAAACCACTGCCAGAAAGTTAACAGTGCCTTAAAGTGAATCATAACCTTTATTTCAGTATTGTCGTGTCCTTCAAGTCATTTCCAACTTAGAATGACTCTAAGACAAACCTCTATGAGGTTTTCTTGGCAAGATTTGTTCAGAGGAGGTTTTCCTTTGCCTTTCCTCTGAGGCTGAGAGACTGTGACTTACCCAAGGTCACTCAGTGGCTTTCCATGGATGAGCAGGGACTCGAACCCAGGTCCCAGACCAATGCTCAAACCATTATACCATGCTGACTCTCTTTCACTTTTTCACTTGCCAACACATATAAAAACCTAAAAATGGGATTACAGTATCATTTTTTAAGGGTGCAACAGTGCTAGCTAGGCCTTAAAAACACGATGCAACATTCCAAATTCCCAAATCTCAGCAATAATCACTGTATTTAAATGACATAAATTAAATTTATAGGAGCCACAGAAAGTACTCTACTCCAGCCTCTAAATTAAAAAGAAGAGAAAAGAAAGTGAAATAATAGCATTATAAAAGGTATAGTGCAGAAAGGCCCTGAGCGATAACATCTGTAGGCGGGAGGCACGCACAAACCCTTACCATCGAAAGCCCCGCTAGCAAAGGGATGAAGTAGGTAAAAGAGAACGCTTGGTTGGGAGGCATTTTACAACCATTTTTTAAGTTTTTTAAACTTTTGTCTATCTGTTTTATTCCTTTCTAATGGATTTGCTACTTTTTCCAGTGTGTTTTCATATACTTAATCTATTTGTTACTCAGTTGTCTTTTTAAAAAATAAAAATGACGCAAAGGTAAAAAAAATAACAAATAAAAAATTGCCACAGTACGACACCATGACACAAAGTATACGTGAGCTGTAAACAGCCTGAGCATGAATTACACAATGATGCTGTACTGCATAATTAAAAAGTGCCATGTTAGCAAAGTACTCTAAGGCAACGCACCTTAAAGGCATCCCTATAGACGCCTGTCTACCAGGGATGGGCAAAGGCAGTCCCGGAACCCCAATTTTGCAGCTCCTAAAAGCATCTCTCCCAAAGTCCCACAAGGGCCAAAGACCCCTGGTCCCCCAGGTTTTTTTAAATGTACATACACACGCACATACATACACACACACACACACACACACATATATATATATATATTTCTGGAACTTTTAACCATGGAATCTATTGCTGCCTCAATGAAGTCTCCTTCTTTGGAGGTTTTTAACCAGAGGCTGGATGGCCAACTGTTGGTCACTGAATTCCTTGGACTCAATGGCCCTTTTGGTCTCTTCCAGCTCTATAATTCTATGATTCCACGTAGAATCCTAACGTTGGGGGAGACCCCAAGGGCCATCCAGTCCAACCCTATTCTGCCATGCATGAAGACACCATCAAAGCACTCCCAAAAGCTGGCCATCCAGCCTCTGTTCCCACATCTCCAAAGGAGGAGATTCCACCACACTCCCAGGCAGCAGCTTATTCCACTGCTGAATCGCTCCTTCCGTCAGGAAGTTCTTCCTTCAGCCCTGCAGACCCATTGGGTGAACTTTGGACAAGTCACGCTCTCTCACCCTCAGAAGAAGGCAAGGGCAAACCCCCCTCTGGAGAAATTTGGCCACCAAATTCCCTAGCAGACAGTTGCCGTTCGTCAGAGTTGACTTGAAGGCACCTAATACCAAAGCGTTTCGGATGAGGCTGAGTCTGGAGTTTGGGGCCTGGTTTGTAATTTGAAGCCTAGTGGTTAAAACCAACACTGAGTATTCCTTGCCCAAGAAAACCCAATAAAATTCATGTACATACACACTTCTAGCTTATAGTGCGGGGCCTGCTAGTTTCTAGAAGCTGGTGTTGTGGTCAGAGTGTTGGACTCTGAGAGAACAAGATTTGAATTCAAACTTCAGCCACGGAAACCCACTGAGTGACCCTGGGCAAGTCACACTCTCTCGGCTTCAAAGGAAGGCAATGACAAACTTCCACTGAACAAATTTTGCCAAGAAAAACCCAAAACAGGTTCACTTTAGGGTTGTCAGAAGTCAGAAACGAGTGAAGGCACAGAACAACAGCTTCCCTAGCTCCGCTCCGTTGTTTCCCCAACCCAGAAAAGGATGTCTACCAATTAGCGTATCGACTTTATCTTTTCGAAAATTTGAGCATGTCTTTGCGTGAGCCTAGAAGACGTCAGTTTTACCTTCACACACCTAGTCTGTGAGTAGGAAAGGAGATGCGGCAAGGAAGAGTGGGATTCTGCTAAATTGCAAAGCTAGCAAGCTGAAGGCGGCATTCATTTCCACCCCAACCCCGACGCATGCATATTTTCAAAAGAAATGGTTGCTTCGGCTCCACCTTCCTCTTATTGCGTGCTCCAAAAATGTGGAAATTCATCAGATGTGCCCAAGGCGTAAGCTAATTATGGGAAGGCAGCCGGGTTTTTTTGTTCCACCAGCCCGGCTTTAAGAGATAAGCCACCCCAGCGCTATAAAATCTGGCGAGGAGGAAAAATATATATACATAAAAGGTTGATGTGTTTTGAAATGGGTTTTTGCTTTGTTCCTCTATTTTCCCCTGGGTGTATTAACCTCAGGGACACCGTCAAAAAGCACAGTCGACAGGAGCACCTGCTGGGGTCAGGCCTAGTCATTAGTTTTTCGGTCAGTGCCGAATCAACCCCATTTCTCCACAACTCTCTCCTTCGTTCTTGGTGCCCGGGCTCTGCCTCTCTCGTTTTCTTTTCTTCCCCCTTTGCCAAAGTCATACTTTTTCCCCCCGTTCTTTTCCTGCCTGACTTGCTCCTCCATAGCTATTCCACCTCCAGCTGTGAGGGTGTCAAAGAAAAAGATGAAATCCAGTTGAGGGGAAAAAATTGTCTGATTTCCATGGCCCTTTGTTCCCGGAGAGCACTCTCCCTTTGTGCAGACAGCAAAAAGTCGCTCTTCGGCTCTGTGTGTGCATGCCTGTGCGTATGTGTTTGTTAAAGTGGGTTTAAAAGGGGTACAAAAAGTATGGCCCATGGGCCGCGTGTGGCCAAAAGGGCTATTTTCGTGGTCCTCGGGGCCCCATAAAATCTTCGGTCCGCGAAATGCCCTCCAATTGCTCTCTCCATGGCATTTTCACCATGTATTCGGGGGCCCTTGCACCATTTTAGGCCCAGGAAAACCCTCTTACAAACTGGAAGTGATTTCTGGTCACTTGAAAAAAGGCTTAAAATGGTCAAGCGGGGAGCTTAAAAACATGCCAAAAATGTCCCCCACAGGCACCAGATGGCACCCGGGGGACATTTGGGGGACATAGGCCTAGATATAGGGCATTAAACTGAGATATGGGCGGGGGAGGAAAACAGTATTTTTGAGAACAGGCATTTGTCAAGTGCTCAAGATAATAGTCCAAATTTTTATAGGGAGAACTGGGCATATGGTACAAAAACCCAACAGTGGGAAAGAAAGAAATAAGCATCTGGGAGAGTGACCCATGGTCTTAGACGCCTCTGTCCTAAGCTCATGGGAGATAAATAAGATGAACTTGAACTCTTAACACAGCAAACCGGATACAATAGGCATCACTGAAACCTGGTGGGATGAGACTCACGATTGAAATATAATCATAGGGAGTACAATCTATTTCAGAGAAATAGAGCAAGCAGGAAAGGAGGAGGAGTAGCAATAAATGTCAGGGACATTTACATCTGTGAAGAGATCCATGACTTAAATCCTGGAAGCCAGGTTGAGAGCATCTGGGTAAAAATAAAGGGGGAGAGAAACAATAGTAATGCCGTTGTTGGGGTTAGATGATGCCTTCCTGGAAGAGATGATGAAACATTCAGAAAGGAGAGATTAGTAGCAATGGGAGATTTCCAAAACCCTGGTATTTGGTGGAAGTCAGATTCTGCCAAGAGTATCAAGTCCTTGCAGAGAATTTCATAGCCTAAAAGGTGGAAGAGGGGAAACAAGGCAAACAGCTATTTTAGATCTGATCCTAACCAACAACGATGACCTGGTTAATGCGGTGGAAATAGTGATATTCTTAAGTGGAAGCAACCAAGTTCTTCTGGAGTTTATTATTCAGCAGAAAGGGGAAGTCAAGCATAGTCAGACACACGTTTTAAGAAAGCCGATTTTAGTAAACTTAAGGAATGCTGGTGTGATCCCATGGTCAGGAATACTAAAAGAATAGGGAGTTCATGATGGACAAGAGTTTCTTAAAAGTGAGATACTGAAAGCAAAATTCCAAACGATTCCAATGAGGAGGAAACATGGGAGGTGCCTAAAGAATCCAGGATGAATGTCTGAAGAACTTTCAGCAAAGCTAAGATTTAAAAGGGACATGTAAAGAAATGGAAAAAGAGGGAAATCACCAAAGGGGAATTCAAACAAATAGCCAGTAAGTGTAGGGAGAAAGTCAGAAAAGCTAAAGTGCAGAGCAAACTTAGGATTGCTAGAGAGGTTAAAAACAATAAAAAGGGTATTCTGATGATGTCCACAGCAAAAAGACAAACAAGGAAATCCCAGGAGAGGATGGTGAAATGCTAGCATAGGACAGAGAAAAGGCAGGGCTACTGAACACCCTTTTTGCCTCGGTCTTCTCCCAAAAGGAAAACAGTGCTCAACCTGAGGAAAATGGAGTGGCTCAGGGAGCTAGACACGTTTAGAATATGGAGTGCATGTTTGGCCTGTTTAAATATTTGAAGGGAAGTCCTATGGAAGATGGAGCAAGCTTCTTTTCTGCTGCTCCAGAGATTGGGACATGGAGCAGTGAATTTAACCTACAGGGAAAGAGATTCCACCTAAACATTAGGAACAACTTATTCCGGTAAGAGCAGCTTGACAGTGGGATATGCTGCCTGGGAGCGTGACCGTGTCTCCTTCTTTCGAAAGTTTTTAAACTGAGGCCAAATGGTCATCTGCTTTGATTGTGTTGTCCTGCACGGCTGAATCGGGTTGGACCGGACGGGGCTGGGGGTCTTTTCCAACTCCATGATTCTATCAACAGGATGCCAGTCTCAGCGTTCAAGAACAATATACCGCAGAAGAAGCGCCATTGCCTTCTCAGGATATCTAGTCGGCCACTGGAGGAACAAAAACGCAGGAGCAGATGGCAATCTTTTTTTAAAACGTTTTTATGGCAGGGGGAGAGATGTGCCTGGCATCTCCCAAGGAGCCCACGTTTCCTGTGGGCCCCCCAGATCCGAACTTGATGAAGTCACCGGGAAAGCTCCCATTTAGCGTAAAAGGTCCTGGCCGAACTCCAACAGAAGCATTTCTCCCATCGCACAGACACCACGGCCAGATGGGAGAGGCCAAGGTGATGCAAGGGTGGGCGGACGGGCGGGGGGGGGTAATAAAAAGAGATGGAACGGTAGGCCAAGTGGGCAATTTAATTATTTAAACTTGACAGACTAAATTTCCACACCGGCAGAAGAGGACGCAACTCTGCTGCTCTCTAGGGAGTACGGCAGGAATCTATTCCCACAATGGGAATAAAATGCAGATTGCAGCAATGGAGGTAGGCTGAGGACAAAGGGGGTGAGGGTGAGGAGGAGAGAGAAGCCGGGATTTTTTAAAAGCAGTGGGAAAAGTGGGAAGACAGAGGAATAAACAGAACTGCTCCGGAGAAACTGGGATGGCTGGAGAGAATGCAACTTCCCTTTTATACAAGCTGCACAGCTCTGCCTGTAATATTTAACCTTTAAAACAAATACAAATTTATCAAACCATTTTTTTACCCGTTTTTGGCAGTCCATTTGGTCCCTGGAGAGTCCCTAGATTTTCTAGGGAGAAAAACGGGCTCCTGGACCAACATGATGTAGCATTTGAGCATTGGGCTATGACTCTGGAGACCAGGGTTCGGTCCCCTCCTCAGCCACGGAAACCCACTTGGGCACGTCACACACTCTCAGCCCCAGAAGGACCCGTGACAGGTTCACCTTAGCGTGGTCACGAGTCAGAATCTACTCGGAGGCACGCGACGACGACGACGGCAGCCTTCTGCCACGGCCCACTCCTACGATTCACTAGCCCAGCGGTTCTTAACCCTTTCTTTACCCTGTAAATATAATTTGTTGCCAGGGTCCCCCAAGACTTAACTCAAGATTTGAATATTTAAATTTAGACATAATTATTTAAATTTAGATTTAAATATTCAAATAAAGACTAAAGGAGGCTAGGATTCGAATCCCCACTCAGACGCCGGGTGGCCGTACGGGCACGGACCACGCCGCTCCCTCGACACCCGCACACCTCCGGCTGCCACATCCCCGTTGCTGCAACTGCTGTTGGCGTCCAGCATCAGGGCTTTGTGGACCCCCTATGAGGATTCCGTGGACCCCGCCAGGGGGCCACAGACCCCAGGTTCAGAGCCACCGCACCATCCCGTTCCAACGTGTAAGGGCAGAAACACAGCCAACCAGAGACACAAGATTCACCCAACCAGAAAATTAAAGAAGCAAGATTGTATAACTTCTTCTAGAGCCAGCAGATTGCAATCTGGGCTTTTTTTCCTTCTTCTAATTTGTTTTTCTTTTGCAACTATATCTTCTGCAACACGCGCACGCTTACTTTGATACTTGTCGGCATCTTTTATGCTTGGTTCCATTATTTTAACATGTATACTCAAACTGTGCAAATACTATGGCCCAAATTACACAGAAGGCAGAGTCCAATTTCATATCAGCTGCCTGCTTTGGAGCCTTGATCATACCTATTTTTGTAACAAGCAACAACCTGCTTTGAGATTATGAAAAACCTTGCCGCTCAAGGCTGGGGAGGGGGGCAAAGCAAAACAGATTGCGGTGGGGAGGCAGACAAACAGGAGAAGGAAGATGATGTTCAAGCCATCCGGGAGAAGGAGGGGAAAGAAATGTTTCAAACTCTTTAACCAAACGTCCAAAGGGAAATTTGGATGTGGTTGCAATTTTCCAGGCAAAAGCTCCCCATTATACAAAATGGCTAAAAAAGAAACACAGGGGAAAGTGATGCAAAGTTAGCATTTGGTTTGCATTCCATCATTAGGGTGCGTGCCTGCCTTCTCGGGCTTATTCTCTCCCCGGTGGGGGGAAAAAAAGAAAAGAGAAAGCCCCCTTCAAATGACATATAGGTTTGCCACAGCGTATCAATGCCTCCGTATTTATCCCACGCTGTAGGAGGGCTAGTCCTGTAATGTCATTTTTTTTAAAGAACGGGGGGAGCAACGCGGGGCGAAGGGGACAGAGGGAAGGGGGGCCGAGGAAGGAGCTCGGGAGGGGGGGCACGAAGAGAGAGAAAAAAAATTGGAAGCAAATGGTCCATGAACTAAACCGTGATGTAGAGCTATCGATGCCGCAAATGGTTTATTCATCCAAGTTGATATTGTTGTGCCTGGGACTGAATGAACTCTTTTCAGGGTGCCATATGAAGTTAAAGCAAGTAAATTTCTATCTTTCTCAGCATTAGCTGCCTCATTGCTCCTCAATCGGGCCTCACAGAGGCAGAAAATAGCTCAACCATCTGTTTTCAAATCCCTCCGGCTGGCAGGTCTTTGGGGGGGGGGGGTCGCTCGTGGGGGGGGGGTGGCCAGTGTGGGGAGAAGAGGAAAGAAAGACGGGGTGGAGGACTCACAGCTGCTCCGCTCTTCTCCGGGCTCCACTCTCACTACCCAAAAATACGCTCCAGAAAAGTGTTCGATTAGAACTCGGCGCTTTCGCCATCCCGTTTGAGAATCACAAGTGGGCACCAAATGCGAAAAGTTGATAAAAACCAGGAAGTACTGAACAACAGCAGTTCTTTAGCCCAGAGAGAAGGGACCGGTGGGGTGCCTCAGGGTTCTCTCCTGGGGGTGGTGTTGTTCCATAATTTATGTGGATGATGGAATATAGGGCACAATTATCAAATTTACAGATGGGGAGGGCAGGCAGTATACGGCGGGGCAGGATCGGATAGAGAGGGTAGAGAAATGCCCTCGATAACAGATCATTCTAACATCGGTATCGTTCTTTGTGTGAATAAATACGTGTTCTCAATCAGTTATCTTAACTGACTTTTGACACCATTCTTGCAAGATGACAGAATGGCTTGTTTAGAGTCACTTAGGAACTAAGGCCATTTCCGCACTAGACTGTTATAATGCTATTAGTCCACTTTCAACATCCTATGGAATCCTGGGGTTTGCAGTTTAGGGAGGGGCTTTTGAGGCCCCTCCCTAAAGTGCAAACCCCAGGATTCCATAGGATGTTGAAAGTGGAATAGCAGCACTATAACAGTCTAGTGCGGAAATGGCCTAACTCAGAAACAAGACCTTAAATGCTCAGAAAACTTTTTACCCTAGAAGTAATACCTAACTATTTCACTTTCTTCTCAGTGAAATCCAGTTTTGTCCATCAGTTCAACTTGATCTTCTATACTTTTTTTTGTTCTGTTTTGTTAACGTCTTGGTCTTTGGATTATTGATCTCAAGGGCTGCCAACACACCAAAATCTTTGAATATTTCCATTAATATTTCTATACCTTCCAAAGGATTTTCCAGAACTATCACCAAATCATCGGCAAATGTACCCATGCCCTGTGGATCCCTGCCCACAATCAGCCCTGTTTCAGCATGCATCACTCACATAGAGGTTCCCACTGAATGGAAGGATGTGAACCCAGAATAATGAATCATACAGAGATACAACAGGGAGTCTTCCTATGCTGGGTTCATTCTTCCATGCCTTTCCAGTGGGGTGGAAGTGGGAAAGGTAACAATGGGCTCCTAATCAGAGCTGAAAGGTAGAAGAGATGCCCATCCCTAGCAAAGGGCTGAGAGGAAGGAAGCATAGAACCATAGAATCATAGAAATGTAGAGTTGGAAGAGACCACACGGGCCATCCAGTCCAACCCCCTACCATGCAGGAACACCCTCAAAGCACTCCCGACAGACGGCCATCCAGAAAGGAATCTCCTTTCCTGCAGCTTGAATCCATTGCTCCTTGTCCTGGTCTCTGGAGCAAGTCCAGGACATTACCTCATACAGGGATGCAACAGGCAGCCTCCTCCATGGGCAGGGAATTCTGCTGCCTCTTGAAGTTGATAGTAAGTGGACGTTTCATACATGCCTGCTCACAGAGCAGAATTGCCCCTTCATTTGTCTCTAAGCTCAGGCTGATTACAAGAAAACACAGCCAAAGGAAGGAATCATAAAGAGAGGCAAGAGGCACCTCCTTTGAATGTAGGAGATTTGGACTCCCAGGAGCACAGAATCAAAGAATCATAGAGTGGGAAGAGACCCCAGGGGGCATCCAATCCAACCCCCTGCCGTGCAGGAACACCCATCAAAGCATTCCCAACAGATGGCCATCCAGCCTCTGCTTAAAAGCCTCCAAAGAAGGAGGACACTCTACCACATTCCATGGAAGCAGCAGCATCTTCCACTGCTGGACAGCTCTGACCGTCAGGAAGTTCTTCCTGAGGTTCCGGTGGAATCTCCTTTCCTGCAGCTTGAATCCATTGCTCCTTGTCCTAGTCTCTGGAGCAGCGGAAAACAAGCTTGCTCCATCTTCAACATGACACTCCTTCAAATATTTACACATGGCTCTCCCGTCCCCTCTTAACCTTCTCTTCTGTAGACTAAACATCCCCAGCTCCCAATCTCTTTTATATTTAGCAGTACATTCGTTTTCTCTTGCTACAAAGTAAGACCTCCGAGAATCGTCACCAGGAACGGCACAGAACATTTTCCAGACTCTGTGACTCTCTCCTCTCCCCACCGCACCTCGGTCCCTCTCCACGTACTGCAGCCTCAGCGACCGATTGTCTAATTAGTGCTGATGGATAGTTTAAGTAGTTGTGTTGAGCAGGGTGAGCCCGGTGGAGCGTGAAGTGAAAACGGCCAGGACCAGCAGGCAACAAAATCGTTCCGCTCCGTTAAGACAAAGAGGGTTCGTGGTGGGCCACCAGTTTCACCAGCGTGACAGGCCCGTACACAATGGTTCTCCGGAACACGGCATGGCTATGGGTCGCAAAAACGCCCGTTGGTCTTCCCCACGCCATGAATGCACGAGGCAGAAGAAGCAAATTGATATAGATGGACCCAGGCCATGAGGGTGACGGTCAGAACATGATTTTTGAATTTATGGATGAGACTTTAGGCCAAGCGGATAGGCAATTCTGGAACGCTAGGGGGACACTTTAGGTTCCTCAGGAGACCTTGGAAAGTAGCACCTCCAATACAAATAAAAACATCTTTTGCCCCTAAACTCCTTCTAGGGAGCACAGGGGCATTTTACCACATTTCTGGGGCCCTGGGCCATTTTAGCCCCTCTGTTTTTTCACAGATGAAAAGTGGGACACACTGTGGCCGAGCAACACCAGAGTGTGGTCAAGATGGCAAAAGTTATTAATGAAGAAGAACGGAAAAGCAAGGAGAGGTTGCAGCAGTTTGCTTTTGCTCAAGCCTCCTGGGAAGGGCAAATTCGGCCCCCTCCTCTCATACCTACTAACTAAGTGCACGTCACTTTTGCAGTTTGAACTTAGGCCATTTCCGCACTAGCCTGTTATAGCGCGACGATTCCACTTTCAACATCCTCTGGAATCCTGGGGTTTGCAGTTTCGGGAGGGGCCTACCGGCCCCTCCCGAAACTGCAAACCCCAGGATTCCAGAGGATGTTGAAAGTGAAACCGTCGCGCTATAACAGGCTAGTGCAGAAATGGCCTTAGTTTGCAGAAACTGAAGGATGAAGGGGGAAAGCAGGAGGATGAGAGAGAAACTGGGACATTTTAAAGGCATCTGAAAAAATGGGATGACGGAGGATTAATTGGGACTGTCCTTGCCAAACTGGGGCAACTGGAAAGCAGGGAGTGAAGAGAGGAACCAAATTTAAGATCCTAACCAAATTTAAGATTCAAGTTATTTTGAATTCCAATTATAATATTTTTTTTTTTTGATACGATTAAAATATGATTCAGGATTGTTGACACATGCCTCAAAATACAGCAAATAGGGATTTTCATAAAGTGCATCCTAAGTAACGTATGTTTGGCGAACGTGGGCAAGAAATGCACCGATAGGTTAACTGAAACTGGCACAGATGTGTGTTAGGCAAAACATATTTTTGTTAACAGCCACTTCCTGATGAGCGACTCACACCTCACAAATTTTGGCTCTCCCTTATTGCTATTTTAAAAACCCGGCATCCTTACCTGGAAGCTGCTTTGGCTGTGGAGACTTAACATTTTCTACTTTTTAACAAATAGATCACCAACAGTCTGTGCCATGTGATATATTATTATGGCCCGAACAGCCCAAACCCTTGCCATGGTGTCATAGCCCTTTTATTTCTCTAAATTTTGTTTCATGTCTCGCTTACCTTCGGGTTCTCCAAAATCCCAGCCTCGTAGCTTTGGAGAATGGAGAGGGGAAAGAGAAGAGAAAAAGCTCAGTTATCCATCAGTAATAATGGGAACCTTTCCAACACATGCCAGAACTTGTAGAACCATTTTGTCCTTCAAACATACTCTTGTCACCTGTTGCGTGCTCTTCCAAGAGCTCAGAGATGACACTTTTTTTTGGACTATACCTTCCAGCATTCCCCAGTGACTGGGGGATTCTGAGAGCCGCAGTCCAAAAAAGCCAAAATCTGTTGGAACAATACTCATATTCAAATTACTAATATTATAAAGAAAAGCTTCCTTATGTGACCGGAGTTCCATCTTCTAAATACGGTTGACACTGTTGATGAATATGTTGGGAAACAACACAAAACAATCCTGCTTTATATGATAACAAAAGCAAGGATAATGTACACCAGGGATTGGAAAAAGGAAAATTTTCCCAAAATTGATGATTGGCTGTTAGAAATATATGATTTGATGCAAATAGATAAACTGACATCATTGTCAAAAGATAAATCTTTCAAAAGGTTGAGAAAGGACTGGGAATGTTTGAGTAACTATCTAGAGAGAAAGTAGGGGGAATCATCAGTTATCACTTTGAAAGAGTAAAATACGCTAGCATTTTTTAAATTTTTCAGTGAAGATATATGATTGTATATTCCTCTTTCTTCCTTTCAAACACATAGGATATAAAGGACGTACTGTTCTTATGTACAATTTGTTAAGCATAATTTGCTCCGAGTTCGTATGATCTTATACAGTTTTGTATGATTATTTATAAGTGTTTTCTGGATTTAGATATGTATAACATATAATGATATACTAAACAATAAAAACCTCAAAAAAAAAAAAAGAGCTGCAGTCCAAAACAGTAGCTTTTCCAAGCTTTGACACGTCTCTATAGGCAAATGCACCCTCTCCAACATGTCACAGATGAAAACTGGAACATGTTGTGGCCAAGCAATGTCAGACTGTGGTCAAGAAGGCAAAAGTTATGGATGACGAAGACCACAGAGTTTAGGAATTTGGTTCGCATCAGTTGAAGTAAGCTGAGAACAACGGGAGAAAGTGGGAGGTGGAGAGAGAAACTGGGATTTTTAAAAAGCAGTTGAGAAAATGAGACGGTTGAAGATTAACTGAGACCACCCCTGCTAAAATGGGAGGGTATGAAGTTCTTGACTCCTCACCTGATGTGCATGAGGTTTTCATCCATGCTCCAAGGTTTGGAGGGCGTCACTGGAACAGGGATTCCGTGGTTCTGCAGAAAAGAGGAAGGAAAGAGAGGGGCAGTTAAACCTACGAAACATGACAGTGCTTTCTCTGGATGTTTGCTAACTGTACGCAGGCCTAAAGATCATATTACAGGCCAAGGAAACTCTGGTTGCCCCGATTTTGCAAGAGGTCTGCTGATAACCAGGTCCCTTGGAGGTTTCACACAATCGCCACAAGTCAAAGCCGACGACGGCAGTTAACCACAAAGCCGGAGGAGAGGCTCTACGAATACCACGGACTGCCAAAACGGCCAGCCAAGGGGGTCCTCCACCAAGCCAACCCAAACTCCCCCTAGAAGCCAAAAAGACCAAACGGAGGCTATTGTACTTTGGACATATCACGAGATAACATGTCTCCTTGGGGAAGGGAATAATTTTAATTAATTTTTGTTTTAAGTTTTTCATAATGCGATCACTTTTTAACTTTGGCATTATGTGAATTGTAAAAGGTGTCGGTGATAACCTTCAAAGCCCTACACGGCTCAGGTCTAGGTTATCAGAAGGACCAGCTCAGACTTTGAGATCTTCTCCTTTGACATCTTCCGCTTTGAGGCCCTTCCCTCTGTCCCACCACCTTTTCAGGTGCATTTGGTGAAAACACAGGAGAGACAGGGCCTTCTCCGTAGCTGCCCCCAGGCTCTGGAATTTCCTTCCCAGAGAAATCAGGCTGGCAGCCTCCCTACTTTCTTTCCACAATCTGATAAAGACATTTTTATTCAGACAGGTGTTTGATGTCTGATTATATCTGGAGGAAACGAACTGCAACATCATGTTGAAGGAGCTAAAGATTCCTAGAGAGAACATATTTTTTCCACGGCAGGGGCAAATTAGACTTTTTTTTAAAATAAATAAATTAAATAACCTCTGAATAATCAAGTCCACTAGTGCTGAACCTGCAAAAGTGGAGAGCTTACTACAGCATTTTCGTAACATCTTTTAGCATGTTGTCTTAGCTTTGGTTTAATTTAGTTCAGCTTCTTTTTAGTTTTAATTACGCATGTATACGGTTATGCATATTTTCTTTTTCTCCTTTCTATTGTTCTGAACTAATTAAATTGTATTAAAATTAATAAATATGATTTTTATAAAAGAAGCATGATAAACCAAGCATCAGTCATTGAAATTTTGAAAAAGATCAAGCCTAGGGCCATTTCTGCACCACACTATTATAGTGCTATTATTCCACTTTCAACATCTTATGGAATCCTGGGATTGCAGTTTAGGGAGGGGCGTTTAGAATTCTCAGCCAGAGAGCTCTTTGGCCTCAGTAAACTCCAAACCCCAGAATTCCACAGGATGTTGAAAGTAGAATAATAGCGCTATAACAGTATAGTGCGGAAATGGCCTAGGTCATGAGGAAATACACACACACACACACACACACTTTTAATTTTATTTAAAGCAAATGAGGAGAGCAGAAGCCTAAATGTTCTCTTTATTAATTAACCTATTAAGTTCTGTTTGCTCGTGACTCTCATTCAATAGAGGCAGACCGAGTGATTCACTGCCTCCTGTTTGGATTCAGAACAAATTGGTGAGAAGTCCCGTTTGCCTTTAAATCATCCGCACGCAGAGAGAATTTTGAATGCGGTGCTCTCACCCTGAGATTCCTCCCTCTCGCCCTGGGAACTGGGGAAGAGGATCTGGGGCGTGAGACTGAGGGCCAGCCCCTGAAATCTGCAAACCCTAGTTTGGAATCAGATCCCTCTTAGTCTTCTTTTTCAAAAAATTACAGAAGTTTTCCTTCCTTCCTTCCTTCCTTCCTTCCTTCCTTCCTTCCTTCCTTCCTTCCTTCCGTCCTTCCTTCCTTCCTTCCCTCCCTCCCTCCTCCCTTGTCTCTTAGTCTCCTTCACACGCATCCGCAAACGCACGCACGGAGCAGAGAGACAGCCGTAAACCTCAGCTCCGTTACAGGGTCACCCCACTCACTCAATTAGCCGGAGACATTTCTCTGGGTGAAATGGTCTGTGAAAACCGAGAGACTAAATACCAGGCACAGAATTAGCGGTTGATGTAGCAATGACACGGCTCTCAGCCTGACAAACAAGAGGCAGCGGGACGCGTCGATCGAGGAAGCGGTTTGGGGGCCGCCAAAGAAAGCCGGGGCTCCGCCGGCATTTTTTCCCCCAGCCGGCTCGGGTGTTTTCTGCAGACTTCACGAAAACACAGGGGCCGTTTCCACACTAGACGGTTATAGCGCTATGATTCCACTTTCAACATCCGATGGAATCCTGGGGTTTGCAGTTCAGGGAGGGGCCTCTGGATTCCATAGGATGTTGAAAGTGGAATCATAGCGCTACAACAGAATAGTGCAGAAATGGCTACGGACCCCATAGCGCTTCATTTCTTTGCTTTGCTGTTCGGGCAAAGGTTTCCGAGCGGCTGCGCAGCCAGGGAATTCTACTGCTGGAGTCGTTACCACTGTTTCTAGCCTGAGCTTGTAGGACATTAAGATATCATTTTGATATCAATAATTTGGCCTTCTGTACCCATTCCTCTCCACGTGCTCGTGGACCTCGCAAGCACGCACACAGGCACGGGCGATAATCGCTGCGATATTCCAAACAAATACAGGCAGGCCAGAAATAGGTGACCCGCCGCTTCAGGAGACCTCAAGGCAAGTCCCACATTACGTATGCACGCTACTTACAAAAGATCCCCTGCCCCGCGCAGGCAGCTTGATGAGCGGGCTATACAACGCTCAAGCACTCCGCGTTTGCATACTGGCTACTCTATTGACAATCTGGTCATAACTCAATCATCTAAAATACTGACCTTTTGGAGGCTTTGTCTCCAACCCAAAACTCGTTGTTTTCCCCGAGAACGGACTAGCCTGCGGCCACAATTTTCCCCATAAGAACCCCTGACTTCGAGTGCTTCCTCGGATCGCTCTTGGCTTCCGTCCCGCCTTGCTGTCGCTTTGTCCAGCGAGCCTTCGCCTCGGCCCCACGCGCTGAGAATCCACGCCCCCCGGCTTCTTTGCTTTTTCCGGGCTTCGGGACAGGTATAGCATTTCCCATACCAAACCTCCTCTCAAAATCCCGCTATCCGCTCCTACCTCTATTTCTATAGTTTCTCGTGTGATTGTGTTGCATACGCTGTTTGGCTGTATTTTAATAAAAATAACAATTATTCACGTCTGTTTGATCCTTGACTCAGCCTGACCCCGTAGACATAGGGTTCAAGATCTCGCTACGTTACCCTGCCTCTCGCATTGCAAACGTGTGCTCTGCGCTAATTCCCTCCCCATCGTTTGACCACGTTTAGGTGTCCCTCCCGGGACCCCCAGAAATCAGGATAACAGAGTCCACACTCCAACATGTTTGCGATGCTCACGCCAGGACTGAAATCTGGAGGAGATGTCACAAAGAGCGGGGAGCGGGTGCCCAAACAAACACACACACCCCCCCGAAGGGCAGAGCAGAAATGATCAGAAACTCTGCATGCTCAGGACATATGTACGCTCAGCCCTCCACATCTGAGAGTTTAACTTGCAAAGATGTGATTATTTGTTTCTCCAAACCTTGCCCCCTCACTTCAAGCACTTCTTTTCCAGGGGAACCTTCCCTCTCGGCGGCTCCAATCAGGCCACGCAGCCCTTTAAAAACTGGCTCGTAAAGCACTCGGCGTGGGGCTGCCTTTGGAAACTGTCCAGAAATTTTCAGCAGGGTCAAAACACGGCAGCCAGAATGGGTAACCGGGGCCAGTTACAGGGAGCGACAACTCCCTTGCTAAAACAGCTCCGTTGGCTACCTGTTCGTTTCCGGGCACAACTCAAAGTGCTGGTTATGACCTATAAAACCCTATACGGCTTAGGTCCGGGCTATTTCAAAGACCGTATCTCCCTGTACAAACCAGCTAGAGCCCTAAGATCTTCAGGGGAAGGTTTTCTCTTGGTCTCACCGCCATCCCAAGACCTCTCGGTGAGGACACGGGAAACAGGGCCTTCTCGGTGGCTGCTCCCACCCTCCGGGACTCCCTTCCTCAGGAAGCCAGGCTGGGCCCCTCCCTGCTCTCTTTCTGCCGGCGGACTAAACCATTTCTTTTTAAGCCAGCTTTTCTATGAACTGGGGAGCTTCATTGATTACCTTGTTTTAAAAATATGAATATGGTTTTGGGTTTTATCATTTTATACATTTTAATAGTTTTAAATGTTTTTAATGTGTTTAATTTATTGTTGGAAGCTACCTTGGGTCCAATTCTGGGAGAAAGGTGGCATACCAATGTAATAAATAAGTAAATAAAGTCCTCCCTCCACATTCACTAGGGTTAGGGGCACAGGACCCCCGTGAACGTGGAAAAACCATGAATAACTCCAGGCCCTCCCAAACCATATTTAACACAAAAAAAAGTATGATCACCCTCTTCGACCCACTGTGGATTC
This sequence comes from Cyclura pinguis, assembly GCA_030412105.1. Taxonomy (NCBI): domain Eukaryota; kingdom Metazoa; phylum Chordata; class Lepidosauria; order Squamata; family Iguanidae; genus Cyclura; species Cyclura pinguis. The sequence continues at coordinate 15,971,293 of CM059613.1, read as the reverse complement.
CTTTCAGGCATCGGGGTTCCTTCCCAAGGCAGAAGTGGGGGGCTGGTGGGGCTCCCGGCCCCCTCCCCGGCTGCCCCCCACCATTTTTGAGAGGGACTTGCAAGCCTCTTTCGCAGTTTCTCAGCCTCGCGAGGCTTGCGGTCCCTGTTAAAAATGGCCCAGGGAGGCAGCAGAGGTGGCAGCAAAGAATCCGTGAATAAGCAAATCTGCAAAAGTGAAACCTGCAGATGTGGAGGGCTTGACTGTACAGTCCTTTATTTTGCAACTTGATGCTGCCTGCTTTTTTATTTTTAACTTCAATCAATCTCAGCCAAAGAGGTAATGAAGATTCAGGAACATTGCAGGTTCTGGCATGACCTCTTCATACACAAATGGAAGGTCATGCAAACTGTTACTCCCATTATAGTCAATGGACACAACGGGTATACACCCTCATGGGCATGTTGCATCCACTGACTACAATGGGATAAGACACTCGTATTTTTGTTTTACATGGAGGCTTAAAGGAGGACGCACTGTATTACTACTGGGGGAAGCTGTTTCCTAACAGATCCAGCCTTCATATTTTTTTTCCCTAAAGCGATAACAACCTGAAATAGACTACTTTTTTTCACACATTTTTCTTCTAAAAAATTACAACTTTAAAGTGTTACGAACGAGAAATAGAAAGAACATTCACAGTTTTTCTCCCCCTTAACAGACAGAGACAACCTGTCGATAAAATCATGAACTCCCACGAAACTTTTCCGCATTCCGAGACAACTTTTGGTGAAAAATTCGTTTGCACAAAAAGTTTAACTTTTTTTTGCGCTAAACCATATTTCTGGACAAGACAAGACACAAAAGACACTGTTCTCTGCTCAACAATATAGGGTTGGGAGGGTACGAAAATATCTTAGCGTATGAATGAAGTCAGGAAAAAAAGTCTCCAACTGTGGAAAACTACTGAAAACTAGGCAACACCCTTTTTTATCACACTCAACACCCGCAAGAAGAAAACATTTAAAATTACTGATACGAAAATGAGGAAAGAAAAGCGTCGCATCGCTAGCACACAAAGATAGACCGCTAAGAGTTTGGAGCTGTTTTGAACCCCTGATTAGGGGAATAAAGTATTGCAATATGTTCATAGGGTAGTGCGTGTGTCCCCATCTATCTATGTATGTCTATGGAGCCAGGGGTGGGCCGTGCCGGGAGGGTAACATGCAGCCATAAAGAGAGAATTAGCTTCCACGGTCCACTTACGCCTCTTATCCTCACCCATTCAGCATAAACAAAGAGGAGCTTTAATTGACTAACGAGCCCTTGAAAGCTAATGGAGCAGCGAGGCTGCTGGGGTGTGAAGAGAGGGGGGTCTCTCCTCCTTTTCATGGGTGGCGGAGGGTGGGCATCTGTAAGTTTGGGAGCCTGCCCTGCCTCTGACGGGCGGGCAGAAAAAAGGACACCGGGCAGCAGAAGGAAAGGAGGCAGATTTCTCATGAGTCTAAGCATTTTGTTCCAAAGATGAAACTGCCAAGATAAGTTTTTCCTCCTTGCCTTACTTCATCCCAGGTAAAAAGCAAAACTTTCTGCCCTTCGCATTTCTTACCATCCAACATTTCACAGAGGAAAGCCGGGACACATGTGGCCGAGCCACCTAGGAGAGTAGTCAAGACGGGAAAAGTTATTAACATGGAGTGACAATTTAGGAGAATTTGCAGAAGTTTGCTTTTGCCAGAGGTTCTTGGGAAGAGTAAGATTCTCCTCCTTTCTCTCCTCTCCCCCAGTGAGTTAAGCCAACGCGATTCTTGGCTGCATCAATAGGAGGACGGTGTCCAGACCGAGGGAGATAATGGCACCACTCTATCCTGCTTTGGTTAGACCTCATCTGGAATCCTGTGTCCAGTTCTGGGCACCTGAATTCAAGAAGGATACTGACAAGCTGGAGCGTGTCCAGAGGAGGGCGAGCAAAAGGGTGGAGGATGTGGAAGCCACGAAGCCCTATGAAGAGTGGCTTCGGGAGCTGGGGATGTTTAGTCTGCAGAAGAGAAGGTTAAGAGGCGGCATGGGAGGCACATTTAAGTATCTAAAGGGATGTCATGTCAAGGAGGGAGCAGGCTTGTTTTCCGCTGCTCCAGAGACTAGGACAAGGAGCAGTGGATACAAACTCCAGGAAAAGAGATTCCATTTAAACTTCAGGAAGAACTTCCTGATGGTCGGAGCTGTCTGGCAGTGGACTCTGCTGCTGCCTCCATGGAGTGTGGTGGAGTCTCCTCCTTCTTTGGAGGTTTTTAAGCAGAGGCTGGATGGCCGTCTGTCGGGAGTGCTTTGATGTGTATAGCAGGGAGTTGGACTGGAGGGCCCCCGGGGCCTCTCCCAACTCTAGGACTCTATGAACTTCTTTTGCACTTTAAATGTCATTTGCAACAACTGAAGTATGGAGAGGATAAAGGGGGAAGGTAGGACAGCAAAGAGAGGCAGCATAGTGTAGCAGTTTGAGCATTAGACTATGACTCTAGAGACCAGGGTTTGACTCCCCACTTTGCCCTGGAAGCCCACGGGGTGGTGACCTTGGGTGTGTTACACATTCTCAGCCCCAGAAAACTCCATAAGTTCGCCTTAGGGTCTCTAATAAGTCAGAAATGACTTGAAGGCACACAACGAGAACAAGCCACAAGAAACCTTTACAGCCACCTGCAGCATGTCTCCAGCATCCCTCCGTTTCTGCCTGGTGGGCTCTTCCAAGGGAAAGGGGTTTTGCTCCAGATCCCTGCCTAGAATGGGGAAGGTGGTGCACTGAAACTTGGAGTCAAACCTGCACTGCATTATTTCAAATTCTGAGCATCCTGATCCTTTGGAAAGGACCACCAGAAGTCAGAAATGACTTGAAGGCACACAAGAATAAGGGAGCAAAGCCAGGATGTTTCAAAATTAACCACGATTAACCAGGACTGTCCCTGGGACCATTGGGACCATCAAAATGTTTGCAGACACAAGGGCTGATGTTGCATTTCTCCTGGCTTACCTGGGCTGGGCTTTCTGGTCAGTTAGCCAAGGAGGCCCTCCCACCGGCTGTAAGTCCACCGAGGATTGCTTGAGGAATTCCACCTAAAACTTGGAGAAACCTCAGCCTTAAATCCTAAGGACCCCCCCCCTCCTAATCTGAGGGCAAGGTTTCGCTGAATGAGCCTCAGAAATGATAAATTTCTGAAAGACTGGAAACTGTTTGTGGATATTTTGAGCAATGTGGACTCCAACGATATAGTACTCTGTGATTATAGTTACCAGCAATTCCAGCAAGTTGCACGTACTTAGACTTGTAATGGCAGAATAAGACATTTTCTATTAAACAGTTTTTATTTTCCTTAAAGTTTTTAGGAGGTCAGAGTTCTTTTGCGTCCTCGTGAGCTGGCGATTTGTTAGGTGGAGAAGCGTTTTAGTAATGGTGCTATAGTTTTAGTCTAACTTAGTTTTAGCTGCGTTATTGTGGTGTGCCTTCACTTACTGAGACCCTAAGGCAAACCTATCATGGGGTTTTCTGGGGCTGAGAGTGTGTGACGTGCCCAAGGTCACCCAGTGGGTTTCCACGGACGAGCGAGGAATCGAACGCTGATCTCCAGGGTCGTAGCTCAACAGTCAAATCACTACACCAAACTGGCGCTCAGTTTTAGCTTTAGGGATATACGGGAGCCAGGTTATGCAGTGGTTTGAGCATTGGGCTACAACCGTGGAGGTAGAGGTTTGAGTCCCCACTCAGCCGTGGAAACTCACTGGGTGACCTTGGGTGGGGGTACAGCAATCCAGGGTCCTTTGCAGGAGGAGAGAATGGATCTGCTAAACCTCTCCAAGCTCCCCACCCCTGCCTTAAACTGTAGTTTATTTAATGTGCGCACTAAACTGTTGGGACTACCACACCCTCCGAATATCCTGGGCCATTTCTGCACTGCACTGTTAACAGTGCTGTTATTCCACTTTCAACCTCCTGTGGAATTCTGGGGCTTGTAGTTTCCTGAGGCCAAAAAGCTCCCTGGCTGAGAATTCCAAATGCCTCTCCCTAACCTGCAAAGCCCAGGATTCCACAGGATGTTGAAAAGTGGAATAAAAGCACTGTAATGGCCCCGCTCTGCCAGGAACGGCCCTGGTTAATTCTCTTCCTTCCCACTTTCTCGGCTGCTTTTAAAAGTCCCAGTTTCTCTCTCCGCTTCCCAGTCTCCTCCCGGCTTCATTCTCAGCTCACTTCGATGGCTGCAAACTGAGTTCAAAGCACAGAAGCCACTGGCAAGAGATTTTGCCCTTCTCTGCGGGCTCAATGTGGGTTCGTTCTTTCTCTTTTTTTCCAGGGTTACCTAAATTCAGTCCTCATATTCCAAAGTTCCTTTGTTTAAAATAGCAGTTTTGCCTGTTCTTCCTCCTTAGTAACTTTTGCGCTCTTTTAGCCCGCCGTGCTCTTGATGCGGCTCGGCCACATGCGTTCCCAACTTCCTCTTGTCAAATGTTGGAGAGTACGGGCTACTTGGGGGTCCCCTCCCTCCATCTCCCTTTTCTGCCCCCCCCCCCACATCCTTTGGCTGTGGCTCAAAGTGCTACAAAACCTCCCAGAAATCGGTTTGATTAGAGCTAGAGAAAACAAATGGGCCCGGACAGACCTTCGCAAGCCTCTCAGCTGCACTTTAGAATCCGAGGACAATATTATGATGGCGAATGAATAGGTACGCGCACGCACACGCACACGAAAAAAACCCCATTTGTCCTCTATTAACCAGCCCCCTCCCCAGCCCTGCCAATGGGTTGAAAAGTCCTTAAAACACTACTTCAGTCCAATTTAATTGCTTTAAGGAGGCCCCCAGCCTCCTATCCGATTGTGGAGGCTTTTTCAATTTCCCCCTTCCAGAATAATAAAAGGAATATAGACAAGGCACACTCCATCTTCTGCAGAATAACAGCATTAACAATGATAAAAATAAACACACTACACGCACACGCACACACTGGGAGCGATCTTAAAGAAGGGGCCCATTTGACTGTTTGACAACATATGGGAGGCTCTTATAAATCCTCCTCGGAGGAGGAAATAACAGATGGCAAAATAGACCCCTGGACAAGGCAAAAGAGTTCGGGGGTTCTTGAACGTATTTTTAAAAAGGGGAAATAAAAAGGGATACAGCGGCCTCCGAAATTCTCAGCTCCCCCCATGCAGCCCATCGTTTCCAACTCGGGCTCTCCACTTTCTCGGCATTATCCGCCAGGCCTTTAAGCGGCAGCTATTTTTTATTATTTTTATTTAAAAGAAGTGGAAGGGGAGGGGTTGTGTGTGTGGGGTGGGGGGGGGAGAGAGAAAACCTCGAGCAATTTTCTGGTTTATACACAGAACTGCTCTTTTCTTTTTGATTGATTGAGCCCAGTTGTCAAGCATTTCCGTAAAAGTCGCCGGAAAAGAGAGGTTCCCTGGAGCGCCTGGAAGGGACCTGATGCAAAACTTCTAATATGTTTTATTGCAACTTGTTCTTCAAGGAAAAAAAAAAGAGAGATGGAAAGATAGGAAAGGAAGGAAAGGGGAGGGTGAAAGAGGGGGGAGAAGAAAAGCAAGGAGCGAACGCATTCGCGGTGTCTATCACGTAAGCCACCGAGGTGGGACACGTCTCTCTCCCTTTAAAGTAGATTACAATTAACATCTAGGTAATTACGGGCCATTTTAAAAAAAAAATTAAAGAAGAAGAAGCGGAGGGGGGGAAATCCTCAGCCACTGCCACCACCATCGCCTCCCCCTCAGAAAACAACGACGGAGCAGAAGTCTCCCGCGGGGCGGCTCTAATTGCCACTGTAACAAGGAAGGCGAGACTGCGCACCATTGTGCTAAGCTGAAATCCAAAGTGCCCTTTGAGGTTAGAAAATTAAAGGTTCGCTGGGAAGAAAGAAGCCAAATAACACGTTGCAGCTGCAAAGAGGAGAAGGGGGGAGTTTTAAGCGCTCCGAGGAGTTCTGATCCCTCGCTCCGCGACACCCTCCGACCCGCGCTCATTTTCCAAAGGTTTGGGATCGCTCAGAATTGGAAACAAGACCGGGCCGGGTGGACGACAGGTTTCGGTGCACCCCCTTCCTCCCATCCTAGGACGTGATCTGGAGTGAAACCCCTTCCTCTGGAGAAAACCCACCAGCCAAGAGCAAATTCCTGCCTCAGGGGTGCTGGAGGCGTGCAGCAGGGGGCCTCTTGGGGTTTCCTAGGGCTTGCTGCTGTTTTACGCGTGCTTTCAAGTCCTTTCCAACTTACGGCAACCCTAAAGCAACCCCGTCGGGCGTTTTGGGGGGCTGAGAGTGTGTGGCATGCCTAAGATCACCCGGCAGGTTTCCATGGCCCAGTGGGGAACGGAACTGGTCTCCAGAGTTGTAGCCCAATGCTCAAACGACACCATAACGGCTCTAATAAAAAGAGAATTATTTCAAGGTGATTTGCCATTGCCTTTCTCTGAACAGAAGCCGGGTGGCCATCTGTCAAAGGGAGTGCTCTGATGGAGTCTTCCTGCATGACAAAATGGGGCTCGACTGGATGGCCCTTGGAGTCTCTTCCAGCTCCAGAATTCTATCAGATGAAGCAAATTCTGGGAATCTAGGAAGTTTTGAACTGAGATTGAAGAGCCAAGGGGAAAGGAAGGAGACCCAGAAATGTCCAAGGAAGCATCTCTTGGATTATGGAGCAGTGAGTGAAAAAGGACAAAGCTGAACTCTATTCTGCTTTGGTTAGACCCCATTTGGAATCCTGTATCCAATTCTGGGCACCTCCATTCAAGAAGGATATGGACAAGCTGGAGCGTGTCCAGAGGAGGGCGACCAACATGGTGGAGGGTCCGGAAGCCACGAAGCCCTCTGAGGAGCTGCTTAGGGAGCTGGGGACGTTTAGTCTGCAGAAGAGAAGGTTAAGAGGGGACGTGACAGCCATGTTTAAATATTTGAAGGGGTGCCATGTAGAGGAAGGAGAGGGTTTGTTTTCTGTTGCTCCAGAGACCAGAACAAGGAGCAATGGATTCAAGCTGCGGGAAAGGAGATTCCACCTGAACCTCAGGAAGAACTTCCTGACGGTCAGAGCTGTCCGGCAGTGGAAGATGCTGCCTCAAACAGAGTCTCCTCCTTCTTTGGAGGTTTTTAAGCAGAGGCTTCATGGCCATCTGTCAAAGGGAAGGCTTTGATGTGGGTTCCTGTATGGCAGAAGGGGGTTGGACTGGATGGCCCCCGGGGTCTCTTCCAACTCTATGATTCTGTGAGCCAAGGGAGAGGAAACCCTTTGTTGGGTGAGAAGCTTGGAGTTCTTAGAAGGAAGACCCTGAGCAAGCTGGTAAAAAGAAATGAGGGCTGAAAGATTGGGAGAGGGGAGCTAGGTTGTGTAGATGTGCAGGTCATCAGTTTCTCTGCTGCTGGGGTATTTGGGAGACATCATCTCCTCCTTTGGAGGTTTTTAAAGAGAGGCTGGACAGCCATCTGCTGGGAGAGCTTTGATTATGTATTTTTGCATGACAGAAGGAAGTTGGACCGGATGGCCCATGAAGTCTCTTCCAACTCTAGGATTCTATAAAATATTCTGAAAACACAGACGCCCCTCTTCCGTGTTGCACCAAGCCGAGCAAAATGTCATGCAAGGAGGAGACAACGGGAGGATTCCTCTGCGGTGGCCCCTCAACTGTGGAACATCTTCCCCTTGGAGGCCCAATTGGCACCAACATTGCTTCTGTTTAGGCGTCAAGTGAAAACACGGTTCACAGAAACATTGGTTTTACAAAAACTTGTCCATGCATTTCCCTTCAATCCATTTGAAACCATTTTGATTCTTTCAATCCGCCTTTTAACTTGTAAATCTTTCAATATGTTTTCTTAGCCTTTAAAGATTATTTCAATTATTTATACAGATTTAAATTTGTTTAAAGTGGTTTTATCGTATGCCACCAGATAAAGAGCAGGAGATAAGTATTTTAATAAATAAATTAAAATCAATGTCAGAGAATTCGTTGAGCAGAATTTGGAGATCGAGTTCTGCTCGCCTATGGATCTGGACCCCTAATTGCAACAGGAAGGACAGGTCTTCATTAGCCTGTGATTTTAATGTACACAGAAATCTCAGCACAAAAAAGAGGAAAAAACGGCAGGTGGGGATTTTTGTGTACCTTGGCGTATTCCATCAGGTCACTCCGACCTCGAAAACGGGTGTAGAACTCCTCCATTCTCCACGGAGCGATAACCTGTATGGGGACAAGAAGGAACTGGTTACGGCGAGTTGGGGAGAAGGGAGTGTTCTGACCTCCGTCCTTTGGAGTTAAGTTAGACGTTTCACGGATGAAAACCAGGATGTGCAAAAGCAACAGTGCTCAAAAGGTTGCGGCCAGGCAAAAAGCAAACAAGAATTATTAACAAGGAAGAAGTGAGAAAACGACAGTGGACCCTCCACTTTTGCGAGATTTCAAGACACAAAACCTTTGCAAAAGTGGAAAAACTGCGAATAACGCTCCCTGCACCTATTCCCTTGCCTTTTGCATTGGCACGCATTCTCCATGCCCAGGCAAAAGGCAAGGAAATGGAGGGGAGGGGAGAATTCGACTCTTTTGCCCAAGCATGCCTTCCTTCCTTCCCCACACCCACGCAAAAAAAAAAAAAAAGGGCAAGGGAATAGGAAGAGGGAGCACATGTGGAGAGAAGGAAGGCACATGCATGTCTCTCCTCCACTATTCCCTCGCCTTTTGCTTGCGTGCACCCCCAGCAAAAGAGCAAAGGAATGAGAGGAGGAGAACGGGGGGGAAGGCACCAACATGTAAACTCGCAGATAATCAAATTCACGAAGGTCGACCTCACAAATGTGGAGGGGAGATTTTACCACGTCAAGCAGAGAAAGGCCGGAAAAGAGTTTTAAAAAATCTGAAAAGGGGAGGTAAAGAATCTACCAAGAAAGCAAGACTCTCTCCCTCTCCTCTCCCGTCTGTTAACTGGGAGCAAACTGCTTCTGCACTTCGACCTTGGTTTGCAGCAGTTGAAGAAAACTGAGGACAAAAGTGGGAAGAAAAGAGAGGAACTGGGGCCATTTCTGCACTACACAGTTGTATTGCTATTATTCCACTTTCAACATCCTATGGAATTTTGGGGTTTGCAGTTTCCTGAGGCCAAAAAGCTCTCTGGCTGAGAACCCTAAAGGCCCCTCCCTAAACTGCAAACCCCAGGATTCCACAGAAGGTTGAAAGTGGACTAATAACACTATAACAACATATTGCGGAAAAGTCCTAGGACTTTTTACTAGTCAGCCAGCAAAGCGGGACAGGAGAGGTTTAATTGGTCACGCGTATGTTCCTGGAAGCCCTGATTCAGCTTAAAAATAAGACGCACGCTTGTTTGAAAGCCACGGTGCTTTTTTTTGCTGCTACCGCATCAGTGCCGCGGAGGAGCATCTCCCCCCATGATGGCTTTGTGGGGTGCCAATGAGGCCTCCTGACCCCTTGATTTTATCCCCCCCTCTTTCTCTTCCTCCCAACCATCTACTGGAATCAATTCCTACATTATGCGAGGAGAGTTTCAAAGGCTTTGCAAGAGCCAGAAGCGCCTCGGAGCCATTAAGCATCCTCGTCAATCTCAACAAAGAAAGGTAACCCAAAACCCCGCCAAGCTGCCACTGTAACTTAACAAGCGCCCCAACCGGCCTGGGGCAAGGAACACGGGAGGCAGGGGTATCCCCTTACCTTCGCCCGGCTCGGGATGGGCTGGCTGGGGTTAAAACGGCAGGGCAATTAAAAGATCAGGCCCAAAAATCCTACCGAGAGCCAGGAACGACTGCTCCCTTGCTAAGTAGTTTCTGTTTTCCTTTTTAGGGATCTACTTAACCATCTGGTTAGAAGAATGAACTGAGAGTTGTGCTGCCTGAGATTCAAAAGGACTTCAGTAAAGAGGGAATCAAGGAATACGGAAGGATGTCAGGGTTGGAATAGCTACTTGGACTCATCAGAGAAAAGTCTGTGTCGTGTTAGAAGAAGTGAAAATACTATTGTTTAATCTTTTAGAGAGGCGGTGATGTTTAGTGGTTTGAGCGCTGGACTGCAACCCTGGAGACCAGAGTTCGATTCAGGTGACCGTGGGTGGGTCACAGAATCTCAGCCCCAGAAAACCCAGAGACAATTTAGGGTCGCCGTAAGTCGGAAACGGCTTGAAGGCCCACAACAGCAACAACCTTTTAATAGATTTTAAAAATATGTCCCGAATTAACCAGGCAACAAATGATAAAGAACAGCTTTTCTTTTCTTATTACAAACTTAAAAAAAATAAACATTAGGCACACCAAGTGTTTGAAAAGGGTGGCTTTTTCTTTTTCTTTTTCTTTTTCTTATGTGTGTGTTCTGCTCATGCTTGAAGGTTCAGTAATATACTTTTTTCCCCTTTCTTCCTACACTGTTTTATTCTGTATAATATGTCAGGTTTCTTTGCAGTTTTAATAAAAATTATTATTAATAAAAAAAACAGTAATGCACTGGAACACACATACGCTTCCTTAACTGAGGTATACCTGAGCATACATTATCTGAAAATGAAAGAAAGTGTGGTCACTTTTCTTCAGAATTATCTGAATATTATTTATATTGACTATTGGGCAAGAACCTACATCTCAGTCTACATTTTGTAATTTTCCAAACGGTAGCTATGTTGCAGAAATTCGTAAACGGTAAAAATGCATTTTGGGCAAGAGCGCTCCAATGTCCACCAGCCACTTCCGACGTGCATCAAGCATTCCTATTGTGGTCGAGCATTGCCTCGTCACGCCGCTGCTGCGCAACAGGTGGCCGCACACCGTACCATCACACGGAAGGCCACTGGCAAAGACGCAACTCCTACACAGACTGCCAAACATTATATTTAAACTATCTATATTACATGCTAAAATATTTTTAAATATTTTTTTAAGAATTAAACCTATACACTCAAATTATTTTACTCACATGCAGATGGAGCTAATTAATCCAAACAACCATTTTTTGTGTACAAGCAAAAACATGCTTTGTAATTCTGTTTGTTTCCCTTGTTGACAGCCTTTGTTTTCCGTTTCATTCATCCGTTGGCATTTGTTTGAGTACTTAAAATGTTTACTGATTTCTTTTCTTTGAACAACATTTCCTGCTGGCCCAGGGGTGACGATGTGTCAGGATGCTTGACTCCTATCATAAGTATTTGCTGGATGGGTAAGGGAATATATAATAGAATAGATCAGCCAGCCATGCATGGTCACAATCTGCTAGAGTCTTGCAAAGGACCGGTTGTTAATTGTTGATTGCAACCATGTATCTCAGAGCTTTCCAAACTTTTCATGTTGGCAACACGCTTTTGAGACATGCACCATTTCACAACACAGTAATTCAGTAAGTAGAGGCAGCCTCTCCACGCGGGCCTGGCCTGCCCCCGCTGGGGTCTTCCTTGGCCGGGGGTGGTGGCGGAGGCCATTACGTTCACGCAACACACCTACGTACCACAATTGACACACTAATGTATTGCAACACGCAGTTGGGAAAGGTCTGATGTATCCTGTGGAAGGTGGCCTGGGATTCCAGGGAACCAAATGGTAAGTTGCTTTATTGTTCATTTCTAAATATATTTAGGCAAGGAGGAGAAGATCAGAGGGGGAAGAACGAAAGTATTGGAAAGGTGTTACGAGAACCGGCAATGCTCACAGATAAGAAGACAGGAACTCGTTCCTCTCTCAAGGATGAAAAATATGTAAACAACACAGGGTCTGGGAAAATGCTTAAATTGGTGGGATGATGTGAGATGTATGGTCTTCACCAGTCATAGCTTTGTGCGCCTACATTTGTATGACAAAGTAACTATCCTGTCTGCTGTAGTTTCTGCAGCCTCTAAGGAATTGTGCTGTGTTGCTTGCCTGCTGCAAATAAACATTGCTATTTAACTCCGAGTGAAGTTTGTGGAGAGCAAGTTATCCAGGGCATGACAAAATGATGGCAGTTGAAACATCATTAGCAGTAATCCTGAGGACCAACATTTTGGTTTTCCCACAACACTGCACTACAAGATAATTCACCCTTCTGTTTAAAAAATTGCTGCCTCAACTCTATCTCTCCCCTACATTTCTCTAGAACCATTCTGCAACAGGGCCTTCTGGGCGAAAAGGAAATAAAATTCAGCTCCATCCACTACCTCAGGGTTGTCAAATCTCAAGGCTTGGTCCTAAGCCTCCAGTGATAATAAAGGTGATAAAAGATGATAATACATATCCGAAAACAAGAGAAGAATTAATAAACTATGGTTTCACTTCTCACTGGCTATTACATAGACAGCTATTAAGACTGATAAAAGAATAAGCAACATAGAATCAAAAGAGAGCAAGCTAGACAAACTGTTAACAGCTAACATTGAACACCAATTGGGAAAGATTTATAAATTCCTATTAAATTTAAACCTTGAACAAGAAGTAACAAAAAGAAAGCAGGATCAAATGTGCTCAGAATATAGGATCCTCGATTCAACTTAAGAGTTGGGAAAAGCCTTGGAGCTCAACGTTAAAGTTTATAATACCAATAACTTTAAGGGAAAACTATTATAAAAAGTTACACAGATAGTACCTCTCACCGACCCAAATTGCTAAGATGACCAATAACAGATTCTCCAGTTCTGAGGGTCTCAGCTGCAAGCAAGAGCAAAGGGTTGTGTGCAAATTTCCAGCTCATCTAGGAGAGCAGCATTTTGACACAAGTCCCACATTTTAATGGATTTGTTGATGCAGCTTGCAAAGATTTTGCAAGACGTCTCTGCAATTCCCTTAGTTAGCTTCCTCCTTTTCCCCTGTCCCTTGGGGCACCAGGGCTCACCCTCTGCTCTGCTCTTCATGCACCTTCCGGCTAGAAACCAGGAGCCCTAGTGAGAAGTGGTTGGGCCAATGCTCTTCACAGAGCTCCTTACCTGGATCTGAGGGCAGAGGGCATAATAGGTGAGCTCGAACCGAATCTGGTCGTTTCCCTGAAAAAAAGAGAGGAAAAATTTGAGACCAAAGAATGGTCACCGTCTCGGTTTCCATAGCCAGGCGGGGAATCAAACCCCGGTCTCCAGGATCACAGTCTCACAGTCTCACACTCAAACTACTGCACTCAAATCACTCTTATTAGTCTGGAGGGCAGAGCTAAGAGGAGCCATGAGAGCTATGTTTAAATATTTGAAGGGATGTCATAGGGAGGATGGAGAAAGCCTACTTGCTGCAGCTCCAGAGACTTCCGCACTTACGCAGCAACGGCTTCAAACTTTAGGAAAAGAGATTCCGCCTAAACATTAGGAAGAAGTTCCTGATGGTAAGAGCAGTTCAACGCTGGAATACTGGGCTGCCTCCATGGAGTGTGTTGGAGTCTCCGTCTTTGGAGGTTTTTAAAGAGAGGCTGGGTGGCCACCCGTCAGGAATGCTCGTTTGTGTCTTCCTGCACGGGGTAATGGGGTTGGACTGGATTGCCTTTGGGGTCTCTTCCAACTCTACAAATCTATGATGATTTAGGTGTCTAAAAATTTATTTTTTTGTGAGAGAGGGTCCCTAGCCTTCCACAACTGCCCACCCCTCTCTAAAGGACAATGACGTGCAATGCCATTTCTATGGGCTGTCAAAAAGTCTTGTGTCCATTGACACATGTCGGTCCTAGGAAGAGGCAATCCGCAGGGGAGAGGTCTGTCTTCTTTACTTTAGTGTGTGTATGTGTGTGCGATTTATTATTTATTCATTTAAGTTCAAGACCCAGACCATTTCCACACTGCACGGTTATAGCGCTATTATTCCATTTTCTCCATCCTATGGAATCCTGGGGTTTGGAGTTTAGAGAGGGGCATTTTAGATTCTCAGCCAGGGAGCTCTTTGGCCTCCGGAGACTACAAAGCCCAGAATTCCACAGGAGGTTGAAAGTGGAAGAATAGCACTATAATAGCGTAGGGGGGAAGTGGCCACAAACAAACTAATTCACAACTAGAGAGGAAGTAGCAGAGAAAAAGAAACCAAATATACCTAAAAAATGCACACGTGTTACTAAAACTGGAACTAAACTAAACCAAGCACATCCTGCCGAGACTAACTAAAACACCAAAGGATTCTGATCGTCCTGTAAGTAATGAAAAGAAAAACTTGATTCCTATCTCATATCTTATTCTATTGTCACAGATCTGGATACACTGAGCTTAGTAGAGTTACTAATAAAAGCTCTGCCTTTTTTTTTAAGATGAAAGCTGCAGCTAATGGTTTAAGACACCCCCAGCTAGTCTGCTTCTCTAACTAACCTTCTCCGTGGCCATTTCCGCACAGGACTGTTATAGCGCGATTATTCCACTTGCAACATCCTATGGAATCCTGGGGTTTGCAGTTTCGGGAGGGGCCGGCCGGCCCCTCCCGAAACTGCAAACCCCAGGATTCCATAGGATGTTGAAAGTGGAATCATAGCGCTATAACAGTCCTGTGTGGAAATGGCCTAATGTGTCCAGGTAATCCATGGCCTATCTGCTTACCATTACTGAAAAGGCAAACACTGGCACGAAGCCATCCCATACAGGCATCATTTAATGCAATTGGTAAGCAGTGCAGGGGTTTGGGAAGTATGGTGGCAAGGAGATTCTGGGGGTTGTAGTCCAGTTTTCCCCTTTTCCTAAACTCTGTCTTATTTGCACCAATGGGACTAGCAAATAAACCTGCAGCCTTCTGCATTGCAAAGCACATGCTCAAGACCATGAATCAGGTTAAGAGGTGACGTGTTGTTGTTGTTTTCTACTGTCAAGTTGTTTCTGACTTACGACAACCCTAAGGCAAAGGGTTTTCTGGAGGCTGAGAGTGTGTGACGTGCCCAAGGTCACACAGTAGGTTTCCATGAGTGGTAATCAAACCCCGGTCTCCATGATCACAGTCCAAAGCTCAAACAACTACACCATCATGGGAATGATATTTTAGTCACGTTTAAATATTTGAAGGGATGTCATGTTGAAGATGGAGCAGGTTTGTTTTCTGCTACTCCAGAGGCTAGGACACGGAGCAACAGCTTCAAACTCCAGGAAAAGAGGTTCCAACTAAGTATTACGAAGAACTTCCTGAGGGAAAGAGCATAGAATCATAGAGTTGGAAGAGACCAGTGGGGCCATCGAGTCCAAGCCCCTGCTATGCAGGAATACCCATCAAAGCATTCCCAACAGACGGCCATCCAGCCTCTGCTTAAAAACCTCCGAAGAAGGACACTCCACCACACTCCGAGGCAGCGGATTCCACTGCCGGACATCAGGAAGTTCTTCCTGAGGTTCAAGTGGAATTTCCTTTCCTGCAGCTTGAATCCATTGCTCCTTGTCCTAGTCTCTGGAGCAGGAGAGGACAGTTCAGCAGTGGGCTATGCTGCTGCCTGGGAGTGTAATGGGGTCTCCTTCTTTGGAGGTTTTTAAACAGAGGCCGGATGACCATCTGTTGGGCTCAGTCATTAATCAGAATGGAGGCTGCAGTCAAGAAATCAGAAGCAGGCTAGGAATTGGAAGGGCAGCTATGAAGGAATGAGACAAAATCCTGAAGTGTAAAGATATATCATTGAAGACTAAAGTTAGTATTGCCCGTGCCATCATATTTCCAGTTTCTATGTATGATTGTGAAGGCTGGACAGGGAAGAAAGGAAGAAAATCCAACTCATTTGAAACGAGTTGCTGGAGAAGAGTTCTGTGAATGCCGTGGGCTGCTAAAAAGACAAACGAATGCGTTCTGGAGCAAACCAAGCCTAAACGCTCCCTAGAAGCCAAGATGACTAAACTGAGGCTGTCGTACTTTGGCTGTATCATGAGAAGACATGGCTCACTAGAAAAGAAAATAATGCTTGGGAAGGTGGAAGGCAGTGGGAAAAGAGGAAGACTGCACTGCAGATGGACAGACTCAGTCAAGCAAGACACATCTCTGAATCTGCAGGACCTGACAGCAGGGCTTAGAGGTCTCCTGTCCACAGGGTCTCCGTAAGCTGAAGCCAACTTGATGGCAGTTAACAACAATATTCATAGTCATTCCCACCTCTCTCTCCGAATTTACAAGATATTCCCTTCTTTTAACGTCTGCTCTAATTCTTTCTAATCTTCTTATTCTTTCTAGTCTTCAAAACCAAAAGCTACCAAGTCATTTTCTTTCTTTTTTTCCATAAAAAGTTAAAAGGGGTTTCTAG
Organism: Cyclura pinguis; assembly: GCA_030412105.1. Lineage (NCBI taxonomy): Eukaryota > Metazoa > Chordata > Lepidosauria > Squamata > Iguanidae > Cyclura > Cyclura pinguis. Next base: position 15,955,145 of record CM059613.1, on the reverse strand, counting down.
TCCTTAAGAAATGCCACTAAGCAACCCAAACAATTTGCCTATTTCTCCTAAATCTATTTCCAGCAACCATTCCTCCCTCGTGGGTTGCGTTGAACTCTTCCTTCTTTGCACGTACAACAGTCCCAGCGGTCTGACCAGGTATGTTTCTGAGAAAACAGGCAAAGAGTACACCTTGTCCCCTTTTCTAGATCCAGAATCTACTCACCCCCTGCATGATACCAGCCAGGTTTACCTCTGGGGACCATTACAAAACCCTCGAGGAAAACCTCTACCTAAGGACTCATTTCCCTTACGGGCCGAAACAAACCCATCTGTTGCTAAGCCAGGAGGCCCCCTGCAGATGGTGGGCTGCTGCCTTTTAGGAAATGGCCGGTGATGCTGCTGCAAAGTGGAGTGGGGGCTAGTCTGCTTTATGGAGGTCAAGTTTCTGGTCTTTGCCGCTCCTACTTCTCCCGCAAGTAGGTTACAGAGATAAGAGATAGTCAAAATTCTTGACACGCAGGAAGTCGATATTAAGAACCTGGTGTTCCGCCTAAATGCCAAATGGAAGTATTGATTTCAGATAATTTAGCCATGCATTTATCTGTAAAATTTACATATTGTCCTTATTTTTTAAAATTATGGGATACAGATATTTCTGCTTTTAGGAAATGCCCACACGCGAAAGTACAGTATTTTTTTGGCATCTCATTTGGTCTCTTTAAATGGAAACGCTTTCCAACCCTCACACGGGACGCACTCCTTAAAATAAGAATACCCGACAACCCTGCGAGGGAATGGAACAGAACGCTGTGCATGTTTTAGCCATGTGGGTGCTAAAAGGAGGGAATGGAGAAGGGATTTACACTATATATCAGCATTTGGGTGAATTTAAAGCTACGCTTCAGCTGCTTATTCAATAGAATTCTGAAAAACTGAGCCTAGAAAATAAGAAATAAGAAATAGACAACAGAATGCTCAAGGGACCTGTGTTTCACAAGTTATTCCAGAACCTAGAAGTAGTGAGTTAACAGTTTCTGAAGTTGGATTTTTTCCCCCTAAGGCACACCTTAGAGAACCAGTATGGGACGCATCACACAGTCTCAGCCCCAGAAAGACCCCTGTGATAGGTTTGCCTTAGCGTCACCGTATGTCAGAAACAACTCGAAGGCACGCAGCAACAACAAGGCAAACCTATCGTGGGGTTTTCTTGGCAGGACTTGCCTTCCTCTGAGGCTGAGAGAATGTGACAGTTGGTGTTTTAACGATACAGGCACCCCCCGCTTATCTGATGGATTAGGGGCCCCAATATGGTCAGAAAAGTAGAACTGGTTGAAAAGTGGGGCCCAGTCTTTGGTCAGTTCTTCTCCTCCTGGCTTCTTCCTGGAGGGAACAGGAAGGAATACGGAGGCTCCTCAAGTGACACGTGTAGCCAAGCAACATCGGTGCATGGCCAAGAGGACAAAATGATTAATGAGGAAGAAGAACTCACAAGCCAGGAAAGGGGGCAGGAGGTTGCTTTGGCCAGAGCCCATCCCTCCTCTGCTCTCTCCTCCACCTGCTAAGCTAATTAAAAGCAAAATCTTTTTGCACCTTGAACTCAGTTTGCTGCAACTGAAGTAAGCTGGGGACAAAGGGAGAAAGCTGGAGAAGGAGAGAGAAGTTGAGAAATTTTAAAAGCATCTGAAAAAGTGGGATGATAGAGGATTAATTGGGTCTGTCTTTGCCAGACCGGGACAGTCGGCAGTTATGTAAGAGTCTTCATATTTGAGGATGTTGCGGTGATAATGAAAGGCAGGAGTTATTCACCCTCCCCCTGCCAATTAAAAAATTAATAACAATCTGTTCCCTAATTTTCAGCCTGCCCACCCTCCTTAAAAAAAAACAGTTCTGAAGCCTGGAAGCCAAGATGTTAAAACAACAATCTGGGCCTCTGTTCAGCAGAAAAAGCAGAAATCCCTAATGCCTGAAGTCTAGAATTGAAAGGAACTTAAACTGGACACTGAACTTACTTTAGAAACTCCTGGACCCTGTTCCACGGTCTCTCTCTACCCCTGCTGGACAAATTCTGCCTTGCCAGGAGCTGAAACTTTCGTCAGCAAACTAAGGGGACCAGGGATGCGTCTAGAAATTATGGGTTGCTGGCCCCCTCTTGTGGAGAAACTCTTCTATACAAAGTCCCAAATCTTCTACACAACTTTCCAAAGTGCGGAACAAACGACATGTCGGGAAGAACAGGCAAACATCTATTTCTGTGTTCATTTCTGTTCATGGTATTTTCTGCTGTCTTAAGTTTGTTGCTGTCGTGTGCCTTCAGGTCATTTCTGACTTAAGGCAACCCTAAGGTGAATCTATCACGGGGTTTTCTGGGCCTGTGTGACACACCTTAGGGTAAAAATTGTCTCCTTTTACGCTATGACTGTGATAAATTATTGACTGCTCCAACAAAGTCGGTAATAAAATTGGACTGTTTTGTGCCACTGTTTGGCTGTTAATGTTCAGCTCTGATGCTAACAAGGACTCCAGAACCCATCTGCTTTGTGGTGAAGGCCCCACTCGCTACACTATACCATCACTCTTCATCCAGCTGAGTCCCTTCTCACCTCACCTTCCCGGTGGCTCCGTGGGAGACATATTGGGCCCCTTCTCTTTGGGCTATTTCCATCTGTTTGCGGGCAATGCAAGGCCGGGCTAGGGATGTACCAAGGAGGTATCGGTCCTCATAGACGGCGTTGGCTTGGACGGCTGGCCAGATAAATTCTTCCACAAACTCTCTGCTGATATCTTCAATGTAAACCTGGAGTAGGGGATGGGGGGAGACAAGAGAAGGGGAAATTGGATTGCATTTTGCACAACTGTGTGACAACACAGTATTTTGGAATAATAGTGCTCCAATATAGAATCATAGAATCAGAGAATCAGAGAAATGTAGAGTTGGAAGAGACCCCAGGGGCCATCCAGTCCAACCCCTTACCATGCAGGAATACCCTAAAAGCACTCCCGACAGATGGCCATCCAGCCTCTGCTTAAAAACCTCCAAGGAAGGAACAGTCTAGTGCAGAAATGGCCTAGGTTAACTGGAACTGATATTTTCATTTGGTATTCAGGCAGGACACAAACTTCTTAATAGCTGTCTCTTGGGATCAGCTCTGCATGAATTTTAACTGTCCCTCCTTGCTAGTTTGAAAGCCTGGCAACACTAGTGCACGGAATGGGAAAGGGGGTGCCATCTTGTCCTCAGGCAGCAAAATGTCCTTGGTCAGACCTGCTGTCTCCTGACCAGAAAGAGCAGGGAGGCAGATTCTTTCAGTGTTCACAAATGAGAAAGCATACAGGGGATTGCAAAATGGAGATTATTAGCTACACTTTTAACTGCAAGATTGTCGAGCAGGTACTTTTTTTAACAAAAGAGTTTTCTTTAAAAGGAATATTCTTAGGGTTCAAAGAAAACTACAAATAAAAGAACAAACAACGCAGGATATACAATGAGAAGATTTTGTTGTAGGATATTTTGCAGCTGGTACAGCTTGTGTGGGTCTCCCTATATCCCACTCCTACCATCCCATATGGGGACCTCCATCCATCCCACTGCTATATCATCAAATGTGGGGAACTTCTAGATGTCCTCATAGTTCTTGAGTCTACAAAAGGAGATGTTAGCAACTTCTTTCTCTCAGTCTCAAAGGTGCTACAAGATCCGTTGGCATACTGATCCAAACCAACACAGTTGCAGCTTTGAAGTTATGCTTCTTGTTGTTTCTATAATCCCACCACTTTTTTAAAAAAATCAAATTTTCGAATATATTTTCATATAAGTTCATTTATTGGTGGTCCAAATATTTTAAAGAAGGAAAACTGGAATATGGTGCTTAAAATACTTCTAGAGCAGCTTGGCGTGATACATTTTATTTGGTGATGTTCTGATTTCTTTTACATCAGTTGTTATTAGAATTAAACCACTTTTGGGGGAAAAAACCTGAAAACAACCCAGTAAAATAGGGCAATTCAACTCTCCTGTGGATCTGCCCCCAGAGGATCATACAGTGTTCATGATATGTCACCTTTTTGGCTCCCAGGGACAGAGCTTTCTCTCTTGCTTTCTCAAAGTCTTCATCTTGTCCAATGTTGGCCTGGAAGATTAACCAAAAATGAAAAGTGTATTTGTATGCGTATCTAATTATTTCTGCTAAGGCAGGTGTGGAGGGGAAGAACTCTTTGCAGAATCTTCTTTGCCGCACCGTCATCCAATTTGACAGGCTAGCAGTGCCCGGGGGCTTCCATTTCATTGGCCTGGTCAATCCAGTTCACTGGGTCCAGGGCTTAGGCTGAATATTACAGGCATTACACAAGGTGGTAAACCCTAGCCCCAGAATAATTTCAGCACCTTGGAGAGCATCTGGAGAGCCTATTTGCTGTTGTTAATTGCCACCATGTTGACTTTGATTGATGGCAACTCCGTTAATGGGAGACTTCCAAGAGCCCTGATTAAAGAATCCTGGAGTCGGAAGAGACTCCAAGGGCCACCCTATCCAGCCCCCTTCTGCCACACAGGAAGACACCATCAAAGCCTTCCCTTTGACAGATGGCCATCCAGCCTCTGTTTAAAAAACCCCAAAGAAGGAAACTCCTAACATAACGGTTATCCTCTAAGTAGGCAGAAAGGAACCAAGATTTTCTCATTGAAACCTCTCCCTGTTGCAATGCAAAGTAATTCAGGCTGATAGTTCATGTTCATTGGCTTTATAAAAGACCAGCTCCTGGTGGAGAGGAATGCTGCTAGCCATACAAGACTATTGGATTTTCTGTTTTCTCTTTGGTGGCATGGCTTTGGGGATTTTCACAATGAGTCTCTCTCCTTCGAAACTGACCGCAGCGCCGCTGGTGGAACAAGGGGTTGCTAAAGTTGTGGATCTTTTCCAAGTTGCAAGACTGACATGGTTTTTAAAAGAAAGCCCAACTAAAGATTTCTTTTTTTAAAAGACTGGAAACCGTTTATGGATTTTTTTGTTCTTTGAGCAATACAAAACCGAATGATATAATAATCTGTGGCTATGTTTATCAGTAATTGTAGTAGGGTCAATGTATACAAATCTGCAGTGGTGGAACAAGACATGGGAATTATACAATCATAGAGCTGGAAAAGACCCCAAGGGGCATCCAGTCCAATTCTCTTCCGCCATGCAGAAAGACACCATCAAAGCACTCCCTTTGACAGATGGCCATCCAACCTCCGATAAAAACCTCCTGAGAAGGAGACTCCACCACACTCCACTGAGGCGGCAGCAGATTCCATCATTTAACAGCTTTTCCCCTCAGGAAGTTCTTCCTAATGTTGAAGTGGAATCTTTTTTCCTGAAGTTTGAAGGCATTGCTCCATGTCCTAGTCTCTGGGGCAGCAGAAAACAGACTTGCTCCATCTTTCATGTGACATCCCTTCAAATATTTAAACATGGCTATCATGTCACCTCTTAACCTTATCTTCTCCAGGCCAAATATCGCCAAATCCCTAAACCGCTCCTCAGAGGACTTCATGGTTTCCAGGCCTCCAGACCACTATTTCTGAATGCAAAGCAGGTATTCTTTCCCGAGCTATGGTCTTTCCCAAGAACACAGGGAGCTGATTATAGCACCTGACCCTTCAGCCATCTAACTCAGTATTGCCTACACTGCTTGGCAGAGACACTCTGGGGTTTCAGAGATAAATCTTTCCTGCCCTGCCTAGCGTTAATGGGAATTGGACCTGGGAATTTCTGCACGGAAGGCATAAGCCCTGCCCCTGAGCTACTGCCCTTCCCTTTTGGGGTCTTGTCTTACGCCCTCTTTGTCCCCTTACCAGATAAGCGATGACCTCGTAGCCTTGCTCCTTCAGCCAGACCAGGATGCAGGAGGTATCCAGGCCCCCGCTGTAGGCGAGCACCACCGTGCCTTTGGACTGAGACATCGGATCTACCAAGGAGCAAAAAAACAGCAAGCCTGTTACAGTGGGCACCATGCAAAAAGACGCCTCCCATAACTCTCCTCCAAGCCAAGCTAAGAGGACGCAAAGAACCGCTGGAGGCCAGCAGAGGGAAGTACGAAATATTATTTCGAGGACCGTACTCTCCCCCAGGAACCAGCCCAGGCTTTCAGATCTGCTGGAGACGCCCTTCTCTCCATCCCACCACCTTCACGGGTGCCTCTGGTGGGAACACAAGAGAGAAAGGGTCTTCTCAGCGGCTGCCCCCAAGCTCTGGAAGTCAGATTGGCCCCCCTCCCTACTTTCTTTCCGTAGTCAAGTGAAGGCATTTTTATTTCGACAGGCATTAAGTGTGATTATATGCAGCCTCTCTAATAGAACATGCGGGGTATTGTGCTCCTGATGAATATTTTGAGTTTTTAAGCATGTATTTTAACATCGTTTTAATTCTTTTTTGATTCATTACGTTTTAACTTTTGTATTATGTGTGTTTTAACTATGTCTTTTCAGTTGTTGTAAGCTGCTTTTGAGGGTTGCAAGGGCCATCATCCCCCGTCATGCTTCTCCCCAGTTTCATTTTCAACAGGAAGCTGCAGCTACCTTCTCCCCACTCCCATCTCCTATCTTTTTTCTGCCTCATTTGAGGAAATCCACAGGGGAAATGGGGAAGAGACAAGCTTGCCACGATGCAGACTGTGAGTATCTCCTGCCCAAATTGGGCTCCTGGCAGCCAATTTCTCCTTCCCTCACTTGAGGCAAGGGGCAGGAAGAGACACCAATTCACCCCTTATTTTGTGCAACCCGCTCCCACTTATTAGGACACCACTGGGTGGCCTCTTTGGCACCATCGGTCAGGGTGTCCGCACAATAACTGAGCCCCAGACAAAGACCTCTACAGTTCCGATGTCGGATGACAGGCAACAGTCCTTGCAATTCTCTGCATGCACCCTGGAGATTTAGTTGCAGGGGGGAAAAAAGAAGCAGAGAGAATATGGGCTTCGTTTCAAACTGAGCAAGAAACAATTAATCCTGCATTAATGGACCACTTCTTTTGCTTTTCTTTTTGTTCAGTCTGTTGGCCTTTGGTCTAAACTGTGAATTCCGGACTCAGGACTGTTTGTGATGGGGCAATCTGTGACCCTTAAGATGTCGGCCGGCCTTTTTTATCCCCTCCAGCCAGTTGTGTTTGAAGAGGCCCTCTGTCAAGAAGGCGATCGGCTTCAACTCCAGTTTAAAAGTTTTTAAAACATTAGAAGAGCACGCAGGGAGCTTGGATGCCCACGGGAACCTGGACGAGAGGCTGAGAAGCAGGCCCGCATGGGACCATGTCCTTTCCCCTGTTGGTGGTGTATTTTGGAATTTTATACATTGGCAGATGGCACACAGTGGAATTGGTGGAGATGGTGAGACAGAGGACCGAGTCATCAGCTGTGGTGAGCCAACTTATTTGTATTCATTTATCTGTTTCATTTACATCCCACCTTTTTCTCTATATGGGACTCAAGGTGGCTCACAAGCTGGGACGTGTCCAGAGGAGGGCAACCAAAATGGCAGAAGGCCTGGAAACCATGAAGCTCTATGAGGAGCGGCTTAGGGAGCTGGGGATGTTTAACCTGGACAAGAGAAGGTTCAAAAATGACACGATAGCCATGTTTAAATATTTGAAGGGATGTCACATGGAAAATGGAGCAAGCCTGTTTTCTGCTGCTCCAAAGACTAGGAAAAGGAGCAATGACTTCAACCTTCATAGAATCATAGATTTGGAAGTGACCACAGGGGCCATCGAGTCCAGCCACCTGCCATGCAGGAACAAACACTCAAAGCACCCCTAGCAAATGGCCATCCAGCCTCTGTTTCAAAACCTCCAAAGAAGGAGACTCCACCACACTCCATGGAGGCAGCAGCATCTTCCACTGCCGGACAGCTCTGACCGTCAGGAAGTTCTTCCTGAGGTTCAGGTGGAATCTCCTTTCCCGCAACTTGAATCCATTGCTCCTTGTCTTAGTCTCTGGAGCAGCAGAAAACAAGCCCGCTCCCTCCTCGGCATGACAACCCTTCAGATATTTAAACATGGCTATCGTGTCCCCTCTTAACCTTCTCTTCTGCAGACTAGACAGACCCGGCTCCCTAAGCCACTCGTCAAAAGGCTTCACGGATTCCAGACCCTCCACCGTTTTGGTCGCCCTCCTCTGGACACCCTCCAGCTTGTCGATGTCCTTCTTGAAATGAGGTAACCAGAACTGGACGCAGGATTCCAAATGAAATTTAACCAAAGCAGAATAGAGTGGTACCACTACTTTCTTCGATCTAGACACCATACCCTTAACTTCAGGAAAAGAGATTCTACCCAAACATTAGGAAGAACTTCCTGATGGTAGGCGCAGTTTGAGAGTGGAATATTCTGCTGCCTCCATGGAGTGTGCTGGAATCTCCTCCTTCTTTGGAGGTTTTTAAGCAGAGGTTGGATGGCCATCTGTCAGGAATGCTTTGGTGGCGTCTTCTTGCACGGCAGAAGGGGGTTGGACTGGACAGCCCTTGAGGGGTCTCTTCAAGCTCTATGATTCCATGAGTGGGTTGCCATGGCAGACGAGCGACCTAACCCCGGTCTCCGGGACTGCAGTCCAATGCTCCGCTACACCACACTGGCTCTCACACCATGCTGGCTGTACATTTATTCAGCTTTCCAGTAGAGCTTGAAATTCTCAAAAATGTGATTTCTCCAGAGAAAGTTAATTTTTAATGAGAAGGATGCTGAGCAGGCAGCTTGGTTAGAAATCCCAGGACACACATTTGCAACTTCTTTCCTCTTCCCACTGCCTTTGCCCCCAAAACACCCATTTCTGATCTGAAATCAGAGAGTAAGGGTCATTTGATCATCGCGTGCAAAAGGGACAGCAAGGGCTTCCACGCAGGACTTTGAAGATCCAGGGACAAATCCTCGCTCAGCCATGAAACTCACTGGGGAGGAACTTGGGCTAGTCACACTCTCTCCGTCTGACCTACCTCGCAAGATTTTGGCGAAGATAAAGTGGGGGGAACCGTGCATGGCATCTTAGGCTCGTTGCAGGAAACATGAGGTATAAATGTAACAGAGAAACAAAACAGAAACTCATTGGCCAACCTTGGGCAAGTCACACTCTCTCAGCTTCAAAGGAAGACAAAGGCAAACCCCCTTCTCAAGAAATCTTGCCAAGAAAACCCCATGATAGGTTCACTTTAGGTTCGCTAGAAAGTGGAAACAACTTGAAGTCACATAAAAAGAACGATAAATCTCAGACGCCTTGAATAACGTTTTTTTTTCCAAAGTGGAATGGCAGGAATAAATACATAGATTTACTCAAACCACCTGATCCTTTTTTAAAAAAAGAAAAGCAACAGGGGGAGATTGGCCAGAGCTTGAATGTGGAATCGGTGCACTAAATTCGTGCGCTCGGGGAACAAGCTGCTCTATGGGCCTGCCTACTTTGAAGTTTCAAATCCACACTGGGCAGTGGATGATGGGATCTGGCCCAATACATCCAGTGGCAGGTCTCCCCTCTGGGTATCTTCTCTCGTGGGGTTTCAAGATGCTGAATATCAACATGACCTTGCTCCTAACTCCATACTAATTAACAGAATACCTCATGTGTATAAACCAGCAAACTATATTTGCCTCGGAGGAAGGCAAGGGCAAACACCCCTGAACAAATATTGCCAAGAAAATCCTGTGATAGGTTCACCTTAGGGTCACTATAATTCAGAAATGACTTGAAGGCACACAAGAGCAAAGCAGTATCGGACCCAATGTGGTCTAAACGCTGGACTAGGAGTCTGAGAGACCAGGATTTGGGCTGCCGTTCAGCCACAACCTTGGGCAAGTCACACTCTCTCCACCTCAGAGAAAGGCAGTGGTGGCAGAGCTCCTCGGAATGAACCTTGCCAAGTAAAGCCCACGATCAGTTTGTCTTAGGGTTGCTGTAAATCAGAGAAGACTTGAAAGCAGAGTGAAAATCACAAGCAAGATCCGGCGCTCCTCCCTGCTCACAAATGCAGGCGGCAGAGCAAAAGTTGAGCGGCCAGAAGACGTACAGCCGGCCCTCCACATTTGCAGGTTCACCATTTATGGATCTGATTGCTTGGGGAGTTTCTCCGACCCCTAGCCTCACTCCCGCCATCGCAGGGGCTTCTTTTCCAGGGGAACTTTCCCTCTCGGCAGCTCTGATCCAGACAGGCAGCCTTTAAAAGCCTGCCTCTGGTCTTCCTCTTCCTCCAACCACCGCCTGGCCAGCTAAGGATGCATCTTAGTCCAATTTCTCAGCACCCCAAGCCCTCTCCCAATGCCCCACACACATCCAAGGACGGCGATGGGTGCGAGAGAGGAAATATAGGGTCACTGACTGACCCCTTTTCTCTTCTACTCTCCCTGACCTGATTTGGACGCCGGGTGCCTGCTCTCCCCACCACGCCTTGGCCTCTTTCTCACAGACACACACATTTTGATGTCTGCAGTTTTTCCACTTTTGCAGGGGTCCCGTGTGAATGTGGAAGGGACCGTGCTTCCTTCCACATCTAACTGCAAGTTACGGGGGTGACTCTTTTCAGTGAGCTGAAGTTAAATGGGCAGTGTGTTTTAACACATTAAATGAGGTTTTTTTCTCCCCCCGTTGGCAGCTCCTGCATCCAGCATTAACTCAACAATAACAGAGAAAATAGTTCCTGACAGTAGCTCCCCCTCCAACCCCAGTTCAACCAATTTGCATTCAACCCAACCACCGGCTGGAATGCAGGCAAAGAGAGAGGCTGTATCTAGGGCAGAAGGACTGGCAGATACACTCCTTTGAATTATACTGCGCCATTTCTCCCCTAAGAAAAAACATAGAGGTAGAAGTAACGTTTGGAAACTTGGTCCTACAGACTAAGTGCGGCAGGCATGGCTTCCGCGATGGAGGTTATCCATTCGCACTGCAATCTTCATTTTTCCATCAGAAGGAGAATAGTGTCTAGATCAGGCTTCACCTGGAATTCTGTGTCCAGTTCAAGACACTATAGTTCAAGAAGGATATGGACAAGCTGGAACGTGTCCAGAGGAGGGTCAGCAAAATGGTGGAGGGTCTGGAAGCCGTGAAGCCCTCTGAGGAGTGACTTAGGGAGCTGGGGATGTTTAGTCTGCAGAAGACAAGAGGGGACAGGATAGCCATGTTTAAATGTTTGAAGGGATGTCATATGGAAGACGGAGCAAGCTTGTTTTCTGCTGCTCCAGGAACTAGGACATGGAGCAATGGATTCACATGTCAGGAAAAGAGATTCCACTTAAACCTTAGGAAGAACTTTTTGATGGTAAGAGCAGTTGAACAGTGGAATACTCTGCCTCAGTGGAGTGTGGTGGAGTCTCCTCCTCCTTTGGAGGTCTTTAAAGAGAGGCTGGATGGCCATCTGTCAAAGGGAGGGCTTGATGGGCTTCCTGCACGGCCAAAGGGGATTGGACTGGATGGCCCTGGGGGTTTCTCCCAGCTCTAGAATGCTATGATTCCACTTTACCAAGAATGATATCTTTTTCTAACGCTTTCTGATATTTATAACAGCTCTGTAAGATAAATATCTATAGCTAACCCTGAATGCAATTCACATGCATTTGTAAGATGGGCAAGACTTCAGCTAAAGACATTCTACCACCAGATCACAATTTATCCTCTTAGTCCCTGCAGTTTTCTGTTCCTTTCCATCTGCAGCATGCTTGTGACCGGACAGCTACATTTGTTGAATGTTGTATATACAGCACCAGAATGAAAGTGTGGCAATTTTAGGCTAAGTTTAAACAGGCATTGCAGGTGAAGAGACCCAACAGTCAGGAGTAAACAAGTAAACTATCTCATGCTTATCTAAAAGTAAAGGCATTTATTTTAAAAAATATATATACTAGCACCTTTTCTCATCTTGTCCAACTATCTTTGCCTGTTTCTCCAGCTTTCACCTCCACACCAATCTCTTCTTTCCCTCTGCTTGCATTTCTGTGTCCTGCTTTAGAAAACACTCTGTACTGCAATAAGTTACCCATTGCAAACCTCACTTACCCTCACGCCACAGGAACTCAGCGCCAGAGAGAAAAACGCCACTCAGAGCAAACAGAGAGAAAACTTATGTGTCCTCTTGGCAAGCCATCCCAGAATATAAACCACAGTCACTTGGCAGGGTGGGAGGAGCTAGAAATAAAAGGAGGTGTATCTGTTCACAAGAATGGGATCCGTCTCCTGTAAAACTTCCCTTTATCCATGCATAATTTCTGCTGGGGATAAAAACGGTTTAAGGAACCACAAGGAATTGCAACTGAGTTCCAAGAGTGCTGGCTGAACTCTTTCTAGCAGTTGTGTGCATTTAAAAGCAATCAGTGCAGAAATCCAGCAAGGGGAACTTTATGATAAGGAATACCTGTTGAATAAAGCCTGAATTTCTGCATGTCTGAGCTGGAATAGTAGAAGGCAGTAGGAAAAGAGAAAAAGAAAGACCACGTTACAGATGGACAGACTCAATCAAGAAAGACGTGTTCCTAAATCTGCAAGACCTGAGCAGGGGGTATCAGAACAGGGCGATTTGGGGATTTCTCATCCACAGCATCACCGTAAGTCGAGATTGACTTGAGGGCAATTCACAATGATAACGAAGCTGGAATGTGTCCAAAGGAGGGCAAACAAGATGTCCAAAGATTTGGAAACTAAGCCCTATGAGGAGAGACTTAGGAAATTGGGCTTGGTTAGCCTAGAGAACAAAAGACCGAGAGGGGACACAATGCTTGTCCCTGGCAAGCATCCAGGAAAGAATTAAACAATTGTACCCAACGGGCACAAATTTAATGCTCATCCCTGGCACACTGGGTGAAAAAAATCTGGTCCCCCGCACTGTTGTACAAGGGGGAGACAACTTTTTCCCTTCTGCTTCCGAGATTTAACATGAACCAGTGGGTTCAAACAGCAAGGAAAGAGATTCCATCTAAACATTAGGAAGAAAGTCTTTATTGCAATTTGTTGTATGCCTTATCATTTCCAGCTTATGGCAACCCTAAAGCACGCCTATCACAAGGCTTTCCAGGGCTGAGAATGTGTGATGCACCCAAGGTTGCCCAGTGGTTTCCCTAGCTGAACAAGGACTCGAACCTGGTCTTCAAGGTTGTAGACCAATGGCAAAACCACTACACCATGCTAGGCTGCAGCTCAGCATGGCTGGATAACAGTACATATGAAAGGGATTTTGGAGTCTTAGTGGACAAGCTGAACATGAGTCAGCAGTGCGATGCGGCAGCCAAGAAAGCCAACACAATTCTTGGTTGCATCAATAGGAGTATGGTGTCCAGATCGAGGGAGGTAATGGTACCACTCTATTCTGCATTGGATAGAACTCATCTGGAATAATACTGTGTCTGGTTCTGGGCACCTCATTTCAAGAACGATATTGACAAGCTGGAGGGTGTCCAGAGGAGGACAACCAAAATGGTGCAGGGTCTGGGAGCCATGAAGCCCTCTGAGGAGCATCTTAGGGAGCTGGGGATGTTTAGTCTGCAGAAGAGAAGGTTAAGAGGGGACATGACAGCCATGTTTAAATATTGGAAGGGTTGTCATGTCGAGGAGGGAGCAGGCTCGTTTTCCGCTGCTCCAGAGACTGGGACAAGGAGCCATGGATTCAAGTGGCAGGAAAACAGATTCCACCTAAACCTCAGGAAGAAGTTCCTGATGGTCAGAGCTGTTCGGCAGTGGAATAGGCTGCCTGGGAGTGTGGTGGAGTCTCCTCCTCCTTTGGAGGTTTTTAAGCAGAGGCTGGATGGCCATCTGTTGAAGGGAATGCTTTGATTGTGTCTTCCTGCCTGGCAGAAAAGAGTTGGACTGGATGGCCCCTGGAGTCTCTTCCAACTCTCTGATTCTATGGATAGAACGGACTGCCGGAGGGTGGTCTCTTCCCCTTTGGAGATATTTGAACAGAAGTCAGATGAGCATCTTTCAGGCACGCTTTAGTTGTGTGGTAGAACACGGCTGGACTGGATGGTCTTTGCTGTTCCTTCCAGCTCTATGATTCTGCCAGGACTGGAGTAAAGGGACAGGGATACGGTTGGGAAGAGAATTTGGCACTGTGGGTCACAACTGCACAGTGAAGTCTGGAGGGAGCAGGAAAAAAAGAGAGAGAATGACAAGTTACATCAAAGGGTCACCTGCTTTTAGGGCATCTGATGTTGACAAAGAAAAACCCCTTGTGACTGTCCACAATCTTCCAATCTACCCACTTCAGGCCAGTTGCTTGCAGCCCTCATGTACCTGTGCTGACTCAACAGGAAGCAAAACAAACAAAGAGGGCTGAGATATGTACGGTGTCACCTCTCTCTTGCATCCTTCCCAACTCTGGACCTTCTCTCTGCGAACTAAAATACAAAAATAAAAGAATCTCCTTGTTGGATCACATTCTAAAGTCCACCTAGTTCAATATTCCCTCTCCTTCAGTCACTGGACAGATGTTTTCATAAGCACACAAGAAGAAGATCTTCCCTCATCTGTTCCTGGTGACTGCTGTCAGAAGATAGATTGCCTCTGGAGGGGGAGTTCCATGGCCAACTTCTTCTCCTCCTCCATGAATTTACATTATTGTTGTTGTGTGTTGTTTCCAGCTTATGGCAACCCTAAGGCAAACCTATCCCAGAGTTTGCTCAGCAAGATTTCTTCAGACTTGAGAGAGGTTGCCCTAGATGTCTTCTGAGGCTGAGGAAGTATGACAAGCCCAAAGTCAACTGGTGGGCTTCCATGGCTGAATGGGGATTTGATGTCAGGCCTCCTGGAGTCCCGAAACGGCTACAATATCATGTTGGAGGAGCATTCTGGGAGACCACAGTTCAAATCTCTGCTTGAACCACTGGGTTCAAATTGTAAGAAAAGAGATTCCACCTAAACATTGGGAAGCTCATCTTTACTGTAGTCTGTTGTGCACCTTCAAGTCACTTCTGACTTATGGGAACCCTAAGGTGAGCTTATTACAGATTTTCTGGGGCTGAGAGTGTGGGACCTTGGTCAAGGTCACCTTGAAGCCTGAGTACCTAATCCAGGAAGGGATAGGCCAGGTATGAGACAGGCACCCAGGGCTGGAACTGTGGGGCCAGCCTAGCAAAGGGATCTGTCACACCAGAGTTTGAGTCCCTGCTTGGCCATGGAAACCCAGTGGGTTTCCAAAGATATACTGCAAAGAAAACCCCGTGACAGGGTCACCTTAGGATTGCCGTAAGTCAGAGTCAACTTGAAGGCACATCACAACAACATCAGTAACGACAACAACAAAGGTTTTGGGTGCCACCTGGTTTCATGGCAAATCTGCCAATCTTAGCAGCTTCCAAGAACAGAAAATATGTTTTTAAGTAGAGAGTATCCAGCTTGGGGAATAGAATGGTCTTTGGGTTTCAGAAACAACCTTGGAGACCTGCACTTTGCCCATTCTGATTTTAGGCCCATGTCAGTTTTCCCAAAAGCAAACAGAGCGTAATCCTGGCATCCCTCCAAGGTTGCTGCTTCTAACAAACCAGTTGCAAAACTCAGGCTTCTTCTGTCTCCTCTGTTGACAGTGTTCAAAGTCTAAACCTGATCTCTCCCCCTCGCACACATATGCACATATCTCTGGTGGTCACAAGTTTTCTTGTGCATTGCTAGTTTGAGGAAGCATAGCAACCAGGCTGCACAGCCCGGGCTGGGAAAGTACAGCCTGGAACGTTCCAGTTACTTTAACCACAGCTTCTGGGCACAGCTTTTCATTGCATGGAGAATAGTCACAGCCCACTAATACCCACACCTTGTACTGCTGTTGAAGATCCAGGAATAAAGCTGTGGTTGCTGTCTTGTGCCTTCAGGGCAAAACTATCAAGGGATACATTTTCTGGGGCTGAGAGTGTGCGATGTACCCAAGATCACCCAGTGGGTTTCCATGGCTGAGTGGGGAATCAAACCCTAGTTGTGGTCAAACGTTCACACCACTACACCACGCTGATTCTCTTACGATTCCCTCAAATAGGCAAATACACAATTTTACATGAAGCTTGTCTTCAGGCAGAAAATGGCAGCCTCTTCCCACCTCTCCATCAGTTTTCACGTTCTTGTGTCTATGTACTTTCAAGTCACCTGTTGACTTACAGTGATCCCATGAATTTCTGGGGTTTTCTTGGCCAGGAATACTCAGAGGTGGTTTTCCCAGTTCCTTACTCGGAAATACAGCCAACAGCACCTGGTATTCATTAGCAATCTCCCATCCAAGAACTAACTTCATCTTTGATTTCTTTCCCAGTATTATTTTAAAGGAAAGAGCGTTGTGACTCTTCTTAAAACAATCCAGGCCAGTCCAGAGTGATTTCACACTGCTCAGTAACCGAGTGACTTGCAAGGGATACATTGAATAATGTAGCTATATAGGAGTTTTCTTGGCAAGATTTGTTCAGAGGGGGTTTCTCCTTACCTTCCTCTGAGGCTGAGAAAGTGTGACTTGCCCGTGGTCACCCAACAGGTTCCCGTGGACGAGCAGAGATTTGAACCTTGGCCTCCGGAGTCTTAGTCCAACACTCAAACACTGTAGTGGGTCTCATGCATGCTTATAATGCAGTAGGAATGGAAGAATAATATTAACATTTTTGCCACGTCCACATACGTCCAATGATATTATCATCAATTCATTGTTTTGTTTTTTTTGTCATTAATTTTTCACTGATGGTAAAAAGCTACAGATCCATGAAAATGTCAGAGGAACCCCATGACAAATAAGACTAATTGAAGGGGGGAAAGGGCAGTCTGATGTCCTTCAGAAATAACAAAATAAAAATATGTTGGAAAATCAAGCAATTCAACAGTGAAATATGCTGCTACCTCAACAGAGCGTGGTGGAGTCTCCTTCTTTGGAGGATTTTAAACAGAGATTGGATGGCCATCTGTCGGAAGTACTTTGATGGTGTATTCTTGTATGGCAGAATAGGATTGGACTGGACGGTCCTTGTGGTCTCTTCCAACTCTGTGATTCTGTGACTTATTCACACAACTTCTCTCCTCTCCTGGTGAATAATGACATTACAATTATCAGTGCCAGACCCAGCTAACAGAGCTAGCAGGGAGGGATTGTGGGAACTGAACATCCAGAGACCACCAGGCAAGTGACAGTTGACTTTTATGATGCAGAGTGGATGAATCCATTCATTCTCTGCCCACTCCAACCATCAGAGGACACCAAGCAAACCTCGACAGTCTGCAAATCATGGCTGTTCTGGTGGCTGAACTGATGAAGACTTTGCAAGGGGGGGATGATGATAGAATTTCATTCAATTGTTGCAAGGTACAAACAGGCACGGAGAGAAAAACAGATATTACTTTGAGGTTATAGGCAAACAAGTGGGATTTAAATGAACAAATATCCAAATTCTTGATGCTCTGGTTTCATTAAGGCATGGACACAAGACAGCCTGCCAAGCCATGTTTGTTTAAAATAGAAAGTTTTATACTACAAAACCTGACACATTACAAGCATGGAAAGGTGAGGAGTCAGCGATCACTGTACAGTTAAGTCCCCACAGAGGATGCTTAGGGCAAAACTAACATATGTAGGAAATGAAGCAAGTCCCTGTTTTTGCAGTACATTCACACCTCTCTCTCTGGCCACTGGGAAACAGAAAACATCCAGGCAAATTTTGTGTGTGACCCAAGCGGGCCAGCTTCAATAGCGCCTGTTCATTTTCTTGAACTTCTCATAGTGATAGTCATCTGTCGCTTTCTCGTTTGGCGGACGCTTGCGGTTTGGTGGAGACCCTACAACACAAAGGGGAAAATTAAATTAAGAGTTAATAAACTTTAGAAAAGGATGAGGTTTAAATGAGAACTAGGCTAATGTGCCTCCCAGAATACACTCAATCGTATTTGGTGGATTTCATTCATCTTCTCTATACATTGGCTAATACACTGAAATATTATTTCAATTCTATTATTATCTACGGCCATCACAGTCTACTTTTCATAACTTTACAAAAGCTATAGCTATGTTGCAGAAACACCATGAAACCTTGTTGGTGTACTACAAAGATGTGATTCCAGGCACTAGCAAGAATGTTCTGATGGACACCGACATTCATTTTGTGCCCTGAGAATGGATTCTGGCTATTTCACAGATCCTCAGTCTCTCTCCGGCCTCAACATAACAGACAAGACAGGAGGCTGGAGAGAGAGGACAGGCTGAGAAAGAGAACAAAGATACTTAAAAAGATTATTTATTCCCCACCCTCTCCTTTGGCTTTGTTCTTCAACTTTACTTAGACAAAACAAGAATCGCAGTGGAAGGTTAGAGATAAAAAAATCAGTGTTTACTCTTGGGTCCCATCTTCAAGACATCTCATTAGATACATATGTGCAAATATGGGTATTCCAAAATCAAAAAATCCAAAATACAGAGCACTTCTTGTCCCAAGCAATTTGGATGAAGAAGGTTCAACCTGTACTTTCTAGAAGTCAACTGGCATGAAAAGCCAACCAAGCACAGAACAGTTGGTGCTCCTCAGTCATGAGGCTCTGAGATTCACATCCTGGCTCATCAGAGACTGAAAGATGAATCAGACATTGCTCTTGTGAAATGGTGCTCTTGTCTGCAGGCTTCCCATGGGCATCAGGTGGCCACAGAGTGCCAGACTGGATTTGCCTTTAATTTGATGCAGCATGGTAGCCGTCTATGTTCTTGTAATTGCCTCATGACTGAAGGCCAGAGGGCAAAGTCGTGGACACAAAGGCATTCTAGATATCCACACATGACTTACTGCAAAGACTTTAAAGTTAAGACCTTTTAATTTAGGCAGACCTTTGATTGATTGATTGATTTAAAAAATCATATGGGGGAATAATGATAGAGGTGTGCTGTGTTTTTACTCTGTATGTTTTAATTAAGTTTTAAATGTAGCTTAAACTATTTTTTAACAATCTACTTTTAATTTATTTAACTTTCATTGTTTCATTTTTTAAAACTTTTCTAATGCAACATTCAAGCCAACTACTGTTTTAAATTACTGTAAGCCATCTTGAGTTCCTTGGTCAGAGAAAGGTGAGATATAAATTGATGGAGTCTCCTCCTCCTTTGGAGGTTTTTGAACAGAGGCTGGATGGATGTCTGTCGGGAATGCTTTGACTTGGACTGGATGGACCTTGGAGTCTCTTCCAACTCTAGGATTCTATAAATAAACGAACAAAGAAACAATAAAACTTACTCTCGGGTTCCGGCTTCTCGGTATCTCCTACCCTCAGTGGACGGGCTTTGGGTTCCTCTTTATTTCTCCTCACTGGTGCATTCAGTTCTTCGTGGTAAACTGGAAAAAGACACCCCCATCAGTTCTGAATATGAGAGTAACATTGCCAAGCAGGGCAAAGACAACAGGTTGGGTTCAGATGCAATTCCAAACCATAGTTTGAATGTCATGAATTAGCCTTTGAGGATCCTTGCACTCTTCCTCCTCCCGCCCTTCATGACACACTTCGCTTTCTGCTTTAAATCAAGTCAGCCTGGGCACAGAAAGGTTTTTAAACACACACTGCGCATTATGAAGGAGGCTCTGGGCAGACCTGGCCTGAAGGCAGCCGATCATGGCCCAGGAAGGCTATGACCAGGATGTAAACAAAGGAGACACACCTGTTTGAGAAACAGGTAGAGTTTTGTATTTAAAGAAAAAGGTGGATTTGACAGAGAGATTTGGACTGAGTAGGAACCAGACAAGCAGTCAGAAGAACTAACCATGGTTTTGGAAAGTCTAAAAGAATTGAATATGATAGGTTAATATATTGTTCTAATGTGTTTAATAAATCTATTCTTGCTGTCATTTTAAAACTAACTCTGCATGTCTCTCTAAAGCCCGCCTTGGGGTTAGGCCATACGTACCAATAAAGGGCTCATGTCACAACCTTGCCACAGGTCCACATTTAAGGGGACACCTTGAGACCCAACCCAACAAAGGGTTATGGAGAAACAAGGGGAGGGTGGAGTGGCAGGATTCCTAGGTATGGAACTGTAGGCCAGCCTGGCTAAATGGATCTCTCTCTCTCTCTCTCTCACACACACACACTCACACACACACACAGGGGGGATGACTCACATCTGTTGTGCTGGACGTAGTTCACAGCCATGTTTGTGGGCACAAAGGAGGTTTCACTGTCTTTCTTTTTATTTTGCTGTTCAGCTAACAGTCGTGCTTTAGCCTCCTCAGTGGAGATTATGTTTTTGATCTTTGCTCTGAAAGAACAGAGAAAAAGAAGAAGAATTAAGTATTTTTCATACTGCGTAGAAAGAGATTATCACTCTGGATTTCTGAATAGGAAAGCCGGGTATTCATTTCGGATGACACCTCCAACAAAGTGTCACTATCTGTTCTGCTGAAATTCAGGAGACTGGCTTGCCAACTGCAGCTGTGCTTCTCCTCCCAATACTAACAGTGGACGTGTCCCTGACCACTATGGTCAGCCCTCCACACTTGCTAGGGTTAGAGTTACAGGACCCCAACAGTTCCATTTCTTTCTTCCCCATGAGCTCAAGGTGGCCTGCATAGCTCCCCACCCCTACTTTTGACCTTGCAACAGCCCTGCAAGATAAGTCAGGCTCAGAGAGAAGCTGCCTGCCTCACGGGGACACCCAGTTTCTTTCTAAGGCTCTCCTGCATCTCAGGCTTCGTACTCAATTCCGAGGTCCACCTCCGGAATGCCACTCAGCATCTGATTGGACAGCATCTCCTCCGTCTTCTTGGCTGAAGAGACCCGGATGCTCTCAGGGAGCTCGTACAGACAGTCCTCTGCATTTTTCTGCTTCACTTTCTGCTCCTCGTTTTCCACAATCCCTTTCCTCTTCTTCAGCTCAGTTTCAATATATTTCATCCTGCATAGAGAGACAACACCTCAGAGGTCAATAACTATGAAATTAAAACATGGCTTAATTTTTTTTTTTATTTTCTAAATCATGAAATGTATAGACAAACACTCATCTAACAAATGCTGGAGGAACTTTGGGGCACTGGGTACAAATTTCCACCTGTGGTGGGAGTGTTCCAGTATTTCTGATTTTTGGAAAAAGATAGTTCTTAGTATAAGTAAAATTACAAACCAAGCAGTTCCAATTGACTCCAAAATAGGAATTCTCTGCATGTTTTGTGACAGCTGTGAGGCATTAAATCATAAAGATCTGATTACATTATTTTTGTTTGTTTTGCTGCAAGATTGTTAATAGCTCAGAATTGGAAAAAACTGGACCACCTCTAAATTGAGGCCTGGAACAAAAATGTTTGGGGAAACAGAACTTACGGAAGTGTTGACATCTACTTTACAAGATGATAGAAATAACCAATCAGAACTGAGCTTTTTTTTCAACACCGTTTCTTTTTATGAATTTCATTAATGACAACAAGGAGTTTCCACCTCCTCCACAGTTACATTTGGACCTAGGGAGAGATGCTTTAGTTGTATGGTAAATTTATTGTTATTTTCTCACGCTGTGAACCTATGAACCACAGAGTTCATACAAACCCTGAAAACCAATGCTTGGGGGAAAAAAACCATTTAGAGAGCAGAGCTGAGAAAAGCATGACCCTTCAGATATTTGATGTTTTTTTACTATTATTACTACTACTACTACTACTACTACTATTATTACTACTACTACTACTACTACTACTACTACTATTATTACTACTACTACTACTACTACTACTATTATTATTATTATTATTATTATTATTATTATTATTATTTTATTCACTTATATCCCACTATTTTGTTCCAGTCAGGGAACTCAAGGCAACTTAGAAAAAAATGGCTGAGCTCCTGTGTCACTGTCTACATTTCATAACTTTACAAATCCATAACTATGTTGCGAAAACGCAACAAAATCCTGTGAATGAACTGTGGAGATGCACATCCAGGCAGGGGCAAAAGTGTGCCAATGTGCATCGGGCACTCCTGATGCTCATCAGGTACTCCTCTTGTGCTCTGGCACTTTCTAGTCAGCATGTGGCTGCACATTGGTGCCGACTGTGCAACCTTCCATGGTCTTGTGGGGAGCTAATGCAGCCTCCAGCCCACAGCCTTCAACAATTGCCCATTCTTGGTCTTGCTTGATGGATTTTTGCCACACTGTCTCTTGCTTCTCAATCTATTCAGGATTTAAGTTACAAGAGTGCCATCCCACATCCAACCCTGGCAACCCTAGATGACAACACAGAGCAATATAAAGAATCTTATAAAGAATCACAACACGGGCAACGGAAGATCACCTCCATATTGCAAAATCCATTTGTTAATTAGGATATGGCAAAACACTTACATATCAGCGTCTTCATCCCTCCTGTTTGTCTCTGCTGAGAAGGAAGTTCCAAGGTTGAGGTCCTCCTCTTCGTTAATCCTATAAAGACAATGAAAAATACAAGAACTGACCTGTATAGAACTCCTTTTTTAAAAAAAAAAAGGGAGGGGCAAATTTACAGGGGCAAATGCTTTAAATTAAACCATGATCAACAGTGCTAGCCGTAATTTAGAACCCATAGCATACTTTGGGCTCCCAAATGAACCTCATGCAAACCACAGTTTAGAGAAGTTTGAGAATTTTGAACATCACAACAAATCATGGCTACCACAAGATCACAATGTAGAGATCTACTTCTAATAATGGTTTCTGATTCTGATTTCTGGCTAACAAAGTTACTACTAGAACAGTTCTACTAATGGGACAACCATATTAGCTCTATGTGTGTATGTCTTCAAGTTGTCTGTCAACCTATGCTAACTCCATGAATTTCACGGGGGTTTTTTAGCCAAGGAATATTCAGAGGTGGTTTTGTCAGTTCCTTCCTCTGAAATAGAACCCACAGCATCCTGTAGCCCTTGGTGGTCTCCCATCCAAGTACTCGTGGTCTCCCATCCCGAATTGTTTAGCTTTCCAGATTGGACAGGATCTGGTATCTGAAAAGATTACACACCTTAGAGAGTGGCAACCAGAGTTCAGCACTATATAAGTTAACTGATTCTAAAATGAGAAAGCCAAGCATATATTTATAAGCCCTCCACTGGCATCAGCAGGACTAAAATGTGTGTAACTGTGCACAGACCATACCCTGAAGCTGAAATATTACACAGATTAAATTAGGAACAAAGCTAGAGAAACTGCACTTGTCTGAGTATACTCCCTCCTGCTTCCTGCATACACCCTTAGTATTTTATTTAAGGTCAGGAGCAGGCACCACCACGTCTAATTACCACAGAGACTGCTCTGGATCTAATTGTTATCATGGTCATCATATCTGGACAGGATAGGGAGTGTACATCACTCTGCAAGGGCAGGGATGGGGAATCACACAACTGAATCCTCCTTCATACAAATGACAACTTTTCCTACACATAGAAAACTAGCCTTCCCCTTAACCCACCTCAAGATGCTAGTTTTCTATGTACAGGGATATGTGTGTGTGTGTGTGTGTGTGTGTGTAAATATAAAATAAATATATATTTATAAATAAGAGAGTGTCCAATTATATGACACCCCAGCACAGCAAATTAGGTACAAATTAACAAGGAGGTGGCCCGGAATAGTAAGTTCCTTTACACCTTTACCCAGCATTCTGAAGCACATACAGGTTGAGCCTCCCTTATCCAAAATGCTTGGGACAGAATTGTTCCACATTTTAATTTTTTTTTCTTTTGATTTTGGAATACATTACTTTTTTCAAATAAGTCACAGAGTCCTCCTGTGACAAAATTGGGGGGGGGCATTTCCCAAAACCACACCCACTTTTTCTTCCTCTTTTTGAGTACCCAATGCAAGGTTCCAGGGCAGGAAAACCGGCCCTGCGGATGCTGCCTACCCTGGCTATAAAAGAATGCTGTGACGCCACTCCTACCTGTCCTTCCCTCGTTCTTTCAGCTTCTTCATGTCCACCATTCCACCAGTCTTTACCTTAAAGGGATCGTCCTGTTAGGAAGAGAGGGAAATTTGGGAGAAAAAGGATTATTTATGATCCGATCATACTTCCTGGGGAAGAGAAGGTTAAGAGGTGACATGACAGCCATGTTTAAATATTTGAAAGGATGTCATATGCAAGAGGGGCAAGCTTGTTTTCTGTTGCTCCAGAGACTAGGGCACGGAGCAACGGCATCAAACTTCAGGAAAAGAGATTCCATCTAAACATTAGGAAGAACTTCCTGGTGGCAAGAACAGTTTGACAAATATGGGAAGGTGCTACGGAAACAGGCAGTAAGGAGACGGGACCTTTTCCTACCTCCCAGGATGAAAGATATGTACACTAAGGATTGGAATTTTTTTTACATGTGAGGTAACAAGAATACCCCCTGCCCATCCCCCTCCTCCCCAATCTTACCACCAAGGTTGTCTCTTCTGGTAACTTCTCTCCCACAAGCAGAGCAGCAGCACTTGGGGGAAAAAAACCACACACACACACACACACACACACACACACACAAAAGAGACATTTGTTAATCAAGAGGAACTCCCAGTGTTATTCCAAGCTTCAGAATAAAACATTCCGCTTTGCATCATTCAGTGTTAGGTTGTTTTAACCTTTTGCCAGTATCTTTTATTGTTACAAAACAGAGAACCTGTGTTGTGGACCCGTCAGAGCAAGGCTGAAGAACATGAGTGAACCTTCAGATATTCTTGGACATCCAGCCTGCTCAGATCTAGTCAGTATAGCTAGTAGTGAGAAAATATGAGAGCTGGAGTTCAACAATATTGGGACAGAAGATGGACTCCAGAGCAAGAGTAACCGTGCCACTCTCTTCTACTTTGGTCAGACTTCATTGGAATACTGTGCTGAGTTCCAGGCACCGGAGTTCAAGGAGGGCATCAACAAACTGCAACATGTCCAGAGAAGGGTAACCAAAATGGCCAAAGGTTTGGAAATGTCCAAGTCCACATTCTAACTCTATGATTCCATGAACATTTGAGGGAACACAAATTGCCTCCCTTTGTCTAGGGCCTAACTGTCCATTATCCCCTCTGAGTGATACTCTCTCATCCCAGTGCACTATGGGAATCGATAAGATGCCCAACTGGGGCTTCACAGAGGAATACCATTACCACCACTCCCATCCAACCTTGCCTTGTATCTTGTACATGACCACCCCACGCATTCGGCGAAAACAGAAGAGACTGTCCACCTGTCAACATCAAAGGACCTCCCAAGCTGAAACCTCCCCAGAACACATCTTTCTCTGGTAGTTTTTCCAAATTATTCTTTCCCATCATGAGTGCTAGAAAATTTTCAAAAGTAAAAGCTTAGATTCTGGAGAAGCTGATGTTCCACAAAAGATCTAAGACTTCAGTACAAAGTCTCAACATACTCTTGACTCATAAACACCACCAAGTTCAATCACGTGGAAGCTTCTGAGGGACATTGAGGTTCCTTCTCAATATCACTTACCTCACTCCATTTGGTCTCCTCCTCAGACTCTGTACTTCTTTTGCTTCCTCTAGTTTCAACCTGGGAGGGAAAAACAAACTTCATAGTTGTTGTTGTTGTTGCATGCCTTCAAGTCATTTCTGACTTTATGGCAGTCCTAAGAAGAACCAATCATGGGGTTTTCTTGGCAAGATTAGTTGAAAGGCAGTTGGATATTGCCTTCCTCTGAGGCTGAGAGAGTGTAATTTGCTTAGTGGGTTTCCATGGTTGAGTGGGAATTCAAAGCTTTGTCTCCTAGAGTCCTAGTCCAGTTTTCAAACTACAGCTTGCTGGCTCAAAATATGTTCTCTGCTTATGTTACCGTTTGATGCATTGGTTTTGTAAAACATTTTTAATTGTGTTTAGTCACTTTGAACTCCCAGGAGAAGGGCAAGGTTTAAATGTTTCAAAATAAAAATTTACATTTACAGTTTCTGTTTCTCTGTGTCCATTCCCCTTATTCTCCAAATAGACCACTCCCCCACTAAAAGCCAATGCCTCATAAAAGCTAAAGCACTAGCCCACGATGGTTGGAGTCACGCATTCTCTCTCAGCCTAACCTACCTCACAGGATTGTGGCTGTGAGGATAAAATGGTTACATACAGAGAGGAACCATGCATTCCATCTTGAGTCCCTTGGAAGAAAGCAAATATAAATGCAGCGGTGGTGGTGAGGACGGTCAGTGAACTTTTTCCTCCTTCCCCAAATTTCTAGCACTGAAAATTCTTTACACCTAAAATTGGTATTTGTTTTATTTGCCTTCCCTTCCTCACTGGTTGCCCCTTTTCTTTGGAGGCACTACCCATAAAGGCACTATATTATCTCAAAAGTAGGATTGCCAAGGGAAATAAAGGACAGGGTTCCTGTACCTGTAATAGTTGTGTAAAAGGGGGAGTTTCCACAGGGGGTGCTTGTCACGCAAATGACATCTCCTGAAATCAGAGCCGACAGACCAAAAGGTCTAATTGCACCTAAGAGGTAAGGCTGCCAAGCGAAAACTGGAAAAGGCTCCTGTACTAAAAGGAATCTCAACAACCAGTTAACACAATAGCTGCTGAAATTCCCTGTTCTAAACAGCCATTGAAGGCAGAGGAACCTTGGCCATTTCCGCACTACGCTCTCATAGCGCGATTATTCCACGTTCAACCTCCTATGGAATCCTGGGGTTTGCAGTTTTGGGAGGGGCCAGCCGGCCCCTCCCAAAACTGCAAACCCCAGGATTCCATAGGAGGTTGAACGTGGAATAATCGCGCTATGAGAGTGTAGTGCGGAAATGGCCCTTCTTTGGTGCTCATCCTGGCAACCCTAAATAAGACGCCCAGAGGGAGAGCTCCTGTATCTTTCATGGGTGTGTAAAAAGGGGGATTTCAGCGAGTGTTGGTTGTTATCTGGCTGCTGAAATTCCCTCTTCGAAGCAGCCATGAAAAGAGGACAGGGGCCCTCTCCAGTCTGCAATCTGGCAACCCTACAGAAACCTTCCAGTTTATAGACTGAGAGTAAAAAAAGCTACCAATAAAAGCAACAGAAGCAAAATAGTAGTAAGATTAATATTAATAATAATAATAATAGTAGTAGTAGTAGTAGTAGTAGGGGGAGTCCCCAGTACCGACCGAACCTCCTCGGCGACCTGCTCATCCTCGTCCCCCTCCTCCTCGGAATCCGCCTTCCTCCGACGGAAAGACTTCCCCGCCGGCATCTTGTTGACAACCTCGATCAAACCTCTTCCCTTCCTGCGGGTCTGCCTCGGCGCCGCGCGATGACGCCAGCAAAGTGCGCCGCGACGCCCCTTTGCCCTTACACAGTGAGGGCAAAGAGAGAGACTGTATCTAGCCCTGGACCGCAGAGATTTAAACATTTTCGATTGATACCGCGGTATTGGGAAGAGTTATTCATTAGGCGTTTTAATATTTTTAAAAACTCTCCTATTGTTTAATTATAGAGTCTTAGAGTTGGAAGAGACCCCAGGAGCCATCCCCATTCAGCCCCATTCTGCCATGCAGGAATACACAATCCAAGCATTCCTGACAGATGG
Organism: Cyclura pinguis; assembly: GCA_030412105.1. NCBI lineage: Eukaryota > Metazoa > Chordata > Lepidosauria > Squamata > Iguanidae > Cyclura > Cyclura pinguis. Next base: position 15,927,739 of record CM059613.1, on the reverse strand, counting down.
CCATCCAGCCTCTGCTTAAAAACCTCCAAAGGAGACACCACCACACTCCCAGGCACCAGTGGATTCCACTGCCAAACTACTCTTACCAACAGGAAGCTCTTCCTAATGTTTAAGTGGAATCTCTTGTCCTGCAGCTTGAACCCGTTGCTCCTTGTCCCAGTCTCTAGAGCAGCAGAAAACAGGCTTGCCCCATCCTCCATATGACATCCCTTCAAATATTTAAACAGGGCTATCGTGCCCCCTCTTAACCTTCTCTTCTGCAGGCTAAACATCCCTGGCTCCCTCAAGCTCAAGGCCCCTCCGTAAACTGCAAACCCCAGGACTCCATAGGATGTTGAAAGTGGACTAACAGCACTGTAACAGTCTTGTGCGGAAATGGCCCCCATGTCTGAGCAGGGATTTAAGTACTAGTCTCCAGAATCTATTAATAAGTAAATAAATATTTGAATATTTAAATAAATATTTTAACATTTAAATCTTGAGTGTCCCCGGCAAGAAATTATATTTTATAGGTGGTCCCCGGTAAAGAAAAGATTAAGAACCACTGACTTAAGTCATTACGATCAATAATCAATGAGTGAATCAATAAGAGGCAATCAGAATTCTTTTGTGTTCGTTTCAGTAGTTAGTATGTGTTCATGATAATAGATTAATCTTTCAGTCTTTTGCTATTTAGGTTCTGCAATTATGTCTTAATTCAGTTTAATCTATTTTAGCTTTAGCTTTAGTCTCATATGCATATTTTTTTACTTCAAATCAAATTTTATTACAATCAAACATTTTCAAGGTACAAATAAATGCAAAACCTTACTCAATACCAATCAGATCAGAAGATGAGCATTAAAACCATTTCTTTCTCATGGATCTTATGGCTATTACATTAGGTAATTATGTATATTGTACAGATGTATATTGTTTTAGTTTGTTCCTTTTGATTTTGTTTTTTTTCCCTGTGGGTTGTGAATTAGTTTATGTGTTTGTATTAAAAGCAATAAAAATGGAACACAAAGGAGCTGAGAAATATTGTTATATTAACCTTATATTAAGTACTAGATAAACATTGTTATATTAACCATATATTGTATTAATTATATTATATTGTGTTGTGTATTAAGTAGCCAAGAAACATTGTTACAGTAACCTTATATCATATTGAGTAGTAAATAAACATTGTTATATTAACCTTATATTATATTGTGTTGTATTAAAGAGTAAACGCTATTACATTAACCTTGTATTATATTAAGTAGTAGATAAACATTGTTATATTAACCTTATATCGTATTAAGTAGTACATAAACATTGTTGTATTAGCTTAATTACATTGTATTGTATTAAATAGAGAAATGTTATATTAACCTTATATTATATCAAGTAGTAGATAAACACTGTTATATTAACCTTATATTAATTGTATTGTATTGTATTAAGTTATAGATAAACGTTGTTATATTAACCTTCCATTATATTGTATTCTGCTGTATTAAATAGTAAAGAAACGTTGTTATATTAACCTTCTATTATATCGAGTAGGAGATAAACCTTGTTATATTAGCCTTATATTAATTGTATTGTATTGCATTAAGTCGTAGATAAACGTCGTTACATTAACCCTGTATTAATTGTACTGTATTAAGTAGTAAATAAACGTTGTTATATGAACCTTCTATTGTATTATATTAAGTCCTAGGTAAACCTTGTTATATTAATTTTCTCTTAATAGTATTGTATTGTATTAAGTCGTAGATGGGCGTCGTTATATTACCCTCACGCTGTCCTGTCAATCTCGTTCGTTAACCTGGAGAGGGGTCCCGGTCTCCCTCTTCCCTCAGGCCGGCCCAGGTAAGGCGGGCGCCTCCCTCTTCCCCTCAGGCCCAAGCCGGCTCCACTCCCCCGAGCGCCGCGGCCCACCCCCGGGCCCGCCTTCGCGCCCTCCCCGCCCGGCCGCAGCGGCGGCGGCGGCGGCGAAGGCTGCCTCGTCCTGTCAGAGCCGCCCTCCTCTCCGAGCGGCTGCTCCTGCCCGGCGGCCCTTCGCAGGTGACGCCGCCGCCCGCCCGGCCGATACGAGAAGGGGCGGCCCTCGGCCCCTCGCCTCACAGACCCGCCTCGCCTCTCTGCCTCGTTTGGCCCCGCGAAGGAGGAAGCGGAGGAAGCGAAGACTTCCGAGGCCTAGCCCGTAGCGCCGAAGCACCGGCCTCGCCTAGGCGGCTACCCCGGGAAGGAGGCTTGCCCCGGGGCAGAGGTGGCTCGGAGGCGGGCAGGTATAAAACGGGACCGGGTTAAACCAGGCGGGGTTGGGACCGCTGTAAGTTTCATATCACCGTTCTTTGTCAGTTTAATGTCACAGTTCTTCGTTATCGAAAGGAAAGGAGCGTGGGATGTGTGGTAGTGGGGCTGTCACTGTAATTTCTTTTCTCATTATTATAATTTCCTTTATTGTTAACGAGAGGGAAGGTGAAAGGAAGGTGATTCGAGGGGAGCATGCATCAGTGCATTCCTGGAATAATTTATATTATTTAATAACGTTGATAGTTATTAATAGGTAATAAGAATCTATATTGTTTAATAAAATTAGTAATATTTGTGATTTATTTGCAGTGCTTCTTATTTAGTGGGGGAGAGAGACAGTGTGGTATAGTGGTTTGAGCATTGGAGACCAGGGTTCAAATCCCAGCTCAGCCACAGAAGCCCACTGGGTGGCCTTGGGCAAGTCACACTCTCTCAGCCACCCTCCACTCAGGGGCAGTAGCTTTAAATGAGAATGAAAGTTATGTAAAGAAACTGATTTTAAAAGCAGCTCATGCTGTTATTGCTTTAGGATGGAGAAAGAAGTCAAGGTGGAGTGAGTTTTGCTTGATAAAATATGTAAAAGAAGTTACCTTGTGTGACTTTCTCAGGGAAAGAAGGTTAAAGTATAGCAGACAGTGTTGTAAAGAATCACGGAGGGAGAACTGGAAAATAATGATTCGAGGAAGTAAAAGAAAAATCGGGGTATGAAGACGGGATTAATTTGATTAAGATTATATCCCATATCTCAATCAATCAATAGTTTATTGCGGCCAATGACCACATCCAAACATAACACAGATAGATTATACGTTATCCAGCAACATGGCATAAAAGGTAGAATATAAAACTTAAATGTAAATATATAAGTATGAATATAAATATACACCATCAATATATTATAAATTATAAATTGTAAAATATAAAGTAGGGGCATATCCCGTATCTCTGAAAAAGCTTTCTGACATAAATTGATGCAAAAGAGGTCTGGATCCTCTGTTAGCTGTTTTTTGGGGAGCTTGGATAGGTTGAAAAGACACTGCTGTTAAAAAAAATGTTTTTCCTTGTAGTAATACGGTAATACAGTATGTATTAATGTATATTTAGTGTGTGATTCATAATAAAAGGGGGGGAAATTAGAAAATTAAAAAAAAACCAAAAAAACACTGTCTCGGCCTCAGAGGAAAGCAAAGGCAAACCCCCCTCTGAACAAATCTTTCCAAAAAATCCCACTGATAGGTTCGCCTTAGGATCACCACAAGTCAGAAATGACATGAAGGCACACAACAATAAATAACTGAAGAAATAATTCCCCCCTCCAGTATATCTCTTCTCCATCATTGTGTGTGTATGTACCTTTGAGTCGCCTCTAAACCTACAGTGATCCCATTAATTTTGTAGGGTTGTCTTAATGCAAGCAACGCTCAGAGGTGGTTTGCCATTGCCTTTCTCTAAAATAGAGCCTGCAGAACCTGGGATTCCTTGGTGGTCTCCCCTCCAAGCCCTAACGGGTCTCACCCTGCTTAGCAGAATCTGGATCTGGTGCTTTCAGGCTATGTAATATTACCATGGGGATCTATAATTGCAATTCTCCATGCAGCAATGACTATGCAGGGGGTAAATGTGGGAAATCCTGTGGATAAATCAGTGTGGTGGGGCAAGTCTAACATGGATGCATCTCTAGGCAAAAGCGTTACTTTCTCCGCCTCACTTAGCCCTCCGTGACATCCCTTTTTGAGTTTTGCACCATGTGGTTTGCAGAAGATTTTAAAATTTTCACTTGTCTATCAAGAAGGATTCCCTCTGTGTAACTTCAGGTACATTTCAGAGAGGAACATTTAGTCCCAAAGTCCTGATGGCTCAGTTAGATGTTGTTATTGAATTTTTGTGCTTCAGCTCTTTAGTACGACAAAGCGGTCCGAGCTGGAATCAGACATTTTCCAGTCCTTTCTGGATGATGGGGTTTGACTGAGTTTGTGACGGACAGGATGGGACAGGGTAAAGACAGTGGTACTTTGGATTAATTAATGTAATTAATATAATAGGTGAGATTTCTTATTAAATGCATGCTTCAGTTGTATCAGTTTTGTCTGCTATGTTAAGGGGGACGAATTACGGTGAAACTGTTGGTTTAGGACAGGGGTGGGAATTGTGTCACTCTCCTTGGGAATTATTGAACTTCCATCATCGAACTTCCATCATCTCTCTCCATTGGCTCTTTTAGATAGTAGAATCATAGAATCGGAAGAGACCCCAGGGGCCATGCAGTCCAAACTCCTGCTATGCAGGGACACACATCAAAGCCCTCCCTTTGACAGATGGCCATCCAGCCTCTGCTTAAAAACCTCCAAAGAAGGAGGAGACTCCACCACACTCCATGGAGGCAGCAGCAGATTCCACTGCCGGATAGCTCTGACTGTCAGGAAGTTCTTCCCGAGGCTCAGGTGGAATCTCTTTTCCTGTAGTTTGAATCCATTGCTCCATGTCCTGGTCTCTGGAGCAGTGGAAAACAAGCCCGCTCTCTCCTTGACATGACATCCCTTCAAATATTTAAACATGGCCATCATGTCCCCTCTTAACCTTTTCTTCTGCAGGCTAAACAGCCCCAGCTCCCTAAGCCGCTCCTCAAAGGGCTTCATGGCTTCCAGACCCTCCACCATTTTTGGTCACCGTCCTCTGGACATGCCCCAGCTTGTCCATCTCCTCCTTGAATTGAGGTGCCCAGAACTGGACACAGTATTATTCCAGATGAGGTCTGACCAAAGCAGAATAGAGTGGCGCTATTACCTCCCTTGATCTAGACACCATACTCCTATTGATGCAACCAAGGATTGCATTGGCTTTCTTGGCTGCCGCATCACACTGCTGACTCATGTTCAGTACTGCTGGGAGTTGTAGTTCAAAAACATCTGGATGGCTTCACCATTTTCACCCTGATTTAGGATGCTAGCCACAAGGGGTAGGGTCAACTGAGTGATGTGATAGTGGACTTAATATTTGTTATTTGGATGAGTAGGGTAGGATTTTAGGTGGAAGTAGGTTTCTGTCAAAGTAAGTCCACACCTTGCCTTAACCAGACAGGTGAATTCTAGCACTGCTTTCTAAAAAAAATCGCTTGCTTAAGAATCAGTTATTGGACAGCTAGGAAAATGGCAGCTTTATGTTGTGTCTTGCATAAATTTGTACCCCAGTTACTGCAGTTAGTTTGTGAAAACCATCACCAGTGCAGGGAGATAACAAAATACAGCTTATGTCTTTAAAATGATATGTTAGTAACTGCTTGGAAAATGCTAGTCTTTTTTCCCTCCCCCGGATCAAAATCATGTAATTATTTCTGCAGTGCTCCTACTGTCTGGCATTCTGTAGGGCACAGGTTAAGTGCAAAATTCCATGGAGATATTATTTTTCTAAAACTTTGGAGGCAAAGCCTTCTAAATAATATGCAGTGATTTCTCAGGGTTCTCAAATTTCTGGAAAAATTGCACTGTCAGTGACGTTCAGCTTCCACTTCCACCCCCAGACGTTAGCCAAAGGTTTGATTTATGCTGTTCTTTTTTTACTTCTGGGAGGCCTTTGTCCCCAGCAGAACCCTGTGGTAACCCAGTGGACTGTTACTGTTGAAAAAGAATTGGCGCAGCTGCAAGGATAGGGTGGTGGCATCCGCGAGGAAGAAGGAGAAATGGGAGGGTGAGGGCAGAAAAGAGAATGGCAGTGATGCAGCAGTTCCAGCTGTTAGCAAAAATGATGAATAATGCCTTGCTCTTTTATTGGTAGGAACAATCACCTGCTCAGGCTCACGTGGCCCCTTGGAGAAGGATTTGTTTCCAACAATAAGGGATGAAATAACCATCTGGTTTTATTCATACTTGCTGGGACACAGCACAGGAAGCGTGTAGGTTTGTTGCGCAGAATTTGAAGGTTTTTGTCTCCTTGCTTGTGTAAGCAGCTCTCAAATAGCAGGGAGAATAAATCCCTTGGAGGTGACTGATATATGGCTAAAGAGTGCATTTGGTCAGCAGTTCTGAAGCGGAATGGGTGTGTAGCCATATCCACACAGTCCATGTTCTTTTCTCCCCACCCCACGTGTCCACCCAGTTTATATCCAGGTACCGGCAGGTTTAGAATTAACATCAGTTATTCAAGTTAGCCTGTCAGTCTTTTTTCAAGTCACGAGAAGGAGTTGTTCCCACCTTATTTTTTTGCAGTCATTAGACCTCATTTCGATTACTGCTTCCAGTTGCTGGCACTGCAGTTTAAGGAAAGATGTGCTAGACTTTAATCTGTTGTTGTAAGCTCTCTTTAGTCCCAAACTGGAAAAAAGCAGGGCAAAAATAATGATGATGAGGCTGAGGAGTGATGGGAGTTGCAGCACTACAACTCAAAAAGCATCAGATCAGGGAAGACTGGTATAGAATTTTCTGAAGCGTATCTTCACCTGGAAAACCATCCACCTGCCCGCCCCCACATACTGTGAAACCATGGAAACCTGACTAAGTTCTACCTCGATCAGCATGAAAGGGAATATGTGTGTTTATCTTGTACAGTTGTGCAAAGTGATTAAGAGAAGCTGGAAATTTGAATTGCTGAAGACATTTTTTAAGATGGTGTCCATATGAAATTACAGTCCAAGGTGAGACATGAACCCTGAACAGAAAATATCCACAATTCTATTCCTGGTATCTCCATCTCAAACATCTAGGGGACCATATTGGGTAGGATTCATAGAATCATAGAATCTTAGAGATAGAAGAGACCCCAGGGGCCATCCAGTCCAACCCCCTGTTATGCAGGAAAACCCATCAAAGCGTTCCCAACAGATGGGCATCCAGCCTCTGCTTAAAAACCTCCAAAGGAGGAGGAGACTCCACCACACTCCATGGAGGCAGCAGCAGATTCCACTGCCTGACAGCTCTGGCCATCAAGAATTTCTTCCAGAGGTTCAGGTGGAATCTCCCTTCCTGCAGCTTGAATCCATTGCTCCTTGTCCTGGTCTCTGGAGCAGAGGAAAACAAGCTCCTTTCCGACATAACATCCCTTCAAATATTTAAACATGGCTGTCACATCCCCTCTTCACCTTCTCTTCTGCAGACTAAGCATCCCCAGCTTCCTAAACTGCTCCTCAGAGGGCTTCATGGCTTGCAGACCTTCCACCATTTTGGTCGCCCTCCTCTGGACATGCTCCAGTTTGTCGATATCCTTCTTGAATTGAGGTGCCCAGAACTGGACACAGGATTGTGTGAGACCTGGGAGAGCTCAGAGAGGACAAATATTGAGCTAGATGGAGCGACTGGTCTGACTCAGTGCAAAGGACATTGGTATGTTTGCACTGCCTTCCTGTGTTAGAATCACAGAAGGCTTGAAAGAGACTACAAGGACCCTCTAGCCCAAAGACCTGCCGTGCAGGAAAACACAGATAAAATGCTCTGAAAAGATACCCATCCAAGGCGGTCCATTCCACTCTCAAACAACTTGTGCAGTAAAGAAATTCTTCATAATGTTGAGGTGGAATCTCTTTTCTTGTCCTGTGAATCTGCCGGTTCTCATTCACGTCACCAGATCAACAGAAATCAAACTCGTCCCACCTTCTGGTGGCATCCCTGCAGATATTTAAGATAGCTATCATATCGCCTTTCAGTCTTCTCTCCTCCAAGCTTTGTTCGTTTGTCACTTCTTTTTAATGCTGGATCCAGTGAAATCTAAATGGTAGTGGGAAGGGGCACTTACTTATTTGTTCCCTGGCTTTTTTGTTGTTGGTGGTGTGTACCAGTGTACCTTGACTCTGACTTGTGGTGATTAAACATGCTTTTGATTTTGATTAAACATGCTTAGAGTTGCAGAGACAGATATCAAGACTCTGAAGTGTTATTCAGAAGGATTAGAACAATGTTCAAGTCTGTCCATTTTTTTTTTACAGACATATATATCACCAGTCCACATATTGTGCAGTGACTTGTTTTGTGGGTTATAAAACTTGTCATTTGAGCTACAGCTCCTAAAGTGATAATGCAAAAGGGATTTTCTTGCACCTTTGAGACTAACTGAGAGAATGAAGTTGGCAGCATAAGCTTTCGTAGATTTAAGTCTGGTTCATCAGACGGCTTAATAGACATTGTAACGGGTAGAATAAGGAGGGGGTCATTATTCAGTAGCTGAATGTGTATTCAAATATGTATCTTTTTGAAGCTGGCTGGACCTATGTAATCATTGCTAATTGCTACATGTATCCCATACAAAAGCAATTCTGCTAACTACTGCTGCAGTGTATCTAATAGATTACCTGGTATCCGATAGAGAGGGAAGAAGTGTCAAGGCTAGAAAGTGAAAATGGGAAATACTTGGTGCAAGAAAGTTATGAGAACAGGGAGCTACAGAGCTAGCTGGGGAAGACTCAGGCCATTTCCGCACTAGACTGTTATAGTGCTATGATTCCACTTTCAACCTCCTATGAAATCCTGGGGTTTGCAGTTTTGGGAGGGTCCAGAAACTCCAAACCCCAGGATTCCATAGGAGGTTGAAAGTGGAATCATAGCGCTATAACAGTCTAGTGCAGAAATGGCCTCAGAGAGGAATCAACCATTGTTCAAAGAGAAGCCAGCCTGAGACAGGCACTAGCCTGGGAAAGGGACAGGGGGAATGAACATGTAGTATTAACCAGTGAAAACTTTATGTGCATGAATTTGTAAGGACAACATTTATAAAGGGTCTATGATGCCTGCACTAATTAGTTTTGGCAACTTCTGAAAAAGTTGAGTCACTGGTGCTCATGTTAATCCAGTGAATCAACTACTGTTAACTTCAGAGTGTGTTCTTGGAGTGTGAGTTAGCTGGTACGTGACACTGATTCAGACCGGCTTGGCCGTGTCTATGAATTCCACCGACATGGCATGTGTGTAATGACACCTGCTCACCTGAGGCATCTTTGTCACAGGATGTGGAAAAACTAGCGTCTCAAGTGCTAAATTCTTATCAAGCAGCTATTTGTTCGCTACCCTGAAATCAGGTGTAGGCTATTTCCTCTTCCTTTTATTTTTTTATTTATGAGTTTTTCTGCAAAATCACACAAGTTCTAACAAACATTTCTAACACAGAGATAAACTAACATTAACACACGGAATAAAATAAAAGAAACACTAAACAACAATCTAAAAAACCCTCACTAAAACATTGACTTTGTTCTTGCTGTTGTGTGCCTTCAAGTTCTTTCCAACTTATGGTGGCCCTAAGGTGAACCTCTCGTGGGGCTTTCTGGGGGCCGAAGAATTTGTGATGCACCCAAAGTCACGTGGTAGGTTTCCATGGCCAAGCAGGGAACCAAAACCTGGTCTCTAGACCCTAGACTAGACCCATAGCCCAAAGCTCAAGCCACTGTACCACGTTGGCTACTAACTGACTGATCTAAACAACTGAGCACTAAGATACTAATACGCAAAAGGTATGTGACTGCCCCAACTGTAATGAGAAAAGGAAAATGAAAAGAAAACAACATAATATTTTTCTGCCATTATTATAATATTATTCCCCCATTACAGATCTAGCTAAGCAATACCACTAATAGCCATACCCACAATTTACTGCATCATTTGAATACTTATTGCTCAAGAAGTCTATAAATGGTTTCCAGTCTTTCCAAAAATCCAGAGGACAGGATCAAAATTCAAAATGACCTGGACAGATTGGAGAGCTGGGCCAAAGCTAACAAAATGAAATTCAACAGAGAGAAGTGTAAGGTCCTACACTTAGGTAGAAAAAATGGAATACAGAAATATAGGATGGGGGACATGTGGCTGGATGGCAGTATGTGTGAAAGGGATCTAGGAGTCTTAATAGACCACAAGCTGAACATGAGTCAGCAATGTGATGTGGCAGCCAAGAAAGCCAATGCAATTCTCGGCTGCATCAATAGGAGTATGGTGTCTAGATCAAGGGAGGTACTGGTACCACTCTACTCTGCTTTGGTTAGACCTCATCTTGAATACTGTGTCCAGTTCTGGCCACCCCAATTCAAGAAGGACATGGTCAAGCTGGAGCATGTCCAGAGAAGGGCGACCAAAATGGTGAAGGGCCTGGAAGCCATGCCCTATGAGGATAGACTTAGAGACCTGGGTATGTTCAGTCTGCAGAAGAGAAGGTTAAGAGGGGACATGATAGCCATGTTTAAATATTTGAAGGGATGCCATGTAGAGGAGGGAGAGGGCTTGTTTTCTGCCGCTCCAGAGACCAGGACAAGGAGCAATGGATTCAAGCTGCAGGAAAGGAGATTCCACCTGAACCTCAGGAAGAACTTCCTGACTGTCAGGGCTGTCCGGCAGTGGAATATGCTGCCTCAGAGTGTGGTGGAGTCTCCTTCTTTGGAGGTTTTTAAGCAGAGGCTGGATGGCCATCTGTCGGGAGTGCTTTGAGGGTGTTCCTGTGTGGCAGGGGGTTGGACTGGATGACCCGTGTGGTCTCTTCCAACTCTACATTTCTATGATTCTATGGTTCTATGAAAGCCACATCAATTTGACCATTTGGAATAGTTCCTCAGGCTTAACGATCCAGTCCTCCCTCACCAGTTCTTCATCTCTTTTCCAAGTTTGTGCAAACAATAGTCTTGCAGCTTTTGTAGGCTGTTTCCAAGTAAGGAAAGGTTGACAACGGGTCAGCTCTGTGTCACGGCATGTCAGGCTGACCCATAGATGGCAAAGCAAGCTTGAGGTCCAGGCCTTCTCATTTTAAACTTGAACGGGTAGCCAAGCTGAAAGCAAGCTTACTTTTTACTCTGCCTTTTCTTCCCCTCACGCTCCACAGGTGAGCCTACAGACAGAATGGGTGACCTAAGAGACATCTGTCCTCATCTGGATTCCATAGGCGAAGTTACTAAGGAGGATCTGCTCCTCAAATCCAAGGTAAGCAAAACCTTGTTTGCACTAACAGCTCTCCTGTCCTAATATATGAATATGGAGAGAGCAGGAATTGGCAACCTTAGAGAGTTGGGGAAGCATTAGTGTCCCAGGAAACTTGGGGTGGCCACACTCCTGCTAGTAGACTGCCACCACAAATAAAAATAATTGAAAACTGTTTTTTGCACCTAAATGCCCTCTAGGTGGTGGGAGGCATTTTTCAATCTTTTGGCAGGAGGGCAGGCCACTTTAGGTCCAGGAGAGGCCCTTTTAACATCAGGAAATGAGTGGGAGTCACTTCCTGTTCCACAAAATGGCCTCCCTTGGCCTAAATTGGCCCAGAGGCTGCCAAAGCAGTGGTGAAAATTCTTCCCCTCACCCTCAGAGGAAATTTGGGGGCATTTAGAAGCAAAGAGGGGCCATGGTGGCCACAAAAAGAGCCTTGGGAGGTCACAAGCAGCCTTTTCCATGCTTTTCTCACACTTGATATAGAGGTATGTGTATATATTTGGTAAAGACAGAGAATATCCCTCAGAGGGCATGGCTACTTGAACTAGTACAATGATGGGCAGGCGTGCCTTCTGCTGATGTAGCTCATTTCTCAGAGGTAGAAACATATATTAGACTGTGGGCCTATCTCTGATAGCTGTAGACCTCTCACAATTTATTTTTCCTCTTTGCAATAACAGGGAACATGCCAGTCTTGTGGAGCAGGAGGACCCAACCTGTGGGCCTGCCTCCAGGTAATGTCACTGCTTTAAAATGTCTTTTCCTGTATGCCAGAGTTTTCTTCCCATTGTGAGGTCTAATTGGTGATGGGTTATTGAATTACACTGCACAGGGCAGCAGTTCTAAACCTTTCCTTTACCACAGACCCCCTTTAAATATCTTTTGTTGCCACGGACCACCAAGACTAAACTTCAGATTTAAAACCCTAAAGTGCATCAAATATTTATTTAAAGTTGCTCATCGGAGGTCTTCAAATTTGGAGAGAAGGAAGAAATAAGTAAATGCACGCACTCTTATAATATTTTATAGGAATTCCATACAAATTTGTCTTCTTTTCTTCCTTCCTTTCTGTTTTAACTGTAAAAGCTTATAACATTTCTTCAAGCTTTTGTGGTCCCCCGTGAGCGCATCACAGACCCCAAGTTAAGAACCGCTGGCATGGAATTTTTCTTCTTGTGGAGCATATCACATGCAAGGACAGTTTCTTCCTGCTGTAGGTTTCTGTTGCTCCACTTAACTCCGTGTGTGTTCTCTGTTGCTCTCTAGGTTGGTTGCCCTTATGTTGGTTGTGGGGAGTCCTTTGCCGACCACAGTACCCTTCACGCACAGGTAAGAAATCTGGACTGTTGTAGAACAAGTGAGTCCTGAGTTGAATTTCCTTGGAACTATCCAGGGGGAACTTTTAGCCCTCCAGATATTTTGGACTACAATTCCCATAGTATTCATGCTCACTGCAGCTTCTGGGAATGGAACTGCAAAACATCTTATGGTCCAAAGGTTCTCCATCCCTGAATTGGGAACTGAACTTCACCACTCCTGAATTAAAATGTTACTCCTCCCTGCCCCTTTCCAGATGTGAGGCAGTGAATATTTCTCCCCTCCATGTTGTCTGGAAAATACATGAATATAGTTAATAATCTGCAGTTAGTAGTCCACTTCTGGACCCACTTTTAAACTGTTGATTTTAACCTTAAGCTCCCTCAGTTATGAAGATTATCAAAATAGCTCCAATTTTTTTTCCCCAGTAGTGGCTGCAGTTACTGTCCTCTTGATTCTGCAAAATATGCTGCTTTCCACTTTGGAAGTGGCGTGAGCTACCTCAACAGCAATTTTTTCCCATTTGGACCTTAAGATATTTTCCAGATTCCCTGAGGACCTCAGCTGTAGTGAAGCGAGGATCACCCTCCTACCACATCCCTCACCTGCAAAAAAAGGTCTCCATCTTTTCCCCAATATGCCCTGTAGAGAGTCAGGGCATTTTCACCATGTTCCTAGGACCTCTGGGTCTCTTTAGGCCCAGGAGAGGCCTTTTGTCCACCAGGAAGTGACCAAGGCTTCCTGTTCACTACCTGTTTTTTTTAAAAGGGCCCCTCCTGCCATGGGGTCATACCTTACCCTGAACCATTGGCCCATGGCTTTGCTTGAACCCTGCTGGCACTGTTTTGGAAGACTTTTCTAAAAGGCAGAATTCAAGATCCCTTGGATCTAACCTGTGCAATGTATAAATTCCCAATCCCTGGAGACTGTGACTCAGGTACATGACTTGTTTTGGTGTCCTGATTTTTGCTTTGTTTTGTTTTCCAAACACTCTAGGCCAAAAAGCACAATCTGACAGTGAACCTGACAACATTCCGAGTGTGGTGCTACGCCTGTGAGAAGGAGGTGTTCTTGGACCAGCGGCTGGCCTCCCACCCTCCACCCCCACCAACAAAATTTGTGGAACAAGTGAGTGCTGCGTGTTTTTACTGCTGGTTCTTGTGAGTGAGTGAGTTGTTGTTGTTGTTGTCTTCTTAGCCCCAGAGTGCAAAGAATCCCAGGATCTGTACAGATCCCAGGAAGGCTGGGGCTCCCTGTGGCCTGGAATGGGAGACTTGTGTTATGCAAGTTTCTTGGAGTGTGTGTGTAAAATAGAATCATAGAGTTAGAAGAGATACACAATCAAAGCCCTCCCTTTGACAGATGGCCATCCAGCCTCTGTTTAGAAACCTCCAAAGAAGGAAGGAGACTCCACCACACTCTCAGGCAGCAGCGTATTCCACTGTCAAATGCTGTTACTGTCAGAAAGTTCCTCCAAATGTTTAGGTGGAATTTACAGACAACTACTTTGTGTAGCCCTGCCATGGCTTAGTGTTACTTGTAAATGCTTCCACAAGAGTCTGTCAGGCTTCTGTGTTCCTTTTCTCTGTCTCAGCTCAAATGCTGTTAGCGTAATTTAAACCAAGATGGGGCAAAATGCAGCCTTTCCCTTATTGTTGGTCTGCAACCCTCAACCCATGCCATGAGTTGTGCTGGGAGATGGGAGTTGTAGTCATGTAACATCCAGAGGTCTGCACTTTGACTGTTCCTGCTGTTAACCTGTAAGTGCTTCTTAGAGAGTTGAAATAAACTCTTCTTGTTAGAATATTACAAAGTTCTTTATTTTCACATACATAAGGATTCCCTCGAGTATGTAGAAAGCAGCGCCATTTGGGGGAGCAGCCCTATTTCTCCTCCAGATAGATCAGATTTGATTTGATTGAATTTATATCCCACCTTTCTCTCAAATGATATTCAGTGCAGCTTACAATAATTTTTAAATTCTGCTAAAACATTAATTTGTAAATGTTGAAGTTAAATATCACTTTTATTAAAACATCCTTAAAAATAGTAAAAGCACTTAAAGCATATTTAAAACATACTTTAAATAAAAGATAAAAAGATTAAAATGGCACAACACTTAGCACACATGCTACAGCTCCATAATTAAAATTCAGAATTGAAAAGCCTGCCTAAATAAAAACATCTTCACCTGTTGGTGGGAAGACAGTGGCAGGGAGGCCAACTAGACCTTCTATGGGAAAGAATTCAATAGTCTGGGAGCAGCCATGGAGAAGGCTGTCTCCCAAGTCCTCACCATCTGCACCTGTGATAGTGGTGGGACTGACAGAAAGCCCTCCCCTGCAGATCATAAGGATCCTGGTGGCCTATATGAGGAGCTATAGTCTTTCAGATAGGCACTCAAATAAAGATCATTCCTGATTAGAGAGGACGACGTGTTCTGTCTCTCGCACTCAGTCGTCCATACTCCATGGCCTTCAGAACGGAGGGGTTTTTCTGTCCCTCTGTGCCTGTTGCAGAGCGGCCTTGGCTCTGATCTTAACTTCCACGCCTTCACTTCCAGGATTCTCCTCCGCCAGCCCATCCTCTAAAAGCTGTTCCAATTGCAGTGGCTGATGAAGGGGAGTCGGAGTCAGAAGATGATGACCTAAAACCGAGAGGTAAACCTTCCTGGCCTTTCCTCATTCTTTGAATGCAAAAAGGGGGGGAAATGCATTAGTGAGAGGGGTAAATGAGCGGCAAAGTTCCCTTTTCTCTTGTTTTGTTCCTCCTTCTCTAGGCCTTACGGGAATGAAAAATCTTGGGAACTCCTGTTACATGAATGCCGCACTTCAGGCTCTTTCTAACTGGTAGGTTGTAGAGCCATTTTTGAGAATTATTATTCTTATCTCTTTGACTAAGCTAGCAGGTCAAGGAGAAGGACTTTGGCCTTTCTCTGAGTGCTGATTTTCTGTGCTCTGTAGTTTTTTTTTATTCAAACAGAAAGATTTTGCCACTTCCCTAAAAATGTAGAGATTAACTCCACCTTCTGAAGAGGAAGGGTTTGCTGGGATTTGGAGCTTAGCTTCCAAGGCCAGACAGGATGTTACCTTGTGTACCTAGAGGGCTGATCTGCCCCCTCTTCTCACAAACAACAGTGTCTTTGTGCTGACACTCTAGCCATTATTATAGTCTTGTATGTTAATCATTCTTCAGCAACCTGTAGGCTAAATCCAGCTGCTTCAGCTGAACCCGGCAGGATATTTTCAGAGATGGTGTGATCTGTTTTTAACTTCTGCTTTCCTGAAGGACCTCCATGTCTTTTCTTGGATTTCTCTTGTCTGTCCAAGTGGTATTGCTGGAACTGTTCTCACTGGACTTCTTTTTTTCTGCATTTTAGCCCTCCACTCACACAGTTCTTCCTAGAATGTGGAGGGCTTGTCCGCACAGACAAGAAGCCAGCACTCTGCAAAAGTTACCAGAAGCTGATTTCGGAAGTGTGGCATAAGAAGCGGTGAGTCAGTCTAGAACGGCTGTGTGTGCACATCTGGTTCGGTACGGGAAAGAAGGAGAAAGAGGAAAGTCTTTCTTCACACCTTAAAAACCCTCCTAAGACTCCCTGGGCTGCCTTGCTAGGCATTTAAATCCACACTCCATTCCCCGCAATCAGTGATAGAAGGTTGCATGTTCTGCAGTCTTGTCTGTAAAATAAAATGGCAATCATTTATTTATATCCTTGTAAAAGCAATATACTGCTTAACCAGATAATCAAGAGTACAATTAGCAAACCATTTCTGACAGAATTGACAAGGCAAGGCTGAAAGACGTTAACGCATTAACAGTACAACCTTGAGCATGTCTGCTCAGAAGCATCCCCATTTTGTTCTGTAGGGCTCATGCTCAGTAAAGGGTTATAGATTGACAGCTGAAGCTCCCAGCAACAAAGCACGGTGTTATTACACTTAGGGAAAAAATGAAATGCACAGATACAGGGTAGGTGGCACTTGTCTTGACCAGAGGACATGTGGAAGGGATTTTGGGCTTTTAGTAGACTGCAAGCTGAACATGAATCAGCAGTGTGATGCGGCAGCTAAAAAAGCTAATGCAGTTCTGGTCTGCATCAATAGCAGTATAGTATCTAGGCCAAGGGAAGTGATACCAAAATACCACTATATTCTGCTTTAGTCAGACCCCAGCTGTGTCCAGTTCTGGGCACTACAGTTCAGGAAGGGTATTGACAAACTGGAAAGTGTCCAGAAGAGGGCAATCAAAATGGTAGAAGGCCTGGAAACCACAAAGCCCTAGGAAGAGAGGCTCAGGGAACTGGGAACGTTTAGCCTGGAGAAGAGAAGGTTAAGAGGTTATGTTTGGATATTTGAAGGGATGTTATAGGCAGGATGGGGCAAGCCTCAATGAACCAGTGTTCCACCTGAGGTCTGACCAAAGCAAAATAGAGTGCTACTGTTCTTTCCTTGATCTAGACACTATAATCCTATTGATGCAGCCAGGAATCACATTGGCTTTTTTAGCTGCTGCATCACACAATTGACTCATGTTCAGCTTGTGGTCTACTAAAATTCCTTTAGAGGCAGTTCAGAAGGTTGTAGGGGTGGCTTTCAGATCTGCTGAGGTGGGAAGGGAATAGCAATGCCCACAGCACCTGAAAAAGGACATAGGCATGTGTAAGAGAAACTTAGGCATGTCCACATCCTTAACAGGATGCCAGAGTGTAGTTACATGTTAACCTTCCTTCTGAGGACAGCCTTGAACTGCAGTAACTGCTGAAACATTCATGGTACGGGCTGTGCGAATCTGGCTTTTGCACTGTCTCCTACCTGCTAGCTGTACACATCTGCTGACCGCAGGGATAGAAAAGCTTTCCCTTGTTTCTCATTGGGTTTTATTTATTCATTTTTCAACCAGGCCAAGCTATGTGGTCCCAAGCAGCCTGTCCCATGGAATCAAGCTGGTCAACCCTATGTTCCGAGGCTACGCCCAACAGGTGAGCGGGCCACCAGGGAGCAGTCTCCTTTACTGGAATGCTGCTTTTGTTTTAATTTCATGTTTATTAATTTTAAGGCAAACAAATTCACAGCAGAAGAGAATAAAAATTGAAAAAAGGGAAAAAAAACCTGCAGTATACATAAACAATATACACTTACAACTTAAGCTAAAACTAAATTAAACTAAACTGAAAGTAGGATGCACTATGAAAATGCATTGCTAAAACACTAAACTATTACCATAAACACAACCTAACTACACTATCTGACCCCCCCCCCCACACACACACATACTGTAAAGAAAAAGGGAAAAAAAACAATTACTAGAAAGTGTTTTATTCCAGAACAATTCTGGCTAAATTGAACTTACTAGAAGTACTAAAAGCCATAACCACAAATTGTTATATCATTAGGTAGCTTATTGCTCAAAAATAAAATAAAGTAAAATAAAATCCACAAACAGTTTCAGTCTTTCAGAAAATCTCCACTTGGTTTATCTTTTAAAATCCACCTCAATTTGGCAACTTGGCCAAAGTCCACAACATTCTTGCCAGAATGCCTCTGATCCCCTGATTACTACAGTGAGAATACTCTCTCCTCCTTGTGGGTGGTGTTGTAAGTTAGCAAAAGGAAGGCATGTTTTGGGAGCCAGAATCAGACACTGAGGTGCTGCTGTAACATGTAGGGCATCCCCACTTTTTGTCCTCGTTATTAAAAGGCAATGAAACAGATTCATAAAGTTCTTCCCTTTGAGTCAAGTGCCACCATAGCAGTGCAGAACCTCTGCGTTCTGCCTTATGCAGCCTGTGGGACCACCTTTGCCCACCCTGACTTCCTGTTTTAACTTGGGAGGGCTGCAGATGAGCACACAAGCTGCAGCTGCACTTTTCTCCAGAAGTCTCCAGTGCCAAATGTTCCTTCCTTTGCTCCAGGACACGCAAGAATTCCTGCGCTGCTTGATGGACCAGCTTCATGAGGAGCTGAAGGAGCCCATCGTTGCTGAAATGCGAGACTCTGATTCGAGTGACACGGATGACAAGAGGGAGGGCGACCGCAGCCCTTCGGAGGACGAGTTCCTCTCCTGTGATTCCAGCAGCGACCGAGGTGAAGGAGACGGGCAGAGCAAAACAGGAGGTCCGCTGGGAGAAGCGGAGCTGTTGATCCAGGATGAGGCCGGGCGGGGGATCTCTGAGAAGGAGAGGATGAAGGATCGGAAGTTCTCCTCTAGCCACCGGCGGAGCAACTCTGAGCAAGTAGACGAAGATGCTGATGTTGATACATCTGTGATGGGGACCGACGGCCAGGCTTCGCCAGAGGTCCTCCCTCCTTCCAATCCTCGTCCTTCCAGCCCCTCTAGGACCCCAGGTACCTACTGGAACTCCTGCACTGAGCAAAGGGTTGGACTTCATGTCCTGTAGGGTTCCTTCCAACTCTTATGATTCTATTGATATTCATAGGAATGTTGCTGGATCCTGTGACTGCACTCTGTGTCTCCTCTGTACTTCCTTTGATTTTTTAAAATATCCTTTTAATTGCAGTGGTTTCCCATTGCTCTATTTCTCAAAGTAAAGCTGCTGAGAATTCTCTTGCAGGTACCAGGGATGACCCAAAATGTTTCATCCCTGAAATGGAAAATGCAAAGATTGCCCTTTCAGTCTTCCTGCTCCCACTCTTACGTTCCACCTAAGAATCCTCCCATGCAGCATCAGTTTACACCAGTCGAACTAGCCAAGAATGTTGCTTGAAAACACCAGGAGTACCCTCAATCTGGCCTAGCCTAGTGGACCATCCACTAAAAACAGCATACTTCCCATAGTGTTTGCCCTGATGCTTCTAGAAGCCTACAAGCAGAGTATTAAGCCAAGAGGCGTCCCCATCATTGTCATGTGGCTGCTGACCAGCAAGATTCCGCACAGCCCTTGTAACAAGTAGCTCTCCACAAATTGCTGTCTTCCCAAATCAGTATCACCTAAAAGAATGAAGGAATGCAACTCACAGAATCCTAGAGTTGGAAGAGATCCCAAGAGCAGTCTGATCCAGCCCCATTCTGCCATGTAGCAAGACATGATCAAAACACTCCTGACAGATGGCGGTCCAGCCTCTGTTTAAAAACCTCCAAGGAAAGAGACCCCACCACGGTCCAAGGCAACGTATTCCACTTTCAAACTGCTCTCGCCATCAGGAAGTTCTTGCTAATGCTTAGGTGGGCCCTCTTTTCCTTTGGTTTGAAGCCACTGCTCTGTGTCCTAATCTCTGGAGCAGCAGAAAACAAGCTTGCCCCATATTCCATATGACATCGTTTCAACCTTCTCCAAGCTAAACACCCCCAGCTCCCTAAGCCACTAATCCTAGGGCTTCATGGTTTCCGAGCCTTCTACCATTTTGGTCTCTCTCTTCTGGCATCCAGTTTGGACCAAGCTGCCAAACTAGGGAAATGTATTTGTTTTAATAAAATCCTGTGATTCATAAAATCCTATTATTTCGTCATTATGAGACACTCAGAGCAATGCATAGCTTGTCCAAAAATAATGAAGTGATAGCCAGAAATGTGGTAGGCTGGGTTGGGATCCAGAGGAGAATGGCTTCCTGGTGACGCTTCTGTCCCGAACTCCTTCGTGTGTGTGCCCTTCCTTCCTTTCTCCACACAGAACCAGATAATGAGGCCTACACCCGCTGTTCTTCTCGGCCCTGCAGCCCCGTTCACCACGACATGCATTCAAAGCTGTCGAGTAGCCCTCCGCGTTCAAGCCCAGTGAGGTTGGGACCCTCTTATGTGCTGAAAAAGGGTAAGGTTAGCAGTCTTGGCGATGTGTGTCTTTGGCCTTTTCCGCACTAGACTGTTATAGCGCTATTATTCCACTTTCAACATCTTATGGAATCCTGGGGTTTGCAGTTTCAGGAGGGGCCTCAGGCTGTTCTTCTGCTCAGTTAACATCGTGCCCTTGGTGTTCCTGTAGTGGACTTTCATTGAGAAAAGTGTTTCTTTATTTGCACGCCTTCATTCTTCTCCATCTCCTTCCTCAGCTCAGATGTTGACTTCTGGCAAGAAGAAGAAGGAGGTCCGTTATCGCAGCGTCATCTCTGACATCTTTGACGGCTCCATCCTGAGCCTTGTGCAGTGCCTCACCTGTGACCGGGTGTGTTTTCTTACCTCTGCTTTTCCTCTGGGGAGGTGGCCTTCCTTTTGAACCCAGGAAACTGCCCGACACCCACTTGAGCACCTTGTCCCTTTGGCAGCCCAGGGCTGTGTGAAGGGACACGTAACTGCCCTCTAGGATCGTCAGCAGAGAGTCAGAGGTCTTTCTCAGCCTTCCTGGTCCAGATTCTGGATCTTTCTACTTGCAAGGCAGGCGCTTGGTCACTGTCCCACAAACCATTCCCTTTTTATGCATTTTGTTGCTCAGGGTTGTATTAGAGGTGTGGTAAAAAGGCCTCCAAACATGCACAGAAAATCTCCAGGGCCACGGTGAAGATCGTTACCACCTGGGGTTTCCTTCTGGGCTTGTGAACCCTCGTGGGCTTCTCCAGATGGCTACAACACACCCACACCTTCCACCTTAGGCCATTGTTGGTTTCCCACCTTTTCCGAATCAAGATGTATGTCTTGATTTCCGCAAGGGCTTCCACACACTCCGCTGGGTGGAAAAGGAACATGACGTTGGGGACCTTCCTAGCAATCTTGGCTTGAATGTAAAATGAATGAGGTTTCTGGTTCTTAGGAATATGAAATTGTACTTCGAAGTGGATGGGTAAGTTCTGTTGGATTCTTAGGAGCTGGGGGGGGTGGAGACTCAGGCCATGCCTAACTACACTGCTATAGTGCTATTATTCTATTTTAAACCTCAATCCTGGGGTTTGCAGTTTAGGGAGTGACACTGAGAATTCTCAACCAGAGAGCTCTTTGGCCTCAGGAAGCTACAAACCCCAGAATTCCACAGGATGTTGAAAATGGAATAATAGCACCATAACAGTGTAGTGCAGAAATGGCCTCAGTGTTGGCTGCATATGATTATGAAGGTTTGGGTTTGTTTTTTATTTTAAAGTGGAGAAATCCTATAGCTCAGGCCTTAGTATTACCTCCTCAAGTTGAGAGAAAATCTTTACTTTCTCGCCCCACATTTTGTGTCCCTCCCCCCAGGTATCCACCACTGTGGAGACATTCCAGGACCTTTCACTTCCCATCCCTGGGAAGGAAGACTTGGCCAAGCTGCACTCTGCCATTTACCAGAATGTGCCGGCCAAGACTGGGACGTGTGGGGACAACTACGCTGCCTCACAGGGCTGGATTGCCTTCATCATGGAATACATCCGGAGGTGCGTGAGCTTGAGAAGCACCATTATAGATTTGGGACAGGATTTGGGGGGATATGGAATTGGGATAGGATTTGGGGGGAAAATGTCCAAGACTAATTTATGGTTATATTCAAGAGCGTGAGAGGGTTCCTTCTGGTAGTTTCCTGTGTTGGTATATCCCATAACACAGCTTGAGCATTCCTTATCCAAAATGCTTCGGACCAGAAGTGTTTTCTAATTTGGATTTTCCCAATAGCAGGACTCAAGGTGGTTTAGAGATTATTAAAACCAGTGCAGATTAAAAACCATACAGTCCAATTTTTGACTTTTCTCAGAACCCTCTAGTCCAGCAACCAGAGCTAAGTGCACATCCTGACTTGAGGGCAGAGTTAATTACAGTGCTCCCAGAATCCATAACTTGGAATATTTCTGCATGTTTAAGTACAAATCTACACCCAAAAGGGGTACGGATCTAAAAACAGGGGCATAGAGGCTTGGCTTGTTCCAGAGGGAGCCGGTCCGGAATAATAACAACTCCTCCTGCCTCCTTGTTCTTGCAGGTTTGTGGTGTCCTGTATCCCCAGCTGGTTTTGGGGTCCTGTGGTCACCTTGGAGGACTGCCTCGCTGCCTTCTTTGCTGCAGACGAGTTGAAAGGTACATTTGCAGGAAAGTGGGGAGCCTGTCATTGTTTGATGTATGGCAAATTGGGGAGAAGAAGGACACAGGACATCCCTTCCCCCAAGATCTTCTCTGGGATAAATGTGTTTAGCATTTTCTTTCTCCTGCCCGTGCCTATTCTGTATAATAGAATACAGCTTGCTTTTTAGGTTGAAATGAGCTTCCCAGCACTTGTTGATGATGCTCTTCCTTTTAATTTCTTTCTCTTTCGTTCTCTCCAGGCGACAACATGTACAGCTGTGAACGATGTAAAAAGTAAGTCCCTGGTAGCCCTTTCCCACTCTTCTTTCCTCTAAATGAGCTTTTCTCCTCACAGATGTGCCCTGGGGGATGCTTTAAATCCTGAAAGGAGCCCTGGGAACCCTTCTGATAGTCCCAAGGGGACTATCTAGATGATGATAATGATGATGATGATGACCACCACCATCATCATCATTTATTTATATAGTGCCACCTACATACATGGTGCTTTACAAGTAAAGCAGCCAAAAACTGTGGGAGTTGCCAAAAGCGTACGATCAAAAATATGCGTACGTACACAAAAACACAAAGGAAAGGAACAAATAATAAAACTATTCCATACAATTGTAAAACAAATTATCCAGATACAATACAAAAAATACAATATAACATAAAGCAAACTCACAAGTACATGTAATCAAACTATACAGCATTATAAACCAATATTAAACTAAAATTCCAAATGCTTTTGAAAACAAGGTTTTTAATTTAGGTTTAAAAATAACGAGGGAAGGAGCAGTGTGCAAACATTCAGGGTGGCAGTTCCAGGAGTCTGGAGCAGCGAGTGAGAAAGGGCGAAGCTGAGCCAAAGAAGATGAAACTTCTTGAGCAGAAGATAAGGATCAGCTTCTCTGAGGGGGAGAAAGGTTTTTAAATTGAGGCTTTGGGATTTGCACAAGTGTCCAATCCCTTTCTTCTTTTTTTCCCCTCTGTCCTCTCCCAGGTTGAGGAATGGAGTGAAATATTGCAAAGTTCTCCAGCTGCCTGAGGTAAGTGGTGGCAATGTTGACTTCATTCAATCTTCCAAAAGCTGCGGCTGGTTTCCACAAATGTTCTTGTTCTGGTCAAGGAGAAAATTGGGCAGGGGGGTGTTATTTTTCTTTAAAACATGAGATGCGAGGTAAGGAAACTCTTCATTTCTTCCTGTGAGGGATCCCCTCAGTTCCAACCCGAGCGCTTCTGTCCTCACCTGGCTCATTGACCTTCAAGGTCCCTCCCTAGATCTGGTACTTGGGCCTGAGGGGAACCGTTAAACTGGACAGTTGGCTGTGTTCAATCAGTCGGTTCAGCATAGTAAATGTGATGAGTCTTCCTTGTTAATTATTAAATTAAAATATCTAGACAGAAGCATAGAAGATAAAAATAGTGAGATTTATTGTTCTAGATGAAATAAACATGGCCAGGGTCATGTTGATATTCGACATCTCAGATCTGTTGTTTAAGTGATGTTTTGACTGTTTCAAAACCCAACAAGAGAAGACACACAGAGGGGAAACCAGCCACTAGATGCACTGGGCCAGAGCTCATCATCCCCAGCCACCATGGATTTGAAACCTCAAAGTTGGCAGGCCCATAGAGTACGTTGTTCTCAGAGCTCATGCATTTAGCCTGGCCGTTCCACGTTCAAGCCTTGGCCAGTCTTCACCTGTTGCTTTTTTTAAAAAAAAAGATCAGACCATTTATATTTATTTATTCTATTACATTTTTACCTGGCCATTCCACTTTCTTAAAAAAAAAATTCAAGGCAATTTTTGATTACTGTTGTTGCTAACATGCCTTCATGCAGTTTCCAACTTCTAGTGAACCTAAGGTAAACATGTTACTGGGTTTTCTTGGCAAGATTTATTCAGGGGGTATTTGCCTTTGCCTTCTGCTGAGGCTGTGAGAGTCTGGCCATTTCTGCTCTGGGCTGTTAGAGTGCTATGATTCCACTTTCAACATCCTATGGAATCCTGGGGGTTGCAATTTAGGGAGAGGCCTTTGAGGATTTCATAGGATGCTGAAAGTGGAATAATAATAGCACTATAACAGTCTAGTGCGGAAATGATTTTTGACTTGCCCAAGGCCAGTGGATCTCTATGGCCGAGTGGAGATTAGGACTCTGAGAGACCAGCATTCGAGTCCTAATCTGACACCCAAACCACTGCTGGCAGGAGGCTTTTGAATATCTGCAGTTCCCTTTTTGTGCTCTGACCCCCTCTCTTCTTTTCTTAGATCCTGTGCATCCATTTGAAGCGCTTCCGGCACGAGGTCATGTACTCTTTCAAAATCAACAGCCACGTCTCTTTCCCACTGGAAGGGCTGGACCTTCGGCCCTTTCTGGCCAAGGAGAGCGTCTCTCAAATCACCACCTACGACCTTTTGTCTGTGATCTGTCACCATGGCACAGCGGGCAGTAAGTTTTATCTCCCCCTGTCTGGTATTCTTTGTGAGCAAGGGTTGCGCCCCCCTGCCACCAGGCAGATGGGTTCTGGCAGTGATCATACGCTTTCCGTATGCCACAAGGAGATAGGGCTGGCAAGAGGGGCTAGTATTTGCAGCCATCTCATCTTTCTCCACTGCAGTATCCTCCAGCAGGAAGTTGCAGAAGTTACTGGTGTAAATTGCCAGGAAGTACCATGTTCATCTGCCCTAAAAATCTGCCACTGAAATCAGTTTCAGCCAGTGAGAGCGTGATTCTGCAGTTTTGAGAGCTGCTGAATAATCAGTACTGCTAGGGGTTGGCTGCCTTCCATCTTGTCGGTTCTGAGACTTTTTTGAAAAACAAATCCAGTAGCATCTCGTTTCTTTAAATTCGCAATGAGCACGTGTATTGTTGTTGTTGTGTGCCTTTGAGTCATTTCTGACTTACGGCAACCCTGTGGAGAATCTATCACAGGAGTTCCTTGACATGATTTATTCAGAGGGGGTTTTGCCTTTGCCTTCCTCTGAGGCTGAGAGAATGAGACTTACCCAAGATCACCCAGAGGGTTTCCATAGCTGAGTGGGGATTGGAACCCAGAGTCATAACCCAACACTCAAACCACTGCTCCATGCAATGTGGGCCCTGCAGCAAATGACCTTTAAGTTTCCGCGTGCCCCCTGTGATGACCTCTGATGGGAGAGACCTGAATGTATGCTTTAAGCTTGTATGAATTTTCCTTTCTTAAAGGTGGCCATTACATTGCCTACTGCCAGAATGTCATCAATGGCCAGTGGTACGAATTCGACGATCAGTACGTCACAGAGGTGCACGAGACGGTTGTGCAGAACGCAGAGGCCTACGTCTTGTTCTACAGGTGAGGGATCATTCCAGGACTTATGGGTTCACAAGGGTATATGCTGTAGAAGCAGTTTTTAATGTGTTCATTTTAAAAATTGATTTTATATTATAACATCATCCCTGATTCCCCCTCTTCCAACAGCAGTACAAATTCCTTTCCAGTCCCAGTTACACAGCCATAATACCCAGATAAAAGATGTCAAAACTGTTACCTTACGTAGTCAGTCAAAAAGACTTCAGGAACGTTGGAAGTCTACATTGTCATTTTCTTTCCCCTCCATATGTTCAGTACAACATCTCTGAATCACAGTAAATTGTATTTTTCTTTCTGTCCTTTATCTATTTGAAGCTTGTTAGTTCATTTTTCAGTCAGAGCTAGTTGCCACAGCTTATTATACCGGGTGATCACAGTCAAAGCTGTCCGGCAGTGGAATATGCTGCCTCGGAGTGTGGTAGAGTCTCCTTCTTTGGAGGTTTTTAAGCGGAGGCTGGAAAGCCATCTGTCGGGAATGCTTTGATGGGTGTTCCTGCATGGCAGGGGGTTGGACTGGAGGGCCCCTGGGGTCTCTTCCAACTCTATGATTCTATGGTCCTCAAACTCCTTCCAACTCTAAAATTCTATGATTCTACAAAGATCTGAAGCCCTGACCATCAGGAAGTTCTTCCTGATGTTCAAGTGGAATCTCCTTTCCTGCAGCTTGAATCCATTGCTCCTTGTCCTAGTCTCTGGAGCGGCAGAGAACAAGCCCACTTCCTCCTCAACATGACATCCCTTCAAACATTTAAACATGGCTATCCTGTCCCCACTTAACCTTCTCTTCTGCAGACTAAACATCCCCAGCTCCCTAAGGCGTTCTTCGTAGGGCATGGCTTCCAGACCCTTCACCGTTTTGGTCGCCCTCCTCTGGACATGCTCCAGCTTGGAGGAGGCTGTGTGGAATCCATAGCCCACCTTGCTCAGAGATCTCCAGAAGCTGCGTGCACTTGAAGGGAGGTGGAGAAGGACAGGGAAAACCCTCATACTTTCCAACAATTTGACAGCAGAGTACAGTCCCAATGGCAGAAATTATTAATGAGGAAGAACACACAAACTAAGAGAGGCTGCAGCAGTTTGCTTTGCCTAAGACTACTGAGAAGGGCACAGTTGTGCCACCTCCTCTTCCCTCCCCACCCTGTTGAAACTACTTTTACAGCAGTTGAAGTAAGTAGAGGACAAAGGGGGAAAGTGAAAAGAGGAGACAGACACTGGGACATTTGAAAAGCAGCTGAAAAAAACCGGGTGACAAATTGGTCATGGCTGTCCCTTCCAAACTGGGACATTTGGTGGGAGTGAACCGTGAAGGGTGGAAGAAGTTGTGGGAGGCTTCATGCAATGCGTGGGCCATGCGGTTCCCAACCTAGAAACACAGAATGCTAGGGCTGCCGGAGACCCCGAGCCCAAACCCCTTCTGCCGATCAGGAAGACACAATCAAAAAACTCCCAGTTGATGGCCGTGCAGTCTCCCTTTAAACATCTCCAAGGAAGGACACTCCACCACACTCAGGGGCAACATATTCCACTGTCAAACGGCTCTTACCGTCAGGATGTTCTTCCTAAGGTTTAAATGGAGTCTCTTTTCCTGACGTTTGAAACCATCGCTCCATCGTGTCGTAGTCTCTGGAGCGGCAGAAAACGGGCTTGCTCCATTTTTCATATGACATCCCCTCAAGTATTTAAACACAGCAATCACGTCCCCTCTTAACTTTCTCTTCTTCGTGCTAAACACACCCAGCTCCCTCAGCCTCTCCTCACAGGGCTTCATGACTTCCAGGCCTTCTACCCTTTTCATCACCCTCTGCTGGATGAGTTCCAGCTTGTCAGTGGCCTTCTTGTCCTCTAAAGCAATTTGCACCTCAAGCAGAAGAGTGACGTGGATGCTTCATCCTGACTCCCCCACCCTTTTCCAATCTGTACCTCCAGGAAGAGCAGCGAGGAGGCCGTGCGGGAGCGGCAGAAGGTGGTCTCCTTGGCCACCATGAAGGAACCCGGCTTGCTCCAGTTCTACATCTCTCGGGAATGGCTCAACAAGTTCAACACCTTTGCAGAGCCCGGCCCCATCACCAACCATACCTTTCTCTGCTCTCATGGAGGTGAGGGGGAAGGAAGAGGCTGCCCCCACACTCACTTTCAGGAATCTCCCAGGGCTGAAAGTCGGGAAGCTGCTGGTGCTTTGTAACAAGCTAGACCCGCCTTTCCCAACACTAGATGGCACCCTGACATGCATTCTCTCATTTCTGCCTCTTTGATTTGCAGGAATCCCTCCCAATAAATACCATTATATAGATGACCTTGTGGTGATTCTTCCCCAAAACGTCTGGGAGTACCTCTACAACAGGTAAGGGAAGGCAGCCAGTCTTCATGGGGCTTCAGGGGACTTTTTTTTCCCTAGCATAATAAAAATGACAAATAATTTGTACGAAGAAAAAATTATTATCATTTATTTATGTGCTGCCATCTATGTACATAGCGCCTTACAGTAAAACAACCAAAAACGGGGTCCTCTCAAAGGTGTACAATCTAAAATATATGTATATATGCAGAAACACAAAGGGAAAGAAGGAATAAGAATTTACCACACAATTGTAAAGCAAATTATCCAGATAAAATGCAAAAAGATTACAACATAATATAAAGCAAACTGACAAGTCCATGTAGTCAAACTCTGTGGAGTTATAAACAGTATTGTACTAAGACGCCAAAAGCTTTTGAAAACAAGAAGGGTTTTTAATTGAGATTTAAAAAATAACGAGGGAAGGAGCAGTCTGCAGAATGTTCAGAGAGGCAATTCCACGAGTGTGGAGTATATCTTGTTTTTAAGGGGTGCGGTTTGGGGGTAGAATGTGCCTCTCTGGTGACCCCCACCTATAGAAGGGGGTGGCTGCCTCCTTCAGTCTGCCCACTCTGGTTTTCAACATCCAATTTCTCCTTTTTTTTCTTTTCGTCTAGGTTTGGTGGTGGTCCAGCCGTAAACCACCTGTACGTGTGTTCAGTGTGCCAGGTGGAGATTGAAGCCTTGGCCAAGAGGAGGAAGATGGAGATCGACACCTTTATCAAGGTACTGTCTCCGTCTGTCCGCAGCAGGGGCTGCTTTGGAGGGTCGAGGTGGCTTTGAATGCATGAAGCTACCCAGCGGCTGCTGGCTGACACTGGAAACCTTTTTGCAGTGGTAGTGAGAGAGGCTTTCCAAGCTCTGCTGCCTATGGCGGTTTCACCTTGGGGTGGGGAACCTGCTTCCTCCAGGTGTTTCTGGACCACCGTCCTTAACCAAAGACCACACTAGCTGCAGCTCCCCCGGGCCCTTTCTCAAATGAACTTCCGGTGTGCAGGTTCTGTACTGTAGCTCACCCTTAGAGCAGCCACTTAGCTTGCAGGAGTCCAACGTTCAACCGATGGCATCTCTAGCATCCGTAGCAAATTCAAGTAGTCCAAAATCTGAAAAAAATCCGGAACACTTGTAGTCCCAGGCATTTTGGAGAAGGGGTACTCAACCTGTAAGGCAAAGTGAGCATTAAAAGCAGCTTTGAAACTTGGTGGGGCAGCCAAGTTAATGGTGTTTTCCCCCCTTCATCCCCAATCCCTCCCTCTGTGCCCCCTGTCCTCTTTTCACATCAGCTCAACAAGGCCTTCCAGGCAGAGGAGTCTCCCGGCGTCATCTATTGCATCAGCATGCAGTGGTTCCGGGAGTGGGAGGCATTTGTCAAAGGCAAAGACAATGGTAATTTCCTATTTATTCCTTCATTTTATATTTGGTTTCTCCTGGGATGGAGCCCTAACGTCCTTTCTTTTTTTTAAAAAAAGTAGATATTATCAATTTTAGCACAAAATAACCTAAAGACTGGTGGACCTTTTTGACATAAACATAAATCAGAATTAAAACCGCATACTAAAAGAGTAAATGAAAAACACTAAACGCTAATTCACTGGAGCACTAACTCACTAACTAGCTGTGCTAACATAGCTCAGGCAGCCTGTCTTTTGGGATGTGGTTTTAGGGGCATTCAGCAAATTGCATTGAGTGCTGATGTGAAAAGCTTTCCCATGTTTTAATTCCATATTTCTTGGCTTTGCCTGTGGATCTTCCTCAGAGGTACCGAAGCAGTGTGCTGCACCAGAACTGTTGTCATGTCTGGTGGTGAGAAATAATCATAGAACCATAGATTTAGAAGAGACCACAAGGGCCATTCAGTCCAGCTCCATTCTGGCATGCAGGAAGACACCATCAAAGTGTTCCCTTCCACAGATGGCCACCCAGCCTTTCTTTAAAAACCTCCGAAGAAGCAGACTCCACCACACTCCCAGGCAGCTGCGTATTCCGCTGTTGAATGGCTCTTACTGTCAGGAAATTCCCCCTAAGATTCAGGTGGAATTTCTTTTCCTGTAGTTTGATGCCATTGCTCCATGTCCTAGTCTCTGGAGCAGCAGAAAACAAACTTGCTCCATTTTCCATATGACATCTTTGCAAATACTTAAACGTCACTATCATATCACCTCTTAACCTTCTCTTCTCCGGTCTAAACCTACCCAGCTCCTTCAGTTGCTCGTCAGAGGGCAGGGTTTCCAGGCCTTTTACCATTTTGTTTTACCAGCTTGTTGAAATTGTTTCTGACCTGAGCTTCAGTCAAAGTGGTTGGCGCTGAGTGTGATGAAACTTCAAAGAGCCATCCTTGAGCCTCATTTTCCTTTCCAGCAGAGCCTCCTGGACCGATTGACAACAGCAAGATTGCCGTGGCAAAAGGAAACGGGCACATCCAGGTGAAGCCAGGTAAGGCTCTGGGTGTTTGTCGTTGGGCTCTTCTCCCCTCTACCTGAAGAGAGTTCTCCTGTACGGTACCGTATTTTATGTATATGCAAATAAAGGCATTCCCAAATCTTTAAAAAACTGAAATACAAAACACTCAAGGTCCCAGCCATTTCAGATAAGAGATATTCAACCTGTAATAATAATTAAGGGTAATGGTTTGGATAAAGTGGGAAGAATTTTCTTGTAGGAGGAGGCACCATTGGGAGGGCCTTCTTCAGAAGGAATTTCTGGCAGCTCCCTCTGCTTTCCCCAGGAGCCGACTATGGGCAGATCTCTGAGGAGACGTGGATTTACCTGAGCACGCTGTACGGCGGAGGTCCCGAGATTGCCATCCGGCAGAACGTGGCCCAGGTGCAGGAAGTGGAGAGTCTGCACGGGGAGCAAAAGATTGAGGCAGAGACCCGGGCGGCCTGAGGGACAGCGGACCACACGAGAAAGGTAGCCCAAACAAAAAAACCTGTCTTGTTGGAACACCTGGAGCCCATGTTCCTGGTTGAGTAGCCAGCTGCCTTTCCCAAGCTCTGATCTGGCTCTGGAAGAGTGCCCTTTTGGACTACAGCTCCCAGAATCCCCCAGAATCTGAGCCAGCCTGCGAGGCCTTTAGGTCCAGTCAGCCTTGTCTGCCTGCTGCGCTTCTTCACCGTCTCTTGTGCAGATGCCTTCCTCTTCGCAGCTCCACTCTCTGATCCAGACACTGCCAGGGGCTGAACCTAGGAATTCGTGTGTGTGTACAGCACGTTCTTCTGAAGGAGGCTTTCCTTAGACACAGAGAGCCCAAGGAGCCTCCAGGGCCAAACCGTCAGTGCTTCTGACTAGGAATTGAGATACCCGTGTCCAAATCAACCAAGTCACGTTGTTTCTTATCCACAGTTTTTTCCTCTTCCCTAATTCCTAACAAATACAATTCAGGTCTTTTAGGTATTGGACTTCAGAATCTTTTGCATCATGTTTTGTATCTTCATCCAAAACTGCTTGACTTTATCCTGTGATACAAAGTCCCCCCATGATCTTGACACTTTCAACACTTATCTTTCACCTCTTTATACATCTTGGCTAGTCTCCCTGGTGTAAGATACCAACAGTACATCATTTCATACAAGTGTACAACCTATATAGGCTGTCAATACGTGTCTGACCTTGTCTGTTCTTCCTCATTAATAACTTTGGCCAGCTTGACCACACCCTGATGGTTTTTTTTAGCCAAGCATCTCCTTGGTGACATGTTGGGAAGTACGTAACTCTGTCCTCTCTCTTGTGCCTGTTCTTGCCAGGTTGGGCTGGGCCCTGACTGCTTCTCCTTGGGGAGCGGACCTTCTGCACCCGTGAACGCGTCCGAACTTCACTCTTTTGTATTTTGGAACTCAAAACGTACAAAGCAGCCACAGCCGCCACCCTGCCCTGCCCACAGTGAGTAACGCTGCAACCAGCAGAAGCCAGTGTTAATTCGATGCTCCCAAAGGCCCGCGAGGTCTCATAAGCGGTCTGCTCAGAGCCTCATGGGCGAGGGCCGTCTGTGCTGGGGCCCTGGCCGTTCCAGCAGAGGAAGAGGGGCGTCTTCTCCGTGACTGGTCTCAGTTTTGTTTTTCCACCTGCAAGTCCTCAAACAGCTCTGCCAGGAAGGTCAGGGGTTCTGCTTAGCGCATCCTCCGGGGGGAGCTAGGAGACGAGCGTGCTGCTGTGTGCTGTCTTCCTTTCCGTGCCAGTCCCGTGAGCGATCTTCGTGGCCTTTTCTGCCTGTGACCAAAAACAGGCACGAGGCAGTTCTAATTCCCTCTCCCTGCAGAGTGTATAATGCAGGCTGCACTTCTGCAAAAGGCAGACGTGGAAGAAACTAGGGGAGCCTTTTGAGATGGTGTTGATTGCTGCCCTCTTTCGCACTGGGAGGTAGGTGAGGGCTCTGGTCTCTTGGGGATTAAATTCCCTTCCTTCTTTTTTCTCTTGCACAGAAGCAGGTTTGGCTTCCCCTGTTCCGATGGCCGGAAAGAGCTTTCAAACTGAAAAAGCAGATCCTATGAGTTGCTCTTTATTTGCAAACTTATTTATACCACCCACTCCTTATTTAAGATTATTTTTGCCCCTCCCTGCCCCAGATTTTTTTTTTTTAAGGATTAGGCAGAGCAGAACATTTTGCTCTTGCCTCCTTGAGAAAAGAGGCACCCTTGGTTGAGGCCTTTGCAATGATGCTGTGCTAGCTGGAAGCTGCATCATCCCACAGATGGGGGTCTACCTTGCTCCTGGCAGTCAGTCCAGAATGCAGGACGTGTCCCAGAGAGGTAGGACAGCTGGAGAAAGTTGAGTGGAGCAACAATTATGATCCCTGCCCTCCCTGCCTCCAGGCAGAGGTGCTGAAATTAGAACTGTCCCAGAGCACCGGGTGCACGGAGGGCTCAGTGGAACCATCCTTCCAGAAGGTTGTTCCTTCTTTGAAAACACCACTGAGTTCTGCCAGAGGGTCCTCTCAACAGGGACGGGCTTGCTGTGTCATTGTATCTTACAGTTTGGCATTAAACTCTCTGCAGTGCTCTTAATTTCTCACAACACCTCACTCTCACTTCCCCAAATGCACACATATCTGCGCGCGTGTGTGTGTGCACAGTTTCTCACTCTACTTTGTCTTGCTCAGTGCCATCAAGATTGAAGGGGGTAGTTGTGTGTACGAGATGGGGAAGGGGTGGTGGCCCAGATCCGTAAGGCATTGTAGCCTTTTGAGAAACTCTCTTCAGAGAGCGAGCATCCAAGGGTTCTCACTTTTTCCCAAAAGCGATCAAGCAAACGCTCAGGAGCCTCTTTGCAGATGTTTCTTGGTGTTCTCTGTGCTTTTTTCTTGTCAACTTGGAGCTCCTCTAAGAATTTCTCCTGGGCAGCAGCACAAGACCACTCAGCAAACGACCCACCCTTGGTATCCCTTGATGCTCAACGCCCAGCATCGTTTCCAGTAGCCACCACGGAGCTTCTGGGGCAGCCGTTGTCCTTGTGCTGAGTTCTGCGCATCACGCTTTAAAGAAGATGGTGCCTTCGGGCTGTTCCGAAGCCTTGTGTCCTGCCAGTTCTTCCTTCAGTGCTGAGAACACGAGCCAATAAACCCCGCTTGCATCCCAAGTCTGTAAATGTGGCCTTGCGTGTCTGTCTACACCGTCCTTGCTGCTGTGTAAGAGCTACCATATGCAAGGGAAGATTTACTTTGAGGAAGCAAAAACTAGGCAGCATTCAATTAGCAGGGGAAAAAAGCTGGAGACATTTCTCAAGATGCTCAATCAATCAGTGATTTATTGGTAAAAAGCCCAGCATGTTTGATTTTGTACGTATATTCCCGTAGCCTTCTTCAAGGGCTGTTTGAAATTTAACTTCTGAAATTTCTGGAGCTGAAACTCTCCATACTATTTACTAATTTTCTTCTGATCTTATTGGTAAATGGCATGAGAGTTGCAGGTCCAGAAATTTCTGAAGTTAAAAGATTCCAAACAGCCCCCTGAAGAAGACCTTTGAGAATATATTTATACAGGCTGAAAAGCTTTGGGTTTTTATCAATAAATCATTCATCTGGGCTCTGAGAGACCAGAATTTGATCCCCACTCAGCCTGGAAAACCCACTGGGTGTCCTTGGCAGAGTCATACTCTCTCAACCTCAGAGGAAGACAGTGGCGGCAAACCTCTTCCGAAAAAATCTGACGAAGAAAGCCCCATGAGAGGATCACCGTAAGTTAGAGTTGTTGTAAAGGCACTTAACAGCTTAAAGCCACCATGGTATGGTTCCTTTTTTTGAGCATTTGACCAGAACTCTGGGAGACAAGGATATTTGAGTTCCCACTTGGCTATGGAAACCCAATGGGTGATTTTGGGCTGGTCACGCTCTCTCAGAGGAAAGCAATGGCAACCCTCCCACAAAGAAATTTTGCCAAGAAAGCCCTGCAACATGTTCACGGTAGGGTCACAATGACTTGTAGGCACTCAACAGCAGAACGTTTCTTCTCATGCGGAGGTTAAAAAAAAAACGTTAAAATGAATTAAAATTTTTTAAAAATTTACAGTTGGAAAGAATGCCATATTTGCATTGTCCATTCTTTTAAGAAGAGCTGTGGGTAGGGAAAGGATATCAGCAGTGGGATTTGTGGAGCATTTACTGTGGCTGGGAATGCAGGGGTAGTTCCTGGGACTGACTGGATACAGCGGCGGTCGGTGTGGGGCTGATGCTGGGAACTGTATGGAGCACAGGGTCACTACAAGTTGAGTATCCTTTATCTGAAAATCCAAAATTCGAAATGCTCCAGTATCCGAAACTGTTGAAAAGCAGAACCCAGTCTTCTTCCTGTAGGGAATTAATGGAGACCACACAGCTTGCAAAGTTTCTTGGTCAGCTTGGCCCCTTTCCCCTTTTTCCTTCCCGGCTCGCTGAGGTCTGTGCATGCACAAAGCAAGCTGAGAGTGAAAAGAAAGGCACCCAGCCAACGGAGACACTTTGTAAGCAGCACACAGCCTCCGTCATTCCTTCGTGTTCCCTACAGGAAGAGAGCAAGAGGAGAAGAACTGATTAAGAACAGACCCTGAGTTGAAAGAACTGTGTGTGTGTGTGTGTGTGTGTGTGTGTGTGTGATTACGTATATGCAAATATTAAAAAATCCCAAACAATTCAAAATCTGAAACATTGCCAGTCCCAAGGATTTTGGATTTGCCAAGGATTTCTAGTGCTAGAAATTGCCCAGACAGTTCTCGTTGCTGTCCACCTGTGACATTTTGCTTTCGTGTTCAGCCACCCAAATGCTCCAGTGGTAGAATGCTGTCTGTTTTCTTGTGCAAGACTATACGTGAGGCTAAATCCAGGCTTGGAGGAACGATTTCTTTGGACTGCAACTCCCAGAAACGATCCACACAGCCTAGTTTTCTCTGGACAGCAAGTGACAGAAAGGAATGAAGGTTTGGCTTTGAGAACTTCCAAGTGCCGGATGCAAAACAAGCAGTCAAGAGAAGGCCAGCTAAATCCATTAGCCAGTCATTCAGGCCAGCGATCGCGCCTCCCCTCGTCTTGCAGATCACAAGACCTTCTTCTGTTCTAACCACATATGCCCAAAAATGGGGAGAGACGGTCGCTACAAGTCAGCCCGGATGCTGTAGTTTTGCTGGGAATGTGTGAACGGCCCCGTTTCCCCCGTTCAGTGACATGATTGACCCCATGTGCCCATAATTGCATTCAGATTCTTTGTGGAACTCTCCTGTTTGGTTTGTGAAAGCTGCAGCTCCCAGTGGTTTCTTTTTTTCCAGTACTGTGGGCAACTAGCTGCTTATGTCAAGGGAGAAGACCAAAAGCGAGGGGTCGGGCAGCGGCTGGAGATGTCATGCGGGGCTAGGGCTCAGCACCTCCTGTGCTCTGGTGCCGAACACAGACTCTGTGTGCTGCCTCGCTCCACTCCCCTCACTGCTTTCCCACCCACGCTGGTGGAACTGGACCCAGCGCTGGCGCCTGCCGTCCTGCAGCATGGCTGCAAACTAAAGTACGGTGGGAGGGCATCACTCTAACTTCGCAGCCGGCAGGGCTAGCAGACCTGCCTTGGAGGAAATCAGAGGGAAGGGGCAGTTGATGTGCGATGTCCAGTTGTGGTTGCGGCCCCCATTACTTCCTGTTCCCCCAGGGAAGATGCTCAGGCTGTCAGCTGCTTTGCTACAGGTTGCTACAGAGGTGCCTTTGTGGCTTCACACTCTTACAACTGAAGTCTATGAAGTGGGATGAAAGTTGTGGCGTAGCCCTCGCACCTTGCTTTAAAACCAAGGTGGGCAAAGCGTAGTCAGGAGGCTGCATCTGCCGCTTGGGACCTCTAAATGCGGCCCCTGACCTCCCCCAAGCCCTCCAGACACTGGAGCCAACTTGGGGGCAATGTTTTGCCCCCCAAACTATTCCCAAGCCATAGCAGTTGGCTCCCTCTGCCTCTCCAAAGCCCCCCAAATGTTCCCGAAACCTTGAAAGCTGGCCAGAGTGGCATCAAGGAGTTATGTCTTGTCATTTCGGGTGTGCTAAAACTCATACGGAGGAGGAACGGTGTGTCCTTCGCAGGGCGCAACTCTTGCTGTGAGCTTTCTGTATTCACTATCCATTCATCCTTCTGGATTGCTTGGGAATATTCCACCTGCCTGCTGCAAATCAAATCAGACCTAAAAGTGTTTTAAATCAATCGAGAGATCATACAAAGAGATGTCTTAATGTGTCGGAAAACACTTTTTTTAAAAAAATCAGCCCAGTCTTCCACCCGCTTTCAAATGGAAGCACTTTATTTGGTAGAATTCTGTCGCCAGAAACAAATGAACCAAAACACCAGAACTTCTTTACACTTTTTTTTCTTTCTTTTTTTTTGGGCTATGAAACCATACACACACACACACACACAAACATATTTTCAAGATGCCACCAAAACCTAGGTAAAAGAATCCAGTGCCTAAACACGCAAATAATTTTTTTTTTCGTTTTTAAAAAAAAAAGTGCTCGACCTTATATGTTAAAATATAATTTGGCTTTTTCTTTTTAAATCTTTTTGACACTTCAAGCATGAGAGGAAAGGATGGAACCAATATGCAGCAGAACCTTTGAAAAATATTCAGCATTAAAACACAACTTTTCAGTAAATATGTTTTCTTTTCTTCTGTCTATTTACAAATGTTAAGAAAGGGGATTAGACAGGGAGAGGGAGCACAGGGTGAGTTTCGAGGCAAGAGTCAATATTCCCTCCCTCCCCTCCTTCAGTAGGATTATGAGGAAGTCACAAAGAGTTTTTAGAAACTGGTTGCAAAATTCGCCTGCAAGGTAAATTTCCAAGGCTCCGTGAAGGCTCCTACTGAACGTGTCTCTAGTTCTTTTGGGGCACGGAGCGGCTCTATCTACTGCAGTGAACGGGGAGGCTTTTGAATGCTGGAATCTCCACACCCAGGCAGCCAGAGACTCCTAATGTGTGGATTTTTCTTTATGCGCCCGAAACGCCCCGGCCACCCCGACGCAACCCACTTGCAGCCTCCGGGTTGGACTGCGTTACCGGGACAGATGGCAAACTCCACGTGGAAGCTGCAGCTATCGAAGAGAGAGAACCGTTTGCCTTAAAAAGAAAAGGATTTTAAGAGCAGCTGCCCCTTTGTCAACCCAAAGGCGGTTGCCTCGGCTGCCTCTGGGCTGCCAGCTTTAAGAGACTGTTGTTACTTTTAATTGGCACATCATTCCTGCGTTGGTACCCTCTCTCTGCCATCAGCTCTGTTCTTAGGTTAAGGCAAAGGCCTAAATCTGTTCTCCACGCCTTGAGGAGGAAAAGGTGCAATGCTAGCGATGGGTGCCTTACATTGCTTTGAACTAATTCATTTATTTTTTAAACACCAGCATTGCTTCTCTGACGGAAGAACAACGTGCGGAAGGAACATTCGCGAGGCTGCCTTCCTCAGATGAGCATTTAGTGGAAGAGAAGTAACAGCTGGCCTCCTTTTGGGCAGCTACATCCTCATAAACCAATTTAGGATTGCATGAAATTGAATTGCAACGTGGTGCGGCATTCACAGTCTCGGGAGGGGACCAGAGAGATGGAGCTACGCCGTCACGACCGATTGCACAAGGGGAACTAGCGGCGCAGCTGTTGCACAGTGAGTCCCGACGGGCGTGATGCAAACCTCAATTGTGCAACGGGGCATCTCATGCACCACTATCGTGGTTGTGTCAGCGTTGCAGCTCCATCATTGCGGAGGTACACAGCGAAGGCCCTGATGTCTCCGCCGCCACATCTGTCTCATAAATGACTAAAATTCCTTTTGGGAAGGAGGGGTTAAGGTTCCCAAAGGAACCGGTGGTCCACTAAGTGGCTGTCAGTTTGTAAAAACTCCTCGGACTTGTCTCTTCACAGACTCAAGCAGCCCATGCTCCCTGCTTGGGATGCTGCGATCAATTGGGCCTTCCGGGTAAGGGGACAATAATATACTGTCCACCCAGCTTAAATATTTAGAGATATACATATGTATGGGGAGAAGCAGATTTGCTCTCTTAAATCCTACATCAGTGGCACGTTTTTCAAAACAGAGGAGAGGAAGAACCGATTCTGCGCGCTCGTCTCACTGTTCCCAACATGTAAGGTAGAATCACCTTGGCACGGCACTGGGGGCTCCCTGACCACCTGGATTGTCTGGCTCTTAAGGCCTATCCGCTGTCTTGAGGAAGGAGGAAGAAATACCGGATCGTGGCTGCAGCCCTGCTTGAGGATGCTGGTCCCACGTGGCGTGGGTTTGAGAAACAGCTGGCGGCCTTTCTAGGCAGGAGCGGGGGGCCCTGAGGGTCCTCCCTTCTTAAATGGAGTCCTTCTCCTGTTGGAGCCTCTCCTAGTTATTCCCCCCCCCTTCTCCGTCTGATAGGTTTTGTGATGGGCAATCAGCGTAGCGCAGCCCGCTTAATAAGAAATCGAGATAAAGACTCTCCATTGGGAGTGACGAGGATTAGATTCTGGATCGTGCTACGAGCCCTAGCCTTTCTGGATTTGAAACTGCTAGAATGGAGACGCCTCCCTACGTCTTTTCCTCAGACCCTGCGGCCCAAATGGATGCCGGCCGTATGCAGGCAGGAGGGAAAGGAGCACTGTCGAGTCTCTTCTACCCGACGGCAGCCATTCCTGAACGACAAAAGGAGTACGGTGCTTTGCACTTAAAGGAAGGGTGACACAAAAGCAGATGGTACTTCGCAGGGCCGGGTAGATAGACCGTGCGGTTTCACCAGGTGGAAATTGCCCTCGGAACAGAGGCATTCGTGTGTAAGAATTAGGCTGGATCAGACCCAAAGCCCATGAAGCTCAGCCTCCTGCTCCTCCCAACTCAAAAGCATGACACAAAAGCCATTCAGGCTAGACTTTTGGCTGGATGATCTCCTCTCATTCACTTCTACACCCAACCCACTGACCCACAAATTGTGACGCTCTTGTACAGAAAAAAGGAAAGACTTTTACCGTGTTTCCTTCCGACAACAGAAAAAAAAAACAGGGTAAATGTGGTGAGCGAATAGTATCGGCCAGGGAGTCTGTCGGAAACCGCCTGACATGGCATCAAAGCACTGGGACCACTTAGGCCGCTGTTGGTCTAAACGGGTTAGCAGCAACTCTGAGAAAGAGGAGTCCTTCCCAGTGCGAGAATCAAAGCTGGGTCCCTCTCGATGCACCGCAGATGCGCCACGCCAGTGTGGCAAACGGCCAGCTGGTTTAAGTCGCTGCCACACGAGACATTGTGCGGTCACGAGACATTGGCATTCGTCGACGGCTAACTGTTCCAGTGGGAAGCAAAGCATCCTATCTAAATAGTCTCTCTCTCTGCTGCGACCTGCCTCGGGCACACATCACTTATTTGAACTTCCCCCACCAAAATGCAGTGTGGGTGATAACTACAACCCATTCCATGGTGCTGGATATTCACCTGTCTGTGCAGAGGTTTAATCCGGCCCTTACTCCTCAGCCTGGAAGGGGAGCTGGAGCATCTTTACGTGGATCACAGGCTGAGTGCTTCTGGTGCCCAGCTGGTGCTGGCCGAAAGGAGGGGTGGCCTGGGGCCCCACCCGATCCAGGAATTGCAGCTGTCCGGGAGCTCAGGAAGGGAGCGCAAAACCGAAAATCGGTGAGCTTTACGCAGCAAGCTGATTTACAATGAATCACCCACACGGCGATGGTGGCTTTCGGAAGTGGCGTTGCATCTTCTTGGGGGAAAGACGTGCAGCCGATGCCGCCTCCCCTTCGGTTGAGAGCGTCGCATCCCCAAAAGAGAACTCAAAAGCAGGCCCAAGTGGG
Organism: Cyclura pinguis; assembly: GCA_030412105.1. Classification (NCBI taxonomy): domain Eukaryota; kingdom Metazoa; phylum Chordata; class Lepidosauria; order Squamata; family Iguanidae; genus Cyclura; species Cyclura pinguis. Next base: position 15,887,394 of record CM059613.1, on the reverse strand, counting down.
AGGCTGTGCCACGCAGCAGGGACGGAGTGGGAGTGGGGAGAGGGGAGGATAAATCAGGGTGCAGCTTTGCCTGGATGCGGCTTCAGAAAAGCTGAAATAAATAACGCAAGCATGTGCAGAGGCAGCATGCAAAAAGGGGAGAGGGCGGCTCGTCTGAGATGCTGAATGAAAGAACCAAATAAATTAAAAAAACGGCAGCGGAGATTACAAAAGAACGCACCTTTAAAAGGAAAAAGAACAGGCAGGTGCAGGCAAGGCGACAGGGCGAGCATGCGGGCAGAGAGACGGCGGAAACGGAGGTCTGTGGAACGCGGCGGAGCCGGTTGGCGAAAAGCGGGCGTGGACAGCGGTGCGTCAGGAGTCCTGCGGGCAGCAGGCACGCGCTTAAGAGCCAGCGGGGTGAGCACGTGCTTTGGCCCCGGCAAGGGTAGGCCGGAGCTCTTGGCTGAAATTTTGGCTGTGGGCAAAACGGAGGACGGGGCAAATGAAATCTGGCCAGCCTGAAAGCGGGTGGGTAGGAGTGAATTCCGCTTCCAGTGACGGCAAGGAGAAAAAGGTGCAGTCCCTGAGGGCACCAGCCTTTGCAGCAAAGCAGGGATGGGTAAAGTGTGGCCCAGAAGCCACAGGCAGGAGTAAAGATGTGGTGAAAACGCCCCCCCCCAGCCCCAGAGGGTCTTTTGGGGCAAAATTGGGGGAAGGATGCAGCCCGCTAAGGTCTCTGGAGGGCCTAATACAGCTCTTTCACCCTTTGCAATTGCCTACCTCTGCTGTAAAGACACCAGGAACTCTGTAGGTTTGGAAAGTATTTTCAAAAATGCCTCCTCTGAACAACCGGCAGGCACTCAGGCCGTGAACCGAGGTGGTTTCGTGAGAGGGGGCCCTTCATGCCGTTACGCTGTCCCTTTGCCTGGGTTTTCTCACGTGTGCCGAAAAAGGCAATGCCTGACTGTGGCAAGCAGACACCACCGGACAGGTAAAACAGGCCAGCGTGCTTGGCTTTGTAGCTTGCGGCCGTGTTGGCTTGGTGGCCAGTGTGCCTTTGCCCCCACGTCACCTGTGAAGGGGCTGTTAGGTGGTCCGTCTTGGGGAGGCAGAGAGAAAAAGCCGAGCTGAACACAGGAGGAATTACTTCCACCTGAGGGAGAACCAGTGTGGTGTAGTGGTTTGTGTGTTGGTGACAACCCTGGAGACCAGGCTTCGGTTCCCCACTCGGCCGTGTCAACCCGTGTGGTGACCTTGAGCAAGTCACACACTCTCGGCCCCAGAAAACTCAGGGATAGGGTCACCTTAGGGTCGCCCTAAGTCGGAAACGACTTGAAGGCACACAGCAATGACAAACTTCATAGAAGGGTGACCGTCGTTCTGAGAAGATGAGTCTTTTTAGACACAGGACTGACTGGCACTGGTTTTAAAAAATAAATTCTGTTATTTATTAATGGTTCAACTGCTGCAATTTGTTGACGCTTAGGCACTTTGTGTCTGTCAGCTCGGAACTCCTTAGGGTCACCACCCTGAAAAAAAATATCAAGGAGAACGTCCGCATCGCAGGCGAGCTGAGTGAGAGAAAGGAGTCTGTCCTAAAAGCCAAAATGGGCGTTCTCAGCTGAGGTGAGATTCTGAAGCCAAAAGACAGAAGAGTTTGCGTTCGTCACCACCATGCCATTAACAAGGACCTTGATACTTTCCCCACAGAGCCTGGAGAAAGAAACTTTGGAGGGAACTAAATTAATCTATAAATAAATCTATAAATCTAAGTCTTCGGTATGAGGCTCGCTGTCTTCTAAGCTGCACAACAATCCCGCCCCCCCGGGAGCACAAAGCAGCCTCTGTACCTCTGTGTGAACCTTCTCTTGGGCTGGGTGGCACTCTGGCATTCTTTGCAACGGCAGGGACTGAACAAGCCAGCCTCGCCTGGTTGAAGACATAAGGGAGAGACAGCCATCCTTCCAGGAGGCCGCCTGTCATGTCTCTGTGTGAGCCATCGCTTTGGACTCGCGCCTTTCGTGGCCAGACAGGGACTCTGACTAAAAGTAATAACTCTTTGAGGATGTCAGAGTGGAGAAACTCTTGGGTTCTGCTGCTTAGAAGTACTGTTTGTGCCAGGCCTAAATTTATTTTCTTCTAACCCTGTCCCAGTCTCTTAACATTTCATTTCAAATGGCAAAGCTATCGATGGATTTTTAGCCAATTTTTACCTGCTAGAAATCAAACCAGATGCCAATTGTTACTGCTAGGTTCCAAAGAAACAACTCCTGCGTTTGGCCAATATTGCTAACCGAGGTAACCTCACGACACATTCGGAATTGAAGGCCAGAATTCCAAAATCCTTCTTGACCCCTATTTTCAGTTCTGGCCGGCAAGACTGGATTGGATTTTGTGTGTGTGTGTCACTGGCAGGAAAGAAGACCAACAAAGGAGTCCATTCAGCTGATAGTTTGAATCTCACCTTGGCTTTGAAGGCACCAGTTGGCAAGCTGTTCTTTCTTGGCCTCGGTTTCTCATCTATAAAATGGGGACAACGGTGGTGGCCTGCCTGACAAAACCTTTTAGAAACCGTCGGCTACAAAACTCCACCGGCACCGCAGTGAGGAATGGACACCTGGCTCCAGAAGGGATTTTTTCCCGGTTTACTGGAGATCAGTGCAATGGAAGGGGGATCCTATTACATTCTAGGTTAGACCCTGCTCAAACCATGCTACTAGCACTGGACAAATGGGGTAGGGGAGGATGATGGGTTAGCTGAATGCAGCAGGTGGCATGCCAGAGAGTTTAGCAAGCAACACAGTGATGGGCTAGGAGCTGGGATGAAATTTTTTTCTTTTCCTGGTTGGAGTTTTGTTCCCCACTCCGCCAGTGCTGACTCTGTTCCAAGCTAGGGGAGTGAGCCTAACCCAACGGAGGTGTTTTTAAAAACAAAAACAAAAACACACATACACACAAAAAAAGGTCCTGCCATGAAGAGGGTGTGTTTTTTGTTTGTTCGTTTAAAAAAAAATCAGACCATTGTTTCTCCTCCTGCGCCCAAGCTCGCCCCGAAGCTCTTGTATCAGCAGCCAACACTTTTAGGAATCTAAAAAACAGAACACAGAAAAAGAGAAAAAGAAGCTCTATTAGATACTTCACACACACCAGAGATTTGGGGGGAGGGAGGGATGGCGGCATTCAAAACTGGGAGGGAGACCCCCAGTCTCCTGAGAAGCAAAAGGAGGAAGGGGAAGGACGGGAATGGGGAAGAGGTTTGCGTTTCCCTCCGGGGCTTCCTTTTAAGCGGATTGTAGTGAATGAATTGTAGAATCTGAAAGCTGGAAGGGACCAAAGGGGTCATCCAGCCTTCTGTTTGAAGACCTCCATGGAAAGGAGATTCCACCTGAACGTCAGGAAGAACCTCCCGACGGTCAGGGCTGTCCAGCAGTGGAATCTGCTGCTGCCTCCGTGGAGTGTGGTGGAGTCTCCTCCTTCTTTGGAGGTTTTTAAGCAGAGGCTGGATGGCCATCTGTCAAAGGGAGGGCTTTGATGGGGGTTCCTGCCTGGCAGAAGGGGGTTGGACTGGATGACCCCCGGGGTCTCTTCCAATTCTAGGATTCTATGAATCTATTCCCCTGCCATGCTGATCCACTTAATTTATTTTCTCTCCACTCCACGGAACAATCCACAAGGCCCTCCCAGCTTGAGTTTTCCTGTAGCACAGTGGTTTGAGTGTTGGACAAGAACTCTGGAAGACCAAGGTTGGGATTCCCACTCAACCGCGGAAACCCACTGGGTGACCTTGGGCGAGTCCCACTCTCTCAGTACCCTCCAAGGAAGGCAAATGGCACACCTCCTCTGAATCAATCTCGCCAAGAAAACTACAAGACAGTGGTCATGAGTTGGAGTCAGCTTGAAGGCACAGAACAAGAACAAAGCACTGGAGAGTTAAAGCAGGTCTGGATTCCAAAGAGTTCAGGATCATTGATAAGCAGCTGCAAAGTGATGGGAAGAAAAAGTGATTTCGGGGAAAGGTTGGTTGGAAGGGATGGATAATCCTATCCCCATATCTTCTGGGCTAAAGCAAACACCCATCCCACAACCCTAGGTCCGTCATGCCTAGGTCCAGAAGCAGAAGAAAGGCTCTCTCTCCATCCCAACAGCCGCTGCCCTGGCCTCAGAGGGAGAGAAGGAGAGGCAGGCAAAGCTCCACCATGCCTGGGCCCAGAAGCAGAGGAAAGACCATCCATCCCACCTGCCCTGGCCTCAGAGGAAGAGAAGAAGAGGCAGGCAGAGATCCGTTGTGCCCGGGCCCAGAAACAGAGGAAAGGCCTTCTCTCCATCCCAGCTGCCCCTGCCCTGGCCTTGGAGGAAGAGAAGCACAGCTCCACCGTGCCTGGGTCCAGAAGCAGATGGAAGGCCCTTCGTTCGTCCCAGCTGTTTCTGCTGGACTTAATCTCCTCCCCAACAGCCGTCCCCTTTCCTTGCATATCCGTGTCTTTAGATTCCAAGTCTGAGAGCAGGAAGCTCTTTTTTTCTTTTTTCTTATAAAGCACCACGTACAGCGATGGTGCTACATGAATATACGATCGCAATGCTGGCCACAACGCTGGTGTTTGTAGCAGAGAAACTGCAGGCCAGAGAGGTGATAAATATCTACCCCACCTGCCTCTTTAAAGCTGTTAAGCTCTCAGTGACCTGATTTCCTCCAGGGATCCAGCTGTGACAGAAATGCCGTATCTGCATATCTGTGAAGAATAGGAAAACTCTCATTTCCTTTGGCAGTCTCTAAGCCAGCTGTTGTTTCTGCATGATTTGCCTTTTCTACTGCAACATGTTTATGCCTGCAGGGCAGTTGGCCTCCTGCTTCCCCCTGAGCTCTCCTGAAGCAGGCAAACATTACATCCCAAGAGGCCGCCTCATTCGTCCAGTGGCATTTAATGCCAGGCTCCCCCTCCCCGTAGAAGCCCATGTTCATGCAGTTCATGGCAGAAGGAGATGGTTCCAAGGAACCCAGGGACCTCACCCGCCCTCTCCCTCAACTATGCCATGTCAGCTTCAGTGTACCTGCCGTCTAATCTCTTTGCAATGGGTGAACTGGAGTGTTGAACACCAGTGGGAGGGAGAAATACAGAACATTATGACCTGAACTACAGACTCCTAGACTTGGAAGGGCCCCAGGGGCCATTGGGTCCAACTCCCTGCTCAATGCAGGATCTCCACTTAATGGCAGCCCCAGCAGGGAGCTGTCCAGCCTCTTTTCGAAGACATCCAGAGAAGAAGACCCTCCACCATCTCTCTAGGCAGTTGGTTCCACTGCTGAATTGCTCTCACTGTCAAGAAGTTCCTTCTAATGTTCAATCAAAAGCGGCTCTCCTGTAACTTAAAGCCATGAGACCTGGTCCTACGCTCCGGGGCAGCAGAGAACAGATCTGCCCCCTCCTCTCTAGGACAACCCTTGAGGTGTTAGAGTGCAGTCATGCCCCCTCTCAGTCTTCTCGTCACCAGGCCGAATCCACCCAGCTCCTTCAACCACTGCTCCTATATTTTGTTCTCCATACCTCTTATCATCCTTGTTGCCCTTCTCTGACCCCAGTCCAACGTATGTCCTTCCTACAAATTGCAACATTACAGCTGCTGCACCACGCAAAAGCTGTGACTTGCTATAGAGCAAATCTCTCCGCGTGCGCGGCCAAATCAAGATGCAAACACGCCAAGTCCCAATTGTGGACGGAGGCATGGAGAAGAGACTCTCAAGGCTTCGTTTCACAGTCTTGTCCCTTGCATCAGAGGTAGCCTGCCGTGGCCTACGAGTTGTTGGGAAGTATGAAGAGAAGGGTGGTGGTGTTCTCGTACCCTACTGGGGGCTTCGCATTGGAGTCAGTCACTGGGTGAAACCAGATGCTGAACCTGATAGACTCCACTGTGGCTTTTCTGGCGTTCACACCATCCTTAAGCCTTCAGCCTCTAAGGCTGGTTATCGACATTCCGGTGGACCCCTTGGCCCTGGCTTCACTTAGCTACCAACTGCCCAAAACTTCAGAAGCGGTGCATAAGATAATTCTTGGTAACTATGTACTATAAGGTAGCAGCAGCCCATGATCAAGTGATGGTGAGGGTGAGGACTTGTTGCCCCATGGGTCATAGGTATATTAACGGCTGGCATGCTGTCAGCATAACATTAAGTGCTGCTGGAGGCAGGACAGAAGAAAACTGGCCCAGAATGAACCTGCTACAATCCCCAGACAAGTTTCAGAGTAAATTATCCTAGTTGTTAATCATAAGGAAGGACCCAGAATGCATAAAAGGTGTGTTTCTATTCCTTGGTTTCTTGTACCACACGTTAACAGCTATCTTTAAGGCAATTGGAAAGCTACTTCTAAGCAGGAGTTATGGAGAATTCACAAGGAGGACATCTAGCAGAGAACAACAGAGACGTACCCTCCAGCATTTCGCAGACGAAAACTGGCTAAGCAACATCAGAGTGTGGCCAAGATGGCCAAGATTATTAAGGAAGAAGGACAAAGAAACTGAAGGAGTTTGCAGCAGCTTCCTGGGAAGGGCAAGATTCTAGTCCCTCCTCTCCAGTCCCCCTGCGGCATCAATCGGGTGCAAACTACTTTTGCACTTTGAACTCAGTTTGCAGCAACTGGAGTAAGCTGAGGACAAAGGGGTAAAAGGGAAGAAGGAAAGAGAAACCAGGACTTTTTAACAGCAACTGAGAAAGTGGGACATCAGAGGATCAATTGGGACTGTCCCTGCACGAGGGTGCGCAAAGACCTGGCTTCAAAGCATAATGCAGCAGGACCAGCAGCCAAGCCAGAGGGAGGCTAATGGGTATCACGGCCATTCAAAGAAAATCCCACAAGCTTGAGAAAATAAAACATTTTTTCCTTTATTACAGGAAAGGAGAGCAGTACAGCTAAGAGGAGAAACCCAGCAGAATAAAACAAAGGCAGGGGAGAGAACAGTTCTAGATTTAACCAACCTCAGCTCTTTCTTATAATGTTGACTCTGAAGCAGCCAAAGTGGAAAAAATAGAGAGGGGGGAAAAAAGAAACAACTTTCAATAACAATAAGTAGGGCTTTCTCTCTCTTGGTCAGTTCAACAAAAGGAAGCTAACTGGTTAGGGAGATCAGCCAGTAAGACAACAGTACACATTGATATTTTGAAAAAGAGAAAAGGCAAAAGAACTCCACTCCACCAAGTACAACAAACAAAAATTCAAGTCACATTTTAGGATTAAGTTAAATTGTATACAAACTACCGATCATTTATACAACAAAGTCTATAAAAATAATTGCCATGAAGTTGCTATGAAGAACCACTAAAAACAAAAACCAAACAAAAAGTTGGCAAGCATTACAGTGGTTGCATTAATCCTAAATTTAAAAGTGCATTGGCCTCGTTGAAGGTCGGGAAAGAAGAATTGTAGGACAAAGGCCTGCAAACCATAATGCTGCCCACACTTATGGTCTCTTCTGGGAGATTTACCTACATTCTCGGGAAGGCCCTGATGGGGTGGCGAGGGGAAAGAAAGGTGTTGGAAGAGATCTGAGGACCACACGCTCTCCCTTAGTAGAGAAACCTCTGCCTTGGAACGTCATGCAGTTAGACTTCCTTTGAGAGGGCACCTTGGAAGGGAGGTGCTTAGTGCAGCCTGACACTGGTTTTTGCCTGCAGCAGTCTTGTAGGGTTCCTCCCCCCTCCCCCTGTCGGGCTTATTTCCAGCTTCTGAGTCCTACTGGAAAAGAGAGGAAGCTCTCCGGATCTGGAGTTCCTTCACTGCGACATCTCTGCCAGCTGCCAGGGCCTCATACGCCAACAGGAAAGAGTGAAAGCCCACCCAATTTCTCTTGTGCCTCAGACTCCCGCAATATGGTGGCAGCGAGGGTTCGTGGCCTTCTTTCCCTATGGGCCGTACGCATTGCCCCAAATCATCCTGTTGGATAATTACGTTACCGTAAGCCCACGTAACAATCATGTAAAGTTGAACGGCAACATCTGTACTGTCAGGAAGACGTAAGCGCTCCCTTCGGGGCCACAGTGCAAGCGTGCACGGGTTCTGTTGCATGCTGGGCACCCCTGTTGTGAAACAGGGCACCTCACAAGATGCACCGATATTTATTTATTTGTTGCATTTATATCCTGCTTTTCTCCAAGGCAGGATCCAAGGCAGTAACGGGAGCCCCCACTGTGCAAAAGGCACAACGTGAGCTGTTCCAACACACATTGTTGTATTGTCAGTTCAGTAGCAAGGTTGCACGTCATGTCAGAGATGTAGCAGCATCATTGTAAAGTTGTGCATCGTGGCCTCCGATACACGATCTTGGCAGTAATTCCCCCTGGAATCACCACTCGGGTGGGAGATCGTACACACAGACAGGACAGGTTTTATAGCAGGCCTTCTAAGTTTCTCTGTGCTGCCTTTCAAAAGAAGTTCTCGTCATGCAACTCAAGGCCACTGTGATTTCCAGATCTTCAAGCATTACCCTTTTTTAAAAAAATCAATTTATTGCATAATCACCTGTAGCACCCCTCACAAGTGACTTGCTGTGGTCAGTGTTAATATCTAATTTGTTATATTACCCAGATTCTTTTAGCTCTGGGGGTGGGGGGACTCCACTAAAAAGATTTAAAAATGCAGGCAGGAGTTCAGGACCAGATTTATGGATGCATAACCTGGAATTGCCCATCCATAGCTGATTTGTATTCATGGTCCCGTCTTAATACTGCAGTGGTCCCTCCCCACCAGCCAGCGAAGCTGCAAAAATCGGAAACATCCCTCTGTCTCATTTCCTTGTTTCTGCCTCTTTGGCTGGCAGGAGGGGGTGGAAATGCCATCATCCACTTCCACCCCAATCACCAGCAGAATGTACCCCTTCCCAGTAAAATATTTTGGGAGATGGGCGTTGGGCCGTGAGATGCTACTTAGCTACATGACTAAGGTAGCTAAGTAGCAAGTGGAGAATTCTGGCCATAATTTTGGGGGAAATTCCTCCAAAATGCTCTTCTCAAGTAACACACAAACATAATGCCTTATGTTGGGGGGGAGGGAGAGAGCAGGATATTATCAGTTGCTATTTTGCAAAAAGGAATGTTTATATGCCCCCATTATGCCGCATAAGTAATACATGCAGATAGTTTGGTTATAACTTCCAAACTGTGCCTTTTACTGAAAAAGAATACTAAAGTGTTCAATGATTAAATGAATTACAGTAAGGTTAATACTGGCTTTGTGGGGTTCCACTAATTCTCTGTCCTCACACAAGATGTGTCAGACAATGTTATTACAGCCCAGAATGCGCAGCACATTATCTTCCCTTCCTTCCACAGTGACAACCAATGAAAGGCTGCAGTGGCAGGGCAGTTTTTTGAGCTAAGGATGTAATTTGTCACTAATTTTCAGACGGAAGCAATGAGCCATTTTTCGCCATTTTCGTCCCACTTCAAGAAAGCCTTCCAAAACCACACAGCTTTCAAAGTCTATTCACAATTCGGGACATGTTCTGTGAAAAATTCGCACACGGTTGTGCTTCATGGGAAACAGCATTTCTCTGCAAAGGAAACAGTCACTCTACAAAGGAATATTATCTTTTATACAGAAAATGCTGTTTTGTGCAAAACAACCACAGGCAAATTTTGTGCTCAAGAAGTCTCAAACTGCGAAGATGCTAGTCAGTCCAGGCTTTGTTTCATCAATATTTTTCAACTTTTTTTTGAATATTTTTGAATATTTATTCCATAATAGTTTGAGCACTGAGACGATGCAAGATTTATCACTGATTATTATGGCAAGCGACAAGCTGCAAATTATTTCAGCTTATGGCACTGTGAAATTTGATGCTGGGGGAACAACTGAGTGGAACTTAGCAAAGTTACATTTTGGGGGGATTAATATCCAGAGCAGGGGGAAAGTTATGGTGGGGGGTAAAATGAAGGCATTGCCTTCCCAGTAAGATTTCTGTCCCCTAAATAAAATTGCAAGATGAAATACCTAAATGAGCAAAGGGCAGCCTCAAATGGTTTCTTGCTGCAAAATTTGCAGCGACATTTGCAGGGCATTTGGGACTTCTGAAATTGGTGGTGCTGGGAAATACCTCTCAAGCAAGCATTCTCTTTAGACCCACATCACCCATTTGTTATTAGGGCAGTAGGGTTTCAGGCCATACAGGGATTTCCTCTGCCATAAACATATATTCTCTCTAGGACTCTTCCCATTTGCTCAATCACCAGTTGTAATGCATGGTCATAAACACGTCCTTGTATCTAAGCAACCATATCTTTTGACCACAGAAACCTCCAGGTGTGTCTGCAACCACATAAAAGTCTCCTCCTTCTCTTCCTCTCTCGGTTTCTTCTCCCTCCCTCAAGGTAGCTCTGTGCTGGCTCTGATGAGCTGCTCCGTCACTTAAAAGTTTCTTCTTGTTAGCCAGGGCTTAGCCTATCTATGCATCTACATTCTCAATGTAACTAGTAACGTTTTTTAGCTAAGTAATTTGTGTACTGCTGGTTGCCCCTTACTTTGCTGAAGCTAATCTCAGAGAGACCCAAGACTGCTTTCACCTGCATACTCTGCTGAAGGAGACTGGTTCTTAACTGAACTTCATCTTTCCCAGAAAAGGGGCTGACACTCTGGAAATTCAACCCAGATCCAACAGATGGGATGAAAAGCACCAGTCTTACAAAGAGCAGACCCACCTGCTCTTCCTGGGTCTGGATTTTTGCAAAATGTAGTTGGGACATGCCTTGGTTCAGTTCCATGACTACTTCATGAAAACGGCACGCATACGGTATGCTACCACTGCTCGTGGCTAACGTCCTTTTCTCAGAGTTAGTCGGATCCAGCATTCTTTTTTTCTGAAGCACTCCCAGGAATACTTGCTTTCAAAGTCATCTTTGCACTGATGGTGGCTAGAAACTTGTGACTGAAGAGTGACCACTGAAAAGGGAAGTCCTTAGCTGGGTTAATCTTGTGTCAGAAAACAAATGGCATGTGTTTGGAGGGTGTGATCACAGCAGGAAATACGTAACCTAGACTGTGGTTGAAATGGCAGTAAAAAAACAAAATACACAGCAACACCACTTTTCCACCACAGAAGACACAAGTGGAAATATTCATTTAAGGCTGAAATCCTAAGCGTGCTTACACGGGGGTAAGACAAGAGGTGGAGTGGAGACTTAATTCCAAGCGAATGCACACTGGATTGTGCCACAGGACCAACCTCAAATGAGTTAAATTCTGAGTTCTTTATGTTTCTTTCAACCTTCATCTCAGCAAAGAAAGGTACTGAGGGACTTTTGAAAATACACCTATTTCCACCCTGCAAATCTTTGCTGTAATGGTTTCTCACCCTCTTGGGAACTTCTCCTGTGACTGAGCTCTTGTTGTGCTTTAGAAGCACATGTCCATTCCATTTCAGCACTACGGCGGAGTAAATGCACTTTCTGGCATGCTCCAAGCTTGTTGCAAAGAGCTTCTCCCACAATTCAGAGAGAAGTAGTTTCCACACCATGCCCAGCATCCCTGTGGAAGCAAAACAGTGACAGCAAGAATGGGGAATTAAATGTAAGTCATAGCACCTTTGGCATTCTTCTCCAAATAGACCTCGACGTAAGAGGTGGGGACGTAGCCTTCCTCATCCTCATTCCTCCGAATCCGTGTCCAGCCATCACCTTTGTCTTCCTCTATGACGTACAGCGTTTCTCCTTCAGTCACGGAAATGGTTCCTTCATTCTGACCTGGGAGAGGAAAACAACTAAGATGTCAGTGTGAAGACAGCCGGTCACAGCTCAGGGACTGATGGGAACAGGGGCCTGTGAGGAGGAAATGTCACAAAACTGAGGCTTGTCTCTGTCAGAAGGCAGACAGAGAAAAGATGGCCTAGAGAGAGGGAACAGATTTAAAAAAGATGCGAACAGGTGGAATAGAGGCAGGAGAGTCAGACAGAGGGAAGAACCCTGTCTCTGGTTTTGGGGAGCTATGAATTACTGGGAAGTTAATGCTTAATCTTTTTTTAATTGTCTCTTAATAAGCTTCATAAGCTTTGGCTTTGGCTAAACTGTCTCTGGCTGTTTCTGTCAAGCCTGACAAAGAGTCAGGTCATGCTTAACCACAATGAGACTGCAAAACAACTCAGCCATTGGTCCACAATAAGGGGGTAACCTTGATGCCCAAGCCCCCAAGCCAGGAAAGGATTAAGAGGGGGAAAGGGACGCAAGGTTGGAACTGCAGGGCCAGCCTGTCAGGGGCAGTGTTTTCCAAGGAGACCTCTCATTTCACCTCAGTCCCTCAACTACCAAACTATTGCCCACCAGCCCTAGGGCTCCTGAACATCCCAGAGGGTCATAGTGCAACTTTCTACTCAAGCAGACTGCGGCTGGAATGCATCTGAAGTGGTCAGCACGCGGGGGGGGGTGTCTCCCCACTGGCACCACCATCTCCTTAAAGCACAACATTGTAAAAGTGGGCATAACTCCATATTTGAGAACTGACATGGTATGGTGGTTAGAGTGTCAGACTCATCACTTGAGAGATTTTGGTTCAGGCCCTCCTTGAGCCATAACCTTGGGTCAATCACCTGTTCTTGATCAACCTTACAGGGCTGTTGGGAGGATAATACAGGGACAAGGAGGAAAGCAACGTACACCTTTTCAAGTGCATTAGATGAAAAGTAGAAGGTGGATGTAACTAATGAATAAGGAACAATACTGTAAATTCCCATCAGCAGTATCTTTGTTTAGAGTGACCACATCCAAAGAGTCTGGGTGATGTCCAAACCCTGGAAGGACAGGAGGAGAATCAGAAACAGCAGCCAAGGTGAGGATGACAGTGCGGAACGGAGATGTAATTTATCCCTAATTTTCTTCTTAAAGGAAGCAATTGATAATTTTAGGAAATTTCTTACTGCTGCAGAGAAGTCTTTGAAAACTGCAAAGTTTTCAAAGCCTATTTGCAGTTCAGGATCTTTTCTGTGCAAAATTTGCACACGGTTCTTTTCTGCAGGAAACAGCATTTTCTGTGTAGAAATATTATTTTCCATACAGAAGATGCTGTTTTCTGGCTGGAAAAAAAAAGTGTTTTTGGCACAAAACAACAACATGCAAATTTTGCACAAGAACGAGTCCTGGACTGTGAAGATTCTTGTCACTCCAAAATCCTTCTCATCAACACCTGAAAAACATTTTTTTTAATATGTTCAAAATATTCTTTCCATCCCTAGTGGAGAATCTAGTTTGAAACTGTGGGGGAAGGAACAGAATTGAAATACTGATTTCAGGTTTCTGCTGTCCCCACTCTGCCTTGCCGCCACAGTCACAAAAGCAAGCACGTGGGGGCACATCATGCTTTTCCTCCCCACTCTAGTCCGGCCCCACAGACTCAGCCCATACCTTCAAACGTATACAGAGCCTTGCAGGTCCCGATGGTGGGCAGGGGCTCTTCGTCATCGAACTCGTCATCAAACTCTGATGCCGGCACCTTCATTTCACTCTCCTGGCTCGGCTCCTCTGTGTAACTGCCATCTGGACTGCTCAAGACAGGAAAAAACACAACAACTATAGCAACAGGCCAAGTGGGGCAGGGACTGAAGAGGCACGAAGGAAGAGAATGCCGAACCCTCTATCCTGCATTGTTCTCCTGTTTAGCTTGGATTGCCGTGTGTGGATTGCCGTCTATGCCCCAGCAACAAATATTTCCACTTGGTGTGGGAACTCCAAGTATGATAGATGAGGGCTCAGAGGTTGAGGAGCAATTGATTTTGCCAGAAACAGAGACCTTACAGCCAGTGCCTGTGATAGAGCAAACTATCTTGCCGGCACCTCCACCAGCTGAAAGACAAGCTGAGATGGAGATTTTACAGCCAGTGCCGGAGGGAGAAGGGGTCCGCGATGATTTAGGGGAATTAGATTCACCCTTGCCCCCCAGCCCTCGGTCACAGAGAAGACAAAAGAGAATGGCTCAAAGGGAAACTGTTTTGCTGAGGTTGAGAAGACAGGACGCTGATTAGAAGTACCTGCTCTCCTCTGCTATTTAAGTCTGTCGGTGTGGCTTGCTGTCTGCTTGTGGCAGATTGCTATTCAAGCTCACACGACCTTTGCATTCCAGCCTTGCATCTTGTGAACTTTGGCATTCTTGATTTCTTGGACTTCAGCTTTTGGCTCAGCTTAGTTTCGACTAGATTGATAGCCCTGGATACTCCCTGCCGCCTCCTCCACCTCGGCAAGTACCGTTGCCTTCCTTCCCTTGCTAGCAGGTAAGCGGGGGCTGGGAGCTAAACTCTGACACCAAGCATGGAACTGTTACAGCAGGTAGGGGGTACTGTGTGGCCCACCAGATGTTGCTGGATTGCAACACCCACCATTCCTTGCAGTTGGCTCTCTTGCCTAGGGTTGATAGGAGATGATTTTCGCAGCTAATCCCAGACATTGACGTGGCACCAAAGCGTGCCTGCAGTTCTTAGACTCTTGTTAGTGAGGGGCTGAGAGTACCCTTGGCATCAATAGGCCAACGGCAGCAGAGCCAGCTGAAATATACACATACGGTACCTCTCACGGTCCTGGGCACAGTTGTTGACAGTGAGGGTGTTCTGAGGTTCGTACATCCCACTCTGACGGCGCGTCGGCTCAGTTCGTGCCGGTAACCGGCCTTCTACTTCAGCTAGCCAGCCCTGCCACAGAAAAAGAGGAGAACTAAGACACACTTCAGTAAAATCATATAATCTGGGAGACGGAAGGGACCGAAAAGGGCATGTAGCCCAAGCCGCTGCTGTGCACGAATACACAGCTGTGACACTGCTGAAAGGTGACCCTCCAACCTCTGTTTAAAGATCTCCAGAGGAGAGTCCCCCACTCTCCGAGGAAGTATACCTGTCAGGTCACAACACATCTCTGTCATGTTGTGGAGGAATGAAAGGGAAGGGCGATAATCATTTGAGGGCATGTGTATTGTGTATTTGTGCATGCTTTGGAAGTTTAGCAAGAGGCTTGGAATGTGCATAACCATTAGTGAAAGCTGGAATGTATCACATATATTAAACAGTGCTAACTGCTACTATACTGCATCCTATAGATTACCGGCTGCTACTTGGTAATTGATGGATGGTGTGAGTGAAAAGTGAAAGTGAATACTGCCTGGTGTCGGGTTGTTAGGAGAAGGGAAGGGCACAGAGATAACTAGGGACAGCATGCAGATAGGTCAAGAGCATTCAAGGATAAGGTGATTAGAACCCGGCACTGAAGTGGGAAGGCATTTGGTGGGCATCAATTGTTTGTTGTAACCAGTGAATGCTTTGCATGCTTAAATGTGTATTGGTAACCTATAAAAGAAACAGACTGCTCATGTTGATCAGTTTCAGCAACTTCTGTGGAAGTGTGATGTGACTGCTGATTTTAATCCTCGAATAAAAACTATTGGAAACTTCAAAAGAGTGTGTTCGTGGATTTTGGGTCATGCAGTACATGACAGTATCCCAGGAGAATCCCTGTTTGGCCATGGAGACCCAGTAGGTGACTCTCAGCTAGTCCCACTCTCTCAGCCTCGAGAGGAAAGCAAAGCAAACCCCTCCAAACAAACCTTGCCAAGAAAACCCTGAGACAGGTTACCTTAGGGCTGCCGTAAGTTGGAAACACACTTGAAGGCACACAAGAACAATCTAATTTAGATATTTCCACCCTGCTTTTCTTTATCAATTATTTTTAAAGGTTGATTTTAACTGATCACAGACCCCCAAGGGGTTGTTCACCTTGTGCTCACTGCATTAAACAATCTCTGCCGTACCTCAAACTTCTGTGCTTCTTGCCGCAGCTTCTCCAAGTTCTGCCCAAGCTCGGCTAGTTTGTGATCCACGCTGGCTGCATCCCCCATCTGTGGGTTCTTGATGTAGACGTCTTTCATTTTTGTTAAGGCATCTCTGCAACAAACAAGGCAAGGCATCCGGAGATGCTGGCACTGGGAAGGGAAACCAACACTACGCTCTCCCTACCCACCCAGCCTTCCCCAGCGACATTGCTATAGACCCTCCTTTCTCTATTCAGGATGCAAGTTCTCACATCAGAAAGAAGCAGGTCACCATCGTTACACAACTCTAAATAAAAACTCATTTTCTCTCATCTCTCCAGCTCCATTTCTCTTATCTTGAGCATACAAGCAAACCAGTTAAGATTTTTGCTCCCTTAAGAATCGTCTCTCTTGATTTAACCTTCCAGCTGTCTTGTTCAAAATACAAAACACCCTCATAAAGCAACCATCTCCAATGTTTAGCCCATTCTTTCCTAAAACAGGCTTCCTGTGGTGAGCTGGCTAATATTATCTTAGGAAAAAATGCTTTTATTTATACCAAACTCGTAGAAGAATCACTGTAATATAGGCATTTCTCCCAGAATCTGGCATCCACCCATTTTCTAATAAATCATCACACACCATTTTTTATGGTTGAAGTAGCTCATCTTCAAATTTTAATATGCTGCACATAGTCCATCTGAGCCTGGTGCTTTTCCAGATTTACTCTTTTTTAATTGCTTCAAATCTCCAAGACATTTTGCTTCCAGAGGCAATGCCACAAATGACACCTGCAACCATTTCTCTGAAACAATGTCCAAAGAGAACCATATTATTTTAACCCCTTTAATGACTTTGGCCTCTTCTGTCAGGCAGATGGGCTTGAGAATTCTTGTTACCATCCTGGCCAAGCTATCCAGTGGCATGAAAGACTCAATTTGCATTAGTAGCTTTGCTTGATACTTTTTGCGTTGGACCCCATTTAATGATAGGGAATTTGAATTGCTAGCTGAGGGTGGATTGAGTAGAATTAGTTGTTTAGGGGACCAGTTCCAGTGAAGGAGATTCCACTACCTCCAGTTTGGCTAGATGTTTTTACAGGTCATGAGATGAAGAAATCTCAGCCGCTTCCATGTCTCCGGAGCTCAGCCTGGCAGACAGGTTGAAGGCCAAGCCAAGCCTTGAATAAGAGAAGTTCCCGTAACAGAAGAAAACAGAAGAAAAGGCACTTGCTGCCCAGAAGGCTTCAGATCTGCCAGTTGCCGTTTGGCATTTAAATCCTGCTGAGGCCAAAATCAGTTTGCTCCCTGCTTGCCAGAGAAGCAGGGAACCTGAGTCAGGCTTCACATTTTTTTTTTACTTTCAAGCTCAGAACACCAGGTGCCTGGCCCGTGAAGTCGGAGATGATCTGTTCATTTCCAGATTTACAGGTTGGAAAAGGAAGAGTGGGGGTGTGGCAGCCGGCCCAAGCCACGGAACACATACAGAAAGGGCGAGAAATCAATGCAAGTCGAGGTAGCCCACAGTCTCTCCGGGCTCCTGGAGTTGGCTTCACTCAAAGCTACTCTTTCCCAGTACCAGTCAGGGTGGAAAACTGCTTCTTTTCCGTTGATTTCCCCTAAAGCCTTGCTTTTCTCAGAAGCCCCATCAGACTGGACAGTAAAAGAGACAGTAAATGAAAAGGTCATCTGTTCCAGTTGCTTCTCATCTATCAGAAAGGGCCACCTGGTGTATAGCTCAAAGAGGAAGCCAATTCCTACCAAACAGGACAGAAGGCAAAAGTCTCAACAAGGCCAAAACATATGAGGAAAGGCTGAGAAGAGAAGACCTGAGGGGTTACACGATTGTTCCCTCTCAGTCCCTCAAAGGCTGTCACAGGGAAATGTATCCAAGTAAAGCAGGTCGAGAAGCAGTGAAAAAGACATTGATCAGAGCAAAAACATCCCCGCCAACATTTCACAGATGAAAACTGGTTCATATGCGT
Organism: Cyclura pinguis; assembly: GCA_030412105.1. NCBI lineage: Eukaryota > Metazoa > Chordata > Lepidosauria > Squamata > Iguanidae > Cyclura > Cyclura pinguis. The sequence goes on along the minus strand of CM059613.1, from coordinate 15,869,667 downwards.
TTGAGTAAACATCAGAGTGTGGCCAGGGAGCAAGGGGACAAAAGTAATTCATGGGGAAGAACATGCAAAGCTATTGTTTGAATGAGAGAAGCCATGGAATTGATGTGCTGAGTTTAGGAAAGTTTGAAAAAAGAAAAAAAAATATGACATGAACCTACTAGGAAGGGCAAGACTCTGTCCCCTCCTCTCCTTGAAGCCGAATTAACTGAGTGGAAACTGCTTTTTCACTTTGAACTAAATTGCAGCAGTTGAAGTCAGCTGAGAACCAAAGGAAGAAAGTGGGAGGAGGCAGAAACTGGGTCATTTTAAAAGCGGCTATGAAAGTGGGACAGCAGAGGATTAACTGGGACTGTCCAGCAGGTTCAGTCTTAGTTAATAACTGGACGGGAGACTGCCAACAAATACCAGGTGCTGTAGACTATATTTCAGAGGAAGGCAGTGGCAAAACCACCTCCGAGTTTTCCTTGCCCAAGAAAACCCTATGAAATTCAGGTTGCCATAAGTCAACTGGCAACCCAAAGGCATTTGCACACACAGGAGGAGAATTATATGCCTTGAGATTTAAATAAAATAAATAAAATAAAGAGATGAACACAGTGCCTTCACAGTATTTAGCCACACTGTATGACCACTCAAATGTTTAAATATCAAGTGACCTTGAGAAGGAAGAGTGAATTAATCAATATTGAAAACCAAGGAGATGTAACTTCTCCAGGCAGACACTGAATACTCAGAGGAGTTTAAAAATACAGGCTTCTTTCCTTAGGTAGAGCGTGTCCCTTGAAACAGCCTGTTTAACCTCACAGGGCAGAGTCTGAATCTGATGATGTTCAATGCTGCTCCGTTCTTCCTGACCTGACAGCATTTAGAGTTGTCAGTAATTGTGACCAGAGATACAAAAGGTGAATCTGATAGCTCATATCTGAAGAAGTGAGAAAAACGGAGTGTTGCCTCTTTCCAACAGAACCATTCCAGGTCTCGCCAGGCTCAAAGCAACAAAGCCCTCTGCCCAACTGGTAAAAAGCACAGGCAATCACAACCCTTTGTGTGTTTTGAAATGAGTTGTGCATGACAGAGAGAGAGACACACAGAACAAGGCTGAGAAACCGGATGGTTTTCCACACAGTTGCGCCCCGAGGACGGTTGTTTGTGATCTGCCGTTCATATGTTCTTTGCAAACCCTGGTATATAATCCCGACTGCTGGGATCTCATGGATAGGAGCTCCCTGACCTCTTTTATCTCACAAAGGCTGGCCACAGAAGCCCAGAGAGAACATCAGAGTGAAATGCATTCAGTTTGTCAGAGACACCAAGAGAGAGAGAGATGATTACTTTTTCTGTTGCTAATGGAGTCTTGGTTTTATTACCTGGATTTTATTATTTTGGGGGGGGGAGGGGGGGCTTTGTCGCATGAAGCAGGTAAATTGCAATTGCGGCAGGATAATAGCATCTTTCACATGACCTCCGTTTCTGTTCTGTTCTTCTCCCAGTGGGGGACAATTTAAAAAGTGGTTCTTTTACCAACACAACCAATCTGTTAATGGCCTCCTTTGTAAAAGAGACACTTTCCAAATGGTCTCCCAACAGAAGAACAAGAGAAGAACAAGATAATGTGGTAAGTCCCTGCTAAAAATGCCATTAATCTGCTGCAATTTTGATTTACTTGTCTCATGTGATAAAGCCCTCGGGCTGCCAGAGCCCACCTGGCCAAAGAGAGGAGCGGGCTCTTCCTGCATGGATATCCCTCCAGACCATCTTAATTGACAGCAACGAAAACAACATCTTGACAAAATGTAGGCCTGTGACTCTGACATCATCCCTTTTTTTCCCTTCTATGATTTTTAACAACTTTGCCTGATGAAAAAAGCCAGTGCAGCTTCAAAAGCTTGCATGACGTATTTTGGTTTGCCCAACAAAGGTGTTGCTGTTTTGTGGATTTTGGATGTCATTGTATGAGTGATACGGATTCTTTTAATGGCCAGCTTCCTCCTCTTCATTCCCAAAATGGATTATGTACATTTGCCAAAATGAACACTGCAGAGGATTCCTGTCTCTTTAATGGTTGTATAAAAGTGTCAGATTGCGTGGGAAACGCATACGGTGTGCTGGACGTGTCTTGAGGCAAAGAAACACATTCCACACAGGCCTTCCGCACAGCACGCATTCTCTTCCGCGCTTTGCCCATTCTTACCGTTGATCCACTTCCTTCTGGATGTCCCTGTTGAGTTCATCGACCTTCTGCTGGAGTTTCTTTCTTCTTTGCTCAGGGGGGAGGTTGCTGAAGTCCTCCGGTCCACCACCCTACACACAGCAGGAAGCCAATAAATGGGAGAAGGAACAGGAGTAAGTAAATTGCAAAGAAAAATATATTCTCTAAGGAATACCTCAGTTGGGAAAAGGCGACACTGCGCCCCCATAAGACTGCCGGATCAGTTCTTGAAAAACCCTCGGAAGAGTTTTACCATCACCCTAAGTGATCTGTGACTTGTCCTTGCTACCTTCAGATTTATTAGACAGCAGGCTGAGTTCTCTTTTGTGCAAGAAATACTAACCCTAGAAGTTGTTTTCTTGGGTGTCGCACCCGACAGTTCAGCTCTGCTATGACCACTGGCTGATGATTTTTCAAAGAAAGGAAGGTATTACCATAGAGGCACTGAGGTCCACAGCGTATATCTTCGGTCTATTATTCCTAACCAAAGAGGCTTTGAAGGGTCTTGTAGAGGTTCAAAAACCTGTACAACCTATTTGACCAGAGATAATGGCAGAGCAGGAGGAAGAGGGGAAAAATCAGTGTCTGTGAGCTGTTACACGTCTTGATGCAGAAATTCCAAAGTATAATTCAGACAGACTGCTTCTGCCCAATGCCCTTTTCTGCCATCCTGAGTTAGGTACTGTAAGGAAACTGGGGACGGACCTCTGGCAATGATGGCTCTCTTAAAACTATTGCACTCTGTTTGGCTGCAACAGGGGGTACTGAAACATTTCTTACTGTTGCTTACCAAATTTTCACTAGCCATGAAGAGCTTCCAAACAGAAATTCCAATATTTAGGGGACTGAAACAACTATATGTGCATGATTTCTCCATGACATCTTTGGGAAAGAGACCTTGGGGAGTGGGTGTTTCATTGGTCTGATTAGCCAATTAAAAAAACCTTTTGACTGACTAAAAAGAAGATGCCTGACATTAAATCTGCAACAAAATGTTGCAGCATATCCTCAGCTCCTAAGGGGAAAGCATCTGCTCAGTTTTCCAGCCAACTAGCCAGATCCTGCTCCAGGACACTCCATTGCAACCCTCACACCCATTGTCCAGTTTTCCAACTGGCATTCTTGACAACCAAGCACTTTCATATGTTGTACTTCCCTGGGTTCCCCCCCCCCCAAACCATGTAGGTGCCTCCCCTTTTAATTCTCAGCGGGCCCATTTAAGTCCCACATGTATTGGTGCTCACCACTTTGGCCTGTTATCACAGGGAGGGAAGGAAAAGGACAAAGGATAAGACTGGTCTTGAAGAGGCACCCATCTCACAAATCTGCTCATCTCGCACAGAGGAGATGACGCCTGTTCTGAGATGCTAGAGAACACATACCCATCATCTAAAAACAAGGAGAATTTGCTTTTTCACAGAAGCGATATCTTTGAACTCTTAAATTAATTTAATCAATTTATCACTTGGTAAATCAGTCGATCCTATGGCTTTTAACTGATTGATCAGTCTACTAACCTTAACCTTTTTTTCTTCAGGCAGCAGCTCTGATTAACATAACCAGAATCTAGCCAAGTTGAAAAGGGTTGTTGACTGCACAGTTCACAGTCTCACAAACAGCTAACGTGAAGGAAGCCTCTTTATTTTCCAGATTAATAATGTATTCTTTCATACCATATTTGATGCCATTCCCTGCCCTGTACTTTATTTTACCTGAGACAGGGTTTTACACCAACGTCTGTGATGAGTTAATTCTTTGAAATTAAAGGGAGTTAACTTCATTTTAAAAGCCAAGATTGGGTTTGATTATGAGACATTAGTGGTACTAATCCTACTCAAGGCTGAAAAATGTAGTTTTCACCCAAAGGAGGAAAAAAAGCCACATTCAAAGTTGGGGGTCTTACTCTTTCTGCCTCTCATGATTTTTAAAAACATTTTTCCTTCCCAAGGGTGGGACTATTCAGGCAGCAGTTGCAGCTGCTGCTGCTGCTTCTTGCTTCTCCTCCTCTTCTTCTGCCGTTTTTTTTTTAAATTCAAATTCCAGATTTCCAAATTTTGGAAGGTTTGATATCCCACCCTTCCTAGGGAAGGAGCCCCAAAGTCTGGGAGCAGCCACCAAGAAGGTCCTCTTCCTCTGTTCCCACCAAACCAGCCTGAGAAGGTGGTGGGACAGAAAGAAGGGCCTGTCCCAAAAGATGTGAGACCTCCAGCAGGTTCATGAAGGCCCAAGCTTGTAGCCCAAAGAAGAAATGTTTCCAAACTCTTAAAATAGCACAAGATTCTTGGAACTGGATAGTACATTCCTGCCTGAAGAAGTGTCAGGTACAGTCCTCCCTCCACATTCGCTAGGGTTAGGGGCACAGGACCCCCGTGAATGTGGAAAAACCATGAATAACTCCCAAACCATATTTAACACACAAAAATGTGTGATCACCCTATCCAACCCACCGTGGATTCCTTTCAGGCATTGGGGTTCCTTCCCAAGACAGAAGTGGGGGGCCGGTGGGGCTGACAGCCACCTCCCCTGCTGCCCCACACCATTCTTTGGAGGTTTTTAAGCAGAGGCTGGATGGCCGTCTGTTGGGAGTGCTTTGAGGGTGTTCCTGCATGGCAGGGGGTTGGACTGGCTGGCCCCTGGGGTCTCTTCCAACTCTACATTTCTATGATTCTATGATTCTTAAATAGGGACTTACAAGCCTCCTTCGCAGTTTCTCGGCCTCACGAGGCTTGCAGTCCCTGTTAAAAATGGCCCAGGGAGGCAGCAGGCGTGACAGCAAATAATCCATGAATAATCAAATCTGCAAAAGTGAAACCTGCAAACGTGGAGGGCTGACTGTATTACCCAAGAGCTGGACTACTTTACTTTTCCCTTACTTTTAGTCTGTCATCTGAATTGTCTGGATTATCAGGAATCTTGTTTGCAATTTATTGAGTTCAAGACATTCTCTTTTCCATACTGCATTGACAATTTCTCAGGTGCACCAAAAGATCAGAATAGGAATCAAGCTCGCTACATTTTTACAGCCCCAGATCATTTTTTTTTAAAAAAGGAAAAATAATACTAGTAAGTCAACTAAACTACTAAAATTAAAGAGTTAATTTTTAGCAGCTCATTAGAAATATTAAAACAGGATCACCTCCATTAGATTCCACACCTGCATATTCAAAGTTATCTGATAAATATCAAAGGAAGAGACACAAAAGATGACAGGAGAATTAAGTTACTTTCAGGGCAGCTGCTTTGTCAGGTGGCAAGTCATAATTATGATTTCAAAACACAAACACCACACACACATAGAGAAGACAAACATGCTGCAGTTGTGCTTACCAGCTTGAGAGAAAGCTTCATGTAAGAACGGAGAGGTACGAGGAAGGAAAAAGAGAGAGAGAAAGACAAGCGTGTATCAGAAGATGAGGAGCTCAAACTGGTTCCATGGTTGTCATACAACGGCGCACGTGAACACACAGACATACATTCGCCTCACTTGGCTTGTGAAAAATGGTCACCACTGCGTTTCACACATCTGTGCAAAAGTTCACAAGACGGCGAGGCGAGGGGGCCACAAAACGCTACCAACCAGCTGCCATTTTGCCCACAGACCTGGATGAGTTAAAAACAGTCTTCCGACTTATGCCGTTCACCACCGAAAGGTGACTGTGCAGCAATGTGGACCCCAGGGGTGTAGCAACGGGGGGGGGGGAGTGGCAGGGAGGCAAAAAATGGGGACATTGCTCCACAGTAAGAATTCTACCGCTCCAAATGAAATATTTCTTTCAACCCTCAATTTTTTTTTTGCACGGCAGGGAGACACTGAAAATTATTCCTACCCAGAACACTTATGCTTGTTAGGCCCACATTCTCTTGGTACTTGGTACTTGGACTGCCCCTTTTTTTTGGCTGCCTAAACTCTGCTTCTAAATGCTTGAGAGAAATTTTAAATTATTGCAAATTCTTACTGGGGGAGGCAATGTTTTCATTTTGCCCCTTTCTAGCCACACTGTAGTAGACCCCTCTCTCTAAATAGGTCCGTCCCCCATTCTGAACTACCTGCTAAGCACCTCTTGAGCGCACCAGTTCCACACATACGATGCCTGCAAGCTGTGTGGCCACCTGCACCCAGACCTCAGGGGCATCCCCTGCGCCTCTCTGTCTGGCAAAGGTGTCCCGGGATCATCCTTTCCCCTTTTTCCAAAAGGGACCCCATCCCCACTTTCCAACTGGGTAGGAAAGATGCATAAAGCAGGAGTTTGGGACTGCCTTGGTGCAGAAGAAAAAAAAATCAAGGAGGTTGGTGAAGCAAACCTCACTTGCCAATAGAGTACAAAGGTTTTCTTTCTCCTTAGAATACAGAACAAGGTGGTTAAGTAAGGAGAAGGCAGAATTGTGGGCTGTAACCCTTTTGGAGTGTTGGGTTGAGTGTCAATTTTTACAATGCTCTTTCTCTTAAAAAAAAAAAAGCCCCCCCTGCAACGTAGAAAGCTAGCATATAAGAGTGGAGGAGGCATACGTATTTCTCCCCAGTATGTAAGCCCCTTCCCTAAATGCTGAAGTGCTACTGTCTAGATTTTGACCAGTCTCTGGGCAGAACAAGCTGAGTTGGTCTACTCGTATAGCATAAAGAGATGGAAGTAGTTCAGCATAGCAGAATGGCCTCTGCCACTTCAAACTACAGGTGGAGAACCGTATTTTAGGAATGCTCCTGTGACTGTTTGTAAAACTTGCCTTCCTGTAAGTAGAATACTAGCTCCACAGGGAAAAAGACGAATTAGAACGTTTCATTCCATGCTGGTTGTCTACTTGCAGGGACATTTTATTTGGAGGAGCTTTCAAAAACAACATCCCGCCCGGTCTGCCATTTCCTTCTGCTACATAGATGGACCGGCCTCTGATCCAAAAACAAGGCAAGACTCCCCACCCACCCATCACCCCTATCTTCTGACTGAAACCTGCAGCCTGAGACAGGAGGAAGTCCAAAAAGAGAGCTGGGGGGATGTTTAAAGGAACAACTGGATGAAAAGGTAGGGTTAAGCACCTCTGCTGCTGCTGGTGGCATCACATCCCTTTATGATTTTGATCTAATTCCTGCACAGTAAGTCCAGGGGAGTGGGATATTACGCTTAAGTCTAGTGTAGGGAGTGATGTAGAGAAGAGACAAAGTCTCATAAGCTCAGAAAATACTGTTTTTGGAATCCCCGTAGGCAGTTTTAAAGTTGCATTGTACTACTTATTTTGTTTTTGTATAAGTTTATCTGGGTTAATAGGTGTTTTTAAAAAAAAAAATTGCACAATGTATTTGTACATAGGATAAATTGTAAATCACAAATTGTAACTTGTCTCCTGTTACAATTTTTGTGGTTTATGTATCCTCCATTTTTATCAGGCCCTGAAGAAGGCCATTGCAGTATTATTTATTCATTTATATTTATGTGCCATCTCTCTCCCAGAGTGAGTTCCCAAGGTAGCTAACTGGAAAAATAAAATGGTCTTTCCCCAAACCCTGAGACTTTATCTCTTCTCCAAGCCTAGCGTAGAGCCGTTTCCCCACTAGACTGTTATAGTGCTATCGTTCCAGTTTTAACATCCTATGGAATCCTGGGGTTTGCAGTTCAGGGAGGCGCCTCAGGGCCTAGCACTGTAACAGTTTAGTGCGGAAATGGCCTACGACTGCGTGCAGAACTGCGATGCTACACTAAGCCACAGAGAATTGCAGCCAGTCTGTGAATGAATTGCACACATGTGTTATTTTCCTTTAATAACATCTTGGGGAGGGGGGAGTAATCCATGCCCTCAACCTTCATGGATGAAAACTGGGACACGTCTGGCCAGGCAACATCAGTGTGTGCTCAAGATGGCAAAAGTTTATTAATGAGGAAGAACAGACAAGCTCGGAGAGGCGGCAGCCGTTTGCTTTTGCCTGAGCCTCCTGGGAAGTGAAAGATTCTGCCCCCTCATTTCCTCTCTCCCCAGCTGAGTCGATGGAATTCAATTCATGAGGACAAAGAGGGAAAGTTGGAGGAGGAGAGAGAAAGCAGGGCCTTTTAAAACCAGGTGAAAAGTGACATGGCTGAGGATTCACTGGGACCGTCCCTGCGAAATCAAGGCAGTTGGGGGGTATGCATAGCATGGGGAGGCCCTTTTGCTAACTGTCTCCAGCATAAAATAAAATACACTAAAAAATCTTTGACCAGCTCTTCACAAGCGAGCAGTACTGTCCCAATCATCTCTCCCCCTCTACCACCAAACCCCCTCCACCCAACGAACTCTCGGCAGCCAGCGATGGCCCACCCCACCCCGTGGCTCTAGCACTCCTGTGAACTTCAGCAAAGACACAACCAGCACAGGTTCAGAGGCTTTGGGGATGTTATTTTACAGACAACGGTGGTGGTGGTGGTGGTGGTGGTGGTGGTGGTGGTGGTGGTGCAGAGAGAAACCGGTTCACCTACGGAAGCGTTCTACAAAAAGGCGCACAATGTTTAATGCTACATGCGCTACAGGCAGAGATAACTTTCTAGAGGCAAAACTACTCCAAGGCCACAGAACCGCCAGCCAACTAACACTTATCATTTTGCTGTAAAGTCAGCAAATGCTAAAGGCCAAGACACACATAGACATGCCTATAGGTTTTCTAACAGGGCAGGGGGGAGCTAAGATTGAGGTATAGAGCGTTTCTGGTCTCTAACTAATAAAGATAACCAGCATCAGCCACCCACCCACCCCCAAAATGCTGGAAAGGTTTGCAAAAGCAGGATGAACGACCAAGTGGTAAAAGGCTCTTTAAAAATGATACAGATGGGGGGGGGGTCAAAATACGGTCAAATGGCTCAGGTGGAATTTTCCTGACTGAAAAAAACCCCCACAAACTGAAAGATGTGCAGTTGCATCCTCTCTATCTTTTGTATAGCAATTTTGAGTCTTCCATATTACTTCATTTGCATTATCTTATCACCTTCACAATGACTTGTAAACCTAGTGAAAATTATTATCCCCCTATTGCAGATGGGAAGGTTGAGGCTGAAAGGGAATGACTTGCCTAAGTTCACCTGATGGTTTTATGGTAAAGGAGAGAGCTGAACCAGATTTGCAGCTCAGACTTTATATCTTAAAAGGCTATGGGCTTTGCCAGAGGAGGCAGGTAAATTGCAAATACAGGAGGGTAATAGCATAATTGGCTGGGACTCATCACATGACATCTTTCCTCTTCTGTTGTTCTCCGAGTGGGAGACTGTTAATGACCTCCTTTGTAAAAGAAACACTTTCCAAATCATCTCCCATCAGGAGACTCTTATTATTCTGCTGAAATTGCAATTTACCTGCCTCCTGTGATAAAGCCCTATAAAATTTGTTTTATATCAGGACAGGGTCTCCTTGCAACCTCAGCAGGAACTTATTATTTAGAATGGGGCTTGGGAAGCTTTTTTCCTATAAACGGCCATGTCTCTGTGGAAAAAGCCAAATCGAGAACCACTCTCTTCTCTGCCTTTTCTGTGCCTACACATACAAAGAGGGCATGATTCTTCCAAGGGTGTCCTGGAGAGGGAACCTGTGGCATTTGGAGAGCTGCATGAAAGTAATCCATGGCAGAGACAGGAAAAGTGGGTCCACTCTTTGCTTTTTGGATTAAAACTCCCATTCGCCGTGCTGGCTGCAGGGATCATAGAATCATGGAAATGTAGAGTTGGAAGAGACCACACGGGCCATCCAGTCCAACCCCCTGCCGTGCAGGAGATCTAAGAACTACAGTACAAAAACAAAACTCTCCAAACTATCATCTAAAGCTTGTAGGTTGTTCACTTCAGGTTTGGCAAATTAGTACAGCTATACCCCAGTTGATGAAGAAAACGTGTCCCTAGGTATGACTTCTTTAACAGAAAATTTGGTATCAGAGGCGGAGAATGCAAAGAATACGGGCAGGTGCCTGCCCAACAGAAAAGAACGGTTCAACTGATTTTTTGACTTTATCCAAAATTTACAAATACGCACATGTGAAATGAAGCAACCAGGTCAGGCAAGCCTTGTATAAGTGAATAAAGTTATTTTGAACCTTCTAGGTGGTCTAGAGACCACTTGAAGGCTTGTTCAGAAATACATACAGGGATTTATTTTTTTGCTGCACGGAGCTCCGCTTCTTTATGATTGCTGGTTTTGGTGGCCAGATCTATACGTTTTAACAGGCTGATGAGGTAGGCTTATTTTCTGTCCCCTTTTTGCTCTGTTTTTCTGTTCACATGTACTCAGTGAGGGATTCTGGATAAAATAAAATCATGTCCACTCATCAAAGAGTCTGGTCCTTGGATGCTACGAAGCCTGGCTCCCCAATAGCCCTGTTTATAGCCTCCCCGGCTGATGGAGAACGTATCCATAAAGTTGGGCCAGCTTTCTACACTAGGATTCCTTTTCAAGAGACCATGTACATGACTGGTTCCTTTAAAAAAACACATTTCAAAAACCACTGGTCTGGAGGATGCAATAGTTGAACTTTCTGAGTCCTGGGTTCAAATCACTCTACATCTGAGATTCACCTGGTGATATTAGGCAAAAGTCATCAATCTCCCTGTCTCAGGTCCCATCTGTAATTTGGGAACAACAATGAACAAGTCAAGAAGAAGTTATGAGGAAACAAGAAGATTTAATATATTTAGAGCGTTAAAATGCATCTTCAGATAATATAATAGGGGCTCCATCCAGATGGAGCTGAGCATTCAGTTTCATTGAAAGCAAAGACAGTGCTCAGAACTGCCTAAATGAAACGAAAGAGGATTTAAAATCTTCAGCTCTGGTTGGGTTGTGTTCCTCTTGTGTTGTTGTTCTTAAAATTAGAATGTTTTTCTCTACACCGCTTTGACATTTGGAAAGATAATTTCAATGCAACCCTACAGAGTCCTCTTGAGAAATAAGTCCCATTGAGTTCAGCAGGGCTTATCCTCAAGGACGCGCATACAGAATTACAGCCTGATACATCTTCCAAATAAAATAAATCAAAACAAATGAATAGGACATAAATTTAGTCAAGTGCCGGGCCTTGTTAAGGTTGAGATGCAGAAGTCAATTTTATTATTGCTCATGAGACTTTTTGCTGCAGTTAGTATGCTTTAGTTAATTAACTGCAGGTTCTTAACACTTTTTCCATGTTGCCTTTGGACCAGCAGGCCTCTCAAATGGCTTAAAGCATTGCAAAAAATCTAAGAGACCTGTGGTGTCCAGAGGTTGGATTACAACGACCACAACCCTCAACTATTGGCCATGTTGCCTGAGGATTATGGGAGATGTAGTCCAATGCCATCCAGAGGGGCAAGGTTGGACGCCATCATAGGAGAATGAGGGCCAAGTGGCAATGGGGGCTTGTTCCTCATGAGACAAATTGCTAATTAATTACTAATTAAGCACAGGTCTAGGGGATGCAAAACATACCCACCCTCAAAAGAACAAACCCCCTTTTGGGTGCCGATCCCTGGGATGGGTCTCACATAGCCTTTTTTTTTTGCAAGGAGCAGATGGAGGAAGCCTACGAGCCACAAGCGGCAATAACACACCAGAGCGCATGAAAAGCCAGCAAGTTCTATGTGTTATTGTATAGTCACAAACTACAACTCTCACTTACAACGGGCAAGAGGGCCATGGTGAATCTCCGGTTTTGCCAATATACACCTGTATACAAATCTATGTAAAGTTTTATTTTGTTACTCGGAAGAGCTTCAGGTACATCTTCCTCAAACCCTGTTTGTACTTGATGCAGAGTCCAAAGAAGTGAGATGCCCTTTTCAAATTTTTGTTGCCTTTCTTCTGTAAAATGCATCTCCAATCAGAAATAAATCAACTCTTTGCCACAGCAAGTCATAAGAAACTAACAACTGCAGTGGAACTCCTATATTTTCCCCCTCTAAGAACAATTTATTCTAGACTAAACTTTTTAAAAATTATTTAAGAGGCTACTTTTTTAAAAAAAGCAATCAGTCAAGAATTATATAGAAATTTAGTCTCTGAAAAATTGCCTGTTGGACAGAATCAAAAATTAATAATGTTACTCTGTGCACGGCTGTTTAGAAGCATGCCCTATCAAGTTCTGTTTTGACTTATTTCCGGACAAGCCAGAATGTGCAAGACAGCAACCTTAACAACTCAGTGGGCAGTTTGCACATAACACTAAACCATGGTTTAGCCCAGCAGAAATGAAAGTTCAGCTTACAAGTTCCTTCTCTCCTCCCCTGGTGTGGCCAGATCAAAAGCATTTAAATTAAAGGAGGTTTCTTGTCCCACCTCAGTTCAGGGGAATTCTGGTTAACCTATGGCTTGTTAACAAATCAGTATCAGTAACCAGAGTTACTGATCCTGGGCCATTTCCACACTAGACTCTTAAAATGCTATTATTTGTAGTCCAACTGCTTTTGGGGATGCAAATTTAGGAACCACTGATTTGGAGCTTATGGTTTCCTAGCCTTCCAACTGCAACTCTGTAATTTTACCTATTACACCTGGGCCATTTCCACGCTAGCCTGTTATACTGCTATGATTCCACTTTTAACATCCTATGGAATCCTGCAGGGCCATTTCCACACTACACTCTTATAGTGCAATTGTTGCACTTTCAACATGCTATGGAATCCTGGGGTCTGCAGTTTTGGGAGGGGCCAACTGGCCCCTCCCAAAACTACAAACCCCAGGATTCCATAGCATGTTGAAAGTGGAATAATCGCACTATAAGAGTATAGTGTGGAAATGGCCCTGGCCCCTCCCGAAACTGCAAACCCCAGGATTCCATAGGATGCTGAAAGTGGAATCATAGCGCTATAACAGGCTAGTGCGGAAATAGCCTTGAACATCTTTTCTTGCCCTCATGTCCTCTGTTGCCCTTTTCTGATATTCCCACGCCTGGCAAAGCCCTACGAAGGGAGTTCCACTGTAGTTTTCATTCTGCAGACCTGGTCATTCCCTTTTGCCATTCCTGATAGTTGTCTCAGGTTTTCTTCATTTCGGTAGAGCGATGGTGACGGTGGTTGGTTTAAAAACAAAGACAGAAGGTTTTTTGTTTCTGTTTGGTTTTTCGTTTTCAACTTCCCTTAAAAAAAAAAATCCTGATGTGGAATTTGCAATATCTGTGTGCAGGCTTTGTTTACTGGTTTGCTCACTGATTTTAAATTTTGATTTGGCCCATTCTGCTGGTTTTCAGCAGGAAAAAAAGACAAGAAACAATGCCTTCATCCCCTCTTGCAACGCTGTAAGTGGGTGTCAGTGACTGCGCAGAGACTGTATGGCCCAGCCACACCATACACAGACTTACAACATATTCCCTAGCCTCAAGGGCATACGTGGGCTTGCCTAAAGTCCTCTTCATGAGTTCTTTGTTAAAATACAAAGACTGAGACTGCTGCTGGGTCAGCAAGAGAAAAACACACACATTAAAAGAGGGGCAGAGGTAAGAAAAGACCTTTACATTTACTGTCTCTACAGCAAAATAAGGAGAGGCTAGCTCTCTGCTTGAATCCTGCATCCATGTTATATTCTAATCCTCACAAAAGCACACCCAGAAGTCACTCCTGTGTCTGGAATATATCAAGATGGGAATTTTGGATGGCCTACAGCTGGGAGCACGAATCAGATCATCTTCCAAAGGTGGGAGTGGGCAAATGACAACCCACATGTGGCCCCCTGGGCTGGGCCAAAATTTTTTAAGAAATATTATTTTGCCCCCAAATGCCTCAAGGGAGAGTGCATTTTCTTCATAATTAATAAAGGCATTTTCTTCATAATTAATAAATAAATATCCTACAGCCAGCAAGGCAGATACCAAAGGTCAGCTGTATTTTTTTTTAAGTCACTGAATGTCAAATACTGATGTAGGATATCAAATGTGGGCTGAATATTCACCCAGCCAGAGAATATTTGCAATCAGAATTTTCAAAAGAGAACTGGGGACTGAATATAGGTGACCAAGAAAAATCTTTGATTCAATTTTACAGGATTTCGCCAAATCCCAAATTAATTTTCTTCCTGTCCTTGTTTTATATTGCCTTTTCTGTTTTCTTCCTGCACTAAATGTAGAATTTTTACCACAGATATGCGCATTTATGTGTAGAATTTACCCAACTGATATATATTTCTGCATTTTCTTTTCCAATCATGTACATTTTAGCCATTCCCAGAAATACTCTGCAAAGCCTAGTCAATGAGGGACTGAACAAGGTCAAGAATGTATTTTCTTTCAACAAGTCTTAGGAGATGTAAAATACTACTTTCAATTAAGCCTGTCAAAATACCACAACAGTTCTTTCCATGGCTGCCATCAGAGAAACAAAAATTATTTCTGCCCTAGTTAAGATGCTTTGCTATCAGTTGATCTTGAAAATAAGCATGCCACAAGAAGCAACTTCAGGGTGGGTTGACTAGCAGGAATCCCCAAAACTCTAAGTGCTGCTTCAGCAAAAGACTTGGATGCCCCAAGCAGGAGATGCTGGACCAGAAAATGCAGGAATGTCACCCCAGGGAGGTGAATTACCGATGCCCAATTTTCACATGTAGCAAATTCAAATGACTCTTCTAAGTGGGTAGTCGGCATGGCAATGGCACCGCCAATTGAATGTCTGGGGAGACACAGCGACCAGTCATGGAAAAGCTCCCACATCTCTAAGTACAGCTGACCCTCCACGCTCACTAGGGTTAGGGGCACAAGACCTCTGCAAAACCAGGCCAAGGAAGGGAGAAGGAAAGGGGTGGGTCGGCACTGTGGCCCTATATTTCCTCTCTTGCTCCCCTGTCCCCTTCCTTGGGTGTTGAGGGACACCCAGAGAGGGCTTGTGGTGCTGAGAAATCGGGCTGCGACCCATCCTTAGCTGGACAGACAGTGGCTGGTGGAGAAGGAGGATCGGAGGCAGGTTTTTAAGGGGTCGCATGGCCCGACCGGAGCCACCGAAAGGGAAGGTTTCCCCTGGAAAAGAAGCACCTGAGGCGGGGAGGGCAGGGGTTGCCAGAACTCACACGTGATCTAATCTGTGAAAGTGACACCCGCAAACACGGAGGGCCGACTGCGTATAACCCGTCGATACAGCGGCAGAGCTTGGAGTGTGTGCAGTGGGGCAGGAGGGGGCGGGGCTATGGCTTGAGGGGTGTGGCCACTGTGCGGGGGCGTGGCTGCGGGCTGGGACACCCCAAAAACATTGCCGCCTGGGGCAAATCACTCCCTCTGCCCCCACATCCCTACGCGACTACATCAGTATTAATTTAAAATACATGACACTTGGCTCTTCTCTGGCTAATCTGCCCTCTCCAACTAAGCAGAAGGGGGACGGTGCCACCTCTACATGCTACACAGTTTATCCTGTTTTGGTTTTTCAAGAGGAATAAATGCAGTCTTTGCCTGTGATGGGTTTGGAAGATTCATACAGCTGGTTGCCAGGCCAAAAGAGTAGGAGACAATGCAGAGTGGAGGTGGGTGAATTCCATGTTTAAATGCTTTGCATATGGATTAAAAACAAAATAGAAATAGGAAGTCCATGCATGCAGAAAACTAGCACGCCAAGAGAAAAGTATATTACAAGCCTCCTCCCTGGGAGACTAGCTTTCCATAGCCAGAGAGTTTCTCATGCAGGGAACAGAAGTGATATGATTATACCGATAGCATAACTTAACCTTAAATGAGCTATATAGATGGATAATTTTCAATATATATTTTCCAACACAGATGAGACTCAAGGGTGCACTCTGGAGCTGTCAGATTATAACATGGAAAGCAGCCCTGAACCCAATTAGCCCCAGGAAACTGCAAAATCATTTCATTTTATTTAGAAGAACATTAGGTATGTACTGGTTTTGAAAGGCACAGAAACACAACTACAAGCAACTACAAACTCTAATCTGGATATGGTACATCTATTGAAATACTATTTTTTACAAAAAAAATTCCCCCAAAATGGGAGGGCTGAATTTATGACAAATGCCAAGACTCCCACTACACAAACACAGATGAAGGAATTACTACTGGAGGACTGGAAAAGGTATTAATGTGGAACACCTAACAAGAAAGGACAGAATTACTAAAAAGAAGAGGGAAAAGTCAAATGCAGTAAAGGTTGGAGACAGCATTCCTATATGCAAAAAGGAAGTGCTAAGTGTAAAGGTATGGGGATTGGGGAGGAGGACAGGAGAGGAGAGAAAAGAGTCAAGTCAACAACTTCCACCAAATGGAAACCACAAAAATCCAAATTAAGAGGGTTCCTGGGCTCATCCAACTCCTGGTGCCTTTCTCTTTAGGGGGGAAAACGGGATCTCTTCTTTTATCCACATTTACAGGGACAGACTTTCTCATCTCAAACAAAGCCAGAAGGGGCCAAATTCTTCCGGGTGCAAGCAAAATATTGATCCAAGATTTATTTCATCATATCCAGACTCTGATAGGAGGGAATTTTCTATAAGCATTTTTGTTATTGTTCCTAAGGAACAGCCGTTTTATTTTGAGAAACAAATTCATGATTGTTTTTCTGCCAGTCTTGCTGAAATTTTGCCTGCCAGCCTTGACCATCTTCCTTCCTTAGGCCCTTTCACACTTTCCAATTATAGCACTATGATACCACTTTGCTGTGGCTGCATCCCCTGGGATCCTGGGATTTGTAGTTTAGTGAAGCACAACTGAGAACTATAAATTCCCTTCCCTAAACCGCAGGTCCCAGGGTTCCACAGGGCTGAATCATGGCACTCAAAGCAGAATGGCAGTGCTGTAATTGTGTAGCGTCAAAGGCCCTCAGACCCCAATCCTGTTTTTCTTTTGTGTTACACCTTTTAGGAATAGATTGTGAGCCTGTGGCCAGGAGACTATCTTCTTGTATTGCTTTGTTTGGAGACCCAAGCTGTGCTGAGAATCATTCTGGTTTAGAAGTGGAATAAAAATGCCCTCCTAGGATATAGGTGAACCCATGGCTGGGGATCAGACCTGATTTTAGGCTCCTCCCCTCTAAATGAAAGCTGACCTTTCAAGGAAGGGTCTCAAACATTCAGGGCGAATCAGGCTCCATGATTTTTCCCTATAAATTTAGATGACGGAATAGAGGGCATTCTTATCAAATTTAAAGCTAGCACCTAATTAGGAGGGATAGCTAATGCCCCAGAGGACAGGGTCAGAATTCAAAATGAGTTTAACAGATTAGAGAGCTGGGCCAAAACTAACAAAATGAATTTAAACAGGGAGAAGTGTAAGGTACTATGCTTGGGCACTGATACAAGATGGGTGACACTTGGCACGTGAAAGGGATCTAGAAATCTTAGTAATCCACAAGTTGAACCTGAGTCAGCAATATGATGCAGCAGCTAAAAAAGTGGTCTACTCTTTGGATTAACTAACAGTACTGGAAGCCATCATCCTCACAATCATTTTGTGGTTTCACTGTTGGAGCTTTTCAAACAAAGGCTGAGTATCCCTTATCCGAAAGGCTTGGGACCAGAAGTGTTTCCTATTTCATATACCGGAGTACCTGTCTTTGCATATGCATAAAATACAGTACTGTACAGGAGATCTCCGGAGAGCCTCCAGGAATGCTGCAGCCACCGCTCTGCACCGAGTACTACTACAGTGGATTCCTGCCATTTCACAGATCCGTCCGGCTCTCTCCAGCCTCATTCGTCTGCTACTTGTGCGAGGCCGGAGGGAGACCGAGGATCTGAGAGACAAGTGAGCAGAAGTACTGTGGCCGTGGCCTCGGAGGCTGGGTGGCAAAACGTTTTTAGAGATTTTCGGATTTTGGATTTCTCAATAAGGGATACTCAACCCGTACCTCAGAATCCCACCTCGATGCTCTTGGTTTAAAACACACAGACAGAGCACGCAGCGGGAAGGGGTGGGCGGGGAAAAAAAAAGACATCAGTTCTCCAAACACGTCACGACAGACCGCACAAGTGAACCGCAAGAGCAAGAAAGACACACACGGGCACACGTCTGGAGGAGGACTTACCCCGCGTTTTAGGCTCCTGAAGCAGTGGATTTTGGGTTTCGAGGTCATGAACTCGTTGAAGCGATGGGAGAGGGGTTCCTTTTGCTGCTTGGGAGACTGGGGGCCGTTGGGAACAGCAGAGGGTGAGGCGGAGGAAGGGGGCGGAGGAGGGGGCTGATGGGGGGATGTTAAAAGGGACATAAGCTACGTATAAGAGATGGAGAAGTGATAGAATTAAAAAAAAAATCAAAAGATCAAAAAACAAACCCAGAAAAACAAAGAAAAGCACACATAAAACTCAAAAAATGAACCCACGAGCACCAGAAAAAGAAGCCACCGTTTCGAAACCAAAATTTGAGGAGGGGGAAAAAAAAAAAGGCAACCCAAAGCAAATCATCAAAGCCATGGGGTTTTACGAAAATAAAAAAAGAAAGGGGAAAATAATAAAGAAAAGGGGGGGGTGGAAAAGAAAGAGAAGGATCAAGGGTTGGGATGGTTTTAATTTTTTTTTTTTAAAAGATGGTGTGATTGAAAATGAAAGCGCTTTTATTAAAGTCTGGTATGCAAAGAAATGAGTGGGATTTTCCTCAGGACGGCCATCATGCCACATGCAAACAAGATGAGAAAGTGAGAAGGAAGGAAAAAAGAGGTGCTTTGAGACCCATCCTCCCCAAGTCCCTGACTCTGCAACTGAATTAACCCCAAACTGGCCTCTTTAGAGTCCCCTCCACGGGTGGAATACTAGGAGGGGGGCTGAACCCACCCACGGGGAGCCCCCCAGACAGTTGAGCCCCTTCTGCATGACATCCGTGGTTTCCCAGTATCTCTCAGGGACTTTCCCCCTCTTCCACTCCTTAAATACCCCAAGGTCTGTCGTAGAAAGGAAGGTGCCGGCTTGTTCTCTGCTAGATCGAGGTCTGATGGTTTTAGGTTAAGGAGGGGAGATTTCGACTGGAGCTTAGAAAGAACTTCTTGATAGCAAGAGCGGTTCAGCAATGGACATAGAAAGGTGGTGGGGTCTCCCTTTCTGGACATCTTCAGAAAGAGGCTGGACAGCTGCTTGCTTGGGAGGCTCTAGCTGGAGATCCTGCACTGAGAGGAAAGGGGTTGGATTCTACCGTTCATAAAGCCTCTTCCAG
This sequence comes from Cyclura pinguis, assembly GCA_030412105.1. NCBI lineage: Eukaryota > Metazoa > Chordata > Lepidosauria > Squamata > Iguanidae > Cyclura > Cyclura pinguis. The sequence continues at coordinate 15,850,408 of CM059613.1, read as the reverse complement.
CTCTAGGATTCTCTTATTCTATGATTACAAAAGGCTAGTAGAAGAAGAGCCCAAAGTGCTGACTGGTGGAGCACCCCAGACGGCCCTGTGTTTGAGACCCACCATGTCCAATTAAAGCAAACCAAGCAGTAGACATTGATCAGAAGACTTGACGGTCTAAGGAGTCCCTTCTAACTCTACGGTTCTATGCTTCTAAAAGGCTGGTTGCCGCCCTTTTGCATCTCGCCATGCCCACCAGCAGAATGCTGCCCTTCTTCCAAGATCTCCTCTGAGACTGAATTTGGCTCTGGAGCTGAAAAGAGTCCCCACCCAGGAACCAGTGTTGTGCTAAGGCAACAGTTACAAAGGCCTCAGCCCCGCACCAGTCTCCTTTGTGTCTTCCAAACTGGAGGAGAGATGCTTGCCCCCCGCATCTCCAACTCTACGATTCCACTGAAGAGACTAGAGTCATCGTAGGAGGGAACGCTTGGAGCTGAAAGTTGGAGTTTGGGTGGAAAGAGAGGACAGGCGACTTTTGTCCAGTTTGACAAAGCTTTATGGTTCTTTGCCATGCTTCATGATCTGTTCAGGATTAAACAGGAGCCCCCTGCCATATCCATCCTGTCAACCCTGGTCCCCTCTAAAGTACATTCACTGAATGAATGGGATTTGTGCAAGTGCTGGCTTATCACTTGGTAATTGATCCAAAGTGCCTGTTCCCACTGGAATTAGTCATTGGGTTGAGGCCTAGAAGGAGCCATGATGTTAGAAAGAGACAGCGACAGCTAGGGTTACCTGGGTGCTGTAGTTGCGTATTCCTCCATGGCAGGGGGTTGGACAAGATGGCCCTCGTGGTCCCCTCCAATCCTATGACTCAGAGACTAAGGCCATTTCCGCACTAGCCTGTTATAGTGCGATGATTCCACTTTCAACATCCTCTGGAATCCTGGGGTTTGCAGTTTCGGGAGGGGCCACTGGCCATTGGCCCCTCCCGAAACTGCAAACCCCAGGATTCCAGAGGATGTTGAAAGTGGAATCATCACGCTATAACAGGCTAGTGCGGAAATACAGTAAAACAGGAATCAGTGGATTCAAACGGGAGGAAGAGAAATTCCACCTAAAGTTTCGGAAGAATTCCTTGACTGCAAGAGCTGTTCAAGTGTGGAATAGAGTGCTTTGGAGGGGAGGGGACTGTCCATTTTTGGAGGACTTTAAACAAAGGTTGGATGGGCATCTCTCAGGAGTATTCTTGTTCTGTATTCTTGCATGGCAAAGGGTGGAGTAGATGTCGTTCCTTCCAACTTTATTCCAAACATCAGCTTCCATGCATATCCTAATATCCTGAAGGGAGAAAAAGTCTGGAAAAAAACATAGTCCTAGAGACTAATCTCATTAGAGGCCATGCGAATAAAAGGAGAGAAATGGCTACCCAGACACAAGGGGCAGGGAGTAAAGGAAGGAAGGATCTAAACCAACAGAAGGCTTCTACTAGTCATCCTGAGACATAACAAGGCCCCTCAGTTAACATGCCTTCTTCATGCATCATGGTGACAAAGGAAAGGAGAAACATATATATGAAGAATTACACAGGCAAATCCAAAACATTTGCTAATGGGCACGTAAATGACCAATGAGGGCGTGTGGCTACGCGCTAATCTCTGGACAGGCAGTTTCCTGGTCACCTGTTGTGAGCAAGAATCACCCCAGGTGACCAGTTAGGAAAGCTCTGCCAAATGGGGAAAGGGTTGGCTTTCTTCCCCTACCCTCCTCCTTTCACTGTTTAATGCACTCCCAATAAATAACAGGGGGCCAGCATGGCATAAAGGTTCGAGTGCTGGGCGAGAACTCCAGGAGACCAGAGTTCAAATCCCTGTTCAGCCATGGAAACATGGCCTTGAGCCAGTCACACTCTCTCCGCCTCAGAGAAAGGCAATGGGGGCAAAGCCCATTTGAACAAATCTTGCCAAGAAAATTTAGACACAGTATAGTATACTCCAGGGCTTTTGAAATGGTGTGCCGTGACACGTTAGTGTATCACCAGAAGTGTGTAGGTGTGTTGCCTACAGTCTTGGAAATGTTATTATTTATAAATCATATATTTTTAAAAATATATGAAAGGTTTTCATGAGATACGTTGTGTCCCCATACATTTTGCTATTACAATTTAAGTATGTGTCTGTATCTCTCATAAGGAGTTAGTTTAACCTCCAGTTTTCTAGTAAAACTGAATTACTGTGTTGCGAAATGATGCGTGTCTAAAAAGTGTGTCACCAACATGAAAAGTTTGGAAAGCTCTAGTATAATGGTTTGAATGTTGGACCAGATTTCAAATCCCTGCTTAGCCATGGAAACCCCAAGAGAACCTCTGTCAGCCTCAGAGGAAGGAAACGGCCTTCCCTCCCTGAACAAATCTTGCAGAGAAAACTCCTTGATATAATGTGTTGCCTTAGGGTTGCCTTAGTTGGAAATGACTTGAAGACACTCAAGAAATAAATAACAGTCGCATGCTGGCAGAAAGAATACTACAAATTGTTAGGGACTAGCAGCTTTTGTAGTCTTATCTGCAAGGCTGACCGTGTAATTGGACAACATGTGACAGCGTCTTGACACCACAATGCCCTGCCGTTGCTGGCACAGACAGGAGAGCAAATGTTTAGAATAAGGTAAATTTAAAAGGCAATGAATAAGGGAACATCAAGCAAATAAAAATCTTGCATTCCATACATCCAATTGCAATCTTGTTGTGAATTAATAATGTCTGACAGCAGACCAATTACAGACCAGCCACATACTGAAAAGTATAGGTGAAAGCAGTTTGAGGGAAGCCAGTGGTAAAATCAAGCATGTTGTTAATTAGCTGGAAGGGGTTGAACCATGTAAGCAAAGAGCATATGACCGTTAGGGGAAATAAAGAAACATAAGCAGAGAGAAACGGTTTGGAACTCAACAAGGAACGATTTGAAAAAGGACCAGGAGAAGAAACAAAACGAAAAACCACCATGGCAAAGACGTGACAACTCAATCAAACTAAGCCGAAAAAGATTTAAATCAATCAAAACCAACACATTATTAAAAAGTACATGGAAATAATTTTTTAAAACTTTTGAAAAATAAATCCAAAGTCAGCAATTAAAAACAAAAACTATTACGGTAAGTTACAATAGGACATCAGCTATTAGTTCTTAGAAACTAATTTCTATTGAAAAGAAAGAGAGAGAGAGAGAAAAGAAGAAGAAAAAAAGAAGACTTCACTGCTGGGATTAAAAAAAACAAGATTCAAACTACAAAGGTACTAAGGCTAAGTCAAAGTCCATGGAAGGCGGTACCTTATTTTTCTTGATGAACGGCCACAATTTGCCCTTCGATTTGCCGGGGAACCTGGATTCTGGCTTGCCCTCTCTGGAGTTCGAAAGGCTGGATTCTGAGACTGTGCGCTTCATGGGCTGGGTGAAGTCTTCGAAGTCGACGTCTCCGGGAGGCTCAAAGCCGGACTTAAAGGCCTCTATGACCAACTGGGAATCCTGAAAATGGGAGCAGAAGAGTCGGGTAAAAATGGGTTGGGATAATGGCTTGTAATTTCTGCACAGCATTGGAGATAACTGTTTCATTAATAGAACGCCTAAGTACTCAAAACCAGATGGGCACAAGTGTACATTCCTTAATTTCTGCCATCTCTTCCAACTGGAAGATGGGTAATTTTTCCATTGAAAGATGGTGGAAAAGGATTTTGGGATGTGTGGCTAATGGAGAAGCTTGCACACAATGAGAAGATGATAAAAGGTTCCATCATATAATACTCTTTTGAAGCAAAATGGCTTTCCTTTATTGATTAGGGTCTCCATAGGGTCACTGTAAGTTGGAAACAACTTGGTGGCACACCCTTTCTCATTGGCCCTTTCTGCACGGCGCAGTTGGGACACGATCACAGCATTCCATGGGTCGTGCTTCTGCATGACGTCATCGCGGTCTTGCCGCCATCTTGTCCCCATGCATCGTGCAAGCACAGTATTTGTAAAGCAGAAAACATCAGTTTTATACCTACCATCGCGCCACACTGCAACCTTTCCTGGCCATGCAAAAGGGCGGAAGAGCACTGGTGACACCTCCCTCCCCAGCACAGCAATGGCAAGTGCCCAGCTGTGCTGCGGAAGGGAAGAGGCGGGGCCGGCGCGCTCCCCTCCGCAGCAACCAGGCGAGGTGCAGAAGGGAGTGTTCCTGGCATGCTTTCCCTCCCCGATGTGGCTGCAACGAAAGGACTTTGTGGAGCCCCGTTGGGCAGAAATAGCCATCAGCTTACTCTAATTGCTGCAAACTTGAGTTCAAAGTACAAAAGTAGTTTGCATTCCATTAACTCTGCCGTGAGGAGAAAGGAGGAGAAGAGGAGATGGCAAAATCTTGCCCTTCCCAGAAGGGTCAGGCAAAAGCAAACTGCGGCAGCCTCCCCTAGCTTGTGCGTTCTTCATTCATCACTTTTGCCATCTTGCCCACACTGTAATGTCATTAGCCACACGTGCCCAAAACTCTGCGCAGTTTTAAAGAAAATGCTGTCTTTTCTCTTCTGGATAGGGAAAGAGAGGGAAAGTAAGGAGCCAAGGAAAGGAAGTGATCAAAACTTGAAAAATAAACAGGACAAAATGATTTCACATCCTGTTTGTGTTCCTTCTCACTCCCATTCCAAGCCTGTTGAGCCCTTTACGTTTTTCCCCCACTCTGTCTCCCTTCATCCATATCACATCCTCTCCCCCCAACGGTCCAAACATCCGACCACTATAATGGAGCTAAAAATAGCCACCTCCCTTTATGGCGCAGAAAGGGCTAAAATGTCAAAACAGGAAGTCAGAAATCCAGAACAAATTAATTTCTTTGCTTGCTGCTGTTGCCACCAGCCTGTTGGAGAGGCAGAGCCCACAGAAGCTTCACTTGGCCACCTTTTGCTGCAAGGGGCGAACAGAAGCTAGGAAGGGGAGAGGTCAGAGATATGCCTCCCCATGGGTAAATATCTAGAGGCAAGCGGTCAGAATCAGTTCAGCTTGAAGGGGAAGAAAAAGACCTATGCAGATGTTGGCTTAAAATATACATGAGGGATGTTAGAAGACTCTTAGTTGCCCTCTCATTTGTATGATTAACAAGAACATTGATTAACTGCTTCGACTGACCAATTATGTAAATAACCTCTGTTTGTTAACTTCTATATGAAACTATTATTGCTGAAATCGGGAGTACATTTGCTACATCAGTGATAGACTTGTTTGTTAACATTGTGATGGTTACACACTGCTCTGTTCTTCCAGACAGCTGACGGAAGAGTTAGATAAGAAATAAGTAGTCCATCCTAAGTGAAATACTAACCTTGCTGATGTATGTTTTATTCTGCTTTCCTAATCAAGAAAATAGTATAACAATGTGATCCTGGATCATTACTGCTAGTAGGTTGGACTGAATGCAGTTCTGAATATCAGCAGGATCCTTTGGTCAAAGAAACTCTTCTGTGTGTTTTATTGTATTGCACACTTTGCATTCTGTGTTGCTGCCTCACTTCCTACCCGATTTCCGAGCGCATCCCAGCTCCGCATCCGACCCGTTCAGGTATGGTGGGTACGAGATTTCGTCTGATTCACACAGAGGGTTGGACTCAAAACAAATAATACACTCTCCAGAAAATCACAATCCTGGGACACATTAACCAGGAACTATATTTCTGAGCACATGCAGAATACATCTCTGCCTCTGCCATATGTTTCTGAGCACGTGCAGAGTGCATCTCTCTCTCTGCCATGATATACAGGAAACCTCCGCCTTTTGACACCGTTATCTGACGACTCACTCTTTTGATGCTTCCAAATTAATGATAAATTCCATTAATTGGACATGGGTTCTGCTCTTTCATCAGTTCTTCTTGCCTGTGGAGGCTCTCTTTGGACCGCTCACATGCACACACTGTTTGCAAAGAGGGCTGAGGGCCGGGGGGGGGGGGGACACCAAGCCAGCTGAAAGACTTTGCAAGCAGCACACGCATGGCCAGTCCCCAGTGACCCTCTGTAAGTCCTTCATGCTCTCTACAGAAGCGTACATGGGTTCCGCTTTTCAACCAGTTCCGTTTTCTGACCGAGCTCTGGTCCCTAACCTGTCAGGTTAGTGGGGGAAACAATTCATTGCACCATGGGCAAATTTGAAAGAATCTACGTTCGCAGTCTCTTCAAGTTTTGCAAGCAAAAATTGTCATTACAGTTTCCCTCATCACCGAAGATGCCAACACAGGATTAGGTTTTGCTCTCTTTCACTCTGCAAGGAGAAGGGGGGTGCCCCTTCTTTTCAGTGCACAGGGAAAAAAATCCAAGGTCTGACTGTACAAGGAGGGATAGGAAAACTGGGGAAGAATGAGAATTCTGTTTTGGCTCTGGCACTCCAGCATTAGCTGCAGCATTTTTTTAATTGTTTTGGCCATACCCTCTTTTCTGGTTGGGAGGGGTCACACCTGCTTTTTTGACCACACCACCTTTTCATCTCGGCTACATACCATGTTTTGGTTTTGGTCATGCCCACTTGTCACTCACCCCTGACATGCACCACCCCAATGGTTACAAAGAGAAGGGGGTGGGAACACAAGAGAGGACCTTCTTGGGGGCTGCCCCTAGACTTTTGGAACTCATTCTCTGAGAAGGCTAGATTGGTCTCCTTCTGGCTTTCAAATTCCCCTCTCGGCCATGGAAACCAAATGGGTGATCTTCGGCGTGCTACACATCTCAGCCCCAGAAAACACTATGATAGGTTTGCCTCAGGCCTTTTCCGCACTACACTCTTATAGCGCGATGATTCCACTTTCAACCTCGTATGGAATCCTGGGGTTTGCAGTTTTGGGAGGGGCCAGGCCACCCCTCCCGAAACTGCAAACCCCAGGATTCCATAGGAGGTTGAAAGTGGAATCATCGCGCTATAAGAGTATAGTGCGGAAAGGCCTAAGAGTCACCATGTAAGTCAGAAACAACTTGAAGGCACAAAACAACAACAAGAGGAGGAGGAGGGAAAAAAAACCCAGCAGCACACGGTACTTGTTCAAGCATTAAAAATAGTTTTAGGAACGATACACAGTTAATCCAGAATTTAGGAGGACAGAAAGCCATGGTAAAAAGGAACCAGCGAAAGAATAAAGGAATGGCGAGAAAGCTCTTGTTGCTTAATGAACGACAGAGGAGGGAAAGCTGTAGGCGGGAGGGAAAGATTGCATTCGTCCTCTCTTTCCACAAAACACAGCAGAAAAAGCTGAGTAACCCCTCTTAAATCCCCATAGTATTAACCGCGAAGCTATTAAAAGTGCAGCAACTAAGAAGGGAGAAGCAGCTGAGTGTTCTGGCCATGTATTTTGCCAAATGCAGGAGGAAAAAGAGGGCACATTAAGTTCAAAGGTGGTGAACCTGGCCCAGGTTGGAGATGCGACACACTGCAAATGGTAAAAGAAGAGAGAAAAGCAGCATCGAGAGATTTAAAAGAAATCAGAATGTTGGAAATGTGATGGGAAAGAGGGATCTTTTTTTCATATGTGGTAGACCTGTAAAATAGCAAAAAAGTTTTGGAAAGAAATACATGATGAAATCCAAAGCATGTATGGTTTTAACTTTGAAATGAAGCCAGAACTCTATTTGTTGAATATGTTAGGGCAAGAAAGAGAAATAAGAGCTCATCAAAAGACATTGTTATATATAATAACTGCAGCAAGATTGACTTATGCTCAACGCTGGAAAGAAAGAAAATATATTGATATAAGAGAATGGAAATTCAAAGTCCTGGATATGGTAGCAACAGAAAAGCTAACTTTTTCACTCAAAAATAAGCCAATCCAGGGCTTTGAAAGAGAATGGTGAAAAGTATTGAATTGGATAAAAGAATGAAATAGGGGAAAAGAAAGGAGGAAGATAAAATGAGGCAACAAAAGATAAAATGTAAATAGTTAAATATAAGCTGAAAGTAATAGTTTACGATTGTTGTAAAAAAGAGATAACGTATGGAATGGAATGTTTATACGGAATGGAATTTTAAACTCAGATTCAACTGGGAAAATTGATGTTTGGAAGCGGGGGGGAGGTTATTGTCATTCACTTAAAATTTTAATAAAAATTATTTTTAAAAAAAGTAAAAGAAATCAGAAGGGGACGATGCTATAACATATTATAACATCATTACTTTGTTGTTGTTGTTGCCGTGGCTACTGTTAAGAGTGAACGAGGTTTTACTAGTTGATAGACTTGCTGTAGGCTATTGTGCATATTTGCGTGTGTGTACCGTTGCTGCTTGTTGTTGCTGTTACTGTTGTGTGGCTTTGAGTCTTTCCCGACTTATGGAGGCTCTAAAAAGAAGCCTATCATAAGGTCTCCTTGACAAGATTTGTTCAGAGGAGGTTTGCCTGAGGCTGAGAGAGTGTGACTTGCCCAAGGTCCCCCAGTGGATTTCCCTGGCTGAGCAGGGATTCAGACCCTGATCTCCAGAGTTGTAGTTGAACACTCAAACCTCAGTACCATGTTGGCTCTTGTAATATTGCTTGCTAGCATATTTTTTTTGCTGGCATGGATGGTGGAAGTCACTGCTAATTCTGCCACCATGCAAAAATTGGTTCAAGGGCCACCATCAGGCCAAGTTTTCTGCCCCCCGGTTTCATACCCTTCAACTGTCCCAATTTGGCAGGGACACTGCCGATTAATCCTATATTATCCCACTTTTTTTCAGTCACTTTTAAAATATCCTAGTTTGTCACTCCTCCCACTTTCCCCCTTTGTCTTCAGCTCATTTCCATTGCTGCAAACTGAGTTCAAAGTGCAAAAGTGGTTTGTGCTCCGTTAACTCCTCAGTGGGGGGAGGAAAGGAGGGGTTTAAATCTTGCTCTTCTCAGTAGGCTCAGGCAAAAGCAAACTGCTGCAGTCTATCTAAGAGTCCCAGCTTTATTTTGTAAATTGTTGATGCGTATGTGGTTTATACACGTTATTGTTGTGTGCCTTTAAGTTGTTTCCAACTTATGGTGACCCTAAGGCGAACCTATCATAGAGTTTTCTGAGGCTGAGAGTGTGTGACATGTCCAAGATCTACCGATGGTTTTCTATGGCTGACTGGGGGAATCGAATCTTGGTCTTCAGGGTTGTAGCCCGATGCTCTAACCACTATATCATGATGCCTCTGGTTTATACGTAGGTATATGCAATTCCTGCTTCAAGAAGCAAACCGTTGCTTGTCCACCCTGTAGCACCTCTTAAAATCCAATTAGGCAGAGGATTCAGCTGCCGAGGTTTCACCAAATAATGCTGAAACGTTCAAAACGGCCACCCAGCTCACCTTCTTCTGATCAATGGATTCTGCTGCTTTTGTGATCTCGTCCAGACATTTCCCAATGATGGGGATCACTTGCCGGTCCACCTCAGCAAAGGTTTTCATGGACTCGCCTATCCTGACTATCCGTCGTTCTTCCATTTCTTGTATTTTCTGTAAGTGTAAGAACAAGAATTCATTTGGGATGCTTTAATTATATTCCTATCAGATAGAGATAAATTGGTTATATTTCAAATGGCAAGGTTGACCACTCTGGGTATTAAGTCTAAGGGCCTTTCCGCACTACACCGTTATAGTGCTATTATTCCGCTTTCAACCTCCTATAGAATCCTGGGGTTTGCAGTTTAGGGAGGGGCATTTAGAATCCTCAGCCAGAGAGCTCTTGGGCCTCAGGAAACCACAAACCCCAGAATTTCATAGGATCTTGGAAGTGGAATAATAGCACTATAACAGCTTAGTGCAGAAATGGCCTTTGATTTTGCAGATTTCTGGGCACCTAACCACATAGACTTTTATCTGTTCTCAACATTCAGTGCTTTGGATTTCCAGGCTCCAGTTAGGAACCTTGCAAATCAAGGCAATACATGTATTCATCACGGACAATGGATGGTGGGGGAAAGAAATGGCGATTTCAATGGACAAATAATCTTGTTTGATTGGAAAAAAATGTTGGAGACATTTCTGAAAGATTAGAAACCTGTTCTAGACTTTTTGTGGAAAAAAGAAAACTTTTGGTTTTGACAATTAGTAAGATTTGGTTATCAGAAGAAGCGAGCAATGTAGTTTTAGAGAGAGATGTACGATTGCACTACATGCATGTATAACTATTACACGGATGTATGTATAGCTGTCTATATTTGCATCTATATGTCTTTTTTTTACCCTATCTTTTTTCCTCTCAATTGCTTTCTATTTTATTTTCTCTTTCCAAAATATCTAATTTTTATTGTATTTTGAAAAACTCTAAAAAACTATAAAAAGGGAAGAAATGGCCATTTCAGTTCTTAGCAAAGGAATCAGGCAGGCAGGACTATGGTGGTAACCAAGAAGCATTCTCTGCACTTGCTCAGAGGCACCCTCCCAGGAATTGTACTACCACTCTCCCTGCGGGTGGCATATGCAGTCCAGCTTTTCTGAAGTTCATCAGCCAACACTGAAACTTGGGGATGGATGCAGCTGGGGAATTGAGAATACGCATCACTGATGCTGGGGTTTGTGAACCAAAAGTACAGACAGGGCAGCTGCTCTTGCTGTTTTCAGCTAATACCAGCCGGCCCCATCGCAAGGCGAATGTTTTCTCACTCCACAGCTGCAGAACCGAGGGGGAAGAGAAGGAAAACACAATGATATCACCATTCCGTTTTCTGCCATAACAGTTATAGATTCTTCTAGCAAACAGGCACCCCTCCAGACTTCTCCCTCCAGGGCCAATTTAAACAAACCAGAGACAATTGAACAAGTCCTCACAGTTGAAAATCGGTTCCTTTGGGATAATCTACAGCAGACTGAAATAAATGTTACAACGCAAGAAGCAGGGAGCTGCCCTGGCTTCATAATTTGGTGAACTGCCCCAAACTTCCAAAAGATGGTCAGTGGTATGAAGTTGGGGACAGCGGGCACAGTAGCAGCCACCGTGTAGAGTTGTTGTATGCCTTTAAGTCATTTCCGACTTACGGTGACCCTAAGGCAAACCAGTCATGGGGTTTTCTGGGGCTGAGAGCGTGTGACACACCCAAGATCACCCATGTGGGTTTCCATGGCTGAGCAGGGAATCAAATGCTGATATCCAGGGCTGTACTGCAACAAACGCTACACCATGCGGGTTCTGTCTGGGTAATCTCCCCTCATCCACGGAGAATACGTTCCAAGAGCCCCACGGACACCTGAAAGCACTGAAAATACCAAACCCTCAAGCTACGCGGGGACGACAGAGAGGCTTCATACTACCGGATAGTATGAAGACTCTCCATGAACCCTGAAAAGTTAGAAATGGTTCTGGTGACACCAGATGTAGTCTTCTAGCTTTGCAGGGACCACAGAGAGACTTCATACCACCAAACAATATGGCACCAGAGCCATTTTCTGTGGCTGTGTTGGCTGGCAGGCAAGGTGTGCGTAGCAGCACCCAGAGCAGGCCTCACGGGTGCCATCTCCCAGACACAGGTATATTCCGTTTAATGTTTTTGGACTTTAGGCAAGTGCAAAAAGCAAGAGCTTGATCTGTGTGCTCATTGGCTGTTCAGTAGTTATGAGATCATAAGCTGGATTTAATCTTGTAACTGTTAGGGACCCACGTAAAATACGGGCTGGACAGGATTACTGTTAGGTGGATTGGTAACTGGTTGATGGACTGAACCCAAAAGGTGCTCCTCGCCAATGGCTGCTTTTCATTCTGGAGAGAAGAGACTCGTGGGGGGCCACAGGGTTCTGTCCTGGGCCCAGGGCTGGTCAACATCTTCGTCAGTGACTTGGATGAAGGTGTAGAGGGCATCCTGATCAAATTTGCAGATGACACCCAATTGGGAGGGGTTGCTAATACCCCAGAGGACAGGATCAGAATTCAGAAGGACCTTGACAGATTGGAGAGTTGAGCCAAAGCTAACAAAATGAATTTCAACAGAGAGAAATGTAAAGTCCTACACTTAGGCAGAAAAAATGGAATGCACAAATATAGAATGGGGGACATGTGGCTGGATAATAGTCCATGTGAGAGGGATCTGGGAGTCTTGGTGGACCACAGGCTGAACATGAGTCAGCAATGTGATGCATCAGCCAAGAAAGCCAACACGATTCTGGGTTGCATCAGTAGGAAGATGGTGTCCAGATCAAGGGAGGTAATGGTACCACTCTATTCTGCTTTGGTCGGGCCTCATCTGGAATCCTGTGTCCAGTTTTGGGCACCTCAATTCAAGAAGGATATCGACAAGCTGGAACATGTCCAGAGGAGGGCGACCAGAATGGTGGAAGGTGTGGAAGCCATGAAGCCCTATGAGGAGTGGCTGAGGGAGCTGGAGATGTTTAGTCTGCAGAAGAGAAGGTGAAGAGGGGACAGGAGAGCCATGTTTAAATATTTGAAGGGATGTCATGTCGAGGAGGGAGCGGGCTCGTTTTCCGCTGCTCCGGAGACTAGAACAAGGAGCAATGGATTCAAGCTGCAGGAAAAGAGATTCCACCTGAACTCAGGAAGAACCTCCTGTTTGGCTACGGAATATGCTGCCTCAGTGGAGTGTGGTGAGTCTCCGTCTTTGGAGATTTTTGAGCAGAGGCCAGATGGCCGTCGAAGGGAAGGCTTTGAGTGTGTCTTCCTGCGTGGCAGAACAGGGCTGGACTGGATGGCCCCTGGAGTCTCTTCCAACTCTAGGATTCTATGATACTAAGTTTGTGCTTGCTACTGATTCAACGTGACCCCCTCAAAAATCCTCCTTTTCAGCCCAGCGGAGCCCCAGCCAAAGGGTTTGCAAAGCCCCGGAGAGCCGAGCGCTGAGAAGTGAGCCCTGCGGTGCTTCCCCAGTTGCAGAGTAGGACCTATGGAACCACTCGCCACCCTCTCTCGGCCACAGCCAGGTGCAAACGTGGCGGCCCGCTGGCAGCCACCCTCACCTGGAAGATGTTCGGTATGTGCGTGTAGTAATGCTCGTGCTGTTCGTGGTTGAATTTCTGTAACGTGGACGAGTATTCTGTTTTGCTGTCTTCGGCCATCTGATGACGGAGCTGAGCTTGTTGCCGGGCCTAGGAGAGACCGAAGGGAGAAGAGTCAGAACATCTATAAAAGTCCAGAGGGGCAGTGCATTCGGTCCTTAAGCCTGAGTCAGATTCCTGGGGCCGCGCTGGGAGACTCTCCGAAGACCGGACATCTTCTGTGAGGTGTCTAATGCCATTTCCGCACTGGACTGTTATAGCGCTATTATTCCACTTTCCAACCTCCTCTGGAATCCTGGGGTTTGCAGTTTAGGGAGGGGCCTTTGAGGCTGCAAACCCCAGGATTCCATAGGATGTTGAAAGTGGAATAATAGCGCTATAACAGTCCAGTGCGGAAATGGCCTTTGCAACATTGTGAGTTACAATAAACTGTTCCAGCATCAACAGCAATGGCACCTAACAGGCTTGAGAACCAAAAAGTCCTCTTGAGATAACACAGTTTCTGGAAATTTTGAAGCCATAGGGGGTATTTATTTTACCAGCAGTGTGGGCTGGAAAATACCAGACATTCTTGGAAAAACTGGCAGAGAAATGATATTAGTAACCTTTAGAAATTCCCTTTGTTACACTATGAACCTAAAATGTATTGCATATAATTATGCAATGGTTTGGTATATAATTATCCTGTTTGACCTGTAAACGGTATCGTTTATTCAAACAATACATTTATTTTTCATTTATATTGTTGTTACTGTGGCCACAAATGGAGCAACAAGACCCTGGACTGGCTTTGCCAGTTTATGAAGAGCAGAGGGGAAAAAAATTAGCAAAAAGAGAAGATTTTTTTTGTCCTCTATTCATCCACAGAGTCAAACAGACACAAAGCATTCATTCTTATAAAAATAACTGAGAAAAGAAAGCCAAGAACTACAGTGACGTGACACTGTACATGAATATGTTCCTTTTACATAATTTTTAGAAATAATGAGGGGCAGAGGGAAATAAATACACGACCACCCTGTCTTAAATATTTTGGCCATATTGTAACATCATTCTAAATATGTTTAAAGTTATCTGTTTATTTATTGTACATATATAAGTAACGCTATCATCTCTAACAACAAGTTGCCACATTGTTGCTGTCTGATTTCCCTTTTAGAAATAATTTTGGGGGAAACAAACGTAGGAGTTTGGGGGGATTAAACATCTTGTCTTAAATGTTTATTTGCCATTCTGACAGAAAATATTCTATAATCCCATTTTTTCCAAGGGGGAAAAAAAGCTTTGGAAAGAATACGGGAAAAGAATTTCTGGAAGTTTCCATGTTTTTTGCCTCAGCTGTTCACGTGTCCACTTTGGGTCCCACGCTGAGGCCATTTCCACACTAGACTTTTATAGCGCTATGATTCCACTTGAACCATCCTATGGAATCCTGGGGTTTACAGTTTCGGGAGGGGCCAGTCGGCCCCTCCCGAAACTGCAAACCCCAGGATTCCATAGGATGGTTCAAGTGGAATCATCGCGCTATAAGAGTCTAGTGCGGAAATGGCTTGGGAGAAAGGCGGCATATAAATAAAATAAAATAATAAAACAAAATAAAATAAAATCTCTGAGGGCAGTAGGCCCACGGGAACACCTTTGAGCCCTCAGAGAGTATAGTGGCCTCAACTGGGATGGAGGCCATTTTGAAGAAACAACGGCCTCAACTGAGATGGAGAATGTTTGAGGTAATATTGGCCTCAACTGGGATGGAAGCCCCTTTGAAGCCATATTAGCCTCAACTGAGATGGAGCCCGCTTTGAGGCTACAGTGGCCCCAGCTGGGATGAGGGCTGCTTCGAAGCCATCCGGGATGGAGCCCACTTTTGAGGCTACAGGCGGCTTGGAGGCCATATTGGCCCCAACTGGGATGGAGAATGTTTTTGAGGTAATATTGGCCTCAACTGGGATGGAAGCCACTTTGAAGCCATATTAACCTTAACTGGGATGGACCCTGCTTTGAGGATACAGTGGCCCCAGCAGGGATGAAGGCCACTTTGATGCCATATTGGCCTCAGCTGGGATGAAGGCTGCTTTGAGGCCACATTGGCCTCAATTGGATGTTTTTGAGGTAATATTGGCCTCAACTGGGATGGAGGTCACTTTGTCTCAATATCCCGAACAATGCACCAAATTAGGGTCTTAGGAATGGCAGGATTGTTTTACTTAACAGAGAAAGACAGTCTTCCTCCTGAGGTAATTTAGCCTTAAGCTTTACTCCTTTTGTTTTTCCCTCAGGAAAAACCCCCGAGATTCTTCCCCCCTCACTGGGCAACTTTGCCTTTCGGTAGTGCCCTGCCATCATCATTTTTCCTTAGCTCCTCACTTTTGCCCTGATCTATGGTTTCCAAAGTGAAAACTGGAGCGGGCTCCTATCCCTTTAATGGTTGAGATGTTGCTGAGAGCCAGTGTGGTGTTGTGGTTGCACTTCATTGCACCACAACCCTGGAGGCCATGGTTCAATTTCCCGCTTAGCCATAGAAACCCACTGGTATCACACCCTCTCAGCCCCCCAAAAAACCCAGGATAGGGTTGCCTTAGGGTTGCCGTGGTTCCAGCCTACAGAATTGTGGGTCTTGCAGTTTATGGAGGGGTATTTTAAATTCTCTGCCACGAAGCCACGGTAGTTAAGGTGGGATCATGACACTATATTTGTGCAGTGTGAAAAGGGCCCAGGTGTTGCTTGTTGCACCACACAGTTATAGCACTATTATTCCACTTTAAATCTCATGGAATCCTGGTTTTGTACGTTGGGGAGGCACTAGAGCTCTCCGGTTGAGAACGCTTAAATGCAGTTAAAAGTGAAATTATTGTGTTACAATTGTGCAGTGCGAAACAGGCCCCTGGTTGTGTGACAAGCAAGGCTTGCTGAAATTCCAGCTTCTGAACTGCCATTAATGGTATAGGAGTCCACTCTAAGGCTGTTTCTGCACTACACTGTTGTAGTGCTATTATTCCACTTTCAACCTCCTGTGGAATTCTGGGGTTTGTAGTTTCCTGAGGCCCACGAGCTCTCTGGCTGAGAGTTCTAAATGCCCCTCCTTAAACGGCAAACCCCAGAATTCCACAATATGTTAAAAGGGGAATAATAGCACTATAGCAGTGGAGTGCAGAAATGGCCTAATTTTCATTCTGGCAGCCTTACAACTGTATGCAGAAAATTGAATCAACTAGCAGAATGCATATGGAATGTGTGTATGACTGTTAAGCGTGAGTGTGTGTGTGTGTCGGAGAGAGAAAGGCGGCAGGCAACTTTCTCCGTAGGTGGTCTCACAGAAGCCTTCAGTCCATTAATTTATTCCTTGCGGCCCACTTGCTTTTCTTGTGCAACGCACAGCTATGGAATTAGGGCTGTCATCCTGCCCTGCCCTCCCATAAAAATCTCTGCAGAAATATTTTTCCTCCAACGACCCCTCCTGCAGCTCCCCTCCTCCTCAACCGCACTCGGAGCCTTCCGTCTTTCCTTTCACGGTCCGCTTCGTAGCTGCTCCCCGTCTCCCGCCCATCTGTCTCCCTTCCTGCTGGCCCGCGCCTGCCCCGGCTCTTTGCCTCCCGCCGGTGGCCCACGCGCCTTTGCTTCCCATCTTCGGCACGCAAGTCTTTCGCCAGAGTCAAGGACACCTGAAGGCAGGCGGGCAAGAGCGTCTCTGAGCATGTGCAGAGGGCATTTCACTCAGCATACAAGCTAATTACAAATCTTACATTTGTTACAGAGTCAAGGACACCTGAAGGCAGGCAGGCAGGCAGGAAGAGTACCTCTGAGCACGTGCAGAGGGCATTTCACTCATCACTCAGAGTCTAACTACAAATCTTACATATTTTACAGAGCCAAGGACACCTGAAGGCAGGCAGGCAAGGAGTGTGTCTCTGAACTTGTGCAGAGGGCATTTCACTCATCACTCAGAGTCTAACTACAAATCTTACATATCTCAAAGAGTTGAGCACACCTGAAGGAAGACAGGCAAGGAGAGCATCTCTAAGCATGTGCAGAGGGCATTTCACTCATCACTCAGAGTCTAACTACAAATCTTACAAGCCTTTCATAAGCACCAAGGACACCTGAAGGAAGGTAAGCAAGAAGAGCATCTCTGAGCATGTGCAGAATGCATTTCACTCATCAATCAGAGTCTAACTACATATCGCAGGCAAGTGGAACTACGTTTCCCAGGCAAATGACCTGCTATCACTTTTATTTTTAAAAAATTTTCTGTAGAATAGCCATACTAGGAGAGGATGATTGCCACGCTGAGGAAATGGTGAACAATGCTTTTAAAACTCACCACTATTTGGATGCTTCATGTCACCTCTTCCAATTGGCTTCTTCTGGAGAGAAGCCAATTTGAACCAACTAATTTTCTTCTTGAGGGAAGCAACAAGTATTTCAGCAATTTTTCTTCTTTCTATGAGAAAGTGCTTGAACACCGCACAGTTTCCAAATACTATTTGCCATTTAGGACTTTACTCTCTGCAAAATTTACATGTGATTGTTTTGCACAGGAAAAAAAAAATACTTTCTGTGCAGGAAACAGGCTTTTCTGTGTAGAATATAATATTCCTGTGTGGAAGAAGAAAAACTCTTTCCTGTGCAGCAAACAGCATTTTCTGAGAATTTTGTGAACAGTAAATTCCCAATTACGTCCCCTTCTGTATGGAAATTAATATTCCTGTGGAGAAATAGGCTGCTGCTTGCATAGAAAATATTCTTTCTGGAAAAATAATATTTATTAGAAAATATTATTTTCTATGCAGAACAACTATATGCAAATTTTGTACAGAGTAATGGTGAAGATTCTTTTCCATCCAGGATTCTTTTTGTGAGAGTTTCACAATACTCCAGAAATAATGTTTTTGAATTTTCTTTAACATTTTCGAAAATTGTTTATATCCTTAGCTTTTCCTAACAGGCCTTTAATTGCATTTACCCTATCCAGGTATAGCTGTACTCTAGTTCTAAGGATTCCTGTTCCTGGCCACAAATCAGGAATGAACACACACACACATACACACACACTTAAACCTGTGTACAAACAGTGTGACCATGTGTACAGTGTAACCGTACAGTGTACACTGTACACTGTGTACAGTGTACAGTGTGAATATTGTTTGTAGTCACAATTCAGTAGCTGCGAGGAACAAACTTCTTGAACAGAGTTATGGGACAAAGAAAGTGAGTGGAGAAATGTTATTACTTGATTCTATACATTCAGTCACCATTTCCTGAAATGACTTTTCTAACAGAATAATTGCTAGGACTATTAACAGAATTCTAGAGTTGGAAGAGATGCCAAGGGCCGTCCAGTCCAACCCCCTTCTGCCAGGCAGGAACACCCATCAAAGCCCTCCCTTCAACAGATGGCCACCCAGCCTCTGCTTAAAAACCTCCAAAGAAGGAGGAGGCTCCACCACCCTCCATGGAGGCAGCAGCATCTTCCACTGCCGGACAGCTCTGGCCGTCAGGAAGTTCTTCCTGAGGTTCAGGTGAAATCTCCTTTCCCGCAGCTTGAATCCATTGCTCCTTGTCTTAGTCTCTGGAGCAGCAGAAAACAAGCCTGCTCCCTCCTCGACATGACATCCCTTCAAATATTTAAACATGGCTCTGCTGTCCCCTCGTAACCTTCTCTTCTGCAGACTAAACATATCTAGCTCCCTAAGCCGCTCCTCATAGGGCTTCATGGCTTCCAGACCCTCCACCATTTTGGTCGCCCTCCTCTGGACACGCTCCAGCTTGTCACTGTCCTTCTTGAACTGAGGTGCCCAGAAATGGACACAGGATTATTCCAGATGAGACCTGACCAAAGCAGAATAGAGTGGTACCATTACCTCCCTTGATCTGGACACCAGACTCCTATTGATGCAACCAAGAATCACGTTGGCTTTCTTGGTCATAAAATCATACAGTTGGAAGAGACCACAAAGGTCATCCAGTCCAACCCCATTCTGTCATGCAAGACTTTCATTTCTATTCTTTGTTTCTTGGAAAATGAGACTCCTACCCTGGGAGAATCCTTCCCTCAGAATCTTTTCCTCCGCAGAGGTTGGAAATGTTACCTTTTCAACTATGACTCCCAGCATCCTCTGGCCAGTATGCTGGGAGGATTCCTTGCAGCTGTTCTCTTAAAAAGTAATTTTTTCCAAGATCTACTTCTACTTTTGCAACAGCCTTGTTGAATAAAAACTATCTATTGTTGTCAAGAAGAAACTCTTTGTTGAAAACAATGCCTGCCCAAATTCCAGAAACAGCAAGAGGTTCAACAAACATAATTGTTTTGCATCAAAAGAGAAAGTTCAGCCATGGGATGGGCCTCACACCGCAGGAAAGGGCAGAAAATTTTTTTTTTCAGGGGCATTCTGGATTTGCAGAGTGGATTGGTTCAAATGCTGCTCAGCAGTGGTCCAAAAATTCGCTTTCCAGTTCAAACTTAAGTCTGGCTTTTCTTCCTTCCCATCCCATCAATCGCTGTAGCTTTGCCAGGAGGCAGCATGCCAAAACGATACTTCTGTCTCTGAGTTGATAAACAAAGCAGGAATGGAGAGGCAGAAAGACAAGGGAGATGATTCAGATATAAACACATGATTTTTAAAAGGGAAGGACGAAGAGAGCGAGAGAAGGCAAGGATGAAAAGAGGCAGCTTGATTTTACTTCTGTTTCTCGCTCTAAACCACCCAGGGTGCTTCGAGATGAAGCTTTTATGCTGCAACCATCGTGCTTTGAACATGAAATTTTGCAGGAGGAAACAAAACATTTTAATTCAGTAGGTTTTAAATGAGTGTTGGGATCATGTTGGGAAGTTACATCATTGCAAACCAACTTGTTGCTGTTAACTTCTATCAGGTTGGCTTCAACTATGCTAACCGTACGGATGAGAGAATGTTATCCACAGTCCAGGTCTCGCAAACTCATTGCGGCCAGGGCTCCCTTGGTTGAATCTATTCCCCAGTAATGCGGTCTTCCCCTTCTCCTACTACTTCCCACTTTCCCATTGTTATCTTTTCTAAGGAGTCAAATCTTCTCCTGATACGTCCAAGCTTGGTCATCTTGGCTTCTGCGGAGAGTTCAGGCATAGTTTGCTCCAGGACCCCTTCATTTGTCTTTTTAGCAGTCCAGGGTATCCATAGATCTCCGTTCCAGCACAACATTTCAAAGGACTTGATTCTCTTTCTGTCAG
This sequence comes from Cyclura pinguis, assembly GCA_030412105.1. Taxonomy (NCBI): domain Eukaryota; kingdom Metazoa; phylum Chordata; class Lepidosauria; order Squamata; family Iguanidae; genus Cyclura; species Cyclura pinguis. The sequence goes on along the minus strand of CM059613.1, from coordinate 15,830,274 downwards.
CTTTCTTCACTATCCAGATTTTACGTTCATCCAGAGAAGCTAGAAATATTATGGCCTGGACAATTCTGGTTTTAGTATTTAATGACGTATCTTTACATTGACAATCGCATAAGTTGAATTGCATTGTGCAACATTTGTATTCTCAGGAAAATACGGGGAAACATGGCTGTGCCATTGGGAGCACTGAGCAAGCAGAGCTAGAAGCATGGCCATACAGGTCTCACGGAGCAATGGGATTCCCCCCATCTGCGCATCAGTGCTATGTTCACAGTTGTTGCTGTTGTTTCTGTCTGCCTTCAAGTTGTTTCTGACTTAGGGCAACCCTAAGCAAAACCTATCATGGGATTTGCTGTGGGGCTGAGAGTGTGTGATGTACCCAAGATCACCCAGTGCGTTTCCATGGCGAACAGGGAATCGAACCCTGTCTCCAGGGTCGTAATCCAATGCTCAACCATGCTGGCTCTCTCTGTACACAGTTACAGGGCTCTAATTTAGGATTCCAGCCAGCCATGTCAATGTTTTCTGACACTCTCCCACCCCAACATCACTCTGACTTTTCAAAGAGGTAGCCGTCTGTTCAGTAAACATTTGAAGAAGTGGGTTTTAGCCTGCAAAAGCTCATATTAAAATTGTTGGTCTCAAAGACTACTTTTCCCTTCTCTTTTTCATATGGATAATGACGGACTAGTTATCCATACTTGCCCTGACTTACCTTGCAGGGCTGGCTTGAGGATTTACAAAAAAGGAAACTTGGTACTATTTGGAAGAATTATACAATAAAACATTAAAACAACTTGAAGAAGTTGGGCTACAGCTCCTGTAATGCTCCAACCAGAATAGTATCACTTAACATATTCCAGAGCTTTGGAACATTTCTTTGGGGGAGAAATGGTACCACAACACAAGAAGGATACTGTCAAGCTGGAACGTGTCCAAAGGAGAGTGACAAAATGGTAGAAGACCTGGAAATCATGAAGCCCTAGGAGGAGAGGCCTAGGAAACTGGGAATGCTTAGCCTGGAGAAGGGAAAGTTAAGAGGGGACATGATAAATATTTGAAAGGATGACATATGGAAGATGGTGCAAGCTTGTTTTCTACTGCTCCAGAGACTAGGACATGGAACAATGGCATCAAACTACGAGAAAAGAGATTCCACCTAAACCTTAGGGAGAACTTCCTGATGAGAATTTCTGTTTGACAGTGGAATATGCTGCTGCCTGGGACTGTGGAGTCTTTTCCTTCTGTGGAGGCTTTTATACAGAGACCGGACGGCCATCTGTCGAGAATGCTTTGATTGAATCTTCCTGCATGTCAGAATGGGGTGGGACTCGATGGCCCTTGGGATCTCTTCCAATGCTAGAATTCTATGACTTCAGCCCCCGTTTCCAAACTCTGCAATAAAAGCATGTCAACTTATGCAACCAGGCGGCTCTCATTCACATTTTTCTGGAGCTGGGCCCTTCTTCTGAAAGGTAAAAACAAACAAACAAAGCTCTTCCTCTAGAGTTTTACCATGAAGGTTTCAGGGAGACCCTGAGCCAGTCAGTATCTGTTCAGCCTAATCTGTCTCATAAGGTTGCTGTGATAAGACAAGTGGGGAAGCCTTGAAGCTTCTTGGAAGAAGGGTGGGAATGAAGTATAGTAAGTCTGAGTCGTTCATTCTGGGAATCTCATTGTGGTGTAACAATCTCAGATCTTCAACTTGTGAGGCAACCCTTCTCCTTCCTCATTAGAGCTTCATTAGGGGGTGGCGTTTTTTTCTTTTAAACTGCCCCACACATTTGTTCCTCCTCATTAGCGTGCGGAGATAATCTGGCAGCATTTCATGCCGCACTTAAAGCGTTAGATAACACTGCTTGCCGCCTTTGTTACCAAAGAACAATCTTGCCTTCTTCTGCTTACCGCCTGCCTCTCCATTGCTATCTCTCTGTTCTCCGAAACCTGGTATTCTGCCACAAGCTTTCAGGCCCCTACACCTCATTAGACATCTTTCTCCATCCCTAATTGCTGCAAGCATGTTCTCCCTGCCATCTTTTCCTTCTTCTCCTTCCTCCTTAGCTTGCAGATGAAAGGCAGTGTTGAACTTGTGCCAGGTATTCTGACTGTCCTGGTTTGTCAGGGACAAAACCATTGGTTTTGGTTTTCCTAATTCCTTCTGTCACTCTTCCTGTTTGGCACTTTCATGTGTGTATCTTAAAAAAAAAATTGGGGGGACGCGAAGGATAGTCAAGGTTCTTCAGGTCCCTTTGCTGCCAAGATGCATGGGTCCTGTCATAAGTATGCTGGATGGGTTTTAGTGCATGTGGTAGAATAACGTTGCTAGCTTAGACGTTGCTATAGTTTGCTAAGCACTACCAAGTATCAACTGCAAATTGCTAACTGCAGCAATGTATCTGGTTCAAACTCCTAAGATATTGTTTGTTACTACAATTTATCCAAGCAAGGGGGAAAAGATCAGTGGGGAGAATACGAGAAAGTATTGAGAAGGTGTTATGGGAACTAGCAATGCTCAAGATAAGAAAACAGGAGGTTGTCTCAACTCCCAAGATGAAAGATACATAAATAACAGAGGGTCTGGGGAAATGCCTGTATTGGTGGGGTGATGTGAGATTATGACTTTCGCCAATCACTGCTATCTGCGCCTAAATTTGTATGACAAGGTATAAAATCTGTAAGCACTCAACGTACAATAGTCTCAGCCAACTTCTAAGGAAGGTTGCCACATTGCTTGCTCCGCTTCAAATAAACATTTCTGTTCTGACTCAGTGTGAAGTTTGTGAGCACAAGTTACCCAGGATGTGACATTTGCACAGCTTCACAAGCAGAGTTGACATGACCTTCCTGACACACTGATCCTGTCCAGAGAAGGGCAACCAGGATGTTCACAAAGGTCTGGAAGCAAAGCCTTATGAGGAATGACTAAGGGAGCTAGAAATGTTGAGCTTGGAGAGGAGAAGACGGAGAGATGACACCAGAGCCATCTTTTAATATCGGAAGGCAAGTTGAAGATAGAGCAAGCTTGCTTTCTGCTGCTCCGGAGACTAGAATGTGAATCACTGGGTTCAAAATACAAGAGATTATACCTAAAAGGGGGAAGTGTATGTTTTCCCAACTGGTCAGAGAAAATGAAAATGAAACATGAATCAAAACCAGTGGCCCACAAAGGAGAACTGAAACAAGGCTCACATCCCTTAAAGAGTCTCCATCCCCCTTCCATGCGTCCCGCCATGTTCATGAAGCCAAATGTGGTCAGAGTGGAACTCTGCCCTTTAGTTTTTACTGTGGCTTAACTGGACAGAGGAAGAAGCCTAGGAGGAAGAGCTCCTCAGGACACACACACTCCCAGTTAGAAAATGAGTCACACAGATTTCTTCACTTCAACACCAGTCCCAATATTGGTGTTGTGGTTTGAATGCTGGACTGTGACTCTGGAGACCAGGATTTGAATCCCATGGCTCACACACTCTCAGCCTCACATGAAGGCAAGGGCAAACTCCTTCTCTAAAAATTCTGCCAAGAAAACCCCATGATAGGGTCCCCTTAGGGTCACCGTAAGTCAGAAATGATTTGAAGGCTCACAACATCAACAACAAAAAGAGGGATTCTCTAGAGCCAGCATGGTCTAGTCGTTTGAGGGTTGGACTGTGATTCTGGAGACCACAATTCAAATCCTTGCTGAGCCATGGAAAAAACACTTGGGCAAGTAACACAGTCTCAGCTTCAGAGGAAGGAAAAACCCCTTCTGAACAAATCTTGGCAAGAAAGCTCCATGACAGCATATGGTTTGAAATGAATTTATATGCACATTCATCTCAACAGCTTATTAATATCATTATCATGATCAGCGTCATCCCACCTTTCCCCTAGTTTAGGATTAAAGGCAGCTTAGAACAGATTTTTAAAAATACAGTTTAAAAATGACAAAACAAGAAAGTCAAAGGATGACTGAACTATCAAAACATTGAAACCAGTTAAAACCATAAACCATTTTTTAAAAAAACACAGCAGACAGAAAGGCCAGGACATTGTTTAGATGGGACAGGCTTGTACACTCAAATGTCTTCCTATTTTATATTTCTGTGGGAGGTGCTCTTTGTGAAGTCTCATATATGCCAAGTCCCAATTTGTTAATTTTTTCCCTGTTTAAAAAAAGGGGGGGGCGGAATCATGCAAATAGGATTTGCACAGGCATTAGCCTCCATACGTGGTGCTTGCCAGCTCCATATATTACATGATGTGTGTGGCACAAGGGATTTTTGCAAGCATCTCTTCTTCCATCACATTCTCATGATATAGGTCACCTCCCAGGAAACACATGAACTGCGCCTTTTAAAGTTAAGAGGAGAACAACGCTGCTTGATTCATCCTCTCTTTCAGGTCACAAGATGTCTGAATGAATCACAGCTTCTAAGTCAGTAAAACGAAATAGGCATCCTGCTTTTTGGCCCCGTTTGCAACAGGGCTGTTAAAATGCCCTTCCCAGAAATGTATTCAAGGCTCCAAAAACCATCACGTAGAAGACAAAGCAACTGAGCTGCTGTTCCCGACAGGACTGCAAACTGGTCAGATTGGTTGTGGAACAAGGTGGTCGGTCACTGAACTGGGATGGAGAGCGGGGAACTGGCCACCTTCCTTGAGAGAAACAAAAATAGCGGGGAGAAAAAGGTTTCAGGAATGAGGAGGAGGCAGCCAAGCAAATAAAACCCAGGAACTGAGCCACGGCAATAAAAGACAAGGGAGAGAGGAACCGAGGGTGTAGTAAAAATTCTGCCACCCCAGTTAAAATTTTCCCTCAGTCCTCAAATCCTGGCATTTCAGTAGCTTAAAATTGCAGCAAATCCAGTTTTAAGCACCCAAAGAGAAGGAGCAGGCAACTTGACCCAGAAAATAAGAATATGGCTGATAAAAGAGTTCTAGGTTGTGAGGCAGCATTGTGTAGTGGTTTGAGCACTGGGCTACCACTCTGGAGACCAGAGTTCAATTCCCCACTGGGTGACCCTGGCCATGTCACACACTCTCAGCCACAGAAAATGCTGTGATAGCTTCACCTTAGGTTCACCACAAGTTGGAAACAACTTGAAGGCACACAACAACTCCCAGAGTCCTGGTTCAACACTCCAACCACTACACCACACTGACTCTAGTACATCTACACTATATGGTTATACCAGTTTCATAGCACTGACTGCCATGGGGCCATCCTGAGGAATCCTGGTTTTTTCCCCCTGCCTAATTTGGTGAGGTTGTTAAGATTCTCTGCTAGAAAGCTTAGTGTATTCTCCTTAAAATTACAATTCAAGGATCTGAGTATCTGTCAACCCTAAAAAGTAAACTAATTTCACACACAATTCCTCTCTTCTCAGGGCACCTTGTGAACTGCCGTTCAGGAGAATAGGTGAAGGTTTGAGCAGAGATTCTTGAGGACCTCACCAAACTACAAACGCCAGGGTTCCTTAGGATAAATCCTCGAGAATTAAAGTGGTATGAAATTGATATAACTAAGTAATGTGGATGTACCTATGGTTCCCCCCCACACCCTTTTTTTAACAAGTGGAGGAAGAGGAGAACAAGGGAATTAGGAGAACAGGGGAAAGGGGGTCCTATTCCCATCCCCATACATTTCTGTTTGCTCCAAAATCTGTAGTTTGTTGCCATCGCACTCTTTGGAACAAATAGGAGTTTTGCTGAGGGACAGAAATTTGTTCCAAAAAAGATAACCTTCCCCCCTGCTATGTCATGGTTCCAACCTATCACATTCCTTGAGGATGCTATTTTAAAAGGTGAGAAAAACACAAGAGAGACAGAGAAAGAGTGAGAGAGAGAGATGATGCATTTCACACTGCATGCATTCCGGCCATTAACTGTTCTTAGCCGAAGATTTAAAGCAAAGGAGGGGGGGCTCTGGCCTGCAGGCCCAGTCACAAAAGGGCCCTATCACACTGCACAGCTATAGAGCGATCATTCCACTTTAACTGCCACGGCAACATCTTATGGAATCCTGGGGACTGCAGTTGAGGGAGCAGCATTTAGCGTTCTCGGCCAGAGAGTTCTTGGGTCTCAGTAAACTACAAAGCTGCTGCTGCTGATGATGATGATGAGTATCATTATCATCATCATCATCATCATCATCATCATCATCATCATCATTATGTTTTCCCTCAAAATTGGACCTCAAAGCGGGTCACACTTTACAACAATGCAATTCAAAAACATATGAATAATGCATGTTAAAAGAGAATCAAACCGTTAAAGAATTAAAACGTCATTCCTGTTTGTATAAATACCTTTTCCTCCAACCAATTACACCGCTATCATTTCACTTTAACTGCCATGCTTACCTCCTATGGAAACCTGGGATTTGCAGTTTAGAGAGAAGTACTTAGAACTCTCAGCCAGAGTCCTTCAGTAAGCTTTACTGTTGGTGCATGAAGCAGCAGATGGTCCACCAGAGTGGCTCACCAGCAATTTCAAGTAGTGGGGTCTAGTATCGCTGGGCCCCAAACTAATTCCACTCAGACGTATCCATTGGAAGGCAATCACATCTAATCCCCATTGCTGGATTTAGGAGGAGCCTCGTGAGCTGGAATGCAGCCCTGCCAAGTGAGTCCAATAGAACAGTGGTGCTTAACCTGGACTCTGTGGACCCCTGGGGGTCCATGGAGCCCCCACAGGGGGTACGCGAAGCCCTGCTGCTGGACACCAACAGCAGGAGCAACAGGGATGTGGCACTGGGGAGTTGTGGGTGCCAAAGCTGTTCCCTTGTTTTGCCTTCAAGTCATTGCTGACTCCTGGCAACTCTAAAGTGAACTTTTTGTGGCAGGTTGGCAAGATTTGTTCAAAGGGGGTTTGCTTTTGCCTTCCTCTGAGGCTGAGAGAATGTGACTCGCCCAAGGTCACCCAGTGTCTCAATGAGGATTTGAATCCTAGTCTCCAAAAGCCTTTAATAAATAAATAAAATAAATATTTGACTATTTAAATCTAAAATTAAATATTATAAATCTTGAGTTACATCTCGGGGGGTCCCAGGCAACAAATATATTTACAGGGGGTCCCCAGTAAAGAAAAGACTAAGAACCATTGCAATCGAAGATGAATATCCAAGGGTTTACAGTATATAGGGCAGAAGCGAAGAAACTCAAAACACACAAGCATGACCTATCTTTCGCCATTCCACTAGTGATGAGAACTGTGGAACAGAAGGAAATTCACTCCCCAAGCCTTCCTTATCTCTTCCAAGCGTCAAAGCGCCAGGCAAATGCAAAAAGCATCAGACAAGATCACTAATACAAATTGACTCTTCCTCTACACTCGGCAGCTGTTAACATTCAGCCATGATGCTAACAAGGACTCCAAAGCCTATATAACTGGTGGTAGGGGCCGAAGTCACACAACAAATTCAGCTGGGAAAAGTGTATTCAAAGCATCCTTCTGCCCACAAAGACCAGGATACAACTGTGGGCCTTTTACAGCATCCCAGGGAATCTGTGGCAACTTTTGATGCTACCAGCGAACGCAGCTACAACCCCGCTGGGATTCTTCCCTTTATAACAGGCAGCAGGTCGGCCCATCTGCAGCTGTTTCTGACCGAGAAGAGACGAACGAGATTGTGCCAAAGGGCAAGTGGGAGCTCCCTGGCTATTTTTAGGAAACTGTGTTAGAAAGTCTGGACTCCCCTCTCCAAAACCTTCAAACAAAACAATGCAGGGCACCACGAATACAAACCCCACAGATAGAAATTCATTTCTCAAAATTAGAGTTGCATCACATCACACCTAGGGATGTGAATACAGTCAGCCCTCCACATTTGTGGGTTTGACTTTCACAAATTTGATTATTTGCAAGTTTCTCCAACCCCTGCCCCCGCCACCTCAGGCACTTCTTTTCTGGGGGAAACTTCCCTCTTGGCTGCTCCATTCAGGCCGCACAGCCCTGTAAAAACCCACTGCTGGTCCTCCTCCTCCTCCTCTTCCTCCTCCACCAGCCACTGTCTGGGCAGCTAAGAGCGGCTCACAGTCCAATTTCTCAGCACCACAAACCCTCTTCTGATGTGCCCCAAACTCACGGAAGGAGATAGGCAAGAGAGAGGAAAAATATCACTACTTTTCATGTGATACTGCTGTATTTTGCATAATTTCTTGTGTAAGATTTTTCTGGATGTGTAAGACCTGGTTTTTTGCATCGAAAACAGCATCTTGCATAAACAACATATGTGGCTACCTATAAAGAGTATTTTTGTCTGTTTTTTTAACCACTGGGGGCCACAAAAATGGCCCTGAGGCCACACCAAAGTGCAACCCCAAGTGAAAAGACGATTCTACATTACACGTAGATTGATTCAAATAGGAAAGTCACAGTTGCCCTGAATTTGCAAGACTTGAGCAGGGCTGTCAATAACAAGGTAATCTGGAGACGTCTCATTCATAAGGTTACCAGAAGGCGAAGCCGGCTTGGTGGCAATTAATAACAACTAAAGAAATGCAGGGTTTGTCCATACTAATTTTACCCAGAATGGCCACAATGTCAATTACCAAAAGACAGAAGAAGTAACAAACAAGACAGAGCTATGGAATTGTCTGCTGGAACCCAGCCTTTTTTTTTTTTACCTTTTCAACATCTGCTTTCGTCACGTTGATGTCGGCATCCATCTTTTCAAAATACTGCTGCGCTCTGTCAGCTTCTTTGCAGTCCCGTTCGAATCTCCGTTTACTCTGATGAGATGAAGGAAGAGAACATCATTTGTATGAGAGCAAGAGAACGACACATACAGCCATCATCACCACATTGGGGCTCCTTGTTTGCTTACAGGTTCAGGAGATTAAGAATAAAGTATGTGGCCCCCAAGGCTGCTTTTGCCATCATCGATCCCTCCAAACTCCCAGACCAGCCTTTTCCTGGCTATAGAAAGGATAAACTCTTTAAAGCCTTTCCTGAAAGGATCCAGGGTCCCTGTGTGCCATTTAACCTTAAGATCCATTTTTCAAAACAGCAAGTGGACTTCTGCAAAACTAGAAATAACATGCAGCGGATAGAGAGATACAATGAATTTGTCCCCTTCTAGTTGGAAAAAGGGACTCTGGCCTCTGCCTCTGATGGAAAAGCTATCAGAAAGATCTTATAGGGATCCCCTTACCCACAGTTTCAGTTACTTCGTCTCTTCTATCCACCCACCTCTGTGCTTCTCCGCCATAACTTACTGCACAATCCCACAAACTTTGGGGAGCAAGGCCCCAGTCGCACTCACCGATTCAAGCTGTTTCCAGCAAGTCTCAATGTGCTGCTGTGCTTTTCGGCCATCATGGAAATGCTGAGGGAAAACACAGGCAAAGTATTACTGAAAATGGCACCACAAGTCCAAAATGCTCCAGGCAGAGTGCTGACCAGGGTCAGTTATGGGGAGCATGTAACTCCCTCAGCAAAACAGCTTCATGGCCACAGTTTGTTTCCGGGCACAATTCAAAGTGCTGGTCATGACCTATGAAGCTCTATACAGCTGAAGTCCAGACTGTCTGAAAGACGTCTCTTTCCACACAAGCCTGCCAGGGACTGAAGATCTCCAAAGGAAAGCTTTCTCTTTGTCCCAGGCTCATTTGGTGAGGACACGGGAGACAAGGCCTTCTCAGTGGCTGCTCCCACCCTCTGGAACTCCCTTCCCCAGGAAACTAAGCTGGCCCCCTCCCTGCTTTCCTTTAGCTGGCAGGCAAAGACCTTTTCGTTTAAGCAGGCTTTTAATTTAGGGGAGCTTTCTTTTGGGATGCTTTATTTATCTTTGTTAAACTTTTCTTTGTCTTTTAAATTATTTTAAACAATATTTTTATGTGCAGATTTTAATTGTTTTCGAAGTTTCATTGTTCAGTTTTTAACTGACTCTTTCTGGAAGTTGCCTTGGGTCCCACTTGGGGAGCAAGGCAGCATACAAATAAATAAATAAATAAATAAATTTGCCCCATCACCCCAGCTCAGCCCCAGAGAGGGTGGTTCTCCACCAAGGGAGATGGGAAGAAACTCAGACCTCCCTCCAGTTCCATGCTTGTGCATTGCCTTAGCCAGGCGAACATGGCTGTACCTCCCGAGAACATTCAACCAAGGGCAAGCCAAGGCTATAAAAGGCAATGCAGCTGCAGATCTGGCAACACTGCAGCTCCAAAGTCGACACCCTTTCCCATTAACTTTGATGACACCCGTACCCCCCTGATTTCCCCCCTACAACATCCTGAACATCTCTCCTCTCATCCTGTCCTGCTCTCCCCCCGCCCAGCCCTGGCAAGAACGGCTTCGCTGCAATATGACATTACAGAGAGACAATATATTTTGCATACAAATCTCTCTCCTTTGCTCACGTCACCCTGTTTTCTTTAAATGCTTGCTAAGATGGGGTCGCCCTAAGTCAACAGGCATCTTGAAGGCAGAAATACACACACATGAAGAGAAGAGAGAGTTCACACTGAAGCTGCAAAGCCTTAGGTAGATTCCAAACACACCAAATTTTAACGTTTCCCTTCTTTCTCGGGTTTACATGTACCCCAAGGCCCACTGAGGTTCAACCCCAGGGGCCTCAACTGCATATAAAGTTGTTTTTGGATTGCAACAATCGACATGTTCCACTCCATTGGCTATGCGAATTAGAACTGATGTGAGCCGCAGTGCAACAACATCTGGAGGGCTACAGTTTGTGAGCGTGTATGTTGGGAGAGAAAGACAAGACGATACAGTCCCCCTGAGCATCTTCAGGCATTAGACTACAAATGTACACACGTATGCATCGGTGACACCCCACATCTCTACTGAATACGAAAGATATAGTGCTTCTGGGCATATACAGAGCATCTGACTGTGGGTACGCCCACGTATGCAATCGTGATATCCCAGATCTCTACTGAATAGAAAAGATAGCACGTCTCTGAGCATAGGCGAAGCACAAGACTACTAGGGAATGCATGTAAGCATTCACAACACACCAGATCTCTACCAAAGACAAAAATACAGCGCCGAGCATATGTGAAGCATTAGCCCAGGACACGGAGCAATGAATTCAAAGTACAGAAAAAGAGGTTCCACCTAAACATGAGGAAAAACTTCCTGGCAGTAAGAGCAGTTTGACAAGTGAACTGCAAAGATTTTAGATAATCAAAAAGTTTTCCTCAGATCCATCCTCCTTTTTTTCTCTCTCTTTGCTCCCCCCTCCATCTTTCTTCTCAGCCTTCTCATTCTGCTTTTTACCCACCCTTTCCTTATCCTTCTTCTTACCCTCTTTAATTATGCAGTTACAGTACAATGAGTAGAGAGAAGACAGGGCTTGTTAGACGCCTGATAATTAAAAGTACAGATGCCACAGACTAGATTTGGGGTCCCTGGCTGCCTTGCACACAAAATCTATCTCTGAAGATTGCACTCCTTCACTGGAAATAAAGAAGCAGAAAAAGATAACAGCGGCTTAGCTATGCAGAAGGATATTCTGCCTATGCTCAGAAATGCTCAAAGTTCAGATTAAGAATTCTCCACTCTCAATTCACAAAGTAATTTTTGTAGCTGTAAGTGGTAGTTGATCGAGCCCTGAGTGCGTAAAGTCCATGTGTCAGCGGAAGTGGAAAGAAAAGAGAGACACAGAGGACTGACAAACTGACTTGAAGAGGTTGGAAGATGAGATCCATGCTTTGCACCAGCCTTCTTAACCTGACACTTCCCAGATGTTCTGGTCCACCACCATTCCCAGGCAACAATCCCATGAAGGGCTCTGAAGTCCATGAGGGGAAAATCCTACTTTGGAGAAAGGCAACTTCAAATATTGGAAGAGCTGTCATATGGAGCAATTCTGTTTTCTACTGCTCCAGAAACTAGGACACGGAGCAATGGCTTCAAACTTCAGGAAAAGAGATTCCATCTAAGCCTTACGAAGAACTTCCTGAGGGTAAGAACAATCTGACAGTGGAATCTGCTGCTGCACACAGCCGTTCCAACATCTTAGCCCTGTTAAATATCCCACCATAAACGTTGTAAAACCATCTGTTCTGGGAATAGAAATTGCCGGCTACAGCAGTGCAAACATTCATCTTACTTATTATACTGGTAACAGAGTATATTCTCCACTTTTCCCCTCCTCAAAGAGAGATACCTCCAAAACACTTGAGAAGTATAAGAATATGAAACAACCATTTGGTATTAAAAATGTAACACATACACGTCCATCAGGAATCAACGATCAACACAGCTCCTAAAACCAGAACATTAATAACCAATGGGGAAGCCAAACCAAAAGAGCTAACTGCACAGGAAGTTTGCGGAACATGATCCATTTTGAAATCACAACAAAACTCCACAAAGAAGATAATCCACCATATTTACTAAGTCGACAAATGTTAGTCAAAACATCTAGCTTAAAAGCCTGGTCAACTTAGCCATGAGTCAGTGGACCCCCGGGGAGCCCGTAATGCTGGGTGGGGACATTTGAGGGAGCAGTCTGCTGGGATGAGTTTGTGACAAACTACTCCCCCACTCTCCCCCCAAAAAAGCATGGGGTCCCCAGCAGGGATCTCAGGAAAGCCCACGCTACTTGAGTTGACTTATCCATGAATCATACCACATTCCCTAACTTGGGGTCGAACACCTGCCTTCAACTTATCCATGAGATCTACTTACAGTCAAGTAGATACAGTAATTTCATGAGTCTGGGAGTTCCACATGCTGGGTGCTACTACAAGAACAACCCTGTGTCTACCCCAGTGTGTGTGTATGAGATGAGAGAGAGAGAGAGATCAGTCTTGCTTCGTTTCTGCATGTACCCATAAACTTCTGCAGAAAGGAAAGAACCCGGAGACTTCGCCTCCAGTCCAAAATCTGCAATGAATGTTGTGTGTGTTTTGTTTTGCTTTTATTTCCTGGAGATGTAACCTTCCAGACAATGGAGGGGAGGAGAGGAAACTGGAGAAAAGAAAAAGGACAGGACTCAATTCAGCTTCACATTTTCCACATCTGGAATAGCTGCCCGGGCAATAAAAGATATTTTAATTTAATGCGATCTGTAAACCTCATTTTCCAGGTTGCAAAACCCAGGCTCTAAAGACTTTAAGAGAAAAGAAACTAATCCCAGCCGAGGCACACAGAAGACTTTTCAATGGTTGCTGCAGAAAAGCTCTCATTTTAAAAGATACCAGAGCGCTGCAATGAGATACTAAAAGTGGGGATTAGCAGAGAATGAGAACCATGAAGACAAATAATAAGTTTTAAAAACAGTTCAGCCACATGATGGTTATTGTACTCAGAAAGAAATAAAGGCACAAAGGTCTTTTCCTTCTCTCTTTATTTTAAACCTGAGGTGCCAAAGGCAAACACAGCCATAAATACGGATCTGTTTTTGCCACATCATGCATTCCTCTCACACGCGGCAAATCTATTTTATGCATCGGATGCCAATCTGCAACCATATGATTAACAACATCCCTGCTAAATATGCAGGGAGGCTTCTGCAGCTGAGTCACTGTGAAGCGTTGTTTTGTTTTAATCAGCAACAAAATGTGATACTTCCTAAACTAGGGCAACATTTAGGATACGGACGGCAACACTTCAAGCATATTCCCCCTGTCGAGAGCATCATCTGACATGTGTGATTATTTTACAGAGAGCCAAGAGTCACATTTGGGCTAAAAGCCTAAGTTGGACACTTCCTTTAGCCTTCCGTCCCTCCGACCATCTCTTTCTATCTGCAAAACGGACATAATACAATGGACGCCATAGGCACAGATTATAAAGTGGGTGGGTGGCCAGACAGTCACACAGATAGACAGATGCTTTGTTATGTTTTCATATGCTTCCATATTTTAAAAATATAATGATTTCAATATGATGATAGCCATCTCCATACTAGACTGTTATAGTGCTATCATTCCACTTTCTAGATCCTATGGAATCCTGGGGTTTGCAGTTTAGGAGGGCCCCCAAAGGATTCCATAGGATGTTGAAAGTGGAATAATAGCACTATAACAGTCTAGTGCAAAAATGACCGATTTTTAATCATGTTTTAATTTTCAACAGTAAGGTTGTTGGCAGATCTTGGTTTGGCTTTGAGAGCCACCTTGGGCTCCAAGTTGAGAGAAAGACAGTACATAAACGGCGGCTGAGGTTCTACCATATATACTCGTGTATAAATTGACCACGCGTATAAGTTGAGGGCAGGTTTGGGGTCAAAATTGTGGATTTTGATATGGCTCCGTGGATAAATCCCAGGGTCATTCCACAGAGAGGGGAAAGCACTAGCAGTGCCTCAGGAGGCTGGCCAGCTGTGGCCGCCGCCACCATCATTTTCCTGCCCAGGCATTCAAAAAGGCCGGTCGCCACTCCAGTTAGAGAAGGGGATGGTTCCTTTTTGAATAAGAATTAAGGTACAATATTAATTCTTATTTTAAAAAGAGACCATCCCCTTCTCTGACTAGATTGGCGAATGTGAGAGCTTAGCCCATCCCGGGAGAACCTAAAAAAAGCACTGACCCCCCTCTACTCTTAAACCAAGCAAAGAAAAAAGACCGACTCTCAGCTACCAGGCCTCTGAGATACTCAGTGTCATTGAGACACCAAATTAAGCACATGCTTTCCAACATTTCACACATGAAAACCGGGACATGCGTGGCCAAGCAACATCAAAGCACGGTCCAGAAGTTATTACAGAGGAAGAGCAGGCAAGTTTTGCCCTCTGAACAGTTTGCAGCAACTGAAGTAAGCCAAGGGCAAACAGGGAAGGCGGGAGGAGGAAAAAGAAACCGGGACATTTTATAGCTGTTGGAAAAGTGGAGGAAGGATTGAAAGGGATGGTCCCTCCCAAATGAAGACAGTTGGAGGATACAGGCTGACCGTCTTACTAGTAAAGGCTAATATTTTTAGGTGTTAAGCTTTAAAGGATCCAGATTTTTGCCCATTGCCCATAGCAGGCTTTGCCATCTCAGTGCCAGCAACAATGGGCAGGTTTTTCCTGGAGCAGAAGGAAGCCAATAAGTCACACACCAGTGGGAGATTCAAGGTTTTTTAAAAAAATCTGTTATTCAGCCCAGAACAAAAGAAAGATTGACGTCCGGGGAGATTTCCACAAATCAGACGTGCCAGAACAAAGAAAGGTGTACACCTTTCTACATTTCCATAAGATAATGAATTAGTGTACTAAGTTACATCACTTCTGCATAAAATCTGGTGGGCTTCAGGTATCAGGGAGTGTACCTGGGACCCCAGAGAAAGGATGAGGGGCAGGAGGGGTTGGTCTTTTGCTTTGCTTTTGGCTTCATCTAGGTTGGATGTCTGAGAATATTAAGCAAAGTGTTTGCTCTCTTCTCAGCAAAGATTATTCCTTCCCTTGGCTGGCAAATCCAAAGAGCGCCTGCTGAGATCCAGAGACACAATTGGCAATTGTTCCTCTAATACAAATAAAGCCTTTTCTTTTGGTCACGACCCTTCATGAGCAAAATGTTTCACATGATGCCCATTCCACAAGCAGCCCTGTTATGCCCAGATCCCCACTCCCTTGCTCCGGGGTGCATCTCATGCCGTCATGCTGCCCTTCTTGCTGGGAGTGCTCCAGATGCCATTGCCTTGGCACAGCTGATGTCGTGATGGCAACTGACCTCCTTTTGTGTAAGACACTGGGGGTCCACTGTGGCTTTCCTCTGAAAGCAAGCAAGCAAGGACGGCGTGCTAGAGCCTGCTGGGGAAGTGTACATGTTGTGATTATTCAGGAGTACAGGGAAAAAATGTGCTCACTGAGATTTGAATCATAGAATCCTAGAATTGGAAGAGACCTCAAAGGCCATCCAGGCCAACTCCATTCTGCCATGCAGGAAGACACCATCAAAGCACGCCCAATCGATGGCCATTCAGCCTCCTATTTTTCTATTAAGCCTTGCAAGTTGTTCTCTATTTATTAAGCCTCACACATTGTGGCAAGCTGATGCTCCACACACTGAGCTGCAGATCTGCACCCAGTCCTTTCCTCTTGCCTGGAGCTAGGCCCCCCAAAACTGGAGAATTTGTACCTCCTCTCCCACCCTGAGATGATCCATGAAAACTGGAGAATCAGCACCAAGCCCTGAGATCTGAACACCAAACTGAGCTGTGGGTCTTGTCCTTCCTGTGTTGTCTGGTGTCTCAGTGGCTCAGAGCATCTCAGAGATGCCCTATAACTGAGAGATGTCTCAGTGCTCATGGCCTGTCCAATGGCTGCATCTGTGGCAGGTTGAAGAGGCTTAGACTCAGCCAAGAAGCGTCCCTGAACAGTGCACATTTTGCACATTCAGATTCTCTGGAATCAGGAAGAGTCCAATTATTTAAAAAAAACACACACCCAGACAAAACTGGGACATTGCAATGAATCACAACAAGCAAAGCTGGACCCCGGGCCAGCTCTGAATCAGACTGTTAGATTTCTACTGGCAGCTCACTCCTGTTTGCTCTACTTCTGGGCTCACGTGCGTGCACGACATACCAAATTCGGCTTATTATTCCAGGTCTTAATCATTCTCTTTCCTATCATGAGCTAATTGCACGTTTCCATGCAGAAGGGAAGGCGACCACGTCCCCCTCGGGGAAGCGAAACCGTTCATTTGCTGCAGACCTATCCCGCCCCTGGCGAGGCAGATCACACACTGACAACCGTCTCCTCCAACAGAGTCTGCGGCAGGAGCTGATGCATTATTTATCCCATGTCCCAAGGGGAGAACAGAGGGACTACGGCTGGAAGCCTGTTCAGCAGTTGCAAAAATTGTAAACTGCAATGTATAATCTCCTAATGGCTGGAAATTCATATTTACTGCTGAGAACAACCAAACATGGCGCCCCAAATCTACTGCTCTGGCTGGCAGTGCCCCTAAAATAGGGGTTTCCAAGGTTGCAGCAAGATTTTGAGGGGTCTCTCCAGAAGTCCTGCTTAGCCAAGCAGCTGAAGCAGGGTCCTACCGCAACTGCTTCTCTCAACAGGCAGCTGGAGAAACCCTTCGGAGTCCTGCTGCAATTGCTGGTCTCAACAGACATAGTTTGAATCCATTGCTCTGTGTCTTCATTTCTGGAGCAACAGCAGAAAACAAGCTCCCTCCATCTTCAATATGACCTCCATCCAAGCTAACATTCTATGATTCTGAGTTTTTCTATATAGTTTCTTTGCAAGACCTGAGAAGTCAGACTGGCACCCTCCCTACCTTCTTTAGGTAGACAAGCAAAGACATTTTTTATTTCGACAGGCTTTCAACATGAGATTATGGCCTGGCTGATGAAAGGTGCTAGCTGTTGTTAACTGTGTGGAATTTATGAATGTTTGTGTTTTAATAATATATAGTAACTTTGTTTTAATTCTTTTTTGATTGTTCAATTTGTGTTCTAACTTTTGTATTCCACGATTTTGAACAATGGCCATTTCCACCCTATGCTGTTAGACTGCTATGATTCCACTTTCAACCTCCTGTGAAATTCTGGGCTTTGTAGTTTACTGAGACCCAAGAGCTTTCTGGCTGAGAATTTTAAAGGCCCCTCCCTAAACTGGAAGTCCCAGGATTCCACAGGATGTTGAAAGTGGAATCATAGCACTATAACAGTGTAGGGTGGAAATAGCCCAAGTTTTTTTTTACATTACTGTAAGCCGCTTTGAGTCCTCACCAGGAAAAAAGCAATATATAAATGAAGATTATTAATACTAATACTAATACTAATACTAATAATAATAATAATAATATGATTATGATTAGCTGTTCCTCTCCACCCACACCGCTACCCACCGTGCAGGGGCAGCTCTGCCAGATCTGCAAAATTGGAAGGAGGTGAGATTATCTGAAGCAACTATGGAAAACCAGGAGTTTTCATTAATTTAAGTAACAGAATCCCCTGGGTACCAATAGCCAGACTACATTAGCATATATGATATGATTTTGCTCAGTCTAAAGCTTTGCTTGAGTCTCCAAGAAAAAAAGACTATGGAAGGACTACAAGGTCTACCGGCATGGGCTGTTCTTAGCAGCTCTGGGTATTGTATCAACAAAGGGTGCAGACACTTCAACGACATTTTAATTTAAATTTCAGAAACTAACAACCAGTTTCACTAGTGGAAACAAATGGAAGGGACTGTAGTTTAGATTATACAAAGTATAATATATAATCTGCACACTGTACCTTTCCGATGAGCAGGGATATAATTCTAAATAAACACAAGTTAAGTGGTAAGGAGTTGCAAGCAAGTGGGGATTTAAAGAAATACATGTTACCGATTTTCTCTCCTGCTTTAGCTCTTGCACATAACGAGCAAGCTCGGTGGTGATCAGGGAGGTCATGTTCTCCGAAATGACCTCGTGCTGCCCAGCGTAGTCATTCATTTCGTTCAAAGTGGCCAAGAAAGCTCGACATGCTGAATATCTGAAAGTGGCAAAAGTAAGTACAGTCATCAATCCATTAATGTAATTTTAAAGCACACACACATACACACAAGCATCTCTGACTGGACCTCTGGATAGACCTTGACGGGATCTTCATGTACCAACTTGGGACATTTTAGCCCCCCTGGGTAGTGAGGTGGGCCTCTGCCACATGGCAGATGGGTTTGGGAGTAATTTTTGGCATCATGGCCAAATGGTTACTGCTGTCCAGTGGAGTTAAAGAATCCATTTGTATTGGTGACCTTGTCAGATTTTTTTTTTTTTTGCATTGATTTGACTAGGAAAAGCCAAAACCAAATCATGGCTTCTGATGTGCTCCGAGCTTGGCTAATAAACCATGGCTTATTTGTGGAGTTTGAACACAACAACAAACTACAATTCAGCAAACCGTAATCTGGCTTACTGTTACATGCAAATCTTCTGTATATTTTAGAAGCTTCTTTTTTTTTCCTGAAAGAAGCTACAAAAGATTAAATATCCATATATGTATAACTATAGCAGAAATATATACGTATATATTTTTGGGTCTAATGATCTACACTCTTTCCAACATATTTTGTAATAAATATTTAAAAATAGTTATGCAAAGCAATTTTCTGAATATCAATTTGCTCTGCCCCTAGAAATAGAATGTGTTTTTTGCAAACTTACTTGTATTCGTCCTCTTCTTTGGAGTTCTTTTTGGGCTGATACTTCTTTGAAAGATTCCTACAATAAAATAAAATAACTACTATTAATATTACTACTATTACCATTACTATTAAATACTTAAATTGATGATGACGATGAAAAAGAAGCTGATAATCTGTTTATATTCTGCCAAAATTGGGACTCAGAGTGGCTCAAGGCACTGTACAAATAAAATCAATTTAAGCAATTCGGAATAATTTGAAATGTAAAACAAAAATCAAAACACAATTCAGACGAAAAGCACAACAAGCAGTTTCGCAGCTCAAAATAGGTTTTGCAAGTTAAAAGAACTTCAAACCATCTGCATGTACATTTTGGAATGAATCAATTATGCCTGAAGGCTTTAATGTAAGCCCATCTTTCTTTCTTTCCTTTCTTTTTTTTTTTTTTGTAAATTTTATTATTTATTATTTAACAAGACCAACCTCTAATGGAACATCATACAAAAATTATTAAGTTCTTGATTTTTTTAAAAAAAGGGATCTGTTATAATATAGCATGATACAGTAGTCTGATTTTACCTTCATATATAAGAGAAATAAAGAATAAAAAAGAGTGTGAAACAATTAATACATCCTGCCTATCTTCCTCTGATGTTAATGTTAATTTTGTTATTGTTATTTTCTCATTACTAATAATGTATGATCCATTTCTTTATTCCTCTTATCTTCTTCTATACTTATTACTGATACACTCTCCCCATTTTGTTTTCATATAATTTATTAAGAATCCCCAGTCATCTCTAAAGTTATTTAATGTTTCATCATTCCTATCATTTAAAAATGTGGTCAATTTATCTATTTCTGGCATATCATATAATTTAAACAACCATTCTTTTTGTGATGGTAGCTGATCCGTCTTCCGTTTTTGAGCATAAACCATTCCGGCCGATGCTATCACATATAACAGTATTTCCAATGTTTCTTTTCAATTTGGGTATCTACTACAAAGCCACCTTCCGACTTGCTGCTGGGTTGAAGTCAGCATTGGTCCAATGGGGTCTCCATAGCTTTTGGGCACCAACATGGAAAAGTCTGTCTTCGGGACACAGAATTGCCTCCCCTCAATCACCCCAACAGACCTGAGTTCTTGGAGAGGCATATATAGGAAGGGGAGCTCCTTCAGGTACAAAAGTCACAAGCAAGTTAAGGCTTTGAATATCATCACAAGCATCTCGAATTTAAACCGGAAGGTTACTGGCAGCCAGTTTCTGTTGTCGTTGCATGCCGTCAAGTTGTTTTTGTCTTATAGCAACCCTAAAGGGAACCTATCACAAGGTTTTCTTGGCAGAATTTGTTCAGAAGGGGCTTGCCTTTGCCTTCCTCTCAGGCTGAGAGAGTGTGACTTGCACAAAGTCACCCATTCATTGGGTTTCCATGGTAAAGTGGGGATTAGAAACCTGGTCTCCAGCACGCAAACCACGCTGCCTCTAAGAAAAGGCAAGATTTCTTGTCAAGATTTCTTTCGAGGAGATTTGCTATGGCCATTCTCTGAGGCTGAGAGTGTGAAACTTGCCCAGTGACTTTTCATGGATGAGCAGGGACTCGAATCTTGGTCTTCCACAGTCCACTACACAGTTCTTGGAACCGTTGTTGCAGTCAAGAAATCTAGTCTGACACATTTCCTGGTGGAGGGGGTGTCCCGGGAAGTCTTACCCCCCCCCCGGTTCCTTCCCTTCCCACTTAAGCCTCAATAAAAGCGAAGGGGCAGAGTTCCATTCTGATAACCTTTCGCTTCATCAACGTGGCACGAAAGGTGGAAGAGGCTCTTTAAGGGATGTGAGCCTTGCCTCAGTTCTCCTTTGCGGACCACCAGTTTTGGTTCATGTTTCACTTTCTTCGATCATTTCGGAAAACACACACTTCCCCCTTGGGGCGGCCAGTTCTGGATCATCATCCCAGGCCCCCTGAGGTTTCTGGGCCAAAACCTGAGGCCTGGAGACTTCAGCCACTGGGGATGCCATTAAGACTTGTGCATTAAAGAACGACCGCAGATGTTCGTAGCAAGCCATTCAAATAACACCCACCATACCGTTCTCTTCTCCAGGCTAAACCTACCCAGCTCCCTAAGCCACTCCTCATAGCTCTTCCTAATGTTTAGACGGAATCTTTTCCTGAAGTTTGAACCCATTGCTCTGTGTCCTAGTCTCTGGAGCAGCAGAAAACAAGCTTGCCCCATCTTCCCTTTCAAATATTTAACCGTGGCTATCATGTTACCTCTTAACTTTCTCTTCCCAAGTGCCCCAAAGCTATGCGTTTGCTTCCTCGAGGAGCGTGCAACCCCGTTAAGGACAGGCCGTTGACCCAGTTCCTGGACCCCAAAATCACCCCTCCACAAAGCCCTTGTTCTGTTGGGATTCATCTTCAGTTTACTGGCCCTCATCCAGCCCATTACAGCATCCAAGAGCTGCTCTGGCCCCTGCCCAGCCCCAGCAGACTCCGATGACCAGAAGAAGTAGTCGAGCATCACCAGCACGCTCCTAATGAGCTTACCCAGTACCCACGGGTGGGGAGTTGTATACTCAAAGCTTAGAAAAGTTACATCTTTTGACTACAACTCACCAAGTCCTCCAGCTCAAGAGTTTCAGTGTCTCCCAGCTCTCTCTGAACCTCCTCCTATCAACCAGATGCAGACCAAATTACAGTCCTCCTCCACATTCATGAGTTTGACTTTCACCAATTTGATCATTTGGGAGGTGCACGTGTGCCTTCCCCTCCCGGCATTCTCCTCCTCCTGTTCCCTTGCCTTTTGCCCTGGTATGCGTGCCTTCCTCCTTTGCCCCTGGGCAAAAGGCAAGGGAACGGGAGGGGGAAGCCCCAGAAACGAATGGCAGTGGGAGAGCGGGGAGGAGTTATTCACGGTTTTTGACTTTCACGAGGGCTCTGCACCCCACAAAAGTGGAGGAGCCGCTGTATAAAAAAATGCAAAGGAATATTCCAACCATAATATTCATATTTTTAAAAAATGATCAAATTCAGCTTTCTTTGATGACAAATTTTGGTTTCATTGCTGCGGACTTTTTATTTTAAAATAATTTTGCCCACGTAGTCTCCTTCCTAAGTCACTGGAGACTTTTTTTCGCTTCTGTCCTTTCCCAGTCTGGCACACAGCTTCTAAATATGTAGACGGGCTAGATCATAAATAACTTGTCTCTGGCTTGCTCCCTCTCTCTAACAAAGGAGAATCCCAAAAGAGGAGACCAGACAATTTGTTGTGAAGGAAGTACAAAGAGTCACTATTCTTTTGCTTTCACAAAGCTTGGAATGTGGTCCACTCGGAAAAAAACCTCAGATTGGGTCCCACTTCCATTTATTCAGTTGAGTCTTACTTCCCTATTTTATAAGATCTTACAGTCCTCGTTTCCTCTTTCGCAACACTGCTTCTTATATTCACATATTTTTCCACTGGAAGACAAATTTCTTCCAAGCCCTGCTCCCGTCCCTGCCACTTTTGTTTTCTGATTCTTAACTACTGGCAAAATTGTAGTGAAAAAAACCAAGGGGAAAAATCCAGTTGATTTCCATGGCCACATTTCTGAGGAAAGAAAGGAAATTCCTTCCATTGCCAACATTTGTCAGGGCTGGGAAGGAGGGAGTGTTGTAGGAACATCTAGATATGCCCTACTTAAGAATCTGAAAACAAAGGGATTTCTCAACCTTTTCCCTTTGTGTTAGCACAGTGTATTGTTAAAGCGTTAAATTTTAATTGCTTTTTCAGATGGCTGTTTGAAATCCTATATCCTTCACCAGCCCTCACAGGCTTTTAAATTTCAGGGAAAGCCCTTCTTGCTCCTTCACCCTTGGAGGAGAGAGGTATGGGAAACAAGAAAAAACGCTTTGGAGAGGGCCTGTGCCCATATACTTCAGCACCTCATTGCTGTCCGGGTTGTGTTAAATCTCCTTAAATACTCACCTGTTTCTTGTCCCCATAGATCCCTACACTGGCTACCAGTTTGGGCCAGGGCCTGGTTCAAAGTTTTGGTTCTGGTATTTCGGGTTCTGAGTTCCAATCTCCCCCAGTACCTGGCAGCTCCGTTAGCATGGTATGTACTATCTAGGAATCTTTCCGGACTAGACTGTTGTAGTGCTATTATTCCACTTTCAACATCCTGTGGAATTCTGGGGTTTGTAGTTTACTGAGGCCAAAGAGAATTCTAAATGCCACCCCCCCTCCAAGAGCAAGCCCCAGGATTCCACAGGATGTTGAAAGTGGAATAATAGCACTATAACAGTGTAATGCGGAAAGACCCTAAGATCTGTAGGCAAAAGATTATTTGTCTGTTCCACCAATGCACACAGCCCAGTCAAGGCTGTGAGCCATTCACGATCTGGCTCCACATTTGTGGAGTGGTCTTCGTTTGGACTTCCGGCTGGAGGAGTATCTCACCAACAAATGCCAGGTGCTGTAGGCTGTATTTTAGAGAAAACTGGCAAAACCATCTGTGAGTATTCCTTGCTGAAGAAAAGCCTATGAAATTCATAGGGCCATCATAATCAGCAACTTAAAAGCACACATGCACGCACACAGTACCCTAAAAGCACCAGCTCTTTTCTCATCTTGAAAGCTAAGGAGTGGCAGCCTTGGTTAGTACTTGGATGAGAGACCACCAATGAGTCCCAGGTGCTGTAGGCTGTATTTCAGAGGAAGGAACCGGCAAAACCACTTCTGACTACTCTTTGCCTAAGAAAACCCTAGGAAATTCAGGGGATCACGAAGAAGTTGACAGGTAACTTGAAAGCCCGTGAATATAAGCCCTGCACCAGGAGAAATATAGCGTTTAGACACAGATACCATCTAAAGCATTAGTAGAGTAAATTAGGGAAGGCACCAACAAAATAACCATTTCCTGACGTTCTGAAACCACGGCCATGACTCACCTAAGTTGCTTTGCATAGTTGATTTCTATCTCGGTCCTTTCTTTGACAAACTTGATGTATTTCTCCAGCACGTCGATACCCCACTGTGTGTGTTTTTCAAGGTTGTCAAATTGATCCTACAGAACCAGAAAGAACAAGAAAGAGATGGTTTAATTAGGAGACTTCAGGACAGAAAGGGGGATATGATTCACACTTTTCATCGTTAACAGCAACACTTCTTAAAAGAACACTTTTTTTTAATGAGTCAAGCCACAAGACCTTGAAGGTGAACTAAGCATCCAATAGCTAACCCTGGCCTGGGAACAAGAGGTGCTAAATATAGGGCATGAAAGCCTGGAATTCTTCTTCTACGCATCATTTCCTCTCTCTTCTGTTCTTTCTCTGATGGGTGGTGACCACGTCAAGCCAGGGAGAACCAGCTCAGATGGCTCCAACACAAAAGAGATTTTTCCTCCAGTCCTTCAAAGAAAAGCAGCCCTGTAAATTTGCAACCGAAACCCGCCAAGCGTAGCACTGTTTGGCTACTGCATGTGCTGACACCAACCATATTTTGCCACCCCCATCTATGCAAACAAATGCCATTTCTGCACTAGACTGTTATAGCGCTATGATTCCACTTGCAACATCCTCTGGAATCCTGGGGTTTGCAGTTTCGGGAGGGGCCATCTGGCCCCTCCCGAAACTGCAAACCCCAGGATTCCAGAGGATGTTGCAAGTGGAATCATAGCGCTATAACAGTCTAGTGCAGAAATGCAGAAAGATAGACATGGGAGGAGGTCGTATGTGAATGTAACACTAAACCATGGTTTACATTAGCCATAGTTTGTTGTTTTAGGCACCACGGACAAACCAACCAACCACAGTTTGTGTTCCCAATTCTTGGTTTCTCTTCTATCCCTTCTATTCTCTTCTATTCCTTCTAACTCATTCTTCAGGGCAGGCAGCAGCGAGGAACAAGCCAGGGATGAGTCACAGTTCAGCTGGTAACTTGTATAGAAAAACCTTGCAATAGGCTCACCAGAAGTAGGAAACTACCTGGAGACACATAACAACAACAACACCCACATAGATGAGGCGGGCGAGATGATTTTGTTTAACATATTCTACCTTGCCTTTTCCCGACTGAAAATAATCTTTAAAGCAAATTGCGCCAGCAAGGGACAACATAAGCAGAAAGAAAACCATTCCAGGGCAAAACTGACAGCGCCAAAGCATTTTAAAATCATAGAAAGCCAGGGAATGTGAACCACTCTCTTGTTTCCATTCCATTAACAAATGCAGCGGTGTATGCGCATCCACAGATGTGCACGATTCCACAGATGTCAATATCGCCCTTCCAGGATAATAACTTAATAATACAGAATAAAATTTCTGGCAAAGGACAAAGCAGCTTTGGGCAACATATGGGTTCCCCTCTTTCTGTCCTTACAACATTCCTGAAAGGGAGATTAGCCTTAAAGGGTTTATCATTGGACCATAGAGCCCAGCCATTCATTACTGTTTTTAAGCTGCCTAATTTGACTGGTCTTTTAGTCCTAAATTATAATACTAATTAATTGTGGGCAAACAGTGCATTTTTACTTATAGAAACTTCTCTGCAGCAGCAGATGTTCCAC
Source organism: Cyclura pinguis (assembly GCA_030412105.1). Classification (NCBI taxonomy): domain Eukaryota; kingdom Metazoa; phylum Chordata; class Lepidosauria; order Squamata; family Iguanidae; genus Cyclura; species Cyclura pinguis. The sequence goes on along the minus strand of CM059613.1, from coordinate 15,804,702 downwards.
CCCATGGAATGGATAATGACAGCCACGGTTACGACAGAAACACAACAAAACCAGAAATGTGCCATGCAGTGCAATCCCACACATGATTACACAGAAGTCCTTCCCGGTGTTCAGTGAGACACCCAAATAAGTCCCATTTAGGATCACAGCCCCACAATAGCAAAAGGCCAGTACCATTACAGCTGCTGGTCTCCAGTACAAGATGCTGTGACTTCTTCCCCAAATTTGTCTCTACGATGTGCAGCAGCTTTGGGGAAACCACACCGTCCTTGCAGGGTCAGAGATGTGCACAAAGCTCCCTTCCAGCAAGGGCTGCAAATCTTATAAAGATTTTTTTGGCCTAAGGGGTGGAGCAGAGCAGGCAGAAGAACTCAGCTCTTAAGGTCACTCACTAGCTCTTCCTCTCTTCTCCTGCACTGAGTTGCAGGATGAGACCCAAGACCATTTAGAAAACGCAGTGGTAAGGTATTTTTTCACTTTCCTCTACACTAAAATCATCTGACATCTGGGCTATAATGACTTCAGATTGAAAGTGGAAGCCCATAGAATTCTAGAGCTGGAAGAGACCCCAGGGGCCATCTAGTCCAACCCCATTCTGCCATGCAGGAAGACACAACCAAAGCATTCCCAGCAGACTTCCACCCAGCCTCTGTTTAAAAATCTCCAAAGAAGGAGACTCCACCACACTCCTAGACAGCATCTTCCACTGACAAACAACACTTGCCATCAGGAATTTCTTCCTAATGTTCAGATGGAATCTCTTTTTCCTGTAGTTTGAAGCCATTGCTTCATGTCTCTGAAGCAGCAAAAAACAATCTTGCCCCATCCTTTTAAAAATATTTGGCTGTCATGTCCCCTGTTCACCTTCTCTTCTCTGGCTAAGCATCTCCCAGTCTCTAAGTCATGCCTCATCAGACCTCATGGTTTCTAGGCCCTCCTCGGGACATGTCCCAGTCACACGCTCTCAGCTTTAGAGGAGGGCAAGGGCTAATCTCCTCAGAAAAAAGCTTGTGAAGAAAACTCTAGGATAGGGCCATTATCAGTCATATTTTCTGGGAGCCAGGGTGATTTGAATACTGAACTAGGACACCGGGAGACCAGGGTTTGAATCCCCACTTGGTCGTGGAAACCCACAGGGTGACACTGGAAAAATCACACTATCTCAGCCTCAGAGGAACGCCATGGCAAACCCCCTCTTAACCTTATCTTCTTCAAGCTCCTGTTAATTCATCTTCTTCCATCACGCACAAAAAAATTAATTAAAAGCTATGAACATTGACAGCTCATTGGTCAGGAAAACGTGTTCAAGGTCTAGTCCCTTCTCTGAAATATGAGCTGGAAAATTTTTTATTTTAATTGAGGAGCAGCTGCACATTTGAGTCTCCATCTGCAACCACCACAAGGCAGGATTTAATCCACGACTCACCCCTTTGCTAACTGCTGAAACCTCTCCTGCATTGTCAGCCTGCTCCTATCCCCAAATATCCCCATCTTTTTGTCCTGGGTTGCATTTTGATCCCATCCAACCTGGCCATTTTTCCTTCCCTTGCAGAAGATGGACTGCAAACATTCTGGGAGCGCCGATCTGTGAGCCGGCAAAACATTCTGACTATCAACGTTCTGCAGCCCCAACCTCACCAAACCGGCATCAGAGCCTTCCTGCCGGAAGTACAACATAATACAGATGCACTGAAGAACAGGTAGGAATAGGTATTAATTTGGGGGGCAGTGATCCTGAAAATTTTCCTAAGCAGGCAGCTGCCTTTGGTTACAGAGCAAGAAGATCCCCTCCAACTCTCCTGATCTGGCAGGGATAATTACAATTAATTCTCTGCCATCCCACTTTATCAGCAGCTTATAAAATGTCCCAGTTTCTCTCTCCTCCTCCCACTTTCGTTCTTTGTCCCCAGCTTACTTCAATTGCTGCAAACAGAGTTCCAAGTTGAAAAGTAGTTTGCACTCAGTTAACTTATAAGAGGAGAGGAGGAAGCTGAATCTTGCTCTTCCCTTTGGGCTCAGGCAAAAGCAAACTGCTCCAGCCTCTCCTAGCTTGTGTGTTCTTCCTCATTGAAAACATATGCCCATCTTGACCATACTCTGATGTTGCTTGACCACACATATTCCAGTTTGCATCTGCATAATGCTGAAGGATGTGCAAGAAACATTTCACAACCTAGCATTCTGTGAGGCCTTTTCCTTCCAGCTGGCCCTCACATTCACTAGGGTTAGGGTCGCAGGAGCCGTCCAAAAGTGGAAAAACTATAAATATCAAAATGTGTGTCTGTGGGCAGAGGGCCAAGGCATGGTGGGAAGAACAGGCACCCACGGTCCAAACCAGGGAAAGGAGAGAGAAAGGAGGTGAGTTGGCATTTTGGCCCTATACTTCCTCTCTTTCACCCATCTCCTTCCCTGGATGTGGGAGGAATCAGGAGAGGATTTGTGGTGCTGAGAAATTGGGCTGCGATCTGTCCTTAGCTGGCTGGGCATTTGCTGGTGGAGGAGGAGGACCAGAGGTGAATTTTTAAAGGGCTGCAAAGCCTGATCTGAGCTGCCAAGAGGGAAGTTTCCCCTAAAAAAGAAGTGCCTGATGTGGGGGGACAGGGTTGCGGAAATTTGCAAATAATCAAATCCGTGAAAGTCAAATTACAAATGCAGAGAGTCGAGGTCAAAGCACAAATGCAGAGGGCCGACTGTACTTCCTGAGAACCATCATCTTTGCTTAAAAGAAAGTAAGGGGAGGGACACACAAGAATGATATCACACACAGAAATGTCTAGCCTAAACAAGTGATCTCAGCTGTGTTTATAAACTCCCGTCTTTCAAATCCCCATCTATATACAGACTGCACTTGGATTTGACTTATAATTTCCAAGCAGCAATCAAGGCTTCCTTTTCTGCCCCCACAGCCATATAAGGCTGGGCTTTCGAGATGCCAATGAGACAGCAGCCGGCTTCGAGGAAATTACCAATTTTTTTAGTACACCAAAATAAATATAAATATTTATTTTTCTTGTCTCGCTCTGAGTACCACCACTCAGAGGGTTCCGATGAACTGAAGCGTCATAAAGCATTGTCTAAATAAGAAGCACAGATGCTTCCACCTAAAGTTGGGAAGTAATGAGTTACAAAGTAACTTGTAATGAGTTACCACTTAATTGTAAAGAGGCTCTTTTGGCCACAAACATGAAAAATCATCTTTCAAAAGAAACACAAAAAGTGAAAACAAGTAAATTTTTCTAGCTATTTCTACTATAGAATACTCTATTTATTAGCTTCATTTAACTAATTATTCTAGCACCTGATGCCACAATTAACACTTTCTAATTCATTTTTATAGTTATTTTTTTGCAGACATCGTAGCAGGAATTTTTCCAGGTTCTTTTTTTTTTTTGTCATTCTCTTTTCAATCCCACATTTTCATCCAGAAACACCCCCAAGTAACGAAAAGGAACAAAAAAAAGAAGCAAACAAGTAATGCTTGGTATTATTTATTTATTCAATTATTCACATCCTGCCTTTTATCCAAAGATTTCAGGGCAGCTTACAATAAAATCAATTTTAAAAAACAAGTTTTACAAAAGTTTGTAAAAGATTTAAAATATGTTAAGTAGTGTCTTGATTAAAAACAGGCAGTTTAAAACTGGGTAGGGCAGAACACATTTTCCAATTGATTTTAAAGCTGATACCCGAAGACTGCAGTACCTTGGTGAACGCCCTGGGAGTTATGCTACCTTGCTCGAAAGGAAAAGAGCAAGGGTGGATCTTAGGTCTGTCTTGTTCTTAAAACGGCAGCTGCAAAAGTATCTGTGAAAGGCACAAAACCACTTCCTCCAGTTCACAGAAAAGAGTCAAGCCTACCAAGAAATGCAGCAGATGAATCTTAGAGGCATGTAACGGCTGCAAGAAAGATGGGTTTCATCTAGGGAGGCAAGGAATAGCATGGCCCTCCCGTTGTCTCACTTTGGTCTTTTTAAAGCTCCTTTAAAATCAACAAAACTCCACCAAAAAGATAATCCAGTCTCATGAGTCTCGGAGTTCCACAGGCCGGGTGGCACTGTAGCAAGAGCCCTGTGCTTTTTCTCGTCTTGTTCCTCAAAATCTTGCCCCAGAGAGTATTTGTGGGTGTAATCAGTCTCGTTTCCTCTCTGTGTAGCATTGCCAGCTTGAAAACTGAAGAGGGTTGGGCAGAAAAGGAGATTTCAGTTGATGCAGTGTGGTACCTGGTTGTGTGACAATCTCCCTTCTATACAACCATGAAAAGAATAGGAGCCCTCTCCCGTTTTCACTCTGGCACCCCTAGAAATGGACAGCGTAATCAAAAAATCACTGGGAGGGGCAGCCATGAAGGAACTGGGTACGATTCTCATGTGTAAAGCTGGATCACTGAATTCCAAAGTCACAATTGTCCATTTTATTTCCAATTTCTGTGTATGGTTGTGAAAGCTGGACATAAAAGAAAACTGATAGGAAGAGAATCAAGTCATCTGAAATGTGACATTGGAAGAGAGTTCTATGGATACTGAAGTTTCCTTTTTAAAAAAGGATTGAACAAAAACATAAATCAAGCCTGAATTCTCCCTAGAAGCAAATTACGGCAACTAACAAAAAGCTGGAGGAGAGTTCTGTGGATAGTACAGATAGCCAAATGAATGCCTTCTAGGGCAAATCGAGGTGGAACTTTCAAAAAAAGCAAAGATGACTAAACCGAGGCTATCGTACATTGGACACATGATGAGATGAAACGATTTATTAAAAAAGACAAAAACAATTGGTAAAGTAGGGGCATTAGGAAATGAGGAAGAACACATTACAAGCAGAGAGATTCAATGAAGGTTGCATCCATAGGAGTCTGGTGTCAAGATCAAGGGAGGTAATGGCACCACCCTATTCTACTTTGGTCAGACCTTATCTGGAATAATCCTGTGTCCAGTTCTGGGCACCTCAATTCAAGAAGGATATCAACAAGCTGGAGTGTGTCCAGAGGAGGGCGACCAAAATGGTAGAAGGTCTGCAAGCCATGAAACCCTGTGAGGAGCGGCTTGGGTAGCTGGGGATGTTTAGTCTGCAGAAGAGAAGGTGAAGAGGGGACAGGGTAGCCATGTTGAAATATTTGAAGGGGTGTCATGTCGAGGAGGGAGTGGGCTTGTTTTCCTCTGCTCCAGAGACCAGGACAAGGAGCAATGGATTCAAGCTGCAGGAAAGGAGATTCCGCTGGAACCTCAGGAAGAACTTCCTGATGGTCAGAGCTGTCTGGCACTGGAATCTCCTGCTGCCTCCATGGAGTGTGGTGGAGTCTCCTCCTTCTTCGGAGGTTTCTAAGCAGAGGCTGGATGGGCATTTGTCAGGAGTGCTTTGATGGTGTCTTCCTGCATGGCAGAAAGGGGTTGGACTGGATGGCCCCTGGGCTCTTCCAGCTCTATGATTCTATGATTCCAAGGCTATTCCAAAAAGGTACTGTATTTCAAAATCTGAACAAAATCCAAACTACGGAACGCTTCTGGTCTCTAGATAAGTATAAGGGAGACTCAACCTGTAATGCCTGGCAAAAGCGGAAGGCAGTAGGAAAAAAGGCTGAGTGCATTCCAGGTGGATCGATTTAATCAAGGAAGCCACAGCTGCCCTCTGTTTGCAGGACCTCAGGGCAGCTGATAACAGGGAGACTTGGAGGTCTCTGTTCGTAAGGCCGTCATAAGTCAGGGTTGACTTGACAGCAATTACCAGCAGCACAGGGGAGAGAGATTTCATCCTGTTTCTTAAAAAATAGACAAATGATCGAACATGGCACCATCCAGACGTGGAGGAAGGAATGAAAATCTCGTCCACAGATACAGAATTGTTATTATTATTACAGATGCTCATCCTTAGCCAAAAGCAACTCCCCAGAGGAAAAGACCGCATTTCGGTCAGATCAGAAGCACCACAGCTGTTCAGAACCTGGCGAGCGGGGAGGAGAGGACCAAGGGTTAATCTCTGAAGAGGCAGGTTTCGGATGCTGCTATAGCAACAGTGCTGGCATGGCGGGGGAGTCCTCTGCCAATGGGCACTGGCTTCATCCGCGTGAAGGACTGTTTAATTGGCGGAGCAAGTTGATGCTTCCTCCAATTGGGAACTGCTCAGAGATTGAGCTTCTTCCCAGGCAATTTGTTCCAGACTTGCTCCCTGCCACCCACTTCAGAGAGATATTCTTTTAAAAAGGGAAATGTCAATTGCAAGGTTGAATTGCAGAATCATAGAATCCTAGAGCTGGAAGAGACCCCCAGAGGCCACCCAGTCCAACCCCTTCTGTCATGCAGGAAGACACTGTCATAGCACTCTCTTTGACAGATGGCCATCCAGCCTCTGCTTAAAAACCTCCAATGATGGAGCCTCCAGCATATGGCGAAGCAACGTATTCCACTGCTGGACAGCTCTGATCGTCAGGAAGTTCTTCCTGAGGTTCAGGTGGAATCTCCTTTCCTGCAGCTTGAATCCATTGCTCCTTGGCCTAGTCTCTGGAGCAGCAGAAAACAGGCTTGCTCCCCCCTCCATAAGACATCCCTTCAAATATTTAAACGTATCTCTCATGCCACCTCTTCACTGTCTGTTCTCCGCGATATACATACCCACCTACCTAAACTGATCCTCAAAGGGCTTCATGGTTTCCAGGTCATTCCAGGTTGAAATCATGGCTGGAACAGATCGGGAGGAAAGGTCCATCTCCCTCAGTTTTGTGCTGCCAGTGGTGGCCAGCCCAATGTCTCGAAGAAGTCTAAAAGCAAATAAATGTGCCTTCATTGGCTGTCCCTGAAGAGTGACATGGTACGTTCTCAGAACATGTGCTTTTGCATGGGGAAGGTACCAGGTTCAGCTCCTGACATTTCCAGACAAAGATGGGAAAGGATTTCGCTTGATGAGCAGCAGCAACTCCATACCCTTTCAACATTTCACAGGTAAAACCCAGGACAATGTGACCAACCAACATCAGAGCGTGCTCAAGATGGGAAAAGTTATTTGTAAGGAAGCACTGATAGCGAAGAGAGGCTGCAGCAGTTTGCTTTTGCCTGAGCCAACTGGTCTCAAAACACCAGCCTTTGCGCTTTCATTTTCACCTGGCTCTGATCTTCCCCCTCTCACCAGATCCATTGTAGCAATAGACAAGAAAGCAATTAACGAATTGAGGCTTTGTAATAACACAGGCAGGCTCCAAGAGATACATTATTAGCACCATCAATTAGCGCTAGATACTCTGTAGCATTACAACTAAGCTTAAGGGAGTTACACAGCAGACTTCTACATGGACTACAATGCACATCCGACAGACCAGCATATAGCAGAAGCTATGTATCCTGACAACAAGGTCTAGAAACTTAAAAGAAAGAAACAAAGAAGGCAAGCAAGCAAGCTTGGAAAGCTTAGAAGCGGTGCAAATGGGCACCTAAAATCCAGGCAAAAACCCAGCCGACTCCAACAGCAGCCCTCAGTAAGCTGCACTATCCCATTCTTTGAACTGTGGCATAATTCCCTCCACAAATACACACACATTATTAGCACCAGGTTAATACACACAGGGTAGCCAAATACAGTTACAGCAATTAAAAGCATTCAGAAAACCTGAGAAATTGGGGTGGTGGAGGAGGAGGGTAAGAAACGGGCATTCCAAAAACATTCTGCCTGGCTTGGCTGCCTCTAATGTCATCAAGATTTCTGCATAAATGTGCCGGTTAATTAAGTCGGCAATTCTCAGTTAATGAGAGCTACGCCGGAGGTTGCATTTGCACTGGGAATACGTGAACCTCCGGTGTGGTTCGCTTCACAGTGAAAGCAAGAAGAAGAGGGAAAGGAGAAGATTGCCTTGATCTTTCTGAGGTCTAGATCTACTTAAAGATTATAATGCTATTGCGACTAAGAGCAAACGTAGGTGTGCCAGGCAACAAATAGAATCAAACACCAGTCCAAAGGGGTCCACAGTGAGAAATAAACATGACTACTTGTGTACCTCAGTGAACAAAGTAGAAATGTGTTGCTTGGTGTCATCTCTTTAAAGGAAAATTTGGTATCAGAGGCAGAAATAAGATGGAAAGAATAATAGGCTGACAGAGTTAGAAGAGACCCCAAGGGTCATCCAGTCCAACCCCCTTCTGCCATGCAGGAAGACACCATCAAAGCCCTCCCTTGGAACAGAGGGCCCTCCAGCCTCTGCTTAAAAACCTCCAAAGAAGGAGACTTCTGCCGAATTGCTCTCACCATCAGGAGGTTCCTCCTAAGGTTGAGATGGAATCTCTTTTCCTGTGGTTTGAATCCATTGCTCCATGTCCCAGTCTCTGGAGCAGCGGAAAACAAGCTTGCTCCCTCCTCCATATGACATCCCTTCAGATTTTTAAACATGAGTATCATGGCGCCTCTTAGCCTTCTCCTCTCCAGGCTGAACATTCCCATCTCCCTAACCTGATTCTCATAGGGCTTCATGGTTTCCAGGCCTTTTACCATTTTGGTTGCCCTCCTCTGGACACATTCCAGCTTGTCAGCTTGTTTATAAAATCAGACCCCTTGTCCATCTATCTCATAGAATCCTAGAGCTGGAAAAGACCCCAAGGGCCATCAGGTCCAACCCCATTCTGCCATGCAGGAAAGACGCTATCAAAGCACTCCCAACGGATGGCCATCCAGCCTCTATTTTAAACCCTCCAAAGAAGGAGGCTGTACCACACTCCCAGGCAGCAGCATATTCTGCTGTCAAACTGCTCTTTCCATCAGGAAGTTCTTCCTAAGGTTTAGGTGGGATCTTACTAAGGTTTAGATGGCCTACCCTCCACAGCAGCAGAAAAGAGGCTTGCTCCATCCTCCCTATGACATCCCTTCAAATATTTAAACATGGCTATCATGTCCCCTCTTAACCTTCTCTCCTCCAGGCTAAACATCCCCAGCAACCTAAGCTGCTCCTCAGAGGGCTTCATGGTTTCCAGGAGAAGGGGAATAGCTTCCTGCGCCATGAAAAAATTTAAAGATTTCAACATGTTTCAACAAACCTTTTGATTTGAACTAACAACACACACATGTAGAAATGAAACAAGGGTAAGCCTTTGTAAGTAAAGAAAAATATTTTGAACCTTCTGGAGAACACATGAACACTCCTTCCAAAATGCATGCAGTGATGATGATTATTTCCTCCCCCCACCAGCCTTCACTTTGCCAGTGACAAGAAGAGATCACAGTCACTTGAGGGCTGGCCACAAGCAGATGGGACTATTCTTCCATTCTATTTTTAGACACAGCGACTCAACAGCCCCTTAAAAAGGCGAAGGCTGGAGAGCCTCTCCGGCACTCTGGGCCACAGCAGAATAATGCAGGAGGCACATGTCTGTCCGTGGCTAAGGCATTCACACCTCTCAGGGCTTTGTCATTTCAGTGGAGTTTGCCGGACTGTGGAGAACAATCTGATGGTGAATCTGCAAAGTCTGAGAGCAAAGCCCCCGCCGGCATTCTACCTGGGATATGTATCTTCAATAATGGCCTTCTGTGTGTGCAAAACTGAAATGAGTAGTTTCTCAGTGCTAAAAGGCCTGGAAACCATGAAGTCCTATGAGGCTTAGGGAACTGGGTATGTTTAGGCTGGAGAAAAGAAGATTAAGAGGCAACATGATAGCCGTCTTTAAATATTTGAAATATTTGTCATCTGGAAGCAATGGAGCAGGCTTGTTTTCTGCTGCTCCAGAGACCAGGATGTGGAACAGTGGCTTCAAACTACAAGAAAAGAGATTCCACCTAAACGTTAGAAAGAACTTCTTGATGGTGAGAAGGAAGACGCTGCATAGGAGTCTGGCAGAGTCTCCTTCAAAGGTTTTTAAAGAAAGAAAGGCTGGATGGCCATCTGTCGGGATTGCTTTGATGGCATCTTCCTGCATGGCAGAAGCGGGTTGGACTGGATTGGCCTTAGGGGTCTCTTCCAGCTCAAGAATTCTATGTTCATATTCATCCAGGGGCTGCCCTGACATTACAATGGATGGGTGTCCATCACACAACGGCAGCCAGTGAAGTTACTGATGTACCACAAACTAAGGCACGATGGGCAACCAACGCACATTGTGGCACTCTCTAATGCACATCAGGATACTGTCTAGGAAGTGCTTGAGCACATCCAAAGTGCACAATGTGCATTAGAGCACTCTTGCTGGGAAGTGCATCTCCACAGTTCACTTGCCAGATTTTGTTGCATTTTTGCTCCTTAGCCAGCATTATCAGTGCAAGTTACGATGGTTATCCTTATCTTTATTATTGTATCATTAGGTATATGGGGACAGCACTCTGTTTTATGCTCCTCTCCATTGCTCAGTGAACACTCACAACTCCTGATGACAATGACAGTGGGCATCATATGAGCCTCAGGCCTCTCTTGTACTGAGGCCAGAAAAACATGCCAACCCTAGATCAAGGGAGGGAGATGTTATATGTGGGGATGTGAAGGCCCAGGGGAGAGGGGACCCAGAAAAATTCAGGAAAACAATTCCCCTTCCTCCCATTTTTTTTCTAAGACTGCAGTCCCCAGCTTTTGGCACATAAAGCTATCTAGCTGGATATTAAATGCCAGGACTTTAGTGCGCTGGTACCCACTCTCAACACGTCAAGGAATACAGGATTTAGGATCTCCCCTGTGGCCCCAGTGTGGGGCTGGACTTCAAGACTCCAAATGCTGCAGAAAACGGGACACCTGTAAACTGTGCTTTGACTCTTACCAATACCTATGGCACATCCCACTGCCTCAGAGTTACACGCACCAAACCCAAGTTTCCAATGGTGGGTTATTGGTATCCAACTCAGGTCCGGTCCTTTGCTGTTTCTCAGCTCATGCACAAATCTAAATGTCAGGGGTGAGTCAAAAAGTACAGGGAGTTTCACATCCTTAAGCAGTTGTTTCTATGGTTGGTCACCCCTTTGAGATCCATTTACAGGAACTGAAAATTATGAATGATTCAATCGGCAAGTACAAGCTGTGCTCCCAGGATCACCCTGACCTGAAATTTATCATATCAGGCAATAGGAGAAGTCCCTGTTTTCAGAATATATAATTCAGGTTGCACAGAGATCTTTATTACAAATGCTAACTGCACCATGAAAACGGAATTAACCAACAGTACATCCTCCCTGAAGACAGATTTTCTTGAACTGCATTGTCCATTAAGAAATAAAGGCCATCAGTTCCTAAAAGAAGATTTAAGTAGCTCTCCACCTTATCACTTCCTTGAAGAGTCTTCCCTGAAGGGGATGCTTTCAGAGTATCAAAGATGACCCAGCGATTTTGTCTGACTGATGAACAGACTGATAAGAAGTTGGGAAAAAGTTTTCCCTACATGATCATGGCAGCAAGAGTGCTGTATCTACAGAAATGGAAAAGTGTGGCTATTCCTTCACATGAAGACTGGCCGTTGAAGAGGCTGGATTTGGCAGAAATGGGTAAATTAACTATTTTAACCAAAGAAGGACCTTTGGTTAAATTTAAAAATTATTGGGATATATTGATTGTATATCTAAGAGACAGTTGGGAAGAAAAGTCAATTATTGGTTTGGACAGTTACACTTATGGTTACGAAATACTAGACAGTAGTGTGATAATGACAGACACGCTAGAAGAAGAATATCTTGTAGATTATCTTAGAACCAAAAGCTGGTGACTTCAAAGTTATTTACATGTATTTTTGGCCCATTTTTAGTTTAGTTGTAGCTTAGTTTAATTTAGTATTAGGTTAGATGTTGGAGTTTGTCTATCTGTTTACTTACTGTTTGTTTTTGTAATCCCCCATCTGTTGTTTTATATACTAAGCACATGTTAATAAAAATATTTTTTAAAGCGATCCGATGTTTTTGAAAGATGGGTCTAAATTTGCCCACCGCCAAAGCCAAAATCGGTCACAAGTTTCCTTCTTTGACCAAAAGAACATGATTTAGAGTTGTCTGCCAAATTGTAATAGCAGTTAAAATTCCCCTAAAGTAAGTTTACACACATTGAGGTTTTGGCCATGGTGAGATTTTACTGCAAATTGGAACCATATGTCAGCTGGCCCAAAATGCAAACCTCTTTCCTAGCATAAAGTTTGACTTGTAAAATTCACAGTGCATTTTTCAGAAAAGCAGAATAGGACTTCTGGGCCCAGCTGTGATAGGAAATAGCAAAACAACCAACAGAGAGAGCATGCAGTGCTGTTGTTATTAGGTGCCTTCAAGTCGTCTCCTGCTTGTGGCCAACCCTAAGGTGACCCTATCATGGTGCCACACCTGTCCTGGCTTTCATGTTGGCGGGTGTGCCACAGCCATCCCAACCATAAGTCCAAATGAGCCGTCTGGATCAGACGGCAGATAAGGCGCCATTCAAAAGCAGAATAGGCTGCCTGGGGGTGAGATGGAGTCTCCTTCTTTGGAGGTTTTTAAGCAGAGGCTGGGGAGGGGCTTTGATTGTGTCTTCCTGCATGGCAGAAGGGGGTTGGACCGGATGGCCCTCTTCCAACTCTATGAATCTATGGACCTTTCTGCACTTATAGTGCTATTGTTCCACTTTCAACCTCCCATGGAATTCTGGGGTTTGTAGTTTCCTGAGGCCAAAGGGCGCTCTGGCTGAGAATCCTAAAGGCCCCTCCCTAAACTGCAAACCCCTTGGATTATCCCATAAGATGCTGACAGTGGAATAACAGCACTATAACAGTGAAGGGTGAAAAGCCCTTTGATTCTTTAAGAGAGTGGTGGCATGAGCAGTCACTGCTCATCCACCGGGAAAACCCACCCACAGCGTCAGCATGGGTAACCTCCCCTCCAACATTTGTCTGATGAAAATCAGGACATGTGTGGCTGAGCAACCTCAGTGTGGTCAAGTTCAGGAGCGTTGGAAGGTACGTGATTACAGAAGCATAGGTTGTTGGTGACCGGGTAGCATAACCCAGCATTCTGAAGAGAAGCATTTTCCAAGTTTGGTGTAGAGGTCTTTTCAGTCCAGAGACAAATCCTTTAAAGTGGAGCTATAGAGACTGAACCTGCAATCCCAGGCACACAAAACACGCATTCACAACCAGGGCCACTGTCCACTCTTTGACCTTTCGGCTCAGGCACAATGCTCCCTCTCTTCCTTGCCCCACGAAGGTCTTTCCTTTTATGCTCCAGCTGCTAAAACATCATAATCTTCGCTCCAGTTTAGCCACAAGTCTTCTCCCCTCACACAAACACAGGCTAATTACAAGAACACACAGCCCCTTGATGCAGCCGAAGATCATATGACTCCGTGCTAAGCAGCAGAAATACGCTCTGTGAAGGCTCAGGGCTACAGACAGGCCACCAAAGCGTGCCAAGATTTCTGCGCTTGCACTGGGTCCTTGCAGCAAGATGACAGAAACATCCTTAGCATTTGGGTATCAGGGGGAGGGTGCCATGCACTCTGGTAAAGCACAGTTTGCATTTAAAAAGGTCTCCCGCTCACAGGCCACTTCCGCACTAGCCTGTTATAGTGCTATGATTCCACCTGCAACATCCTATGGAATCCTGGGGTTTGCCGTTTCGAGAGGGGCCAGTCGGCCCCTCCCGAAACTGCAGACCCCAGGATTCCATAGGATGTTGCAGGGGGAATCATAGCGCTATAACAGGCTAGTGCGGAAGTGGCAACAGTCTGGCATCTCTAGGTAGGTGTGGAGAAAAGTCAGAAGCTGTGGGGAGCTGTTCTGTGGTGCCTCACTCAGTCCTCCAACCTGGAGAAGAGAAAAGGTGAGGAGGCGACGCGGTAGCTACGTTTAAATATCTGAAGGGGCATCATACGGAGGATGGAGCAAGCCTGTCTTCTGCTGCTCCAGGGACTAGGACAGGAAAGGAATAATACCACTCTATTCTGCTTTGGTCAGGCTCCATCTGGAATCCTGTGTCCTGTCCTGGGCACCACAGTTCAGGAAGGATATGGACAAGCTGGAAGGTGTCCGGAGGAGGGCAACCAAGATGTAGAAGGCCCAGCAACGATGAAGCCCTCCGAGGAGTGGCTTAGGGAGCTGGGGATGTTTAGCCTGGAGAAGAAAATGTTAAGACAGGACATGAGAGCTATGTTGAAATATTTGAAGGGATGGCATGTTGAAGATGGAGCAAGCTTGTTTTCTGCTGCTCCAGAGAAAAGGACACATATCAATCGCTTCCAGCTTCAGGAAAAGAGATTCCTGCTAAACATCAGGAAGGACTGCCTGACAGTAAGAGCCGTCTGACAGTGGAATAGGCAGCCTGGAAGTGTGGTGGTCTCCTTCTTTGGAGGTTTTTAAAGAAAGGCTGGATGGCTACCTGTCAAAAGGCGTGCTTTGTTTGTGTCTTCTTTCCTGGCAGAAAGGGGTTGGACTGGATGGCCCGTGGGGTCTGTTCCAGCTGTATGATTCTATGATTGGTATCTCACTGGTAAAGCCCAGGCTTTGCAGCAAACAACGCCACGTTAAGCCCTTGCCATTTCCCTAGGCCTATTCATGCTGCACAATTACACTGCTATTGTTACACTTTAACAGCCCTGGTTCCATCCGTGGATTCCTGGGATCTGCCTTATAGAGATGGGCATTCAGAATTTTCAGCCAGAGGGCTAGCTCCTTACCAAACCATGGACTCCAAGATTCAGTGGGATGCAACCACGGCAGTTAAAGTGGCAAATAAATGTTTGAAACATTCCTCCTTGTAAACTTGTATCTACGATGAAGTCAAAACCTGGTAAGTCATTCTGAGAGAAGAAAATCCTATTCTCCAACATTTCAGAAATGAAAAACAAGGACACATGTGGTCAAGCAACATCAGAATGTGGTCAAGATAGCAAAAGTTATTAAAGTAGTGATTTTAGCGTTAGACCAGGGTTCGATTTCCTGCTGGACCATGGAAACCCACTGGGAGGAGATGATTACAAAATAAAATATGGAAAGGGCATGTGACCTCACAAATCTCTGATTTCAACAGCTGCAGTACTACCCCCAAATTTGTTTCTCTAAATAAAAAGAAGCATCCAAGCAGCTTAAAAAAAAATTAACAAGAATCTCCCTTAGGAATAAGCGAATGCATGAAGGTAGGTGGAAAGAAAAAGGGAACATATTTCCTGAGAATGCTGACCCGCCAAAAGCACACAAAGGCACTTGTTCAGTCACAAGAATGAATAATTTAGTTGGGATGCAAACATCCATTAGATTACACCAATTTCTGCGGCAACCCACTTCCCTGCCCACTCTAAAAGAGCTCTTTCATTACACACTTATTTCAGAGCTATACCACAAACAATTTCTACCAAAGACATTCAAAAACATACCATTCAAATCCAGACCTCCAGCGGCATCTCTAACCCAATTTTCACTGTGGCGACAAATGTGTCAGGGCAATTGTACATGATGGTGCACATCTCCTATTTATTGCCTGCTTCACTCTTAGTCCACAGGGAACACACTTGCTGCTTTGAGACCCAATTTTGGGCAAAAAGCAGGACAAAAATAAAGATAATAATAAAAATAACACACTTCCCTCCACACAGAAGACTAGCATCTCAGGGATGCTAGTCTAGTCTTCTCCCCAAGATGCTAGTTTTCTACATGTAGGGTGTCATTCATTTATTCATTCATTCATTCACTTCATCCCTTGAGTCTCCTCCAGCAGAGTGCTCCAGGTTGACCATTTTAGGAAGAAGGCCAAACAATCTGTGGCTTTCGTAGTCCAGCTGTGGGTTGCCATCTCAATGAGCCCCAGGTCTTTGACATGAAAGAAAGCTGAGGCCAAAGTGGGGGGGAGGTGGGGAACAGGGAGAAACTGGGACAGTTTTAAGGCAACTGAAAAAGTGAAGTGACCAAGGATTAGTTGGGTTTGTCCTTGCCAAACTGGGCATGAATTTGCAGCAACTGAAGTAAGCTGAGGGCAAAGGAAGAAGATGGGATGGTAAGGAAGAAACTGGGATATTTTAAAAACATTTGAAATAGTGGAATGGCAGAGAATTAATCAGAACTGTCCCTCACAAGTTCTCTCTTCTTTCCATGTTATTTCTGCCCCAGTACCAAATGTTAAAGAAGGCCCAAGAACATGTCAACTTTGGCCATTTCCACACTAGACTGCTATAGTGCTATTATTACACTTTCAATATCCTATGGAATCCTGGCGTTTGCAGTTTAGGGAGGGGCCTCAAAGGCCATCCTCGAAGGCCTCTCTCTAAAACTGCAAACCCCAGGATTCCATAGGATGTTGAAAGTGGAGTAATACCACTATAACAGTCTAGTGTGGAAATGGCCTTTATTAACTGAGGTATATCTGTACATGTGTCATGTATTATTTGCATGTATTTTTATTTTCTATCCGCACAATAGCAAACATCTGCTTGGGGGCGCAAGGATGCTGTGTGTGTGTGTGTGTGTGTGTGTGTGTGTGAGCTGGGGGCAGGGGGAATAACAAAGCAAAAAAACATTTCTATTGCTCTTTTCCATGGAGTGCTGTGGGAGGAAATACTGTCGAGACGTTTTCTTCCAGTTACAGAAAACAACCAATTTGCCAGGACAAATAAAATGCTCTTTAAAATGTCATTCACTCTAACTTCCAGATATGAGGAACCTGCTTCCCAGCTCCTGCAGAAAGGTCGTTCCTAACCCAATTCAGGAGTTCTCTGCCTAAAAATAATCAGCATGTCCTCCAATCATCTTCTATAAATTGGAAAGATAGTTTTTCTTTCAATTTGCGTAAGCTCTAACACACAAGGGTATAGTGAAGCCCTTTCAAAGTCAAAAACCTCAGACTTCTTGAGAATCACGGACTATGACATAATCTGCCACCCCTGTTGGACTTCCTTTTTCTTTCTGAGTTCAGCTGCACAGTAGCTGAAAAGGAAATGGATTTTCCCAGTGTAAATATATTATTATGAGAAAGCCATTGGTATAGTGGTCCAAGCATTGCACTAAGACCCTGGAGGCCAGGGTTCAGTTTTCTGCTTGGCCGTGGAAACCCACTGGATGACCTTGCGACTATCACACACTCTCAGCCCCCCCAAAAAAACCCATGATAAGGTCGCCATAAGTTGGAGAGTCTTCCACCATTTGAGGGGGGGGGGTAAACCAAAATAGGACAGATGTAACATGAAGAAAGCACTACAAATTGAAAATTGCAAATTTCTATTACTGAGGCAGTGAGTTTAATGGTACATGAAAGCCTTGTTTGGGAGCATCCCCAAATTGCAAACGTTTCATTCTTTCTAAAGCAGAGTGAAACACAGACTTCTAAAATTTGTCAGCATGGAAATCCAAGGAGCTCTCAGCTCTGGCTGGACTGGGCTCCACGCTTTCCCCCTTGTGTGAATTATCCGGAAACATCACCTAGCTATAAGCAACTATATACTACTCAAAATGCCTTTGAAAATCCAGAGCTGCCCTAGATGGGTTATTGACAAGCTTATTAAATATTGATATTGTCCCAGAAGCACGGTATTGCTGAGTCGTTTACTAGATGGAGAATTAATTGGCATTGCAGGATAAATAACTCTTCCAAAGCACGGTTGTCAAGCATACGGAGTCCTCTGAGCGTTAAGCAAAAGAAGACATTTGGATCTAGATCGCAAATGGACGTCTCACTGCAGCGTGTCAAGAAAGCAAGGAACTGGTAAGACATTACCTAAGATATTTTTCCCTCATTGTCAAAGAAACTGCTTTTTGCTTAAGGATGGAGACAGTAACAGCTGGATTTTATATTGCCCTCAACAGGATGGATCGAACATTTTTAAAGGCTTCTTGTAGTTTATTTTATGTCCTAATTCCAGTAATTAGGCTTAGAGGTTTCCAAAAGCTTTATTCAGGAACAGTGAAGTAACAGTAGCACAGTCTGGCAATTGCCAAGACTAAAGAACTGCTGGGTTTGCAGTACCTTACAAGCTGTACAAGTTTGCACACAAGAGCATACTATTTAATAGCTAATTAAAACAACTCTTTTCCCAGACTCTCATCCCGCCTGCCAACTGCATGACCTTGCAGCTGTGTGTATTCCCTTTTATCAATGTTCATTAAAACAACATTCCTTGTTCCCAACACACGGTTTCTCACTCAGTTCCATCATCTCCCTTCCAACCTCTTCCAAACCCCCAAAGCACTACATGGTACTACATGGCATTACATGGCAGCAAAGCTGACTTGACACCAGATCAGTACCCGACGTTGAATTTCTACAGTAAAACAGGAGACAGTGGCCTGCAGACAGTATACCTTCACACCTTCTATTTCTGCAGCCCCTAAATAAGGGCTCTTCTACCTTTAAGGGAGCTACTTATGATAAACCATCATGGTGTTAACCAACTGAAATTTGCCCAGAGCCTGCAATCTGTAGCAGAGAAACATGCTGGCCATCACTGTGGAGCCCTGAGAGTACTCAGTTCTTCCTGGGTGGGAGAAGATTCATAGAATCACAGAGTTGGAAGAGACCCGCGTGGCCATCCAGTCCAACCTTCTGCCATGCAGGAACCCACATCAAAGCACTCCCTTTGACAGATGGCCATCCAACCTCTGCTTAAAAACCTCCAAAGAAGGAGATTCCACCACACTCCACGGAGGCAGCAGCATCTTCCACTGCCAGACAGCTCTGACCTTCAGGAAGTTCTTCCTGAGGTTCAGGTGGAATCAACTTTCCTGCAGCTTGAATCCATTGTTCCTTGCCCTAGTCTCTGGAACAGCAGAAAACAAGCCTACTCCCTCCTTGACATCACATCCCTTCAGATATTTAACCATGGCTATCCTGTTCCCTCTTAACCTTCTTTTCTGCAGACTAAACACCCCCAGCTCCCTAAGCCTCTCCTGATGGGGCTTCATGGCTTCCAGACCCTCCACCATTTTGCTCGCCCTCCTCTGGACACGCTCCAACTTGTCGATATCCTTCTTGAATTGACGTGCCCAGAACTGGACACAGGATTCCAGACGAGGCCTGACCAAAGCAGAATAGAGTGGTGCCATTACTTCCCTTGATCTAGACATCATACTTCTGTTGATGCAACCAAGAATCGCGTTGGCTTTCTTGGCTGCCACATCACACTGCTGACTCACGTTCAGCTTGTTGTCCACCAAGACTCCTAGATCCCGCTCACACGTACTGTTTTCCAGCCACATGTCCCCCATCCTATATTTGTGCATTCCATTTTTTCTGCCTAAGTGCTGGGCCTTACATTTCTCTCTGTTGAAATTCATTTTGTTAGCTTTGGCCCAGCCCTCCAATCTGTCAAGGTCCTTTTGAAATTTGATCCTGTCCTCTGGTGTATTAGCAACCCCTCCCGATTTGGTGTCATCTGTAAATTTTATGAGCATGCCCTCTGTTCCTTTATCCAAGTCACTGATGAAGATGTTGAATAGCCCTAGGCCCAGGACAGAACCCTGTGGCACCCCACCAGTCACTTCTCTTCACTTCTCTTCCACATACTTCTTTGAAGTCATCTTGGTTGACCCTTTCCACAAGGCTATCAGATGCAATCCAGACACCAAATGGATCACCAAGCCAGTTCATAAACACAGAGAGAGATGTGGGTTGACCTCTGCTGGCAGGAAGAGCCATGGCCTTGGCAAGGGTCACAAGTTCCATCACACAATCGGTGGCTCACGCTGTGCTGCTTGGAGACAGTGTAATACCTTGCAGCTTCACCGTTACCGCTGATTCTTTTGCTTATAAATTTCTCATTATAATAAAGTCAGCCAGATGCTTTGGGGGAAAAAATAAGAGGATATTTCATGAGGTGTTGTTTGTCACACAACCGGACAACCTGCAAGACCTGCTGAAATCCCCTCTTCTACACAAAAGGTACAAGATCTCTCTCCAGTTTTCACTCTGGCTATTCTAGTGGCAGCAAAAATCCACAGCCCTCTTCCACACAACAGAATCTGAAAATGTCTCTACACAAAGATGGGAGGGGAAAATGCACTAATCTGGGCACAGTCCTCCCTTCCCAGTTAAAAGAAACACTATTGTGTCCCCCAGCTCAAAATCAGATCTGTGTGAAATCTGTCGAAAAAAACAAATATTAACTGCAGATTAAGGTCAAATGGGGATGGCTGATCCAGGCTGGCCATATGGTAGTCTTCGGCATGTGGCAGTAAAACAAACAAAAAGCAAAACACACACATACACAAATCATATATAAAAGATATGAGTGGGGGAAGGGGTAGCCGACTGAGTAACGTGTACCAGAAATGACCCATTGCTATACTAAGGTTTTTGTGTTAATGGAAAAACTTTCAAGCTTCTATAGAGCCTCCAAAGAACCAGAAGCAAATTTATTGAAAAATGGATTAAGTTTATTGATTTTTGCAAACAAGAACAAATGTAATATGCCCATGCCACAACAATATAAACAATTCTGGAGAGGTTTAATCAATATTTCCCTATACCTTCCAAGATTTCACAGATGAAAACTGGAACATGTGTGGTGCCAAATAACATTAGAATGTGGTCAAGATGGCAAAAGTTATTAACTGGGGGGAAAAACTCCCAAGCTACAAAAAACTTTCCCCCTTTCCCTCTTCTTTTCCTGACCTGGTTTGGACCCTGGGTGCCCGTTTTGCCCACCATGTCTTGGCCCCCTTCACATGTACATGCACACTTTGATATTTGCAATTTTTCCACTTCTGCAGGGGTCCAGTGCCCCTAACCCTAGCAAATGTGGAAGGCCAACTGTACTTCTAAAAGGGGCACAAAAGTCTCATAGAGTCACAGAATCATAGAATCACAGAGTTGGAAGAGACCCCAGGGGCTATCCAGTCCAACCTCCTGCCATGCAGGAACCCACATCAAAGCACTCCCTTTGACAGATGGCCATCCAGCCTCTGCTTAAAAACCTCCAAAGACACTCCATGGAGGCAGCATCTTCCACTGCTGGACAGCTCTGACTGTCAGGAAGTTCTTCCTGAGGTTCAGGTGGAATCTTTTCCTGCAGCCTGAATCCACTGCTTCTTGTCCTAGTCTCTGGAGCAGTGGAAAAGAAGCCCGCTCCCTCCTCGACAGGACATCCCTTCAAATATTTAAACATGGCGATCTTGTCCCCTCTTAACCTTCTCTTCTGCAGACTATACATCCCCAGCTCCCTCAGCTGCTCCTCACAGGACTTCATGGCTTCCAGACCCTTCACCATTTTGGTCGCCTTCCTTTGGACACGCTCCAGCTTGTCCGTATCCTTCTTGAAATGAGGTGCCCGGAACTGGACACAGGATTCCAGATGAGGTCTGACCAAAGCACCTTTCCACCACCACCAAAAGTTTCACCCCACCACAGCCACCAAGATCCAAGCAACTTTCTGGGAAGCACTGTGTGTGCAGACAGAGAGTACACCAGGTTCCTAGCAGAGTTACTGGTGTTTGGGTTGAAACCTGTAGTGGCAGGAGCAGAGACACCGGGTACCAGGTGTCCAAAACTGCCACGCAGAATCATAATTGAACAATGCCCAGCCCTGCTCTGGAAATCTGATGGGGAAACCAAAATCCACTGCAGTTTTAATTCTGTGAACCCTAATGTGCAATTAATCTGGCATCTTGTTTGGAAAGTCACGAGCCAGATATTTCAGTGGCTTGCAGTCCAAAACGAACCTTTTCAAAGCTCTGATAAAATTTGCAGCCAAGAAATGCCACAAATCTTCAGATAATGACTTTTGCAGGAATTGGATTTTTTTTAAAAAATTCTCAACACATACAAACTTAAGCAGCAGGACTGTCATCTACAAAGTGCTGAAAGCTATAGACTCATGAAATGTCACCCATCCTGAAATCTCTAAGGACATTACAAGCCTTCAAAGACCAGGATCACACAACTGAGGCCTATCTTGGGGGTTTTCCTGGCAAGATTTGTTCAGCCAGAGTTTGCTGTTACCACTCGGAGACCAAGAGAATGTGACTCACTGAAGGCCATCCAGTCAGTGTCCATGGCCTAGCAGTGCTTTAAACCACGGTCTCCTTGTATAACACTCAAACCACTACACCATGCTGCTTCTCATAGGGTTTTCTTGGCTCTTATGATGTATTTGGAGGAGATCTGCCTTCTGAGGCTGAGAAAGTGTGGCTTACCTAATAGGTTTCTACGGCCAAGCACAGGTTTGAACTCTGGTCTTCCAGAGTTCTGGTCCAGCACTCAGACTGTATCACACCACGCTGGCTCCTTTATTTATTCATTCATTACATTCACATCCCACTTCTTCTTCAGCGAGCTCAAGATATACATAGCTATCCTGCCCGCTAATTTATAGCAACCCTGTGGAGTAGGTCACACTGAAAGACTCTATGACTTCCAAAATCTGCCTATATTTAGGCAGAAAAAAATAAAGTGCACAGATACAGGATGGATGATACCTGGCTTGATCAAAGTACATGTTAAAAGGATCTCAGAGTCTTAGTAAACAACAAGCTGAACATGAGTCAGCAGTGTGGTGCAGCAGCTAAAAAAGCCAATGCAATTCTGGGCTGCATCAACAGGAGTACAACGTCTAGGGCAAGGGAAGTCATAGTACCACTCTTTTCTGCTTTGGTCAGACCTCGCGTGGAATCTGGCATCCAGTTCTGGGCACCACAGTTCAGGAAGGATATTGAGAAGCTGGAATGTGTCCAGAGGAGGGGTGAACAAAATGTCGAAGGCCTGGAAACCATGGAGCCCTATGCGGAATGGCTTACAGAGCTGGTTATGTTTAGCCTGGAGAAGAGAAGGTTAAGAGCAGACATAATAACTATGGCCATTTCCGTATGAGACTGTTATAGTGCTATGATTCCACTTTCAACATCCTATGGAATCCTGGGGTTTACAATTTCGGGAGGGGCCGGCAGGCCCCTCCTGAAACTGCAAACCCCAGGATTCCATAGGATGTTGAAAGTGGAAACATAGCGCTATAACAATCCTGTGCAGAAATGGCCTATGTTTAAAAATTTGAAGGGATGTCATATGGAGGATGGAGCAAGCCTGTTTTCTGCAACTCCACAGATTAGGACATGGAGCAATGGCTTCAAACTTCAGGGGGAAATTCCATCTAAACATTAGGAAGAAGGCAACAGCAGTTTGACATAGAATCTGCTGCTGCCTCAGAGAAGTGTGGCGGAGTCTCCTTTGGAGGTTTTTATAGAGAGGCTGGATGGCCATCTGTCACAGGGGTGCTTTGATGGTGTCTTTGTGCACGGCAGAAGGGGGTTGGACTGGATGACCCCTGGGGTCTCTTCCAACTCTACAATTCTATGATCATTTAGAGCAGGCCACTAAAAGTGGTAGCATGTCAGCTGGGGCTGGCCAGTGAGCCATGGGCTGCTAGGGTTGCCAGAGTGAAAACTGGAGAGGAAATTTTAAGAGGGGTTGTGTGTTACCACACGGCACACCAAGCAACATCTGCTGATGCTCCCTCCTCTACCCAACCACCAAAGGTACAGGTGACCTTTGCGGTTTTCACTTTGGCACCTCTCGCTTAGGCCACCCAGTGAGTTCATGGCCCAAGGAGAGGGTTGCCAGGGTGCAGAAATTAGTGTTCTTGTTATTTCTTTTCAATTTGGAATATATTTTGAATGGACCTTGTCAAAGAATTTCATTATTTCGCACTTTTGTGGGGGTTTTGCATATAGGTCAAGGCACATACAGTTTCTCCTAAGGAGAAAATATTGTAATAAAAAATATTTCTCCTCTATTTTGCCTTTTAGATCGTTACTGTTGGTTGAGTCCATGTTGTTTAAGGATTTGGGCTACAGAGAATAAGCTAACCAAGAATGCTTTTGTGCTAAATCCTCTTTAGAAGAAAGCCTCGAGGGGTTTGTGAACATATAAACCAAATGCTACTGTATTTTTTTTTTTTTGTTCATTTTTGTTAAAACAAGATAGGCCACTATGTTGGCGTGACGCTTAACTGAATCCCTGTGATTTTTAAAGCAATTCTTGTAAAGCCCCGTGTTTCATTTTCTTAGGAGCATTAATTGGGGGAAGTTCAAAGAGATGGGATACTAATATGTTATATATATATATTTATATATATATATATATATAAAACACACACACACACACACACACACACACACAATCAATTCTGTGGGCATTACTTCTGCATAGGTGTACACAAGACTGTACTATCAGTTGGCTAATCTGTGCCCCCCCCCCCACCATTTAAATACAGTGAAGCAGGGAGAGCACAGCCTAGTGGTTTGAACAGTGGAGTAGGGCTCTGGGAAACCACAGCCATTTCCGCACTAGGCTGTTATAGCACTGTGATTCCACTTTCAACCTCCTACGGAGTCCTGGGGTTTGCAGTTTCGGGAGGGGCCAGAAACTGCAAACCCCAGGACTCCGCAGGAGGTTGAAAGTGCAATCATAGCGCTATAACAGCCTAGTGCGGAAAGGGGTCAGGGTTCAGATCCCCACTCAGCCACTGAGTGAGTCCCACTCTCTCAGCTGCAGAGGAAAGCAACAGCAAACTTGGAAGAAAATTGGATAGGCAGCACAGTGTAATGGTTTGAGCATTGGATCAGGATTCCGGGAGGCTGAACTTTGAACGCCCATTTGTCTATGGGAACCATTAGGTGGCCTTGGGCATGTCACACTCGCTCAGCCTCAGAGGAAGACCATGACAAACCCCCTCTGAACAAATCTGACCAAGAAAACCCCATGCCTTTGTTGTTGTCGTGCGCCTTCAGGTCGTTTCCGACTTCTGGCCACCCTAACGCGAGCTTATCATGGGGTTCTCTTGGCATAAATAAAAAAGCCGTATTGTATAGTGTTTTCAGCACTGGACTACGACCTTGGAGAGCAGAGTTCAACTCTACGCTTGGCCATGAAAACTCACTGGATGACCTTTGGCATGTCACACACTCTCAGCCCCAGAAAGACGCCATGATAGGGTCACTTTAGGGTCACCGTAATGACTTGAAGGCACACAATAACAACAAATCTGCCCTTGCAGTATTTTTGACAAAAGAAACGGTGTTATGCCCTTGCTATTGTGCAAAGTAATATTTTACAAGTAATATTCTAGTTATTTCCAACCTTTGAGGGACAGCAAATCAATGCAATGAGAGCATCCCTTCACAGAACTATGAATCCTCCTTTTATGTGAAACCCAATACAGAAGAAACGGGGTTTTTTTATGGGAGGACATTCAGTTTAAGCTGAACAGCATTCATGTTGGTTGGGGGGATTTCTTGTCTTCAGGTCTCCCCGTGGGGGGTCGAGCTCACTCCTTTTAATCCACTGGCTTCCCAGAATGTGGAAATTATGGTCCAATCCTGCCTGAAGCCGCTCTTGGGGTCACGAAGGGAAAATTAAAATGGCTGAGGCCATTTGGTAAGCTCTAATGGACTCCGAGGGGCCGAGAAAGGCAGCCGTGCAGAAGGGGGTCCTTTAAAAACAAATCAGGTGAAGAAATTGACCCACAAATGGAGGAAGAGGCGGGGGCTGAAGGTGCCAGAGGGGCAGAAAGAGTTCAGGGAGGCCTGCTCCACTTTCAGACATATCCAGTGGGGAGAGGCACGGAGAAACGGACAAAGGCTTTTAGGACAATCCGTGCGGATGTTCAAAACCTTTTGCACTTCAGGGTTGCCAGAGTAAAAACCGGAGAGGTCTCCTGTTCCTTTTAACAGTTGCGCAGAAAAGGGAATTTCAGTAGGGGTCGCGTGTTGCCCGGCTGCACGGCAAGCCACAACTGCCGAAATCTCATCTTGTGGCGGTGGTGGTTCTGTGCCTTCAAGTTCTGTCTGGCTTAATGCAAACCTATCACGGGGTTTTCTGGGGCTGAGAGTGTGTGATACACCCCAGGTCACGCCCATGGGTTTCCATGGCCAAGCGGGGAATCGAAGCTCGGTCTCCAGGGTTGTAGTTCAACTCTCAAACCACTACATGATGCGGCTTCTTTGGCCTTTTCCGCACCAGCCTGTTATAGCGCAATGATTCCACTTTCAACATCCTCTGGAATCCCGGGGTTTGCAGTTTCGGGAGGGGCCGGCCGGCCCCTCCCGAAACTGCAAACCCCGGGATTCCAGAGGATGTTGAAAGTGGAATCATCGCGCTATAACAGACTGGTGCGGAAATGGCCTTTATTGCAGCAACATTTGTTACTTCTGAAACAGCAAATTTGGATCTGTGCTTTAATTTTTTTAAGTGCATTTTTGAGAGATTATGATTATAATTATGATAACAATGAGGTATTATTATTATTATTATTATTATTATTATTATTATTATTACATTTATATTGATGTCCCACCTTTTCCCCAGTTTGGGACTTGAGGTGATTTACAATCATTAAAATATAGCTAAAATTCACAGCATAAAACAGCAAGGGATTCAACCATCATAAAAATAAAACCAACTAAAACCATAAACCATTTAAAAAAAAAAAACAATAAAAATCCAAATCCAACACATTACACAAGGTCTGTTTCCTCAAAAAAAATACTAATTCTCACAGGCCTACCAAGGTAAAATTGGTTTTTCCTTTTTTTAGTAACAAAAGAATAATGTGTTACCAATATGTTACTAATATGTTACTCTGAAATAAGTAACCACAGGTTCATCAACAAAACTGGCCAGGGAGAATAAATATTTTTATTTTATTTTATTTACATCTTGCCTTCCTCTCAGTATGGGAGCATACTTTGATGCATACACATCAAACTGAAAAACCAAGTTAAAGTAAAAACCTATTCGATACAATTAAAAACAAAAAATCTTCGATGAAGTAAAAATGCAGGGATTATCTCTTGCTAAAGTTCAACTCAGTTCCCAAATGAATGAAGAAGCAAAAAACTCATGCGCAGTGATTTTTTTAAAGCACAGATAATGTTCTTTGCTTCCTGTTAAAGTTCCATTTTTCCCTGCAGGTGAGTCCAAAATGTCAGGGATTGTTCTTTCCCGAAGGAAAACCAGGCCTTTGCAGTTCAAAAGGACAGCTTTGGTCAGGAGGAGAGAAGAAACCTATGCTTCTCTTCTGGAGCAGAAGCAAAATAAAACCTGACAATCTGAAATGGAGCCCAGCTCCTGAAAATCTCAGTTACGCGTAGGATTGCCAGTTCAAGATTGTCCCAGGGCCTGAAATTTCTCTGCCAAAACCTAAGACCTAGCGAAGACCCCTGATGGCATCATTGGCCATTTCCACACTAGCCTGTTATAGTGCTGTTATTCCACTTTCAACATCCTGTGGAATCCTGGGGTTCCTCAAAGGCCCCTCCCTAAACTGTAAACCCCTGGATTCCATAGGATGTTGAAAGTGGACTAATACCCCTATAACAGTCGCGTATGGAAATGGCCATTGAGTTTTATGTGTTAGTACCAACCACAGGTTCAAGATTTTCCATATTTAATTTGTATGCTGAACACATCATACATAAAGCAGAACTGGAGGAAGGACGTGTAGTAATTGAAGGAAGGCACATCAGTAATTTAAGACAGGCAGATGACTCCAAACTACTAGCAGAAAACAGCAAAGACTTGGAACGATTACTGAAGAAAGTCAAGGCGGAACGTGCAAAGGCTGAGCATGGAGAAAATAAAAATAATGACCACAGATGACATACGTAACCTTAAGCAGATGATGAAGACATTGAAATAGTTCAAGATTTCCTCCACCTTGGCTCAGTCCTTAATCAGAATGGAGGCTGCAGCCAAGAAATCAGAAGAAGGCGAGGACTTGGAAGGGCGGCTATGAAGGAACGAGACAAGATCCTCCTCAAGAGTAGAAATGCATCATTGAATACTAAAGGTAGGATTGTCCATGCCATCGTGTTTCCAGTTTTTGTGTATAGTTGTTAAAACTGGACAGAGAAGAAGGCTGATAGGAAGGCAATCAACTCCTTTGAGATGTGTTGCTGGAGGAGAGTTCTACGGATACCCTGGACCACCAAAAAGACAAATGAATGGGTCTGAAAGCAAACCAAGCCTGAACCTTCCCTAGAAGCCAAGATGATTAAACTGAGGCTGTCCTACTCTCTCCTTTGGACAAATAGTTTCTGATCTTAATCCCTGGGTATTCATTTAACTCTAAATCTCTGGATGTAGTGGATTGTGCCAATTTTTACTTTGCTATTCTTTAAGTTTGCATTATATTTTTTAAAAATTAATACAATGTTATTACAGAGGGAAAAAAGCAACAAAGATCAATAACATCATTGCCTCAAAAAAATGCATTGCACGTAAGATCGTTGCTTCCACTGCACTTCTTCTAGAGTCTGTTTCCTAGACTTCAGTTTGAAGGAAATCATGTTTGATAGCTCTGTCATGCGGATTTTGACGATATGCTCAGCCATGCAAACCCATGAGTGATGCTGGGCAAGTCACAATCTCTCAGCCTCAGAGGGAGGCAAAGGCCAACCCCCTCTGGACAAGTCTTGCCAAGAAAACCCTGCGATAGGGTCACCTTAGGGTTGCTGTACATTGGAGACAACATGAAAGCACACCACAAGAAAGCTACTGGAAGCCCTTCTAGCTGTACAGTATTATAGCAAGATAGATAGATAGATGGATAGATAGATAGATAGATAGATTTTTTAAAAAAAGGACAGACAGACAGACAGACAGACCCTAGATAAACTAGCTTCAGCTTACACGCTCCAAACCACAGACATAGCTCCTATTAATGTGAGAACTGTAATTTAAAGGCATAAAGACTAATCCACAGGGAATTTCCGAGAGATTAATTACTGGCTAGAAAAGCTGGCAGCTCTCGGCTGAACCGCGGGCCCTTAACCCAAGATGGTAATCAAGTTGAGGGACAAACCATCCTTCAAGGTAATTGTTCCCCCCCTCCACCACCCCCTCCCTCAATAATCTGGAGCTTTCCTTTGTGCAGCAGACATCAGCCAAGCTTGCCAGCCTCTCTCTTTTGCAAAAATGCACTTTTATTTATTTAGTATCTGAGCATACCCAGTGTCTAAATCCAAGGATCAAATAGCCTTCGATTAGGGTAACTGAAGACATTTTTTTTCTCCTGTACAACCTGCCCAGATCACTACCCAAGGCTCAAATCTTTCAACATCTCACAGATCATAGAGCTGGAAGAGACCCCAAGGGACATCCAGTCCAACCCCCTTCTGCCATGCAGGAAGACACCATCAAAGCACTCGCTTGGACAGAGGGCCCTCCAGCCTCTGTTAAAAACCTCCAAAGGAAGAGACTCTATCACACTCCATTGAAGCAGCAACGTATTCCACTGTGGAACAGCTCTTCCCATCAGGAAGTTCTTCCTAATGGCCCTGGGGTTCTCTTTCAACTCTCCAATTCTATCTATTATCTGCATGAATCCCACCATGGTGGAGAGGGTGAAGAGCATGTCATTTTGGTTACCTAAGATGCATGAAAACTCTTGCAACTACCACTTCCTCCTCAGTCAACATCACAGTGAGGAGGAACTTGCACAGAGGAACTTTCCACATCCTGAACAGAAACCATGTGCTGGGTTTGGCGATGTGAAGACCCAAAAGCCCTCGTTGTGTTTTTGGCTCAGGCTGGTTGGAGACAATGCCTTCAAGAAGAAGCACAGGTTAAAAGACATGAGAAAGTGGTTTAATCTTGTTACTAAAAAAAAGAAAGATATGAATACAGAGGTATCTCAGTTAACAAAGCCTTTGGCAAAGTTCCTTTCTACAAAGTCTCTGTATGTCTGCTCAGCTCCCACCTTTTTCTCCTCATCCTCTGTCTAGGTGGAAAGGCTTTTAGCAGCATGGCCATTGGAAGGATAGAACAAAAGAGAAACACAGATTTTTCAGAGCTGGTTTGCAGCAAGATGCCTGCAGTGAACAGCACGATAGAGCTTGAGCTGTGTTGTGCCCCAATGCCAGGACTCAGGTGCAAACACGGGCAGGATGCTCCCCAACAACCACAACACACAGAGATCAACAACAGGACAATACTTACAGCAGCCCAGTGTAATAAATCAACAGAAAAAATGAGACTAAGCTTCACGTGCCTGTGGGTGGTCCAAGGTTATTCTTCAAAAAGCCCAATACATTTATAAATTAATTGGCTTTCTTCAGGGGCATAAATCCAATGCAAACAGAAATTTCTGGATTTGCTGCTGCACACTCTTTAAGAGCCAGACTGATATGCAATAAAGAACAGGACTACCCAGGGCTATCTCTGCCTAAACAAAACAGTTCAAAATGATGCTACTATGGCCATTTCCACACTAGCCATTTATAGTGCTATTATTCCACTTTCCACATCCTATGGAATCCTGGGGTTTCCTGCAAACCCCAGGATTCCATAGGATGTGGAAAGTGGAATAATAGCACTATAACAGTCTAGTGCAGAAATGGCCCATATTTTGCTGCCTGAGAGGTGGAAAGGTGCTTTGGGGTTTTTTACACCCACAGTGCCAAAATAACTGAGATGGAGAAGGCTCCTCAGCCTTCTTTAACGTCGTCTGGTGGCCTTCTTCGCCACTTTGTTACCAAATGCACATCCAAAATGTCTCACTTGACTGTGAAACCTGAAATGTCCCCGCCAAAAGATCAGTGAGCAATCAAAGAGGAAATGACGGAGCGAGCTGGCTGCAGTGAGGCAACCCACTGGAGTTTCATCTTGCACTTATCAGCATTGATCTGATGCGGGAGTTTTTGAGCACATGCTGGAGCACACTAATTTCCTGCCAAACAGACTGACTGCTAGCGTGTGGAGAGGTAAATAAATGCCTTCAAACACAAATGCTGCAATGAGCTTCAAGCACCTCTGGAGGAGCTCCTCCGCCGCATCTCTGCATGATATCCTGTTCTAGCTTTGTCTACTTTCAGTCACACTCTGTTATGCAAGTGTGATCAAACGATTATCCAACAGGGAAAAGAGCAGGGTACGGCTACAACACTCCGAAACCCCATAGCACCCGCCCACTGGCATATTGCACTGGGTTTTTAGTTTTGGAGAAATATTTTCTCTGAAATCATTTTCAAAAATCAACATTTTTTTCTATTTATTCCCACTTGCATTTCCAGTGGTTTTCCCCACAAAAAGAAAAAAAGCTCTGCACAATTTGCAGTTTATTTTGTACGAAACATCCTTTTCTTGCAGAAAATCACCAATACCTTTTGCTCAAATTATTTTTTTTTATTTTTTTATTTTTTTATTTTTTGCAAAAATGTCACAAACGGAAAGGGAGGAATTAAAAATGCACAAAATCCACATATTCTTGCACAGCAGGGAAGAAACTTTTCGGTTTGTTTTTTCATTCTTCCATGCAAGAGTGAAATAAAGATCTCCTTGGTACTGTGAATCAAAGGACACAGGGGAACTGTTCTATCTTTTCCTTGTTGACTACAGATCCTCATAAATTCCACCAAGGTGAACTCCCTGAGGGACCTGTAAAAATTACTGCCTGGATTTCTAAAGCAATTGTTCTTCCTTGGAAGTAGACATTTTTTCTTGCTAAATTAGTAAGTAGTCTTACCAGCCTGTTTTGTTTTGTTTCCACATGCATTCAAATATTCAACAAAACAGCGTCCCAACTCATTTTATTCTACACCATCTAAAAGGTTGGCTGGCTGGGATGCTATCCTCTGAGCTGTAATCCAAAAAAAGTAACTTTTCCAAACTCCATTCCTCCTTGGTTTCTTAACCTTGGATCTCACCAGGCCAGATCCAGCTGGACAATGCTTGGAATATTGTGGATGCCTGGAACTTAAGCCGTGGGAAATCTCTGGCCTTGGAATGAACTGTGGGAACAAAATTTGGCTGAACCGCTATTTTCCCGCACCTTAGCAGAATGTGTAAGCATCAAGTCCCGAGCCAAGCCCATCCACACACAATCTGGTGTGTTTGCAATCTGAATACAGATCACGAGGAAACAGCGGCGGTACCATAAGGCACCAGTCACTATGTGCGTTTTGGGACGCTGGGCTGACTCACAGAACACATGCGCACGCAACACACAAATGAATGCCTGCGATGTACTGATTCCGTCTGCTCTGCTTCTAGGCACTCTCACACCATTTACATGAGTCCCGAGAGTGTCTCTGTCAGCAGTGTGGGTCAACAGCCAGACTGGCAGGATGCCCTCTAAAAATTGCCATGCGCTCTCATGGTAAAAATAAAGCCAGTATGCCTATGTCTTGAGATTGCCTGGGGACGCCTTTTTCTCTGTCCCTCACAGGTACATCTGATAGGAAGACAGGACAAGACCTTCTTGGTGGCAGCCCCAAGGTTTGGAACTCCCTTCCAAGAGAGGTTAGACTGGCACCCTCCTTACTGCCTTACTACCACTGGCCATCATTTCTGAGAAATCTTGAAGAACAAATGAGGTGCCAGAGGACTGGAGATGAGTAAACAGTGCACGTCTCTTCCAAAAAGGCCAAAAAGAAGATCCAGAAAACTGCAAACCGGTCAGCCTGACCTCAGTACCAGGAAAAACATTAGAACAGATTGTACTCTCTGAAAGCATCTTGATGACAACACAGTGATCGGTAGGAGCCAATTTGGGTTTGTCAAGAACAAACGCTGCCAAACTAAGCCTATATCTCTTTTTTGATCAGATCACTGGTTCAGTAGATGGTGGGAAGGCTGTGGACGTCATTTATCTGGATTTCAGCAAAGCATTTGATAAGGTCCCCAATAATATTTTGACTAGAAAACTGATTAAATATGGAATAGACAGAAATACCATCAGATGGATCCATAACTGTTTGGAAAACCATGCCTAAGAAGTTGTCATCAATGACTGTGCTTCAAGCTGGAAGGAGGTGCATGTTTTAGCTCCAGGAAATATCCTAAAGGCACAAGATCCTATCTGATCTTGGAAATTAAGCAGGATCAACCCTGGTTAGTACTTGGATGGTAGACCACCAATGAACATCAGGTACTATAGGCTATATTTCAGAGGAAGGAACTGGCAAAGCCACCTCTGGGTATTCCTTGCCTAAGAAAATCTTAACAAAATGCACAGGGTTGCCATAAGTTGACAGGCAACTTGAAGGCACGTACACACACATACACAATTTGTAAACAACCTAAACAAGTAAGTCCTCTGTCTGGGCATCAGAAATTTCATTAACTAAGCATGTCTGTATCTACTCAGTGATAGCACTGAATTCCACTTTAACTGTCATGGCTCCCTCCTAACATGTAAGTGGAGGCTCAAAGTTCTATAGATACAGTGCGGACATACCTACTGTATGCAACCCTCTTTGGCTCTGATTCTGGCTAATGGCCTGAGATCCCAAGCTTGAGCTGATCCCAGACACCCAGCCAGAAGCCCTATTTGGGAAGAGGGTCTTGTTCTTCAGAAGTGCTCTACCCATGAGGAGTCTTCCGTGGCCATATGGTCACCAACCCAGCATGTGTCTTTGGGCACTGTCTCTCTCTGTGGTGTGGACTATTTGGTTACAGCAGGAAGGAAGGTTTGCTTGCTGTGGAAGACTTTTGGCAGACTGAAGCTTTCTGGAACTTCTGGTGGTGGGGATGTATCCCAGCCCCACCTGGAGATGGCCAGGACTGAACTTGGGATTTTCTGCAGGCAAAGGAGATGCAAATCCCAAAGCCCAGAGGGGCATGCTATAAACCAACTCTTGACCACCAGATTGCAGACATGGTGGATCTAAATGAGAGAAGTAGCAAGGCCGGTTCCAGCAGGTTCACAGCTCTCTGCTTTCACTTTGGCTAATTCTCTGGAAGCCATAACCAAGAAAATTATCTCTCTTCTCTTGTTCCTCCTCTGAAACACATACGTATAGAACTTCCCTGCAATACAGCCGCCTGGGCACCAATACGTTCAGAACCGATCTCTCCTTCATCTCCAGGGGAGAACTCTGCATAGCTGGCAGCCTTCTGCAGCCACAAAGATTATAGCCAGCCGCCTCGAGTTGCTAAAGTCTGTCATTTAGAAAAATACCCTGCTGCTTTACTTCCAGAAAAGGACTTGGTCTGGGCTTCTCCAGCAGAGGTGGAGGCAGGGGGAAACGAGAGACGAGACTGCAGAGGTTCAGTTCAGTTCCGTTTGCAACAAAAAGGGAAGCCTCAGTCCTTGTTTGGGGGTTGTTTTTCTAAATGTTAGGTTCTTTACTTATTAATTTTAAGATAAACATTCTAATTCACAATCAAAGAAATATTCATTCGGAAGAGAAAAGAAAGAAGAAAGAAAAGGAAAACAAATTCTAAAATTAAACTAAGGACTTTATCACTAAGGTAAGTAAATCGCAATTATGGCAAGGTAATAGCATCTTTCACTGGGACTTATCAGATGACGTAGTTCCTCTTCTGTTTTTCTCCCTGTAGGAGATCATTCGGAAAACGTTCCTTTTGCAAACACAAAAAATCCATTAATGGCCTCCTTTGCCAAAAAAAAAAATGCTTTCCAACCGTTCTCCTACTCAAAGAACAACAGAAGAAGGATAACATCATGTGGTAAGTCCCAGCCAAAGATGCTGTTATCCTCCTTCAATGGCAATATACCTGTCTTGTGTGATGAAGCCCTAAAACACAGTACTAGAACACTAAACTAAAACACTGAACACCAACTAACTAAAAAAAACCCTAAACAGTTACTTACTAAAACACAAAAGGGCTCTGACCCACCCAAGTCCAAATAATCCTACTAGAATTACTAGCAGCCATAGACATAGATTAATGCGTTGCTAGATTTCTTATTGCTCAAAAAGTCCATGCAGAGTTTGCAGTCTTTCAAAGAAGACTTGGTTCTCAGTGAGGTGGTGACAGTGGAAGCTAAAGGAGAACCCCTTCAGCCAGCAGCTGTGGAGCTCCAAGGCCTGGGCATTTCCCAATGGAAAGCACTGCTGGTAGAAAGCTAGCAGGAACTTGGGCTCTGGAACAGGGGAGTGGGGGGCTCAACACCCCCCCATACTAGACCATGGGAGGCTGAGCCCTCTCTGAATCGATCAGACAAATGGACCACCATGGCCATTTCCGCACGAGACTGTTATAGCGCTATGATTCCACTTTCAACATCCTATGGAATCCTGGGGTTTGCAGTTTCGGGAGGGGCCGCCCCAGGATTCCATAGGATGTTGAAAGTGGAATCATAGCGCTATAACAGTCTCGTGCGGAAATGGCCCATGACTTCTGTGTAGTTGGATGAATCACCATTTGGACATCTGGACATCCTCGAAAAGACACCGGGCAACTAACTGCTGCGGATGCCCTAGCTGGAAATCCTGCAGCGAGTGTGGGTTGGACCCAGTGGTCTATGGGGCCCCTTCAAAATGTATGATTCTATAATTCCACGGCTTTTTAATTTTAAAAGTGCAGCCGTCTGCCTCCCTCTCACCCAGATCACAACTACAGTGGGTACATCTTGGCTTTAATTTGCCAGCAGCACCACACAGAAGCTGTTAAATGCTTTGCACCTCTGATCCTCAACACTGAATTTGAGGATCATGGTTTGATCTTTTTTTTATCATGGTATGGATTGAGAATTGGACTATGAGCCTAGAGACCAGGGTTCAATTCCCCACTCAACCATGGAAACCCACTGTGTGACCTTGTGTGTCACACTCTCTCAGCCCCAGAAAACCCTGTGATAGGTTCGCCTTAGGGTCACCGTAAGTCAGAAACAACTTGAAAGCACACAGCAACCACAATGGCTGCATAATATCTGTCAATGCTGAAAGGGGGGGAAAAACCTTTCTTGCTATCTGCCCTGTCTTTTCCCATTGAGCATATTTCATGACAAAACGTACTTCAGCAAGGAGAGTAAGAGTTTGGACAGTGCAACTCCCAAGAAGGAAATGCAGAGCTCTGTCTCCTCTTTTTCAAAGCAATAAAAACACAGTCATGAAAAACAACCATGAATAGAACAGCGCTCTTAAGTGATACACAACACCCTGCAGCAGGTCACGCTTTCATTCTATTCTTGAGCCCAAGCAAGTTTTGAAAAGTTCCTCCCCCCTTAGGAGAACGTACATGCACCTCAACCCACTCTGCAGCGGAAAGGGGAAAACACAGCAGTCAATTTGCATGCTGCAAATTAAAGGCATGCCTCTGTTAAAGACGAAGCTCTTTTTTTACAAAGAGAGACTGGACGGGACCCTGGATAGATTTAATGAAGTGAAAAGGCAGGAGATTTGGATATGTTAAAAAAAAAGAAGAAGAAGAAGAATTTCTGCACATGGTGCATAGTTTCAACTGTGGAAGTCGCTATCACAAGGGCACCAACTTTAATCAGAAGCGGTATAAATTAATGGAAGATATCCTATCCTCCAACTGTCCCAATTTGGCAAGACAGTCCTAATTAATCCTCTGCCATCCCTCTTTTCCAGCTGCTTTTTAAATGTCTCAGTTTCTCTCCCCCTTTCTCCCTTTGTCCTCAGCTTTCTCCCATTGCCATAAACTTAGTTCAAAGCGCACAACTATTTTGCACTCAATTAACTCAGGGCCTTTCCGCACCGGACTGTTATAGCGCTATTATTCCACTTTCAACATCCTATGGAATCCTGGGGTTTGCAGTTTAGGGGCCCCTCCCTAAACTGCAAACTCCAGGATTCCATGGGATGTAGAAAGTGGAACAATAGGGCTATAACATTCCAGTGCTGAAACGGCCTCAGTAAGGGGAAAGGGGAAAAGGAGCAGAATCTTGCCCTTCCCAGCAGACTTGGGCAAAAGGAAACTGCTGCAGCCTCTCCCAGCTTATCTTTTTCTTCCTCATTAATATCTTTTGCCATCTTGCCCACTCTCTAGTGTTGCTGGGCCACGTGTGTTCAGGTTTTCATCTGTGAAAAGCTGGGAGGTGTGAGACAAGCTTATCAGTGGCTACCAGCCACAACTGGTTGTGAATTACCCCCAGTATCAGAATTGGCATGCCTCTGTGTTATTGTTTACTTGGGCATGCAAGATGGAAGCTACAGCAGCAATCCCATTAAGGGACCCTTCCGGGCTGTACAGTTTTAACACTATGATTCTGTTTTAACTGCATCCTGTGGCAATCTGGGGCTTGCAGTCTTGTGAGGCACTACAGACCTCTAGCAGAGAATTCTAAGCACCCATCCCTAAACCACAAAACCCAGGATTCCAAAGGGTGCAACTATGGCCATTACAGTCGAATCATACCGCTATAACTGTGCGGACATCCCAACATGCTCCTGTTTGGCCACTGTAGGTATAGAATACTGAATTAGAGAGCCCCCTGGTCCGATCCAGCCAGGTTTTTTTAAAAAAATATCCATATGAAAAATTCAGTTAACCCATGTTGTATTCATCTTACTACAACACTGTTCTGAAACTGACACTTTTGCAAGCATCCGACGACTCTAAAATCCCCAATTTATGTACCACAGACTTGATGGGAGTTTGGTCTTTTTTGCTCTGTTTTGTTTCGGGACATTTGGAATTTTCTACATAAGGCATGTTTAAATTTTACTACTTCCTGAGGACTAGAAGCTTTTTTTTTTTAAAGTACAAATTCCCATACATAATTACTTCAAACATCATACCATCTGTGGCTCCCAGCTGCTTTACCATGTTGTGCATATTGCACTGGCTCCATTACGACGCAACATCTTGGATTTGTTTTTGTTTGTAAAAGCTGCTCATTTTACCTTTCTAGATTCACAAAATCTGGCCTGCAAAATGCTTGCAAACCTCTCTCTCACTCCCCCTGCATCTCTCTCACACAGAGACAGCTACTATTGTAGAGCATGCAGATTTTTTCCCCAGATTTTCAGTATTCTTCAAAAATTAGGGACTCTCTTAGCATGTGAAAAAGGAGGTAGTTTAATATTGACTTAAAGTTTCTAGTAGGTGATATAGAGTCAGGGTAGTCTAGTGGTTTTGAGTGTTGAACTAAGGGCCTTTCCGCCCCACACTGTTATAGTGCTATTATTCCACTTTCATCCTCCTGTGGAATCCTGGGGTTTGCAATTTGGGGAGGGGCCTTTAGACTTCTCAGCCAGGGAGCTCTTTGGCCTCAGTAAACTACAAACCCCAGAATTCCACAGGAGTTTGAAAGTGGAATAATAGCACTATAACAGTCTAGTGCAGAAATGGCCTTTGACTCAGCTGAATGAAGATGTGACTCTAATATAAATTCTGCAATTTTTCCTCTAAGCAAAAGCACTCTATGTTCAGTGGCAATGTACTCAAATAACCAGCACTTAAAAAAAAACTAAAAGTTGACCACCTGCGCCCCTTCGGCTTGAAAAAGGCTTTGAACTCACAAAATTAGGGTTGAAGCATCCATCCATAGGGAGTAGCTACACAGTGAGACAAAAGGAGGGCACTGCCCTCCCCATCAAAATTCCACCTCAATGAAATTTTCCTTTAGTTCCCAAATTTCTAGTATTGCAGAGAATGAGATGCTGAGAATCATTCACATCTAGAATGCCTCTATTTGCTGTTTTCACATTCTCTTGATCGCAATGCCCGGCCCTTTTCTTTCTTGGTTTCTAAACACTCCGCTGAGGTTTTATGTTACTGCAGTGCTAGAAGTTTGGGGATCCAAAGGTAAATTTTGTTTGCAGAGGCAGAATTCTTATTTGGGAGGAAAAGCAATGCCCCCAATTCGTACGCCCCCCCTAGCAACACGCCTACCCCTGCCTTGAAGCCAACAAGCGGCCGCCTCAAGCAAGCGTGGGGTTCAGCACATCACCTGCCTCAGGTGATCTGTCACAAGGACATGCCAACACACGGTCATTAAGGGAGAACAGACATAGCATCATCTCCCAGTTTTGTATGTGTGTTCCTCCTATTTAGCGTACACCACAGGAATCTCTAAACAGACAGGCAACGTTGCAATTAGATGTCTGCCGAGAAAGCCAGGTCTATCATCTCCTCGGGAGCAGCCTGCCAAAATGACTACGCACTCAGCACAGGCCTATCACATGAATAAGCAAATGCTAGAACTCTTCACACTTCAATAATACACCTCTCGGTGGGCTTATGCCTCTTGTTTGTGGCCACCATTCGCCTTTGGCATTTGCCACTGAGCCTGAAAGCCACACCCTCCAATTGCTCCAGTGTGGCAGGGACAGTCCCAAGTACAGCCGGACTCCACATCTGCTAGGGTTAAGGGTGCAGGACCCCCACAAAAGTGGGAAAACTGCAAATATCAAAATGTGTAGGTTGTTGTGGGTTTTCCGGGCTTTGAGGCCATGTTCTAGTAGCGTTTTCTCCTGACATTTTGCCTGCATCTGTGGCTGGAATCTTCAGAGGATCCTCTGAAGACGCCAGAGGAGGAGGAGAAGGGCCAGAGGTGGGTTTTGAAAGGGCTGAGCATCCTGATCGGAGCTAAGGAGAGGGAAGGTGCTCTCAGAAAAGAAGCTCTTGAGATGGAGGGGCAGGGCCTGGAGAAACTTGCAAATGATCAAATCTACAGAAGGTAAACCCACAATCGTGGTGGGCCAACTGTGATCCTCTCATAACCCACTTTTCCAGCTACTTCTAAAATATCCCACCTTCTCTCTCTCTCCTCCTTCCACTTTCCCCTTTCACGCTCAGCTTTCTTCAGCTGCTGCAAGCTCAGTTCAAAGTGCAAAAGTGCAGCAGAGGAGGTGAAGAGGAGAGGGCAGAATCTCGCCCTTCCCCATAGGCTCGGGCCAAGGCAAACTGCTGCACCCCCTCCTAGCTTGTGTATTCTTCTTCTTTAATAACCTTTGCCCTCTTGACCACTCTGATGTGGCTCGGCCACACATGCCCTGGCTTTCATCTGTGACATGCTGGAGGGTATGGAAAACCCTAGAAAACCAGCAGAGCGTACTTGTCTGCAACT
Source organism: Cyclura pinguis (assembly GCA_030412105.1). Taxonomy (NCBI): domain Eukaryota; kingdom Metazoa; phylum Chordata; class Lepidosauria; order Squamata; family Iguanidae; genus Cyclura; species Cyclura pinguis. The sequence goes on along the minus strand of CM059613.1, from coordinate 15,765,110 downwards.
CTCAGAGACCAGGGTTCAGTTTCCCGCTCAGCCATGGAAATCCAGTGGGTGACTCTGGGCACATCACACACTCTCAGCCCCAGAGAACCCTGTGATAGAGTCATCTTAGGGTCGCCATAAGTTGGAAACAAGTTGAAGGCACAATGCAACGACAGCAACGGAAAACCCTGCAGCTGGTCACAGATACACCAATCTTAATATCCTTCAGCCACCAAATCCTTTTTTGCAGTCTCCCTGACCAAGGCGGAAACATTGCCCAGCCTTATTACCCTGTCATTAAGCTATTTGGTGCATCCACAAATCCCAGCCTGCTTATCCAAAGGAATACTTTGTTATCACTTCTGTCCACAACCCACCACACATGCCATTATCCTTTCACTCACACGTGCTCTCCATCTTTTAAAAACTCATGCTCCCAATACCAGCCTTCAGGATCTAGCCCACATATCTGGTTTAATTAAAATATTTATATACTGTCTTCTTAGGGTTGCCAGATTAAAAACTGGAGACCAGAAGAGTTGTAGTGCACCCAGGGGCTCATTCACACCACCCTAAGGGTGGGCAAAGGGCAACCCATGGGGTGCACGTTGCCCCTCAGAGACGTTTGCAATTCTGGGCTGCATCAATGGGAGTATAGCATCTAGGTCAAGGGAAGTGACAGTACCACTCCATTCTGCTTTGGTCAGACCTCACCTGGAATCCTGTGTCCAGTTCTGGGCACCACAATTCAAGAAAGATATGGACAACCTGGAACGCGTCCAGAGGAAGGAGGCTAAAATGGTAGAAGGCCTGGAAACTATGAAGCCCTATGAGGAGAGGCTTAGGGAGCTAGGTATGTTTAGCCTGGAGAAGAGAAGTTTATGAGATGACATGATAGCTATGTTTAAATATTTAAAGGGATGTCATATAGAGAATGGAACATGCCTGTTTTCTGCTGCTCCAGAGACTAAGACACGGAGCAATGGATTCAAACGACAGGAAAAGTTAAAAACAACATTCAAATAAATTAAAAACAAACCAGAAACATGTTGAATGTTTTTCAAGGTAAAACAAGACCATTTAAAACTAGCAAAATCAGTTTTAGATCCTCTGTGCACATGCACAGATTGGAATAAATACTATCAGCCTCCAAAGGGTTTCACGGCCACCACTGGTGTCCGTGCCAAAGAGAGAGTATTCCACAAACGTGGGGGGCCACAGCAGAGAAAGTCCTCTCCCACATTCTCCCACAGCGTAATACCCCCACGGGTAGGATTTATCTGCAAGTATGAGATAACAGGTGTTCCCTGCTTACTTGGCAAAAACTAGAAATCATCAAAATGTGGAACTCAAACTTCTTTTTTAGCTTGCAAATTTTGGCCACAGGAAAATGTACATCACACGCTATATATCCCTTGCAAATGACACAAAAGCTAAATAACACAGCTGATTGAGAGAAAAAGCAGCACATGGTCACAGATGCACATGGAGGGTCACGGAAACATGACGGTCAAAACAGCAGAGCACACGTTGAATGTACGGGTTCTCGTTATAATTGAAAAGGACTTGAAAGAGTAAATCCTCAAAAGCATGCAACCAAAAAGCGAGGGATGCCTGTATCTACAGATCATGATCTGAGACCCCAGTGAAGTCATCCGATGAAGCTGATTGAAAGGGGAGTCAAAATATGTAGAGACAAAAGGGGGCTACTTTTCAAATAGAGGACTCCTAACCTAAAGAATTCCCTCCCACAAGGTGCAATGGCAGCCTCCATATGGAGACAGCTTTGAAAGGGGGAGGGAAAAGAAAGCTTGCGGAAGAAAGGAGATGCCTTAGTGGCTCCTAGTTGTGAGAGCTAAACACAGTCTCCTTTGTGAGAAACACAATGTTGGATGAGCTGGAACGGAGGGAAATTCTCAGTCAAACCATTGGGGTATCTACTTTAGTTTTGCCACTCTGACTGGCAGTATCTCTTCAGGGATTACCTAGAATATTAAAAGAGGCCATCTAGTCCAACCTGCTGCTATGCAAGGATATACAACTAAAGTGTTCCCAAGAGACGTCCATCCAGCCCTCTCTTTAAAGACCTCCAAAAAAAGTTCACTGTCTCTGAGGCCACTGTTGAACAATTTGGATAAAAGCATCTCTGGAGACACCAGCTGAAGGCCGGCCCTACCCATGGAGAGGGCAGAGCTTGGGAAAGGTACTTTTGGGAACTATAATTCTCACAATCCCCCATGCAACCTGGCCAGGAGCTGCACCCTAGTTGGTAGGTTCTTGGATTTGTATTTATTTATATATATTTTTACAAGATTTGAGGCAGAACGAGCCAACCATGTCAGAAAACAGCTTCTGGGTGTCACAACATAGTGTTTTGTGATTTAATCCGTTGCTGTATTTTAACTACCGAGATGGAACGAGAAGGGTTTGTGGGATTTTCTGACTTACATGCCAACAGAACTTGAGTTAGCAGATGCTTGTCAAAGTCAAGTTTCTTCATAATATTAGAACCCAATGGAGCAAGCCAAGCTAGCCAATGAATCATAGGAGTTGGAAGAGACCCTAGGGGCCATCCAGTCCAACCCCCTTCTGCCATGCAAGAGGACACAAGCAAAACACTCCTGACAGATGGCCATCCAGCCTCTGCTTAAAAACCTCCAAAGAAGGGGACTCCACCACATTCCGAAGCAGTGCATTCCGCTGTCGTTCTTACTGTCAGGAAGTTCTTCCTAACATTTAGGTGGAATCTCTTTTCCTGTAATTTGAATCTATTGCTCTGTGTCCTAGTCTCTGTGTCAGGATGTGCAGCCCCTCTCATAGCGTATCTGAATGCGTATTGAAACAAGTCAGTGTAGAAAAAATGCTAGAATTAGAATTCTACAAAGTATCAACTGTTAATTGTTGATTGCAGAAAGGTATCTGTTTGTAGCTTGCTCATCCATTCCAAGGTATCAGATGGTTAATTGCTTTATTGCTCATTGCTACAACATATCTGTTGGAGGGGGAGAAGATCAGAGCCGGTGAAAGCAAAAGTACCAAATGATGTTTTGGGCTCCTGAAATGTCCAAAGATAAGGGACAGGAAATATGACCCTGCCCCAAGGATGAAAGAAGGATGCAAGTCTGGGAAAGGTCGAAAGATGTGGAGTGATGTTAAATTTATGATCCTCTCAATCACGGCTTTGCACGCCAAAATTTGTATGTGAAAGTATAGAACATGTAAACTCCATGTATGCTCTAGTCTCAGCAACTTGGGAAGAAGTATGCTGTGTTGCTTGCTTTGCTACAAATGAACACTACTGTCTACCTCAGAGCGGATTGTGAGTTATCCAGCAGAAAACAAGCTTACCTCCATCTTCCATGACATCCTTTCAAATACTTAAATATGGCTATCATGTCCCTTCTGAACTTTCTCTTCTCCAGCTAAACATATGCAGCTCCCTAAGCCACTCCTCATAGGGCATCAGAGTTTCCAGGCCTTCTACCATTTTGGTCACCCTCCTCTGGACTCGTTCCAACTTGTTAATATCCTTCCCGAACTGTGGTGTCCAAAACAGGACACCATATTGCTCCATGTGAGATCTGACCAAAGCAGAATAGAGTGGTACTATTACTTTCCTTGACTTAGACACTGTACTCTTATAGATGCAGCCCATAATCACATTGGCTTTTTTAGCTGCCGCGTCACACAGCTGACTCGCATTCAGCTTGTGGTCTACTAAGACTCCTAGATCCCTTTCACATGTACTGTAGTCAAACCAGGTGTCACCCATCTTACATTGGTGCATTTCACTTTTCCTGCCCAAGAAAATAGCAAAGAATGACTGTTGAGGAAAGTCAGGGAGAAAAATGCAGAAGCAGAGTTACAAGTGAAGATTAAGTAAACCAAAATAATGATGATAGACAAATTAAAGTGGATGATGAAGACACTGAAATAGCTGAAGTCCTTCTACATCTTGGCTCACTCATGAGATCGGGAGAAAACTAGGATTTGGAAGGGCAGCTATGAAGGAACTACGTAAGATTCTCAAGCGTAAAGACAAACAACTGAATACAAAAGTCAGGATTGTCCATGCCATTGTATTTCAGATTTCTGTTAAAACTGACAAGAAGAAAACCAACTCCTTTGAAATGTGGTGCTAGAGGAGAGTTCTACAAATACCACAGACTGCCAAAAAGACCAAGAAGGAGCTTCAAGAACAAATCAAGCCTAATCTCTTCCTGGAACAGAAAACACAGCCGCCTCAGTTCAGTTGTCTCGGCTTCTCCGTTTAGCCATCTTGGCCTGGTGGCCCTGGCTCTGCAATTGAAGAATAGCCCCATTTGAAAACTGAGCTGATCCGGCAGGGCTCTTCTGGTGGGAATTCTTCCATGTCATGGGAAGACCTCAAAGAGTCTGACCACTGCAGAAGATCCAAGGAAACATGCTATGGGCAGTGTGTGTCCACACAAGGTCCTAGCTACCCAAACAAGAGTAAAACTTCAGAACAACTGTGGTGAAACCCTGTGTTGGATGGACCACACCACTTCAAACCACAGGTTGGGGGAAGTCACATCTTTCTATATTTCCCATATGAGAAGTCCCAGCAAGCAGAAAAATAATGAACCAGAAGAGGATCTGGCTCAGAACCTTCACTTCCTGACACATTAGGTTTGCATTTAGTGTTTTATTTGTAAAATGGAAGAATATTGTGAAATGGAATATTCCAGCAAAAGTCTAGAGACATGCGGCCATCTCTGCTGCCTGAGGACTGCATCTTTTGGAACTGTAGTTTACGCAAGGAACCAGACATTTTAGGGGGAAACAGCCTCATACAATGTGCCAGACTTTCATTTGCTGTTGCTCTTGTTGTTTTGCATGGTCTACGTTTTTAACTGGTTTTAATTTTACAATAGTTTATGCTTATGACAGTTTCGTTGCTCCTTCATTTTGGTATTGGGTGAATTTTTAACTATGTTTGTTTTAACTGTTGTTGGGTGCCTTGTATTCCAAACTGGGGAAAAGATGGAATATAAATAAACAAATTTAATTATTATTCTTATTATTTTCTGGTGGGATTTTGAACTATTCACAGAAGGGAATCATTGATAGAGCTCCACAAGCAGTTTCTCAACCAAACCAATTTCAATTTTGCTTTAACCTTAACATTTTAATTTTAAAATTGATTACCATTCTACCTCCCCCATTTTTTTCCAAAGAGCTTGAGACAAAATGCTTCACCCTCTCTCTATTCCATCGTGCAACCACCCTGCAAGGTAGATACAATCGGAACCGACTGTGCCTGACCCAAGTCAGCTTCACGGTTGAGTGGAAGCAATTGGAAACTGGGTTTCTAGTCCACTTTAGCGCCAATTAAAAGACTGGCAGGAGATGGGGGTGTGTGTGTGTGTGTGTGTATTTCAGAGTGGGCACAATTTTTCACTTATTGATTGATTTTGCTGTGTATTCTGGACCATTTGCAAGAAGGAGGGAAGGCACAGCCTGACTTCCAAAGCTCCGCCATAAAGTTTTAAGACTGGAAGGCAACCCATTTTGCCAGCTTGACCTTCCCATGCTGCTACAACCCTATATTTTCCTTAACTAAAAAAGAACCAGAAAACCATTCTCCCTTGAACATCAAAACATGGCTCACACAAACCAGAAGGAAAGCATTCTCCCTCCTTCTCATCCTTAACATCGCTGCAAAGGGCTGAAGCCACATCCTAAGTCACGGTGCAGCTCTTTCTGACAAACCACTGCAACCCCCTCCCTCCACCGAAAGATTTCAAAATCTCTGATTTCTGCTCTCTAAAAAGCAAATTTTAAAAAAGGCACACGGTTGGTTTATGGCTGTCCATTGCCTGCTGAATTTCTAGTCCTATTGGATCATGAAAGGATTCAAGTTTTTAAGGAAAACAACAAACAGAGATAACTGGATGGATCCGGACAGAGGATGGATGGATGGATGGATGGATGGATGGATGGATGGATGGATGGATGGCCTTTGTTGATACTGATGGAGCCTGAAGCCAGAAAACCACAACATCCTTGTATATATTCTTCTCCCCCTTTACCTACCCACATCATTTTAAAAACCTGGTTCGGTTCTGGCTGAAATCACCACAATCTTTCTCTAGACCTAAAGCACTTCCTTAGGGGGCTGGGTTTGTTAATATTTGTTTTTAAAGCAAGTATTCAGAGAGGGATCTTTCCGTGCAAACACACACACGCCCCATCTTTCTCTCAACCTCTCTCCTCGGCTTCCGCTCCCTTCTCCCCATTGCAGTCTGGGGTGGAAAATGCTGCAGATAACTCCGAAAAGCCACCCTTATTTCCTGCCTCTCTGAGTTGAGAAATAAACCATTTTCGAACAGGAAACTCCACCGCGCTCCGATTTCTCCTCCAGCCTCTTCCAGGTCTTGCGAGAATTATTTCATGCCCGCGTTTTTCCCCCCAAGTAGAAGAAATATTTATATATCAATAAATGGCACATATCTGGGGCCAGGCTGTGACTGCGGCTTTGCCTTCCACCCAGGTCCTTTTCTTTTTCTTTTTTCATTCATTTTTCCCCACTCTGAATGAGCCAGGAGAGGGAACGGCGGAAGAAAAGAGAGAAAAATCGAAGCGCAAAGAGAGGAAAGAACCATCGCGGGAGAGCTCCGGAGCTCGCAAACCGTTATTTCTCCCCAGGCGAAGGAGAGCTCGGAAAAAGGATCCTTTCTGGGGAGGGGTTAACTTTCTCGCACCATTTTCAAAAGGAGAATCGGGGCTCCCCGGCGGATTTCCCCCATGCACAAAAGGAACACACATTTCCTCCCAGGCGCACGGACAAACGCAATTTTGCTCCCCCCTCGGGCCGCCCAGCCGGGCAAAAAACAGCCCCCACCCCCAGAGGCTGCGCGCCGTGCCTCGCACGCACATGCACGCGCGCACACGCGCCCCTCCTCGACCTCTCCCCCTCCCCAAGCCCCTGGCCACTTACCCACAGCTCTGCCCCCCAGCTCATGGTTCCGGGCGCTCCAGCCGGGGGCGGGGGGCGGCGGCAACGGGGGCGAGGAGGAGCGCGGCCTCCCAGGCGGCGGGGAGCCCGGCGGGGGTGTCCTTCAAGGCTCCGGGCTCCAGGCCCCCTGCGTCTTCCCTTGCCACCCCGAGAAAGCGGCCAGCAGCCCTCCAAAGTGCTTGCAAAGAAGGCGCACAGGTTTGCCAAGGAAAACCGACCGGGGAGTCTTCGACCTCTCTTGTTTAAGGATTCCTCGGCTTTTTTCTCTGCTTCTGAGGCCCCCCCGGGGTTGCTTTCGTCCTCCTCCTCCTCCTCCTCCTCTTCGTGGCTCTGGCGGATTTACCCCCTCATTGCTGCTTCCTCCGAGGGGAAAAAATGGCCAAAGCTGCAAGACCAGAATCAGGCAGAGGGAGGGAGGACTTGACAGCTGGGGAGGGGGGAGTCGCCTGTGCGCGTGCGTGCGCCTGAAGGCTAGAGAGTGTGTGTGTAAAAGGGGGGGGGTGTCGTGGGAGGGAACAGTGCGCACGCGCAGGAGACGCACCGATGCTCTCCAACCCTCTTCCAAGGCTGAGAGCCAAACAATGCGCAGGAGCATCAGATGCTATGCAAGCATTTGGAGTGGGTGGGTGGGAGGGAGGGAGGGTGAGAGCGGGGCGGCATCACACCAGGCTCATCTTCTCAGGGCTTGGATTTGCACAGATGTATATCCCCGGAAGGCAAAGCAATGTTGTTGTTGTTGCAAGATTGCAAACACACACACACACACACACACACACACACGAGGGTCCATGCGCCGCCGCCGCCGCCGCCACTACTGCTACTACTACGCTACTAGGATTACGACTACTAGCAGGGACCATGACATCATCTCCCTCCCCGCAGGATTCCCCTTTTCCCTCTGAATTTAACTGCAACCGGTGCAGCAGCAGTTGGAGAGGTGGGGATTTTGCCTAGCAACTGGATATCTGTATATATGTGTGTGTGTGTGTACACACACACACACACACACACACACACCTACATACATACAGGGAACAGTTGGTCTTAACTGTGATTCAAATATTTGGGGTCACATGCTCCTAAGAAGCATTTTTTTAAAAAATCAAGTTTTATTCTTATTCTTATTACAGTCATCCCTCCCCATTTGTGGGTTTCACTTTTGTGGATCTGAATATTCACGGATTCTTTGCTGTCCCCTCTGCTGCCTCCCTGGGCCATTTTTAATAAGGACCGCAAGCCTCGTGAGGCTGAGAAACTGCAAACGAGGCTCATAAGTCCCTATTTAAAAATGGTGGGGGGCAGCCGCGGAGGGGGCCGTAAGCCCCACCAGCCCCCCACTTCCGCCTTGGGAAGGAACCCCGGTGCCTCAAAGGAATCCATAGTGGGTTGAATAAGGGGATCATACTTTCTTGTGTGTTTTAAATGCGGTTTGGGAGGGCCTAGAGTTATGCCCCATTTTCCCACTTTCACGGGGATCGTGTGCCCCTAACCCTAGCGAATGGGGAGGGAGCGTTATTATTATTCTCGGTGCTTCTTAACCTGGGGTCTGGGGAGAGATGGCGGTCCATAGAACCATCATAGGGAGTCTGCAAAGCCCAGCCGCTGGACACCGCCGGCAGCAATAGGGACGTGGCGGTGGGGCGTGGTGGGTGCTGAGAGCGTTCCCTCGTTTGCAAACGGGGGCACAGTTTGAGCGCGCGCACACATACCCCCTCTGCCACATCCGTGACAAAAGGGACATGGGGTTAGGCATGTGCGCATGTCCAAACTATGACTCTAGAAACCATTTAGCCGTGGAAACCCGCTGGGTGACCTCAAGCAAGTCACATTCTCTCAGCCTCAGGAGAAGGCAAAGGCAACAAATCTTGCCAAGAAAGCCCCAATGGTAGGTTGGCCATAGGGTCGCCGTGAATCAATTTTCAAAGGGGAGAGACCTGATGGCTAGAAAGAACCTCCCCATCGGTGGAACTTTGTTGTTCTGCACCTTCAAGTCGCTTCTGACTTACAGCAAACCTAAGGTGATCCTATCATAGGGGTTTTGGGCAAGATTTGTTCGGAGGCGTTTTGCCCTCGCCTTCCTCCGAGGCTGAGAGAATGTGACTGGCCCAAGGTCACCCGGTGTCTGAGCAGGGATTTGAATGCTAGTCTCCAGAAACTTTTAATAAATAAATAAATATTTGAAAATTTAAACAAATATTTGACTATGTAAATCTAAATTTAAATATTTAAATCCTGAGTTAAGTCTTGGGGGTCTCTGGCAAAAAAACTGTATTTACAAGGGGTCCCTGGTAAAGAAAATATTAAGATCTACTGCTCTAGGTCTGTCCACTTGGGACTTACTTCTGAGTAGACCTGCATAACATTACACTTCTAGATCTGTCAGTGGAACTGTGTTTTTTCTGGCATTATTAGAAAGAAATTGCTATGCCTTTATCCTCCACATCCTCCTATCTCTCTCAGATTATTCTTTTAAATAATAATAAAAAGTATTGTGGCGGATTAATGGATGAATCATGGCCTAACTTATCACAGCAAAACACAAGAAGGACAGATTCCAAAGAAAACAGGAAAATGGTAAAGGACTGATTGAGAAACGGAAAAGCAAATAACGAACAGTGAAATGATAAGTGCTGTGCAGAGTATAAACTAAACAAGTTCAAAAATATATATATATAAATACAGAAAGAATAATACCAAAAAGCAACAAACATGTAATAGGAAAATGAATATGGTGTGCTCACAAATACACCAGCTTACAAAGATGGAAATGCACATGGAGTCATTATATAAATAGTTTGGAAAAAATGTTACTGCAAGCAGTCTAAAAATATAAAGATGCAGATAAGCAATATGAAAATATAAAATGGTAAACAGAGCTGGGCAACCTGAGGCATAAATAATCTAGCACTCACAGAGATTGAATGCTAGAGCTGCAAGAGACCTCAAGAGGCATCCAGTCCAACCCCATTCTGCCATGCAGGAAGACACCATCAAAGCCCTCCCTTTGACAAATGACCATCCAGCTTCTGCTTAAAAACCTCCAGAGAAGGAGATTCAACCTCACTCCAAGGCAGCAGCTCATTCCTTCTTACCATCAGGAAGTTCTTCCTAACGTTTATATGGAATCTCTTTTTTCCTGAAATTTGAAGCCATTGCTCCACATCCTAGTTTCTGGAACAGCAGAAAACAGGCTTGCCCCATCTTCTGTCTGACATCCTTTCCAAGATTTAAAACATGGCTATCGTATCACCTCTTAACTTTCTCTTTGGAGACTTTGGAGAATTTTTTGGACTACAGTTGTCAGACTCTTCAAGCCAACAGAATTACTAGACAACTCAGACAGGAGTTTATTTCTCTATTTCTTTTTTCTTTTCATTTTTTTTCTGTCTTCAGCTCCCAGCATTGCCCCAGGCAGCACAGCTACCAAGTGGCCATCTTGCCAGTTTCTATATTGCCAATGGCTTGCCAATGTCAGTAGTGCCCTTGCTTTCCCCAAAGTCTGACGCCTTCCATAAGTTTTGGACCGGATTGCCCATCATCTCCAACCGGCATGGTCATGTGACCTGGTGGACAATGGGAGTCATTGTCCACCACATGTAGAGGACACCGGGCTGGCAAAAGCTGTAGTAGACAATGGTGTGTGTTATTTAGAGATTGCACATAATTGGAAAGGTTTGAATGCCCTGTCACTTCCTTGGTGGGTGGGTAGAGTCCAGAACAACATACTGGTGGAGAAATTAACTGGAGAGAGAGAAAGAAAGAAAGAAAGAAAGAAAGAAAGAAAGAAAGAAAGAAAGAAAGAAAGAAAGGTTACTAGAGATAACCAAGAACACTCTAAGTTCTCTGAGATTTGTTACAAGTTTATCAGTTATGCAAACGAGAATGCCAGTTTTCTCTCTCTTCCTTCCTCAAATGTTGGGTTTTTTTAAAGATTCTTGTTGGTGTTGTGTGCCTTCAAGATCCTTCCAACTTAGGGCAACCCTAAGGCAAATCTATCACGGGATTTTCTGAGGCTGAGAGTGTGTGATATGCCCAAGATTGGGTTTCCATGGCTGAGTGGGGAATTGAACCCTGCTCTCCAGAATCATAGCCCGATACTCAAACCGCAGCACCACCCTGGTTCTCAAGCAGATAAATAGTACAGCCACCGGCATATTTCATCATACAACCTGGATAGATTCTTTGTTATTGTTATGCGGCTTCAAGTTGTTTCTGACTTAACGGTGACCCTAAGGTGAACCTATCCATGGGGTTTTCTGGGGGCTGACAGTGTGTGACACACCCAAGGTCACCCAGTAGGTTTGCATGGCCAAGCGAGGCAATGAACCCTGGTCTCCAGCTCTGTAGCCAAGTGCTGAAAGCACTATTCCACACTGGCTTAATAGCCTTACATTATTTTTTCTGTGTTGTTATGTCCACCTTTTATCCTCCCTTATCGGTGCTTAAGAAGAGAGGATTCTGGCGTCGGTGTTGCTGTTCCCAAACAGATCTAGGTGTCTATACACAGTGAGTCTTGGGCACCGAGGTTGTACTGGCCACTGCGGGTAACACTGCTTTAGGATGTAAATCATAATTTCCCTCTGCTAGGAACCAGCAAATAAATAAATGTGTGTGTGTGTGTGTGTGTGTGTGTGTGTGTGTCTAGGACAGAACTGTTTCTTGCTCCACAGTGGTGGAAAAATTTTGTCCCTTCCAAAAATGAAAATTCAAGCGTGAATTACAAGCTCAAAATAATATTCATGGGTTTTCTGGGGAAACACACACCAGAACAGGAAGTAGATCATGTGAACTAGATAACAAATGCCTCCAATGTTGCTTTTCTAAATCAGATGAAGTTGAGATTGCCAAATGACCAGGGGGAAACAAATGGCCTAGGGGCTCCTCTTGCACCTTTGAACAGCAGCCTGGGGTCTCTGGACAAGCAGATCTCTGCTTAGGTATTCTAGTACAATGGAGAGTTTAAAAAAATATTTATTTATGTGTATATTTATATATATGTATGTATGTATCACCAGGATCATTGCTAATGCAAGAACAGAAGACAGCTGTTAAAGGAAGAGCTGGAAAACTGAAAAGTTGTTAAGCCTAAAAGGATCAGAATGAATTTGTCATTAAAATAAAGGAGAGCTTGCTCATTCTCAATTCAGGCTCATCCATGGTGAGAATTGCAAAGGATTTTTTTAGTATTATTATTTTTTATGGGCAATGTAATCTTCGCCTGTCCAGTAAACAGCCTGACAAATGGACATTTATGGACTTTTCTTTCCTGGCATGGATATAAAGTGACAGGGAAAACTTCCGCTTCCTATGTTTTTTTCCATACCAGGTGGCTCAATTTACCAGAAAAAAAAAATTACCTCCTACCCCGTGTCTTTCTGTGCAGAAATAGAGATACATCTTTCACAAGCAGACGGGTGTGGTATTAACAACCAGGAGGGCTGCCGGCCTCAGAGTCTGGCCCTGAGTCTCCAGTTTTCATGGGCCACCTCCATCTCCACCGCACTCCCAGGCAGCAGCCTATTCCACTGTTGAATCCATCGGGAACTTCTTCCTAATGTTTAGGTGGAATCTCTCTTCCTGAAGTTCAAAGCCATTGCTCCGTGTCCTAGTCTTTGGAGCAGCAGAAAGGTGCTCCACCTTCCATATGATATCCCTTCAAATATTTAAGCATGGTTATCATGTCACCTGTTAGCCTTCTCTTCTCCAGGCTAAACATCCTCATCTCCCTAAGCTGCTCCTCAGAGAGCTTCATGGTTTCCAGGCCTTCTACCATTTTAGTTACCCTCCTCTGGACAGCTTCCAGCTTGTCCATATCCTTGAACTGTAGTGCCCAGAAATGGACACAGGATTCCATGTGAGGTCTGACCAAAGCAAAATAGAGTGGTACTGTTACTTCCCTCGACCTAGACACTATGCCTCAATTGATGCAGCCCAGAATCGCATTGGCTTTTTTAGCTGCCGCATCACACTGTTGACTCACGTTCAGCCTGTGGTCTGCTAAGACTCCAAGATCTCTTTTCAGGTGTTCAAGCCAAGTGTCACCCATCCTATATCTGTTGTAATGTCACAGCAGCCCCCAAGTGAATGCAGACATTGTGAATCGATTCGATTTTGCACCCGCGTAATGCCATTGGCAAAGACATCCGCAGAATGCCCGCCAAGGCTGATTAATTTATGAGCTCTCCTTCATTACTTGATTAGCCAATCAATTAAATTTGCATATGGGCAAAAATAGCTCTGAAGCAAAAGCATTCTTCCCATTACATATTCATGGTTTAACAACCATAGTGGAATAGGTTAAGTCTGCCCTTGTCCTTTGGGTATTTTTCAAATTATTATTAAGATGAAGATTTCCATGATTTGCAATTTGTATGAATACTTGCATGAATACGCCTCCATCCATCTGCTGCTGGATTTTGCAGGGAGGGGATTGTTTCAGTCGGCAAACGACCACAGCCCAGAAACAGAAGACAAGCAAGCTGTACAGAAGTTGCAGGTTTCATCCGTAGCATTTCCAGTTCATGGATCTGGTAGCTGGTGATGGGAAGGACAATATCAAATATTAAATAAATATTAACTGAAGACAATATTAAAATCCCACAGAAACATCTGCCAAGGAAGACGAGCAGCAGTAAGCCAGACGGAGAAATAGTCTTGTCTTGATAGAAGGAAACTTTCTGTCTTAATTCCTTTTCAGATTAATTCACTTAACCACTAATCAATGCTGATTTAATAACTCCAACTCCAAAATGTGATGGTATTTGAATTTAAATTGATGTCTCTATATGGGCAACCTAAACCAGTCGACTGTATTCACATGACACCTAGTGGACATTTTAAGGATGAGCTCTTCCCCTGCAAGGAAAAAAGCATATCTGCATTTCAACTAATCGGAAGGAAGGAGAAGGTGAAAGTGACAGGAATGTATACCTCAGCTAACTAAAGCCATTCCTCCACTGGACTGTTATAGCGCTGTTATTCCCCTTCCAACATCCTATGGAATCCTGGGGTTTGCAGCTTAAACTCTCCGGCCTGAACTGTCTAGTCTAAACTGCAAACCCCAGGATTCCATAGGATGTTGGAAGGGGAATAATCGCGCTATGAGAGTGTAGTGCAGAAATGACCCTACTGGGTTGAGCGGAAGCTCCTTGGGCACCAGCGTGAGGAGCGATCCGAGCCCCGGGAGCAGGATTCCAGGAGAGCAGGATTTGCGTCCCCCCTTGGTCATGGAAGCCCATGGGGTGGCCTTGGGCTGTTTATTCATTTGTTTCATTTTTATACCGTCTTTCTGCCAAAGTGGGAGCCAAGGTGACTCCCAGAGGAAGGGCCCTTCTGCACTAGACTGTTACAGTGCTATTATTCCACTTTCAACCTCCTGTGGAATTCTGGGGTTTGGAGTTTCCTGAGGCCAAACAGCTCCCTGGGTGAGGATTCTAAAGGCCCCTCCCTAAACTACAAAGCCCAGGATTCCATAGGATGTTGAAAGTGGAATAATCACGCTATAAGTGTGTAGTGCGGCAGTGGCCTACCAGAGAGTGCGCGGGAACGGTGGGGAACAAAACGCGAGGCAAGAAGAGAGAGGGAAGCCTCCCTGCCGAAAGATTGTCCGGGGCAACTCTCAGCTGCCTTATTAAATTACCCACAATATTCTGCAAGGAACTTGAAGGAACAGAAATTCTAAAATATTTTTTCTAGTTCACCTGCAAAGGTCCTTTTCAAAGCATTTTGTAGAGTTGTTTTGAAAAGCAGTTTATGCTGTTTTTCCCCCAGTCCTACGTGGTTGCTACAATTTCTACAAAGCAAATCACAAATCCAATGAGTTGCAACAATTTTACCTTGCAAAATTAATAGTATCAAATCGTATAGCCCGGAGGCCTTGCCACAATGAGTTAAAAAAATAAGGAAAAAAAACCTTTCAAGATTCCAAGCTGTGGTTTCACATAAAGAAAGACACGTATAAAGTTGTCATGACTGGTGTGTAAGCTTTTTGCTTATAAAGTGAGCGCTGAATATTTTAAAGGATGTAAAACCGTCCTTTTAAAGGCTGGCAATAACTTTTTTTTTTTATCATCTCCAGTGATATATATTTATATCATATATTGCTTTTTCCCCAGCGAGTGATGTTTATCTCTAAGCAACGCTTCCAAACCAATGCAGACTTTAAAAACGTTCTCAGTTATAAAAATGTGAGCCCGGAACCTCCCGTAGGACCAATGGCTTGGTCACTTCTATCCTTTCATATCTCTAGGTCACCTTAGAGCCATGACGCGTACTTTTTCTTTTTCCGTACGGGAATTTCCGACTCCTTGTGCGGCTGCGCAGACTCCGCCCAGGCGGCCGTCCCTATCGCCGCCTGTGTCACGCTCCCCTTTCACCCCGGAAGTGGGCGTGGCCGGAGCGATGTTGATGCTGGAATGAACATGGCGGCGAGCGGGCTCGGCGGCGGGTCTTCCTCCTCCTCCTTTGGGCCCAAGGCGGCCTCGGTGACGGGGGCGGCCGTGGTGCTGGTGGCCGCCGCCCTGGCGCTGGGAAGCCCCGCGGAGGCCCGAGTCCATCACCTCACCCTCAAGGTAGGCCGGCGGGGAGGGCGGCGGGGCCCAGGGCCGCCGCCTGCCTTCCTCTCCCTGCTGTTCTTCGCCTCCCGCCTATGGCGACCCTGCGAAGGGGAGACCTCCGGCGGACCCCGGCGCCAGCAGCCCCGCTCGGGTCTTGCGGGCTCAGGGCCCCGGTCACCCCCTTGGTCCAGTCTGTCTTCCTCTTTGCCTCCTGCCTGCCACCTTCCCCGGCGTTATTATAGGAAGGGGGTTCCTCTGGACGATGGAGCCGGCCTGTTTTCTGCTGCTCTGGAGACCAGGACGCGGAGCAATGGCTTCAAACTCCGGGAAAAGAGATTCCACCTGAACCTTAGGAGTTACCAGTAAATGGAAGGAAGAATCACCATCGCACTTGTCTTGACTCAGTAGATATCGACAAGCTGGGAAGTGTCCAGAGGAGGGCGACCAAAATGGTGGAGGGTCTGGAAGCCGTGAAGCCCTCTGAGGAGTGTCTTAGGGAGCTGGGGATGTTTAGTCTGCAGAAGAGAAGGTTAAGAGGGGACATGAGAGCCATGTTTAAATAGTTGAAGGGGTGTCATGTCGAGGAGGGAGTGGGCTTGTTTTCTGCTGCTCCAGAGACTAGGACAAGGAGCAGTGGGTTCAAGCTGCGGGAAAGGAGATTCCACCTCAGGAGGTACTTCCTGATGGTCAGAGCTGTCCGGCCGTGGACTCTGCTGCTGCCTCCATGGAGTGTGTTGGAGTCTCCTCTTTCTTTGGAGGTTTTTAAGCAGAGGCTGGATGGCCATCTGTCCAAGGGGATGCTTTGATGGTGTCTTCCTGCATGGCAGAAGGGAGTTGGACTGGACGGCCCCTGGTGTCTCTTCCAACTCTAGGATTCTGTGATAATTTTTTTCTAATAAGTTCTGTCATGATGTGTCCAAAGTACAGCAGCCTGAGTTTAGTCATATTAGTTTCTGTGGAAAGTTTTGGCTCGATTTTCGCTAGGACTCGTCCATTAGGCTTTTTGGTAGTCCAGAACGTATGCAGCACACTCTTCCACCTTTGTTGTTCATTGTCATGAAGTTGGCTTTGACTTGTGTTGACCCTGTGAAGGAGAGAGGCCTCCAAGATCCCCCGTTACCTCCAACCCTGCTCAGGTCTTTTAAATTTCCTTGATTGAGCCCATTTCCACACTACATTGCTATAGTACTATTATTCCACTTTCAACATCTTGTGGAATCCTAGGGTTTCAATTGAATAATGTGTTATGGCCATAGCATAGAATCCTGGGGTTTGCAGTTGCAGGAGAGGCCTTTAGAATTCCCAGCCAGAGAGCTCTTTGGCCTCAAGAAACTACAAACCTCAAGATTCCACAGGAGGATGAAAGTGGAATAATAAAACACTGAAGTACAGAAATGGGCTGAGTCTCTCCACCTGTAATACTGTCTTCCACTTTTCCTGCTGCCTTCCATCTTACCAAGAATTGTCCTCTTTTTCTGGTGTCATCTCATGATATGTCCAGAATACGATAGCCTCAATGTTGGCATTTTGGCTTCTAGGGAAAGTTCAGGCTTGATTTGCTGTAGGATTCATTCATTTGTCTTTTTCATAGTTGATGATCTCTGTAGAACTCTTTTCCAGCTTTGTTGTTAATTGCTGTCAAGGTGGCTTTGACTTGTGGCAACTCCACGCATGAGAGATCTTGTGGCTGTGGCGTTTTCATTGCATCTTTCCATGTATCATGTGTCCTCTCCTCTTTTCCTACAACCTCTCATTTTTTTAATTGACATCAAGCCAGCTTCATCTTATGGCGACCCTTATGGTGTAGTGGTTTGAGCATTGGAAGATGACCAGGGTCCAATTCCCTGCTTGGACACGGAAACCCACTGGGTGATCTTGGGCTCACCGTGCGCTCCAGAAAGCCCTGTGATGGGTTCGCCTTAGGGTCCCCATAAGTCTGAAACAACCTCAAGGCATACAACAAAAACAAGTGAGAGAGATCTCAGACATCTTGCTATTAACAGCCCTGCTCAGATACCACCCTGGTTTTGTCATTGCATCTGTCTACCTGTAATGCGGTCTTCTTTTTTCCTACTGGTTGCTGTTTTACCAAGCAACTGTTGTCATTTCCAATGAGTCATGTTGTATCATGATAATGCTAAAGCTCGATAACCTCAGTTTGGTCATTTTGGCTTCTAGGAATGTTCAGGCTTGATTTACTCTCAGGCCATTTATTTGGCTTTTTGACAGTCCACTGTATCTGTACGAATCTCTTCCAGCACCACATTTCAGAAGAATCGATTCTTTTCCTCTCCATTTTCTTCACTGTCCAGCTTTTGCAACCATACCCAGAAATGGGTAATAGGATAACATGAATCATCTTGACGTTGGTATTGTCAATCATGTATTTTTACATGTACACTTTATATGCCTGTTGGACTGGGTGGCAGGACCCATCATTCCCAGAAAACCCTTTGGTTGGATGGAATTGTGGTCCCAAGAAAATGATTGGAGTAGTAGCCTAACACATCTGGAAGGCGGCAGGTTGGAGACGGCTTGTGCTTCCATGTTTGCACATTAACTGTGGGGGCCTTTTCATGCTACACAAAAATAACACTATGACTCCGCTTTAACTGTCATGACTACATCCTGTGGAACCCTGGGGTGAAGGATTAGAGTTCTGGCACAGAGTTCTAAGTGCCCCTTGCAAAACTGCAGATCCTAGGATTTCACAAGATGGAACCATGGCAGTGAAAATGATATCACAGTGGTCTATTGGTGCAATGTGAAAGGGCCCCAGAATATATTTGATTTTGTACTAAGTTCTAGTGCTTTATTTTATTGAACCTGCAAGGCCCTATGTAAGACAATAGCTGTGACCCTCTGCTGCTCCCTGTTTTAATCCTGCCTGCTAGTGCTAGAGAGATGCAAAACGGTAGTACAAAAATTGAGTTACTGAAGGAATCCTGGGTTAGAATAGCTAGCTCCAGGAAACACTGCAGTTTGACTTGGTCAGACACTGCCAGTCTGCAGTCCTATTTCACGTATGATGGATATTAGTATTGATCAGTAAATGGTCAGAAGCCTTTTGCACATAGATCCACTCACTGTTGTTAAATTATTATGACTTGGTAATGGTTGCTAACCGATTGCAAATCAACAGTAGATCCCACTCTGCCTTCTGCACAGATCTGATTCAGCCCTCTCTTAAGGCAGAGTGGCCACTGATTCACTGCCAAAGGAAAAAAATGTATTGAGGGCAAGTGTGGTGTAGTGGTTTGAACACTGGACTGCGGAGACCATGCTTCAAATCCCTACTCAGCCATAGAAACACATTGGGTGACCTTGGGCAAGTTCACACTCTCTCAGCCTCAGAGGAAAGCAAAGGCAACCTCCCCTAACAAATCTTGCCGAGAAAACCCTGTGATAGGATCAGCTTAGAGTTGCTGTAAGAAAGAAACATCTTGTAGGCACACAAGAACAAATTACTGGGAAAGAAGGCTCACATCTACATAAATTAATTTAGACGTATAGCTGCAAAAGTGAAATACTGTACCCAGTGCTTCTGAGTCTTTGGTCCAGATGTTTTGGACTTAAATTCCCAGAAGTCCCAGTCAGCACGGTCAGTGGTTGGAAATTGTGGAAGTTGAAGTTATGAACATCTTGGAGACCAAAGTCTGAGAACAGTTGCTTCGCCATCGTCTTGGAGAAGATTGTGACCAAGTGGGCTATGAGCTATCTTCTCACTCTGATTTCTAGATCCTTTTGATGGGCAACTTTGGCATCTGGGTTTTCTGAACTTGGCCAGGCAAGGATTATTCAACATATTTGTTAGAATTAAGATGGTGCTTTTCACAAGATTTGTTGTTTTCCCCTTCTTGGGATTGTTTAGCTTGTGCCACAAATGGTAATATTTAGTAACATGTTTCCTAACGTTAAAAGGTATGTTCTTCAGGCAAAGATTTGACCAGAGCATTAACACATGTGAGGCTATTTTAAGAAAAAAGTGGCTTTAAAACATTCTTTTAATACAAGAAAAGTGAACAATCATATTGACTTGTTACTGGGTAGGATTTGTTAATATAATCCAGTTTATCTTTGAAGCTTCTCTAGGAGAGGATGGGGGAAGTAAAGCAAATAGGAAAGAGCAAAACTGGCCATAGTTTATGACCTCCCATTCCTTTAAGTAGATTTCTACCTTCTCCTTCCCTGCTTTACTTTTATCATTGGAAGTACGATGCTCTCTCTGCACAGTTCTTTAGTAGTCTTCTCAAACTGTGGTGTTGATAATGCACAAAAGTTATTGGCTTGCTGGGGGTTGGGAGAAGATGGGGTTCAGCATTTCTGTGCTGGGAACAGAAAAGGGGCTTAACACCCCATCTTTCCTCTGCTTAGTCACTCACTTACGTGTTCTTCTTTGCCTACTGCTTCTACCAGACGAATACCTAAATGTAAAGCTGCTCTAAATGCAGGTTGTTAAAAATTTAAAACAAAATAACGCTGTTTGTTTAGCGAAGTGTCTAGCAGCTCTAAATGCTGGATTCTCTTTAGGAACTCTAGAACAACAAAGCTTCAATATTTTCAGTAAAAACAATCCATACAGATTAGCGTGACAAAGAGGAACCAAATTACATGTTTAAAAAGCAGACTTTGCCAATAACAACCAAAACACAACTGTGAAAACAAGGTTTCCTGTAAATCAAAAAGCAGCATGCACACAAGCAGGGTCACGTAACTCTTCCTAAAAAGCGAAGCTTTGTCCTGACTTTAAGCATACAGTGTTGGGGAGTTTGCAGACCTCCTGGTGTGTTTTACAAAGTTGGCACCACCATTGCTTTAAAAAGTAAAAAACTTCTCCGATAGATGTCCACCATATCTCTCTGAAATCTCACAGATGAAAACTGAATGTGTTTTGCAGTGCAACATCAGAGTCTAGTCCAAATGGCAAAAGTTGTCGATGAGAAAGTACAAACAAGGGAGGAGAAGCGGCAGCCATTTGCTTTTGCTTTTACTTTTGCCCCAGCAGCTTGGGGAAGAAGGCAGGATTCTACCTCTTCTCCCCACTGCTGAGTTAATGGAGTGCAAACTACTTTTGCACTTTGAACTCAGTTTGCAGCAACTGAAGTAAAATGAACACAAAGGAGGGAAATGGGAAGAGGACAGAGAAATTCGGACGTTTTAAAAGCAGCTGAAATGCCAGAGGGTTAATCAGGACTGTTCTTACCAAATTGGGACTTGGAGGGTACAGTCCACGTATTTTTTAACATAGGTATGCATGGTAAGCCCTATATGAACAAATTTTTGAGGAGACATATCCTGTGGCCCCTCCCTAAACTGCAAACCCCAGGATTCCATAGGATGCTGAAAGTGGAGTGATAGCGCTATAACAGTCTAGTGCAGAAATGGCCAATGTCTTCTCTTCAGCTCTCAGTTAAGACAGGACAAGAAAAAATGTTTGCTCATTCCAGGCTCATAATTAAGCTGGTTGCTGAATATTTTTACCAGGTCTTTTCCTCTTGACTAAGGACCATTAAATTCTGTTTGAACTTCCTGAAGTGGAAAGGCGCAGCCAGAAGTTTGTTTCCTGTTCGTTTCTCTGCTCCAGACTTGGCTTGCTATTGCTAAATTTTTTTAAGAGGAAAACAACTAGTGACCAAAACTGTACAACTTTTATTCTATACACTTGTGTACAGTTTTTGCTGCAAAGGTCAAAGTTAAAAGCATTATTGTGTGCAGTAATTGGGTCCTTGCGCCTTTTAACTTTCCCAGCATTGGCCTTCCACCATCCTGTTCTTCATGTTACATTGAGACAGTGGGAACTACTGCAGTGCCTGTCGCTGGTGTAAAAGATGTTCTGGGTTTTGTCTGGCCACTGGGTTCCCCAGAAATGCTACATAAACCACTGAGAGAGATGCTGTCCCATCTAATTTCTTTTTCCATTTTCAATGACTTTATTGTACTAGCCATGACAAATATATTAAAAATACATGAAAATCAGCCCTCCCCATTTGTAGGTTTCACTTTTGCAGATTTGATTGTTCACAGATTATTTGCTGTCACCTCTGCTGCCTCACTAGGCCATTTTTAATAGGGACTGCGAGCCTTGGGAGACTGAGAAACTGCAAACAAGGCATGTAAGTCCCCCTTAAGAACGATGTGGGGCAGCCATGGAGGCAGCTGTAAGCCCCACCAGCCGTGCCACTTCTGCCTTGGGAAGGAACCCTGGTTTCTCAGAGGAATCCATGGTGGGTTGAATAGGGTGATCATACTTTTTTGTGTGTTGAATATGGTTTGGGAGGCCTCAAGTTAGTTACTCACGGTTTTTCCTCTTTCACAGGGGTCCTGTGCCCCTAACCCTAGCGACTGTGGAGGGAGGACGATATATCAAACAGCCACCACGGTTTGACCAGAACTGTGGGAAGCTAGTCTCAAATTCCTGCTCAGTCATAAAAAAAACCCTGGATGACCTTAGGCAAGTCCCTCTGTCTCAGCCTCAGAGGAGGGCAAGGGCAAACCGCCCACTGAAAAAATCTTGCCAGAAAAAAAAAACTGTGATAGGTTTGTCTTAGGGTTGCCATGAGTCAGAAGTGACTTGAAGGCAGACAGCAAAAAAAGTGCCGTTGGATGGGGGACGTTCTTTCCAGCCACCGTGTCTCTCCCCTTTGAAAACTGACTTATGGTGGCCCTAAGGCAAACCTGCCGTGGGGGTTTTCCTGGCGAGATCTGTTGCCTTTGCTTTTACCTGAAGCTGAGAGAATGTGACTTGCCCAAGATCACCCAGTGGGTTTCTGTGGCCAAGTGGGGACTTGAATTCTGGTCTCCAGGGTGCCGGCCCAAGACCCAAACTTCTGTACCCCGCTGGCTCACAATGGCTGCCATTACAAAACCATAAACAAGTCCATCTCTTACACTTGTTGACTGCTGAAAAGAAGAAGTCATCGTAAAATGATGCCACAGGATATCTGGGCAATTGCAAATCTCCCAATAAAACAGGTTTTAGCTGTCACACGTTTTACAGCCAGCGTGCTGTAGTGCTTTGAGAGTTGGACAAGAACTCTGGGAGACCAAGGTTTGAATTCTCACTTAGCCCTGAAAACCCAGTGGGTAACCTTAGGAAGTCACACTCTCTCAGCCTCAGAGGAGGACAGTGGCTAACATTCTCTCGGCAAATCTTGCTAGGAAATTCCCATGTTAGAGTCACCATAAGTCAGAGTCAGCTTGAAGTCACGTAACAAGAAGTCACATGTTGCAGACTGAACTGCGGTGTCAGCGTTCTGCCTTGGCTTCTTGTTCTCTTCCGTTCAAGACTGAGTCTTGATATTGCTAAACTCAAAAGCTAGTTTATTTTTTCTGTGCTCTCTTAACCTTCATCTGTACACACTTTAAAAAGAAAACTTCTACTGACTGCCTTAATTGGGAGGTATTTTTGATTATCCCAGTGTGGTTTTATATTTTATCTCCATTATCTCTTAATTTAAAGAACCTTCGGGTTTGTTTAAATATTTGTATTACAAGCAAGAGGCAAGCAAAGGTTATACGTTACTAGCTGAGATGGGGTTTTGATTGGAAATTTGCCAGCTTACACCAGATGGGAACCTGATCCCGGCCGTGACTGTCCTATAAGAAAGTCCCGCTGAACCCAGTGGGCATGTTCCCATGTAAGTACACAGAAGACTGCAGCTGTAATACCCCAGTTTATCATTGCAACCAGCAGTACTTGACAAAAAGTGGAAATAAATGTCTCAAACCAGGCTGTCAGTTGGTTTATTGTTGAATTTGTTTTAGCTCTAGTTTATTGCCTTACATACCTGATTTCAGATCTGCTGGAAAGAAAATGTTGACCAAACTTATTGTTGCTGTTAAACCCACAAAACTGTTAGAAAGCTGCTGTTAACCTTTTTTTTTTTTTGAAAAAAAACCCTTATTGTAATAATTATTTCAGGAAGTGGCATTTTGATCTCTGTGATATTTTAGTTTAAGAAGGTGATCTGATCATACAGTTTATTTCTTCAGGCATCCTTAAGTGAAGGAAAATGTTCCATTTGGCTGGCAACCGTCAGAGAAAGAATTGGCTCTGACCTGAGACAGAAGCTCACGCTTTCAGAAAAATATTTTCCGATGCCCACACCATGCCTAGCTGACAAGCGGCTCTTTATCACTGTAGTGGAGTTGTGTTGTGAGACTTTCAGCAGCAGTTGCAAACTTGCTTCTAACCAAGAACTACATGAGTGCAGCTTAAGATAAGGGTATGCGTGGCTTTATATTCTTTTTCTAAGTGGCATAGTAGTTTTGGAACAGTGTTCACAGTGCGGTCCAGTGCTCAGGGCATTGTAAAGCTTCCCGCTACCAGTTTTCATTTTCCATTTTTGTTTCACCCGTGTGCAGTTTGGCCACAGGTGTTGTTGTGCATTCAAGTTATTTCTGATTTATGACAACCCTATCACAGGGTTTTCTTGGCAAGATTTGTTCAAAGGAGGTATGCCACCGTACTTGCGCCCATTGGGTGCAGATGTTTCTGGCAGCCGTTGGCTCCGAGACCAGCACTAGTCCAGGGGCCACAGCTTTGGGCAGCCCTGCTTTAGGCTGAAAGAGCTGGAGGGTGGCCTGTTAGGAGGCTGAGTGTGCTGTGTTAGATTTGTGTGTAATTTGTGGTTCATGTTCTGGTTGCTCAAGGGAGAACTCTAGACATGTGTCATTAATCAAGAACGTGGAGTAAATGTATGTGCTCTGATGCTGGAAAGTATACTGTTTTATCTCTTTTTTTTTCTGCCATCATTGACCAAGGGGTTTCCTCTTCCCTGTTTTGCCCATTTCCCTCACTTACCTTTGGGTCGATCATATTAAGAATTGCAGAAGACTTTATGACTGAAACTGAAAGTGTAAAATGACGAGTTGTATGAATATTTTTACCTACATTGTCAGTACAATTGGCCCTCCACATATGTGAGTTTAAGTTTCACAGATTTGATTATTTGGTGAGTTTCTCCAACCCCTGTCCCCCTGCCTTAAGTCTTCTTTTCTGGGGGAACCTTCCTTCTTGGTGGCTCCGATCAGGC
The DNA here is from genome assembly GCA_030412105.1 of Cyclura pinguis. Taxonomy (NCBI): domain Eukaryota; kingdom Metazoa; phylum Chordata; class Lepidosauria; order Squamata; family Iguanidae; genus Cyclura; species Cyclura pinguis. Next base: position 15,740,562 of record CM059613.1, on the reverse strand, counting down.
CATGGAGCCCTTTAAAAACCCACCTCTGGTCCTTCTTCTCCACCGGCTGCTGCCTGGCTTTTAAGTGTTGAATTAAGCCTTGAGGATCTGTGGCAACAAAAGGTATTTAAAAGGGGTCCATGGTAAAGAAGTGGTTAAGAACTACTGGCATAAATCATTCAAGGTCTTGGCAGGTCTTCATTCAAGTACAAACCAGGGCATTTCCATCCAGCAGTCTTGAGAGCAACGAAATTCTTATATTTTTCAGTCCTTTCCTCCAGACAGAGGCTGAAATGTTTGTGAAAATACTAGATAATCTAGGTAATCATATGCATTTTTTTTCAAAAAACCCACTTCAGTGCAGTAGTTACACGTCAGTATGTATCCTAAAAATATAAAAATGCTTTTTCGCCTTTATCCACAGCCTAATGCGGAAGTGCAATGGTTCTGTTAATATTAATGGGCCGTCTGTACTGATTTCCACATTTCGTCTCTCCTCAGTAGGGGTATCTTAAGTCAAGGCTACAGTCTGGCATGAATGAGTATTAGCAAGCATTTTAGAAACATTTTTATCAAGTGTTTATAAATGAGTAACATACCACATGCTGGGCATTTTGTCAACCAGCTGGGCAACTGCTTGTAGCTGGGTGTGGATGGGAACATCTCACCATAATGTACTTCTTGTGCAAGTCAGATTGCCATCTGAATGAACAGTTTCCTGTCTTCCTTTGCTGGCTCAGGCAGGGACTTGTGAATTCCTCTGTGTGTGTGTGCGTGCGTGCGTGTGTGTGTGTGTGTGTGTGTGTGTAAAGCATGATTGGTTTTATATTTTAAAGGGATTAGGAATTATTATAGGCAAACCTTCCTTCGTCAAGATTCTGAATCCCATATTGCTTTGTCAGGGTCAACTTGGAGATCACCAAAATATGCCGTGAAACTCACAGGCTTCCAACATGACCTCTTGGTTGTTGCATAGATGGAATACGGCAGCGTGAAGCCGTGTGTGCCCCCTTGAGTTCCTTGGAGGAAGAGGAGGATAGGAATAATAATGGCCTGAAAGCGTGAGCAGAAGAAGGTGGATCTAGAATTCTTGTAGATCTGGGTAGTTCAAACTAAGGCTCTCTAACTCCCAACTGTTTAAGAGCTACAGTGACACAATGGCTCCTGTTTTCCCCTAGTTGTGTTGCTTGGTTGTGCCTTCAGGTCATTTCTGACTCGTGATCCGTCACAAAATTTTCCTGGCAGGATTTCTTCAGTGGAGTTTTGCTCTTGTCTTCCTCTGAGACCGAGAGGATGTGACTTGCTCAAGGTTCACCCAGTGGGTTTCCATGGCTGAGTGGAGATTTGAACGCAAGTCTCCCAGAGTGCTAGTCTAACCTTCAAACTACTGTGCCATACCTGCTGTCTTTTATATCCTGGGGAAATAAGGAAAGTTGGGATAAGTGGGTAGCCACGAGCAGATTTTTCTGTAGAAGGGCCAGTTCTGGTCCTCAGAACAATTTCCTAAGTTCAGGATACTTTAATGCTAAGTGTGTGTCTTTTGTACCATGTTCTGGTTGTTGGATCTCAGTGTTTTGTCAGAAAAAAAAAAAGGCAAAGTGTACCCTTAATGCTTGAGTCTACGTGAGAAGATCCAGGAGAATGTAGCTGGAATCTGCTAAGTAAATAGCTGATGGAAAGCGAAGCGCTGCAAACAGACATTTTTGCCCTGATTAGCCAGATGGCTCTCCTTCAGGCGTCTCTTGCATGACCTCTCCTGTTTCATCTTTCAGATGTATTTTAAGGCCGGGTCTCAAAATGTGTGCACTGGTAGTGGTGGCTGGAAGCTTGTACATTCCAAAGTCTCCTTGTTCAGAATTTGTGTTATGGGGAATGGACACAGGCGTGGCTGCGTGGGTGTCTGTGTGCCGCCAGGTTGCTTGTCAACTTTGTTTGGCCCCACAAATTTTGCAGGGCTTTGTTTGGCGGGGAATATTCAGAGGTGGTTTTGCCAGTTCCTTCCCCTGAAATGTCACCTACCGCACCTAGTATTGGTTGGCGGGTTCCCATCGACGTACTGAGCTGACCCTGCTTAGCTTTTAAGAACAGACAGGATTTAGTGCCCTCCAGGCATGTAGGTCCTAAGCATATGTTCACACCATGGAGTACCAGCTACGACCATCCCAAGGAATAGAATGATATTCATCAGTAGAGTTGTCCTCCCTCTTGAAGGATCTGCTCCAAAAGTGGGGAAAGTTCTACTGTACAGTAGAGATCCGCTCTTGTAAGACTGGATTTTGGCTGTGCTTTTGCATGCCACAGCTCTTCCTCCGAAGGAATCGTGCAGCAAAGAAAGGGGTCAGCCTCAAGCCTGTGCTTGAATTAGGAGGAGGAACGGGGGGGCAGTTTATAAGCCCCCTTATGGTCTTCTTCATCTTGGAGAGGAGAGAAAAAAGGCACCCTGGTGTATTTCTTCTTCCCTTGTAGTCTCACAGTGAGGATCATGGCCTGAGTCTTATCGACCTCTACTCATGCATGCACTGTAGGCTTTGCCTCAGACTCACTGATAGAAGCTAACCGATAGCGTTTTAAGAAAAATACAGTGGAATCCGTGGTAGGTGCAAGTCCCTGCTTGAACATTCAGTGAGCATTGGAAAGCATTCGTTCAGATGGTAATCTGACTTGCTCAATTAGGAGCTAACTAATTAGAATCAATTAAGTTACAAACTTTCTAACAAAGCAGTGTAACAAATTTGCACTACTGCTGGATTAGCTTGGACTTTCAGCATTAACTAACTTCAGGAATTAAATTGTTAATTAAGTTATTAATTGACTGAGTGGGAGGACTATGCTAAAGAGCCAATGCATTTATGTTCCCTGGCTGATTCTTGCAAAAGGCTGCAGGATTCTTAATTTTTATTCAAGATTAGAGCGCAGTAGTTAATTCCGCAGTGAAGAGGTTTTAAGCAGGTAATTGAAGCAGCCTGGAAGACCCTTGTTTTTTGTATTCAGGTGCTCTTCCCGTAGAGAGCCAGCATAGTATAGTGGTTTGATCATTGGAATACAACCTTGGAAACTAGGTTTGATTCCCCCCTTGGCCGTGGAAACCCCCTGACCTTGGGCACATCACACACTCTCAGCCTCAGAAAGTCCCTTGATAAGTTTCCCTTAGTTGCAAATGACTTGAAGGCACACAAGCACAAGTTCTTCCTCTCTTCTGCCTTGGGCATCTCATCTGTCCCAGGAAACTGAATGTGGAAGCCCCTTCCCTCGGGACTTTTGCTGGCATGGGAACCAGTAAGCTAAAGAAAGGAGAGGTTTAGGAGATGAGATTACAGCTGTACCTCAATTAACAGTTAGATGTTTTCCTGGGCATCTCATGTCTTCTGGAAATTGGAGGGGGGGTGGATAATAGCTGAAATGGGCTTGTAGGTGTAAGCGTTTATCCTTTGGAAAACCTTCAGGAGAGTCAGGACTCACCCTTGGACTGGACATCATGCGTTGGTTCCAGTTGTGTTTTGCATGTTGAATAAATAAGCAAAGGAAATCAGCTAACAGAGGACCTTCTTTTGGTGTCTTTATTGATTGGAGCTCAGGAGATGGCTATTGGGGAGAAAAGGCCTTCTTGGTACTGGTTCTCCTAATTTTAGTATGCCTCATCATGTCTTTTAAAAATATTCCTTCACCTTTTAAACCCTAACTTGTTTTTCTCTCAACACAGTTCTGATTTCTTTGTAACCTACTCAGGGAATTTATTCATTCATTTATATTTTTATTAAAATACTTACCTCTTGCCCTCCATTGTAAGATCTCAGGGCAGCTGCCATGTAGGCAGTCTACAAAATTTAAAAGAATCCCATTTTTTTTAAAAAATAGAAGAATTTAAAAGGAATTGTTGAAGAATGGACTATTGATCATTGTGGTAAATAACCAGCCTCAAATCCGGCTTGTCAAGGTGAATAGCAGTCCAATGCATTGTAAGTTTTCCTGTTATGTATGTATATATATACACACTACAATACAATACACTAAAAACTACAAATCCAAAAAAGAGAGAGAGAGAGAGAGAGAGAGAAGGATAAAATACTGTACATAGAAATACAGAAAAAGATATAGAAAAGCAAGAAAAAAATAGCAGTGACCTCCAACTTTCTTCTTGGCGGTTATGCTCCATCACAACATAATCACGCCTGTTTCATTACAGGTACATATTACTATCCTTCTGCATATCAAATCCTTAATAATTATCAAAACCCAAAGCGATCGGATCACTTTTTTTTTTTGCAAAAAGACCATGCTGCGTGCGCTTCCTTTCATTCACTGTTTATGCCTCTTCTTCTCTTTCGTCTCTCTTCCAGGATGACGTGCGGCAGAAAGTCCATCTCAATACCTTCGGCTTTTTCAAGGACGGCTTCATGATGGTCAATGTGAGCAACCTCTCGGTCAAGCAGCTTACAGATGTTGACAAAAATTTCCAGGTAGGCATCTGTTGTACTTCTACGCGACATGAAGGAAACCCATAAACCAAGGATGGGAAATGTGAGGCCTGTGGGCTGTTGGAAACCCCATTGCTGTCCTCTGCTCCTGGAGCCCCACAGAATTGGGGGGGGGGGCGAAGCCACCCATTTGAGATATACACAATTGGAGCCAGCCCTCCATATCCACAAGTTCTGCATCTACCGATTCAACAGACCGTGATTTGAAAATATCTGGAAAAAAAAAACGGAAAAGCAAACTTTGATTTTGCAGTGTGGTGAGCACTATGCTGACGTGTGGGAATACCTTGCTGTAACCTCCCACCATTTCACAAATCCTGAGGCTCTTTCCAGAACTTGTTTGAGTCATTCACTATTTTGTATAAGGGACGCCATATTGCTTCACCGTAGTATATAATGGGACTTGAGCATCTATGGATTTTGGTATCCATGGGGGTCCCGGAACCAAACATGGATGCTGAGGGCCACTGTACTCTTCTCCATCTGTGGTGGTGACAATGTCAAGCTTTTGCATAAAAATCTTATCACTGCCCAGATGGAAACTGCCAAATTTTGGCAAGGTCTCTCAGTAAGAAGTTGGCTGGATCAAGTTTGATCTACTGCTCTATCTGAAAAATTAACTCAACCTCTAAGACTGATCAGGGGGAGATAAAGAAAGATGACGTCATAGAAATTTGGTCCCCGTTTCTTCTCTGCAATACGGATTTGACCTCACCATTCTTGCCACCAGTAAATCAATTGGAGTTTTGGAACAATAGCTTTTGACACAGTGATTTACAATTGGAACGGAGACCCATGAACAGTGTCAGGACATGTGGGAGGCGAAAGATGTATAAGACTGTCATAGTTGATTATATTAATTGAACTAATGACTGGTGGAAGGGGGAATATTATTTGTAACTGTGTTTAAAATATGGTTAAATTTTACAAGATTTTCAAAAAACGTAAAAGTAAAAATATATATATAGTTATAGAGAATCCCCGCTGCCCGAGAGACTCATTCCTCATTGGAGTGCAGTTTTTCTCTAGACTAAGGTGTGGCCCTTGCACATCTGTTTTAACAAAGAACATGTGTTTTTCTCCCAAATAAGAAACCATTTTGTTTGTGTGTTTGTTTTTGGACGGGAAATGACTTTCTAGTCCTTTCCTGTTTCATCTGGAGTGATGGGTTTGGGTCCTGAATGGCCCTAGGCACTATACCATAAACCATACTGCCCAAAGCTGCCATAAACCTTACCATCCATGGTGTTGGACAGTAAATGAAGAGTTTATGTATCGCCACAGCCAGGCAACCTGATGTCTTGGACTACAGTTCCCATCAGCCCTAGCCATTGCTGCCAGCGGTCATATACCATCAGAGCTGTAATCCCAACACTTAGCAAAACACCATATTTCCTGTTTAAAAGAAAGCTGGCATGCCAGTTGACTAACGGATTGCAAAACATGAAACAGGAGGGTTGCAGATTGTCCACCTGCCTCTGCATTGCCATGTTAATTTTTCACAGAATGTTTAGAACTTTTTCTGTAAAAATTAAAGGAATATCAGTTCTTGGTTGTGCATTGGGAAACGATTCTGTAAACATTTTATCTGGGGACAATAGCTGCCTTAAATTGCTAGAAATGAGATTTAGCATGTTTGTTTGATTTTCAAAGTTTTTGTTTATAAATGTGCAAAGTTACTTTTATATGCTGTGTAAATATTCCAAAAGCTACATAGTTTAGACGCACCCAAAAGTAGTTAAATTGAAACAGAGAGTTCTGTGACAAGAATATGACAAAAATACACTTAGTATGATTTGCATCTTCATCAAACAGAATTTTGAATGTGACTGAGATTTTTTTTGTCACGTGTGTTGAGTTTTTGTCTGGCTTGACTTTGCAACAACTGTTGCTAAGGAAATACTTATAAATAGTTTAAGATATGAGAAGTCAGTGGCATACCTTAAAGAGAATAGACTCTACGAGCTGTTAGTATGCTGATTTTAGAAAGCTTAAAGAGCTAGGTGCATTTGGCTTGCACATATCTATGTGGGTGGGTTTACATTTGTGTTTCCTAGAAAGAGTTGCTGGAGAAGTTATTGGTTTTCATTTCAGATTCAGCTGTATTCTATCTGTAGCAATTTAACGTGTGTTGTATGTGTCCATTATATTGCACATTAGTAGTAAAGAAACAGAGAATTCCTAGATGGTGCAAGTTTTCTACAACCCCTGCCCCCCTGCCTCCCATTACAAGACTCAAAGCATGGTTTAGAGTTTGCAAATCATTATTTTCAGTCTGTTTGGCACTCCAGCTCTGTTTTCTCTGGATTTCACGCAACACTGTGAACTCTGTCCCTTAAAGCTGAATGATACTGAACTGTGCCAGAGTTGTGTGGTGGTGGTTCCCAGCAGTAAAACTGAACAAGGTTTGAATTTCTCTGCAGTTTAAATGTGGAACTTATTCACTTGATCTCTGCACGTCTCTGGTGAAATGCAGGTATAAATGGCCTTATCCCACCCAACTTCAGTTGGAAATCACTACTGCTAGGTTCAGTGAACAAATAAGTTTGGATGTGGTAGCAGCCTACAGTTTGAACTGGTTAGGAAAAGAAATTGTAATTTGGGCTGAAAAGCCCATTCTTTTGAAAAACATTTTTATTCTGGTGGTAGAACTGCAGTCAAGAAAGATAAAGGTAGTATTCTGTAAACAGACTGTGGTATATTGTGGTATGTCCAAAATAGTCAGGGTCGACCTTTTACTAATATACTGGAAATATAAATGGTTTATGTTTGATCCAGTTTTAAAAATATTTTAAGCTGTCAAAGACATCAAATTTCATTGGCTCATTTGACTTTCTTTTTTAGGTGGGTTTCAGTTTAGACCGGACACGAAATGATGGATTTTCCACCTACCTAGTAAGTAGACGCAGTGGCTTTTCTTGTTTGGACAGAATCAGAAAAGAATTGTGTGCTATCTTCTCCACACTAGAAGAGAGTGCTAGGTTTAGTTTGCAGTGGATGCAAACTGATTTGTACCACCTTTTCAGTGACTATCTGTTTGCTTCAAATGTGATGTGCCTGCTACTTTAAATCCCAAAGATTGTGGTGCTCTAGAAGAGAGAAAAAAATATGTCTGCAAAACACCATTTGTTTTATATATTTTCCTTCCTTCCTCAGGATGAAGAAATGGATTATTGCATTTTGAATAAAACCCCAGATCACGATGTTTCGGTCACCCTTCTCCTCCTAGATTTCACAAAGAAACTGTAAGTATAAGATGTAAGCTCTTCCCACCCATCCCGTCCCCTCTCTTAGGGACTGGTCTGTTTAGGCATGGACTAGATACCCTAAAGGCACCAGATCACCTCTGAGCTTGGAAGTTAAGCAGGATCAGCCCTGATTAGTTCTTAGATGGGAGACTGCCAACAACTACCAGGTGCTGTAGGCTATATTTCAGAGGAAGGAACTGGCAGAACCACCTCTGAGGGTTCCTTGCCTAAGAAAAACATGTGAAATTCAGAGGGTTGTCATAAATCAAAAGGCGACTTGAAAGTGCTCTCTCTCTCACACACACACAAACACACACACTGCTTAGGCAGCGGTATCAAAATGGAAGATCAAGATAAGGGCAAAAGTATGTTTTATTATGTTACATATTATTATATTAGTATTATATGTTAAACATATAAACGTACTAAAATATGTTTTAATATTATTAAATCGTAATTTAATATTTTATGTAGAATTAAGACTAAAGAGTTGCAGAGCTAATGTATGCAAAACATATTGCATGCTGAAATACTACATACCACTCCCTACCGGCTGAGGATCATCTTGTCCTTTTGTGAAGATTGTATAGGTAAAAAAGATATCTTTGCTTAGTCAGCGATGACAGATTTATAAGAGGAAACAGGAGACAAGCACAAACATTCCGGGACAGAACTTTTCCCTTAGATTCTGCGGCATATTCAAGATCCATACTTAGTCTGTTGGGATACATTGATTTAAGAAATTTGTTCTGTGACCTTTCAGGGTGGATTCATTTAAATTGAGATTATTTGAATCACTGGTTTAATTCATGGTTTAAATGATGAGCAGATTCCCCAGATGAATGATCCTTACAGTGCTGTCATGGTCACAGGGCACACTGTATCACTGTTAAATCTCCGACCTCCCGGTACTCCAAAAATCCATTTCCTATCTGGAACCCAATCCTGGCTTTCCCACTTTAGAACTGTTATGTTTGTTTGTTTTTATGACATCAAAGCACTCTTCCTCACTTTTCTCTGCAGTGTGAAAGTCAAGACCAAAGTCAACACGCCCATGTTGCCTGAAATCATCTTTACCGACCCTCTCGGGGAGGCACAGTCAACAAACCCCCAGAATGCTGGTATGTTTTCACTGTGGAAAGAAGAGCTGGTCATTAACTTCATAGCTTGAATGAAACACTTTCTGTGAAAGCCTGCATATTAGTGGACAAGTGTGTCTGTAGATTGTTTTTTAAAATATACACCTTTTTGGCACCTTTGTTAGGTTAGAAGGTGCAAAATACTTCATGGTAGTTTTTGAAACCTACTTGCTGTTTCATTCGGTGGAGAGGATTAAAAAAAATTGGGCAGAGTAAGAAAAGCCAGAGGTAAATATCTGGCTTGATGTGTTTGTTTAAGGTAATCGAGCATGAGTCAGCGCAAGGGATCACATCTGTTGTCTCTGTGAGGTGGCAACAGTTCTTTAGACCAGTGTTTCTCTCATTATCTGATGTAGGGAGTCAGCAATTTTTTTGGTTTTTTTTTTCTCAAATGTGCCAGGGACTGGCATCTTCCTTGTCCCCTGTGGCAACAGTTGTTTTTTTCCTGGAAGCTCACCGGGGATAGCAGCCAATGGCTAGTGAACCAGCCATGGACCAGGAACCACCACTTTGGATAGCACTACTTTAGACATTTGAGGAATGGAACTGAAGAAGCTGATGTGGCTTCAATGGCAACATCTTGAGGAGTGGTTGTTGCTGTTCCTGCATCTAGAAATCAGAGTGGCAGCTCCCAAATTTGAGGCCCTTATGTGGAACTGTGATATTTGGAAATCGTTTCAAAACAGCGTTAAATGTGACATGCTTTAATATTGCTTGTCAAGTGGGCCAGGAAGCAGTCAGTTACAGATTTTATTTGTTTGCAAGTCAGGGTCAGAATCCGTGGGCAACAGGAACAGAATCACAGACTTGTTGGGTTGGAAGGGGCCCCATATGGCTTCCAGTTTGCTTCTGAGTTCAATTCAAGGTGCTGGTTTTGACCTTCAAAGCCCTAAACAGCTTGGGGTCAGGATATCTGAAGCCCACCTCCTCCTATATAAGCCTGCCCAAAATTTGAGATCCTCAGAGGAGACTCTACTGCCTGTCCCAGCACCTCGTGAAGTCAGGTTGGTGGGTACATGAAACAGGACCTTCACTGTGGAACTCCCTACCCAAAGAAGTTAGGTTGACTCCATCACTTTCAAGCTTCTAGTAGGCAGACAAAACAATACTGTTCTGTATGGCCTGCCGTGTGTGAAATTGCTCTATTTAAACTGCTTGTAAGTTGGATTTTAGGACTGTTTTAATGTGTTTTTAATTTCCTTTTTTATCTTTGAACTGTTGTTGTTGTTTGTTCATCACCTTAGGAACCCTTGTAGGCTGGGAGGTGATAATAAAATATCTTAAATGTTTTTTTTTAAGAATTATTTTATTTTATTTTATTTTGGCGGTTCACAGAATTCTCCAGCCAGCACCACCACTGGCCGTACTGCTTGGGAGATTTTAGGAACCATTACCCAAAAGAAATGCTCCAAACTTTGGGTAGCCAACTGAAGGGCATTTTTGCCAAATCTTTGTTTATTATCTGATTGACTTCTTTATGGAAAACTTTTGACTTTTAGTTTCAGCCCAAGAGAGAGTCCAAGAAACTTCTTGCTGGCCACTTCCTCTCTTCTTCCCATGCCCTTTTCATTTCCACCCTTCCTCACACAGACCTAGGAACACCAAGAACCATTCTCTGAAGCACAGCAGAAAAATGAGTGTGAGTGTGTGTATGTGTGTTGGCTCTAGACAGAACCATTGATGCTTTGCTACTGCATATAACTGTTGCTCCATCCCTGTCACAATGAAGACACAGTGCCATGGTGCTGAGAAGAACAAACTGGTGTTAGAGTGCTGACAGTCATGTAAACATCCACTTTATTTCGATGTGTCTGACATCACTTTTTATATTTTGTACCTCTAGATTCTAAGCCAGTGTCCAAGCCAAATGCAACTGAAGTCCAGGTAAGAGGCAGCTACCCTCGAAAATCTGTAGAAGAGAAAGGGAGAGGGTGTCATCAGCACTTGAGCAGGAATGCCATTAGGGAATGTTTCTCAATACGTACGTTTTGCTGCTGATCCAAACTCAACTCTCTGAGCTACATGAGCAAGATCTTTGCCTGGCCTCAGTCCAGAAGCCGCCCATTAGTCATCTGCACATAGTAACAGTAGGCAAATCAGCCAGCGGAGAGGGCCCCCGCCAGCCTTCTGGTAGGGTTCTCACTTCCTTTGTGGTCAGTCTGTTTCCTTTCCATGAACAAGAAGGTGATAGAATTCTCCCGTGAGTCTTTTAGTGCTGAATCCTGACAGGTGTTACTGCTCTGGCATAAGCTTTGTTGATGGTAAACGGCACAGCAGATGGTACACAGCAGAGAAGCGTTGCAGTCCTAGTGCCGGCTGGGTCCAGCATCCCCTCACAGCCAGGGGTAGAATTGGGTCCCCAAACAGATTCTACCCAGACTTATCCCTTGGATGGCAATCAAATCCAGTCCACGTTGCTGGACATACAAAGATCTCTTGAGATGCAAACTCTTTGCCAGGTAAAGCCAATGGAAGATGAATTCCCAAGGCCGATATAGTGCAGAAGCAAACAATGAAAATAAAGTGCTTGAGGGTGACCCGTATTCCCCAAATAGCTATGAGAACTGTGCATGCTTGCTAGCAACAGAGGGAAGTTCACACACGTGCACCATTCCGTTCTCAGCTACATGGCCTTCTGGATGTTAGACTTCAGCGTTCACGATGCTGGGTAGGACTGCTGGGTACTGCAGTTCAACATCTTGAAGATACACAATTCCTACCCTGGCATACTCTCTCCAGTACTGGAATTGAGTATCAATGTGATATGTGAGCTTGAGTGTTTTGTTTTAAATACTATATTCCACTTTTTGAGGCAAAGCTTCTGCATTGGTTTTGGGAGTCCCCTTTGGTGACGAGTGGAATATAATTAGATTTTCTTATGGCAGCTGCATTAGGCCAACCAAAAGGCTGGAGCTACCATTTGAAAATAATGGTACACATCTAATTAACTTTCCCTCCCTCCTCTGTAGTTAACATATTGTTGATACCTTTATCTTACTATTTTTGCTCAGGCACCTGCTGAAGGAACACACCCCATCCAAAGCAAAGACAATGGCTATTCGTTCCAGGTGAGTTGCTCCTCTTAAAAGTTTATCTCTGAAACTTAAGTACAGGTTTGCTGTGGCTAAAGTGTACTTAAAACGCACCACTTTCTCTCCTGTGAACACGCAACTTAAAACACACCACTTTCTCTCCTGATTCACCGTGATCAGTTTTAGAGTCCCTTCGAGTGCCTTTGCTGTCGTGGTCATGGAAGTAATAACAGAAATGGGAGTCTTATCAGTAGAAGAGGGTGCTTTGGTGATGGGGTCACTGAGTTTGGGAGAACTACTTTTTTTGGACAGCAGCTCACAGAGATGACCGCCAGTAGCCAGTATATCTGGGCAGTTCTGAGAGTCACTATCCAAAAAAAGTAGTGTTTCCAAACTCTGGGTGTTTGTGGACTCCTTCAGGAAGCAACTTTGAGCTCAGCATAGTCTCTACTGACGGGCCACAGTTTTCCAAGGTCTCAGACACAGATTGTTCCAGCCCTACGTGGAGAGGTCATGGGTTGGACACAGGACGTTCTCCGCACAACTTTCCTTCTGAATAACTGTCCCTCTCAGATGTTTGAAATACTAAACAGCAGTCATCCAGTGAAGTAGAATTCCAGCTTTCTGTTGTGGTCTTCCCCATTAGTCGTAATTTCTTTGACTTTCCTTATGTCGAAATGTGTTAAGTTTATGTCCTGCTGTCTTTGGGCCTCTTGCTAGTCTTTCTACTATTTGGGCTCTGTTATGTCTGTCCCAAAGTCCTGCTTTAACAGCACCTCTGATTAACCATATTAACATTTTTAGTATTAAATGTTAACATTCTTACCAAGATTTTTAGTGCAGTTTCTGGGGCCTTCAGCTCAGGCTGTGCTTTATAGACTTACTATTTCCATTTTTTGTCCTCTTCTTGTTGTGTACCTTCAAGTCATTTCCAACTTCTGGCGACTTTAAGGTGAACCTATCATGCGGTTTTCTTGGAAAGAGTTGTTCAGAGGATATCCCCCCCCTTCCTGTGAGGTTGAGAGAGTGTGACTTGCCCAAGGTCACCCAGTGGGTTTCCAGGGCTGAGTAGGGATTCAGAACATGATCTTCGAAGTTCTAGTCCAACACCCAAACCACTGAGTCAATCTTGCTCTCTTTCATCACCGTCTTCCTTCTTTTTACTGTTTTATTGACTGGCTGTGATGTTTAATTGTCTTATTTGTGTTAGCCTTCTCTTTACCTTTTCTTCGCACTGGTTTTGGTGTGGTGTTTGTCCTTAATTTGGGGGTTTATCCAGAGGAATTCTTTATTCTGAACTGGTTTGAAAATTCTACAGAGAAATGGAGAAATGAAGGTATTTGGTTTCTTCCATTCCGCCTCAAGTTGGGACTTTCTGCATAGGGCAAAACTTTTAGTTTCAGGCAGCTATTCATTTTTATGAAGTAAGTTTTTATCCATTGCCTCTGTTTTATTTCTCAACTACAGCTACCTTTGGCTTTTATTACACCAGGGAGAAAATAGAGAAATAAAAATTATGAATTAATATACAATAGTATACATTCTAGAAGTATTTTTCACAGATCGTACATTATAAATGGAAATCAAGTTATATTAAAGCATATTTATATTACACTATATTTGTACTAATATACTTTCTTTTCTTAATATTTTCAATGTAAATTATTTAGTATAAATTACATTTTACTAAGTTCTAATATCCTCCAAATTATAATCTTCCTATACACTAATACAGTTCCTACTTTCCTTTGCTTATAAACCGTTACGTTTATATAATACCTTTATTTTCCCATTAATAGTTATTCTTCTTATATTACTGTACATTACTATACTGTTTATTATATTTACTGGAAAAATACACTTTTTAAAAAAAACATGTATCGTACAATATTCTTGTTCAGTGGTCTGTTAATAGAAAATAAAAATGGAAAACGTCTGACATTCTTCACTTATGAATGACAATAAGGAATTAGTCCAGCTTATAAGAATTCCTTAATTCTTAGCTCCTTTAGGTATTAGGAAAGAAAGGTATTTAATTGTTTAATAAGGCAAATCATTACTAAAGGTATAAAAATGTGTAAAATTATACCAGTTTTTATATATATATAAAAGTTTAGTCTACTATCTTGGTATCACTCAGGGTGGCTAGCTAGTAAAACTGAGTATATATATCATTTGTATGATACCACTGACAGAATCCGTAGTTCTAGTATCTTGGTACCACTCAGGGTGGCTAGCTAGTAAAACTGAATATATATATATATATTCAGTTTTACTAGCTAGCCACCCTGAGTGGTACCAAGATACTAGAACTACGGATGCTGTCAGTGGTATCATACAAGTGCATGGCAGTACTCCAGTTAAGCAGTTTCTGCCTCCCCTTCCCATAATCCTACTGTACAAATGGTGTTGGTCCATTTCATAGGTGCAAGTAGAACATACCCAACACTTTGTATTTGTCAGGTTGTTGTTGTTGCTTGCTGTCAAGTTGACTCCAGCTTATGCCAACCCTGTGAATGAGAGATCTCCAGGTCATTCTGTTATCAACAGCCCAGCTCAGGTCTTGGCGGTTCAGGCCAGCTGTGGCTTCATTTTGGATGGCCTCCTCATAGGCTTTTCAAGGTAACAAGCTTCGGGAGTGGGTTCATCATTGCTACTGGCTGCACAGCGCTGGCTCCTTTAGTGTTAGCTGTGGTGCCCTTCCTGTGGTCTGTGAGAGATCTTCTGCCAGTGTCTCTCTCTCTCACACACGGACACATCCATTATTCCTGCTGCCCAATAGCTGTTCAGCAGATTTAGCCTGGCTTCTTTGCAAAAGCCTGTCGGACACAGGAGATGCTGTCAGCAGCAGCGCTCCCACCGAGGTGGCCTCTTATCTCACAGGAGCACGCAGTCCCAACACCATGAAAAGGTGGTGCTGTGGTGGAAATTCTCAGTTGTGCATGCCAGAAGCAACAGCCCTTCCCTAGAATCATGGAGTTGGAAGAAACCTCAGGGGCCATCCCGTCCAACCCCATCCTGCCGTGGAGGAAGACACAATCAAAGCACCCACGACACACAGTCATCCAGCCTCTCTTTAAAAACCTCCCAAGAAGGAGGAGACTCCACCACACTCCATGGAGGCAGCAGCAGATTCCACTCTAGAACTGCTCTTCCCGTCAGGAAGTTCTTCCTAATCTTTAGATGCCCTTTGTCAGAGGCGGGGCAGAAGCTACTTTAAATCTTTAACTCTTCCTTTCTTTACTTCCCAGTTCTACTTCAACGTCAGCTCAGAGAACCAAGAGGGACTTTATAGTCTCTATTTCCACAAATGTGTCGGGAAGGATGTGCGGAACGAGCAGGTCATCTTCAGCCTTGATGTGAGTCCTCTTCTCCCCACGCCCCGTTCCCTTTTAACCTGATAGATCTGAGAAAGCCGCAGTGGGTTAATTTGGCTTCAGGTCTCTTTGTTGTTAATTTGGCTTCAGGTCTCTTCAGTTCGTTTTCAACTTCATGGTGATCTTATGTAGGTTTCTTGACAAAATTTGTTAAATCAGCACATAGATAAGTCCAGTGGATTCATTGGGTCCACTCTAGTCAGAACAAAAACAGAATTTAAGCCTTCACTGTTACGTGCCTTCACACTGACTCTGATTTTTGGCAAACCTCTACTACAGTTTTCTTTCTTTTTTATTATTTTTATTAGAAAGAAAAATATACATTCTTTTTAATAAAGAACATATATCATTGTACAGTATTGTTGTTCAGTGGTCTTTTAATAGAAAATAAAAATGAAAAAAGTCAGACATTCTTCACTTATCAATATCAACACGTATCAATAGCATTAATTAGCCAATATAGCTAATTAATATATAGCTAATAGTTACATATGATTATGTAACTATACATTCCCATCTTTATACATATATCTTGTGATGATACACTGAACCTCTTATTCGAATTCCAAATTTTCCATCCCCCTACTTCCTCCTCTCAAAATCGTTGGTTGCTTTCATATCTGTTATGTTCCCTTCAATTTACATGAATGTTTCCTGTGTGTCTCCACTGACTCATTTCTGAATTAACTAATTAAGGAATTAGTTTCTTAATAAATGCCACACACAACTTAGGCACGCTTCAGGTGGCATCTCAGTTCCAGGATCAGGCGACTTCTGCCACATGGTGTCTCTTATGCTTCATTTTTGGGAGATCACGAGCATCCTGCGTGCTAGCTATTCACTGGGTGGGAATTGTCTGGCGTCCGATGATGCAGCCACTGTATGCAGCCTTTCATGGTCATAGTTCCTCTCTCAACGTTGTGTTTCAGATTGGGGTCATGGAGAAGAATCCTGACAGCTTCCTCTCAGCAGGGGAAATCCCTCTCCCCAAACTCTACATTTCTATGGCACTCTTCTTCTTCATCGCCGGAGCCGTGTGGATCCACACCCTTCGGAAACGCAGGTGAGGTGGCCCAACTGTGCAAAGAGACGACAGCCGATTTGGCAAGTGTCGTTCAAAAAGAACTTCTTTCCCATTTGTCCCCATCATCATCAATATTATTATTGTTGTTGTTGTTGTTGTGTGCCTTCAAGTCATTTCCAACTTACAAGGACCCCAAGGTGACCCTATCACAAGGTTTTCTGGGGGCTGAGAATGTGTGACACTCACAAAATCAACCAGTTGGTTTCCATGGCCGAGCAGAAAACTGAACCCTGGTTTCCAGGGTCGTAGTCCAGTTCTCAAACCACTACACCACGCTGGCTCTGTGTACTCAAGCTAAAACAGTGGGTCCTACCAAAGGCAGACAATCTGAAATATATGTACACACAAACACAAAAGGGAAGGAGGACAACAAAGCTGTACCGTACAATTATGAAACATATTATCCAGGTAAAATTCTGTGTGTGTGTGTGTGTGTGTGTGGCAAAGCAAACTGGGAAGTAGATGTTATTAAACTAAACAAAAATATGTTTTCTATAAGTATAAAAAAATTAAAACTCCCAAAGCTTTTGAAAACAAAGAAATTTTTAACTGAGATTTAAACGTTACAAGGGCAGGAGCAGTCTGTAAATGTCTGGGGAAGCAATTCCAGGAATGTGGAGCAGGGAGTAAGAAAGGGACTCCTCTCAGAAACCATGCTACTCCCATTCTGAAGGAGCTGCACTGGCTGCCGGTATTCTTCATAACATTTAAAGACCTAAATGGGTTTAAGTAGGACCCTTGATTCTCGAGGGAGTGCTACTCCCTAGGTGTGCCTGTCTGAGAACTGAGATCTATAGGAGGGACGCTCCTCCGTGTCCCACCAATGGGGGAAATATACTGTCGGAGGCCATAGGAGGAGGCCTCCTCAGCTGTGGCACCCCAGTTATAGAACAGCCTCCCCTTGAAGGTCTGATTGGCACCAACTTTGGCGTCAAGTCAAAACCTGGCTCTTCATTAAAGCCTAATTCATTTTATCAAGGCTGCATATGTTAGTTTTGAATAAGAAAGCCTTCCGAAACATGTTGAAGCACTCTCCCTTTTTGTGCTGTAGGAAACCATCCCTCTTTCGAGATTATTTCTGCCTCTGGTATCGAAGTTTCTGTTAAAGAACCAGCATTCAGGAACACATTGGCTTCATTAACAAAGATATATCTGTGTCTCTTTTATTTTATTTACTTGCTGTTAAGCGAACTCAGAGAATCTTTTGATAAAGAGTTTACGTGGAAACAAAGTCCACTGGACTCTACATTGTTAAAATTTTTGCACCCTGCTTTTTTATCAGTGATGGCTGGTGACTTTCTGTGTCAGCAAAGGTTGAATCTCCTTTGGGTTTTAATGCAAATGATAAGAAGAACTGTCCTTGGTGCTGAATCCTGTCCCCAAAATAGGTCCAGCACTTTGGACTTTTAAGTCTCGGCCCAGAGCAGAATCTACCATCCCGCTGACGTGGAAGCCACCAGCCTGCTTTTAATTGTAGTCAGGCATTAACGCAGCTTAAGAGGGACCATCCTCTCCTGAGCTGCTCTTTGATTCTCACCTCTTCGTTACAGGACTGATGTGTTCAAAATCCACTGGCTAATGGCTGCTCTTCCTTTCACCAAGTCTCTGTCTTTGGTCTTCCATGCGGTAAGGAACACCTTGCTTTGCTTGTCTGCCATCTTGTGCCACAGGGGTCGGATATGCGAGGTAGTAGAAGCAATGGGACCATAGAGATCTAGAAACGCATCTTTTTTTTTAAAGGTGCTGGGCATACTTCATACTGCCAACCACATTCCTAACGCCTGTGTACTGAAACGTAGTGGTCACTGCCAGACTAGAGTAACCCATGTTCAAGTCTCCACTTATTTGTGAAGCTCATAAGGTGCTTGAACCCTTCTCTTGACCAAAACCCTCTTTTAAACCCTCCAGGGCAGCCTTTTTCAACCTTATTGTCCTGGAAATACCCTGGAGATAATTTTAAGATCTCAGGGAACCCCTGCATAAAAATTACAATGTGGGTGCAGTAGTACATTTCACTACATCTTCTATTCCCCCCCCCCCCGGCATACTTTTGGCCCATGGGATTTTCCAAAAACTGGAAGTCCCTCATTGGAATCTTTTTACATCCCAAGGAATTTTATGTTTAGCGTATATTAATAATTTTGGATTTTTAACTCTCTGGTTGCTTTCTTAAATTGCATTTTATTCTGGCATGGTATGTTTGGCAGTCTCCTTTTATATATAGCATCAATACAGATGAAGAGTGTTCTTTTTCTAGTCATTTTGGTAGATAAGCAAAGCTTTGTTGTACCCACCTTCTTGAAAAGAGCTCTTTAAAACACCTTTTGATTTTTGGATACAGACCTTTGAGCTGAAATTCCTTTTTCTTTCCAGATCGACTACCACTACATCTCCAAACAGGGCTACCCCATTGAAGGCTGGGCTGTCGTCTACTACATCACTCACCTGTAAGTGGTATAGACCAGTGCTGTTCAAAATGGTGGTCCCTCGACTGTTGCTGGTCCCTGAGCCATTGGCTACCAGTCCCTGGCAAGTTTCAGTGGGCATGAATTGAATGCAGGTTCCCCTCGTCAGATAGCCCAGAAAGCACTGGTGCAGACCACTATAAATCTAGACAAAGCCTTGTGAGATTTGAAAAGGAGCCAAGACAAGGATGTGTGTTGTCTCCACTTGTGTTTATTTTGGTTCTTGTACTGAAGACCAAGATGGAAAAAAAAATCTTGGGAATAAAGATTTAAAAAGAACTGTTTAAGTTAAGGACATTTGCTGATGATTTGATGGTAGTTCTAGAAAGTGCTTTGGAAGGTGGAGAAATGTTAATGGAAAAATCCAGAGGTGAGGACTGAATCAGATCATATCAAGGATCATGGCTTCTTCAACTGGGAACCTAGCATCACCCCTGCATCCCACAGTCCTCTAGATTCCCTTTATAAGGAAGCACTTTCTTTTTTTAAATTTTTATATATCAAACATTCACCATTACATTAACTAACAAGACCTTTATAGACTTTTTTTTGTTAAATGTAAAGTAGATCTATTTCTTTCACATTCACATTTCCATGTATTTCGTATTTTATACTCTCTCCAACCCTCCCCCTCATTCCATTTAGAAACCCGTTGTATATCCTATATTTCCTTAATTCCCTTCCCTCCCTACCCTACTATCCTTATTGTGCACTTTCCTCAAGTCCAAAACCAATAATGAATATATTTAAACCAAACATACATTTTGTGAAATATCTTTTTGTTGTCATATTTTAGCGCTAATATTTGACTTGCATGATACCCATATACACATTTACCTATTGTTTCTTATTCTGAGTTTGTAAGGAAGCACTTTTAGGGAGTGCTTGGGACCTTGGATCTCAGCCAGCGTAGCTTCTAAATTTGCCACGCTGGCTGGGGACAATGGGAGTTGCAATCCACACCTGGGAGTTAGGGAAAGTTGTCTGCTATTCAAGAAAACGTTCCCCTCCTGTAACAACTGCACATTCTGGTTAAAGTGTCCTTGCTTGTTTCCTTTACCAGGCTGAAGGGTGCCCTCTTGTTCATCACCATTGCTCTCATTGGCACGGGCTGGGCATTTATTAAGCACATCCTCTCTGATAAGGACAAGAAGATATTCATGATTGTCATTCCACTGCAAGTGAGTCGCTGGTAGCGTTTTTCCAGTAGGAGAAAATTTTCTCCTTTGATCCATTTGTTTTAAAGGAGCACAGTCTTGTATATCTATGTTGACCGTGTTTGTTGCCTGTATGCAGCTAAAATGGGGTCTATAAACTGATCCAGCAGGTCTAGCTGATGATCAGTGTGAGGTGTAAATAAAGTCCTTAGAAACCTCACAGAATGCCATGCCACTGACAGATTTCCTGCAATAGATACAAATGCCTTGTTTTGGGGGGTTTTCCCCTGAAAATGGGAGAAAGTGAAAGACGTTCTCAGATAGGAGCAAATTTTGAAAGCCACTGAATGTGAAGGCAGGTGGTTCTCGGTAGTGGGGGGAATGTCTGAAATCAGTGAACGATTCTCCTTACATATGGGAAATCCAGATATTGTGCCACGAAACAGCAAATTCTGTTACCTGCACAAATCGGGCAAAGTGAGCAGGTCGTGCTCAGTTTCTCTTTGCTTCTCCCCCTGACTGCAAGTTAGGCAAGGGACATTAAATCCCACCATCTATCCAATGCAAACTTTAATTCAGCTGTTTACCCAGGGCTTGCTATGTTGACCAGGCAGCAAAACATCAGAAACTCCCACGAAACACAGTCAGTCATATCTTCATGCCAACCAAAAGACCCAGAATGCAGTATGCAATCTTTCAAAGGCCACAGGCTTCTGTGTCAGGCATGGGTGTCATTTTAGGGGAAGAAATGTGATTGTGGAGGGTCACGGAAAGGCATCTTTCTTGAGGTGTTAAACCCAAGTTTAAGGTGGCAGCAGAGGGAGGTTTGATGCAGACAAGGGCCGCCGCCACCTCGTGAGCCCTGAGGTGTTTGAGACACAAAGGCAAGGCAAGACTGTAAACTTTGTTAGGAGCTTACTTTGAGATCTAGCCAGTTACGGATCTTCCATGAAGCTGCAGTGGGCACAGTACAGTGAGCTCACCTCTGGTTTCAACTGCCTGCCTGGTTTCTGAAACTTCACACATTGCCCATTTTCTTTCAAGGATTAGGACTGGAAACTTGCTTCTTTGTTCTTGAAATGAGAACTGCGAACCCTGAGAAGCTAAATATTATATTCCTGAAGAAATTTAACATCCTCTCAGCTCTCTTCTTCTGTTTAGATTTGGTTGCCTTCCTGCTGTTCATAATGTGTCACCTCTTGCCCTTGGCCAGGTCTTGGCAAACGTCGCCTACATCATCATCGAGTCGACAGAAGAAGGCACGACGGAATACGGGCTGTGGAAAGAGATCCTTTTCCTGGTAGACTTGCTCTGCTGCGGGGCCATTCTCTTTCCAGTTGTATGGTGAGTCTCAGCAGGAGCAGCCTCACAGCTTGGGGGTAGGCAGAAACACTGGCTGAGATCCCACAATGGGATTGCGTAGCATAAACCTTTGCATGGGGAATTATGTGTTAATCATACCTCACAGGCCTTGTGCTGAATGACAACTTTGTGCAATGGAACTGAGGCACTAAATATCCTACCAAATCATAGAGTTGGAGGAGGCCTCATAGACCATTGAGTCCAGACCTCTGTTCAGTGTGCTTGTTTCTTGTGCAGTGTGGGTCTGTGTGCAATGCATTTGTGCATACACACTAAGCCCTGTGTGTGCAATCCAGCTTCCACAACCTTCAGTTGAGTACAGCAGACAAAAATGTCCAACTGCTTCCATAGGGGAACTTGTCTAAGATGCCACCAGGATTCTAGCCCATGTCTGCATACTCTGCATGGAAAGAGAGATGAGTTCCTACAGCACAAAAAAAGAACTTCAACTTCAACAAAAGCTTTTTATTCAGAACTATCATATTGTTAGTTAGCGCATGTGAAATGAAACTTCCAGGTCAGATAAGCCTTGCAGAAGTAAATGAAACCCCTTTGAGCCATCTAGAGACCACTTGAGGGCTTCTTCCCAAATGCATCCAGAGATGATTTTCCCTCGCACGTCCTCATTATTGTCATGGCTAATTTGCCCTTGATAACTCCGTTTAGAGATTTAAAACAGAGGTGTTTATTTTAGCAAAGCTAGTAGATCAAAGCATCTTTGTGGGTTACAAGTTTTGTACCTGGTCATACAAGTTTTGGCACACATATCAATGATTGGTTAGACTACTGTGTGTCAAGTCACCTCACCAGCACAGAGATTTTCCCAGGCTTACAATTATTTACATAACTTTCATCATGGGAGCCAGACCAAATTCTGTCCTCTTATCTATGCATAACCGATTCTCATAACACCACTTCACTGCTTCGCTGCCCCCGCCCCCGATCTCTTTCGCTTTTTCCCCTGGATGGAGAGTGACATCGAGCATACAGCAATTAACTATTTGGAGCCTTGACATACTTGAAAGGTTTCAACCAGCTAGCACTTAGCATTGCATACACAGGAGAGCTTAGCCAGCAATGTCACCTCATGTGCCCTTATTGTGCTACTGCCAAACTCTGCTTTGTAAAGATGGTGCATTGGTGTGTGCCATGTCATAGGTTCCAGGGAATTAGGAGCAAATCCTTGTAATCGACAGAAGGTGCCCCAGCCTTGAATAATGCTTCTAAGATCACAGTCCCTTTTGATAGGTCAGTGGTACTGTTTTTTTGAACATCACTTGGTTTGAATGTATATATATATAGAGAGAGAGAGAGATTGAGAGAGAGCGAATGTATAATTAACCAACATTTTCTTCTTGGTTTTAGGTCCATAAGACACTTACAAGAGGCCTCTGCAACAGATGGGAAAGGTAATAATTCACCTCACTGGAACATATTTTCTACAAGCAGGTTGTAACGGGGCAGGGCTGACTTTTTACAGGCCTGGCTACCTGTGTTGCAGCCTGTGAATGTAGAAAACTTTCTTTCTGAAGTCACTCACCTCTGTGTGGTATGGGGTGTGGTGTCTAGATCGAGGGAGGTAACGGTACCACTCTATTCTGCATTATTCCTCATCTGGAATAATCCTGTGTCCAGTTCTGGACACCTCAATTCAAGAAGGATATTGGCAAGCTGGAGCATGTCCAGAGGAGGACGACCAAAATGGTGGAGGGTCTGGAAGCCATGAAACCCTACAAGGAGCGGCTGAGGGAGCTGGGGAGGTTTAGTCTGCAGAAGAGAAGGTTAAGAGGGGACACAGTAACCATGCTTAAATATTTGAAGGGTTGTCATGTCGAGGAGGGAGTGAGCTTGTTTTCCACTGCTGCAGAGACTAGGACAAGGAGCAGTGGAGTCAAACTACAGGAAAAGAGATTTCACCTGAACCTCAGGAGGAACTTCCTGATGATCAGAGCTGTCCAGCAGTGGAATCTGCTGCCTCCATGGAATGTGTTGGAGTCTTCTCATTCTTTAGAGGTTTTTAAGCAGAGGCTGGATGGCCACCTGTTGAGAATGCTTTGATGGGTGGTTCTGCATAGCAGGGGGTTGGACTGGATGGCCCCTGGGGTCTCTCCAACTCTATTTTTCTATGATTTTCTTTTTCAAATAAAAAAAAAGCTGGTACACTTCACACCCTTGGACCTTTAAGATAAACATAATGTAATCCTCCTATCCGAAAGTAGCAGGTGTTTTTCTTCCTGCCAAGTGTTCTGTGTATTCCTGAAGAATGAGGGACTCTTATAGCTACAAAAGCATTTACACCTTCAAGGAGAGACAAGCCGAGCTCCATTCTGAGAGGTAATGCAAGCAGATTCAGGGATTGAAGAGCAAATGGATGGAGAGGCAGGACCAAAGAATCCTAGAAAAGGATTGCTGAATATGTGGAAGCACTAAGAAAGAAAGGGGCAGGGGCACCCCAGTTCAAGAAGGATATTGACAAACTGGAATGTGTCCAGAGAAGGACGACCAAGTTGATCCAAGGTCTGGCAACCAAGCCTTATCAGGCTAAAGGGGCTGGGTGTGTTTCCCCTGGAGAAAAGGAGATTTGGAAGTGATACGATAGCCAGCTTCAAATATCTTAAGGGCTGTGATGTAGAAGGTGGAGCAAGGTGGAGTCTGGAACGTGAACCCATGGACTCAAATGACAAGAGATTTCAAGAAAATATTTAGCATCAGTGTCCTGACAACAAGAGCTGTTTTGAAGTGGGATAGACTATCTCAGAAAGGATGTGGAGTCACCTTCGTTAGAGGTCATTAGATGGGCATCTCTTGGAAGCGCTTTAGTTGTGTATCCCTACGTGGCAGAGGGTTGGACTAGATGGCCCTTTAGGGTCCATTCCATCTCTGTGATTCTGCACTTCTGTCTTTAGCACGAAAACTGGAGCTCTCCGAGGGAGAGCTCTGTCAACAGTGTTGTGGCTTCATCCCAGGACTGCGGCACTTCCTTGGAGCATTCCTTTCTTGGTCGGGCCTCAGTGGTTTAACTGGTGAAAACACACTGTCTCGACCACGGCCTGATGAGAACAAGCATGAAGAATCTTTGAGCGGCGACTTAGCCGCCTGCCACTGCATTTTCTAGCTCTGTGTGTCGGTACTTAAAAGCTCCGCTAAGCACAGCATGGCTCAGAGGCAGCGTCAGCATTGAACATTGTGTGACTTTCATTTTATTCCATCTTATTTTGCTCTTTTTTGGGGCGGGGGGGGTGAGTAACTCCCTGAAGCATAGACATGACAATCTTGTGTGTTGGAACTGGCATTTCCACACACACGCACAGAGCCACCGTGTGTCTCAGGAGGGAAAAAATACTTCTGCTCTTTTGGAGAGAGAATTTGCTGAATGTTGTACAGCAATGGGTTGCTTCTTCTCCCCCTTCACCCCCCAGTCCTAAACCGCCGCCTCCCCGGCCGCTGTTTTCAGTGGCTCCCTGCTGCAGCCGTTGCCAAGGATGAGGCGTAGCTGGTCTCATTTGGCTGCCTTGGAATTGGTCTCCCGGCGGATGGAAATAGGCAAGAGGCTGTGAGGGACTGGCTGACTGTGCATCTCGCTAGAGCTTGGGTCAGGCCCAAAAGGCTGAGCCTAGTCCAGCAACCTGCATCCCACGCTGGTCAGCCCAGCCAAGAACCTCTCAGTCATTGTAGGAAATCCACAGCCCTCCGTAGAACCTCTCAGTCTGCCTCTGTACATGGAGGTTCTATTTAGTTCATAGCAGTAATATAGACTCGAGCTGACAGACTCAGACTTGAGTCGCTTCAGTGACTCGACTCAGACTTCACTGATGCACTGACTCGACTCGAGACTTGTGTATTTTTAATGACTGACTTGCCGCCCTTGGTCCAGTCACAGAACGCCTTCATCCAGAAACCTAACGACTTTGAACAACACCGCCTCCTCTTTTTGCCTCCTGGTCGCAAGACAACCTCTCTCCAGCCCGAAGTGTGGGTGCGTTTCTCAGAGAGGAGCAGCAAGCGGGTTAGGCAGTGGGCCTGGGGCGGGCCTGCTCAGCAGCCCGTCCCTGCTGCGTATTGGGGGGGCCTCCGAAAACTTTTCCTAAGAGCATTGCCCCCAGCGTGCGAGGTGCATTTCTCAGAGGGGAACAGCAAATGTGTTAGGCAACAGGCTTGAGCAGGAAGGATCCTTCCTTCTAAATCTTTTGAAGCTTCAGTAACGGGGAGTAAGAAGGATCCTATTCCCCACTTCTGAAAAAGCCTCCAGCTTTTTTCCTAAGACCAAAAAACAAGACTCGCTCTCAGAGCGCCGGGTGCATTTCTCGGAGGGGAACAGCAAATGTGTTGGGCAGCAGGCTTGAGCAGGAAGGATCCTTCCTTCTAAATCTTTTGAATCTTCAGTAATGGGGAGTAAGATAGGATCCTATTGCCCACTTCCAAAGCTGTGGATGGCAAAATTGCAAATGTGGAGACCCAGCTCTGCTTAAATGGTTAAAACTGAATTTCTTTCTCTTTATCCAATAATTCTGGAATTTTGGTTGGGGTATAAAGTTGTCTCCCAGACTTGAGACTTGACTTGAAAGTATCTTCTTGGACTTGAGACTTGACTTGAGGCTTGAAGGTAGAGACTTGAGACTTGGAGTAAAAGACTTAAATACGTCACTGGTTCATAGTGGACAGTTGTTGGGTATCTAAATTGGTCCTCCGAAGACCCTGGAAGACCACCTTCTGATGCCCTCCTGAAAATATTTGAAGAAGACATGACCTCAAACACACCCTAGGGTTATAGGAGGCAGCAGTGCCCCATTTTTGGCCAACGTACACCCGAGGGGCCTTTTCTTTAAGAGAACAAAACTAAAAGCCAATTTCTGGGCCACTTTCTGTTTCGGGGGGGGGAGAGCCTTTCCTTTGCCCAAAGGGGGCAGAAACGCTGAGTTTCCCACCCCCACAGCCCCTAGGGGGCATTTAGGACAGTCATATATTTTATTTTTCCTACACTGGGGTTTACAAAAGCAGTTTCTTCAGCCTAGAAAATATTGTGGCTGATAAGATCCTGTGGGTTGAGCCTAGGATGTTCTGCATTCAGAGCATACCCTCTAGTGCCAAACCTGATACTATGTTCCATGTATTTAAAAAAAAAAAATTACTGCTTATGATGCATCATGTGCTTCTGCAAATTTTTATAAAGTTTTATAGTTTGATTCAGCACTTACTCTTTTCTCGATGCAAAGTGGAACATATAATGTTGGCAGCTGGCCGGATGTGTGTGTGTGAGGGCCACGGTGGCATAGTGGTTTGAGCATTGGAAGTCACACTCTCTCAGCCTCAGAGGACAACCAGGTCAAACCCCCTCTGGACAAATCTGGCCAAGAAAACCCCATGATAGGCTCATTTAGAGCTGCGGAAGCTAGGTGAAAGCACACAACAACAACAACGCAAATGTTCATGAGTGGTGATGGAGAAATCTGGAGCCTGCTTTGGTTGTCTGCTGCAGTTCTTTTGCAGCTTCTCTTTGCACATTACCCGGCAGCCTTGGCATTGTGTTTAATTTAAAAAAAAAAAATTATAGCCTACCGCTTTGTACAAATGTATCTCGAGGCAGCTTGTAATGAACTTGGCAAGTAATGTTGAAACAAAGCAGGCAATGAATAAAGGCAGCAATAAGAATAAATTTTTTAAAAAACCAGTGGCAGTAGCAAGCAGATCTGATTCAGTTCAGTTAAATGTTCAAGTAGTGCCTTAGGAAAGGAAGCAGCTTTAGTGT
This sequence comes from Cyclura pinguis, assembly GCA_030412105.1. Lineage (NCBI taxonomy): Eukaryota > Metazoa > Chordata > Lepidosauria > Squamata > Iguanidae > Cyclura > Cyclura pinguis. The sequence goes on along the minus strand of CM059613.1, from coordinate 15,713,498 downwards.
GTTGCTAGAAGGCGTGTGTGTGTGTGTGTGTGTGTGTGTGTGTACCCTCAAGTCACTTGTTAACTTACGGTGACCCCATGCATTTCACAGGGTTTGCTTTGGCAAAGAATAGCCAGAGGTGGTTTTGCCAGTTCTTACCTCTGAAATATAGCCTACAGCACCTGCTGTTCGTTGACGGTCTCCCATCCAAGTAGTAACCAGCACTGACCCTGCTTAGCTTTTAAGATCAGATGAGATCTGATGCATTCAGGGTATTTAGACCAGTTGGAAGGCCTGCAGTGAAGAAGCTATAGGGTTTAGGGGTCACTGTGGGGCCCTGCCCCAGATATAACCTCTTTTCCCACTGGAATTTAGTAGGGCAATGTCCAGACATGCTCTTTGGCTCCTTCTCCCTACCCCTGGTCCATCCTCCCCCCCCCCCGACCTTATTGTCATAAAAATAACAGGCTGGGCACTTTGAAACGCCCTGAAGGGGAGCTAAGGGGAGAAGCCCGCTCTTCTTCCTGGAGCTTTTGTTCTGCCCTTGTTCAGCGCTCCTTGGGACTTTGCAAGCACAAGCGATAAAGCGACAGGAAAGTGGGCGAAGAGAAATTGAAGACATTGTGTATAAGATGATATGGGACAGGCCAGGGGGAAACTTACCTGTCAAGGTGACTTTGAATCTAATGAAAGCACAGAAGGTGATGAGCAAAGGAGCAGCTGCTTTCTCCTGCCCTGCATCCCCGTGTCATTTTCAGAGCCCTGGTGAGCTAGAAGAGCGGCAACCAAGTATTGTGCCGTTTAGAAGACTTGCATGGAGATCAACACCAGCTTGTGGTTCCCGTGTCAGTGGGGCAGTGAATCCAGGTTTCAGTGTGGGCTTAAAGACAGACATCCAAGATGCTAAACCCTAACTGCCCCAAGAGATTCAGCACTGTGGGATCGTTCTTTCACAGCAGTCTAAAACCTGGAACAGATGTGCCGTCCCATGGGCATGGAAGTCACCGGCCACCACTGCTGAGGGCGATAAATGCTTGAGATGGATGAGCAGGCGAGCGAGGGTTGCCAGACCTGCCAAAAGGGTGATGCAATTGATTTGTGTTCTGTTTTCTTATAGGTAGCTGTCTTCTTTTTCATGCAAGCAGCATTGAGGCCAGTTTGGGTAGAAAAGTGGTATATAAGTCAGAGAAATCTCTTCTTCCTGAAACCAATCAGGCAACGTTGCCCACATTTTCAGAGGGTGAAGTTGCTCAGCTCCTCACTGCCTACATTCTGCCCTGGATTTGCACACCCAGTATAACTGCCCACATGGGTATTCTTAGCTCGGTGGCAGCACACATCTTTTGCATGCAAAATTCGATCCATATCTGGCAGTAGAGAACGCCCAGAGGAGGATTCCAGCTTTGCTTAGTTTTGGGGGCTTTTTTATACTAAACAGAGCATCATATCCCTTCTGTTACCCAAGTATTTATAGCCAAGATTATATCCCAGCTGCATGCCTTGCAAATGTGCACCTGTAGTAATTTTGACTCTTTCAAAGTGTTGCAGACAAAATTTGTTAAAAGTGTGGTTGCTGCCTGCTGTTATATTCCTAGTGTAGCCTTGCATCTTGGGGCAAACCTAATCCCTATTGAGCGCCATGCCTGGACTCTTGAAATCAAACATGGACTAAAACTCATTTTTTCCCTCGTTGAGCTGGCTTCTCTAATGCTAAGTGACATTTTCCAGTCTGCATGGAAACAGTCATTAAATAAGAAACTTTTCACATATGGGCTTACACATAATGCGTTAATAACACTCGGCTATAGTAGTGCTAAATCTGCCATCTAACAATGAATAAGAGACGTGGAGTCGCAAAACCACTCTAGATTAGTCACCAAATACCCCATTCTTGGAATTACTAGGAAACCTTTTGGCTGCCCCCAATTATCTGACAAACTTAACAGTTTCTAAGTATAGGAAATCTTTTACATTAGCACAATTTAACATCCTACCGTCTGCTGTACTGGAGGGAGAATATAAGAGGGTCCCATATCATGAGCGTATTTGTCCCTGTGCAGATGAGGCGGTAGAAATTCTTAGCCATGTCCTTTTTACCAAGAGAGATGTCTGGTTTAATCACGCCTATCGTACATGGAATACTAAAGATTCTCCATCCCATCGTATTTCCAGTTGCTGTGTCTCTTTCCAGTTGTATGGTCCATAAGACACTTACAAAAGGCCTCTGCAACAGATGGGAAAGGTAATAATTCACCTCACTGGAACGTGTTTTCTACAAGCAGGCTGTAGCGGGGTGGGGCTGATGTTTTACAGACCTGGCTACCTGTGTTACAGCCTGTGAATGTAGAAAACTTTCTTTCTGAAGTCACTCACCTCTGTGTGGTATGGGGTGTGGTGTCTAAATCGAGGGAAGTAACGGTACCACTCTGTTCTGCATTGGTCAGACCTCATCTGGAATAATCCTGTGTCCAGTTCTGGACACCTCAATTCAAGAAGGATATGGACAAGCTGGAGCGTGTCCAGAGGAGAGCGACCAAAATGGTGGAGGGTCTGGAAGCCATGAAACCCCATGAGAGGCATCTCAGGGAGCTGGGGATGTTTAGTCTGCAGAAGAGAAGGTGAAGAGGGGACGCGATAGCCATGTTTAAATATTTGAAGGGATGTCATGTCGAGGAGGGAGCAGGCTTGTTTTCTGCTGCTGCAGAGACTAGGACAAGGAGCAATGGATTCAAGCTGCAGGAAAAGAGATTCCATCTGGACCTCAGGAGGTACTTCCTGATGGTCAGAGCTGTCCGGCAGTGGAGGATGGTGCTGCCTCCATGGAGTGTGTTGGAGTCTCCTCTTCTTTGGAGGTTTTTAATCAGAGGCTGGATGGCCATCTGTCAAAGGGAGGGCTTTGATGGGTGTTCCTGCATGGCAGAAGGGGGTTGGACTGGACGGCCCCTGGGGTCTCTTCCAATTCTATGATTCTAAGTATGGTTGTGAAAGCTGGACACTGAAGAAAGCTGATAGGAAGACAGTCACCTCATTTGAAATGTGCTGGAGAAGAGTCCTACAGATACCCTGGACTGCTAAAAAGACAGATGGGTCTGAGCACAAATCAAGCCTGAACCCGCCCTAGAAGCCAAGATGAGTAACTGAGGCTGTTGTACTTTGACCGTATTGTGAGAAGACGTGGCTCACTAGAAAAGAGAATAATGCGTGGAAATGTGGAAGGCAGGAGGAAAAGAAGAAGAGCCCATTACAGATGGAGGGATGGACCAAGGAAGACACGTCCCTGAATCTGTAAGACCTGAGCAAGGCAGGTGGCTTGGAGGGTCCCCGTAGGTCGAAGTCAACTTGACAGCAGTTAACAACTCTAACCCTAAAGGATATTCCTGGCAGGACAGAAGTATTCTGTCTTTCCTGTCTGCCCCCTGACCACGATGCACAGATTACGGATAAGGTTTCTAGATTTGGTGAGGCTGCCATTGTTGCTTGTGGGCAGATGATAAATCAGCAGTAGGCAATGACAATAAAGAGGCCTTTCAGAGCTAGTTAGGGAGACAAATGAGGCATTTGGGGCTGGGGGTTATGTATGAACCTTGAGTTTAGGTAGAGTGTTGTGACCTTTTGTTTTTTTTTACTGTAAGTAGTATTAAATGTGAATTTTATGTGCTCGTTGTATTTCATGCTACCTTTTCCTAGATTGTTGTGTGTCTTCAAGTCATTTCCAATGTAACGGCAACCTTAAAGTGAACCTATCATGGGGTTTTCTGGGGCTGAGAGTGTGTGATGCACTCAGGGTCACCCAGTGGATTTGGGATACCTTATGGTAAAAAAAAAAAGTCGTCTTCTTTTACGATGGCCTATGATCGTAATAAATTATGGAGTGATTGAATCTCTACCATCTCCAGAGAAGGTGCTGGAAAAGAGTCACTAACCTTTGAGACCAAGAAGTTTGAAAGCTGCTCACGTGAAAAAGCTCAGGGAGATGTAGTAGATCACAAGTCTAGAGTAGAGCAGACCATGCTGTAGATGGAACGTTGCTTTGCCTAAGTGTGACCCAACCAAAGGAAGGATATAGGAGCACTCCCCCCAAAAAAAAGCAAATTTAGGATGTAAATACAAAATACATGTAAATATATGGCAAATACTAAAAGATAAATAAATCTATTAAATAATATGACGTTCACATTTTAAAAATACACGGTCATAGAATCATAGAAATGTAGAGTTGGAAGAGACCCCAGGGGCCATCCAGTCCAACCCCCTGCCATGCAGGAACACCCTCAAAGCACTCCCTTTGACAGATGGCGCTCCAGCCTCTGCTTAAAAACCTCCAAAGAAGGAGATTCCACCACACTCCGAGGCAGCATCTTCCACTGCCGGACAGCCCTGACCGTCAGGAAGTTCTTCCTGAGGTTCAGGTGGAATCTCCTTTCCTGCAGCTTGAATCCATTGCTCCTTGTCCTGGCCTCTGGAGCAGCAGAAAACAAGCCCGCTCCCTCCTCTACATGGCATCCCTTCAAATATTTAAACATAGCTATCATGTCCCCTCTTAACCTTCTCGTCTGCAAACTAAACATACCCAGCTCTCTAAGTCTATCCTCATAGGGCATGGCTTCCAGGCCTTTCACCATTTTGCTTGCCCTCCTCTGGACCTGCTTCAGCCTGACCGTGTCCTTCTTGAATCGGGGTGCCCAGAACTGGACACAGGATTCAAGATGAGGTCTAACCAAAGCAGAGTAGAGTGGTACAAGTACCTCCCTCGATCTAGACACCATACTCCTATTGATGCAGCCGAGAATTGCGTTGGCTTTCTTGGCTGCCGCATCACGCTGCTGATGCATGTTCAGCTTGTCGTCTATTAGGACTCCTAGATCCCTTTCACACGTACTGCCATCCAGCCACGTGTCCCCCATCCTATATTTCTGCATTCCATTTTTTGTACCTAAGTGTAGGACCTTACACTTCTCTCTGTTGAATTTCATTTTGTTAGCCTTGGCCCAGCTCTCCAATCTATCCAGGTCATTTTGAATTTTGATCCTGTCCTCTGGCATATTAGCAACCCCTCCCAATTGGGTGTCATCTGCCAATTTGATGAGCATGACCTCTATTCCTTCATCCAAGTCGTTGATGAAAATATTGAGCAGCCCTGGGCCCAGGACAGAACCCTGTGGCACCCCGCTGGTCACTTCTCTCCAGGATGAAAAGCAGCCATTCGTGATCACCCTTTGGGTTCGGTTGGTCAACCAATTACCAATCCACCTAACAGTAGCCCTGTCCAGCCCACATTTTACTAGCTTCTTTGCAAGAATGTCATGGGGAACTTTGTCAAAGGCCTTGCTGAAATCAAGATATGCTACATCCACCACATTCCCTTCATCTATCAAGCTAGTAACTCTATCATAAAAAGAGATAAGATTAGTCTGGCATGACTTATTTTTGAGAAATCCATGTTGACTTCTCGTGATTACCGCATTGCTTTCTAAGTGATTAGAAACTGACCACTTAACGATCTGCTCCAGGATCTTTCCGGGTACTGACGTCAGGCTGACTGGGCGATAATTATTTGGGTCCTCTTTTTTTCCCTTCTTGAAGATGGGGACAACATTTGCCCTCTTCCAGTCTGCTGGAACTTCTCCTGTCCTCCAAGATTTCTCAAAGATTATAGCAAGCGGTTCTGAAATGACCTCTGCCAGTTCTTTTAATATCCTCGGATGCAATTCATCTGGCTCTGGAGACCTGAATTCATCCGGCGTGGCCAGGTATTCCTGTACCACCTCTCTACCTATTTTGTGCCGCATTTCCCCGGCTTCCTCCCCTGCTCCCCGACCGCCAGGTTGAGCGCTTGTATCCGTCTGGGAAAAAGCTGGGGCAAAGAAGGTGTTAAGTAGTTCTGCCTTTTCTCTTCCCCCTGTTAGTAATTCGCCGTCTTCTCTGCGCAGCGACCCTATCGTCTCCTTCTTTTTCCTTTTGCTGCAGACATATTTAAAGAAGCCCTTTTTATTGTGTTTGATGTCTCTGGCCAGCCTAGGTTCGTTCTGCGCTTTAGCCTTTCTGACCTCCTCCCTACATCTCCCGGCTACTTGCTTAAATTCTTCTTTGGTGCTTTCCCCCCTCTTCCGTTTCCTGTACGCGTTTCTCTTAACGCTTAGCTCAGCTGAGAGTTCTTTAGTCCACCATTCTGGTTTCTTCAGACGCCTTCCATTTTTCCTCCTTATTGGCACAGTTTTAGACGGTGCCTTCAGTATCTCCCTTTTAAGGAACTCCCGTGCCTCCTGAACTCCCTTCCCTTTCACTATTCTTGACCACGGAATTCCAGCCAGCAGCTCCCTAAGTTTACAGAAGTCCGCTTTTTTAAAATCTAAGACGAGTGTCTGGCTACACTTATCTTCTCCTTTCCACTGAATGCCAAATTCCAATAGGGCATGGTCACTCCCGCCTAAAGATCCAACCACTTCTACCTCATTAACAAGGTCATCCCTGTTGGTCAGGATCAGATCTAGAATATTTGATCCCCTTGTGGCCTCTTCCACCTTCTGGACCATGAAATTGTCTGCAAGACAATCAAGAAACTTGCTGGACCTTGCTGTCTTGGCAGAGTTTGACTGCCAACATATATCTGGGTAATTGAAATCTCCTATTATTACTGTATCTCTCCTTTTTGAATGCGCGGTCATGTGGTCGAGGGAGGCGTCATCAAGGTCCCCAGTCTGGGTTGGAGGTCTGTAGTAAACCCCCACCAGAATATCCCTATTCTTTCTCGCTCCCTTAATTCTTACCCAGATGCTCTCGACCTGGCTTTCTGGGTTTAAGTCATGGATCTCCTCACAGGTGAAAACATCCTTGGCAGTCCAGTCTTAAAAATAAAGGTGAAGATCCATAACGCATAAATCAATAATTGAGGTAAAGGCAGCCAAAGGTTTTGGCAGATCTTCAGTCAGATAGAGGCCAGATTCATTTCAAGCTCTGGTCTTCCTCAGTGGCCAACGAACTTTGTATACTTTTCAGAAGGTTAAGATGTGACATGATAGCCATGTTTAAATAATTGAAAGGGTGTCGTGTGGAAGATGGGGCAAGCTTGTTTTCTGCTACGCGAGAGACTAGGACACAGAGCAATAGCATCAGGTTACTGAAAGAGACTCCATCTAAACATTAGGAAGAACTTCCAGATGGTAAGAGCTGTTCCGTAGTGGAATAAGCGGCTGCCTGGGAGTGTGGTCCTTTGGGGGTTTTGAAACAGAGGCTGGATGCCCATCTGTCAGGAGTGCTTTGGTTGTACATTCACGCAGGGCAGAATGGGGGTAGACTGGATGGCCTTTGGAGTTTCTCCCAGTTCTCGGATTCTGTGATTCTGAGACTTGTTTGGAGGAGGTTTGCTGTTGCCCTTCTTTTTAGGCGAAGAGAAAGTATAACTTGCCCAAGACCACCTAATGAGTTTCCGTGGCTGATTGGGGATTTGAGCTCCAGTCTCCCAGATTCCTCGTCCAACATTCAAGCCAGTTTACCACACTGCCTCTTCTCCTTCACTACCCGCGGCCTTCCCTTGTTCCTGTGCCTCAGTTTGCAGCGTCATCCAATCTGTGTGTCCTGTTTGGCTTCTTGCTGGACTTGCCCCACAGAATATTCAAACATCAGCCCCCCTGTTCATGCATCTTTGTACAGGCAGGCAAAGATGTGGTTTTTACTTAAAATAGCAAGTTCTTTCACTGCGTCTTCCTTCTCCACCCCTCTTTTTCCGACATCCCCCTTGAATCATGACCCATTAGATTCCTAAAATAAGAAGTTAATGACTGTTGAGCCACTAGCCTTGACTCATAAATTGACTTGTGTTCTTCCTCCCTCCCCCGCCACTTTGCTTCCTTTCCAAAGGCCTTAAATTCAGGAGGAATGTGGGAGAAAGTCCCTTTCCTTGTTCGGTCATTGCAACAGCGGTTGGGAAGGTAGCTGGGAAGAGAGAACTTTGTAAAGAAAGCAGCATAATTCTGTGTTTGGAAAACTTCTCTCCGTGCACTTCTTCCACTTCAGCTGGTTGGGAATCATGTGGCTCATGGGATATCTGAACCTCCACAAATAACCCCTCCATTTTTCCTCCTCCCCAAACTCTAGGGCAGATTTCTCCTGCCCAGCACAGTTCCCACCGAAATCATCAGTTCCATTTCCACTACAGCGTCAGAGCTTTCTGACAGGCTTAGGAAGCGAGGTATGTTTAGCAAACCATAAACAAGGTTAAGAGGGGACATGATAAATATTTGTTTAAATATTTGAAAGGATGTCATGTTGAAGATGGAGCAAGCCTGTTTTCTCCTGCTCTGGAAACTAGGACACGGAACAATGGGTTCAAACTTAGCTTCAATATATACCTTGATTTGGCTTATGGTTTACAGCTCTTGGCTTCGCTTTGAGTTATGGCACTTTGATGGATTGGGATCATTACGGCTTAACTCACCTTGGCCTTGTATTCAGTTTTCTGGCTTGGATTTTTAACTTGAACTGTTGCGATGGTGTGGCTCTACCGTGTTGTTTATCAGGATTTCTTGACTCTCAGAAAATACCTTTCTGTTCTCAAATATTTTGGAATATTCTTCCTGCCCTTATCCTTCGTTTCAATTGGATCTGTTCCCTTCGGAGACCCCCACTGAGCATTGATAAAATACTACTTCTTCCCAAAGTCAGACTACATGCAAATGGAAACTCATGGAATCAAAATTTCTTCTATCGATATGCACGTGTCTCTTGAAGCGCTGATGAAACACAGCCCCAGAAAACTCATCTGCAGGGTCATATCATTAGATTGCTCTGTTTTCCCCAGTGTATTGTCAGTGGGGGCTTTCAGAAGTCATGACGAGCCAGAATTCAAGAGAATTTTGGCTTGTCTAGGGAGAACCAATGTGTAGTCCAGTGCTACGCAAAGTGTGAGGCTCCTGGACCGCTGCTGGTCCCTGAACCGTTGGCTATCAGCCCCTAGTAAACTTCCAGGAATAAAAAAAACCTAGTAGCCATTGAGCACAAGTATGGTGCCAGTCCCTGGAACGTTGGGAGAAAAATAATTGCTTGTCCCCGCATCAGATAGCCTAAAAATCATTGCTCTTGCTAACGTGAATCTCCTCTAAAATAAGGGTATGTTACACCCTCCCCAGGACTTTGTTCTAGCCAAAGAAAGGCTTTTTAAACAAAACATTAAAGTGAGTGCTTGGAATTTAATGGGAGGGACCAGTGTGGCCCCTAGAAGGTAGTGGTGGGAAATGGCCTCCAAACTTTTGAAGTTGCTCATCCTCACTTACGGTTTCCTCTTGCCCTGTCTTGGTTCAGATGGCATCCCTCTCCCTGAGCTTGAAACAAATGAATTAATTATCAGTTCATTTCCTTGGAGGTACGATCGTTTCTAGTTGTGCATTCCTGTATGGCAAGGGGTTGGACTCGATGGCCCTTGCAGTCACATCCAACTCTCAATTTTCCTTTAATTCTCCAGACAGGGTAAGGAACACGCCTTGCGCAACTTCAGGAGAGTTGCCATGTGGCCTGTTAAAACTGTCCTAGACTTGTCCCTGGCAAATCATAGAGCAAGGAGTTCTTGGTCAATGCAAAAGCAAATTTGCAGCCTTGCACGTGCAGCCAGGGCTGCTAATGAAGACGAGGCACGGCTCCCCGGCTCTTTGCCCTTTGCAAGGTTGTGAGAACAACAGGAGGCCGTGCTCCTTATTCCCGCGGCGGTAGCCAGTGTCGCAAGCCCAACTTTGCTCCGTCTGTTGCTGCTGACTGCTCCTGGTGGCATCGATACATGTTGGGAGGCAAGTGACGCATAACCAGCAAGGGCTTTGGCTCCAGGCTCCTCGCTTGACAAGAGTGACTAAAACACAACAATCTTTCGAGGGCACCCCATTGTTTTTTACGACTGCAAATGGGGCTGTCTCAAATTAGGGAGTGGGAGGTGGATTATTGGCACAATGAGAAAAGGCTCGGTTTCCAGCATATTTTGTTTTTCTTTGAGCAAAGTGAGCAGAAGCAGACCAGCCGTTGCTGTTTTTTTTTTTAAAGGTGAGGTAGGTTTTTATGTACAGTCAGCCTTCCACATTTGCGGATATCGCTTTTGCAGATTTGATTATTCACGGATTCTTTGCTGCCACCCCGCTGCCTCCCTGGGCCATTTTTAACAGGGACTGCAAGGCTCGTGAAGCTGAGAAACTGTGAAGGAGGCTAGTAAGTCCCTCTTAAAGATGGTGGGGGGCAGCCGTGGAGGGGTCCATAAGCCCCACCGGACCCCACTTCTGCCTTGGGAAGGAACCCCGATGCCTCCAAGGAATCCATGGTGGGTTGAATAGGGTGATCAGACTTTTTGTGCATTAAATATGGTTTGGGAGGGCCTAGAGTTATTCACAGTTTTTCCGGTTTCACGGGGGTCCTGTGTCCCTAACCCTAGCGAATGGAGAGGGAGAACTGTACTCACAAATTTCTTTTCCCTTATTTGTTTTGATTATTTATTAGGGCTGTAAGATTTAGTTGATGCCCAGTTACATCAGTCGCATAGCACAATCTTTTGGAGAGGAATCCTGTTCATGGGGCTGTCGAGGTGTGTGGATAGAGTTAGAGATTTCGTTTTCCCCGCTTTGCAGGTTGTGTCAGCATTCCTGCTTTTCTGAATTAATTGTAGGTCTGCTGTCAAAAAAAAAAAAACCCTGTACATTACTTTTATAGTAGAGAGAAGTGTATACAAGAGGTGCATATTAATGAAAAGAATATACTAAAGTATATACACACATTGGGAAAAATGGCTTGTAGAAATGTATATGTCAGGAGGAACGCACATGAACATGTATTTGCCTTTTGTACGTTTTTCAAAGAGGACATTACTTGGGACACAATCATGAGATAACATGGCTCATTAGGAAAGCAGATGGTTATGCTTGGTAAGGTGGAATGCAGTAAGAAAAGAGGGAGGGCACATTACAAGTGGATAGAGTCAGTCCAGGAAACAGCAACTGCTCTGAATTTGCAAGGCTTAGAAAGAGAGGTGATGACTTGGAGCTGAAGGTTGACTTAGCAGCAATTAACCAGTGCCATCTTAGACTGCAGGGGTGGGAAGGAACCCCCATACAGACATCTTGCTAAACCTTTCATCCTCATGAAGCATGTGCAGTGAGATCATTTTTATACACACACACACACAGGTGAGTGTAAACCACTTTATTCTGCTTTGGTTAGACCTTACCCGGCATACTGTGTCCAGTTCTGGGTACCACAGTTCCAAGAAGGATGCTGACAAGCTGGAACATGTTCAGAGGAGAGCGACCAAAATAGTGAAGGGTCTGGAAACCATGACCTACAGAGAGTGGCTGAGGGAGCTAGGTGTGTTTAACCTGACAAAAAGAAGGTTAAGAAGAGACATGATAGCCATGTTTAAATATTTGAAGGGATGTCATGTCGAAGATGGAGCAAGCTTGTTTTCTGCTGCTCCAGAAACTAGGACACAGAGCAGTGGATTCACACTGCAAGGAAAGAGATTTCTCCTAAACATCAGGAAGAACTTCCTGACAGTCAGAGCCATTCAGCAGTGGAATACACTGCCTGGGAGTGTGGTGGAGTCTCCTTTGGAAGTTTTTAAGCAGAGGCTGGATGACCATTTGTTGGGGTTGCCTTGAGCATTTGTTTCTTCATGGTAGGGGGCTGGTACTCGATGGCCATTGTGGTCTCCTCCAACTCTATGTTTCCATGATTCTGTGAGTAGTGTTTTAAAGAAAGTACACCCTCAACTGCAACCTGAAGGGGGGCAGGTAACACAAAGGAGTCCAGATATTCTTGGACTCCAATTCCTGTTAGCCCTGGGCAGCATGGCTGGTGCTCAGAGATGATGGGAGCTATAATCCAACATCCTCTGGTAAGCCACATGTTCTCCAGTGCTCGGCCACTTAATTCTACATCGTGTGCAGGGCAGCTCTGATAATGTGCAGACGTCCCTTGAAACATTTGAAATGCATGGTGTAAATATTACTTTTTTGTCCAATTGTAGTCAGTCTCTTCCCATTTTGAAAGTCCTGTCTTCTCTCTCTAACCTTTTGTTCTCTTTTCTGCAGCTGCCATTAATCTAGCAAAGTTGAAGCTGTTCAGACACTATTATGTTATGGTAAGAAATTTGATGCCGGTTTCTGGGAACAGGGCCTGGGAGGTGGTGGCTTTATGCTTGGATGCTAGCAAACGTAGCAGTGGATTGCTTCTGCACCGCTCTTACTTAAAGGATGCCAGAGAGACCCTCCCCTTTACATGAAGCCCGTAGTTGGAAATCTCCGAAACAGCATTCTAAATCTGTCTTTCTCACCCACTATTTGTGTTGGACTGAGTAGAGATGTAATTCTTCACTGACTTTCTCCTTAAAGGAAGCAACTTAATAATTTTAGCCGGTTTCTTCCCACTATGAAATGTCTTGGGAAAAACAGTTTTTGAATCCTATTCACAAAACTGTTCACAAAATTTTCATGTAGCTATTTTGCAAAGGAAACAGCATTTTCTGCACAGAAAATATTCCTAGGCAGAGGATCGGGTAGAGCAGAATCCCGTTCTTTTGTGGCTCAGACTTTATTGTGTTGTTTACTCCAGCCACACTGCTGTAACCTGACACCAATGCTAATACTACTAAAAGCCTTCCATATGGACAGAGGACAAAAGGGGAGATGGCAGGCCTTAAATGACTGTGAAAAGGAGGTTCACTGGTAGAGTGAACTGAGATAGGCCTGTATTTCTTGTCTTATTTAAGGCAAACTGTATTTTCCTTGTAAAATGCATATTTCTAGCAATTATTCCACACACACATACACACACACCCAAGTTCAGGATGCCACTATGCCACCAGATTTTGACGGATGGAGGGGACAGTGGCGGGCCCTGAAAGGGTGAAATGGACCACTGAACCATTTGTACGCCAAGGTGTTTGAAGAATCTTGCTGTCAGGCAGGCGTTGTTTAAGGTAATTGGCTTCCATCTCTCTCCCTGAGTCTGGAGCCTGACCTCCAGACCTGAAATGTAAATGGATCTGTCATTACAGCAATAGGTTGATTCATGGCAACTTGACGGAAATCAATCTCTGTCCTCCCCGTTTCCACCTTGGCGAATTGACACAGGGCGCCAGTGAGGCCATGTTCCTAGCCGGCTTTTATCATTTGCAAGTTGCGTTTGGGGAGGGTAAGGCTCCCTCACTCTCCCTGCTGACTCTGCCTCCTTCCTCTGCTTCTTCTGTCCGCAGATCGTGTGTTACATTTACTTCACACGGATCATTGCCATCCTCATCAAGATCGCGGTTCCGTTCCAGTGGAAGTGGCTGTACCAGGTACCGGCATCCACCGCGCACTCTGGTTTCAAAGCTGAAACTAAATGGGAAAGAAAATATATATAAATGTTACCCTGCCTCTGGCTTCACATTGCAAATTAGCTTTCTTGGAAACTAGCAGTTCTTAGCTTTGGTGCTTGTTGCAATTATTTCAGACTTGGCATTTTTGTCAGTTGAAAGGTGGGTGGGCTTTTTTTCCCCTCCCTCTTCCCCCTTTGCTGTTCTCTCCAGCAGAGTTGTTAGATTATCTGCACAAAGACTGGAAAAGTAATTGCTTTATTGATCTCAGAAGACACACATGCGAGAAATGCCCTTCAGACAATAATCAAGAACACAGGAAGGGGCGAAGAAAGACTGGCATACCTTTCTGGCTTGAAAACAAATGAAACACACAAAAAGCCCAGCAAAGAGAACATCTCTGAAATTGGAAAAAACAAACCGCGGGGATTGTTGCAGTATCTTTCATATAGTGTATATGAAGTTATAATTGTGGCACATGTGTACAGTAGATGCTTCGATATGCATGTTGAGCTTCCCTTACCTAAAATGCTTGTGACCAGAAGTGCTTTGTGTTTCAGGGTTTTTTTTAATTTTGGAAAATATGTATTTGAATATACATACATAATGAGATACCTTGGAGATGGGACCCAAAACTAATCACTGATTTTTTTCCCTTTCCAACCTTCTACAAGTAGAGACAAAGAACAGAGCCAGAGGAGAGTATGGATAACAATCCTTCTAAAATGTCCCTGTTCTCTGTTTCAGTCTGCCATATCTCTCTAGCCTCATGTCTCATTCATGCACTACCTGTGTAATAATAAGAATGCAGTCCTCCCTCCCCATTTGCTAGGGTTAGGGGCACAGGACCCCTGTGAAACTGGAAAAACCATGAATAACTCTAGGCCCTCCCAAACCATATTTAACACACAAAATAGTATGATCACCATATTCAACCCACTGTGGGTTCCTTTGAGGCACCAGGGTTCCTTCGCGAGGCAGAAGTTGGAGGCTGGTGGGGCTCATAGCCACCTCTGCTGCTGCCCCACAATACTTTTAATAGGGACTTACGAGCCTCATTCACAGTTTCTCAGCTCCACGAGGCTTGCGGTCCCTGTTAAAAGTGGCCTAGGGAGGCAGCAGAGGTGATAGCAAGTAATCTGTAGATAATCAAATCTGCAAAAGTGAAACCCACAAATGTGGAGGGTTGACTGTAATGTTTATTTTTAATGCCCTTTTTATCAAAGGGCAGAACATCTACATATACAGTCAGAGACAAAGACAATAAATATAGTATTGCTGCAAGCAATACAAGAAATGTAATCCCTGACACCCCACCAGTCACTGCCCGTCTCAGCATCTTAAACACAACTCAGCGTCTTAAGCTGATAAATCAGAGAGGCAAGTCTTCAGCCCTTTATGAAAACAGGTGAGATCCTCCTCCAGCCAGAGATCCAAAGGAAGACCATTCCACAAACGTGGAGCTAGATCTTGAAAGTCTTATAACCTTGAACACTGGTCTCCCAGAGTGCTAGTCCTCAAACTGCTATGGAGTGCTGGCTCTGTTGGAGAGAAATATGCAAAAATCATCAATTGTAAGGGTGAGGAGAAATCAGGGCTTCTTGAAACTAATGCTGTTTTCCTGTGTCTCCCATTTCTGTGGCAGCTACTGGATGAAATGGCAACCTTGGTGTTCTTTGTCCTTACCGGTTACAAGTTCCGACCGGCCTCTGACAACCCCTACCTACAACTCTCTCAGGAGGATGACGACAGTTTGGACATGGAAGCTGTGTAAGGGATCTTTTGTGTTTGGTGGCAATGAGAGTGATGGGGTCATGGGAGGCCTCAGGTGGACCAGCCGGTTCCTAGTAATGCCCCTTCAGGCATCCCTGGCTTATCTGATGGGTTAGGAACCAGAGCACAGTTTGAAAGTGGAATTGGTTGAAAAGCGGAACTCACTCTTTCCTCAGTTCTTCTCCTCTTGCCTTCTTCCTCCTATAAGGAGCATGAGGGAATTACGGAGCCTCTGTAATTCCCTCATGTTTGCTACAGGAAGAAGACTGGGTTCTGCTTTTCAAAGGCTTTGGGGTTTGGAGCATTTTGGATTTCAGATTTTTGGGTGAGGGATACTCAGCCTGTAATAACGCATAACCTGATTTGCACCTTGATGGGCAACTTGATTCTAAGTGTTAACACCCAGGCCAGAGAAGAGAGAACACAGTATAAGGGCTGGCAGTTTGAAAACACCTGAAAGACTCATCCAACTTTTTCAGGAGAGGTTAGATAATCATCTTTCAGGCATGATTAGTTGTGGATTCCTGAATGACATGAACACAGCCTTGCTTGTTTGGTCCTTTCTAACTCTAAGATTCAGTGATTCTTAAGTTCATCAGTTTTATTATCACTAGTTCGTAATTGCTAACCCCGCACATCATAAATTTCAGCTGCCCCTTATTGCTGTTTTGAGAATTTGGCAACCCTACTGGAAGACCACAGAATTCCTTCCCCTGCTTTACAGTGTGGGGAAGCAAAAATATTCTGACTTAAAAGCCATGAACACAATCTGGGATATTAGACTAGGTGAGGCTGTATGGCATATTATGCAAGGTTTGGGGTTGATGAAATCATGTAAGAAGAAGATATCCAAGTGCTTCCATCTGTATTTGAGGATTGGCCAAGCCTGAGGCATATGTTATAGGAACTATTTATGCACAATTGGTCCTTTTTTTGGACCAGTTTATCCTCTGCATTACCAATCAAGGACAGTGCTGCTTGCCACTTGGCTGTGCCAGCCTCCTCTGGCAAAGAAGGGGAAGAGGAGAGCCAGGATGGTGGGACCCAGTTGGAGTTGGTGCCTACTGGCCGTCCTGCAAAGGCAGAGGCTGGAAGACGCAGAACCTGGTCCCTCCCAGACAGATATCTGGAGGAAGAGGCAAGGGTGAAAGCATTGGGAGCAGAAAGTCAGGCAGTGCCTTGCTCCACTTTAAATACAGAAGGTTGAGCTAATGAGGCCAGCTCGGCTGGCTAACTGCTGCCTCTCTGTGAGCTCAGCCACAACCATTCCATCGCTGCAGAACAACAGCTCTCAAACCTCATGCAGCGTCTGGCTTCCTGGCTCTCTCCTTCCCCGTCTTCATCCAAGGAGGCCTACTCCATGTAGGACATGACGCCTTTGGCCAGAGGGTGGTAGTGGTGCCCAACTCAGCCAGAGATCAAATGATTTAATGGGCCAGCAGGATTTCATCCGGCCCCATAAAAACCACCAGTTCTTGCCTGACTCCTGGGTACATGTTGCTTGTCTGGATAAAATCTGGGCCCTTAGACTTCCTTTCCTTAGTTAGTTTAAACTGATGAAGGAGAACCTCTGGCCAGCAAGCTACTCCAGGTGGGCTTATGGAGGATCTCAACAATGCTGCACCATCTGGGGATTCCTGCCTGCTCCCCCCAGCTTCCCAGTCAAGAGCATTAAAAAAGGATGGACGGAAATTTCCGTGTTATTAATTTAGACTGACTTCCCACCAGGCCCCAGAGCTTGGCTACTTAAACCAGGCAAAAGTTTCTCCCTGTGGAAGTCACTTTGCCTGGTTTAATACAGAATGACGGTACATTTCCCTGTTCCGCCATCATAAAAAATGAATAAATCAGCATTTGTGCGTGGGCTGGGAAGAAACTAGTGCATGCAATTTTAATCAGCTCAAGCTTCGTAGTCTCTGTTTTTCTCCAGAATTCTGTATATAGTTCCTCCTGATTAAAAAAAAGTGGGGGGAAAGAGAAGGAAGAGGGGCCATTTTCTAGAAAGCTATGCAGGGGTGGCAGCTGCGAGTCAGGTGCCCAGGCTGAGGGCAGCGAGGGGGCTTTTTCTTTTTAAAGATGGGCCCAGCATAACTAGGCTAGAAGTGAATTGGAGAGAAGCGAGTGGGAAGCCAGAAATGGGAGAGTGGGACAAGGGTGTGTGGGTAGCCAGTAGCAGCTCTCGTGTCAGAGGTGAGTCCAGGTAAGTCCAGAGGCATTCAAGGTGTGGGTCCTACATAAAGAAGAAACGCGGGAAAATTTATCTGTTTATTGATTTATCTCTCCGTCTATTCATTTGTTTGCGGATACAGTTCATAAGCCTCAAATTAGTCCTTTAAAGTTTTAAATACACATGCACACAAAATAATATAAACGCTAACAGACAGAAACTGAAGAAAACGCTAAGCACTAACTCACTGCCTGAATACTAACTTCCTAAAACATGAAAGGGCTCTGACACTCCCCCCATCACACTGTAATGACGGAGAGAAAATAAGAAGGAACAGAAAATTATAATTTTACCACCATGGTTTCACCTGAGCAAACTTATGATAATTGTATCCACAAAATTATTGCATCGTTTTTCTGTTTCTCAAAAAATCCATGAACAATTTCGGATCTTTCAAAAAAATCTTCTATTGGCTTATCCTTTAAAGCCCACATTCTTGGCCATTTAGTCTAGCTCAGCAACCTTAACAACCCAGTCTTCTGTTGCTGGTGCTTCAGTCCATTACAAGGTTTGAGCAAACAATATTCTTGCAGCTGTGAATAGCTCCTTTAAAGTTATGACTAAAGCTTAGAGCATATTTACTTACCTCACACATGAAGCATTTGGGAATCGTGGCCTCTTGCAGGAGTCTTGCTAGAACAGCCTACAGTTTCCTCTGATCAGCAACCCGAGTGGCAAGTGAAGTCTGCAGACAATACCCAGAGTGCCTGACAGAAACACCCTTGGTTATAAAAGTCTTGCTTTAAGAAAGCCCCCAGTCTTGTCCTCAGGCTCCCCTAGCTATGATATAGATACAGCTTTCTGTTCTAGGGCCACCGTCTTTGACTCAGACCACCTACTAGATGTTTTGGATTCCCACCATCTTCTGTTCCAGACAGCGTGGCCAATGGTCAGGATGACCGGGACTGTGGTCTGAAACATCTGGAGGGGTCAAGTTGGAAAAGACTGGTTTGGGGGAGTGGGGTTGTGCTTTTTACGAAGCGTAGGCAGGCTGAAAAGCAAAAAACGTTCATGATGCAATGTATTCTAGTCTGGATACTAGAGTTGGTGGGCACACAGCTCCTCCGCACACTACAACACACAACAGCTGCAGTCCTGTATGGCTCGACATCGTTCAGTACTTCAGCATGTAGACCCAGGCTAGACTGGGCCACATGCCACCGCCCCCTAGACTTAGAATATAGTCTCTGAAGCCCCCTGCTTCTATATACTATTCCATGCCTTGTGGGGAGTGGGCAGGATCAAAGAAGTGTCTGGCTGTGTCCCTGTAGTGAGGTGCAAAATGATTACATCAAGCACTAAGCATTTTGCCCAAGCAAGAGAGGAGTGATCGCCTGCCCCTTTATTTTAACAGTCCTAGTGGCTATTGGCCAAGATGGCGAGGTGCTCTTTCCAGGTTCAGGGATGATCTATCTGAGTACCTGTAGCTGGAGAAGAAAAGCAGGACTCTGCTTCTGGGCTTCCCAGAGGAGGTAGCTGGTGGTCTGCTGCAGCAAGCAAGACGCTGGCCACCTTTGGGCTTTCTTGAACATTTTTCCCTCCTGAGGTGTGACCCACCCAACCCTGCAAAGTGTGCCTCTTTCCCCTCTAACTGTGTGGCAGTTTGGCTTTGGGAAAGTTTCCACTTACCACCCGGAGACCTTTTTAAAAAACCCTATTGCATCAAGGATTGGGACCCAAAGAGGAGATACTGTGACTTGATGAAGATCTCCTTCCTGGCCGACTCTGAGGTTTTTCCCACACCCTGTGCTGTGTAGTATGCTTGTAGCTGTTTTTACGTAATAAGAACAACTCAAAAACAGCCTGGCTAGAGAGATGCACTCAGTTTTGGTTTACGTTCTCCTCTGTTATTCCCCGAAGCCAGAGGGTTTGCCTCATGGCATGTAAGCCGTTTCCTGCTTGTCTGCAAATGATTTACACAGTGAATATGGCTCATTCCCTCCTTTCCATGAGAGCGCCCATTTGGCTGAGTAATTGCTCCAGTGCCGGTGGCAAGAAACCCTCCTGGTCAGGGTAAAACAATACCGGAAGTGCGTCCGGATTTAGAAGAAATCCTTCTTTTTTCAACATGCTGAATCGTGCTGTGCAGCAAAATGCCATTACCGTTGCTGCTGAGCCTTGAATTAAAAGTGCATTTGGCTGCTTTTTGTGCTAGGGGTTGTCTTGTTGGTTAAGCTCATGAAAATCTCCCGGAATCTAGCCTCAGCAGTATCGGCAGTTAATACTTAATCACTCTTCAAGGTGTGGGCACATTTTTAAAAATTAAAACATCACTAAATCTAGCTAGATGGCCATCTGTTGGGAGTGCTTGGATTGTGTCTTCCCGCATGGCAAAAGATTATGTCTTCCTGCGTGACAGAAGGAGGTCATGGAATACAAAAGTTAAAACGCAAATTAAATAATGAAATAAGAATTAAAACAAAGTTAAAATACATAATTAAAACTCAAACAGTCGTAAACTCTGCACAGTTAACAATAGCCGGCACCTTTTATCAGGCCATAACCGTGCATTGAGTACCCGTTGGAATAAAAATGTCTTTGCTCGATGCAAAAAGAAAGCAGGGAGGGTACCAGTTTGATTTCCCTGGGAAGGGAGCTCCAGGCCCTTGGACCCTTTCTCTCCTGTGTTCCCACCAGATGCACCTGTGAAGGTAGAGGGATGGAGAGAAGGGCCTCTCCAGCAGATCTCAAAGCCCGGGCTGGGTTGTAAGGGAGAATGTGGTCTTTCAGATAACAGAGCTGACTGGCTTTCCATGCCCCGGGTGCCAGTCTTCTGCCAGGCTTGTAGCATTCTGCAGTGGTACCATTTGTGTATCTCTCCCCCTGCCTGAGCTGTATGTGCGTAACACACATTCAGAAAAATTTCCCATTGACCCAGGGGCTCAACAAGCTGGATACTTCCTCACATTTTGTTGCTTCTTGTCTATTTTTGCTTCTACCACCATGTGCCAACAGGTCTTTTGGACTACAGTTCCCATAATCCCTGACCATTTGTCAGATTGGGTGGGACTTTGGGTCGAAAACATCTGGAGGGAACTCCATTGTGGAGAGCCTTGCAGCTGAGAAGACACCAGTGGTCTTGCTTCCTGCTTCTCCAAATGGGGCAAAACAAAAGATATTCAAGAGGGATCTATTTTTCAGCCTGCTGGTGTGAATTTTGCTAAATTTCCTCAGCTGCTGACCTGCATTATTCAGTTTAATGGGCCAAAGGAACTTTTCAGTCTGATAGCCAAGTTTCCAAACACTATTAAATGTTTCAGCGTGTAACTTGCATTGAACTCTTATAAATGCTTTCTCTCTAGTTGGTAATTAGCTCATTTTTCCTCTTCTCTCCCACACCTCTTCCTTCCCTCTCTGGAGCCTGGCTGAACTGCACGGAGCTTGATAAAATTTTAAATAAGCCCTCTGCCTTGAGCATCTTCAAGTAGTTATGCATTATTACAGAATGTAATCATATTCCCGATGAGCAGAGAAGAAAGAGGGAACATCCCTGCCCCTCCCACTCTCCCCAGTTTGGAAGTCACGTTCTCTGTTGTGAATGAAATGAAGCCCAAGTTCAGTTTCTGCAGATGCCATTTTGGGTTGAAACATGGGGGGGGGGGTGGCACATCATCAGTGAAACAGCCAAAGCAGAGGGCAGCTTGGAAACTAAGTTGTGGTACCTGCTGTGGTCCAAGATTTTCTCTTGCTCCATTCTGTGACTGAAATGCACCACTAACACTCTTTATAGGGCTCTGTGCAGCAACCTCGTTGCTTCACGCATGGCGTCTGGCATCCTCTTAGTGGCATACCCCCGGGTGGGTTTCCCATATGCCCCCATATGACCTTTCTTGACGGGTGGGGAATGCCCTTCCTCCTTTTGCAGTGCCAACAGCCCTCCTTCTCTGGACTTATGGTACAGTGTCTGAGCTCCCCCACACCCACCCTTGCGCAGCCATTCTGTGCTTTTTGGGACTTGGGCAGGAACAGGGGACTGACTGGCTATT
Source organism: Cyclura pinguis (assembly GCA_030412105.1). Lineage (NCBI taxonomy): Eukaryota > Metazoa > Chordata > Lepidosauria > Squamata > Iguanidae > Cyclura > Cyclura pinguis. The sequence goes on along the minus strand of CM059613.1, from coordinate 15,692,212 downwards.
TCCCTGTCATCGGACACAAGACAACTGCTGCAGTGCGGATACCTTCGGGGAGGCGGGGAAGATCTCAGTACTGGTGTGATCATTTTACATCTCAGCCCAGGGACGCAGCCGGATACTTCTGATCCTGCCCGCTCCCCACAAGACATGGAATGGCTATGCAGGAGTGGGGTTTTCAGAGACCGTATTGTAAGCCCAGGGCGGTGATGGTATGTGGCTCAGCCTAGCATGGATCTTCACGCTGAACTACTAACTGTACCAAGCCATACAGGATTGCAGCCATCGTGTGCTGGGGTGTGTGGAGAGGCTGTGCGCCCACCAGCTCCAGTATCCAGACCAGAATACGCAGCGTCACAAACATCTTTTGATTTTTAGCCTGCCTACGCTTGGTAAAAAGCACGTTGTTCATCTGAGCGTTATTTATCTGTTTCCAGTATTTGTATCCTGTCTTCCCACCTCTAACAATCTGCCAAGAATGCTTTAAGAACATCAAAACAAATCCTTGAAAGCAGCGTTAGAACAATAATACCAATTACAGCGCCAGCCGTAATAAAAAGCAGAGCTGAAGAGGACAGAAAAGGAGCCATGTCTTAATGAGCCACCGTTGCAAGCTCTACAGTCAAGGAGACTCCACTGAAGGCATTATTTTCACCACAGTGACGGTCAACCGTGTGTTTCTATAGGAATGCAGGAAAGGCACAGAGTTTAGCAAGGAAGCGAAGAAGCAAAATACAATTGCTGAGAACATCAGCTCTTAATTTACGAACAATAAGCTTCTCGTCCTTGTTTATTGCAAAATCTCCTAAACATTAGGAAGAACTTCCTGATCATAAAAGCAATTCAGTAGTGGAATACGCTGCTTCCTGGAAGTATGTTGGAGTCTCCTTCTTTGGAGGTTTTTAAACAGAGGCTGGATGGCCATCTGTCGGGAGCACTTTTATTGTGACTACCTGCATGGCCGTAGAGGATTGGAATGGATGGGGTCTTCTCCAACTCAGGGATTCTGTGATTCCTTGAGAGGTACACAGAGAAAGCCTGCTGGCATCTCAAAAGAAATGGTTGGATACCTTTTTTCCCCCAAGTAGGCTGATCTTCTTGTGTGCCTTCAAATCATTTTTGACTTCTAGCTAAGATTATCCCTGGTTTTCCTGGCAACATTGGTTTAGAGGAGATTTGCCTTCCTCTGAGGCTGAGAAAGCGTGGCTTCCCAAGGTCACCCATTGGATTTCCATGGCCGAATGAGGATTCGAAACCTGGTCTCCCAGAATCCCAGCCCATTTCCACACTAGACTGCGATAGTGCTATTATTCCACTTTCAACCTCCTATGGAATCCTATGGAATCCCAAATATTCTCTAGCAAGAGCGGGGGTGTTTTTGGTGGAAGTCACGTCCCAAAGGCCTCTTGTGAGGCTGAATCGGTCCCAACAGGTCAAAAATGTGGTGAAACCATGCCTCGTAGAAGGCACGGGGTAGCAAAAATCATAAGAAAAAAATGTTGAGCCCTGGAAGGCCACAGAAGCAGCCCTGCACTTTGCCCACCCCGGGTACAGGAGAAGCTGCTCCAAACATTTTGCATCCTTGAAGCTGGCCTTTTCTACCTTTTGCCTCCAGTCTCAAAGAAAGTGTTTTTTCTGTTTATTTTAGTCAGCTGAAATGACAGAACTACAAAGTGGGGAGTTTGGCAGAAAGTCAAAAATGTGCAAATGGATTTTTGGGTTACTTTGCTTAAATTTTGCTAGGAAGCCCTCAGGCCCCGAAACATCTCTAGCCAAAGTGCCCATCTGTCCAAAGCAGCTTCCTCCTCAATGTAGGTATGTTTGTGTATGTGCGTATGTATATGTGCCTACCTATACATATCGATGGGATCGTCCCCCCAACTCGAATTTCCACCCATAGCCAAAAATCTTCTGCTCGCTGAGTTATAATTGCAGCTAAGCATTCGGTAACATGCAAGGTGCCTGGCAGCGTTTGGCGGAGATCCTTCCAAAGTCACTCTCCTCTCTTGTCTGTTTTGTTCTGGGTGTCAGCAGCTTGACAGTTTTGGGCAAACAAGAGATGCCGCATCTCCAGAGCAGAAAATAGCAGGATATGTTTAGCTTGGAGAAGGGAAGATTGAGAGGTGATATGACAGCCATCTTTAAACATCAGAAGAGATGCCGTTTAGAAGATGGAGGGAGCTTGTTTTCTGATGCTCCACAGACTGTAAGGCCATTTCTGCACTACATTGTTATAGCGCTATTATTCCACTTTCAACATCCTATGGAATTCTGGGGTTTGCCTCAAAGGCCCCTCCCTAAACTGCAAACCCCAGGATTCCATAGGATGTTGAAAGTGGAATAATAGCACTATAACAATGTAGTGCAGAAATGGCCTAGGACATGGACCAGTGGGGTTTTTTTAGTAACTTTTTTTTATTAAAAAGCAAGAAAAGCAAAGACAACAAACACTACATAACATTACAGTAAACTGCAAATACATAATATATAAAAATACAATGCAAATAAAAAAATACATAACACAACTGCAAACATCTAACAAAACTATAACAAATTTTTAAAAAATTATAAATAACTAAAAACTGGTTCCTGCCTTGTTGCAAACAGCTCATTGTAATCAAATAACTGCACCTATTAGTCTTAATCCATACCAAAAATTTATGCTTGTTGCTACACACTTGTATCATCATAGATATATGCCTACAAAATTAATAATCAGTCATGAAGAGGAATTAAAATCACTTATCAAATAGGTCTGTAGTTGTTTAAAGTAGCAAAAATCATTCTGAAGTTATAAGTAATGAAATCGGTTATAATCCAATGTTATCACCTGTCATCTATTGTTCAGTATTTGTTTGAAGTAAATATTTAATTATTAATCACAGAAAAAAAATCCTTTAAATCAACAAAGAGTAATAATAATCTTCAAAAATTACTAATGATTCTCTATATAGGTAATAGTCTCTAACTGCAACAAAGAGATTACATTTTTAGTTCGAATTTTATCCTTCTCATGTAGCAAATGAACCAGTGACAAGAAAGAAACTTCTAACCAAATGTTAGGAAGGATTTCTTGACAGTAAGAGGGAATGGACGCTCTTTTGGAGTGGCCATATCTAAGTGTGGATTAGCTGTGGATTTTTGTACGGCAGGGTCTTGTAGTTCATTCCAACTCTAAAATCCTGTGAAATTGCTGCTGTTGTTATTATTAACAACAGCAGTGGTTAGGTGCTCTGGGAACAATTCCAGATAAACAGAACATTGAATGAAATTCCCATGGGTAGGCTCACAATAGCACAGTTGGAACTTGAGACATGCCACACTATTCAACCGTATCTCTGATTCCTCGATTCTTGAATAGAATGTGAATGGCTAATGCTCCAAAATCCTTTTACTCATATGGTGTCTTTTTTCCAAATTAGGTCTCAGAAATTACAAATGCAGTGATTAAAACAGTATTAAACAATCAACAAAATTAATTTTAAAACAAAGCTGAAACATAAATCTAAAACACAGCTGTTATTGTATGCCTTCAAGTTGTTTCCAACTATGGCGACCCTAAGGTGAACGTATCATGGGGTTTTCTGGGACTGAGAGTGTGTGATGTGGCCAAGGTCGTAGAATCGTAGAGTTGGAAGAAACCACAATGGCCACCCAGTCCAACCGCCTTCTGCCACGCAGGAAGACACATTCAAAGCACTCCTGGCGGATGCCCACCTGGCCTCTGCTTAAAAACCTCCAAAGACGGAGGAGACTCCACCACACTCCATGGAGGCAGCAGCATCTTCCACTGCCGGACAGCTCTGGCCATCAGGAAGTTCTTCCTGAGGTTCAGGTGGAATCTCCTTTCCTGACGTTTGAATCCCTTGCTCCTTGTCCTCGTCTCTGGAGCAGCAGAAAACAAGCCTGCTCCTTCTTCCACATGTCATCTCTCCAAATATTTAAACATGGCTGTCATGCCCCCTTCTCTTCGCCTTCGCTTCTGCAGACTAAACATCCCCAGCTCCCGAAGCCGCTCCTCATAGAGCTTCATGGCTTCCAGACCCTCCATCATTTTGCTCGCCCTCCTCTGGACACGCTCCAGCTTGTCAACATCCTTCCTGAAATGAGGTGCCCAGGACTGGACACAGGATTCCACGTGGAGTCTGACCAAAGCAGAATAGAGTGATACCGTTACCTCCCTTGGTTTAGACACCACACTCTTTATTGGTGCAATGGAGAATCACGTTGGCTTTCTTGGCTGCCGCATCACCCCGTGGGTTTCCATGAACGGGGAGTTGAATCATGGTCTCCAGAGCCCTTGTCCAACACGAAAACCACTATACCCTGCTTGCTCTCCCACATGAGGAAGGCTCTTTTCCTCAGCTTTTGTGGGCAGCGTTGAGCCTGCCGCTGCTCACTGGACCGGTACTTCTGAAATACTGGACCGGTACTTCTGAAATACTGTCCGAACTTCCTGACAGTAAGAGCGGCGGAGTATGGAATGCGCTGCTGCCTCCATGGAGTGTGGTGGAGCCTCCTCCTTTGGAGGATTTTAAAAGCTGGGTGGCCATCTTTCGGGAATGCTTTGACTGTGCATTCCTGCACGGCGAGGTTGGGCTGGGTGGCCCTTGGGCTCTCTTCTGTGATTCCTTCTTCCTGAATAACATCTGCCTTTTTTTCCTGCTTCCTCCTCTTCAGGGTGACGACTTCGGGTGTCATGGAAGGCGTGAAGAAGGTCAAGAAGGTGGTAAACGGCTCGGCCGAGCTCCGAGGCGAGAGGGAGAGCGCCGCGTGATGGACTGGATATTTCCCTCCCGTCTTCTCTTCTTCTCTCCACTTCGCTCCCTCCCAACCCGTAGGGCAAGGCAGCACTTTTCGGATAAACTGTAATTTATTGATCTTTTACTTCCCTCAACGGAAAGGGAGCCGGGCAGAGCTTCCTGATGTGGAAACTGCAGAATATGGGGGGGTGGAGGGTGGGGGAGATGGGCTTGGAAACAGGGACAGAATGCAAAAAAAGAAAAAAAAAAGAAAAAAAATCAACCCTCTACTTAACTCCTTTGTCTTAAGGACTTTGGGCTCTTCTGGTGCCTACAAGGAAGTTTCTTGTGTGGATATGGTGGTGGCATATTTTATAACCGTGGATTCTGTTCTGTTTTGGTTTTTTTTAAAAACTCCCTCTTCTTTGGAAACTTGACTCCGATGAACGTCGCTTGCAGGCAGGTTCCTTGGGACACAGCTTCCAAACGTGGGAGGGGAAAAAAAGAAAGAGTTGTGTATGTAAAAAAATGATATATATAATATATTTTATATGATGCCTACCAAAATGCGAAATCTGTTATGCAACACTGTGTGCTGGAAAGGTGAAGAGTAAATGGGTTGGGGCATGATCCCCCCGCCTCCCTTGGTTTGATTGTAAATTTTCTGCTGAGTTAAGGCTTCTCATTCCCTCACTCCTTTTTAAAAAAAGATAGATGGAGAATAGAAGAATATTTTGGCCCCAGATAGAAATTGGGACTATCATTTTGTGACCAAATGGATAATGGATATCTACAGATGTCTTTGCTTCGCTTCCATGCCTTTAAAGGAAGGGTCAGTATTTTCGCTCCTGTTGACTCCTGTTGCCTCGAAGACTTGCGAGGAATAGGATACGGCTGAGAATGGTTTGGGGGTTGACGTTGAATTGCTGAAAAAGTGGTTAGAATGGGGGTTTGCGGATTCTAGTTCCCCTGCACTAATAAAGTAGGAAGAGCACCCCTTGAAGAAAGGCCTGTCCTTGGCTCTTCCCAGGGCCTCCCTCATAATGGAATCTGCTTGTTCTTTCTTTCTGGAGCCTGTAGAGACAAGCAGGGGGCTGCAGCAGAAAGTTCCAGCCTTGCGAAGGGTCTCTGTGCTTCTTTTGGGTTCGCTGGCTTGCACTTCGGCATCCTCTTCCCCTCCCACCACCTCCATTGCGATGCCTGTTTTAGGTCACGCATAGAATTGGAGAAATTAGGAAAGTCCTCCAGTCAGCTCTGAAGTTTAGTGGCAGTCGGGGAGTGGCCAGACGGCACAGCCACCTGCCAGCCTGAAGTCGCTGGGTTTTCACTCTGAAAGTTGGCCGGGAAAATTTGTAAGGGAAGTTTTTTTGGATTTTCTGTCCCCTGTTGAACAGGGGTCAAGCAAAAGAGAATTGACCTCGGCCACAGCGCTAGAGCTTGGAAAAGTTTTTGTTCCCCATTCTCCGAAGAACAGCTCCGAGGAGGTGATTCTGGGAGCTGCAGTCTGAAAGGTAACTTTTTTGAGCACACTTAATGACCAGTCACGAAAGTAGAAGGCCCGTGGACCTCTGTTGCTTCCATCAGAACAATGAGTGGAGGTCGCTCGGAGGGAGGAAATAGCCAGTAGGGCAAATACCACGCCACCCCCTTAGCGGGGCTCAGGGCTCCTCTGCAACTCAACTCTAGAGACTGGCAGGAAAAGGGAAGATGCATCCCAGAATTTGAGCTCCTTGGGGAAGCCTGGAGGCTAAAGATCCATTTCAGGTCTCTCCAGAGAACATCAGCTGTACAGTACTTGGTGGAAGGAGGTATAAGCATGCTGTTCCCAGTGGCTGGAAAGCAAGAAGGGTTAGAAGAGTTCTCAAACCCCCAAAGAGACGCGGCGTCTTTCTCCCACTTCCGGTAAGCGTGCCCCCTGAGGCTCGCCATTGTCTCTCTTTTTGTCCTGCCAGCTGATCAAAATGAAGTGCTAGGGTGTCAGAAGCCCCCACAGGTCCAGATGACCTCTGGAGAAAACAACATTTTTAAGCTTCAATTGGTGACCCTTTTCCCCCCTTCGTTCCTCGGCCGTTCCGTCTCCTTCCGTTGTTTGATGTTCCGGGCAGCCTGGCCGCTTGTCGCAGACGGGGCGATCCTGAAGGTTCAGATAGCAAGGGAGAAGTCTGTTACAAGTAAATAAACTCCCTTTTGATGGCACTGTTTTTGTCTCAAACTACGGCAGGAGAAGCGGGTGGGATTCTGATACCTGGAATTCATCTGGGCCATTTCCGCACTAGACTGTTACAGTGCTATTATTCCAGTTTCAACACCCTATGGAATCCTGGGGGTTGCAGTTTAGGGAGGGGCCTCAAAGGCCCCTCCCTAAACTGCAAACCCCAGGATTCCATAGGGTGTTGAAAGTGGAATAATAGCACTGTAACAGTCTAGTGCGGAAATGGCCCTGGTTTGAACGGATTGCGGAGCAGCCCCCCAACAGAGGTGTATCAGGGTGGGACAAGCGGGGCATGTACCCGGGGCCTCAGTGCCAGGAGGCTATAAAAAAACATGCACGTAGGGGTGGAGGTAAGGGTAAGAAGGTAGGGGTACAGCGTCCACACTTGCCCTAGGCACTGTTTGTGCTAAATACACCACTGCCCCCTCCCCACAAAAGATTGCACTGTTTTGTCCCGATGTGAAAGCTAAAGGCCCTGAAGGAGAGAGTCTGTTGAGCTCGTGATTCTGTGGCTTTCCACCTAAAGCGCCCTCGTAGCCATCTTCTTTTGGGATGGACCGATCCTCCATGTGCCACTAAGGCATAAAGGCCGGGTAAAGCCCCTTCTGTTGCAGCCAGACCCCGTTCTCTGGACCGGTTGCCCTAGCCCTCCGTTCTTACACGTTCCCCTGCAGCGAAGCTCACGGGAGCAAAGTGTCGTGCGAAGTGGCTCCACTGCTCTGAACTTGTGAGAGGTGGAAGGCGGGCCTCTGGGCGGTTTTTTCCCCCCAGCTCTCATTGCAAAACCTTGGGAGGAGCTCTTAAATTGCTGCCATTCCTCAGGCGGTGACATTTTGTCTTTCTTGGATGGTTCCACACAATAGCCTCCCTCGTTCCCTCTTTCTCAAAGTCCCACTGGGACCGTGTATGTGGGCGTGTGTCTGTATTTTGTCCCAGCCCGTCTCCCCAGCGCCGTAAGACATCCTCAGGAGCGCGCCTGCCAGAAATTTTGGTGCATTGCAGCGTTCTGGCTCTCCACAGGTGTAGGAAATCCTTCTGCTTCAGCACCCCCTCAGCCTTCGCCTGAGCACGGGGAACAAGAGGCAGTGTGGAAGCAGGCAGATGGGTGTCTGTGTGTGCATGTTTGTATGTCCCTCAGAATAGGAGATGCAGTGCTGCCAGCCGGCAATGCCTGCCCAGTCCGGTGATGCCAGCCGAGTGGGTTTCCTGACGTCGTAACTTTGAAAACATGTTGTTTATCGTTGTTCTTCCCTTCTGAAACCAGAGAATCCTTTTGTGGACAGAAATGCAGACGCTGCGGAGGCCTTCCAGGGGGGATTGGAAAAGGCCGGTTACGGGTGCCAGCCGGTGGCTTGCGTGGCAGTGCCATGGTGAGTCTGCTCCGGAGTTGAGTGTGAACTTGAAGAGAGCCTGCTGAGGCATTGAACCCTATCCTGCCAAAATAGGTTTGACGCTACAGAGAATCCCTTTCAAGAGCAGACTAAAGCCCAGCTGCGGGTTTGGTACCCCCGGGGACACGGTCTCCTTTATCGCAGCAGCTTAGAAGGGGATCGCCATCATTGACTGTGAGCCACCTGCTCATGGTTTCCTCCCATGTGCATCTCTTCCCTCTGTCCTTCTGGCGGGAGGACAGGGGAGATAGCAAACCCACCCGCCTCAGCCACCCTGCAATAGCTCTCCAGGCTTCCAGGGTGTTGTTTTTTTTCCTCCTGCCGTATCGCAGTCCCAAAAGCGGAGTTGGGGTGTCTTCCTCTTCTCCTAAGACGGGAGGTGTGGATAAAGAAGAGGGGGAAAGATGGAAGAACGGACGCAGAGGAGCATTGCTCGGCCTACAACAGAATAGCAGCCGGCGCGTAAAACTCCCACGGGGATGAATAATTGATAATTCAGTCGTGGTTCCACTTGTTTTCCAAGCTGGGCACTTTTAAATGTTACTGGCCCTTAATCATACCATCAGTATTTTTATTTATTTTTTTAAAATTTGGCAGGAGGTCTCGTAGGATGAGATTTTGTGGGGAGGAGAGAAGAGGATGGAGGTGGATTTTCAAGAAATGGCATTTTAGCTTCCAAAAGCTGAAATGCCTTCCCATCTCCTTCATAGCAGCCAAATCTTAAGGGGCGTCCAGGCGGTGACTGTTTGCTCCCCAAATAGTTGCCGGAGATTTGTTGAAACGGCAGGTTTAAAACAGGAGGCTTTCTCTGATTTCCAAGGTATAATTTTGGAAAGTGTCTGATTTTTTTTTTCTGATGAGAAGGAACAACTGTCCTCCAAAGTCACACGCATACAAACCACTTACTTGGCCTAGAACCCATAATGTTGTTGCTCTAGAACCTCTCTCTACTACCAGAGTAATTTTTTGCTAGAAGATGTTTCTCCACGTATTCTGAAGCACTGAAGAAGAGCTTTCAACGCCGGCGTGGGTCTGGGTTGTTGGGTGCGAAATTCTGTTCTTTTTTTCCTTTTTAAATACCGGAAGACAATTTGTAGCCAAAGGACCAATTCAGTAGCTGGCACGACTACCTTGTTCTTTGTGGAGGGGGAGAGTTGATCTGCTTTCTTCCCCTTCTCCTTTTAAATACATACTGTAAAAGAATGTTGAGGTTAATCCCAGGACCAACTTGGCTGGAAATATCTTAATTTTCCTTTCCAGAAAGGAAGGTCAGTGGGTGGTGGTAGTGGAAGGGTGTTTTTTTGGTGGGGCGGGGGCTGACCTTCAAACATCTTTTTTTTTTTTTAGCTTTTATAAAAATGACAGTATTTATGTAAAGGGGGAGAAAGGGGCATAACAATCAGGGTCTGCTTTTTTTCCCCCTCTATGTAATGTGGTTTTCCTGCTGTGGAACGGGTGTACACAATAAAAGGATCTGACGAATAGGCCTCTGCCCCTTCTACTGTTTTTGTTGTCTCTTTGTGGGGCACGGGACTGGAGAAGGGAGAGCGTACCCCTAGGGTCCCATACACCCCCCCAGGGTTCTGTTTGTGACTCCTGAAGTGCTTAACATTAACTGAACCCAAGGGGTGCTCCTTGCCAAGGGCTGCTTTTCATCCTGGAGAGAAGTGACTTTTGGGGGTGCCGCAGGGTTCTGTCCTGGGCCCAGGGCTATCCAGCATCTTCATCAATGACTTGGATGAAGGAGTAGAGGGCATGCTGATCAAATTTGCAGATGACACCCAATTGGGAGGGGTTGCTAATACGCCAGAGGACAGGATCAAATTTCAAAATGACCTGGACAGATTGGAGAGCTGGGCCAAAGCTAACAAAATAAATTTCAACAGAGAAAAATGTAAGGTCCTACACTTAGGCAGAAAAAATGGAATGCGCAAATACAGGATGGGGGACACGAGGCTGGAAAACAGTACATGTGAGAGGGATCTGGGAGTCTTGGTGGACCGCAAGCTGAACATGAGTCAGCAGTGTGATGCGGCAGCCAAGAAAGCCAACGTGATTCTTGGTTGCATCAATAGGAGGATGGTGTCTAGATTGAGGGAGGTAGTGGTACCACTCTATTCTGCGTTGGTTGGACCTCATCTGGAATAATCCTGTGTCCGTTTCAGGGCACCTCTATTCAAGAAGGATGTTGACAAGCTGGAGCGTGTCCAGAGGAGGGCGACCAAAATGGTGGAGGGTCTGGAAGCCATGAAGCCCTATGAGGAGCGGCTTAGGGAGCTAGATATGTTTAGTCTGCAGAAGAGAAGGTTAAGAGGGGATCTGATAGCCATGCTTAAATATTTGAAGGGATGTCATTTCGAGGAGGGAGTGGGCTTGTTTTCTGCTGCTCCAGACACTAGGACAAGGAGCAGCAATGGATTCAAACTGCAGGAGAAGAGATTACACTTAAACCTCAGGAAGAACTTCCTGATGGTCAGAGCTGTCTAGCAGTGGAAGATGCTGCTGCCTCCATGGAGGGTGGTGGAGTCTCCTTCTTTCTTTGGAGGCTTTTAAGCAGAAGCTGGATGGCCATCTGTCAAAGGGAGGGCTTTGAGTGTTTGTTCCTGCATGGCAGAAGGGGGTTGGACTGGATGGCCCCTGGGGTCTCTTCCAGCTCTTCAGTTCTATGATAACAAATTGTATTACAGTCATCCCTCCACATTTGCTAGGGTTAGAGTGCAGGACTCCCACAAAAGTGGAAAAAACACAAATATCAGAATGTTGGGAGGGGGGGAGAGAACAAACAAGAGACTTCTTCTACAAGATCTGAGAAATTAAAGGGAAGTTTAAACCAAGACGGGGGATGCTGTCCAACCCCGGGGAAAAACATTGCATGGCAAAGTCATGCACGAGCCCCAGGGGAACACATTGCATGGCCAAGCCATAAGTTGACACACGACTTGAAGGCACACGGACACCCAAGGGAGAATTTTCACTCCAAGACCTTCCTGGTTTCCTCTCGTCTTCTGCTCTGAAAACAGGAGCTGGTGGCGTAAGCAGCCGTTTTGCACAGCTGAGCTTCTCTGCGCGTGTGCCAGATCCACTGGGATGGTAAGAGAGGGGCTTCCTTCGCAGCACCAGGGTCCTGGAGGAGTTTGGACGCCTCATCCATTTGCAAATCCAAAGTCTCCTTCCAGTGCTGCCTTCCCTGGCTACCATGTTTTGTACACAGTCTAAGCAAACAAGCGACGAAACAATCAGGCCCCAGCAGCCTACCGGCGTAATAACAACCGCCCCAGAGACGCCGTGGAGAGCAAATAGCGTCTATGCTCTTCCACCATCTGTATCCTACCCCGGCTGAAGTTGGTTAAAATCATATTCAGCGTGACATTTATTGCGCACGGCAGCCTTCCAGGAAGCAAGTTTACGATGCTCTCCTTAACAGGTTCTCAACACGCATGGGTAAACCAGCCCGTATGTAATTATAAAAAATGTATTTACAACATTTTAAGTGTCAAGAACAGAGTCTTCTCAAGGCCCTGCATTAAAGGAGCCCACTAGAAGGAATTCAGACTGGCTTCTAAATCGGAGGCGAGTGAAATTCCCGGGGGCCCGTGTTTGTCTTTAGGACCCACCTCGAGCTGTACCAACCCTGGGAAAGCAGGACGAAAAATGGGTGGGCCGGTGGGGGGGAGCTGGCTGTGGCTGGAAATCCAGCTTTTAAAAAATACCTGTTGGTGTTTTGGAGGAGAAGGAGCAGCATGAAATGTAGGGCACCTAACGTTGTTCTGAGGCAAACTCAGCCCTCTTTGAGGCTGTGGCTGAGCAAAAAATGTGATAAATTTGCCTTAGGGTTGACGTAATTTGAAAATAACTTAAAGGCACACAACAATGACGGTTGCAATAAGGACGTCAAAGCTACCCACAGGGTTGGGCAAATCACCGCCCTCCAGACGTTGGCCTCCAGTTTCCACAATCTCTTACAATTGGTTATGTTAGTTGTGGGCCATTTCCACACTAGGCTGTTACAGCTGTATTATTCCACTTTCAAGATCCTACGGAATCCTGGGGTTTGCAATTGAGGGAGGGGCCTTTAGGATTCTCAGAGCAATTCGGCCTCCAAGCAACAAACCCCAGAATGCCACAGAGGTTGAAAGTGGAATAGTGGCACTATGTAACAATGCAGTGCAGAAAGGGCCTTGATCTCTGGACCCACTGGTTTCTTTTTCACTGGGTTGTGTGACTCCCAGCAGGTCCGGGGACGGGGGAGAACTGACCCAAACTTGACCACCTTGTTAAGGCATGTCCTCCACCGTTTCACAGGTGAAAAGAAGTGTGTGACCAAGATGGCAAAAACGATTCCTGAATAAGAACACACGGGAGGGACTGCAGCAGTTTGCCTTTGCCTCAGCCCACTGGGAAGACGGTCCCCTCCCTTCTCTGCCGAATTCACTGAGTGCGAATCTCACGTACCGGATAAACCCACACTCCAAAGAACACGCTCTGAATTTAACAGCACTTTATCCACTGGAAAAACATGGGTACCAATGGCACCTTTTCCCAAAAGTCGCTGAAACTAATTTGTGCAGCCATCACACATTTTTTATAAGCAATCGATGCACATTCGGGCTAAGCTTCCATGAGTTAGTACAGAATTGCCTTTTCTTTCCAAGGCCGGTGCTCTTCCCAGGCTTCCTTAGCCATGAACAGTTGTTACGCATTTCTTCGCCCTTTCCGTTGTACCCACACCACTTCGTTCTCCCAACACCCTTCGTGTTTATTTTCCCACTTAGACTTCCCCAGCCTCTTCCCTCTCCATAGATACAGATTAGCAGTGGTTTGCAATCGTAGCAATTATAAAGAATACATTGTAGGGATGTTTCCCACATTGGTAGCTACACAAACATGTCAGCAAGCCTAACAATACATGAATGCATATGCTAAATGTGCAAATATACCCATGAGAGGGAGCAGGCAACCTGGCAGCAATCTACTTTGGCACTTTGGGGTTTTTTAAAATAATCTTTATTAGTTTAATACATACAAAAAAGGAAAAAAACAACAACCATGACAATGACAATGACAATAACATATACCCAAATGCAAAAAAAGCAGTAAAGAATAAAAAATAGAAAAAAATATGGAATGAAGAAAAAAGAAAAATAAAGAATAAAATCAATAAAACACGCACCCTAGTACCAAAAATACCCAATCGATCTTACTTGCGTACATACAATGCATCCAAGAGCACTCTTATATTAAGGAAGAAAAAGCACTCAGAAATGACATTTGAGTTCCTTCTCGATTTCATCTGTTGGTGTTAAATCCGATTCTAATTCAACACCCCTTTCTAATTATGAATATAAATATACCTATAAATATAAATTTAACTAATCCAAATATAATCTGTATATCTACATTTCGCTCTCCAAATCATCAAATCAATCTTATCTTTTACAAATCAAACCCACTAACTATTGAGTCTCCCTTTTTGTTTCTCACGCAGTCCGTGAAAGGTTTCCATAGTCTCAAAAATGATTCTGTTGAAATTGTGAGCTTGTCTGCTTCCGCAAGCTCCCTTAATTTATCTAGCCATTCACTTGACTTTGGAGGTTCCTTTGGCGCTTTGAACGCAGTTTGCAGCAACCGAAGTAAGCCGAGGACAAAAGGGGAAGGTTGGAGGAGGAGAGAGAAACTGGGCCATTTTTAAAAGCCGCTGCAAAAGTGGGATGGCAAGGGATTAATGGGGACTGGCCAGCTATTATTTCTCCCAATGGGCCAGGGACTAGCAATAAATACGTGCCCCTTGGCTACAAGTCTCCTGGACAAGTTGCCAGGGACTGGCAGCCAGCGGCTGGGGGACCGGCACTGGTCCGGGGACCACCAGTTGGGGTCGTCCTGGTGTCGATGCTGCAAAACAGCACCCCAAAGGTCTTATTAAGTAAAAAATGCAGCTTCTTGTAATCTCTGCTGCATTTCCTTGCCGTCCTAATGCAAGTTTTTCTTCAAAACTGCTGTGATACTGCCAGAGCCTGATAGAAATCAGCTCGTGGCAAATTCCCCAAATTACATGCCGGGGATTTTGGCAGGCTGTCAACTCTACTGAGCCTCTTGACGGACTCGTCGCAACAGAAGGAAACGGGGGAGCTCCCAGGAGCCACAGTGGAGAGGAGAGGGTGCTCTGAAAGACAAAAGGGCTTGGTTCTAGGATGCTCCAAACCGTACATGAGTGCCGTGAGGCGGCCCACAGCACGAGCTGACGCTGGACCATCGTGGAGGTAGTCATTTTGCAGACCGGGCCTGTCTCTTAAGGGTAAATTTTGAAGACAACAAGGGGTCTGTTGTGGTTATTGGCCCTCAAGGGGGCTTTGAGACCCTGCGAGGGAGAAGAGGCGAGAACCCAGTCCTCAGCTGCACTCCTTGCAAAGTCAGGGCGGCCGTGGCTTCTTTGGTTGAATCAATCCACCCCTAGGGCAGTTGTTCTGGGCCAGGCCTGGGCCTCCCCAGGCAAACAGCAGCCTGGAAGGCGGCGGAGGAGAAGGAGGAGGATCAAAGGCGCAACGCCCTCCAGGTGCCCGTCGGGCTGGGACGAGGGCCACCTGGCTCCACCTGGCTCTCCAAGGGAGGCGCAAGATGGACGCCAGAAGCGCCTCTTGCGCGGCTGGGCCTTGTCTGGCGTTCTCTGGATTCCCTGCTCCTTGCCTGCCTGGATTTTTTGACCCTGGACTGTCTGACTGTGTCGCCCGCCAGATTTCTGGATCTTGGGATGGTTTCTGGGCCCTGAACAGGCAAGCGGTACTCAACGTTAGTGTCTCTGTTTGACTGGGAAGGGCCTCCTGCTAGTCCTGCGCTCTGTCGCCGGACACGAATGGACGGTGTCTGCAACAGTAGCCTTCCCCTTTTCCTCTTGCCTTTCCACTTTTCCAGGCGTTGCTGTCTCTTCTAAGGAGTCATGTCGTAGAATCATAGAATCGTAGAGTTGGAAGGGACCCCAGGGGCCATCCAGTCCAATCCCCTTCTGCCATGCAGGAAGACAAGCCCTCCCTTGGACAGATGGCCACCCAGCCTCTGCTTAAAAACCTCCAAAGAAGGAGGAGATTCCACCACCCTCCACGGAGGCAGCAGCAGAGTCCACTGCCGGACAGCTCTGACCATCTGGGAGTTCCTCCTGAGGTTCAGGTGGAATCTCTTTTCCTGCAGCTTGAAACCATTGCTCCTCGTCCTTGTCTCTGGCGCAGTGCAAAACAACCCTGCTCCCTCCTCGACATGACATCCCTTGTCATGTCCAAAATATGTCATGATATGTCCAAGATACAACAGCCTCAGTTTAGTCATCTTGGCTTGTAGGGAGAGTTCATCCTTATCTCCTCTAAGACTCTATTGTTTGTCTTTTTGGCACTTCCTAGAACTCCCTTCAAGAATCACATTTCAAGTGCATTTACAGTCCTCCCTCCCCATTTGCTAGGGTTAGGGGCACAGGACCCCCATGAAAGTGGAAAAACTGTGAATAACTCTAGGCCTCTCAAACCATATTTAACACACAAAAAAGAGTATGCTCACCCTATTCAACCCGCCATGGATTCCTTGGAGGCATCGGGGTTCCTTCCTAAGGCAGAAGTGGGGGGCTGGTGGGGCTTCCAGCCCCCTCTGCTGCTGCCCCACACCATTTTTAAGAGGGACTTACAAGCCTCGTTCGCAGTTTCTCAGCCTCATGAGGCTTGCAGTCCCTATTAGAAATGGCACAGAGAGGCAGCAGAGGTGGCAGCAAATAATCCGTGAATAATCAAATCCACAAAAGTGAAACCCACAGATGTGGAGGGCAGACTGTATTTTCTTTTGGTCACCTGTCTTCATTGTCCAGCTTTCACAGCCATACCTAGAGTGTTTTGAAAGGTAAAAGGAGGAGCTCCCAACTCAAATTCTGAGGAAGAATGGCAAACTTTTGGAAGTTCCTGAATATCTGAGCAACCTTTGATAGCCAGAAAGGAACCGAGCAAAGAGAGCAATGCCAGTAACTTCACCACCAAAGCAACCTCTCCATTAAAGGTACAGGTAAATTGCCCACCCCACAAAGGAGGGGACCCTACCAAATTCTTTAGACAGCTGCAAGCAAAGCCCCACGTGTCACGTTTTATAAAACAAGGTTGTCAGCGTGTTGAGGCTGGCAAGGTCCTGGAGTCCTAACGTTCTGGTGCCTGGTCCATTTCAGTTATTTTGGGACTGCAGCTCCCATCAGCCCCAGCCAACAGAGCCAACAGTCAGGAAGTTGCAGGCCAAAACACTGCGTACCTCTGCGCGTACGGCAAATGCCCCTAGCAGACAAGTTGCTGGTTCATGGAGTTAATGGATCTAAGATTTCCCCCAGTTGCTTTCCTTATTTAAGGCAAGCTGGCTGGTTGCTCTCAAAGATCTGGACTTCCCAAGGCCTAGAAAAGATTGGAAAAGGACTGGAGGAAGAGTCAGCCGTTATTATTATTATTTATTATTTTATTCATGTATATTCTGGGAAATCAAACCCTGGTCTTGGCTTGGCTCTTGGCAGTAATAAAGACACTACTTTCAGTTGCTCATCCCAACTGGAGCAGACCCAGAGTAACAGTGAGAACTTCAGTTAATCATCAGTTAACAAGGCAAGTTTGATTGTAAATTTACTCAGTTATAATCATGAACTGCTATTTGGACTGGAGCCTGCGTATGCTTGCCTGAACCGAGCCTGGCTTAACTTCTGAGTAGAACAACAGGCTCAGTGTTAGAGGTGTCACTTCCTCAGGACATATGGACACAGACCCCAGAATGAGGGGGTCTTGAGTCCCGCCAAGTCCAGACAGAAGGGCTGGGCCCCCCGAAATGGGGAATTAAAGTCAGACCGCCGAGACTCTTAGGTCGTCGAACCTTCTCAGGTTTTGTCAACCGCGAGGCTACTCCACGTCCAAGTGGCAAAGAAAAGATTAAGGCAGTGGTTGTCCCTGAGCCCTGCTAGGAATAATAAAAAGTTCCCTGCAATGTGTATGAAATGAACTTTGGAAGGTGCACTTACAACGCAGTGAGCTACCCCGAGGCAGTGTGGGCTAGTGGTTGGAGTGTTGTACTAGAAATCCAGGAGAGTAGAGTTCAGATCCCCTCTGAGACCATTTCCACACTAGATGGTCACAGGGCTACTATTCCACTTTCGACCTCCTATGGAATCCTGGGGTTTGCAGTTTAGGGAGGGGCCTGGCCAGGCCCCTCCCTAAACTGCAAACCCCAGGATTCCATAGGAGGTCGAAAGTGGAATAGTAGCACTGTAACTGGCTAGTGCGGAAATGGCCTCAGAGGGAGGCCATGGCAAACCTCCTTTGAATAAATTGTGCCCAGACTACCCTAAGGGAGGGTCGCCATCGGTCGGATTTAACATAACAACGTTTTGGATGCGAAGCCTGCCATGGGGAGGTTGGAACTTGGTGCCTGGTTTGTCATTTGAAAGCCTAGCCGTTTGTACGGTGAGGCCTGACTTTTAGGTTGCGGTCTGGCAGCTCGCGGTACGTAAGAGGTCCCCCGATGGGGCGGTTTGAGTCTCGGACTCTGGGAGACCAGGGTTCGAATTTCCTCTCGGGCGTGGCAACCCCGTAACGGCGGCTCCCTACCCTGCAAGCCCCAGGATTCCACAAGGATGTGGAAAGTGGAATCATAGCACTTTAACAGGCTGGTGCGGCAATGGCCTTTCCCCTGCTTCCAAATGGGCAGAATCCATGCCGGCCGGCCGGCCTACGCCGAGCCCCCTCCCACCCTCCAAACCGCGGCCCTTGCCCCCGAGGAGACCTCCCTCCGCCCCCTCTCCGCTCGGCCTGCGCCCCATCCCTTTCTCCTCCGCGCGGCAAGCAACCTCTCCAAACGGGGAGGAGAGCGGGGGCCGGGGCCGGGTTCCTTTCCCACCCCGGGGAAGGGATCGGGAGGCTTCCTCCGCGCCCTCTCCGTCCCAGGCAGCCTCCTTCCTCCCCATCCTTCCCGCTCCGCCCTTCCCGGGCCCGCGCCAGCATCCCCGCCCGCAGGAGGCCGTGCGCCCCCGAAGCGCCCACCGGGGCTGCGCTCTGCCGGGCTCCTTGCCCTTCCTGGCGCCGGCGGCGGGGAAGAAAGGAGGGAGACCGGCTGGCAGCCCCGCCTCTGCTTCCCTTCTCCCCGCTTTGGGCCTTCCCGGAGCCCCCCACCTCGCCCTCCCTCCGGCGCGTTCCCCGGCGGTGAGTATCCGACGCGCGCCCGGCGAGAGAGGGAGGGGAGGCGGCGGGGACGGCTCGGGCGGCCCCCGGGCTCCACGTGGCGGGGCGGCGCTCCTCTGGACTCACCCCCCGCTCCGCCTTGTGCTTCCCCGGCACCCCCCAGGAATGGGGAGGCCTCCCTTTCCCGGCCCTGGGCGGAGGGGGGCTCCCGGGACTGTGCGTAAAGGCGCATCGCCCTTTAAATTTGGGTGGCAGCCAAGTCCCTGTGCTGCTTAAAATTCCCAATCCCCCCCCCCCATTACAAGTAGACTTGGAGTCGATTTTGGTTTGGTTTGGCATTTTTAGCCCATTGCATCCCCCTCCCAGGAAGACGATTGGCCCCAAACCCATCCTTTGTTCTAGGAAGAGGCCATGAGGACTAGGAACACCGAGCAGTGCTTCACGGCATTCTTGCAATTCCAAGGGAGGCCCAGGCTGCCGACCGTTTCCTCCCTGAACAGCCTCGGGCTCAACTGATTTTGGAAGCTCAGCTAAGCAGGATCAGGCCTGGTTAGGACCTTGGATGGGAGGCCACCAGGGGAAACCCCAGGCAGGACGGAGGAGGAATCCAGCTGGCTGCTGCCAGCCGGGACAGGCAGGAGACAAACAAGCCGAGATCAGTCCAGACAAGACAGGAATGCTCCTCCGCAGCTGAAAGGCAGATCTGGAAATAGGACGGACCTTTCCGAACTGTGTGTCGCAACACAGCGTGTTGTCTGCAGCGTGTAGGTCTGTCACTGCCGCCACTGCCCCGGGCTGGCAAAGACACTGGCGAGGGCAGCAGTTAGTTGGTTTTACTTCCAGTTTGCTAGTAACTAACCCCTTATAAGGGACACAGGCACGTACATAAATTGTAATAACGGGATGTATGGGAACACAACACATCTCGTGAAAACCTTTCATTTTATTTTTAAAAATGCATGATTTATGCTTTGTGATTTATTTATTGATTTATAATACATAAAACTGAATTACAGTCAGCCCTCCCCGTTTGCGGGTTTCACTTTTGCGGATTTGATTATTCATGGATTATTTGCTGTCTCCCTCTGCTGCCTCCCTGGGCCATGTTTAATAGGGACCGCAAGCCTCGTGGGATGGAGAAATTGTGAACGAGGCTTGTAAGTCCCTCTTTAAAACGGTGTGGGGCAGCGGTGGAGGGGGCCGGAAGCCCCGCCAGCCCCCCCCCCATTTCTGCCTTGGGAGGGAACCCTGGTGCTTCAAAGAAATCCATGGTAGGTTGAATATGGTAATCATACTTTGTGTGTGTGTGTGTTAAATATGGTTTGAGAGGACCTGGAGTTATTCATGCTTTTTTCACTTTCACAGGGGTCCTGTGCCCCTAACCCTAGCGAATGTGGAGGGATGACTGTATGTCTAAAAAGTGTGTCACCAACATGAAAAGTTTGGAAAGCTCCGAGATAGGGATTCAGTCTGTGCCGGACTGGGTTACGCTCCCCTTGAAAACACAAGTCGGCAGTTTTGGTGTTGCTCCTGGTTCAGGCCAGAGCCTGGAAACTCAGGTTTTAGTGGTGGCCAGGAGTTCGTTTGCACACTGAAAGCTTGTGCCCCAGCTGTGCCCTTTTCCTTGGCGTGCCTGCTGTGGCCGTGGTGGTACAGGCCGTGGTTACATCCTATTTGGACTACTGGAACATGCTCAACATGGGGCTGCCTTTGAAGAGAGGAAAGAGAACCCTGGAAAATCCTGGGATTGCAGTTGCTTAACTGTCCCGAAGAGCTAGCATGGTGTAGTGATTTTAAGCGTTGGACCCGGATTCTGGAGACTAGGGTTCAGATCACCGCTCAGCCGTGGAAACCTGCTGGGTGACCTTGGGCAAGTGACACTCTCTCAGCCTCAGAAATGACTCGAAGGCACAGAACAGCAACTGTCCTGATTGGCATTAGTAATATAAGAAGTGGGAAGGGAGGCATATGTTACAAATTTTTTTCAAACCTTGAATACCCGGTTTTTTGTTAGCCAGAGAGGGTGTCAAAGGGTTCTGCATCTAATTTTGCTTTATAAGGAATGCTAATGCGCAGAGGTAAGTTTAGGATCTTTCTGTTTACCCTGGCCTTTAAAATAGGAGGTTTTAAAAGAATGCGCTATTAAGAGCAGGCACTGCTGCTTTAAATGCAAATATATAAATGCTTTTCATCTTTTTAAGGCGTATTTTAAAATTCTTTTAGTATTGTTAATGGTCTGATTCTATCTTAATGTTTGCTTGTTATATGTTTTTAGATATATTGTACTTGTTTTAAATTATAAACCACCTTGAGTCACAATGTTGGGGAAAAGGTGGGATATAAATGAAGATGATGATGATGATGATGGTGAAATTTCTGCTGATCCAAATTGCTGCAGCTCCAAAAGCTCAACTGGCCACTGGTGTATTTCCTGGTCAGTAATGCGTTGGGAGACCATTAACAAATACTAGGTACCTTAGGCTCTATTTCAGAGGAATGAACCTGCAAAACCACCTCCAAATATTCTTTGCCTAACAAAACCCTCTGAAATTCATGGGCAACATTTCTTCCAACCACTCCCCGCATGGCGGAGATGTTTAAAATACAGGCCCGCCTTAAAGGATCATGTTTAAGGTAGACTTTCCATACATCTTTCCCAGCTGATCACTTTTTTTTTACTAGCCTGCTAGGAACCGGCAGAGGCTGGGAATCATAGAATGATAGAGTTGGAAGAGACCCCAGGGGCCATCCAGTCCAACCCCCTTCTGCCAGGCAGGAACAAACACTCAAAGCAACCCCAGAAATAGTCATCCAGCCTCTGCTTAAAAACCTCCAAAGAAGGAGATTCCACCACACTCCATGGAGCCTGCAGCAGATTCCACTGCCGGACAGCTCTGACCGTCAGGAAGTTCTTCCTGAGGTTTAGGTGGAATCTCTTTTCCTGCAGTTTGAATCCATTGCTCCTTGTCCTGGTCTCTGGAGCAGCGGAAAACAAGCCCTCTCTCTCCTTGACATGGCATCCCTTTAAATACTTAAATGTGCCTACCACGCCCCGTCTTCACCTTCTCTTCTGCAGACTAAACATCCCCAGCTCCCGAAACCGCTCTTCATAGGGCTTCGTGGCTTCCACGTCCTCCACCATTTTGGTTGCCCTCCTCTGGACACGCTCCAGCTTGTCAATAGCCTTCTTGAACGGAGGTGCCCGGAACTGGACACAGGATTATTCCAGATGGGCTCTAACCAATGCAGAATAGAGTGGTGCCATTACCTCCCTTGATCCGGACACCATCCTCCCATTGATGCAACCAAGAATCGCATTGGCTTTCTTGGCTGCCGCATCACACTGAAAAGGATTACATTGCTGTCTTTGGTGGAGAGGAAGGGAATTTCCCTCTCCAGCTGTTGGCTGGGTTTCAAAGCTATGTGCAAAGTGCTCTTGTCTCTTCTCAGCTAGTCTGTTTACTCACCATTATGAAATTCCTTGGTCAGTGTGGAGGTGAAAACCATTTTTATCCCACTCTTGGAATGGTGTAATGCACTCTACAGGGGGCTGCCTTTGGAAACAGTTTGGAAACTGTAAGGGAGTTTCATTGAGTAATTCGTTTTTGATGAAACATGTTTTAGGTTTTCCTGATTTTATACAGTTTCAGTGTTTTTATGGTTTTGTAAGTTTTTAAATTGTTTTTAAATGTTCTACTGTTTTAATTTTTTGGATAGAAGCCTCCTTGGGCCCCATGCCAGGAGAAAGGCAGCATATAAATATAATACATACATACGTACATACATACGTAAGATAAGATGTAATTCCCATATTGAGAGCAAGCATGGTGTAGTGGTTTGAACATCAGAGAACGACGCTGGAGACCAGGGTTCATTTCCCCGCTCGGCCATGGAAACCCACTCGGTGACCTTGGCCACACTCTCTCAGACCCAGAAAACCCCGCGATAGGGTCGCCGTTTGTTGCTTTGCGGCTTCAAGTCCTTTCTGTCTTACGGTGGGTTGCCTTAAATCAGAAAGGCCTGGAAGGGACGCAGCAGCAGCAAGTCTGTTTTTATCTTGTTGCATCTGACTGTTTTTGGACTGTCGCAACTGAGTGGTTTTAACAGAAGTGTTTTTGTATCAAATAGAGATTAAACTTTCTTGTAGAGTACTTTGTTTTTTTAGCTTTTTTTTGTTTATTAGTTTTAAAGCAAACAAGCAGCGTCACAGTTGAAATTACAGCGGCAAGCAAAGAAATGCCTGTTTGGAAAAAGAAGAAAAAAACTAGCACGAAAATTAAAAGCCAGTACTAGCAGACTAAACGAAAACGTGGAACACTGGCTAAAATACTAAATACTCGTCTGCTAAAGCACTAAAGGGCTCTGACCGCCCCAAGCCAAACTGTAATGGAAGAATATGTGTCTGTCTGTCTACCTGTCTACCTATCTACCTATCTATCTATATCTATTTAGATATATATTATTCTGGCATTACAGATCCGGCTAAACACAGTGGGCCATTACTATCTGCTAGCATCTGGTTCCAGAATCCCCCTCCGGATACCCAGATTTGTGGATGTTCAAGTCCCATTATGTGCAATGCAGTAGTCAAATGCCATCTCTTATATAAAATGGCAAAATTTGCTTTTTTGGATTTTTTAAAACTATTTTCAAGCCATGGCTGGTTGAATCCGTGGATACAGAATCAGCAGATATGGAGGACCAACTGTAATCCTGCCAGAATGACTGGTGTCTGCAGCCACAAATTATTCCATCGTTGAATTTCTTATCGCTCAGAAAGTCCATAGACTGTTTCCAGTCGTTCAAAAACAAAAATCTTCAGCCGACATATCCTTTCAAACCCATCTTAGTTTGGGAGTTTGGGCTAATTCTGCAAACTGAACAATCCGCTCTTCCGTTGTTGGTGCCTCCGTCTGTTTCCAGGTTTGAGCAAGCGATGCTCTTGCTCCAAGTCGTCCGTATTTACCCTCCAAATCTTAATGTAGGATATCTGTGTATTTTGTTTTTAGCTTGATGCGAGCTGCCTTTGGTCCTATGCTGGGAGAAAGGAGAGATAAAAATAAAGAAAGAAATAAAATAAGCCCAGGCCAGTTCAACATGGTGAGACAATGCAGTCAGCCCTCCGCATTTGCGGCACAGCCGGGCCTTGTGGGTTTTCGTCTGTTTCAGGGGCCGTTTCCGCACTAGCCTGTTATAACGCGACGATTCCACTTTCCACATCCTCTGGAATCCTGGGGTTTGCAGTTTCGGGAGGGGCCGGCCGGCCCCTCCCGAAGCTGCAAACCCCAGGATTCCAGAGGATGTGGAAAGTGGAATCGTCGCGCTATAACAGGCTAGTGCGGAAACGGCCCAAGTTTTGGCAAGCGGCATTCTTGCAGCTATGAATTATCAAGCGTCAAAGAAGTAGTCTGTATTTATTGCCTTTATTGATGATTCCCAACAAAAAACATATCTGGCAGCCCGAAGGCATTCTGAGATCGTATGATGCCTCTCGATACCAGTTGCTGAAGATCATAAATGAGAGGATTGTGTTGCCCGGCTTGTGGGCTTCTCAGAGGACGCCCTGTGCCATTTTGGAAATAAAGTGTTAAAACCTAGTTAAGCCTTTGCGCTGACCCAGCTTCAGGGCTTTTGTATCCTTAACTTTTTGCTTTGCCCTGAAATCCTCTGTCTTCTGCTTTACCGTTATCATAGGATCCTGGAGTTGGAAGAGACCCCCCAGGGCCATCCAGTCCAACCCCCTTCTGCCCTGCGGGAGTAAATACTCAAAGCACCCCCAGGAAAAGACCACCCAGCCTCTGCTTAAAAACCTCCAAAGAAAGAGACTCCACCGCGCTCCATGGAGGCAGCAGCATCTTCCGCTGCCGGACAGCTCTGACCATCAGGAGGTTCTTCCCGATGCTTAGGTGGAATCTCCCCTCCTGCAGCTTGAATCCGTTGCTCCTCGTCCTAGTCTCTGGAGCAGCGGAAAACAAGCCCGCTCCCTCCTTGACATGACGTCCCTTCATATATTTAAACAGGGCTCTCGTGTCCCCTCTTGACCCTCTCTTCTGCAGACTAAACATCTCCAGCCCTCTAAGCCACTCCTCAGAGGGCTTCACGGCTTCCAGACCCTTCACCATTTTGGTCGCCCTCCTCCGGACATGTTCCAGCTTATCAATATCCTTGAATTGAGGTGCCCAGAACTGGACACAGTATTATTCCAGCTGAGGTCTAACCAATGCAAAATAGAGTGGTGCCATTGCTTCTCTCGATCTAGACACCATACCCCATGCCATACAGACCCTCCACCATTTTGGTCGCCCTCCTCCGAACTCGTTCCAGCTTGCCCATATCCTTCTTGAAGGACATTGTATTGTTGTTTTTGCGTAAAGAAGTTCCTAACTGAGGACAGCCTCGCACAACCTCACTCTTTACTTCTGCACCGCTCGTGGATGCTCCCTCCGTGCACTCCCGGGAGAAATTTATTTCCACCGGGCAACCGTTTTTCTTTCTCTTTCTCCCCTTCCCGGCTCCCAGCCTGTTAAAAATCCAGCCTCTGCTTCCTTGCCGGCACCAGAGAGACGTGTTGACAAATACAGCCGTTCTGTTTTTTAAGCTTTGCTGCTTTAATGAGCTTGTTTTTAGAGGCCTGGCTAATCGAGGATTATGTATTTTGCAAATGGCTGCTGAAGGGAATATGTCCCTCGACACTTAATGGCACAGCCTTCTTTCCCCGGGAAGGAAAACGTGCTCCTTGCAAAAGAATCCGTTTCTCATCCTCTGGTTTTCTTGCCCCACTTTGTCGTTGTTTGCTTTCCAAGAGATGCGTGGGATTTATGGGAATGGTGTTGTCTTGTGCCGAGGAAAGCGGTGCCAAGTTAAAGCTAGGAGGGCATCTAAGGCATTTCCGCACTGGACTGTTGTAGTGCTATTATTCCACTTTCGACATCCTATGGAATCCTGGGGTTTGCAGTTTAGGGAGGGGCCTGGCCAGGCCCCTCCCTAAACTGCAAACCTCAGGATTCCATAGGATGTCGAAAGTGGAATAATAGCACTATAACAGTCCAGTGCGGAAATGGCCCTACCATGACGTCCGTCTCCATATTGGACTGGAATTTCTCTACTTGTGATTGGAATCCATTGATTCGTATTTTAGTCTCTGGATGTCATTTACGCCCCTCTGATAAAATTTGGATTAGTTAGCTTACAGCATTGCCGGTAAATCAGTATAGCAGTTCGATAAGAAATACTATTGCTATTGCATCCAAGGGGATTGAGGTCCCCTTCGTAAAAATGAGATGGCCGCGGCGGCCCAAGAAAATTTTCTGCCTGAAGCAGAGAACCGACTCCATCCCTTCCCGTTTTTAAAAATATGAACAGCTTTATTTGATCCTCTTATCACAACTCCTTATAAAGTCGCAGAAAACATACAACAGAACGCAGAGAAAAGGAACTTTCATCGTCAACAAACAACAGAAAAGAACACCGAACAAGGGTGAAGTCTTGGAGAATCCGTGGCTTGGCAAAAATCTGTGATTCTTTTCATCCAGGAAAGGCTTTCGCAGTAAAGGATGAGGATAAAAGATCCTTCCAGAGAGTGCTACAGATTGCCGGTGGAGCCAAGCAATTCCGTGATTTTGAAGACGACAAAGCTGGCAGAACTGGAGTGAAGATTTGCAGCTGGTTGAAGAGAAGGTCCTTTGCAGAGCTGCAAGGCAACGTTGTCGGTTTGGGGGAGGCCGGTGCCGATTTTGGACTTGCGCGGCCCTTTCATGGGCTTGCTGGACTTGGGCCATTTCCGCACGGCACTCTTATAGCGCGATGATTCCACTTTCAACCTCCTAGGGGATCCTGGGGTTTGCGGTTCCGGGAGGGGCCGGCCGGCCCCTCCCGGAACTGCAAACCCCAGGATTCCATAGGAATCAAATAATCAAATCTGGATTTTTTCCCCCCACTTTCTTCCTTTTATTATAAACCACACACTTAACGTATATTAGTCTATACTATATCCCAATGATATTACAAGGGGAAAAAAATTAACAATTGCTTTTTCTGCCTATGGGTCTAGACCCCATTAGTCTCAGGAAATCTTTTCAGAGGTATGGGATATAACATTTTATCAAATTTATCACATCTTCGCACCCCGAATTTCCGTGGGCTTTCTCAGCCACCGCTTTCCGATTATTATTCTTTACTGTATTGTCCGTTATACTTTGACCTTCTTTCCCTGGGAAAATCAAATAGTGTAGCTTCTTTTATGTATTTTAACGGCTAAAAACTTATTCTACTTTGATTTCTTTTTCCGTCCTAAAGCAGTAACAGCACAAGCAGCTTTTAAAATTGGTTTTATTCCATAACTGTCGTTCCTGTTGAAGCCTATCGTCCCCAAGTGGAGAGTTAAACAATTTTCTGCTCTTGATTGGACCTCGCTCCCTATATATTGTATTTTGTTTGTTTCTCGACGCCTTTCCATCGCATCCGGAAGTGTTAAACCCACAAACGTGGAGGGCTGACTGTATTCTGGATTGGACCTGCCTAGCCCAGAATTTTGTGAGGGTAAAAGCTACGGGTCTGTTAATCCTGGCTGATGCAGGTCCAAAGGACCACCGCCGGCCGAGACCACCTAGGAGCCCCTCCAGCTCCGTTTCGATGCCTTCGGCCTCCGATTAGCCCTATAGCCACGGAACCGTGAAATGCAGCCGGTCCTCCGCCCTCCAGCGCTCTGTAATCGGGATTTAATTTTATCGAGGGCCTCCGGGAGTATATCCCCCAAATCCGATTTGAACGCCGTGCCTCAGGCTTGGAATATATGAAAATAAAACATTTCTGCCAGGCTTCCTCGCTGCGGTTGCTCCTGCTTTTGTTCCAAGCGCAAGTCGGTGGCCTCTCTTTCTCTCCGCAACGGACACGTCCCCGATCTGCGCTAAATGAGATCGGGGAGATTTACGTCGCTTGATGATGAGGTTAATCACAACGGTAACGATAACGGTACTGGCCGCGGGGCTCTATCCAAGTGGCTGGGCTCGAAACGGTAGAAATGGCTCGGCAGGGACGAACCCGGGTCCTCGTGGCGTTGAAGGAAGAGAAAGGAGACGAGTTGGCATTTGCAACTGCACAACGCGATTGAAATCAATATTCGTTGCGTCGACGGTGCTAGTTTTGAAGTGCTGGTTTTCCGAAAGCAAGCAAGCAAACGGTTGAGGAGTTTCGTTGAGTCGCGTCCCCTCTGAGAGCCCTCATCCCGAAACTGGGTGCCCCCCAAAACTAAACTGAACAGGGCCGCTCCGCTTTCCCAAACCTATACGCGGCAGGGTTGCGAGTTCAAGATTGCCTCCAGTCCTGGGGTTTCCCAGCCAAAACCTGAGACCTAGGCCATTTCCGCACTTGACTGTTGTAGTGCTATTGTTCCACTTTCAACCTCCTATGGAATCCTGGGGTTTGCAGTTTCGGGAGGGGCCGGCCGGCCCCTCCCGAAACTGCAAACCCCAGGATTCCATAGGAGGTTGAAAGTGGAACAATAGCACTACGGTGTGGAAATGGCCTTAGAAAAGTTCCTTTTCTTCTTCTTCCTTCTCCTCTTCTTCTTTTTTTTTTCCAGGCAGGAGACTAAGGTACAAATTCTCCAGTTTTGGGAGGCTGGACTCCAGGCAGGAGGAAAGGTCTGCAGCTGCAATTGGCCCTCCACATTGGCGGGTTTGACTTTTCCAGATTTGGTTATCGGCGAGTTTCTCCGGCCCCGGCGCCCCGACCTCAAGCGCTTCCTTTCTCGGGGAACCTTCCCCCTTGCCGTCTCCGGTCGGCCCCTGGTCCTCTTCCTCCTCCTCCTCCACCGGCCGCTGCCTAGCCGGCCAAAGATGGCTCAGAGCCCAATTTTTGGCTGGGACCCCGAGTGCCCGTTCTCCCCACCGTACCTACGCCCCCTTCCCGTGGGCATACGCACGTGCATTTTCGTATTTGTGATTTCTTTCCACTTTTGCACTGGTCCTGCCCTCCTGACCCTAGCGAATGTGGAGGGCTGGCCGCACTACGAGAAAAAGAGATTTCACCTTAACCTTAGCAAAAACTTCCTGACTGTGAGAGCTGAACGACAGTGGAATATTGGAACAGCCCTCTAGTTGTGTATTCCCGCATGGCAGGGGGTCGGAATGGAGGGACCCTGTGGCCCTTCCACACCACACTGTTACGGTGTTTTTATTGCACTTTCAACCCCCTTGGAATCTTGGGGTCTGTAGTTTCCTGAGGCCAAAGAGCTCCCCGGCTGAGAATCCTGAAGGCCCCTCTCTAAACTGCAAACCCCTTGGATTATCCCATAGGAGGCTGACAGTGGAATAATAGCGCTATAACCGTGTGGTGTGGAAACGGCCGGGGATTCTATGATTCCCGAAAGGCCGCAGCCAGCAGGCCCAGCTGGGGATTCTAGATGTTGAAATCCAGAACAGAAGCTTGGCCGAGCTCTGCTGGATTGGAGCCGCTGTCTCTGCTGGTCTTCCGTATACATACGCGTTTTGGGCATCGCCGTTGTTATTACCGTGGATTTCGGTGTTGCTGCGGCTAAGATTGACAAAGCGAGGAGAAGGGGGAGGGCTGCGTTTCTAAATAAATAACATTTTGGCTGGATGGGAGTTTGCTGGCACTATTGCTCTGCTGGATTCTTTTTCCAAGCCTGGTCTAATATTGCACCCCAGAGTGTTTTTCTTTTTGCCTCCATGGAGATTAGACAAATACTGAGTTGCCAAGACCTGTCGGAGATGACAGTGGGGTTTCGTTTTGAGGAGGGCGAGCCGGCAGGCTGCTCCTTATCTGTGGCGTTCCCGGAAAGTTGCTTTTTTTCCTGTTAATTGAGGCGTAGCGGCGTGATCGGCTCCTGCAACAAAGGGCGAAGGAATTTAGTGGGTGGAATCAATGGAATAGCTTGTAAATGGGGGAAAAAATTACTGGTTTGCCGATCGTACCCGGCTTATTTGTTGCATTGTGTGCGGAGGTGAAAATTCTGCACTGTTGAGCGCAGTCTGAATTCTGCAACCTGAATATATTCTGCAGCTTAGAGCACATAATGAGGGAGAATTTCAAAGGCCCTCGAACCCTATCCCCATTCTTTGCAATGCCTATTCCACTGATGTTCTGGCTTCTGAGAGTTTGGATTGTGTCTTGTCGGTTCACTTTTAAGCATCATTTGCCCCTGCAAGAACCAGAAACTTGTTTGTTTTCAGATTAAAAGCTGGGATTTGCTAGCCAATTGATATGTTTGCCCAGTTGCCAGAATGGCCGCTTTCGGCACTCAGACGGAACTGCGGCACGCACCGCTCCGAGCCCTCTACAAAGCGATTCCGTTTAGTTGCTGAATGGGCTGCCTGGCAGTCGGAAGTGCATTTGGAAGATAATTGCATTTATTTGAAAGGAAAGATCGGAAGGAATTAGACGAGAACCTGAAGTGTAAAGATATATCATTGATTGCCCATGCCATTGTATTTCCAATTTTTATGTGTGGTTGTGAAAGCTGGCCAGTGAAGGAAGGCGATAGAAAGAAAAGCTACTCATTTGAAATTTGGTCTTGGGGAAGTGTTCTACAGATGCCATGGGCATCGAGGAGGGAGCGGGCTTGTTTTCTGCCGCTCCAGAGACCAGGACAAGGAGCAATGGATCCAAGCTGCAGGAAGGGAGATTCCACCTGAACCTCAGGAAGAATTTCCTGACAGTCAGAGCTGTCACAGAATCACAGAATCCTAGAGTTGGAAGGGACCCCAGGGGCCATCCAGTCCAACCCTCTTTGGCCAGGCAGGAAGGCACAATCAAAGCTCCCCCAAGAGACGGCCATCCAGCTCCATTGGGGAAGCAGCCTATTCCACTGTTGAATGGCTCTTCCATCACAAAGTTCTTCCTAACGTTTAGGTGGAATCTCTTTTCTTGAAGTTTGACGCCATTGCTCCACGTCCTAATCTCTGGAGCAGCAGAAAACAAGCTTGCTCCATCCTCCACAAGCCATTCCTTCACATGTTTAAACATGACCATCATGTCCCCCCTGAACCATCTCTTCTCCAGGCTGAACCTATCCAGCTCCCCCAGCTGCTCCTCAGAGGGCTTCGTGGTTTCTAGGCTTTCTGCCATTTTGGTCCAGCAGTGGACTCTGCTGCTGCCTCCATGGAGGGTGGTGGAGTCTCCTCCTCCTTTGGAGGTTTTGAAGCAGAGGCTGGGTGGCCCTCTGCCCAAGGGAGGGCTTTGGTGTGTGTTCCTGCCTGGCAGAAGGGGGTTGGACTGGAGGGCCCTCGGGGTCTCTTCCAACTCTAGGATTCTATGGATGCTCAAAAGACAAATGAATGGGTCCTGGCGCAAACCAAGGAGCCAGTGTGGTGTTGTGGTTTGAGCACTGGACTATGACCCTGGAGAGCAGAGTTTGGTTCCCTGTCCCGCCCTGGAAACCTTGGGTGGCCATGGCCGCATCACACACTTTTGGCCCCCAGAAAACCCTGTGGTCGGTTTGCCGTAAGGTTGCCGTAAGTCAAATGACTCGAAGGCACACGACGACGACAACAACAAGAAAAGCAAATCAAGGCTGAACTCTCCCTAGAAGCCAAGATGACTCAACTGAGGCTGTTGCACTTTGGCCATGTCTTGGGAAGACATGGCTCCTAGAAAAGACGATGATTCTCGGCAAGGTCTTCCACAGGGGGAAAAGAGGGAAAGTGCATTGCAGATGGATAAACTCGATCAAGGAAGACCCATCCCTGAATCCGCAAGGCCTGAGCAGGGCTGTTGGGGATACGGCGACTTGGAGATCTCTCATTTATACGGTCGCCAAAAGTCAAAGCCAAAAACCACAGTAAACCCCAGTTACCTCAAATGTTTGCGTGGCCTGGGGTCACGTAATGCACAGCTGGCAAAACCCTTGGGGAATTTTATTTATTTTTTTAAAATATTTGTTTGGCTGAATTCGTGCAAAGTACAGTCGGAATTATTTTTGCAGGTTGTGTGCCTTCGTATCGTTTTGACGCTTAAGTCAACCCAATCATGGGGTTTTCTTGGCAAGATTGATTCAGAAGGGGTACTTTTTTTTTTTTAACTTTGGAAAAAGAACTTTTTTGTTGGAGTGTTTGTTAACTTAGGTATGCCTGTATCTTTAGGTGGGTCGGTAACGTCTAGCTAGCTTCCAGAGATGCCCTGCCCTACGAAACGTCTGGGACTTGGAGAAAACTTGCTCCCTTTCATTGCTGAATTCTTTACTACTATAAATACTACTACTACTACTACTACATACTACTACCGTGTGTGCCTGCCTAAAACAGGCAAGGTAAACAGCAGCTGCCCTCCGGAACCCCTTAGAAAGCATGCATGAACGGCAAAACAGAGAGAAATTGGGAGGGCGGATAAACCTGCCTCGTCCGTTGCCCTGGTACATTAAAAAACGCCTAGATCATCAAAATGGAAAGTCATCCGAATGGAAATTATAAGAAAAAATGGGGCTAGTGAAAGGAAAAAAATAAATCGTCCCTGGATGCACTTTTGAAGATGCTCTTGAGTGGTCTCTGAAAGGTTCAGAATGGTTTGTGTGAACTTTTGCGAGGCTTGCTTGACCCGATTGTTTCGTGTTATGTGGTTAGTTTTGCAGAAAAAGTTCGCTGAAACGTGGTGAAGTACTCTTCTGTTGTTGTTGTTGCTATCTGCTCCTGTTCTTTCCCTGTTCTTTCTGCCATTGATACAAATATAGCTGTTAAAATAAGTAATGCCCAGGAACACATTTACTATTTTCATTGCGGTGATCCTAGGCCATTTCCGCACTGGACTGTTATAGCGCTATGATCCCACTTTCAGCATCCTATGGAATCCTGGGGTTTGCGGTTTCGGGAGGGGCCGACCGGCCCCTCCCGAAACTGCAAACCCCAGGATTCCATAGGATGCTGAAAGTGGGATCATAGCGCTATAACAGTCCAGTGCGGAAAGTGTGCCGAAGAACTTTTTGCGGAAGGGGTTCGCTCGTCCAATTTACCGAGGAGACCGAACGGGAAGCAAATAGCTGATACTTCAGACGGAAGGCGGGAACGAGATTCGAGATGACCTTGGCGGATTGGAGCGCTTGAACCAAAACAAACACAACGAAATTCAATAGGGACAAATATAAGCTTCTATATTTATGCGGGGGGGGGGAGAAAATCAGATGCACAAATGTAGGATGAGTGGCACCAAGTTTGGCAGTAGGATGTGCAAATGAGGGTCGAGGGGTCTTAGTAGACCACCAGTGAAACGTGAGTTAGCGGTGTGATGTGGCAGGAAAATAAAAGGCTAATGTGGTTCCAGGCTGCATCAAAAGAAACATGCTGTCAAGATTATAGAATCATAGAATCCTAGATTTGGAAGAGACCCCCGGAGCCATCAAGTCCAACCCCCTTCTGCCGGGCAGGAACACCCATCAAAGCCCTGCCTTGGACAGGTGGCCATCCAACCTCTGCTTAAAAACCTCCAAAGAAGGAGGAGACTTCACCACACTCCATGGAGGCAGCAGCAGATTCCACTGCCGGACAGCTCCGACCGTCAGGAAGTTCTTCCTGAGATTCAGGTGGAATCTCCTTTCCTGCCGCTTGAATCCATTGCTCCTTGTCCTGGTCTCTGGAGCAGCAGAAAACAAGCCCGCTCCCTCCTCGACACGACATCCCTTCAAATATTTAAACAGGGCTACCATGTCCCCTCTTAAGCTTTTCTTCTGCAGACTAAACATCTCCAGCTCCCTAAGCCGCTCCTCATAGGGCTTCATGGCTTCCAGACCCTTCACCATTTTGGTCGCCCTCCTCTGGACATGCTCCAACTTGTCCATCTCCTTCTTGAAATGAGGTGACCAGATCTGGACGCAGGATTATTCCAGATGAAGTCTGACCAACGCAGAATAGAGTGGTACCATTACCTCCCTTGGTCTAGACACCATACTCTTATTGATGAAACCAGGAATCACGTTGGCTTTCTGGGCTGCGGCATCACACTGCTGACTCACGTTCAGCTTGTGGTCCACCAAGACTCCTAGATCCCGCTCACACGTACTGTTTTCCAGCCACGTGTCCCCCATCCTCTATTCGTGCCTTCCATTTTTTCTGCCTAAGTGCAGGACCTTACATTTCTCTCTGTTGAAACTCATTTTGTTAGCTTTGGCCCAGCTCTCCGATCTGCCGAGGTCCTGTCAAATTTTGATCCTGTCCTCTGGGGTATTAGCAACCCCTCCCAATTTAGGGGAAGTACAGTTGGCCTTCCACATTGCCCGTTAGACTTTCATGGATTTGATTACTTGCGAGTTTCTTCAACCCCTGGCACCCCAAGATCAGATGCTTCTTTTCCGGGGGAACCTTTCCTGTTGGTGCTGCTGATCAGGCCGTGCAGCCCTCTAAGAACCCACCTCTGCTCCTCTTCCTCCTCCACCAGCCACTGCCTGGCCAGCTAAGGATGTATCGCAGCCCCATTTCTCAGCTCCCCAAACCCTCTCCCTATGCCCCCACACACCCAAGCAAGGAGACGGGTGAGAGAGAGGACATCTAGGGCCACTATGCCAACCCACCCCCTTCCCTCCTCTTTCCCTGACCTGATTTGGACCACGGGTTCCTGTTCTCCCCACCGTGCCTCGGCCCCCTTCCCGCAGACGCACACATTTTGATATTTGCCGTTTTCCCACTTCTGCAGCCCTAGCAAATGTGGGGGGCCAGCTGTAATAGCCCTGCTGTATTCTGTTCAGCTCGGACCTCGCCAGAAGTTCTGGGTGCCGCGGTTGAAGAAGGCTGTTGGCAAACTGCGGCGTGTCCAGGCCGAAAAGATAAAGGACTTGGAAACCGAGCCCTCTGAGGAACGGTTGGGAGAGTCAGGGATGTTTAGCCTGCGGAAGAGAAGGCCGGAGAGCTGATACGAAAGATAGAGCCGTCTCCAAATATCTGAAGGGCCGTCACGTAGGAGATGGAGTGGGCTTGTTTTCAGCCGCTCCAGAGAGCAGGACACAAACCGGTGGATTCAAAGGACAAGAGCTTCTGGGTAAACAAGAAGGAAGATTGCCTTGACAGTAGGAGCTGTTCAGAAATGGAACAGACTGCCTGGAAAGATGGTGGAAGCTCCTTCTTTGGAGTGTTTTAAACAAGAGGCTGGTGATATCACCCAGGAGCGTTTAAGCCGTGCACGTCCTCCATGAGCAAGTGGTTGGGCTGCCTCCGTGCCTCCCAGGCTATCTGAAGTGGACAACTGGCAATTATTTTTTTTCCATTGCACCAGGGACCATCTCCATATTTGTGCCCGCTGAATCTCTTTCCTCGAAACTGACCGGGGATTGGCCAGCAAGTTGCTCAGGGATCGGCCAAGGATCCAGGGATCGCCATTTTTGGTAGCACTGGTCTGTATGTAACTTCTGATTCTGTGACTCAGGAGTTTGGTCTTTGCAGATGGGGTTACCAAAGCAGAATTCTCTGTGCCTCCAAAATGTTCCAGTCCTGTCCTTAGATCTGCAAGCGTGTAAAAATAGGTTTAACAATGCACGTTTTTGAGAGAGGGAAATGCATTTTGGAAATTTGGAATGTGGTTTAAAAAAGAATCAAATTTGCACACGAATGCAACAATGGGATAGAAGAGACTTATGGAGAAGGGCGTGGTAAAGCAACATGGACCGGGAAGGAGAATGATTCCCGTGTCCCTAAAGTGATTTTAAATCCTGCCTGATCTTGGAAGCTAAGCAGGGTCAGCTCTGGTTAGTACTTGGATGGGAGACCGCCAATGAAATACCAGGTCTTCTGGGCTAGATTTCAGAGGAAGGACCTGGCAAAACCACTTCTGAATATTCCTTGCCCAAGAAAACCCTATGAAATTCATGGGTCACCATTAAGATGACAGGAGACTTAAAGGTACAGCGTGCAAAGGTGTTTAGGGTGAGGTGCGAAGGGTGGCTTGCATTTAATTTGATATTTGGAGCCCCAGTCTATTTATTGGTCAAGGATTAGAAAGACGAGGAGACTTCGTTAGTTTTCAAAGGGAGTCCTTTAAATTTACTGTTGGTTTCTCTGAAATGGACATTCTGGACCTTTCCCAACAGGCTTTGGTGCGTATCGACTTCTACCCGGAAGCGGTGACAGTGAGGGATGGCTATTGTCCCCCGGTCATTTTGCAGTTTTATGAACAGGTGTGGTGAACGGTTAGGAATTCCGCGCAAACGGCAGCTCCTGCTTTGGTCGGAGCCTTTGTCCTGACCACGGCGCGTTGCAAGACCGTTTTTCCGCAAGAGAAGACTGTGTTTTGGCTCGAGCGAGAACCCTCATCGATTGTGCTGTATTTCTTTTTCTCTCTCTCTGTCTCTCCTCCCTCCCTTCCCAGGACCCTGCAAAAGGGCAAAGGCGAAAGGAAGAACTCCCGGCCCGCGCGTCTGACTGGCAGATCCCGGCCCGCACCTTGTCGGCGCGGCGCCCGCTCCGGGCCGGCGGGGCGGAGGGAGGGCGCCGGGTAACCACGGGCGACGCGCCGGCACTCCGCACGAGCCTCGGGGAGAGGACGGAGCCGGGGAGAGAGGGGGAGGACGCGCCGCCGGACCCGCGAGACCCCGGTTTGCGTTCGCGAACGGGGGGGGGGGCCGAGCCAAAATCCTTGCCAGGAGGACCCGGCCGTTCCATTCTGGGGAGGTTGCGCGCGCCCCTTCGCGCTGTTTTTCGCTCTCGGGCAAAATTTCTGCCTCCGATCCCGCGATGAAATAGCCGGTTTCCTCCTCCTCCTCCTCCTCCTCCTCCGGCCGAGATGGAGCAACCTTTTCCTGCCGTCTGCTGATGCTCATTTGAAGAGCCGAGCTGCCGATACTGAGAAGGGGAGAAATCCTCCCAGGAACACCGGACCCGGACGCAGGGTTGCAGCTGTGGACATACAAAGCAGCTTCCCCTCTCTCCCTTCTCTTTCTCTCTCCTTTTCTCCCCACCCTTTCCTCTCCTCCCGCACCCAGCCGGCTTCCATCCCTCCATTTTCCCATCCTTCGTTTTTGCAATTTTTGCCTGCATCGCTCCCGCAAGGACGTCGGAAGGGTCCCGCCTGGTTCCGCGACCAAGGCGTCTCCCCCTCCTCGCCGCCTCGCCCGTGACCGCCCCTCGAGCCACAGGCAGGCCAGTGCGCAAGCGAGCGAACCGTAAGAAAATAGCTCAAAACTCCCCGATTTATGCCCTGCTGAGGCCGGAGGACCAATCCACCTGGGCCGCGATGGGAAAATCAAATAGCAAGTTGAAGCCCGAAGTTGTGGAAGAGCTGACCAGGAAGACGTACTGTGAGTCCTTTTGTTCTTGTCTGGAATAGGGCAAGGGAAAAAAATAATAATGTTGCCTCCTTTCGAGGTACTTGGTTGGGTGTCGAGCTCGATTTAGGATGCGGGGCAGATTTTGGGGACGGGGAACGGGCGATCCTTGCCGGTTTTGCTTGGGTGGGTACACTGTGGCCCGTCAGCCGGGTCGGAGCAGGGGCCACGGGTTCTGGTGGGAGTTTGGAGGGCAAGGGGAGCGGGTGGGACGCGCCGCGACGTCCCTGCTGCAGTGATGCTGCATGGTTGGAAAGATGGAGGGGGTCCGGCTGAGACAGGTGCCAGGTGTGGGATGGCGGGTGGGCGTGGAGGAGGAATAATTCTGCTGGGAGGAAAACGGGCTTGGAAGCGGTTTCCTTATTTTCTGTATTGCACGAAGCACTTTTTTTTAAAAAGAGGCAACTGAGGCCATTTCCGACTGTCACAGCACTGTGATTCCACTTGCAACATCCTATGGAATCCTGGGGTTTGCAGTTTCGGGAGGGGCCGGCCGGCCCCTCCCGAAACTGCAAACCCCAGGATTCCATAGGATGTTGCAAGTGGAATCACAGTGCTGTGACAGTCCAGTGCGGAATGGGTCTGAGTCCTGTCCCTTCCCAAGGAGCTCACATGTTCCAGGGGTGATTCATGCGCCTTCCCATGTCGAAATGCGTGAGGGGGGGCCTCCCAACCCCCTCCCGATAATGCTTCAGCATCTTCTGGAGTGGGTGGAGGATGAAGGCGAGTACGTGTGCAATGGAGAGCACGGGTTGGTGTGTGTGTGTGCACGCGCGCCGGTATGCACGCCATAACCACACGGGGGTGGGAAATAGGAAGAAAATCGCCCGCCTTGCCAAAATCTCCTTTTGGGTTCGTTTTTTTTTTTTTTGTCGCCCAAAGGTTCAAGATGGTGAGCGGCGTGTCTAGAACCGTTTGTCTTCCCGTTGGCTTCTCCCTCTGCAAAACTGTTCGAAATTGAGGACAGACGCGTGTGTGCGTGTGCGTGTGTGTGTGTGTGTGCATTGACAATCTGGAGGAGGGAACAAAGAGAGAAGGAGAGGAACATGGTGGCAAGTTGGGGAGAGGGGAACGAAATGGAGCCGAGCGCCGGCCGGGGAAGCCTGGAGCGTGTCTAGCCCTTGTTTCCGCCACAGGATATCTGCTGGAGAATTTTGTATGAGGTTCCAAAATCCGGCCAGAAAGGGCTGCTTGGAGCCTTCCCCTTGGTGCACATGGCGTGTGCGTGTGTTTCTGTGTGGGTGTGCAGAGAGGAACCCTTATTAAAACCGGGCCACTCAGTTATCGAGATTTTTTCCCTCACCGAGATAGGCTTTAACCTATGCTGCGTTTTCTGGTCCTCTTGAGATCAGTTATGACGACATTTCATGTGTTACGACAACCTGAGTTTACTGTGTTTGTACTATTTACTCAGGCTGGCTGGAGCCGTCCTGCTTTGCAAGGACGTTGTGTTTCATATTTTGCAGCCTCTTGCAGAACCCTGATATAGTATTCCAGGAATATCTTTTTTTTTAACCTTGGCGAGAAAGTTTTCGTTCAGATTATGTTCAGATTTCTAGTGGGTCAGTGGGACGGCTGGTAGCTCGGCTTGATGGGGTTGCCAGGTTGAAAATCAGAGAGCGCTCCTGTACTTTTGGTGGTTGTGCAGAAAAAGGAGCTTGAGGAGGTGTGGCATGTTACCTGGTTGCTAAAATCCCCCCTTTTTACACAACTCTGGAAGGTGTAGGAATCCCTCCCCGTTTTAAGTCTGGGAACTTAATGCTTTGCAGTCTTCACTGTGGCCTACATATTTTCTTAGACCGTTCCCTTGCTTAGTATCATAAGTGATGCTAAAATAACACACCAACGCGAATTAGTGAAAGGACAAAAATTATGGCAGGTTAATTTGCATCATTTGAGGAGGCCGAGTTCTACTTGCTGGGAAGGCAAACATACAAGTAACCCTGCCACAGGATGCTGCTTTATACATTACAGTATCTAATTTATGTTTATTTGTGCTGTATAATTCATAGAATCATAAAGTCTGGAAGGAACCTCTGAGGGCTGTTAAGTTCAACTGCTCACCGAGGCAGAAATCCATAGCTAGCTCATCCTTCAACATTTTTTAAAGTTGCACCTTTCCTCCAAAGAACTCAATGTGGTGAGCACAATCTTATCCTCACAACAGCCCTGTGAGCTGGGCCAGGCTGTGAGATAGTGACCTTTGGTGCCCCCTGAGCATCGCTTCATCTCTCGCTCAGGTTTGAACCTAGAGTCCTCTCCTCCTCCTGCCATCCGGGTCTAAATCTGATCCTCTAAACTACATCAGGGATGAGGGACCTGCATCATTCTATAGATATTTTTGGAGTCTGGTTCCCATCAGCCTCAGCCTCCTTGGCCAGAAATGATGGGAACTGCAGTCCAGACAACATCCAGATGGCTCCATGTTTGCCCTGTGTCAAGTCGGCTCTTTAGAGGGAGCAGAGGTTTTAGGGTAATATAATTTATGGTTTCATTTATGTATTTAAAAATATATCCGTAGCAGGGTGGCCGGCTTCTAGAGATGCCCTGTCCCAAGGCACAGCCGAGACTTGGAGAAAATTTGAGCCCTTGCTTTGCTGGGCTCTTTGCGGTTTTAAATCGTCTGTGTGTTTATTTTGGGGGAACTGGAAGGATGGAGCCCTTTGTTTCGTCTGGCCTTTCACGTCGGAGAGGCCGGACGGAGCTTGGGTTTCCCCTCTCCCTCCCGTCTGTAATATTCATCATTTGGTGGGGATTAGGGCCAGAAGAAGTGTGCGTCCCACAATGAAGCGGAGTGGCAGGAGGCGCCGGACAGACAAAAATCAAAATACTGCTGTCGCATGGCGTGGCGTTCATTTGGTGGAACTCATTGCCAGGAAGGTGGGGACTTCTGGCTGCTACTTTAGGTGGCTTTTTTTTTTCAAAAGAGGGAACTTAGATCTGGGTGGGGGGCCTCCAGCTCTCCAGACATTTCCGGACCACAGCGCCCGTCGCGCTCGACTGTCGGCCATGCTGGCTGGGGATGATGGGAGTTGGAGCCACACTGTCATGGACTCGTGGAATCTTAGAGGTGATCTCTTCCACCGTTGAATAGCTCTTGCAATCGAGATCTTCCTAATGTTTAATAGGATCTCTTTTGTTTAAATTTGAATCTGTTGGCTTGAGTTCTAGCTTCAGGACCAGCAGAAAGCAAGCTTCTCCGTGCCGCCTCTCCAGATAGTCAAAGACGGCTATCGTTTCTCTTCCTCGGGCTAAACGTACCCCTCTCCCTAAGCCATTCCTCGTATGACTTGATTTCCAGACATTTGAACGTCTCCGTCGCCCTTCTCTGGACACGCTCCAGCTCGTTCGTATCCTCCTTAATTTTTGGAGAAGGGCTGCAGCTTTCTCCGTTCTAGGTTGAGACCTCTGTGAACGGCATCTGGTCAGTGCGGACAGTTATCTGGGCTAAGCAAATGGAAATAATTAGGTCCAGACACACTTACCGAGGGGTAAGAAATCTTCATCTCCTACCTGCAGGGTTTCCCAAATGAAGATGCAATAGATTCAAAGTCCCGTCCAGCAAAGTGGTCCTATAAGGATTTAGAGGTTGTTGGACTGCAGCTCCCAGAATTCCTCACCAGTAGTTGCACAGGCTGCTGAGGCTGCTGGGATTTGCAGTCCAGCAACGTCTGGAAGCCTCCACGACGTCCTCCTCTACCGTAAAGGAATTGATGAATTAATGGCTTGCTATTTGTTTGCTTCCTTTAGTCCAGCGGGCAAAGCCCTTCTTCCCCATTTTTATCCCCCAAAAGCCAAATCTGTGAGGTAGGACACTTTGAGAAAGAGAGAGAGATGGAGGGAATGACAGGTCCGTGGTCGTTCAGTGAGCTCGGCAGCTAAGTAGAGGTTTGAACCTGTGTCTGGTCATTTCTGTTCAAACACTTTTAATCCCTCTCGTACATTTTTAAAAACCGTAACATCCAGGAACGAGAGCCGGTGTGATGCGCCGCTTGGAGGGTCACGCTACGACGCCAGAGACCAGGGTTCAAATCCCTGCTTGGCCATGGAAACCCATGGGGCGACCTTGGGCAAGTCACACTCTCTCAACCTCAGAGGAGGGCAAAGGCAAGCCCCCTCAGAAGAAACCTGGCCAAGAAAACCTGTGATAGGTTTGCCTTAAGGCCACCGTAATCAGAAACGACCTGAAGGCACACAACAACAAGAAAGGAGATTTTCTAGAGCCGGTGGGGCGTAGCAGTTCGAGACTTTGTGGACCAGGATACCAATCTCCACCTGACCATGGAAGCCCTTGGGCAGGTCACACACTCTCAGCCTCAGAGGAAGGCAAAGGCAAACTCCCCTTGGCAGATCTTGGCAAGCAAACCCCATGATAGATTCGCCTGAGGGTTGCCATAAATTGAAAAACCACTTGAAGGCACACAACAAAAGCAACATTCCTAAATTACACAATGCACACATTTCCGTCTTTATGCAGGGCCCATACTCCCAAACACAGGATTTTCTGGCCGTTTGTTCCATCGACGTAAAAGGACAAGCCTTCCGGCCTCACATAGGAGACGTAAGAAGGGACGTCAGCCAGCCCCGTAAAGGACAAGCTTTCCAGCCCTCAAATACTCTTGGCAATCCTAGCCAGGAATGACTTGGGCCATTTCCGCATTAGACTGTTATGGCGCTATTATTCCACTTTCAACATCCTTTGGAATCCTGGGGTTTGCAGTTTAGGGAGGGGCCTCAGGGGCCCCTCCCTAAACTGCAAACCCCAGGATTCCAAAGGATGTTGAAAGTGGAATAATAGCGCCATAACAGTCCAGTGTGGAAGTGGCCAAAGGCACACAACATAAATAGTGACCCATGAATGGAACCTCCATATTCAATAGCAATTTACCTCCAAATATCAGCAGCTGGGAAGCATCAGCAGAGACGGGCTATTTCTGGGCTTCCCAGAGGCATTCCGCTGGCCTCCGAATACTAAACTTGGATAGACCGAGGTTGGGGAAGAGGCTCTGATTTAACAGCTGCTGACAGTTCCGTCCGATGCTGCACAGGACACGAACAGACTTTTAAAAACGCAGCTCAGCCGATTCCCTTCCTACCTGCTGCTGAAATTCCTGGGCAATCTGCCGTCTGGAAGGAATTTCTCCCTCCCCCCCCCCCCCATCCCATCATCCATCCCCGATCCGTTTCTCCATTTAATGCACTCCGCACGCTAATTTTATTAGCCTCATTGAACAGCTGGCGTCTTCTATTCAGTGGAAATAATTTGTGATCGCATGGGGGTGTTTTGTGGAAGGGAAAAGTGGCTTTATAAAAAGAAGGCGTTTAGTTTTAATATGGAGGGGACTGTTTTGCAGGTTTTCCCCCCTCTCCTCACCTTGGACCCCCCAGGTAAAGGAGCCTGGCTTTCCAAACTGTCACCCGGACAAAGGTGCATGCATGCTTTCTCGTGTGCATGTTCTCCCACCCTCTCCCTATCATCGCTGGCCCTGCTGCAGTTCCAACAGCCTCACTTACCCAAAAAGGCAATGACGGAGGGACGTGGCAGGTTCCTGCGTTTTGCTCCACACACTGGCGCAATGCACAACCTCGTCGGCAGCCGAAGCACCGCTCCTTTGGGGGAAACTCGGGAGAGCCGGAAGACCCGGCGGGTTGGCCAGATCCTGCCCGCGGATTGTAGGGAGCCGCCATCTATGGGATGCCCGTTGTTGGTCTGCCTTGGGGGTCAGCAGCTGGATCCCTGTGTGGTTTAATCCCTGATGGTGTCGCAGTTGGCCCTCTCTGGTTCATAACCTGGAGATTTAAAGGGGACAGCTCAGGTTTTTTTGAAAGAAGTAATATGTAAAAAGAAAAAGAAAAAATCAGGCTGCGAGCCAGCTTTCATCCCAATCCTGAGAGAAATGTGGGCGATGGATGGATGGGTGGGTGGGTGGGTGGGTGGATGGATGGATGGATGGGTGGGTGGGTGGGTGGGTGGGTGGATGGATGGATGGATGGATGGATGGGTGCGTGGGTGGGTGGATGGGTGGATGGATGGGTGGATGGATGGATGGATGGATGGATGGATGGATGGATGGATCAATAGATAGATCGATAGAGGGAAGAGGTGGAAGGAGAAGCATCTGTGGCCAGCTGGCTTCCCGTCTCAGGACCTGCCTTTGGCCCACTCATCCTGGACTACTTCTTCAGCCAAAATGAGTTGCCGATCGGAGGTGTCACCCAACTGGCGCTGGTACCCAGGTCCTTCCCAGCCCTGTTGGCTCAGAGGCGTAGAAGAGGAGATGCCAGGAGCTAAACCTAGCCCCTCTGGCTTGTTGAATGTGCTGCACCTCTGAGCTTTCGGAGGCAGTCCCTGGGCGGCTGGAGACAGCAAGCCCCAGTGGCGGGGAAGTCTCCGTACTTCTCAGAGAGATGCAGATAGGCGTCCCTGAGAGAGCCTGTGCCTCCATCCCACGTATCCCTTTCTGCATGATTCTTTAACAGCTTTTAGGAGACGTACGGGAAAAGAAAGAAAAAAAATTCCCTCTCCTTCCTTCTTTCCACCATCATTTCAGGATGGATTCCTCCTTTTATTTCCAAAAGACGTTCTCCACATCCGTTGTCCCGGACGTTTGCATGGAGAGCCACCAACACATCTTTTGATAAAGACGCTAGAACTGGATATAAGAGAAGGACTGGAATGGAAAACCGTATCCTGCAAGGGCCTAAAATAAATCTGAGGGTGTAGAGGAGAGGAGCAATTTCCTTAATCATTCAGGGAGCATTTTTGCAAGATTTTGATGGTCATCCTCACTGCCACCGTTGTCAGACTGCCAGCAGAGCGATGGAATTAACTTGGCCGAAACCCTGCTGGTGAGAACCAGCGTGGAGTGTTTGACTACGATCCTGGAAACGAGAGTTCAGTTCCCCACTTGGCCACGGAAACCTACTGGGCGACCTTGGGCATGTCACGCGCTCTCAGCCCCATGATAGGGTCGCCTTAGGGTCTCCACAAGTTGGAAACTTGAAGAGTGACCTTGGGCGAGTCGCACTCTTTTAGCTTCTGAGGGAGGTGGAGGCAAACCTCCTCTGGACAGATCTTGGCAGGAAAGCCCTCGCGTTGGGTTGCCAAAAATCAGAGTCGATCCGAAGGCAAAGAACAACGGAAGCCTAGTTTTCAGTTTGAGGCCTGGAGTCTGAGACCTAGTTTGCAATTTGGAGCCTAGTAGTTTGTAGCGTGAGATCTATGAGTTTGAGGTGTGGTCGTTTGTAGCGTGGAAGGAGCGCACCTGGTGTGACTATTGGGCCAAGGCTCTGGAAGACCTGAGT
Organism: Cyclura pinguis; assembly: GCA_030412105.1. Classification (NCBI taxonomy): domain Eukaryota; kingdom Metazoa; phylum Chordata; class Lepidosauria; order Squamata; family Iguanidae; genus Cyclura; species Cyclura pinguis. Next base: position 15,648,140 of record CM059613.1, on the reverse strand, counting down.
TCAAATCCCCACCAGGCCATGAGAACTCCCTGGGTGACTTCAAGGAAGTCACACTCTCTCAGCCTCAGAGGAAGGCAAAGGCAAACTCTCCCTGAATAAACGTTGTCTGCAAAACCCCACGATACAGTTTAGGGTTTTCAGAAGTCAGAAATGACAGAAACTCTCAAAAGGAACGTCCAGCCTCTGTGTCATTATCAGTTCCTCTAGCTTAAGGCTCGACTCTACATCTGAGCCAGAAATCACGTGACACTCCAGATGTTGTTGGACTGTAGCTCCCAGCATCCCAAGCCACCATCACCAAGGCGAAGAATGCTGGGAGTTGTAGTCCAGTGACTTTTGAGGCCCCTCCCTAAACTGCAAACCTCAGGATTCCATAGGATGTTGGAAGTGGAATAATGGCCCTGTAACAGTCCAGTGCGGAAACGGCCCACGGGATTGCAGATGGTATCATGGTTCCCACTTGCATGCCTTGGCTCCGTCCTTCCGCTCCCCATCCGGATATCTGTCAGCATCCCATAACCAGCGAGCCGGCCTGGTCCCCCCTTACTTGTTTTGGCCTCTGCCTTTCTGCGCAATTTTAAAATAACAAGAAAAAATTAAAAATTATTCTTCTGCGAACTCCTGCTGGCGTTTTCCTCCTTTTGTGTATGCGTGGTGCCACACGAAGAACGGAGCTTGGAGAAGTGAGAAAACCGTTATTTTATTTGATAGCCGTCTCCAGCAAGTTGAGATCTTAAACAGCAGACCCCAAGGCCCTCGGCCCCCAAAATCATCACCCCCCGGCCCATCTTTCCATTTTTGCACTGCTTTTCTCACGCGCCGCACGCCCTCAAGAAATTAGCGAGAGATTTCCATCCTCCACAAAAGCTGTCTGAGTTCGGCATCTCGGCCCCTGACGCCTGCCTGGCTTCGCGCCGGGCGGAGCTCGTGTAGGTTTGGCTGGATGCTCTCCTTGCAATGTGAACTTTAAAAAAAACCATCTCGTAAACATGAATTGCTGTTGACAAAGGCCCAGCAGGGAGCAAGGCAAAAGTGTGAAAACGGGCCCCTGTAGACTTTTCTCAAGAACGATTGCAGCGCAGACGGAACGAGGCACGCTCTCCCCAACGGCGGTTCCGTGCAACCTTTAAAAAGAGTTGGCACAGTTGGTACCGCTGGGGCTGCACCATTTTACGGATGCCAGCAAGAGGTGAAATGTTCCTCAGGGCAAAGAACATTCCCCGCGTGTAGAAAGATAGCACGAAAGAAGCTGGTGTCCCGGCCTGCCTGCTAGTTTTCTCAGAGCAGGGAGTTTACAACATGGCAGGCAGCTTTCAGACCTATGATTCAGCAGAAGGCACTTCATCGTCATTCATGTTTTTGGACCACTTGAGCCAGAAGATTTCTCTGAAGAGCCTCCAGCTTCTCCGTTGCCAAGGGCAGCGGCTGTTCTTTTCAATGGGGCCAAAGATCAACATCTCTTGACTCTCCTCAATGGGTCATTCAAAACGCTCTGCTATTTTCTCCAAAAAGCATGGCATGATCTGTATATCTTAAATTCTTGATGTTCCCTCCACCAGTTTTCATGCCTCCTTTCTCGAAGTTTAATCCGGTGTATAAATTAGACAGATAGGATGTTGACAAGCTGGAATATGTCCAGAGGAGGGTGAAGGCCTGAAAACCTAAGAGGAGCACCTTGGGGAGCTGGGTTTGTTTAGGGAGGCGAGGAGAAGGCTAAGAGGTGACACGATAGCCGCATTTAAATATTTGAAAGGATGTCCTATGGAGGATGGAGCAAGCCTATTTTCTGCTGTTCTGGAGACTAGGACACGGAGCAATGGATTCAAACTACAGGAAGGGATTCCATTCCATACCCAACCATCCGCTCCATTTTCAGCTACTCTAAAGCCATTAAATGGAGAGAGGAAGGGAAACGGAAATATATTGATAGACTCTGGAATGGAGAGGGGTCAGGCAAATTGAACACCGAGATTCCTACGCTGTTGAATCTCCTTAGGAATTAAATTATCAAGCGCACACACAAAAATTATTAAAGACAGGTATTGCCACTGAACACCCCCAGGAATAATTAAGGCTGCCAAGAGAAGAGAAGGTTAAGAGGTGACATGATAGCCACGTTTAAACAGTTGAAAGGATGTCGCACGGAAGATGGGGCGAGCTGCTCCAGAGACTAGGATGCGGAGCAATGGATTCAAACTGCAGGAAGAGATTCCACCTGAACGTTAGGAAGAACTTCCTGATGGTAAGAACAGTTCGACAGTGGAATGCACTGCTGCCGGGGATGTGTGGAGTCTCCTCCTTTGGAGGTTTTTAAAGAGAGGTCATCTGTCCACGGGAGGGCTTGGACGGTGTCTTCGTGCAGGGCAGAAGGGGCTTGGACGGGATGGCTCCAGGGGTCTCTTCCAACTCTAGGATTCTGTGATTTATTCTAGGGTGATAAAATGCACCCTTACCTTGACCCCCTTGCCAGTTGAAACCGTGCCGTTTCCCCATATTCTCTCCGAATGGTAGCCTCTTGTCTTGAGTGTATCAGGACAATCCAATGCTGTGGCACCCCCATTTATTTAAGAGTAATCCGTGGTTTTTCTGGATGCGATGGCTGAGCCACTCATCATTTGGCCTTGAGGACACCTCTCCCCACCTTCTCTCCAAGAAGCTTTGAAGAACACCTACCCTCCACCCAAACCGGCGAGGTCGGGGATGATGGGAGCCGTACTCCTAAACCTCCGGAGAGCAGCCAATTGGGAAAGGACGCAAGAGCCCTCGAGGACTAAGGGGTTATGGCCAAAGGGGGAAGCAGATTTCGTTTAGACGGGGAATGTGGCTGCGATGCTCGGCGGTTGTTGTCGATATATCTATTTATATCGTGCTTTTTCCCCAAAATTGGGACTCAAACCAACTCACAGTTTAAAAGAGCATAATTAAAAATGTACAAAAATGAATATTAAAATAGAATTGAACGATTGACAGTGTTAAAGCAAGGACGCTTCAGGTAAAAAAAATAAAATGCAATTAAAAACAATTAAGTTCTTAAAAACAATTCAAACAATATGGCACCTCCAACCTTTTCTTTAAACACTTCTGGTTTTAAAGTCTAAATAAAAAGAATTTAGCTTGCTGACAGAAGGACAAGAAGGAAGGGGCCCGTCTGGCCTCCCTGGGAAAGGAGTTCCAAAGTCAAGGGGCCTCCACCAAAAAGGCCCTTGATAGGGATTCGCGGGAGTCATTTCGGGTTCTTATCCAGGGACGACGTCTGAGTTTTTAGTGCATCGGACAATTCAGTCTTTTTATGAAATGCGAAAGTACCGGTTTCCCCTCCGGGATTTCCCTGCTGGAAAGCCATTGCAAGTTGCTGCTACTTTTTTTCTTTTCTTTTTGCCCTACGGAAATAAACTGTGCAACCGAGGTGTGTCTGACTTTGGTGGAGAAAGACGAGACCTTGAATCTTTGAAGACTGTCTAGCCTTCGGGGTGCATCTTGGCTCTCCCTGCGGAATGGCACATCTGTGCACTTTATTTCCTTTGTTTTCCTTCAGCGGAATGTGATTAATCACAGTAACCGTAACAATAACAAATGCTATCAAAAATAAAAAAACACGGTAGAGTTGTATACCGTGTTTGTCCTCGGCGCTTCACGTATGCTAACTGAAGGCCAAAGCGGACATTAAAGGGAATGTGTATTTCCTATGAGTAACTCGTTTTTTTCTCCCACAGTAGGGTTTCCTTAGATGAGTGTTTTATTAATTGGACTGGTTTCCTTCCAGTGATCAATCATAAGCACGGTAAATGCTAAATATGTAGGTGAAGACAATCGTGTTCCGTGACAGGAAGACAGCTTTTAACCGTTGGGGAAGCCAAATTGCCAGTTGATTTCTTTGACGCTTGCCTGCTTGCAGATGGAGCCCCGTGCTTTTAACTTTCTCAAACAGCTTTGATTGTTGGGATCCGCCGACTAGCCCATGAGAGGCAGTGTCGTGCAGTGGTGTGAGTGCTGGTCTGATATTCTGGGCGGCCGGTGTTTTAGTCCTTGCCCAGCCACGGAAACCTGCGGAGTGGCCTTGGGCAAGTCACAGTCTCTCGGCAGCCTTACGGGAAGGCGGTTGGAAGCCTCTTCCGAAGAAATCTTGAGCGCTTGCACAGTGTGGTGGTTTGAGCATTAGACTAGCACCATTTCCACACTAGACTGTTCTAGTGCTATTATTCCACTTTCAACATCCTATGGAATCCTGGGGTTTGCACTTGCAAGACCTCGCAAGAAAACCCGGGTTCAAATCCCCACTTGGCCACAGAGACCGACTGAGTGCCCCTGAGGACGACACAACCTCCGTCTCAGAGGAAGGCAGTGGCAAACTTGCACCAAAGAAATCCTGAAAGGCAGCACAGCATCCCGGTTTGAGCATCGGTGTAGGACTATGAGAGACCTGCCAGGCCATCCAAACTCGCTGGGGGACCTTGGATAAATTGCTCTCTCTCATCCTTAGGGAAAAGGCAGCGACAAACCCCTTTTGAACAAAGCTCGCCAAGAAGAGCCCGTTAATATGATTTTGCCTGAGGATTGCCGTAAGTCGCACACAAACGCACACCCCAGCCAGATCACTCCGAATAATGAGAACAAGTGAGAGAAGGCCGGCCTTTCCATTCCACCGCGTTATCTTTCTTGGCCGGTAAGTGTGAAGGGATGGGAGACTCCGTTGGCAAAATGGATTCAAACAGGTACCACAAAGCGTGGCAAACATTGCATTTGTAACGGGCCAGTCGCTAGTGCCGGTCGCCACCAGAGACTGCACTCTTTTTTCCTTTGCTTCTTGCTCCAGATTTCGCTCTCTTCCGAGCTGCGTGTCTCCAGATGGTGTCGAGAAAACCATCTGGCCTGCCCTCCTGGTTTTTCAGGTCCGTGAAACAGTATTCCTAAAGGAGTCAGGTATGCAGGTCAGTTGTGCCAGACGGATACGTGCGCATACCCGGACACACGTGCAAATGGCAAAAAGACGACGGGGGGCTTTCCCATAGCTCAGAAATCAGGTGCTTGGTTTGGACGCAGAAAGTTGGGAATTCAGGCCCCTACACCCCCAGTTAGTTCTGGAACGGACTTCAGCCCACCCTGCTTTGGTCAGACCCCACCTGGAACACTGTGTCCAGTTCTGGGCACCTCCGTTCAGGAAGGATATGGAGAAGCTGGAAGGTGTCCTGAGGAGGGCAACCAAAAATGGTAAAATGCCTGGAAACCACGAAGCCCTATGAGGAGCAGCTTAGGGAGCTGGGTATATTTAGCGCGGAGGAGAGAAGGTTAAGAGGGGACATGATAGCCGTGTTTAAGTATTTGAAGGGATGAAGATGGAGCGAGCTTGTTTTCTGCTGCTCCAGGACTAGGACACGGAGCAATGGCTTCAAGCGATAGGAAAAGAGATTCCATCTAAGCATCAGGAAGAACTTCCTGATGGTAAGAGCAGTTAGGCGGTGGGATATGTTCCTGCCTGGGAGTGTGGTGGAGTCTCCGTTGGAGGTTTTTAAACAGAGGCTAGGTAGCCACCTGTCAGCAATGCTTTGGTTGTATATTCCTGCATGGTAGAAGGGGCTTGGGCTGGGTGGCCCGTGGGTTCTGTGGCCTGGCTGTATGATTCTTGTCATTTATGTACTGATGAATAAATTAACATTGAAGTGGGACAGGAAGCCGTGATCTTCTTTCAGACCCAAATGCCCATAGTAGATGACTTCTTTGGATTGCAATTCAGCTATTGCGTGATGGAGTTCCGACCAGCGTAGAGAGAGAATGGGAATTTTAAAATTCCTTAAATACCTAGGGAAGAGAGAAAGTCACAAAAGTCTTTTTTCCCCGGCGCATGAACACTTGCAATGTCCATGTCGGGGGCTAAAAAGACCAGGGTGCCACCACAGAGAAGGCACTGCCATTGCTCGCTACCATCTCATTCCCTGAAAATGAGAGGACAAAAAGTCATTTCTTCACGATCCGGTGTGTTCCTATTGGAAAAAGACACTTCTGAAAGGTTGCTGCACGTTGCCTGCACTCTATCAGGAGTTTCTCTTGATGCATTAAGGACTAGGAACTTGCTTTGGTTTTCCTTCTTGGTTTTTTTCTTTTTTTAATGAAAGCTGACAGTCTCCAATGCTGAATTGCATAGAGTCCAGTCCAAATCCCACGCATGAATGGAGCAATTGTGACAACCCGAAATTAGTCCCAGATGACAAAATGGGCGGACAACCCTGGCTTCAGGCCGAGAGCTTAGTTAATAGGAGTGGTGCCGACTCAGTTCACCCAAAGAAGACCACAAAGAAAAAAGGGGGATTGTTGGAAAGACCGGGAGACGGAAAGGACAGATCGGCAGCAAAATGCGAGGGAAGGACAATGGAATATAGTTTGGTTTAGACATGTTGGCACAGGAGGCAGGAAGATCTCAGTAACCCTCACTAACAATATGATGACTTCATGCTTTTTTAAAATGCTGCCAAAAATCTGTTGCCAGAGTGGGTCTCCTTTGTGGGTGGAACTCATAAAATTGACTTTTTAAGAGACTGCAGTTCTCAGCGTCCCTCCCTGCTTGGAAGATTCTGGGAACTACAGTAAAAAAAGGAACTTTTCTAGGAACAGCACTCAAAATGTGGGTCCCCCCAAATTTTAGAGGAGCAGTCTAAAGCCGTTGGCCCTAATTTGGGTAGGGATGTTTCAGTATGTTGAACTTTTAAAATTGAGAATAAAACCCGGGGTGGGTTCATGCTCCACTGACATGGAAGCCATCAGCCACCACCCGTTTTACCAACTCTCTTCCGTGGCACAAGGATGTTGAGGCACCTCTCCTGGGACTGCGTGTTTGGCACTGGGTGGAAGTGGATTTCCCCCATCTCACACAGGATTTTGCCACCCAAGATCCTTTATTACAGGGTGAGCAAAGTGTGGTCTGTGGGCCACATGTAAAATCATGGTGCAAACGCTCCTCCACCCCATACAGGGCATTTGGGAGAAATTTTTAAAAATAGAGGGGGACAGCATTTCAGGGTCCCCAAAGAGATTAATGCAACCCCTATCCTCCCACACTTGTCTACCCCTGTTTTACTGGAACATTGTGGATTTTGAGCCTGAACTAGCAAATACCTCCATTCAAAAAGATGTGGAACTCTGTTGCCTAGCCAAACAGGATGCACAAGATGTGGATGTCCAGATGTTGTGCAACTGCAGTTCCCATCAGCCATAGCCAGCACAGCCAATGGTGAGGAATGCTAGAAGCTGCAATCCCAGCAGGGGGTTGGACTGGGTGGCCCTTGTGGTCTTTTCCAACCCTACGATTGATCTGGAAGGCAACCATTCCCTATCCCTGCTGTAGACCAGATCCCAGCCTTTGCCTCCCCAGACGTTTTAGAATCCCAGCACCCAGTATCCCTGATCATTGGGCATGCTGGCTGGGGCTTCTGGGAACTAGAGTCCACCACTGTTGCAGAGACCAAAGGCCAAGAACCACTAAGACAGGTGGACCAACCTTCTTGCCTTCTGGAACATCTCATTCTCACTGCCTTCCTTCTTTCCAGTGTTGTGCTAGCCCATCTCTCTTTTTTTCCCCCAAATTGGTTTTCTGAAACCTGCCATTAGCTGGGCCCGTTAAATATTTAATGCTATCTGAAGATGTTTTAATTGAGAATTAGTGTAGAATTTCCGCTGCTGTCCCCTGGAGAAATGGAGGAACAAGCTTGCTCCAGGGCTGTTTGAGAGGGAATTGTTGTAGGGCTGGAAAGGAAAAAGGTAGATGGACAGATAGAGGGAGGGAGGAATGGATGGATGGATGGATGGATGGATGGATGGATAGATAGATAGATAGATAGATAGATAGATAGATAGATAGATAGACAGACAGACAGACAGACAGACAGACAGACAGACAGACAGACAGACAGAGGGGTAGATAGATAGGTAGATAGATAGGTAGATAGATAGAGGGGTAGATAGATAGGTAGATGGATGGATGGATGGATGGATGGATGGATGGATGGATAGATAGATAGATAGATAGATAGATAGATAGATAGATAGATAGATAGATAGACAGACAGACAGACAGACAGACAGACAGACAGACAGACAGACAGACAGACAGACAGAGGGATAGATAGATAGATAGATAGATAGATAGATAGATAGATAGATAGATAGATAGATAGATAGATAGATGGAGGGGTAGATAGATAGGTAGATAGATAGATGGAGGGATGGATGGATGGATGGATAGACAGACAGACAGACAGACAGACAGACAGACAGACAGACAGACAGAGGGATAGAGGGATAGAGGGATAGAGGGATAGAGGGATAGATAGATAGATAGATAGATAGATAGATAGATAGATGGATGGATGGATGGATGGAGGGAGGGAGGGAGGGAGGGAGGGAGGGAGGGAGGGAGGGAGGGAGGGATGGACGGGCGGACGGATGGACAGATAGACAGACAGACAGACAGAGGGATGGATAGATAGATAGATAGAGGGATGGATGGATAGATGGAGGGAGGGATAGAGGGATGGATGGATGGACGGACGGACGGACGGACAGACAGACAGATAGACGGACAGACAGACAGACAGACAGAGGGATGGATAGATAGATGGAGGGATAGATGGAGGGAGGGATAGAGGGAAGGAGGGAGGGAGGGAGGGATGGACGGACGGACGGACGGACGGACGGACAGAGGGATAGATAGATAGATAGATGGAGGGATAGATGGATAGATGGAGGGAGGGATAGAGGGATGGACGGACGGACGGACAGACAGACAGACAGACAGAGGGATGGATAGATAGATAGATAGAGGGATGGATGGATAGATAGGTAGAGAGATGGACAGATGAGAGAGCGAGACAGACAGACACACGCACACACATTTTTAGGTACATGGCCTGCTAGGACTCGGGCCAATCATTTTTTGACAGATGATGCTGGGAATTTAATTTTCAGTGTTCCTGGCTCTAGTCTTGGTTTCTGAGAAACAGCCTGGCAGCCCCAAAGGACTTTTGATAAAAAGAAGTCTAATAAATTAATGTTACAGAAGAGCATCTCTGGTGACCGGTGGCACAGTGGTGGATTTTTTGTGCGTGCCACGGATTCCCTAAGATGGGGGAACAGGAGACTCAAGACTAAGCGAGGGGTTTTTGTGAGCCCCAAAGTGATCCGGAAAAATTGGGCCACCAAGATTCCTGAGGAGTTTCAACAACTTGATATCTGGTGATTTCTGTTTTTAACTGTGGACGCGTAGTTGTTTTTTGTGTGGCTTGAAATCGTTTCGGACTTACGGTGGCCCTAAAGTGAATCTATCAGGGGGGTTTCTGGGGCTGAGAGTGTGTGACACGCCCAAGGTCACGTGGTGGTTTTCCATGGCCGAGCAGGGAGTCGAAGCCCGGTCTCTTGGGTTGCAGTTTAACGTTGAAACCCTTACACCGTTGTTGGATCTCTAGTTGCCATCCAAAATTTCACAGATGAAAACTGGCACGTGTGCAGCCGAAGGAAGGCCAGACAATCTTAGAAAGGCCTGATCCTCCTGGAAAGATTTTGCCCCCTCTTCTTCTCTCCCTTCGGTTGAATTAATGTGGTGCAAACTACTTTTGCATTTTAAACCCAGCTTGCGGCAATGGAAATACGCTGAAGACAGAGGGGATAAAAGCGGGAGGAGGAGAGAGAAACCGGGACATTTCCGAAATAGCTGAAAAAGTGAGACAGCAGAGGATTCGTTGGGTCTGTCGGCCAAATTGGGATTATTGGAGGATGTTTCTAGAGGGTCACAGTCTCAGGAATTCAGTTAACTGTGGGCAAAGTCTGGCTGTGCAAACCTCAGGAATGATCAACCAGAAGCGTAGTAAATGATCAAACACGCAGAAATGGAAAGCCTGCTGTTGTTGTTGAGCCCTCCTGTAGTAATAGAGGCCGTGGCCATTTCCGCACTGGACTGGTATAGTGCTATTATTCCATTTTCAATATTCTGTGGAATCTCGGGGTTTGCAGTTTAGGGAGGGGCCTTTGAGAGGGGCTCCAAACATGGTGGAAAGATTCCCTTTTTCGCTCACCCTGATCTACAGCACCAACTCGGTTCTGGCAGCATCTCCGCCTAAAGCAGATCTTTTGTAAAGCTAACAGGTCTGAATTGCCAATTCAAGACCATGCTGTCCAAAAATATTTTGCATCTTAACAAGGACTACTAACAGCCATTTAGTATTGTAAGGAAGTATATTTCCACACACACCCCGCCCCAGCTACCATGGTAGTTTATCCACATTAGTAAGTTGCCCAGAGGGGAAGAAAGCAACAGGCTTAATAGTCCTTTTTAGGAAGCAAATAAATTCAGGGATATGCTTTCCCTAGACGTGGAGGTTCCAGGTGGCTGTAATGGTGAATAGGCATTTACACTGGAAATACTTGGAAGAAAAAGTTGGGTTTTTGCGAGATGTCTCTGTTTGGCAAAATGAAGCAGCAACCTCAGGCAGCAAATGGTTAGTTATTTAATTTACTCCTAATAGGTTGAAAATTCTTGTTCAGTTTTCTACCTCGTGCGCTGAACTTGCTTTTCTGACTTCAAGATTAATGTGCCTTGACTTGAGTCAAGGGCGTTTGTAATGTGCGATGGTACATTCCGGACACCATTTCCGCACTAGCTTGTTATAGTGCTTTTATTCTACTTTCAACATCCTATGGAATCCTGGGGTTTGTAGTTTAGGGAGGAGCCTCTGAGGATAGCCTTTGAGGCCCCTCCCTAAACTGCAAATCCCAGGATTCCATAGGATGTTGAAAGTGGAATAATGGCACTATAACAGGCTAGTGCGGAAATGGCCATAGACTGGCCATCGCAGTGTGATCTGAGCTTGAATGAGTTACTTTTTCCCCCTCTCCGCATAGTGGTGTTAATGTTTAACCAGAATAGCTGGAATTTTAATGCGGAGAAACCGTCAGAGCAGAAAAAAGATCTTTAAAAAATGAAACTGCACTTTGAATCAGTGTTAGGATGTTAATTCCCAAAGGATCATCAACCTCAGGGATCAGAACTGTTGATTTGCAAAGAGCCTCTTTTGAAAGAAATGCCCGGAAAAAATATTATGGGTTCCAAGGTTTTCAATTTTTAACAGAGATGTTCATGTAATACAGACCGTTGGCTAAAGGTTCCCGTTTCCCAGGGTGTTAACATTTAACCTGAAGCCGATAGCATCTCCGCTTTTCCCAAGCAACTGGCGTTCCCGGACGAAAAAGTGTTAGGCAGGCTCTGGCTGCCAGAAGTATTTTAAAAGGGAGCTCTGTGCAAAATATTTGCAAACCATTTTAAAGTTATAGAGCCGGTGTGTGGTGTTGGTGTGAACTGTGGACCGGGGTTTGGGAAATGCAAGTTCAAGTCCGCGTTCAGCCATGAACTGGGTGGTCTCGGACCGGTTGTTTTCTCTCTTGCCCTGTCCTACCTCGTAGGGTTGTTGTGATCAATAAGCAAGAAGAAGAAGAACTGTATATGATTTCTTAAACTCACTGAAGGAAAAGCAGGATATAAATCTAAGGCCATTTCCGCACTTCGCTCTTATAGCGCGATTATTCCACTTTCAACATCCCATGGAATCCTGGGGTTTGCAGTTTGGGGAGGGGCCAGCTGGCCCCTCCCCAAACTGCAAACCCCAGGATTCCATGGGATGTTGAAAGTGGAATAATCGCGCTATAAGAGCGAAGTGCGGAAATGGCCTAAGTCTACCCTGAAAACATAAGCGTTTTAAGTTTAGCAAAATCGTCAGAATTTGTTATTTTTGGTGGCGAGATCACAGAGGCAGTGTTAGCCAGCCAGAGCTCTGACAAGTAATCTTTTTGCACTACAGTGCCCATAATCCTCCAACCAGCATGCTCATTGAGGGAACCTGGGAATTGCAATCACGGAGAATAACTTTTTGAGCTCTCAAATCGGACTGTATTTGCGTTGAGGTCTGCCCTGGCCTGCCTTTCCAATATCGGCTATGCTGGCTGCCCAATTCTGGAGTAGGAGAGGCAGTGTGGTGTAGTGGTTAGAGCACTGGACTGCGACCCTTGGAGCCCAGGGTTCGATTCCCTGCTCAGCCATGGAAACCCAGTGGGTGACCTTCGGTTTGTCACACACTCTCAGCCTCGGAAAACCCCATAGGGTTTCCACAAGTCAGAAACAACTCGAAGACGGACGACGTAGCAATTCCAGCGGGGTCAGCATTGGGGTAGGAAAAGGTATCAGGCATCCCATATCATTTGTGTGCTAGAAGCATCCTTTTTTTTTACCATCAGGAGTAAATAAACTAGGGAGATTTATTGAAAAAAAAATCCTGTAATTGCAGCAAAAATATTAGCCATAATGACCGTTACTAATCGGCAGAGTTTATCAGGTCTAAACACCCTAAAGGCACCAGATCCTATCCAATCTTGGAAGCAAAGCGGAGTCATCCTGGGTTAATACTTGGACAGTGGACTGCCGAGGAGTATTGTATATTTCAGAAAGGTCAAAGCCAAACAACCTCCGAGTGTGCTATGTGTTGCTCACCTGTTCCATCAAAATAAACTACTCAGAGCTAAGTTTGTGGATTGTGGGTTATGCAGTACGTGGCAATGAGGCGGGGAGATGGCTCCGTACTTAACAACGCTGGGAGAAGCCCCAACGGCACAGGTATTGCGCCTGTTTCAAAACTAACAATTTCCACTGCCTTGCTTGCTTTCATGCTTTGAGAGTGTTACAAGCAGAAATAGGAAAATTCGTAGGAAAGGATAATTATACGATAATTGTTTATAAGCTATAAAAAGTCTTGTTCAACCACATTTATGTTAGAAGGGGAAAAAATGAAACTGTCAGGTTTGTGTCAAGTCGCCATTGGTATTTAAATTGAATTCCTGCAATGAAAGCCTTACCGGAACGGAACTGAAAAATGCTTTCTCGGGCCATTTCCGCACTAGATTGTTATAGTGCTCTTATTCCAGTTTCAACCTCCTTATGGGATCCTGGCGTTTGCAGATTAGAGAGGGGCCTTTGAAGCAAAGTAGCCCATCTCCCCTTTCCAAGCTATTCTTCCTACTTGTTGGTTTAATATCTTTGAACCTTGGATGTTATCACTAAATTATGGCAGCTGGGAAATTTGAAAAAGGTTGGTTTTTCAGTGCGGTCTCTGATTAACTTTCGAATGAAGTAAATGCCGAAATTTTAACTTAAGTCATTCCATTAAGTTAAAAAATAAATCCAATTAAGTTAGAAAATATCCAATTTCATCGATAGCTTAATTGATTCTAATGACTTAGTTCTTATCTGTGGTCATGTCTGCTTCGTCGGGAAACGTTTTTTGGAATTTTTTTTTTCTTATTTGGTTCTCAGTGTACAAAGCTACCTTACGCCGGCTCTGCCTGTTTGTTCAAGAGTTGCATGCCGTCCAAACGAAAATCGCGATACGTGTGGCCAAACAATACTGGAGTGTAGTCGAGGGTTACGGCAAAAGTGATGAGTGAGGAAAAACACACAGCCTAGGAGAGGCTGGAGGAGTTTGCTTTTGCCTAAGCTTGCTGGGAATGGCAAGATTTCATCCCTTCCTTTCCTCTTTCCCCTGTTGAATTAATGGAATACATACTGCTTTTGTGCAAACTACAAAGTGCAAACTACTTTTGTGCAAACTACAAACATAATGCAAACTACTTTTCTGCAAACTACAAACAAAGTACAAGCTACTTTTGTGCAAACTACGAACAAAGTACAAACTACTTTTTGTGCAAATTACTTTTGTGCAGTTTGCAGCAGAGGATCCAGTTGCAACTGTCTCTGCTAAATCGGGGATGTTGCTGTCTACCTTTGTAGTTTCCTTTCCTTTTTTGCCCCTTCCTAGAACTGGAAGATCTAAAGAAGGTAGTAGACATGCTGGCAATCTCAAGGTTGGGTTTCTGCAATGCGCGCTGTACCTTTGTACAAAATTCGGAAGCTCCAACGGGTCCAAAATACAGCAGCCAGATTGGTTACAGGTCCAGCAAGGAGGGAGCATATCACCCTGATATTAAAATCACTCCACTGGATGCTGGTTAGTTTCCATGCAAAGTACAAAGACCGGCCGGAAAAGATTCGACGGCAAAATACGCTGTCTGGATTTTAAAAAGTTGGAAAGCCCTATCTTTTCTGGCAGGCCTACCCGGTCAGTATTTAATTATGAAATTTTAAACTGATGTATTTTAAATGGTTTTATTTGTTTTAGTGTATTTTCACAGAATCGTAGACACAGAGAGTTGGAAAAGACCACAATGGCCATCGAGTCCAAGGCCATTTCTGCATTAGACTGTCACAGTGCTATTATTCCACTTTCAACATCCTCGCTCAGCAAACCCCAGGATTCCATAGGATGTTGAAAGTGGAATAATAGCAGTATTATAGTCTACTGTGGAAATGGTCCAACCCCCTTCTGCCATGCAGGAACAAACACTCAAACCACCCCCAGCAAATGGCCATCCAGGCTCTGCTTAAAAACCTCCAAAGAAGGAGACTCTGCCACACTAAACAGAGGCAGCATATTCCACAGTCGAATGGTGTTCTACAGCTGGATACGTGTAAAAGGGATCTGGGAGTCTTGGTGGACCGCAAGCTGAACATGAGCCAGCAGTGTGATGCGGCAGCCAAGAAAGCCAACGCGATCCTTGGTTGCATCAATGTGTGTATGGTGTCCAGATCAAGGGAGGTAATGGTACCACTCCATTCTGCATGGGTCAGGCCTCATTTGGAATGCTGTGTCCAGTTCTGGGCACCTCCATTCAAGAAGGATATGGACAAGCCATGGCATGTCAAGAGGAGGGCAACCAAAATGATGGAAAGGTCTGGAAGCTGTGATGCCCTCCGAGGAGCATCTTAGGAAGCTGGGTATGTTTAGTCTGCAGAAGAGAAGGTCAAGAGGGGATGTGACAGCCATGTTTAAGTATCGGAAGGGATGCCATGTCGAGGAGGGAGTGGGCTTGTTTTCCGCTGCTCCAGAGACTAGGACAAGGAGCAATGGATTCAAGCTGCGGGAAAGGGGATTCCACCTGAACCTCAGGAAGAACTTCCTGACGGTCAGAGCTGTCCGGCCGTGGGATTTACTGCCTCCGTGGAGTGTGGTGGAGTCTCCTTTCTTGGAGGTTTTTAAGCAGGGGCTGGGTGGCCACCTGTCCGAGGGAGGGCTTTGATGTGGGTTCCTGCCTGGCAGAAGGGGGTGGACTGGAGGGCCCCGGGGGTCTCTTCCAACTCTAGGATTCTAGGATCCCATAGGATGTTGAAAGTGGGTGTTGTACTCTGCCTCAAGCCTTAGGGAGGGGGGGTGAGAAGTAAAAATTGTTTATTTATCCATTCATTCTTTGAATGTAGCATTCTCTGTCCTCCGTCGGCTGCAACCCCATCCCTTTAAATGGAGAGGATGAAATTTTCACCATCTGGCCTTCTGCGTGCAATCCATGCCATCGATCGCTCAGCTGTGGCCCCCACAAAGCCTGAGACGGTTTTATTTCAAATATTTTTCTGCCCCGTTGCGCCTGTCCAAATGTTTGACTTCTGCAGATGCTTGACTTTACAACAGCCGGGTTCCCAAGTTTTGGCCGGGATTTGTGGTTGCCGCCGCACGCTCTTTTCCCAGAAAGCGTTTTGGCATAGGAGGGCGGTGGAAGGAAACTCCGCTTAATTTCCTCAGTCGTGATTCTGTTGTGATTTAGGTGGATCTAAGAGGTGAAATTACACGTTAATCGGAGCATTATTGGTCCTTTTTCTACTCCTTTTAAATCAGGGGTGGCAAGGTTTTTCTTCTTGTTGTTTTGGCCGTCGGCTTGTGATATGTCGGGGATCAAGAAGCAGTCTGAAAGCGCGCGATGGTTGAGTTGCGAGGAGGGGAGAAGAAGTCGTTGTGTCCTCCACAACTGACGTAATGCGTATCTCTGGCCGTTTCCGCACTAGACTGTTATAGCGCTATGATTCCACTTTCAACATACTGTGGAATCCTGGGGATTGCAGTTTACGGAGGGGCCTGGCCACTGTGACCTCGGTTTGCGGCAGGTGAAGCGAGCCAAGGACAAAAAGGCGGGAGGAGGAGAGGGAAACCGGGGCATTTTAAAAGGAACTAAAAAAGTGGGACGGTACGGGATTAATCGGGACTGTCCCTGCCGGATCGAACCGGTTTGAGGGGATGCATATTGAAGGCGTTTTGCTTTGCTTTCCTTTCGTTTATACACACGGAACACCCTTTACATCAATGTTCAGAACACCATCTGATGCATGAAAGCAGTACATATACCACGTATAAATTGCAAGACCTGTTATTTAACTATGAAATATAAATGGTAGAGGCAGTGGCGGAGCTTGGAGTGTGGGGAGGGGGGGCGGGAGGAGGCGTGGCCAGGGTGTGGGGAGGCGTGGCCAGGGCACACGGGGGCGGGGCTACAGCTTTGGCCGCCCCAAAAACATTGCCGCCTGGGGCGAATCGCCCCCGTCCCTACGCGATTGGGTGGACGTTCCTGAGTATACCATATTTGCCGGCGTAAAAGATGCACCCGTGTATAAGACGCACCCCATTTATACACCAGCAGATACTATTTGCTGCTGTATAAGACACACTGGTGCATAAGACGCATCCCATTTTCAAACAGTATTTTCCGGGGGGGGGGGAAGCGTGTCTTATACGCCAGCAAATACAGTAATTTTTTTCCTTCATCTCTCTCATATTGAAATAGAATGAAGCGCTAGTCTGATTGAGAATCAGGTTGTGTTTTTCGTTATTCATTTTCTAGATCTGTCGGTGTTCCTCGTTTTGGGTATGAAATAAACCGGCTCTGCCACTTGCGCCCAACTTTTCCCGGCTCTGGAGACAGGCGGGCAAAGGGACGAGGGGCGCAAGCCCGTGGTGCCTCTGTCTCCCTCCCGCCCGCGCGGAAGCACGGCCGCCGGAGCGCGGCACCGTCTCCTGCAGAAAATTCTCCCCGCCGGTTGTTATCCACGTGTCAGTCCGTCACTCCGCCAATGCGTCTTTTGTCCTTCCAGTGCGCTCTGCTCGGGTCCCTCCTGCGTCGTTCTCCAAAATGAATTACTGTGCCAAGATTAGACTCTCCCTCCCATACCCCATACCTCCCCTCCTCTGGCTCCAAGACGTGAATCGATATTGATTTATTTCAGGCAAATGAAACGTTTTTCCTGCAAGGATTATCCAGCCAGGTTAACCACGCCACTTGCTTAAGTGCTGAGAAACGGCAAGGGAAGGAGGGTGGGAAGGCTTCCTTCTCTTCATCTTAATGCAATCTTTGCATATTTCCGGCAAAACGGTATATTTTTTTTGTCAATGGTGAGAACGGCCAAAACGTGTAGCAGAGAGACAGAAAGACTGCTTCCATTTCTAGCAAAACGGTGCGTCCGTCTGTCTCCGTCCTCCTTTGGATTAATACTGGCTCTGGCTTTGTGGAAATGCATTTTACTATTTTTTCCTTCTTTTTTTCATCTTAGACATCCGACAAAACTTTATTTTACGGTCCATAGACCCAACATAACGGACATCTGAGTTATACAGTGTTAGGTATAAGAAAGGTGCAGATGACACCAAATTAGGAGGGGTTGCTAATACGCCAGAGGACAGGATCAAAATTCAAAATGACCTGGACAGATTGGAGAGCTGGGCCAAGGCTAACAAAATGAAATTCAACAGAGAGAAGTGTAAGGTCCTACACTTAGGTAGAAAAAATGGAATGCTGAAATATAGGATGGGGGACACGTGGCTGGATGGCAGTACGTGTGAAAGGGATCTAGGAGTCTTAATAGACCACAAGCTGAACATGAGTCAGCAATGTGATGCGGCAGCCAAGAAAGCCAACGCAATTCTCGGCTGCATCAATAGGAGTATGGTGTCTAGATCGAGGGAGGTACTGGTACCACTCTATTCTGCTTTGGTTAGACCTCATCTTGAATACTGTGTCCAGTTCTGGGCACCCCAATTCAAGAAGGACATGGTCAAGCTGGAGCAGGTCCAGAGGAGGGCGACCAAAATGGTGAAGGGCCTGGAAGCCATGCCCTATGAGGATGGACTTAGAGAGCTGGGTATGTTTAGTCTGCAGAAGAGAAGGTCAAGAGGGGACATGATAGCTCTGTTTAAATATTTGAAGGGATGCCATGTAGAGGAGGGAGAGGGCTTGTTTTCTGCCGCTCCAGAGACCAGGACAAGGAGCAATGGATTCAAGCTGCAGGAAAGGTGATTCCACCTGAACCTCAGGAAGAACTTCCTGACGGTCAGGGCTGTCCGGCAGTGGAATCTGCTGCCTCAGAGTGTGGTGGAGTCTCCTTCTTTGGAGGTTTTTAAGCAGAGGCTGGAGGGCCATCTGTCAAAGGGAGAGCTTTGAGGGTGTTCCTGCATGGCAGGGGGTTGGACTGGATGGCCCCTGGGGTCTCTTCCAATTCTACATTTCTATGATTCTAAAGGTAGACTTGCTAAAAATAGGGAAAAAATGCATAAGATATATTAAAATTATAAAGAATACGGATTATTAGTTAAAATATAGATAGGCGTTCATTAATTCTGTCTCATTAACACAGTGAAATTGGGTTGATCTTATAGTACATTACCAGTATCCTGACATAGTTTTGATACTTTTCTCTCTCTAAAATCTTAATAGCCAATTTGAGACATGAAAGACTTGAACCAGCCCTGTATAAAACTAAGAAAACATTTGTAACCTCAAGCTCCAGTACCTAAATTGTTCCGGGTTCTTGTGCCCAACTTATTCCAGTCTTTCTGGACACAAAATGTGGAATTTTTCCAGCACGGTCCTACTACATAATCAGGATTTTTCAGTGCCATTCCTAATACAACAGCTGCTTCCAGAAGAAACCCGAATCATGTCTTATTTAACATAGAATCATAGAATCCTAGAGTTGGAAGAGACCCAGGGGCCGTCCAGTCCAACCCCGTCCTGCCATGCAGGAACGCTCTCAAAGCCCTCCCTTGGAGAGATGGCCACCCAGCCTCTGCTTAAAAACCTCCAAAGAAGGAGGAGACTCCACCGCACTCCACTGGGGCCGCATATTCCACTGCCGGACAGCTCTGACCATCAGGAAATTCCTCCTGAGGTTCAGGTGGAATCTCCTTTCCTGCAGCTTGAATCCATTGCTCCTTGTCCTGGTCTCTGGAGCAGCGGAAAACAAGCTTGCTCCATCTTCAACATGACATCCCTTCAAATATTTAAACATGGCTCTCATGTCCCCTCTTAACTTTCTCTTCTGCAGACTAAACATCCCCAGCTCCCGAAGCCGTTCTTCATAGGGCTTCATGGTTTCCAGACTCTTCCATCATTTTGGTCTCACTCCTCTGGACATGTTCCAGCTTGTTGATATCCTTCTTGAATTGAGGTGCCCAGAACTGGACACAGGATTATTCCAAATGAGGTCTAACCAAAGCAGAATAGAGTGGTGCCATTACCTCCCTCGATCTAGACACCATACTCCTATGGATGCAACCAAGAATTGCGTTGGCTTTCTTGGTTGCTGCATCACACTGCTGGCTCATGTTCACTCATTTCTGCCTGAAAGCCTGCAAGTATTGAAGGAACTTGTTGATGAACTTGTAAAACCACTTGCCATCATTTTTGGGGATGGGTGAGGTGCCAGAGGACTGGAGATGAGCAGACATTCTCCCTCTCTTCAAATTAAAAAGGCAGAAACCTTGGGCAAGTCACATACTCTCAGCCTCAGAGAAGGAAAGTGAAAACTCTCTCTCTGAACAAATTATGTCAGGAAAATCCCACGCTAGGGTCACCTTACGGTGGCCATAAGTCAGAACTTCTGCACCGTAAGACAATCTTTTACAGGCCTTCCGTTTCCAAAGGCCCCTCCCTCAGCTGCAAACCCCAGCGTTCCACAGGAGGTTGAAAGTGGAATAATAGCACTATAACGGTCCAGTGCGGAAATGGCCTGTCTTTTTTGACTCTTAAAGGAGAGATGGAGAGAGATGGAGAGGGTTTTATCTCCTAGGTTAAAAATCACTGCTTAAAAAGAGGGCACCTGTCAGGGAGGGAATAAAAATAGTAATGTAAAAGAAAAGAGGGGAAGCGAGCCTGTGTGAGTGCGCGCGTTTGTGGATGTGAGAAAATTCTTGGCACTATGTGAAACTTGTTCATCAAAAACCAAGTGGGAAGGAAGCGAGATGGCTTTGAAATTTGGGATTAATATAGGAAACATGAAAAGCGGAGCCACATCAAAAGGACTCAGAAGCCTCGCTGGCACGCACCCTTTTGTCAGAAAGTGTTCCGGCAGCTGGCAGGGAGCTAAAGCGTCAGGCTGAGTGTGGGGATGAGGACGTACAAAAGGGGACTGGGAAAGGAGGACACTGTGGGTGGCTCTGGAGGAAAGTGGTCCGCTGCAAGCGTGGAAAAATGCGAGGCACCGTTTGTGCAAACCATGGTTTGCTTCTCGGGAGCCCGGCTTTGGCTGTATATGCGCTGTGCATGCATAGGCCAAGATTCCTCCCAACACCAGTTTGCAAACCCACTTCAGACCGTGATTTCTGGAGGAATATCCTGATTTAAGTTAATCGTGGCTTGTGTCAAGGCCAGTGTCTGCTCCGGCTGGTGGGGCGGAAGGCTAGCGTCCCTTAGATTAGCGCTTTCCAAGCTGTGCGTTGCGACGTGTTAGTGTGTCGGCTCCAACATGTAGGTGTGTCGCGCAAATGCGATGAGAAACTTCTGAGTCTGTGTGAAATCGGCAATACCAATTTGCGTGCATTTTTCTGCGGCAGAGGTGCCCGTTAATACGGTGCGCTAGTATATTCCGCTTCCGTCATATCTGTGTGTGCGCACTATGGTGGAGGGATCGCACAAGTTCTGCGCGCACACCGTACGTGTAACGGGGTGGAAACAGTGGAAGTGAATGTGAAAAGTTATGCTCGGCCGCTCAGTGAAAAGCCATCTAGTCGGCACTATCTGTCGGTATGTCCCCAAACATTTCGTTATTACAATTTATGTATGTGCCCGTACCTCTTATAAGGGGTGAGTTTAACCTCCAGTTTGCTAATAAAACTGAATTACTGTGTTGCGAAATGATGCACACTTAAAAAGTGTGTCACCAACATGAAAAGTTTGGAAAGCTCTGCCGTAGGTGACGCCCAAGGATTCACCGAAGCCAGATCCAAGTGCATCTAGTTTGATATCTTTATGCCTCCCAACGTCAGGGGTGGACCACCAGCCTGGAGGACCACCTCGGCTGTTTTCCTGCTCCTCTGGAGCTCCAGTTGGTGACCAGAAGTGATGTTGCATCACTCCTGGTTGTCCCTTCAGGTATTCGGGGGGCATTATTATAGAATCATAGAGTTAGAAGGCACAACAAGGAGCATCTAGGACAACCTTCTGCCCTACAGGAATATAGAACTAAAGCACTTGCAAAATAACGGCCGTCTGTTTAAAGATCTCTTTTTAAAAAAGGAGAGTTCATCCTCCCCGCCAAGAAAATATACATTCCACCTTCTCGCTGCTCTTGCAAGACCTTCTTCCAAACATTTAGATCTTAATCTCTTTCCTTGTAATTTGAATCCATCAACTCATGTTCTGGCCTCTGGAGAAACAGAAAACAAGCTCTCTCCACCTTTTACAAGACATCTTTTCAAGTATTTACTTGTGTCATCACTTCTCATAACGTATCCAGCTCTCTGAACCGTTCCTTATAGGCTTTGGATTCCAGAACTTTTAATATCTTGGTCAACCTCCTCCGAATGCTTTCCAGTTTGTCAGTGTCCTTCCTGAACTGTGGTGCCCAAAACTGAACACGGTATTCCAGGTAAGGTCTAACCAAAACAAAATAAGGGTGGTACTGTGACTTCTCTTGATCTGGAGGCTATTTTCCTGGAGTTGCTGCCTAGGAATTGCATTGACTTTTTGGTCGCTGCATTGTACTGTTGGCTCATGTAGTGTACTAACACCCCTAGATCCTTTTCATATGTCTTATCGAGAGTTTCGTGCATTTCATTTCTCCTACCTAAATGTAGCATCTTGTAGTCATCCCTGTTGAAATTCGTTTTGTTAGTTTTGGCCCACCTCTCCAATCTCTCCAGGTCATTAAAGTCCTGATCTTGTCCTCTGGGGTACTAGCTAGTCTGCCTAATTTAGTGCCATCTGCAAATTTTTAATAAATATGCCTCCTATTTCATGATCCAAGTGATTTATAAAGATGTTGAACGACACCAGATCTGGGAGAGAACCCTGTGCCCCCCATCAACCTTTCTCTCCAGAATGAAAAGGAACCATTTTGTATTTATGCAATCAAACAATTACAAATCCATCTAAAAATAGCACTTTGTAGCCCACCTTGTACTACCTTGTCTGCGTAATTATTATGAGAGATCTTCTCAAAGCCTTACTGAAATCAAGATATACTACATCTGCAACATTCCCCTGATCTATCAAACTTGCAACTCGATCTATCAAACTTGCAACTTGATCAAAGAAAGAGGCAAGATTAGCTTGACATGGCTTATTTTTGAGAAATCTGCACCAGCTCTTGGTAATCACAGCTTTCCTTTCTAAGTGCTCACAGACTGAATTTTTAGTGATGCATTCCAGAACTTTTCCTGGTGTTGACATCAAACTTATACCATTTCCACACTAGCCAGTTATAGGGCTATTATTCCGCTTTCAACATCCTATGGAATCCTGGGGTTTGCAGTTTAGGGAGGGGCCTGGATTCCATAGGATGTTGAAAGTGAAATAATAGCACTATAACAGTCTAGTGCAGCAACGGCCTTACTTATTGGTAGTTCCACAGGTCCCCCCTCCTTTTCAAGGTCAGAACAATATTGACCCTCCTTGAATCTGCTGGGACCTGTCACATTCTCCAAAAAGTTTCAGAGATGGTCAGCACTGGCTCTGGTACTACATCTGCAAGCTCCTTTACGTCACTTGGATGCAGTTCATCCGGGAGACCCGAATGCACGTAGAGTAGTAATTCCTTTACTACTACTTTACCTAATCTGGGCTATAGTCCCCTTACTGCATAATTTATTCTATTTCCACCAGTCAACATACTGGTTTCCTTTTGGAAAAAGACAGAGGCAAAGAAGGTATTAAAAAGTTTGGCCTTCTGTCTGTTAGGATTTCACCATCTTCTCTAAGAGCAGCCTTACCGTTTCCTTGTTCTTCCGCCTCTTGTTCCTAAATATAGCTTTAAAAAGAAAAAACCTCTTTCTTATTATTTTTAACTTCCCCAGCAAGCCTGAGCTCATTTGAAATGTAGCCTCAATGGTTTTCTCTCTGCAAGTACTGGCTGTTCATTTGTATTTCTTTTCAGTTTCCAGTTCCTATGCGTGTCTTGTTTCAGATCTCAGCTCCACTGGAAATTCTTTGTAAAGCCACCCTATTTCTTCAGACGCCTCGTAGTTTTCCTCGCTGGATTTTTTGCGACTGTGCCTTCAGTATCTTGCCTTTAAGAAAGTCCCATACATCGTGAACCCTCTTCCTTGTGAGCGTTTCCAACCCTGGGATTTCACCCAGCATTCTCCTAAGCGATGAAAAATTGGCTTTCTGAAAACCCAGGGCGTGTAGTTGACTACGTTTAAGTTCTGCCTTCCTCTGTATAATAAATTTCAGGAAACATGGTCCCTCCCACCCAAGGGTCCCACTATTTCAACCCCATCGGACCAGCTGATCCCTCTTGGTTTGCACCAAAACTCGGAGGCCACTTCCGCACAGCACTGTTACTGCGCTATTATTCCACTTTCAACCTCCTGTGGAATTCTGGGCTTTGTAGTTTACAGAGGCCAAAGAGTGCTCTGGGCGAGAGCTCTAAATGCCCCTCCCTAAACTACAAGCCCCAGAATTCCACAGGAGGTTAAAAGTGGAATAATAGCACTGTAACAGTCTTGTGCGGAAGTGGCCAAAGAGTTGATCCGGTTGTTGTCTCCTTCACCTTCTGGACAGTGAAATGGTCTACAAGACAAATGAGAAGCCTGTTGGACCTTCTATTTTCTTGGCAGAGTTTGATTTCCAATAAAAGGCGAGGCGGTTGCAATCTCTCATTACTACTCTCTCTCTTCTGTTTGAATGTTGGACATTTCAGACATTTCCGCACTAGACTGTTATAGCGCTATTATTCCACTTTCGACATCCTGTGGAATCCTGGGGTTTGCAGTTTAGGGCCCTTCCCTAAACTAAACCCCAGGACTCCATAGGATGTTGAAAGTGGAATAATGGCGCTATAACAGCCTAGTGCGGCAATGGCCTTTGTCTAGCTTCGGTCTAGCTTGGCATTTCTTGCGTCTTGAGAATTCCTTTCCCACAAAGATATTTTGCCGTTTTAAAGTATGTTGAAGCTTTGGGGGCTAAATTTGGGGGGCAGGAATAGTGCCACCGGCTTCAGGGGGCTCAGTGGACCCCCCCCCCAAGGACTACATGAAGACTAGAAAGCTACACGGCTCTCACCCCTGAAGTACACCTTGGGCCCCTTCTGCTTGTTGGGAGGAACACTGGGGTAAGGTTTCTGGACCCTCTTCTTTCCAAAATCCCTTTCCGAGGCACAAAAGCGTCGTCTGTGTCAGGAAGCTTGAGAGTGAGAACTGCCTCCGGAAAACATGCATGTTTGTACCTTCAGGTTGCCTGCCAACTTGTGCCAACCCCGTGAATTTTATAGGGTTTTCTTGGGCAAGGAATCCTCAGAGGTGGCTTCACCCATTCCTTCCTCTGAAATATAGCCTCAAGCACCTGGTATTTCTTGGCGGTCTCCCATCCAAGCACCAACCAGGGTTGACCCTGCTTAGCTTCCAAGGTCAGCCAGGATCTGGTACCTTTCGGCTACCTGGGCCCTGTGCTATATTGTGTGTAGGTACCTTCAAGTTGCCTGTCAATGTATGGTGACCCTATGAATTTCATAGGGGTTTTTTGAGGAGGCAAAGAATACTCAGAGGTGATTTCTGCTGGTGCTTTCCTTCGAATCACAGAATCATAGAATCATAGAAATGTAGAGTTGGAAGAGACCACACGGGCCATCCAGTCCAACCCCCTGCCATGCAGGAACACCCTCACATATAGCCTACAGCACTTGGTGGTCTCCCATCCAAGGAGTAACCAGGACGGACCCTGCTTAGCTTGCAAGATCAGACAGGAGCTAATGCCTTTGGGGTATTTAGATGGCTCAGAAATTATTACCCGTGTTGTCTTCGTCCCTTGCCTTACCTATTGCCAGGTAGGCTTTTGCCGTTTGTGAATTCTAGCAAGGTTTTCTCATGGCTTTTAGCCACGTTTATGAAAGCAGAGTGCTGGTGGCGTATTCGTATTGCATTATCGTTAGAGATGTAAAATTTCCGGAAATGGAACCAGAGATTGTTAAAGACAATATGGTTAGATGGGCTCGAAATATTGGACACCCAATTGAGCTGGATACATGGGTGAGGGCATGGAAGACAGTTGTAAAATTTACCCTAAGTTTAAATGTAAGGGGAAGCTTTTATAAAATGTCACATAGGTGGTACGTGACACCTGAAAGGTTGAAAAAAATAACAGAAAACAGGAATGGAAAATGTGGGAAATGTGATGGAAAGGAGGGGTCCTTTTTTCCTATGTGGTGGACCCGTAAGGTAGCAAAAAAGTTTTGGAAAGAAATACGTGATGAAATTCAGAGAATATATGGTGTAAATTTTGAAATGAAGCCAGAATTTTTTTGTTAACTATATGAGGGGATCAAAGAGAAATAAGATCTCATCAGAAGACACTGTTATACGTAATAACTGCTGCAAGGTTGACATATGCTCAATATTGGAAAGAAGGAGATTATATTGATATAAAAGAATGGAAATTAAAAGTCCTGGATATGGTAGAGATAGAAAAGTTAACTTTTTCACTTAAAAACAAGCCAATCCAGAACTTTGACAAAGAATGGCAAGAAGTGATGAATTGGATAAAAGAATAAGAAAAGGAAGGAATAAAGAAAGATTGTTGAAAAGGTGGATGATGTAAATTAATGATGCAATAGAAAAGTATAAGTTGTAATGTAACAATGGTATAAATAATAGTGTAAGATTGTTTGTTAAACCGAAATAATGCATGTATGGAACGTAAACTCAGATTCAACTGGAAAAAAAGATGCTTGGAAGTGGGGAGGGGGGATTTTTTTTTTATTTCTTATTCAAAATTTCAATAAAAATTAATTAATTTTTTTCCCCCCGGAAATTGTGAAGCCATGGGGGAAAACTGGATTTTTCTTTTTTTTGTTTTCCCCCCGAGGAAAAAAACGGAAATTTTCAGAAAAACTGAAAAAAGGCAACATTAGCGCTTTTTACGGATCGAAAGTCACTCTGTTTAGGAACATAATGTATGACTACGGACAATCTGATTTGGCATAAAATGATCACGGTTGGCCTATTGAAAATATGGTGTATTCCAAGAATGACTACAAACGGAATTTGCTTTTGCTTTTTCTTGGTAACGAATGGAGGAACACTCTCCGGAATGGTACGGAAGCTCTTTGGTTTTGCTTGTTTAGGTGGAGCAGGCCAAAAGAAAAACAATTAAAGAAGAAGAAACCATCATTAGTAACAAAGAAAATTATTTTTATTTCCTCTCCACCGTATCAAATAGACATAAAGCACCCATTCCCATAAAAAGAATTGAGGGGGGGGAATGTGTGGAAAGGAAGAGGGAAGGATGAAGGCCGTTTCCGCACGACACTCTTATAGCGCGATGATTCCACTTTCAACCTCCTATGGAATCCTGGGGTTTGCGGTTCCGGGAGGGGCCAGCCGGCCCCTCCCGGAACCGCAAACCCCAGGATTCCATAGGAGGTTGAAAGTGGAATCATCGCACTATAAGAGTGTCGTGCGGAAACGTTCGAAGATTCCACGAATAGGCATGAAATTCCATGAATGTTCCATGATTCCATGAATAGGCATGAAATTTAATCAGACTTGTTTTCTGAGCTATTGTCATCCGTGTCAGTTTCAATCCGAGTTTTCAGAAACGATCTGGAGAGTATATGAACCCCTCGTCTGAAAGATTGTCTTCATCGTGCTAAAATGGAACGTTCCATAATTGATTTTCTTCCTTTTTTCCCCATTTTTCCAGTTTTTTAGAAAAAAACAAAACAAGGCTTCCGGGGGGAAAAAAATGGAGAGAAAGGGTGTTTTTTTTTTCTGAATTTTTCTGGGTTTTTTTCTGGGCCTCCGCGTCTCTAATTATGGTCAGTATTGACCGACGGAATCAACCCTCGCTCAGCTCCCAGTGATCGAGAGCACCGTATTTGCTGGCGTATAAGACGCACCCCGTTTATATGTCAGCAAAGGCGATTTGCTGAAGTATAAAGCACACTGGCGCATAAGACTGATCCCATTTTCAAACGGTATTTTTCAGGAAAAAAGGGAGTCTTATACACCAGCAAGTATAAAAAAAAGTATTTTTTTTTTTTTTTGCACAGCTGGTTGCAGATGCACAAAGTTTCCTGCACTGAAAAAGGAAGAAAAGAGGGAAAAAAGCAACCGCACCCAAAGAGAGCTTTTGTCCTTCTTTACACTCGGGTGTCATTTTCCCACAGGAACAGTATTTCTATCACAGCAAGCATTCATTTATGAATCTGCCTTGATTCCTTATCAAACCGGATAATCAAATGTGCCAGTGGGAATGTCAAACTCAGTGACATACCTGTGCACGATTCCTCCCGTCTTATCCGATTTTCTGTCCCCAAAATTGATATCTCCCCAGCACTGGGTTTCTCCATTTTTTTCACCAAAATTGCCCCATAAACACTATCAATGAAGTGCTTAATAAACTCATTAAAGTATCTAGTCTGTCTCTTGTTTTTCCAACTGCACGTCATCACTTTTCAGACTGCGCATTTTTTTCGAGCTGCGCATTTCCTGGCTGATGACACACTAAAAAAATTACGGCCATTATAATTAAGCATAGAATACCTCGTGGGCTTCAACGGATGACTGTGACCCAAGTGCCCGTTTACGAAGTGCTGAGAAATAAAACGACGCGTGTGCATGTGTGAACGAACCTGTAACTTTGCTTTTTCTTTTCTGTTTTCCTACAGTTACGGAGAAGGAGGTGCAGCAATGGTAAGTTCTTAATGTGATTTCATTGTCTTCTGAGTCTACGTGCATGTGAACGTTTGTGCCAAACGGCAGCGTGGGGAGCCTGCTGGTGAACAGTGTTGCACCGTTTGTGGATGTGGCATGCATTTGTTTGGCATGGGGTCTCCCCGTGGGCTTGTCTTCTTGCAGAAGGCACGCTTGGGATGCAACGCAGCTGGCGAAAGGCAGAACAGCTTTCTTAGCAGCGTTTGGCTGCTTTGGGAAGAGAGACTCATAAAGTCATAGACTCATAGAGTTGGAAGAGACCCCAGAGGCTGTCCAGTCCAACCCCCTCTGCCATGCAGAAACACCCACCAAAGCCCTCCCGACAGATGCCCACCCAGCCTCTGCTTAAAAACCTCCAAAGAAGAAGGAGACTCCACCACACTCCGAGGCAGCATATTCCATTGCTGGACAGCTCCGACCGTCAGGAAGTTCTTCCTGAGGTTCAGGTGGAATCTCCCTTCCTGCAGCTTGAATCCGTTGCTCCTTGTCCTAGTCTCTGGGGCAGGAAAAAACAAGCCCACTCCCTCCTCGATATGACATCCCTTCAAATATTTAAATAGGGCTCTCATGTCCCCTCTTAATCTTCTCTTCTGCAGAATAAACATCCCCAGCTCCCTAAGCCGCTCCTCATAGGGCTTCGTGGCTCCCAAACCCTCCATTTTGGTCGCCCTCCTCTGGACACGCTCCAGTTTGTCGATATTCTTCTTGAATTGAGGTGCCCAGAACTCGACAGATGAGGTCTAACCAGTGCAGAATAGAGTGGTACCATTACCTCCCTTGACCTAGACACTATCCTCCTATGGATGCAACCAAGAATTGCGTTGGCTTTCTTGGCTGCCGCATGACACTGCTGGCTCACATTCAGCTTGTTGTCCGCCAAGACTCCCAGATCCCATTCACACGTACGGTTGTCCAGCCAGATGTCCCCCATCCTATATTTGTGCATTCCATTTTTTCCGCTTAAGTGCAGGACCTTACACTTCTCTCTGTTGAAACTCATTTTGTTAGCTTTGGCCCAGCTCTCCAATCTGTCCAGGTCCTTCTGAATTGTGATCCTGTCCTCTGGCGTATTAGCAGAGAAGTATATGGGCTGTGCAAAGGAGCAGACAAGACACAGAACTGGAGGTGTTAGCCCTGAGAAACAGAAAGAGAAAAATGGGATGACTAAATTAGCTGGAAGGGCTGTGCAGAGGCTCTTTTCTAAACTGCAAAGCCCAGGATTCCATAGGGGGTTGAAAGTGGAATAACAGCGCTGTAACACTCTAGTGCAGACATGGCCAATGACTCAGTATTCCAGTCGGGGTCTGACCAAAGCAGAATAGTCTAGGACTACTGCTTCCCTTGATCTGGACCCATCTCTGTCCTGCCCTTTTTCCCCCCTTTTGTCACTTGCTAGCCTCTTTCCAGCTCCGATTCACCACTCCAGATCCCAGAGGAAATACCCATGGTGCCTGTGCCCCTGCCCTTTTCCTATGAATGAGAAAGTATCTGTAATAGGGTGGTTTAGATTGGGAAAGAGCCCACGGTGGCAAAGGAAGAGTTAAGTGCATGATCGCTATGTTTAAATATTTGAATGGAAGGGTGGAGCAAGCCTGTTTTTGCAGCTCCGGAGACTAAGACGCGGGGCAGTGGCTTCAAACTACGGGAGAAGAGATTGCACCAAAACATTAGGACGAGCTTCCTGATGGTAAGAGCAGTTCCACAGAGGAATATGCTGCCTGGGAGTGTGGTGGAGTCCCCTCCTTTGGAGGTTTTCAAGCAGAGGTTAGACGGCCATCTGTCAAAGGGAGGGCTTTGATTCTGTCTTCCTCCGTGGCGGAACGGGGTTGGACCGGATGGCCCCTGGGGCCTCTTCCAGCTCCAGCATGCTATAAGCATAAGTGCTGGCATTACAGTAACTTCATCTTATCTGGTTCATTCTCAATACCCGGTCACATCTTCCCGGGAAAGGTTCTCTCCTCCCCAGGGGTACGGTGGACCACAGTCGTCAGGGCGAAACTCGTTAGTTGCTAGGACAAACGAGTTCTTGTCAGTGAGCGTGTTCGATTCGGATCCACATTTCAGTTAAAACTGGAGACACGTCTGCCCAAGAGACCCAAACACTTCCATTTCTCAGCCTGAAAAGATTTGATATTGGGAAAACTGGCCAACTTCGGAGAGCACCCGTGGAGTTTTTAAAAGAAATTCATTTTTTAAAAAAATGCTTTTATTGAATCCATAAACTTAAAACCATTAAATCAAACCATATTCCACTCTGACGCTTAGGACGTCAGAAATAGTTCTAAAGCTGTTACATCTCAAATAACGTAATACACAAATCCAGTCTCCCCGTCCTTTACCATCTACCAACTTCCTTCTCTAAAAGTTTCAGAAGACAGTTTTATTGTCGTTTAACAATAGCTCAACTTTGGAAATCGGATGCAGTGCCAAATATTGAGGAATGGCTGCTGAAATTATATGATTTAGCTGAACTAGATAAACTTACCGTGATGATTTTGGATAAAAAGAAGAAATAATTCTGTGACGCAAGGAAGATAGTTGCCTCCCTACAGGAAAAGCAATGTGGGGGAGAATTAGCTACGGTGGGAGTGCTAAAACTTTTAAGTATATTGGATATGGAGTAAGGTTATGTTATACTCCGGTCTTTATTGACTTAAAATTTCTGAAATTTTGGCTGAGCATAGGTATGTATTTCCTGCTGCGTTAAAATTCTTTATTGGGAAGTGTAAAGCATATGAAATATATAGAAAATATATATACTCATAGGTAAAAATCAAGGGAATTACTAAATGTTACTGTAGAGATATGAGTTGTATAAGATTAAGAACGTATGCCGAAGGAATTTCTGAAAGAAATTCTGAGCTCTAGTTTAAGAGGCCAGGTCAGTGTCGTCCCGAGTTGCACCGGTCAGCCTCTCCTGGGGGCAGTTTATTCTGGGGCTTAGAAAAACCTTGAATTAAGGAACTGATCTGCTGTGTGTGTTCAGTTGACGGTTCTCATGTGACACCCGGTTTTGGAATTACGGATGTAAATACCGTGTGCTTGGCAGTTACAATTGGCTGAGTGCGCTCTTCTGCGTATGGTCTCTCTTTGAAGGTCACGGGTTGATAGGAGGTGAGGACTTTTTTTTTCAAACTGAATGACCAGATCAGGGTCAGTAAATTGGGACTTCGGCTCGTATTTTTCTGGATGTCTCTGTATCCCAAGAATTCTCAGTGAGGAGGGGGACAGCCGGCCACAGACACCGAGAGGACGGCACACCGCGTAATATGCCCATTCTTGGTGGAGTCTCTTTCTTCCGAGGTTTTTAAGCAGAGGCCGGATGGCCATTTGCTGGGGGGGGCTTTGAGTGCTTGGCCGAAGCGGGTTGGACTCGATGGCCATCGTGGTCTCTTCCAACTCTATCACTCTGTGATTCTTAATGCACGTATAGCGAAAGAATTCTTCTCAGAAAAGTCTCTTATTTCAGTAGAACATCCGGTAAGCATAATGTACAGCAGTGCCCCCTTATCCACAGTTTCAGTTTCCGCGTTTCAGTTACCCGCAAGCAACCGCGTCCCTCACAGGCTTGCCTTCTTCCTTCCCATCCTTCGTCCCAATCCGTCTGGGCGACGGCACCCACACCGCCTGCTCCGAGTACTGACACCCGCGCTTTTCCAGCCCGCAAGTCCATCCCCAAGTGTAACCCTCCCTCTGCCAACACCACCATGGGAAACGGCTCTGGCATTACTGGAAGCAGCCCGCTAGCTTTGCCGGGGGCCACAGAGAGGCATCATAGTATCCGGTACTGTAGGGTTCAATATATCTGTGGTTTCAGGCGTCCATGGAGAGTCCTGGGACATATTCTCCGCAGATAAGGAGGGACTCCTGTATTGCCTTCATGTCTTCAGACTTTACAGGCCAACTGTTTTACACACCTGTAGGATCTTACACAAGCCTTTCAAATTTTACAGCCAGCTTCACAATTTGCCTTTCTGTAAGATCCTTACTTCCTAAAATCCCCAAGAAGGGCTTTCTTTCTGACCCCCACCAGCACAGTGTCCTATCTCAGTCCCAGCACAGCTGATAAAACAAACAAAACAAACTGCATCACTCCCTGCTCAGTTACTTACTTCCAGGCAGTAAGCACAGAGTCATAAATAAAGTCCAACAGGGTTCCAAACCAAGGGAGTGTCCAAGGTCAGTCTGAGTATTCAGCAAGGTATCTGGTAGGACAGAAGGTCAGATAAGCTCTGACAACTCCTGGAGGAGACGGGTGGCAGCTACATAGGTCTGAAGCCTAGGACAGCTGTGGCTTGATTAATTGTTGCCAGTTATAAATTCTGAGAGAGTGACTCACCGTGTCTCTCTTTGCTGTCTGCGCTCTGCCAAGCTGGGTACAGGCAAGTGCTCTTCTATGTCTGAAGAGGCTGAACACTCTACCGGAGCCGGCACTGCCGGCCGTTCCGTTTATGGCACCGTGACCAATTCCTGGACAGCAGGTTCTAGCATGTCCCCCGTCTCAGCCTCTCTCACGCCCCCTGTTTCAGACTCTGAGTCAGAGTCCATGTTCTGGAAGCAGGCCATGACACACAGGGGACGTTTGGTGAAGACCCAGGAGAGGGCCTTCTCGGGGGCTGCTCCCCGGCTCTGCACTTCCCTTCCGTGGGAGGCTAGGTTAGTCTCTTTCCCTTTCTACTTGCACGCAAAGACTTGTTATCTAGGTGGCCTTTAATGGTTAACAGATTACAGTTCTCCCTCCACATTTGCTACAGTTAGGGGGCACAGGACCCCCATGAAAGTGGGAAAATGGGGATAACTCTAGCCCCTCCCAAACCATATTTAACACACAAAAAAGTGTGATCACCCTATTCAACCCACTGTGGATTCCTTGGAGGCACCGGGGTTCCTTCCCAAGGCAGAAGTGGGGGGCCGGTGGGGCTGACGGCCCCCTCCACTGCTGCCCCACACCATTTTTAAGAGGGATTTACAAGCCTCCTTTGCAGTTTCTCAGCCTCTTGAGGCTTGCAGTCCCTGTAACTTTCATGGCAGGCGTCCCCCTCTTTTCGGCTGCCCGTTTTGCAACGATCCACTCCTTCGACAATAACCAGTACTCCTTGTCTCCTCCACTCCGTCCATCCTGCCCCTCTCGAAACCTCACCCCATCAGAAATGCCTTTACAGAAAAGAGATGGATCACTGCTGTGAACTTTGTGCAGACATACTTCATTTGGAAGGGTTTTTTTCCCCCGTATACTCTTCTCTCCTCAATCCATCCCTCTTTTTTCCATCCCATGCATTCTGACTACACCACTTCCATTTTGTGTGCCCATAGCGCCCTTGCTGCCGCACCAAACCATTTTAAAGGCTGGATTCCACGTTTCAGCGATTTCCAGTTTTCAGCCGTGCTCTGATCCCTAACTTGTCAAATAAGCAGGGTACATTCATGTTACATTTCATATTTTTTTAAACTGTTCCAAATTACTCTTTTAAATTAGATTGCTTATTTAATTTTCTATAAACCTTTTGTATTACAAATTGTTTTTAGCTGGGTTTTTTTTTTAACTTTTGCTATAAGCTGCATTGCTTTTCTCCCATATTGGAAGAAAGGCAAGATGTGATTTAAATCATCATACTCAACATCTTTTCACGGTGCACTGATAGGGACGTAATTCTTCAACGATTTTCTTCGTGAAGAAGGTAACAAGTAATTTCAGCAATTTTCTTCCTGCTGCCAGAAAGTCTTTTGAAAACCACAAGCCTTATTTGCAATTTAGGGCTTATTCTGTGCAACTTAGCAGGTGGTTGATGTGCGCAGAAAACAGCATTTGGTGTTTGGTAAGCGTCATTGTCTGTGCATTAAACAATATTTCTATGCAGAAATGTTTTCTGTGGGGGAAAAAAGAGGCTGTTTTCTGCACAAAAACCACCGTGTGTGAATTTTGTACAGAATAAGTCCAGAACTATGAAAATTCTGATCAGTCTCGGATTCTTCTCATTGAGGTTTCTAAACACTCAAAAACGTGGGTTTTGACCATTTTTCAAATATTTTCACATACTCTTTCCATCTCTCTGCTCTATCCCATCCCCATCCCCGCAACTACTATGTATAAATACCTGTGCCGTGAATATCGTACTCCATCATTGCATTTGAGCAAGTGGATAGAAATCCACCCAAGGCTGTGCTAAAAGAAGCCAATCGTTGAGGTGCCATCAGATCGCTTCCGCCCTGTGATGGATCCCTCTGGCCAGGTAGACCTGGCAGTTTGACCCTGGGCTCCTGTCACCCGCCTTGCCCTTTCCCCGCTCTTAATCCCTCCCTGGACTGGGTACCTTGGCCCCAAGGGGAGTCCCCTGTTGTGGACCGGTGGCCGTGCTGTTTTGGTGGGTTCAATCTAGTAAGCATGGTCTGCTACCAAACTCAATATGAACAGACAGACACAGTGGTTACGAAAGTGGAAGTTTAAGACGGAAGAAGATAATAGACTAACCCTCCAACTTCTCAACCGTTCGTAGCTCTCCAAAACCGGAGTCAGTTCTTCCCTCTGTCTGACCCTCCTGTCTCTAATCCATCTGTTCTTATCCCTCTAAAATCTGTTCCCGGACGGCCATTTCCGCTCTGTGACTCCATCCCGCCACGGGAACACATCGAAGCCGGTCTGCGACACATGCTACCGCACAACATTGTCATGGTCCCACTCCTCTCGCAATCACGTGTTATACTATTACCGGGGGGGGGACGGTAACGGGCCCCTTTCTCGCAATGATTGCATCGGCTGGGGTTGTGGAGAAAGGGCACAAGTGCTCTCAAGGCATTCCTTCCTCGGTGCCGCACAGGAAGAGGCCGGCTGCACTGCGGAAGGAAGGAGCACGTCCTGAGCGCCGCCGTCCGCCAGCTGGGTGCGGAGGGGAGCATTTGGGACACGCTCCCGTCCCAGCAAAGGCACCGCCGGATGATGCTGGGACGTCACAGG
The DNA here is from genome assembly GCA_030412105.1 of Cyclura pinguis. Taxonomy (NCBI): domain Eukaryota; kingdom Metazoa; phylum Chordata; class Lepidosauria; order Squamata; family Iguanidae; genus Cyclura; species Cyclura pinguis. The sequence goes on along the minus strand of CM059613.1, from coordinate 15,613,139 downwards.
ATCACAGTAAGCTGTGGAAAGGGCCTCTGGGTCAGCTTTTCCCTATCTGCCCTCTGACAGAGACAAGCCTCAGTTTTGTAACATTTCCTCCCCAACGGGCCCCACCTTCCCAGCATTCCCTGAGCTGGGATTGGCTGCCTTCCACCAGCTCCTCCGTTCACAGGGTGCAGGAACCTCATTTTTCCCACTTCTTGCAGACAGACCTATCTCTGTTACAGTTTTTCTCTATCGCTAGGTCTTCGCCTTCCTTCCTTCCCACCCACCACTCCTATTGTTTTTATACTGCAACGGATTAACACTGCTTTCTTCAAAGTCAACTCCCCTTGTTAATGACGGGAGGAAATGGGGACAGAGAGAGAGAGGAGATCCCATCATGCCATGACCCTTGGCGGCAAGCCAGCGGCCTTTGCCACAGGCTCCTGTGAAACCGCCGTTCAAAGTCCTTCCTCTGGAGGTGTTTTGACACTTCTTCGTAAATGAGCCGGAAACAGGCAGAGAGCAGTGAGATCAGCCATGTTTGCAGACGACGCCAAATTATTTGAGGTGGCAAAGACCAAGCAAACAACTCATAAACACCGTCTCCAGTCCCCAGTGCGTAAATGGGAAAATGCCGTTTGAAAATCGGTTTGTATAAAGTGATGCTTTAAGTGCAAAATGAGCACTTCGGATGCAACAATAAAAGCAGCAATCTTCTTTTAATAAGGAATTGCATCCTCAGACGCTCTCGTGCATTTTGTCAGGATACTGAGGGGCGCCAGGCTAAAGCATGCATCCGTTTGGCTTCCAAAAACCTCTCTCTCTCCTGCTCTCATTTTCTTTTTAACCCTGGAGTGTTTCCCCTCTTCCCTTTTTTAAGACTTTCGCTTCGTTTTTGCCATGCATGTTTCATTGTGGGCGCACCACCCTCTGAGGCCTACACAAAGTTCAGGAAGTTTGGCTTCTTTGCCAGGGCTTGTGCTTTTTTGGACAAAGGCCGCGGGTTGTGAAGCGCAGAACAACAAAGGCCCCTCCCTAAACTGCAAACCTCAGGATTCCATAGGATGTTGAAAATGGAATCACAGCACTATAACAGGCTAGTGCGGAAATGGCCTAAGTCCGTTGCCGGTTGCAGAAAACATTCTCCCCAGTCTCTCTGCCAATGCAAACACGTTTGTTCATGCGCTGCATGCACCTTGCAGGCAGCCTGCGCTTTGCTGAAGATTGAACAAAACATGCCATTAGTCACTGGAAAATAAAAACCCTATTCCTCCTTTCTGGAAACAGAACACATTGCCCCCGTCATAAACATAAAAGAAAATGGGGGAAGGAGGGAAGGGAGGTCCACCCATCGCCCCTTTTTCTGGCTCAGGCGCCAGTGAACTCGTGGGGCCGAACAGTCCCGTGTGCAAACGTTCTGGTTCCTTCTCGGCGTCTTATCGGGGCATGACTGAAGAGGAGGGTGGGTGGGAATGAGTTTGCACAGGGCTGAGATTGGCAGCGTTTGCCTCATTTTTGGCACCGGTCCTAGTTGGATCGAAGTCGGCGTGCTCTGTGGATGCTCGGCGCATAATGTGCGGAGAAGGCGCAGGCTTAGACAGCTCTAAAAATGACACCAAAGTAGGAAGGGTGACTAATGCCCCAGAGGGCAGAATCAGGATTCAGAATGATCTTAACAGACTCGAGAGCCTGGGCCAAAACAACTAAAATGCATTTCAACAGGGATGACTGTAGAGTTTTACATTTAGGCAGGAAACATGAAATGCAGAAATATGGGATGAACCAGAGTTGTGTTGTGGTTTAAGCGCAGAAATCCAAGAGACCAGGGTGTAAATTTCTGTTCAGCCAATGGGGGGCAGTTCCCCCCCCAAAAAAAATCACGTGACTCTGATATCTGGGCGTTAACTAGGTTAATGATGAACTAGGTAGCATCTCCCGGCCCGAGCACCCCCATCTTGCTTTACCGGGCGGCAGCTGCTGTGAGCGACAGGGTTTTGTCCTCCTGGTGACTGAAGCCCAGCAGACTGATGTTTCCACCACCCTCTCTCTGGCGATCTCCGCTGGGACAACCCGAAGCAAGATCCCTGTCACAATTCTTCCTTGCACCAGAGATCACTGGAGGGAGTTGGTGGAAATGTCAGCCTGCGGTGCCTCGGTCAGCGGGAGAACAGAGCCCTGTCGCTCACAGCATCCGGTGCCCGGCAAGGCGGAACTGGGAAGCTTCTGGCTGCAGAATGGAAGGTATTCCTGGACAAGGTGTTAGCAAAAGAGGAAGGTGTGTTACACCTCCACAAGAAGAGTTACCATTTTGGAAGGTGGAATAATATGAGGTATAATAGGCCCCGGGGATGGGGTAGTGATAGGTTTAATTTAGGGTTAATTAGGTGGGGGGGAAAATAGTATATTGGTATGTAGGGTAATAAGAGTAATTAGGTAATGATAGTTATGGCTTAGGATAGAAATAAGAATGAAATTATGAATATTATATTTTGAAAAGGATAGAAATAAGAATGAAGTTACTAATATTACATTTTGAAAATGTTAATCATGGGTATAATTAATAACAATTGGTATAAGGAGAATGAGACTTGGGTATATATGGGCAAAAATATATAACCAGTATGATTTATAACATATTGTGTAAGTAATACTATGTATAAGAAATTTGGAGAGAAATAGAAATGTAAGCTTTTTTTCCCCCCCTTTCCCTTCACTTTCACATTTGTTATGTTATCTTTTGGGGCTTTTTGTTTAACAATAAAAATTAAAAAAAATTAAAATTATAAATTATAAAATTATAAAAATTGTATTATTATTAAAATTAGAAAAATTAGAAAATAAAAATTAGAAAAAGAAACTTTTGGTAATAATGCCATGGTCGTGGATACACAGGGGCCACGAATATGAATCAGTTCCTGATGCGTAAGTCCAGGTAGCGGAATAGTAAATTCCAGCCTTTGTCTTTGTGGTGCTGCAGGATTATTTGTCTTTTTTTCAGAGCTACAGATCATCCATCCATCCATCCATCAGCCTTTATTACGATTAACAAATCATCATTGTTATTGATGACTTGTTAATCATTAAACAACATTGTGCATGCAAACATTATACATACAATGTTGTACATATAGTACTGCTTAAAATTGTGTGTGTATAGATTGTATTAAAACATTATTTAAAAATACAATTAGTCCGGTACCTACTCTACCCAACTTTGTTCCCTTGACTAACAGCATTATGGCCCTCAGGCTACTAAATTTTGCATACTCTAGAGAACTACAACTTCCAGGATTAATTTTCTAGCCATCCTAACCTATGTGCCTGTGATATTATAGATTTTGTAGAGTAGCTTTACGGGTATTTATAGTGGAGACGAGGAATTCAGCTACTAACTCAGTAACCTTTTTAACTTTATCGTCAAGGGGATATTTTAACCAGGAATCCCAAGATCTTCCGGACAATTTCCTTAAAGCTACAGATAAAAGATGCAGTGCAACTTGTTCCGGGGAGGAGAACATCTTCTCTTCTGCAGATGTGCTCTCTTGCCACTCTATTTGTGGGTACCTAACGTGTGGCCCTGTTCTCCCCCTCTTTTTTTCCATCCAAGCCACCCATCATAACTCATATGCCTATATTTAGGCAGGAAAAATGGAATGCACAAATATGCATTCTGGGCGACACATGGTTGGACGACAGTACGTGTGAAAGGGATCTATGAGCCTTCGTGGAGCACGAGCTGAACATGAGCCAGCAGTGTGATGTGGCAGCCAAGAAAGCCAATGCGATTCTTGGTTGCATCAATAGGAGGATGGTGTCTAGATCGAGGGAGGTAATGGTACCACTCTATTCTGCTTTGGTTAGACCTCGTCTGGAATCCTGTGTCCAGTTCTGGGCACCTCATTCCCAGAAGGATATTGATAAGCTGGAGTATGTCCAGCGGAGGGAGACCAAAATGGTGGAGGGTCTGGAAACTATGAACCCCCATGAGGAGCGGCTTAGGGAGCTGGGGATCTTTAGTCTGCAGAAGAGAAGGTTAAGAGGAGACATGATAGCCATGTTTAAATATCTGAAGGGAAATCATGTTGAAGGTGGAGCAAGCTTGTTTTCTGCTGGTCCAGAGACTAGGACAAAGAGCAATGGGTTCAAACTGCAGGAAAAGAGATTCCACCTGAACGTCAGGAAGAACTTCCTGACGGTCAGAGCTGTCCGGCAGTGGAAGACGCTGCTGCCTCCATGGAGGGTGGTGGAGTCTCCTCCTTTTTTGGAGGTTTTTAAGCAGAGGCTCTGTCCAAGGGAGGGCTTTGAGTGTGGTGTCTTCCTGCATGGCAGAGGGGGTTGGACTGGATGGCCCCTGGAGACTTTTCCAATTCTATGATTCTATGATTCATCACCCCTCTGCTGTTGCCTGCTTTTCTCATCCTTGCTGAATCACCACTGTAATAATCTGGAAAAAGATGTATACCCTTGTTTCCCATCATCTCTCCCCATCAATTTCTTCTCCCTCCTCCCACCAGCTCAGCTTGGCAAAAGCGTCCCGATCGATGGCTTGACAGATCTGGGTGGCCCTGTTGTGTAATGCCCCCCCCATCTCTGCCCCCCCACCTCCGCCCCCAATCTGCCGTTTCTATGCCTTTGTTCCTTGTTTATTCCTTTCTCTTTTTTATATTTGCCAGATTTCATCAGCACGTGGGAATTGGATGTTTCCTTCACAGCTTGCTTTGGCAGTGGGGAGGGGGAAATTAGTCGCTCCTATTAGATAATTTCGGCATTAAACTGAAAAACAAGGGTGGCGGGAGGGAGCAAAAAACTCTCCCTTGCAACCGAAAAAGGAGCGAGAGTGGGGAAAAAATCTCATTTTCTCATGCTTGCTGCTCTTTATCACGTTACACAGCGCTTCAGTAAAATCAGTCGTAAAGGCGTTTTCATTTTCCCGATATATTGTTGTCTTTTTCCTGTGCTGACTCTTACAACAAGCTTATGAAGTGGTTCAGTGATGTGAACCCATTTTACAGATGGCAAACTTTGAGGCAGACACAGGCCAACATTGGAGGAGTTTAACCGTGGTTTGGCACTACAGTCATAGAATCATAGAAATGTAGAGTTGGAAGAGACCCCAGGGGCCATCCAGTCCAACCCCGCTCCCTCCTCGACAGGACATCCCTTCCAATATTTAAATGTAGCTATCATGTCCCCTCTTAACCTTCTCTTCTGCAGACTGAACATACCCAGCTCTCCAAGTCTGTCCTCATACGGCTTCATGGCTTCCAGGCCTCTCACCATTTTGGTCGCCCTCCTCTGGACCTGCTCCAGCCTGACCATGTCCTTCTTGAATCGGGGTGCCCAGAACTGGACACAGGATTCCAGATGAGGTCTAACCAAAGCAGAGTAGAGGGGTACCAGTACCTCCCTCGATCTAGACGCCATACTCCTATTGATGCAGCCGAGAATTGCGTTGGCTTTCTTGGCTGCCGCATCACACTGCTGACTCATGTTCAGCTTGTGGTCTATTAGGACTCCTAGATCCCTTTCACACGTACTGCCATCCAGCCACGTGTCCCCCATCCTATATTTCTGCTTTCCATTTTTTCTACCTAGGTGTAGGACCTTACACTTCTCTCTGTTGAATTTCATTTCGTTAGCCTTGGCCCAGCTCTCCAATCTCTCCAGGTCATTTGAATTTTGATCCTGTCCTCTGGCGTATTGGCAACCCCTCCCAATTTGGTGTCATCTGCCAATTTGATGAGCGTGCCCTCTATTCCTTCATCCAAGTCGTTGATGAAGATATTGAGCAGCCCTGGGCCCAGGACAGAACCCTGTGGCACCCCGCTGGTCACTTCTCTCCAGGAGGAAAAGCAGCCACTGGTGAGGAGCACCCTTTGGGAACGGTCGGTCAACCAGTTACAGATCCACCTGACAGTACCCCTGTCCAGCCCGCATTTTACTAGCTTCTTTGCAAGAATGTCATGGGGAACTTTGTCAAAGGCCTTGCTGAAATCGAGATATGCTACATCCACAGCATTCCCTTCATCTATCGAGCTAGTAACTCTGACATAAAAAGAGATCAGATTAGTCTGGCATGACTTATTTTTGAGAAATCCACGTTGACTTCTCGTGATTACCGTGTTGCTTTCTAAGTGATTAGAAATTGACCGCTTAATGATCTGCTCCGGGATCTTTCCGGGTACTGACGTCAGGCTGACTGGGCGATAATTATTTGGATCCTCTTTTTTTCCCTTCTTGAAGATGGGGACAACATTTGCCCTCTTCCAGTCTGCTGGAACTTCTCCTGTCCTCCAAGATTTCTCAAAGATTATAGCAAGCGGTTCCGAAATGACCTCTGCCAGTTCTTTTAATATCCTCGGATGCAATTCGTCTGGCCCTGGAGACTTGAATTCATCCGGTGTGGCCAGGTATTCCTGTACCACCTCTCTACCTATTTTGTGCCGCATTTCCCCGGCTTCCTCCCCTGCTCCCCGACCGCCAAGTTGAGCGCTTGTATCCGTCTGGGAAAAAACTGGGGCAAAGAAGGTGTGAAGTAGTTCTGCCTTTTCTCTTCCCCCTGTTAGTAATTCACCGTCTTCTCTGCGCAGCGACCCTATCGCCTCCTTCTTTTTCCTTTTGCTGCGGACACATTTAAAGAAGCCCTTTTTATTGTGTTTAATGTCTCTGGCCAGCCTAGGTTCGTTCTGTGCTTTAGCCTTTCTGACCTCCTCCCTACATCTCCTGGCTACTTGCTTAAATTCTTCTTTGGTGGTTTCCCCCTTCTTCCATTGCCTGTACACGTTTCTCTATCAGTCCTTCACATTTGCAAATTGGACTTCCACAGATTTGATTATTTGTGAGTTCCTACAAGCTTCTTTTCTGGGGGAATCTTCCTTCTTGGCAGCTCCGATCAGGTCACATAGCCCTTTAAAAACCCACCTCCGGTCCTCCTCCTCCATCAGCCGCTGCCTAGCCAGTGAAGGACGGATCACAGCCCAATTTCTCAGCATCACAAACCCTCTCCCTCCGCCTCCCCCACACCCAAGGGAGGCGATGGGCAAGAGAGAGGACGTATAGGGCCACCACCCCAACCCACCCCTTCTCTGACCCTAGGGTCCTGCTCTCCTCGCCAAGCCGCAGCCCCCTTCCCGTACGCACATTTTGATATTTGCAGTTTTTCCACCTTTGCCAGGCCTTGTGCCCCTAACCTCAGCAAATGTGGAGGGCCAACTGTACATCTGAATCACGAAACCACGGTTGGCGGGCAACCCCCAGACAAGATCCACCAGAGGACAAGATCAAAATTCAAAATGACCTGGACAGATTGGAGAGCTGGGCCAGGGCTAACAAAATGAAATTCAACAGAGAGAAGTGTAAGGCCCTAGACTAGGTAGAAAAAATGCAGGGTGGGGGACACATGGCTGGATAGCAGTACGTGTGAAAGGGATCTAGGAGTCTTAATAGACCACAAACTGAACATGAGTCAGCAGTGTGATGCGGCCGCCAAGAAAGCCAACACAGTTCTCGGCTGCATCAATAGGAGGATGGTGTCTAGATCGAGGGAGGTACTGGTACCACTCTACTCTGCTTTGGTTAGACCTCATCTTGAATCCTGTGTCCAGTTCTGGGCACCCCAATTCAAGAAGGACATGGTCAAGCTGGAGCAGGTCCAGAGGAGGGCGACCAAAATGGTGAAGGGCCTGGAAGCCAAGCCCTATGAGGATAGACTTAGAGAGCTGGGTATGTTCAGTCTGCAGAAGAGAAGCTTAAGAGGGGACATGAGAGCCATGTTTAAATATATGAAGGGATGCCATTTAGAGGAGGGAGTGGGCTTGTTTTCTGCCGTTCCAGAGACCAGGACAAGGAGCAATGGATTCAAGCTGCAGGAAAAGAGATTCCACCTGAACCCCAGGAAGAACACTGTCTGGCAGTGGAATCTGCTGCCTCGGAGTGTGGTGGAGTCTCCTTCTTGGGAGGTTTTTAAGTAGAGGCTGGATGGCCATCTGTCAAAGGGAGTGCTTTGAGGGTGTTCCTGCATGGCAGGAGGGGGTTGGACTATCACTCCGAGGCAGCATCTTCCACTGCCAGACAGCCCTGACTGTCAGGAAATTCTTCCTGAGGTTCAGGTGGAATCTCCTCTCCTGCAGCTTGCATCCATTGCTCCTTGTCCTGGTCTCTGGAGCAGCAGAAAATTTGGCACCTTCTATGAATGTCCTCCCTTCTGTTCCATCTTGGACCTGACCCACTTTTTAATCTCAAAAGAAGGCATTTCTAAGAACACTTTATCCTAAAAATGCAGGTTTTTGTTATGCATTTTGGCATGGTCTTTTGGAGCCAAGCGGTGAATCATAGCATCGAGAGGCATGCGGACGCCACAAAAGGACTTGCATTTTGTTTTGCATGTCAGTCCTGGTGAGGAGGCGTGGATAGGGCCAGTTCACATCTGAACTGTCAAGGCCCTTAAGCGTCCCCTAAAGCCTCAGCTGATCCAGTGGAAAATCAAGGGGACGGAGAGAATTTGCCACTCGAAACCTCGCCCTGCATTCCCAGAAAAGGTTGCCGGTGCGGTCTGTGATGTGTGTTTCAGAGCCGTTCTCGTCATCCTTCCAGAAATCTAACCTCCCGCGGCAGAGGACGAAGTTTTTTTTTGCTGTAAATATAATTTCAGGGAATCAATTAAAGCACCGAAAGGCAGAAAGCTTTGTCTGAGAGCCAGGTCACCCCCATCTCCTCTTTGCTGGCAAGAAGGAAGCCTTTACGAATCCATCACCCGCCGCTCCTTTTGTGCCTCCGAGAAGTGACGGGCAGATTGATTGTATCGACGGGGTCCGATCCCTTGCTTTCCCAGATGCAATCTGCCCACTTTCCTCCTGGGCCCTCTTTCCATTTGTTGTCTCTTTATCTCGGGTTGTTCTTTTGGCGCTGAGGTTGGAGATGCTGGTTTGGGAAGGAGGTTTGCTAATTACATTTTTTTCCTTCCTCGCTCGTGATGATGAGCCAAGGGAGTTGGACGCCAATGTTCTCCGTGCCCTTGGCTGTGTCTTAAGGTGCTTTTGAGATATATTCCGCTAGCCTTCGGAAAGCTATCCCCTTCAAGTGGTTTCCAACCATAGTGACCCGAAGGCGACCCTATTACAGGGTTTTTGTAGCAAGATTTGTTCTGGGGGCCTGCCACTACCTTCCTCTGAAGCTGAGAGAGTGTGGTCATCCAGCAGGTTTCTATGGCCAAATAGGGATTTAAACTCTGGTTTCCTGGAGTCCTAGTCAAACAGTAAAACCACTACGGTTCATCACACTGTACTGTGCTTTAAAATTTTGCTTTGCACGCCTCAGTGTGGTTTAGATGATGTGACAGACTTTGCCCAAAAGCATGACATTCACCCGCAAAGTCTGCCCCTTGCCCAATTGGCTTTGTCCTTATTTTGATTTTTCTAATTGACCCCAGGCTTGAGCGATGTTTTAAGGCAAGGTTGCCAGCCTTCTTGGTGGACGCATTTGGAATTAGGAAAGGTCTCAAAATAACCGTCCGCTTACAGCAGAGTTTGTCCATTTCCAAAATGGTTTGTTGTGGTGGGCGCAGCCAGTTTTCTGAGAGGAAGGCTGAAAACCTGAGTACAAGGCAGAAATGGGGTCTGAATCCAAGCAAATAAACACACTCTTTGAATCCGTATTGGGCTTGGATTCGGCACTGCCACAGCTTGCGCCCCAGTCTAGTCCAGCTGGATTTAGAAATACAGAATCTTAGAGCTGAAAGGGGCCGCAAGGTCCACGTAGCGTAAGTCCCCAGGTGTGAGTCAGAGGCCTGACTTTGGCCCTTGTGTGTGGTCATTACAGCAATGCAGCAAATATTTAGGAGCAAACTATGAACCTCACCTGGAATCTTGTGTCCGGTTCTGGGCACCACAGTTCGGGAAGCATATTGACAACCTGGAACGTGTCCGGAGGAAGGCAACCAAAAGGGTAGAAGGCCTGGAAACCATGAAGCCCTCTGAGGAGCAGCTGAGGGAGCTGGGTAGGTTCAGCCTGGAGAAGAGATGGTTCAGAGGGGACACGATGGCCATGTTTAAACATTTGAAGGAATGGCTTATGGAGGATGGAGCAAACTTGTTTTCTGCTGCTCCAGAGACTAGGACGTGGAGCAATGGCGTCAAACTTCAGGAAAAGAGATTCCACCTAAACGTTAGGAAGAACTTCGTGATGGAAGAGCCATTCAACAGGGGAATAGGCTGCTTCCCCAATGGAGTGTGGTGGAGTCTCCTTCTTTGGAGGCTTTTAAAGAGAGGCTGGATGGCCGTCTCTTGGGGGAGCTTTGATTGTGCCTTCCTGCCTGGCCAAAGCGGGTTGGACTGGATGGCCCCCGGGGTCTCTTCCAACTCTAGGATTCTGTGATTCTGAACCAGAGCTCAGAAAAGTGAACTTAAAGGAGGGTGGTTCCCAGAATCCCAGAGGAGTTTGGGATTTGTTGTCCAAAACCTCCCATTACTGAACACCGTTCCTTCTGCTTCCCACAAACCATGACAATGACTGCTAGCACAGAAGGGAACGAGCTCATTCCTCAGGTTCAAATCCCCCTGCTGACGGGGAGGTGGGATTGGGGCCGGGAATGGCTCGAAGGAGCAGGCTACCCGGCGGCCAGCGCTTCTCCCTTGCGAGTGGGCTTATATGGAGAAAAGGAGCCCAGGCAAACAGGCAAGACCTAGGGTGACTCTCTCTGCAGCATGTTTTGACCAAGCCAGGCTCCCCCTGTGTGCGCACACATCACCAGTCCATGCGCTGGGAAAGGTAAGCCAGAATCCCACCGTGACAGCTGCAACATCCATCATTTCCCACTTTCCTGTAAATATTATTCTAACACCGGCTGCTGCCTTACCTAAATCAGAAATAACAACCGGGAGGGGAAGGGGGCCAAGGAGTAAATATTTGGGCCAGTGGTTCCCCTGCCACCCCCTCCTGGATTAAGGGGATAAGACGGATCGCCATCTCCATCTCCATTTGGAGACGAGTCACGCCCCGGGATGCAAAGAGACGGCATTAACCCCTTCACGGCAGGCTCTCCTCTTGGGCCGTTTCTGCACTACGCTCTTATAGCGCGATTATTCCACTTTCAACATCCTACGGAATCCTTGGGGTTTGCAGTTTAGGGACGGGCCTTTGAGGCTGAGATTGAGCCAAGGTCGAGATTGAGCCAAGGTTGACTGCGGTTTTTTGCAGCTGCGAAAGCCCGTTAAGATGAAAGAGAGAGATTGTTATTAGGAAGAAATGTCAAGCGTAGAAAAAGGTCTGAGGGCTCGGCTTCCACTTGACTAACGTGTGGCTTTTGGCTGGATGTTGGCTGGATATTGGCCCCGATCCAGAGATGCTTACCTTTGCATGAGAAATACCACGGTAAAGATAAGAGGCTGGGCACAATGTCTTGTGCAACGTCATCTGTCTCAGTAATAAAAATAAAACAATTACTTAGGCTGAAATTCATACCCATCAGACATTCCTCAGCCCCTGACAAAGAAGTTCCTCTTTGAAGTTTTTTCCCGGCAGCCTCCTTTTTTAATCCTTGTCCTCTTTCTAGCTGGAAGTTTTTTAGCAGTGTCAGCATTGGGAGGATGGTGAAGGAGGGCTAAAGAAGGGCAGGCTTTTGGCGTCAGATTGCAGAGCCAGTGTGGTGTTGTGGTTATGGGCTATGGGCTTCAACCCTGGACCCCAGGATTCAATTTTCCTTTGCTCGGCCATGGAAACTCATGGGGTGACCTTGCACCTATCACACACTCTCAGCCCCAGAAAACACCACAATAGGGTCGCCATAAGTCGGAAACGACTTGAAGGCACACAAAGGAGAGAGCCCATTATGCCGTAGCCGCGTGTGCCTGCTTGCCCCAGGCGAGGTGAGCAACAACTTTGTGCAAAATCCCTCGCTAAGCATGTGTGGGGAAAACAGACGGACTTGTCTCACCAATTGCCCCAGCGTTTTAGGTCTTGTCGCCAAAATGGAAACCCTAAAAAGAGTGGAGGCTCCAGAAATAAAAGGTCGTCCCTGGATGCATTGTGAAAGAAACCTTCCGAAAATTCAAAATGTTTTTGTTTACTTGGGCGAGGTTTATTTCATCTCCTTGTATCATTTCGTGTTCGCTTTGGATAAAAAGTTTGCTGCAGCTTTGTTAAACTGAATGTTTGTGGTGCAGAAATCTATCCCTCTCCTTCCCATGTTATTTCTGCCTCAGGTAGCAAAATTTCTGTTAAAAAAAAAAGTTGTGCCCGGGAACACATCTCCTTTGTTAACTGAGGTATGTATACATGGTTTGCATATACAAAGAAACCTGCTTGGGATTGTGTTACACACACCTAAGTAGCTCTTTTTCCTTCCAGTGTTGAAAGAACGGCCTTTATAATAGCACTCAACAAGCAAACCCTATAAATGTATGCCTTGATACTGTGGGACTACAATTCCCATCAGCTCTAGACAGCATGGTTGTTAAAGGACAAATCATGTATTTTTTCCCTTACATGCATTTTTACTGCATTGGGTCTCTCTTCGTTATATCTGCTCATTTTGTTGCTTCTTGGGCCATTTCCACACTAGATGCTAGTGCCATTATTCCACTTTCAACATCCTATGGAATCCTGGGGTTTACAGTTTAGGAAGGGGCCTCAAAGGCCAGGATTCCATAGGATGTTGAAAGTGGAATAATAGCACCATAACAGGCTAGTGCGGAAATGGCCTTGTGGTTCTGCTTTCACGGCTGCATTGACTGCCATTTTATTTTTTCCAGAATTCCTTTGGATGTTGCTTTTCTCTGCGGCATTTCTGGAGAATGGTCTCCCCCAGTTGTGGTTGCAGTTTTTGGATTCAAGCTTTTGTAATTAACCCCTCTGCACCTTTCCTTTTACCTGAATTAACATTTTTAAAAGTGCACACAACTTCTGGAGATTGTCCATCGCTCTGGGTATCACCTTCTCTGCTTCGTCAGACTCCAGAAAAATCCCCCCCGGCCTTATACAAGTTGCAATTCCAAAATCTCTCTTTCTCCCACTCGCAGGTACAAAGGTTTTATCAAAGATTGCCCCAGCGGACAGCTGGATGCAGCTGGATTCCAGAAGATCTACAAGCAGTTTTTCCCCTTTGGCGACCCAACCAAGTTTGCCACCTTTGTCTTCAACGTCTTTGATGAGAACAAAGTAAGTCTTGCATCGTTCCTTTGCAATTGGTGTCCTGCTCCGCTCTGCATCTTTTCCTCCTCCCTGTCAACTGGGATGAATTTTCTTGGAAGCTTTATTGAAATAAAGTTTGCTATTGCACTCCTCTAAGGCTGAGCGGGTGGGACCTTCCCAAAGATTCCCCCGTGATTTTCCATGGCTGAGTCAGGATTTGAATCCTGGTCTCAGAAGCCACATCACCAAGCTGCCTCCAATCTGGGGATCTTCTTGTCTTTTTCTTGGCAAGATTTGTTCAGAGGGGGTTTGCCCTTGCCTCCCTCTGAAGCTGAGAGAGTGTGTCTTGCCCAAGGTCACCCGCTGGGTTTCCACGGATGATTCGAACCTTGGTCAGAGTCCTGGTGCAACACACACCACTGCGCTGGCTCTAGAGTTTCTTACCCTCCTCCGTCTAAAGCATTAATGGATTTATTCTTTCCAACACCTTCCCCGCTTCCTGCCAAAACAAGAATCGGCCACGGCTCCTGCTGGCGTCCTTTGCTCTGGCGCATTGCAAAATTGCAACCTGTCCTGGCTAGCTGCTCGGGGCTTATTTTTACCTCCTTACTCTTGCAGGGAGAAAGGATAATAAGTGAATTTTTCTTTTCAAAAAACGGGAGCGGGGGCTCGAGACATTTCACGCAGCCGAGAAAAGCCTGTCGGGCCGGTCAGTCTTTCCTCCCCCCGCCCACATTTCCCACCAATCCAGCAAAAGCTTCCGGAATTATCTGCGGCGGGAATTACACGATGCGTCAAGTTTCACGTCGCTGACCCGATTAAGCTGTTCTCGCGGGTGGGCTGCGGCGCAGCTAAACGCTAGTCAGGCCCCGCTCTTTTCTAAGTCACGCCTTTCTCCCATCTCTTTCCAACCAACGTACACACACACGTACACGGACAATTAATATTCTTTTCTTCTTTGCTAAAAGGACGGGGGAGAATTACGTTAATCGGAACCGAGAAATATTAGCCCTGGAGTGCAATGGAAACCGGCGTTTTCACAGAAAGGAGAGCCCGAAGGCAGGAGCAGGCATTGCAAACGCACCATCTTGTTTCTGTCCTTTGGGCTCTCAGGCCATTCCCTCCGTAGCCAAAAATGCAACAGCCACACATGAAGGAGGGCATCAGCAAGCTTGGCATACCCAGGATTGTGGAAATGTACTACCCATCCTCAGGGGTGGTATGACCGGCCCTTACTTCTTCACGGATTGGTTTTGCAGTTCTAGCCTAATAAGGCGCCCGGACATTTTCACTTAGCCCTCAATGCCACCCTTTAAATGCCACCTTTGCGTAAAAGGGCTAGGACCACCTCGGTGTGAAAGGGTCAGGGCAGAGCTTTCCAAACTTTTCGCGTTGGTGACGCACTTTTTAGATATGCACATTTTCCAAAACACGGTGATTCGGTAAGTAATTCGGTAGGCGGAGGCAGCCCTTCCACCCGGACCTGGCCCGCCGCTGCCCTCTCTGGGGTCTTCCCCAGCCCAGGGCAGTGGCAGAGGTAGCCCCTTCGTCCATTCCATTTGTGTGACACACCTGCACACTGCAGTCAACACTCTTGACACGTCGCAACACAGAGTTTGGAAAGCTCCGGGCTAGAGTTTTAAGTCTTCCCTTAGAACTAAACACATTTATTTATGGTAGTGTGTTCTTCTTTGGCCATTTCCACACGAGCCTGTCCTAGCGCGATCATTCCACTTTCAACCTCCTATGGAATCCTGGGGTTTGCAGTTTCGGGAGGGGCCGGCCGGCCCCTCCCGAAACTGCAAACCCCAGGATTCCATAGGAGGTTGAAAGTGGAATGATCGCGCTAGGACAGGCTTGTGCGGAAAGGGCCCTTGTTGCCAGTGACTGTAGACAACTCAGGCCGACTCAGTAATTATAAAATAAACTGTACCTTTTATTATAGTAACATTAGGATTAAAGTTATCTTGTTAAGGTTGATATAAAATACAGGGTTGTTACATTAACCAGCTGCAACTTCTGATAGTCTGTGCCGGCCTCAGACACCCATTCTCTGTGTCTTTTCCTTGGTTGCTTAAACACAACCCAGCCACCCTCTCTGGCCAAGATCTCACTGAAGGCTTTCTTTTCGGATGGAATCTCTGCTTTATATATGATTCCTTTCTTCCATAAGCCCCTTCCATGCTGTGCTGGGTTTCACTCCTAAGGTACTCCTCTCATTGCCTTGCAACCCACTCTCGTTGCACTTGCATTCCAAATGGCGGACTCCCAATTTTGTCCCAGGCAGGTAGCCCTAAGGGGGAAAAAATCCAGCCCCTAATCGGGACTGAGCCGTTTGCATCGGTCGCAAAATAGAGTAGAGGCAGCTGTGAAGGGCAAGGCTGGATTTAGGTAGTTGAGAAGGGAAGCCACAAGGGATTCTTTTCGGAACTTTGCAAAGGCAGGAGGCAGAACATTTGGAAGAATGTGAGGCACAGAAGCAGAACTCTCAAGCACCTTGCTGTGCGTTTGGAACGACATAAGGAATTCTGCCCTCTCCTCCTTAATCGAGGGCCATTTCTGCACTGGACTATTATAGTGCTATTATTGCACTTTCAACTTCCTATGGAATCCTGGGGCCTCAAAGGCCCCTCCCTAAACTGCAAAGCCCAGGATTCCGTAGGATGTCGAAAGTGCAATAATAGCACTCTAACAGTCCAGTGCGGAAATAGCCCAAGAGAGGGGGAGAAAGAACATATTCTCCTGTTTGGAAATTAAGACCGAAGTCTTAGCTAAAGGGGCTGTTTTCCAGATCAAGAAGCTAACTAAATAGAGAGACACCCCCACCCCAGAGAGTGTTTGCAAGTCCAAGCAGCAAATCAATTATGCCTGGCAAATTGTGTGCTGCTCTTCCAGCTGAGCTGGAGATTGACGCCCGGCCTTTCTCCTCTTGCCCGGAGCTGAGCCCCCGCTCCCAAAACCGGGGAATATGAATCCTCATTTCCCACCTAGAAATGACTCAGGAACACTGGAGAGTCAGGGCCAGAACTGTCTACACCCCACTGGCTTCCGTGGCCGTCACAAGCCTCTTGTCTTTACTTTGCAAGCTCACGTCAGTAATCTTCCCCATCAGCCTTATGTCCCTTCACATAAAGCCAGAAGCCCTGCCGCTTCCAAGCCGACCAGAGCAAGCCCTGGTTTCTAATTCTAATCAGGAGCGCCCAAAGTTCAGGTCTCATTCAAAACCAGGGCTGGTCCAGATTCTGGATTTGAGAAGAGCACAAGGGTCACATCTTTAAAAAAAACAACAGTTTGGGAGTGCCTAGTTTGTTTCCTTCAGGGGAACCCTAGGCCCTGGGGGCCAAATCTAGTCTTCCTATAATCCATAGAATCATAGAATCCTAGAATTGGAAGAGACCCCCGGGGCCATCCAGTCCAACCCCCTTCTGCCATGCAGGAACTCCCATCAAAGCCCTCCCGTTGACAGACGGCCCTCCAGCCTCTGCTTAAAAACCTCCAAAGAAGGAGGAGACTCCACCACACTCCATGGAGGCAGCGGCAGATTCCACTGCCGGACAGCTCTGACCGTCAGGAGGTTCCTCCTGAGGTTCCGGTGGAATCTCCTTTCCTGCAGCTTGAATCCATTGCTCCTTGTCCTGGTCTCTGGAGCAGCAGAAAACAAGCCCTCTCCTTCCTCGACATGACATCCCTTCAAATATTCCAACAGGGCTATCGTGTCCCCTCTTCACCTTCTCTTGGTTGGGTATGGTCGAAAGCCACCCGCCGTTAGCGTGGAAGGTGAAATGAACACAAAAGATATGTTAAATATTTTACAGAAGGCTCTGGGTTTTACGCTCGTCTTTCCTTCATCATATGCCAGCGGTGCAATTTCACCCCATCTTTTTTCTGTGCTCAGGACGGGAGGATTGAGTTTTCTGAATTCATCCAGGCCCTGTCAGTCACTTCCCGAGGAACGCTGGATGAGAAACTGCGATGTAAGTGATCAGCGCTATTGACCTCCTCACCTTCTAAGCAAGGGATTGTCTGTCTCTGTCAGTCCCAGAGCAAAACAGCCCTTTTCCGGGCTGCGATTTCTCTGTCTCCGGCGTGTGACGCTCAAAATACTGCACTTTTCTTCCGGCTCCTGGACAGCTGATGATTAAGGTTGCCTAAAGGGATATGAAAATGTTTCAGTTGTGCAACTTTTTCCAGATGCATCTATTTTAAAACTCATTCTTGCCCAGCCCCTCAACCAAACTAAATGGTGTTTAGGATTCAGTGTAGCTTACTCCCAAGTAAATGTGCATAGAACAGAACGCGTGCATAAAACCATAAGTGTTCTTTCTGTTTGTCCGGAGTTTCTTTCCTTTGTTTAACTAAAAAAAAAATTAAGCGGAATCGTATTGGTGTCTTACGCGTGGCTAAGTTCCCCTGTGGGAGTAACTGAATATTTTTTTTATCCAATGCAGATAAATGCATTCAATTAAATGCATTCAATGCATTCAATTAAAAACGACAGGAGTAGATTTGTGCATAAGACGCCCTTGTGCATGGAGACGCACGTGCGGTTATGCGTTTGGTTGTGGGATGTTGCCATCCAACACGAGGTTTCAGAATTCGGGTTGTGTCGGCCACGTGCATAAAGCGCGCCTTACCTGTGCGGATGGGCAGATTCTAGCCATCGTCCTAAGCTTCTCTTTGCGATTTCAGGGGCCTTCAAACTCTACGACCTGGACAACGATGGTTACATCACTAGGAACGAGATGCTGGACATCGTAGACGCTATTTATCAGATGGTGGTGAGTGCAGGCCAAGTCGGAGGGACCCCGTCTCCCGTGGAAACAACTCCAGGCTTTTTCTTGAAACAGGGCTGAACGGAAGGAGGGGGGAAATCCTGGGCTCCACACAGAAATGCAGAATTGGGAAACAGCAGCTGGCTTGGTTGCCTTGCGGGAGTATACAGTCATCTCCAGGCAAAAGACAAAAACATTTTTGTTGCGTGGCAAAGTGGGCTCTTTCTTTTAAGGCCATTTCCACACTAGACTGTTATAGCGCTATTATTCCACTTTCCAACCTCCTATGGAATCCTGGGGTTTGCAGTTTAGGGAGGGGCCTTTCAGGCCCCTCCCTAAACTGCAAACCCCAGGATTCCATAGGAGGTTGGAAAGTGGAATAATAGCGCTATAACAATCTAGTGCAGAGATGACCTAAGTCTCCGCGTGTTGTATACGTTTTTTCTCTTTGTCCCTTGAGTTAATAAAACTCTGGAGCTAAGAACACTGACTTTTCCAAGCTTGGTTCTTCAGATGTGGCTCGACTACAATTCCCATTATCCGCGGGAAGCACATCAGTGAAGATGGGAATTGTCATCACCTAAGGAATGAAGATTGGTGAAGACTGCACCGAAAGGCATTTTTGCTGCACGGGTGCAATAGAAAGGAAGGGGCTTTGCGCTCCCTGGTTAGACCGAGGAAACCCATCCGTACTCAGCATGAAATTCTTGTGGCTTAACTTTTCTTTCACAAGCAAGGAATAGCGGGGGGTCTAGGGGGGCTGTACCTACTCCATTTCCCATGCTCCACCCCAGATGAAACCAGAAGTGGCCAGCCGGTGACATTTAGTTGTCTCTAAATGCAGTTTTGGCCCAAAACAGGGGACGTGTTAGCTTTGTTTTATCCTGGGGGCATAATTCTCTGGGTGGCGGAGTTATTTATTTACTTACTTACTTATTTATTAAAATATTTGTGATCCACCCTACATCTGAAGATGTCAGGGCAACCGACAATAAAATCCATTTTCTAACAATAATACTTTTTAAAGAATAAAAATGTATTAAATCATTTTCCCAGTGAAAACCGGACAATTTAAAATGCCAGTTTTGGGGGAATTCATGTTTATTAATTTTAATACAAACAAGTTAAATCACGACAATAGAAAGAAAGGAAAGGAGAAAAAGAAAACTTACCATAAATAATATACATGCGTAACAAAAACTAAACTAAAACTAAAATAGTAAAACACATGACTAAAGCACTAATCCCTTACCATAAACAGAACCTAACTACACTATCTAAAACACGAAGAACTCTGATCACTCCCCAAAAGTTTTAATGAAAAAAAAATGATTCAAAGGAAGTATCCTATTCAACTATTACAGGTCTGACTAAATTCAACTTACTGGAATTACTAATAACCATAAACTCAGCTTGTAAGATCGTTAAATTTCTTAGGCCACTTCCGCACTACACCGTTATACTGTTATTATTCCACTTTCAACCTCCTATGGAATCCTGGGGTTTGCAGTTTAGGGAGGGGCCTCTTTGGCCTCAGTAAACTACAAATCCCAGAATTTCCCAGGAGGTTGAAAGTGGAATAACAGGACTATAACAGTGTAATGCGGAAATGACCTTAGTTTCTAAAAAAATCCACAAACAATTTCCAGTCCTTCAGAAAATCTTTAGCTGGTTTGTCTTTTAAAATTCCACGTCAGTTTTGCAACTGGGGAAAAACCCACGACTTTAACACCCCGCTCTTTTGTCATCGGTGCTTTGGTCTGTTCCCAGGTTTGGGCAGCCAGCATTCTCGCAGCTGTTATATCAGGGACGTAGCCCATATTTACTAAAACCACCGTTTAAAATAATTCCAAAAGTAGCACATGCGCAAATTAGATGAAATCAATTAGACCCTGAAAGATTTAATAAAGAAGGCCATGTTTTGGTCTGGTGCCCAAATCGTACCCGAGTTATTCCGTAACTGGATTTTGAGAAGGCCTTTGTTTTTATCATAAATTTATCATAAATATTTTTTTTATTGGTATGGAAGAATCTAAAGGAGTCCAGGAGGGCTACGCAGATGGCCCACGGCCACATGATTCCTATGGCTAGGGAGCTGGGGCTGAACGGACGAAAGGAGTGCTACGCCCCCTGCCCCAAGGAGCTTACAATCACCAGGGCAAGACAGGATTGTACAAATTGGTGAGGGGTTGTCCAGGGAGTCCTGTGGAGAGAGGCTTGAATGTGGAGAACGGAGACAGGGACGGTGTTCTAGGTCCGGAGAGGAACAGGGCAGAAAGCAGAGGTGCAACACCCGGTCCCATACACACGCCTCTTCCTTCTCCACAGGGCAACACAGTGGAGCTTCCCGAAGAGGAAAACACACCGGAGAAGAGGGTGGATCGGATTTTCGCCATGATGGATAAAGTAAGGCGTTTTACCTTAGGGCTAACATGGCTACCTCTTGCTTTTATTTCATGAGTTGGTTACGTTTATATCCCAGGAGTAAACGTAACGGGGATATTACCCTGTCCGTGGACCGTGGCACGGCAGGGCAAGAGGGCTAACCACCACCACCCCGCCAACGATCTGACAAATTTGGGCTGCTGAGCCGCCAACATAGCTCACGCATTGAGAATCAGGAATCTGTTAACGCGGTGCTACTCCAAGTGGAGGAGCGGCCTGTCTGTCTATCTGTTTGTCTGTCTAATTTCTGCCCTGCCTTTTTCTTTGCAATGTGGTTTACACCCAGTTAAAACCAAGGTGTGACTAACCTCACACCCATCTGCACGAAAGTTAAATTCCAAATACACCGCAAGCCCCAGGGTTCCATAGGATGTTGAAAGTGGAGTAATAGCACTATGACAATCTAGTGCGGAAATGACCCCCGTCTTTTCTGACCCCTCCTCTTTCTTCTCTTCCAGAATGCGGACGGCAAATTAACGCTGCAGGAATTCCAGGAGGGCTCGAAGGCTGACCCTTCCATCGTCCAGGCGCTCTCACTTTACGACGGACTTGTATAATTGTATGGCCCGTAAGCTTTGGTGAGTGGAGCCAGATTGCTGGCAAATTTCAAGAAAGCAAGCAGCCTTGCCCAGAAACCATGCACCTCCGTGGTTCTAAATTACTACTATTTTATTTCATGTCATTCCACTTAAACATTACACGGGTTCCACCTAAACATTAGGAGGAACTTCCTGATAGCGAGAGCTGTTCGACAAAGGAAGAGAAGGCTAAGAGGGGACATGATAGCCCTGTTTAAATATTTGAAGGGATGTCATGTTGAAGATGGAACAAACTTGTTTTCTGCTGCTCCAGCAACTAGGACGAGGAGCAATGGACTCAAGCAGCAGGAAAGGAGATTCCACCTGAATCTCAGGAAGAACTTCCTGACTATCAGAGCTCTCTGGCAGTGGAATCTGCTGCTGCCTCCGTGGAGGGTGGTGGAGTCTCCTTCTTCGGAGGTTTTTAAGCAGAGGCTGGATGGCCACCTGCCCAAGGGAGGGCTTTGATGTGGGTTCCTGCATGGCTGAAGGGGGTTGGACTGGATGGCCTCTGGGGTCTCTTCCAACTCTAGGATTCTATGTCTACAAAAACCTGGAATTCTATGTCCAGTTCTGGGCACCACAGTTCAGGAAGGATATTGACAAGCGGGAAGGTATCCAGAGGAGGGTGACCAAAATGGGAGAAAGCCTGGAAACCGAGGGAGCTGAGGGAGCTGGGTATGTTTAACTTGAAGAAGAGAAGGTTAAGAAGGGACATGATAGCTATATTTAAATATTTGAAAGGATGTCATATGGAGGATGGAGTAAGCCTGTTTTCTGCTGCTCTAGAGACTAGGATGTGGAGCAGTGGCTTCAAACTTCAGGAAAGTGGCTGGATGGCAGTACGTGTGAAAGGGATCTAGGAGTCTTAACAGACCACAAGGTGAACATGAGTCAGCAGTGTGATGCAGCAGCCAAGAAAGCCAATGCAATTCTCGGCTGCATCAATAGGAGGATGGCGTCTAGATCGAGGGAGGTACTGGTACCGCTCTACTCGGCTTTGGTTAGACCTCATCTGGAATCCTGTGTCCAGTTCTGGGCACCCTGATTCAAGGAGGACATGGTCAGGCTGGAGCAGGTCCAGAGGAGGGCGACCAAAATGGTGAGAGGCCTGGAAACCACGCCCTATGAGGATAGACTTAGAGAGCTGGGTATGTTCAGTCTGCAGAAGAGAAGGTTAAGAGGGGACATGAGAGCCATGTTTAAATATTTGAAGGGATGCCATGTAGAGGAGCGAGAGGGCTTGTTTTCTGCCGCTCCAGAGACCAGGACAAGGAGCCATGGATTCAAGCTGCAGGAAAGGAGATTCCACCTGAACCTCAGGAAGAACTTCCTGACGGTCACGGCTGTCCGGCAGTGGAATCTGCTGCCTCGGAGTGTGGTGGAGTCTCCTTCCTTGGAGGTTTTTAAGCGGAGGCTGGAGGGCCATCTGTCAAAGGGAGTGCTTTGAGGGTGTTCCTGCATGGCAGGGGGTTGGACTGGATGGCCCGTGTGGTCTCTTCCAACTCTACATTTCTATGATTCTATGATTCTATGATTCTATGAAAAGCGATTCCATCTAAACATTTGGAAGAGCAGTTTGACAGTGGAATATACCAGCTCAGAATATGGTGGAGGATCCTTCCTTGGAGGTTTTTAAACAGAGGCTGGATGGCCATCTGTCCAAGGGAGGGCTTGGATGGTGTCTTCCTGCAGGGCAGAAGGGGGTTGGACTGGATGACCCCTGGGGTCTCTTCCAGCTCTGTGGTTCTATGATTGGAATATATTTTTAGTGTCTCACTTTGTGGACCATTGTTTTGTCTTCTAAATCTGTTGGACAGATTTTTGTCAGAATTTGGATGGATTCTGTCTCAAGAGTTTGAAACAGCTCTATCAGTATATCATGAGTTTTGGATGACTCATTTCTCCCAGGTGACTGAAAGCAGATTGCACATAACTTTCTAAACTGTAGGCTCCTCTTCTAAAAGTTCCACTTTGAAGGAATCTGTCATTCTTTTGTCTCTCTTGTATAGTTCCTCAGGGTATTGCTTCCATCTTCTTTTTATTCTATCCTGATCATAAAATCTCTCCTGTTGATCGTTTAGCATCTCTACTTTTTGTTCCAGATTTCTTTTAATTTCTCAGGTCGTCTGGAAGAAGACTTTTGCTCCCCCTCTTTTGTTGTCATCTTCTGTTTCTTCGCATTGATTATTTTGTCCCTACGCACAAGCTGCTGAACAGTTCTGTTCAGGATTCTGACCGTATTTCCATCGCCTTTTTCTTTTGCTTCTCACTTTTGTTTAACCAATAAAAGAGTTTCTTTCATCCAGTGAGATTTTTCTTTCTTTTTTGGCTGCAGATAACGTATTTTTGCCTTCCTCTAGTTGATTGGCAATCTGTGCAATCTGGTTGTTTCTATATATAGTCTTTAAATTTTTCATGACTATTTTTTAGGGTGCATTTTGGCATCACGGTTAACTTAATGTTCTTTTTTTGAGCTTCATTTTGACTTTAGAAATTAGCAGTTTATGGTTCGTGCCACATTCTGCCCTGGCCTTGTTGCAGCAGACAAAACAGCGCTTCCCCATCTTCAGTGTCCAGTTATTAAATAATCTACTTCGTTTCTGTATTGGCCATCAAGAGACATCCATGTATATAGTCATCTCTTTGGTTTCTTGAAGAATGTGTTACCCTGTGTACTGGGGGTCCCAGGAGGGACCCCAAAATGTGCTCCACTGAACTTGGGGGAAATTAGCTCAGAGCACGGCTTAGCGTTACGAGAGGCAGGGTAACGTAGCGAGATCTTGAACCCTATGTCTACGGGGTCGGGTTGAGTCAAGGAGAACACAGAAGTCGAAATAATAAATGAAGTTTATTCAACACAAGCAAAACAGTGTATGCGACACACTCACACCAGATAACTAAAGAAAATAAAGGTTGGAGTGATGTAGAGGGATTGTTAGAGGGATTGCTGGTTTGGGTTAAGTTAAGAAAAGGTGAAGAGGGGACAGGATAGCCATGTTTAAATATTTGAAGGGATGTCATGTCAAGGAGGGAGCGGGATTGTTTTCTGCTGCTCCAGAGACTAGGACAAGGAGCAACGGATTCAAGCTGCAAGAAAGGAGATTCCACCTGAATCTCAGGAAAAATTTCCTGAACCTCACAAAGAACTTCCTGACGGTCAGAGCTGTCCGGCAGTGGAAGACGCTGCGGCCTCCATGGAGTGTGGTGGAGTCTCCTTCTTTGGAGGTTTTTAAAGAAAGGGTAGACAGTCATCTGTTGGGAGTGCATTGGTGGTGTATTTTTGCATGGCAGAAGGGAGTTGGACTGGATGCCCCTGGAGTCTCTTCCAACTCTAGGATTCTAGGATTCTATCCACTTTACTTCACTCATCTCAGTTATTGTAGTGTTCATTTCTTGTTTTGCAGTGCTTAGCTTCCCCTGATTCATGCTTCTCAGATTCCATGTTCCCCATCATATGTGCTGCACAACTTTGGTCTTCCCTTTCCCATCTGAGCACATCATCAGCTGAAAGTCCTTTTTGCTGGATTCCAGGTGAATCATTAGACACGGCACTATCCACACGTGTCATTTCCCCAGGAGTTGGTTGGAGGCCTTCCGACCTGGGAATCTCATCCTCCAGCACTATCTCTTGTTTCATTTTGGATTGTCTCGTCTTAGGGTTCTCACGGTAAAAGGCAATCAGCCAGCATTCTAAATTTCCTAACTCAGCACCCCAAAAGTCCTTCCATCCTTTCCCTTTATCCAGCCTGCTCTACACCCCCAATTTCAAAGCAATCCCCGCACCCAAAAAGCATTCGCAACTCCCTTTTGCAACATTTTTCTGCCATCCGGCTTTTACAGACGGACTAGAGTTGAGGTTTTAATACTGTGTGGTGCTATTATTAAGGTTTGCATGTAGTCTTGTAACGAATTGTAATATTTTTAATGTTGTAAAATCATAGAGCTGGGAGAGACCACATGGACCATTGAGTCCAATCCCCTGCCAAGCAGAGATGCACAACCAAAGCATTCCCGACAGAACATTAATAATGCTTTAACTTCACGAGTTGTTTAAGTGCTTTTTAAATCTTAATATTTGTATCTGCATTGACGCTTTTGCATAGGTTTTAGTTTGTATTGTTGCTGCCTGCCTTGAGTGCCAATTTTGGGAGAAAGGTGGGATCAATGAATGAATGCTTCTCCCTTTTCGCTCACCATTGCTTTCCCACCTGGGAGGACGGCCAGCCAGCGGGGGGGAAAAAATAGCATCCCTTGGAGGTATGGATTTGAATGGTAACTCCCATCCTCTGTGCACACACATACACCACCCCAGAAGGAGTCTGGTCTTTGAGGCCCCTGTTTGAGGGGAGTCCCTGATTCGGCTTTGGTTCTGATTCCGCTGACCTCTTTGCAGCCCGTGGGATTCAAAAGGCTTGTCGCGGACTTTCCCAGAACAGCTCCGCCAGCCATCTTTTCTGCCCACGGCCTTGGAATTATGTAATAACAACCCTGCCGTATTGCAGAGAAATGCAATTACCGGGCTGTTATTGAATCATTCGTAAGACGTCGGGAGGCCTGGACAGCCTAGAAATGATTGGGTAAATACAATAAAATGGAATGGTTGCAGAGTTCAATGCGGCTGGCTGTAGTCAGAGATTTGTAGGCATTGTTGTCGGGGCAGGGGATAGCCAAGTGCTGCGGGCCCTTTTTCTCGCCAAAGAACCTTCCGGGGGCTACACCACGCAAACCGAGAAATGGCTAGGAGTTTACCTGCCGTTTGAGAAATGCTACCTGAATCTTGAGTCCTGTCCGAAGCTCTCCAAAGATGCAAATACCAGACTAAACGGAATACTGGCTCAGGATATAGCGGATTCCTGTGTTTGTCTTTCAAGGGAAAGGGCTGTGGCATCTTACTGTGCATTTACGACATTGTAATCCAACATGCGCTTTTGCAGTTTAGAATTGCAGCGTTGCACTACAGTCATATTCCCAGGAAGGGAGCACTGTTGTGCCACCGAGCAGGGGGAATGAGCAGCGTGGCTGTTGTGCAGCAGTTGCGATGCACACCAGCACAGAACTTTGTGGGACAGGCTGGCGATGTGCAATGACAACAGAAGGACAGCCGTGGGCAACAACCCCGCGACGGAGCTATGGGGCAACGGTAGCCCAAAATGGAGGGCAGTGGAAAGTCGTGAGTGCCTTGAGGCTACCTGGAAAAACGTCCACGCCTCCTTGCGATGGCAGTGGGAGCTCCTGGTGGTGCAAGGGGATATGTTGCATTGTACAGTAGTCCCCCCATATCCGCGGGGGAGACATTCCAAGACCCCCAGTGGATACCTGAAATCATGGGTAGCACCAAACCCTGTATCTAGTCCTCCCTCCACGTTTGCAGGTTTGACGTTTGCAAATGTGGTTATTCACAAGGTGTGTCTGTGTCTCTTCTTCCTCCCATTCCCTTGTGTTTTGCTGGGCGAGGGGAAGGAAGGCAAGCATGCCCAGCAAAAGGCAAGGGGAAGGCAAGCACGTGCCTTCCCTCTCCGCCTCCAGTGTCCTCCCTCCCATTCCTTTGCCTTTGGCCCTGGTGGGGAGAACGCACGCCGAGACAAAAGGCAAGGGAAGGGAGGAAGGCCCCTGCTCCCCCTTCCCATTCCGTTGTCTTTTGCCCCTGCGCAGGGAAAGAAGACACACACACACACAAGGGCAAAAGACAAGGGAAGGAGAAGGAGAGCACAGGGGGCAGTTTTTTTGCAGTTTTGCCACTTTCACAAGGCTTCTGCCCCCGCAACCCCCCACAAAAGTGGAGGGGCCACTGTATACTGTTTTCTCCTATTCAGCAGGCCCTTGGTATATGCAGGGGTTCCATTAAACATAGTTATCATGAGTGAGCGGTGAACATGAGTCAACAATGTGATGCGGCAGCCAAAAAGGCCAACACAATTCTTGGTTGCATCAATAGGAGTCTGGTGTCTAGATCAAGGGAGGTAATGGTGCCACTCTATTCTGCTTTGGTCAGACCTCATCTGGAATAATCCTGTGTCCAGTTCTGGGCACCTCATTTCAAGAAGGATATCAACAAGCTGGAGTGTGTCCAGAGGAGTGCGACCAAAATGGTGGAGGGTCTGGAAGCCATGAAGCCCCATGAGGAATGGCTTAGGGGGCTGGGGATGTTTAGTCTGCAGAAGAGAAGGTTAAGAGGGGACATGATAGCCCTGTTGAAATATTTGAAGGGATATCATGTCAAAGAGGGAGCGGGCTTGTTTTCTGCTGCTTCAGAGACCAGGACAAGGAGCAATGGATTCAAGCTGCAGGAAAGGAGATCCCACCTGATCCACAGGAAGAGCTTCCTGACGGTCAGGGCTGTCCGGCAGTGGAATCTGCTGCCTCCATGGAGTGTGGTGGAGTCTCTTTCTTTGGAGGTTTTTGAGCAGAGGCTGGATGGCCATCTGTCAAAGGGAGGGCTTTGCATGGCAGGGAGTTGGACCGGATGGCCCCTGGGGTCTCTTCCAGCTCTGTGATTCTATGATCACATAACCAAAATCAAGGCTTGCTTTTTGGATTTCTTTTTTCTGAATATTTCTGAGCCGTGGTTGGTTGAAGCTGTGGATGCAAAGCCTGTGGATGCGGTGGGACAACCGTACACGCCAAGTGGTGCTCCTCCCATCTCTTCTTCTTTTTTTCCAGACCCACCTGAGGTGACCCTCTTCCAGTGCCATCAGACCCCCCTCCCAAGACAAGACACTCGCCTGATGTACGCCAGCCCTCCTTTACGTTCGACGCAAACAAGGGGCGTGCTTGGAGCGTGACGTCAAACCCAGCCACCCTGCGCTTGAAATCAACCTGTCTCCATTTGCCAACTTCTGCATTTTTAAGAAAAAGGAAAAGAGAAAACAGGGAGGGGAGTAAATGGCAGAAGAAGGGGAAAAAGAAGACAGCATGATTTTTTTTCCAGGAGCCGCAAATATCACTGGGTGGAGACTCTTCTCATGCACTGATTCTTTTTGTCTGTTTCGAGCAAACTCAGAACAAGCGACGTTTTTTCCCATTTCGTGCATGGAAACGAAAATGTAGACCGGAGACGTAGCTCCTCTGAAAAGGTGTTGGTGTGTTACATCCGCCGCTGGCTGGATCGGAACTGGCAGAGGGGGAATCGCTTCTCTTAAACCGGCTTTTGCTTTTTAAACCAGGGGTGGGGTATTTAAAAAAAAAAGAATCCATCCGAAATCAATGTTCCACGTCATCATCTGGGTTTGCAGCAAATTGCATTGCTAGGAAATATAAATATATGTATATGTACAAATACACATATCAATTGTTTTAATATGGAACGGAGGGCATAACAGTATTGTATGCTCTTTTCGGATTTTATGTTGGTGTGTGTAGACAAGGCGAGGCACTTTTTTTGAAAAAAGAAGACCTCTAAATTATCAGTACCTATTTATTTGCCGTTTGTCGCTGCTGTAATTTTAGTCTTGTGTGTCAGAAAAAGGGGGAGAAATGGGATCGCAGGCTATAAAGTTTACATGGATCGCTGCTGCTGAGGTGTGCTCACCCGCAGTAGAAATTAAGCCAAAAATAATAATAATAATCACACACCCCCAACTTATAAATGTGCAGTTTTGCTGCCTGGCTAAGGTAGAAAAGGGCAAACGTGGATCCCCTGATCTTGTCTTTGTCTCTTTGCTCTTTCATCCGTTCCCCTGCCGGAAAGCCGGCTCAAAGCCTTTTGATCACAACGTTCCTTCCGCTGGGCCTTGCGAATTCTCCGGCCCGTCTTGCCTTGCCTTGTGGGATTTTTCAAACGCTGTCTTTTCTCTTTTTCTCTTTCACTCTGTGCGTGTGTGCGTATGTATTTTTTCTGTTTCTTTCGCCCTTTGATCCTTCTGCATCTGCTGCTGTTAAAAGGAGAATGACGAAATAATCCAATACCCAAAGTTTTTCTCTGCATGAAACAAAAAAAGTGTTAATGCGGCCAATATTGTTGAAGCTTTAAAGACAACTCTTCTTTTTTCTGAAAGAAAAAAAAAAAAAGGAAAAAAAACCGCCAAAAATTGTCTGGTTGTGGTTTCTCTGTAACTTTGAACCTGAGTCTCCTTTCTTGATTAATCTGTGTCGTTGCCGTTGTGCGCCTTCGTTTCTGACTCGTGGCATCCTGACGGTGAACTTGTCACGGCGGGGTTTTCAGCAAGATTTGTTTGAGAAAGGTCTGCCCTTGCCTCCTTCTGAGGCTGAGAGAGTGTGACTTGCCCAGGTGGGTTTCCATGACAAAGTGGGGATTCAAAACCAGGTCTCCCAGAGTCTTAGCCTAAGATTCAAACTACTACACCATTCTGGCTGACTTGATTATTCTATCTTACATTTATATCTTCCCTTTCCACAAATGAGCTCAAGGTGGCTTACATGGCGTCCCCAATATATTTTTACACCAATCCTGCAAGGTGTGTCAAGTGACAGAGGGAGAGGCAGAGACAGTCTCTCTGTGGGATAACTAGAACCTGGATCTCCCAAGTCTGAGATCAACGCGTAACCATAGCCATTTCCGCACTAGCCTGTTATAGTGCTGTTATTCCACTTTCAACATCCTATGGAATCCTGGAGTTTGCAGTTTCAGGAGGGACCCAAACACTTTAAAGCAGGGCTTTCCAAACAATGTACCGCGACACATTAGTGTGCTGCCTGAAGCATGTAGGTGTGTCGCCTACGATCTTGGAAATCTATGTTATTATTTATAAATCATATATTTTTAAAAATATATGAAAGGTTTTCCTGAGATTCGTTGTGCCCCCATACATTTCGTTATTACAATTTATGTATGTGTCCATATCTCTTACAATGGGGTTAGTTGAACCTCCGGTTTGCCAGTCAAACAGAATTGCCGTGTCGCGAAATGATGCGCGTCTAAAAAGTGTGTCACCAAAGTGAAAAGTTTGGAAAGCTCTAAAGGGACACGTGGTGGCATGGGGAACAACAATAAAGCTGGATAGTCTCATTGTCCCATCCCATTGTCATATAAAAGATTTTTGAGATTCCTCCAATAGGCTCCCGCTGTGGGACTCGAATTTGGTGTTGAACAGATTAACACAACTGCCTTTTAAAGCCTTCAGGTGAAGCTTCCCTAAGGTTACTGGCGTTCAAAGATCTCTTTTTAGGAGCCATCGGACAGAAGGGCGTCAGAACTGGCAGCGTTTTCCATACCTCCGACTTTGTATACGGGATCCTTCTCTTCTCCGAGAGCGCCGCTCGAATACAGGGGTGCTTCGTATACGTGCCAACCGCAATAACAACAAGCAGCTGAAGCCGTCTCAGGCGCTTGACCCACGCTGGATGTTATGAGGGCTGTTGCGGATTATTTTAACAAAGCAAAATCTGTCGGAGAAACAGAAGCGTGATTTGTTTCCTTCGGTCCAAAGGCGTTAGGGAACAAGGTCTCTGAGCTTCGGCTGTCGTGATGGTTAAAACTTGCATTTTCAACTCGTACGCCTTTCAAAGGTTCAGAGACTGTCGTGGTGCTATTGCTCCACTGTAACTGCCCTGGCAGCAGCCTATGTGATCCTGGGATTTGCAGTTTAAGGAGGAGGACTGAGACTTCTCGGCTCTTGGGCCTGACTAAACTGCAAAGCCCAGAATTCTGCAAATGCTGCTGCGGCACTTAAAGTGGAACAACGGAGCTCCAGCGTAATGCGAGGGGGCCCTATGAGTCTGTTACGGGCACCTCCTCAAGGGCCTCAACTGCACAGGAGTCTTGGTCGCCCTGATCCTCCAGGTCGGATCTTTGGGGGGCTTACCTGCCGGCCCTGGCCAGGGGCGAGTGCCCGGGATCGGGCTTGCGAGGGCAGGTAGGGCCGGCCTTCTTGGGATTACTGTGTGCCTTCAAGTCAGCTCAGACTTACAGTGACCTTCCCCTAGGGGTTTCTCGACAAGTTTTCTTCGTTGGGGTTTGCCACGGCCTTCCTCTGAGAGAGTGTGACTAGCCCGAGGTGGGTTTCCGGGGCCAAGCGGGCGTTGTCCTCGTCCAATGTGCAAACCACGATGCTACGCCAGCTCTTTGGGGTTTCTGTTGTGTGCCTTTAAGTCGTTTCCAACTTACGGCGACCCTAAGGTGAACCTATCATGGGGTTTTCTGGGGCTGAGAGAGTGTGACCTGCCCAAGGTCAGCCAGTGGGATTTGGATTACAGGTCCCTCAATCCCCCCCGACCACATGCCCACTGGGGATTCTGGGCACTGTTTTTCCAAAAAACAAACTTCCCCAAGGCTTTAGTGCTAACGCCTGTTAGGAGAAAGTCTAGAGTTAAATCGTAGGACAGATGCAGAGAACACTTAAAATCTTAAGGAGGAGGATGTTCCACGGTTGTTACAAAGACAACCAAAGGCACAATTACCAGTTGGGTGGATTGAAGAAACACAATTGTGTGAGGTTCCCCCCCCCCCCAGAATTCATTTCTTTAATTAAATGTTTGCAACCACATTAAAAAGTATACATCAAAAAGAAAGAATGAGAAGAAGGGAAAAAGGCAAAGAAGCATGAAAAGAAAGCCCAGCGAAAAGACAAAAAAGCAAAATTGCAACAGCTGCCAACTTTCTTTACATAGGTCTTATTATGCAAGTCTTAATATATAAAATCTTACTTCTCCAATTAACTGAAAGATACTTCATATAATTCTTCTCGTAATTTAAACCTTGTTGTTGTTTAAAAAAAAAAGTTTGGCCAGGCTGCAGGAGGGCAACAGTTCTCAATGAAAAAGAACACACAAGACTACCATTTTAAGCAGGAAAAGTCTGAAATTTATGCACTGAGTTTGGAAAGTCTTGAAAAAAGATTTTAAAAAAAATCCATATAAGCCTACTAGGAAGGGCAAGACTCCATCTCCTCATCTTCTCCCCTTCCTGTTGAGTTAACTTAGTGAAAACAATTCTTGCATTTTGAACCCAGTTTGCTGCAAAGAAAGCGAGTTGAAGACAGAGAAACTGGACCATTTTAAAAGTGGCCAAAAAAGTGGGACAGCAAAAGATTCATCAGGACTATCCCTGTCAAATAAGGACATGGGGGGGGGATATAAGAAGATTTTATCTTTATTTTTACTGCTATTTTTAAACAGCAATGTTGTTTTTTATTTTAATTTTTTACACTGCAGTGCCCTCTAGAGTCAGCGTTACCTCCAGCAATTCTGTACAGACTTTGCTCCTTCTGGTCGTAGAGACAACGGCATCTCTGGAAATGATGTTTTTATTTTCTGTAACTATGATATAAAATCAAGGATACAAATAAAAATATTGTATCAGATACAAGAATAAATATTTTTTAATTCTGTCGCATGGTTGCAGAAAATAAAAATAGGCATATTATTCAAAAAGCAACTCTGTTTCCAGAAAGCAATTGTTTCAACAACTAGAAATATTCAGAGACTATTCAGAGACTTCAGAGACTAGATAAGTATCAGGTAGATAGATAGAGAGATGGATAGAGGAAGGGAGGGATAGACAGACAGACAGACAGAGGGATGGATAGATAGGCAGACAGACAGAAGATAGGCAGGCAGACAGGCAGAAGAGAGACAGACAGAGGGATGGGTGGGTGGGTGGATGGATGGATGGATGGATGGATGGACGGACGGACGGACGGACGGACGATGGAGGGAGGGAGGGAGGGAGGGATAGATAGATAGATAGATAGATAGATAGATAGATAGATAGAGGGATAGAGGGATAGAGGGATAGTGGGATAGTGGGATAGAGGGATAGTGGGATAGTGGGATAGAGAGATAGTGGGATAGAGGGATAGAGGGATAGTGGGATAGTGGGATAGTGGGATAGTGGGATAGTGGGATAGTGGGATAGTGGGATAGTGGGATGGATAAAGGGTGGGAGGGGGAGAGAGAGAGATGATATAACTGTAATATTGTTAAATACCAAAGTTGGAATCATCCCAGCCATAATATGTATTCTATATCTATTCTACGTACATTTTGGCAGCCAAACTAGTAGACAGACTAGATAGACGGACGGAGAGACAGACAGAGAGACAGAGGGATGGATAGATAGAGGGATGGATGGATAGAGAGACATAGAGAGAGAGAGAGAGATGAATGGATAGACAGACAGATAGACATAGGGAGGGAGGGAGGGAGATGGATGGATAGATGATTGATAGACAGACAGACAGACAGAGGGATGGATAGAGGGAGGGACAGACAGAGGGACGAACGGACGGACAGACGGATAGAGGCATGGATGGATGGATGGATGGATGGATGGATGGATGTATCGACGGATAGATGATCTAAATATAATATTGTTAAATATCAAAGCTGGAATCTTCCCAACCATAATATGTATTCTATATCTATTCTACGTACATTTTGGTAGCCAGAGTGGTGTCATGATTTGAGCGTTGACTACTTCCCAGGAGACCAGAGTTCAGTTCTCCACTCAGCCTTGGTGACCTTGGGTGTGTCACATACTCTCAGCCCCAAAAAAAACACTTCAGGATAGGGTTGCCTTTGGGTAACCATAACTTGGAAGCAACTTGAAGGCACACAACAGCAAGGTGGATTCTACGAAAGCTGAACACTGAAGAATGCTAACTGAAAGAAGATCAGCTCATTTGAAACGGTGGCAGTCTACGGATAGCCTGGGCTGCTAAAAAGACAAAGGAACGGGTCCAAGAGCAAGTCAAGCCTAAACTCTCCCTCGAAGCCAAGATGACTAATCTGAGGCTGTTGTACTTTGACCATATCATGAGAAGACTCCCTGGGAAAGATAACAATGTTTGGGAAGATAGAAGGCAGTGGAAAAAGAAGACGAGCTTATTACAAGTAGATAGACTCAGTCAAGGAAACCACAGCTACCTTGAGTTTGCAAGACCTGAGCTGCTGAGGACTGGCTGTCTTGGACTTCTCTCCCTCATAAGGTAACCATAAGTTGAAGCTGACTTTCTGGCAATCATATAAGTGAAATAATGGTAACAACAACAGCAATTTGCATTTCACAACTTTTGACCTCACTGGTCAAGGGTTCAAATCCTTGCTCAGTCATGGAAGTTCACTGAGTGACCTTGGGCAAGCCACACTCTCTCAGCCTCAGAGGGACACAATGGCAACCCCCCCCAACAAATCCTGCCAAATGAACCTGTGATAGAGTCACCTTAGCGTCACCATAAGTTGGAAATTACTCGAAGGCACACAATAACACCAACCACATTCATAAATTACCTGATGCACACATTTCTGTCCTTACGTAGGGCTCGCACCCCAAAATACAGGATTTTTTTTCAGCAACTTGTTCCACCAATATAAAAGTTCAAACTTTCCAACCTTTAAATAAGAGACGCCCCTTATAATAATGGGCAACAGCCAGCCCCTATAAAGGACAAATTGTCTGTCCCCCTGGCAAGGAATGGTGGATATGTGACAATACTGGCTAGGGTTGATGGGAGTTACAGTCCAACAGTCTGGGATCCTTTCACACTACACAATCACAGCACCATGATTCCATTTTAATTAACAGCCATGGTTCCATCCTATGGGATGTTGGGATACGCAGTTTAGGGAGGGGTATTTAGAATCTTCAGCCAGAGAGTTCTAATATTTCTCCCACACTACAGATCCCAAGATACCATAGGATGCAGCCATGGTAGTTAAAATGAGATCAAAGTGCTACAGCTTGTGAATGGGACCCAGAATGGGCACATTCCTCCCCTTCCTTCATGGGTGCTAAGTAGTACCAAAATCTGTGGGAAATAAGAGCAAATATATATGTTTCACGGGATCTTTGGGTGAGGACTGATGGGATTATTTTGCAAAGACTGTTGCATAGTCCCAGGCAACTATCTCAGAGCATCACTATGGGCCATTATCACACTCAATAGACTTTTGTATGTAAATAGAAATGTAAAAAAGGATGAGATCGGGGACAATTAACACGATCCCACCCAGTTCAGCCGATTTCTATGGTCATGAAGAAATCCTTTTGACACACAAAGCACACAGCTGAGCCTTAAGCAATTTAGGACAATTACTTTCTTGATGCCTTCTTAAGAGAGATTTGCAGTGGGTGTTTTATCCAGCAGATTCCAATGCACATTCATCCCAAAGGTATCTTGTGGGCATGCTTTTTCTTCCAAGACATGAAGTTCAAGGTACCCCTTCAAACAAAAATCTTGAAAAAGAGTTGTCGATTTGCTTTTTAATTCTGAGCATGACAAGTCAGAGTGCTGGATTCAACCCCTTTCAATATTTCCTCAGTATTTATATATTCAATAAATCAAAATGTGCTGTCTGAATTTAACAAGAAAACCTGCTAAAGACTTCTCTCTTCCAACAGGCCTACCCAGTCTATTTTTAATTATGACGTATTTTAATTAAGACACATTTGTATTGAACGGTTTTATGTTTTAGTGTATTTTAATTATAACGTGTTTTTAATTGGCATGCTGGTTTTAAATGTATTTTAACCTTTGTTGTATCCCACCTTGAGCTTTGAGGAAAGGCGGGCAACAAACAAAAATTTATTATGACAATTATTTATCTGCATGGCAAGGGGTTGGACTCAGTGGCCCTTACTGAGGCCCAAGAGCTCCCTGGCTGAGAATTCTAAGCACCCCTCCCTGAACTACAAACCCCAGGATTCCATAGGATGTTGAAAGTGGAATAATAGCACCATAACAGGCTAATGCAGAAATGGCCACAGATTGTGTAAATTGCACCATGCCTTGTTCAAATGCTGATCTTGCGATACCAGAGCCTTCCAAACTTTTCATGTTGGTGACACACTTTTCATTCATGTATCATTTTGTGACATGACACAATAATTCAGTTTTACTAGCAAACTGGAGGTTCCATTAACCCCTACTAACAAACCTCCCTAACAAACTAACCCCTTAAAGGGAGGTTAAACTAACCCCTTATAAGAGATACATAAATTGTAATGGGAAAATGTACGAGGACACAACATGTCTCATGAAACCTTTTATGCATTTTTTAAAATATATGATTTATAAATAAGAACATACATTTCCAAGATTGTAGGTGACAGACCTGCACACCTCAGGCGACACACTAACGTGTCACGGCACACCATTCAGAAAGCCCTGTTTTAGCGACTACTTGAAGCCTTCCAAAATGCATCCAGGGATGATTTTCTTTTTGCTTCCACCAGCTTCTCCCTTTTAAGTGCCATTTTTAGTCTAGAGCTCTGCTTTTTTAACACTGGCGCATCAGCTGAGTTGGGCTTATCTGCTCTCCCACTTCTGCCTCTGCCTGCTCCGTGAGGGTTTCTGGGGGCAGCTGCTGTTTACCTTGCCGGTTGAAAGCGGCTACACGTGGCTCCCGTAGGATTAGCTCGAGTCATTCCATTCTTTCTCAGTCCCAGCTTCATTGCATTATTTATGGCAGACCTGCCGCTATGCAACCTGACACTGAAAGTCTATGCTTTGCCAGCCCTCTTTCACCACCCTCTGGATGCTGATGCTGCTAAAAAGACTTCCAACTAGGCAGAGGATAAGGAGGAGATTGGGCAGGCATGAACATACTTTGTAAAAAGGAGCTTCACATTTCAGGCCACACCGTTTGGAAAGCCCTGCTTTATACGAACGTCCTAGAGCCCTAACATCCTCAGGGGACGGCTTTCTCTCGGTCCTGCCACCATCCCAGGCTCACCTAGACAAGGCCTCCTCTGCGGCTGCTCCCAACCTCCGGAACTCCCTTCAGCCAGAGGCTCCGCTGGCCAACTTCTTTTGCAGTTTGAACTCAAGTTTGCAGCAATTGCGGAAAGCTGAGGACAAAGGGGGAAAGCAAGAAAGCAGCTTTTAAAAGCAGCTGGAAAAATGGGAAGACAAAGGATTACTTGGGATTCCTCCTGCCAAACGGGGACTGTTGGGAGGCTCCGATTTCACTGGTGCGATTCTAGAGACAAAAGGCCTCTCTGCGCTACCTTGTCATAGGCTCTTATTCCACTTTCGACATCCGATGGAACCCCGGGTTGCAGTTTAGGGAGACGCCTTTAGAATCCTGGGCCAGAGCTCATTGGCCTCAGGAAACCGCAAACCCCAAAGTTCCACAGGAGGTTGGCAGTGGAATAATAGCGCTATAACAGTGCAGTGTGGAAAGGCCCGCGGACTGTACATGCACTTGCCCTCTGATGGAAAACTCCAAAGGGCGAACCGCGCAAAAAGGCAAGGCTCTTCTGTGGTTCATTACAAGATTGAATTCTCTGCAGAAAAGGTGGAAAAAAATTAATTGGTTAAGCAGTCATAACAAGAAAAATTGGGGGAGGAATCCAAATTTTTATTTCCGAAAGGGAGGAAACAAAAAACCTCTATGGGGGCGAGAAATAATCCTACAAATTGTGGTTTTTTTCAACGCACAAGGATCCCGCGCATGCGCAAATCAACGCCCTACTTTCCCCCTCGTGCGTGTCCGCGCCGGCCGCTTCCCAGCCGCGCCGAGCTCATACATAGGTATATTCTCAGCATTTCGACCAATCAGGGCACAGCGGGGGTGATCTTAACTACGTCGAAGACGTTACTCGCTTTGAGAAAAAAAAAAGAAATCTCCACCTGAACCAACCAGCCCTCCCGCTTTCCGTAGACTCTTCGCGGGCAGTTACCATCCTCGCCTCAGCCTGAGAGGAAAGCTTGTGCGCTTGCGCAGGAGCGTTCCCTTCACTCGTTAGGCAGAGCAAATGGCACCCTTGACTGTTTCTAGAGCAACGCGTGCGCAGTAACGACGCTTACCCTTTCTCGGGGAGGGGGCGCTTCAGAGGTGATCCCTTTGCGCCTGCGCCGTTCCTCCCCGCCTTTATAAACGAGAACACTGCGCTTGCGCGGCCTGCTTAGTAACTCTTCTAAACAAGAGCGCCGGAAGCTCTTGCGCCGCCTCCTAAGAGAAGGATCCATTTGCTCATGCGCACTGTTTATACGCTAGAGACCTCCGAGTTCGCGCTTGCGCAGCTGCTTCTAAATCTTTACGCACTGCAAAAAAAAAAGGGGGTGCTGGAGCGCCTGCGCAGCTGATTTATTAAGCCTACGGGAAGGAAGGGACCTTTTTGCGCCTGCGCCACCCGCGAGTGGAGTGTGGGTGGGGAGAGAGAGGGAAAGAGGGGAGGGGAAGGGAAGACCTCTTCTGCGCAGGCGCGTGACCATTGCTCTTGGTATAGCGGCCGCGGGAGAGGAGAAGTGGGAGGGGGAAAAAAAACCAGGGAGCTTATCTGCGCCTGCGCAGTGTACTCTCGCTGTGTGGCGCGAGCGTGAGGGGGGGAGGAAAAAAAGAAGCACAGCTGCGCCTGCGCAGAGCTCCTTCGCCCCTCGCCAGAAGGAGGAGGAGCCGAGCGAGCGTGAGGGGGAAGTCAAAAAAACGAGGGAGCTTATCTGCGCCTGCGCAGAGCTCCCTCGCCAGAAGGAGGAGGCGCTCGCTGTGTGGAGCGAGCGCGAGGGGCAAGGAAAAAAGAGGGAGCCTGTCTGCGCCTGCGCAGAGCTCCCTCGCCAGCAGGAGGGGGAGGAGACTCTCGCTGTGTGGAGCGAGCGTGAGGGGAGCCGAGGCTCGGCCGCCGCCACCATCACCACCACCACCACCACCCACCACCCCGTTCCCAGGGCGCCCACGCGGAGAAAGCGGGACCAAGCAGGGGCAGGCGGCGGCGGCGGCGGCGGCGAAGGGGCGGCGGCGGCGGCTCCTCCTCCGGTCCGAGGCGAGGCTCCGGCTCCGCGCGCTCAGTCTCCCTCCGCGCCTTCCCCCTCCCCGTCCTCCTCCTCCTCCTCCTCCTCCTCCTCTCGCTCCAACATGTCGGCGCCGGCGGCCAAAGTCAGCAAGAAGGAGCTCAACTCCAACCACGACGGGGCCGACGAGATCTCAGGTAGGAGGCGGGAGCCAGCGCGCGCGCGCGGGAATGGCGGCGGGCGGCCCTGAGGGAGCGAGGCGGAGGGGCCGCGGCGAGGGGGAGCGCGCGGGGCTCCCTCCTCCGGCTCCCCGCGGCCGCCTCGCAGCGGCCGCCGCCGCCGCCATCTTCTCCCTCGCCGCCGCCGCCAACCGGAGGCGGGAAGGGGCGGGCGGCGCGCGCGGGGGGCGCGGGCCGGATGTGTAGGCCGCGGCGGCGGCGGCGGCCTCCGAAGGCGGGAGGGAAAAAGGAGGAGGAGGAGGCCATGTTAAAAGCGCCCCTTTTGTCTCCCGCTCGCCTGCCCGCCCGCCGGCCTTCCCGGCCGCCCGCCCGCCCCCCTCGCCCCCTCGCCCCCGTTCCCGCCGTGGCCGGGAGACCTTCCCTGCTTTCTATTTTTGGCCTTTTTGGTTTTTGCCTTCTATTTTTATTCCAAAGCCTTCCCTCCCGATCCTTCCCTCGCTCCCTCCCGATCGAGGCCTGCCCGCCGCTTCTTTCTTTCTGTCCTCCCTCTTTCTTGTATATAAAAAGCCCCGTTTTTTCTTCTTTTTTCTCCCCCCCGCCCCACTTTTGCTGCCGCCATGATTGTGGTGTGTTTTTTTACCCACCCCCCCGCGCGTGGCTCTTTTTTCCCCCTCCCCTCAAAATTTGCTTCTCTGGGGTGT
The DNA here is from genome assembly GCA_030412105.1 of Cyclura pinguis. Taxonomy (NCBI): domain Eukaryota; kingdom Metazoa; phylum Chordata; class Lepidosauria; order Squamata; family Iguanidae; genus Cyclura; species Cyclura pinguis. The sequence goes on along the minus strand of CM059613.1, from coordinate 15,573,733 downwards.
ATTTTAAGGACAAGGCTGGTTTGCGCCTTAGGCAAGGGTTTTAGGGTTTTTATCTTTTTTTAAAAGGGGGGCGTCTTGTGTGCGATTTAAAGACAAGGCTGGTGTGCATCTTAGGCCAGAAGGCATGGGTTTTAACCTTTTTTTAAAAAGGGGGGCTCTGTATGCAATTTAAAGACAAGGGTGATTCGCATCTTAAGCAAGAAGGCATGGAGTTTTACAGTTTTTGTCTTTTTTTTAAAAAAAAAGGGAGGCGGTCTCGGCCCCTTCCTCCACCCCCCTCCTTTTGCAGTTTTGGGATTGCAACTTCCTCCCATCACCACGTGCGAGTCTGGCAAGGTTTCGCCTTCCCCTTCTCTTTGAAAGCATGCATGCCCAAATAAAATCAGTTTTTCTTTTTCAAGGCAACTCTTTATGATCGCAGCCTAATTCCTCTCCTACCCTCGGCCATTGATTTATAATTTAGGATAGTTAAATTTGGCGCAGTTAACTGTCGGGTTAACAACTTAATGTCTTGTGAATTGGGGGAGGGGATTCTTTTATGTGACCCCCCTTTCCTCCTTTAAATTGGGCAGAGCGTAAACCCCTCCTCCAGCAAGAAGGCAGGGCGAGTCTGCAGAGGGAAATTCCAGCATGCCTTAACTTCGCGCACGTGTTTTCTTCCTCCTTGTTTTTGCCCGCCTTTTTAAAAAAAGCATTTTTGAGGGCGCCAGATGAGATGCAAAAGTTGCTTGTAATGGCCCCGGTGCAGCCCTTATCAGAAGTAGATTGGCTGGACCTCAGTGGAACTTTTTCCTCCAAGTAAGAGTACCTAGGAATTGTAGTCTTACTTAAACGGCGTGTGAACCGGCGGTGGTCCTTTCTTAACCCCCAGGAATCCAGACGCTGCGGGTTAGACTGGAGGTTGGTTTGTGTGAAATTGTGCCTTCTAGGTTTAGAATACCTTTTGTCCAAAAATGTGTGACCGAATCAGCATCCCTTTAGGGACATTTTGCTGTGATCATGAGCAAAAATGGGGATTCTGTAGTTCTTGTTAAAAAAATCCCATGAAATGAGTACTTTCAGTTCATTGTACCTGTTTGGTTCCTTATATCTGTTTAGTTGAGGAAGCTTGTGCTTTATGTTATTTTTTGAAGAAATCGTTGTCATCCACAGGATAGGAAGTGCATAATGAATGAAATGTCTCATTGGGTCATCTGGGGTAAACATGGGCAATGTTGTAAATTTTGGTGAAAAATTGGCTCCCAAACAGGCAACTACGATTTTTTTCCTAACTTGAAGCCCTTCAAGAAGAGTTGATTTTCACTCTCTTTATCTTCCCCCAACACGGCTAGTTGTTATAGTGGCTGAAGATAATGGAGTTTGCATTGTTTATCACCTCTAAGCCCGCCCACCCCAGCAAAGATGTACAGCAGACAAAGCAGATAAAATACTTTGTTAAAACAATTTTTTAATAGATCTTACAGTCCAGTTCTTGGTATATTTGCTAAGAGTATCTGTTAAGTATGTACGTTCAGGACAACAGCCTAAAGAAGAAACTAATGTGCTTCTCTTTTGAGACGAAGCTAGTTGGAAAATGCAGGCCCCAAGCAATAAAATACATGGTCAAAAGAACTGTAAATTAAAAAATGTTACTTGTTTGGTTATAATTATCTGAACACACAGTGTCTGTCTTGAATTGTGAGATTAATTGAACTCTGCTTTGGGAATTTAACTGGTACACTTTTTTTTCCAGACAAAGAGCAACAGGAAGCAATTGAACATATTGATGAAGTACAGAATGAAATAGACAGGTAATATACGTGGTTGTTGTGCATATTTGTGTAGAAGACACTGACAGATAGCATTAAGTGACGAATTGTAAGTTGGCTATACTGTAAAGCAGCACTGCATTCTAAAATATGAGGTTCATTATTTGTCCAGTGAAGTCCATTATTTTAAATGGTTATGTTTTGGTTATCAAATATAGTAACCTGAGTCACATTAGTACAAAATTTGACAGCATAACCTGTATTAAATAATTTGGTTCTAACTGTTAATACAAATGGTTGAGAAATATACAATTGTAAGTAAATAAACATGAACAAGTTTTGCTAACAAAGAGTTGTGTTAGTTAATATTAGTCAGAGATTATCTTAGCTTCTTCAAATCAAGGCTGCTTAATCAGAAATATCAGCTATGGATATGTAAGGGAGAAATGGGTTTTCCATGCTTATCCTCTTCATTTTGTATTTGTTTAAATTGGTGTAATTCTTTGAGAGATGCATGCAGTGTGCATTGCGTTCCACCCAAACAGCACAAATCCAGGCAGAGGATCCTATATTTTACGTATTCAGAGGATCCCAGGTATTATAGTCTGGCTAGATAAACAAATCAGAACTTTCAGACTGTCCATTCCACTGCATGCCCTTGCTGTTTTCCATCCTTTTCTGTAACATTTTTGTAGACTTTCTGTACACAGCGGTGTTTGTGCAAGGCAAAACAATTCTTCTGGTGCAGTTAGAAAATGAAGGAGAGTCCATTTGATTATTCATTCTTTTTGCACACTCCTAATGTCAATGGTCAAATGTGGACTGTGAGGACTGTCTGTGCCACATGTTATGGAGAGAACGGTTTTGACACAGCCATATGTGTTCCTTTGATCTGAAAAATAGTTACACGGTTGGAACTCTGATATATATAAATATTTCCAGGAGTAATTGCATATTGACTGAAGATCAGATTCAGTTGCAGTGACATTTAAGCATTGTGCTTAAAAGTTGTTATTGTTGCTGCAGGATAGCCTAGGTTCAGGGCTTTAGATATTAAAAAGTGCTGTGGAATTCCATGCTGGTTTAATACACTCCTCAGAATTCAAATCTCTCTACTGTATTTGGATCTTGTCTTCATTACAGACTGAATGAACAAGCCAGCGAGGAAATTTTGAAAGTAGAACAGAAATACAACAAACTCCGCCAACCATTCTTCCAGAAGAGGTCAGAATTGATCGCCAAAATCCCAAATTTTTGGGTAACAACATTTGTCAACCACCCACAAGGTACAGTAAAGTCATAAATTTTCTAAAAGCGTTTAGTTTAAAATTTTAAGTATTTCAATGTTTTCTCTAAGTGACGAGGCAGTGCTCAATACTGTATCCAAAACATATTTTAAAATGTAGGAAATATATAAAATAACTTGCACTGTGAGAATTACGTTCCTAAAATATGCTGCAGCAAGCACAGTGTTTATAGACCGAGATGTAGGGCAGTAGTTTGAGTTTTGGACTGGAACTGTGAAAATCCAGGTTTTAGGATCGCACTAAGATGTGAAACTTAGTGGGTAACTTTGAGCCAGTCATTCTTAGCCTGACCTACCTGGTAGGGCTGTTGTAAGGATAAAGTGGGTGTGGTGAAGCTACGTACACCATGCTTAGGTCTGTGGAAAATTGGTGGGATAGACGTGTAATCAATGAATATATAATAATACAACTGGTTTTATATTAAATTGAGTTTGTGGTATTTTATGACTTTGTCTTAGTATCTGCACTGTTGGGAGAAGAAGATGAAGAAGCGCTGCATTATTTGATCAGAGTTGAGGTGACGGAGTTTGAAGACATCAAATCAGGTTACAGAATAGATTTTGTAAGTGTGGGTGCCCAGCACCAATCTTGCATATTCAGATGGCTGGGAAGACTGCCTGGTAACTCCTTGCTGCCTTTCATAAAGATTTCAAGGTTTCTACATTCTTCTGTTCTCTTGACTGCAGTATTTTGATGAAAATCCGTATTTTGAGAACAAGATGCTCTCCAAAGAGTTTCATCTGAACGAGAGTGGGGACCCATCATCAAAATCCAGTGAAATCAAATGGAAATCTGGGAAGGTATGTGGCACAGTGTATCAATATCAAGAGGGCGTAGTGGAAACAGTCAGAGTTTGGCTTCCTTCTGGGATTTTTGAGTTTAGCCACTAAAGTAGCGTCTTTTCAGTTTAGCAGTAGGAAAGTGTAGTTGCCTCCCCAGAATGAATTTGAGATTGTTCTGTATTTCAGTTAAATCTTGTAAAGGGGGTTGAACTGTTAGTGAGGAAGAGAATGTGTAGTTTATTGAGAGGTTGTTTGCTGAAATTTTCATGGCAATTTTAATGTAACTGTACATTATGAAGGGAGATCTCTAATCTGAAAGAGCAGTAGTATTGATCCGGTGAAGGGAGAAGCGAAAGAAGGGAGCGTAAATATCTTATAGCTGGCTGAAATAGTTTAGCTTACACCACCATATCCACCACCCAAGTATTTCATATTGTTAGAACTGCATGTGGCTGAGGGGGTTTTCGTCGTTGTGTTCTCCAACAGCCCAGTTTTGTCTGAAACAGTTGGGGAGTAATTGGTTTGATAGACCATCAGCGGCTCTGTTTGTTGTACGGTTCTAGCGTACCTACTTAGTAGTAGCTCGTCATGGCTGACTTGTGGTGTAGATAAATGTTACGGTTATAGTAAATACATCGGTAGTCACCCAGATGAATATCCATGGTGTTTTGTGGAAGAGTTACTATTTTTCAGAAGGAAGCCTTCATTTTGTATGTCTTCTTTCCTTAGGATCTGACAAAGCGTTCCAGCCAGACACAGAACAAGGCCAGCAGAAAGAGGCAGCATGAAGAACCAGAAAGCTTCTTCACCTGGTTCACCGACCATTCTGATGCAGGTGCCGATGAGTTAGGAGAGGTCATTAAAGACGACATCTGGCCAAATCCCTTGCAGTACTACTTGGTAAGAGGCTTCCGTGAATTTATCAGACGTGTCGGCAGTCCTCGTGTGCCTGCTTTAGGAGAAGAGTGCTAACTGTAGCGTTTGCGGCCCACCAGGTTCCTGATATGGATGACGAAGAAGGCGAAGGCGAAGAGGACGATGATGACGATGAAGAGGAAGAAGGATTAGAAGACATCGATGAGGAAGGTGATGAAGATGAGGGTGAAGAAGATGAAGATGATGATGAGGGTGAAGAAGGAGAGGTTAGGACCTTAAAGCTTGATTCTTGAAATACCATCAGAATTGGGCAAAAGCTACACTGCTCTAAGTGTGCAGTTGCTTGAATAATTCCGATCATTTTGGCTGCTTTAGAGTTACTCAGCCTCAAGGTGGAGGATAATCATCAAGGGCTTAAAGCCTTGATTTGACTAAACATACCACCTTCACCAAGTGAGGGTCTTGAGGAACCTAGCAATTAAATCCAAAAGCCCCGCTTGAAAGTCCTTGGGAGGATTTTCCTAGCCCGCCAGCCTGTGCATGTCTTAGGTTATTTTTTGGCTTCTTTACACTTCACGTGCAAGGAGGATGCTTATTTCAAGTGGCACAGCTTAGAATTGACATGTTTGTGGGGTGGTTTTGTGTTAGAGGAGTTCCTGTCAAGTGGGGGAATCAGTCCACTGACATGGACCCGGCAGTACTTCTAAGACTTTTCATAAGTATCGTGCACATTTTTCTTACAAGGGTGTGCACGTGCAGCCATTTTGGGTAGCTTGAGTTCAAGCGGTATCAAAATTATTAACACTTTAGCGCGAGACAGTCATAGAGAGAGTGCGGCTTTTATTCCACTGTATTCAGTGGGAGTGGCGTCTTGGGAAGGATGCCTGGAATTGCTTATGCAGTCTTGCCTAGAGAGGAGAGAGAGGTTATATAGCGCTTCCTGAAAAATAACAGACTAGTGATAGTTGGGGAAACTAATTTTGAAATAACAGTGGTCAGTGCTTTTGACAATATTTTTGAAGTGCTGTGTTTCTTTCAACAGGAGGATGAAGGAGAAGATGACTGAACACTGACAGATTCCAACCACCCTCTGTCCCGCCCCCTTCTCCCTTCCCTCCAGCCCCTGGGAGCAAGTTGCTGTCTATTTTTTTCCCCCTTTTTGTGCTCAGTCGCCTTGTTCTCCTGAAGTCTTTTTTTCCTCTCCTCTTCACCATGGTTCACAACTAATTTTGAAGAAAAAAATATCTTGAGCAGAATACAGTGGAAAAGAATCTCTACCCATTTCAATTTTTTTAATCCCTCTATTTTGAAACAAACAAACAAACAAACTGTTATAAATGGAGTCAACACACACACCGTGTTCTGTGGGGAAGAAAGAGAACCTTCCGCTCCCTTCGCTCTGCTGGAAGCTGAAGAGTGCTAGGCCCCTGTGTAGTAGTGCATAGAATCTAGCTTTTTTCCTTCTTTCTCTGTATATTGGGCTCAGAGATTACACTGTGTCTCTATGTGAATATGGACAGTTAGCATTTACCAACATGTATCTGTCTACTTCTCTTGTTTAAAAAAAAATTGAAAAAGCTCAAAAAAAAAGGGTGGGGGTTATAGACAGGGTAAGCGAGGGTGGGTTTCAGATGTTGGGGTGGGTGAAATGGGCATTTTGACAAAACATGGCTTCTTCTTCGGCATGTTTAATCGTGATGTTTAACAAACATCCTTGCAGTTTAAGATGACACTTTTAAAAAAAAAGAATAAAATAAATTCTCTTCTAATAATTACAGTTGAGCCCTGCCGCTTGATGGAGAATCAGCAGAAACCTGTAGGATCTTATTTGGAATTTACATTCTCTATTGTAATTTTGTTCCTTGTTTTGTTTTTTCAACTTTTTTTTGTTTCACTGGAAAAGAAAGATGCTCAGTTTTAAACGTTAAAAGTGTACAAGTTGCTTTGTTACAATAAAACTTAATGTGTACACAAGGGGGCTGATAGTCTTCACTGGGGGAAAAAAAGCATGCTTAAGACCCATCCCTTTAGTTTGGCATCTTAGCCTACAAGTTGGAACCATTAGGACTAATAATTGTATACGAGGAAGACAGTAACAAAAACACCGCTTGTACGTAATCCCTTGCAGTCCCTCCCCTCCCTCTACCAAATCGAAGCCCTTCGTGCAGGCTGTCCGTTGAAGAGAACGGAATTCAGGTTTAGACAGGAAGGCATTTGCCCATCGGTGCTATTTCAACTTTGTGGGGCTTGCCTACTTTCCTCAGCCAGCTGGGAAAAAAAAAGACATTTTGGCAGTTTCCATATCGACTGATAAAAACTAATGAGAGGTGACCTGGCTAGACTTCCAGTCGGTTGCGAGGCCAGACAGGGAGTTTGCTGTTGTCTCTAGGGAGCCTGCTTTGAGATCTGGTAGAGAGATCCTTTGAAAAATGATATTCAATGTAGGAGGAATTATGTAACATTCATCTGTTGGTATCAATAAAGATCATCACTGGATTGGCATGTTGTGTTAAGTGGGTTCTCGTTTTCGGAGTTTGTTTGAATTAAGGTTCGGTTTCCCTTGGGAAATGGGTTACGGGTGAGTTTGAATTAGCACTGTTGGCAATATTCCTTCAGTTTTTGGTGGCGTTTGAAGAACTTTCTTGCAGTTGTATAGAAATCAGCAAACTGATACCTTCATTTAACAACTCTAGATAGGTAGGTGTTGGGATACTGGAGCAAAATAGCTAATGCCACAATTGAGCCACGAGTCCCATTGCGAATTAGCAATCTGGTCTGCTACTTAAAATGAGATTAATCTTAATATGAACCTTAATGTAATTCAAAAGACTAGTTTGATCTTCTGTTTATTTTAAGCAAGTCATGTATTTGCAACTGTACGGATTAAACTATATGTACTAGCAATTCTTGGACCACGTTAGAGAATAATATGTATAATGTCATAGATTTAATCTCATTGTATAGTCTTGGAAAGGAAGACGGATGCCACATAGTTGCTAAATGTGTACTGTGCTGAAAAGCGGTGATTTCTTTCACTAGATTTGTTAATGGGCCATCTTTGTAATATACGAAGGTACTTTGACCTAACCTGGTTTTAAATCTTTTCACTATATCTCCCTTTGTATTTTTACCTTTAAGAATACAGTAAACTTAGTTCATGTTTAAGATTGTGTTGAAATAATTGAACTGCTTTGTCCTCTGGGACCAAGACCATGAAGTAATAGTCTTGAGCTATAGTTCTGTACGCTCTTTACTTGGGAGTAAGACCCAGTGAACACTAGACCTTTAAACATTTACGGGACCAGACCGCTTTGGCCGTTGGCCTCTCCCTAAACTGCAAACCTCAGGATTCCAAAGGATGTTGAAAGTGGAATAATCGCGCTATAACAGTCCCGTGCGGAAATGGCCTTTGTGACTTAAACAAGCATTGTTAAGAGTAAAGTCGCACTGAAAATGAGTTGAGTACTCTTAGAATCCATACCTTCCAACTGTTTCTATAGGTCCGGTTTTGCTGAGTTTAAAATCTCCTGTTGAGACCGTGTTGACTTAATTAGATTTAACTATTTGGACTGGATTGTTAGGAGATGGTACTGAAACAGCTTTAGCAAGGTGTTTGAAAGCAAAGTAATAAGATGCATTGACAAGAGGAGGAGATGTACAGGCAAGGTGATAAGGTGTAGTGACGGAGTTCAGCGGGCTTGGGTCTGGTATGGAGGAGTTTCAGAAAGGAAGAAGAAAGAACCAAGGAAGAGAGAGGGTGTAGGGTTGCCAGAAGTCAGAGTCACGAAGGCTGGCGCAGCTTTCATCAGACACCTACAAAGGGTCGGCTCAAATTGTCAGCCGAAAAGGAACGAGGTAGAAAAGAGAAAATATTTTGGGTTGGAACTTGTTCTGCGGTCTTTTTTGCACTGCATAACTAAAGGATAGCATGAGCAGATTGGGCACTCCAATACTGTTTTTGCTTTTGGGTATTTTCTTTCTCTCTCTTTTTTTTGAGGAAACTTCTGTGTCCGACGCGCATGTTTAGTCCACAACTGGAGTACTTGGGTTCCCCAGCCCCGTTTTGAGTGGATGTGCTAGAAGTGCTGAACTTGCTTCTACGGGGAGCTTTTGCTTTCATCCCCAGGACTGTTTTGAAAATACGATGTGCCCTTTGTATAGGCGGGGGTCCCGTTCCAGGAACCCTGGTGGAAATCAGAAATGCAAATGTTCCGTCCCGGTATTGCCAGTGGATGCAACCTGGGCGTGCTTGGCACGTCCGTCGATAACGGGACACAGGCTTTGCATGACCTCGCGTTTGTGGGTGTGTGGAGGTTGCGCTGCAGCGTCTCAGCCGGGAAATGGACGGATGCCCTTTTTTTATGTCTCTCTTGCATCGTCTAACCTTTGGGCGTTCTGTAGAGCTGTTGCCTGATTTTGCTGTAGATGGGGATCGTTGTTAAGGTAGCCCTTGTGCAGAGCAAACCGTCCAAACGTTGAGCTACTGGAAAGCTGTGGCAATAGAGGAGAAATTTGCTGTAGGTTTTCCTATATTGGTTCGTTCTAGATAAGTTACTTTGGATGTGAGTGATTTCCAAATTGTACACTGCAAAATAGCCCTGCTTTCCAGTGACTAGGGCCATTTCGGCACTACACTCTTATAGCTGTATGATTCTACTTTCAACCTCCTATGGAATCCTGGGGTTTGCAGTTTCGGGAGGGGCCAGCCGGCCCCTCCCGAAACTGCAAACCCCAGAATTCCATAGGAGGTTGAAAGTGGAATTATACAGCTATAAGTGTAGTGCGGAAATGGCCAAAGTGGCCATGGGAAGGGTAGCTCAGGCATTCAGACGTGGTTTATGCACATGGAGTTCCCCACTCTTGGGAAAAAACAATAAATGCAAAGTAGAGTGGCAACAGTCATGTTTCTGGATTAGCACAAGTAGGTGTCACTGGCAAGGGGAAAAAGTAGTGAGAGCTGAACGTGGTTTGCTCGCCTGCTGTTAGAGGTACTGCAGTCTGTCTCTGCAGTTTCACATTCCGCGGTTTTTCTGCCAGATTGTCGCGGGACTTGGATTCTCGTTCCCAAACGCCCTGAACGAAACGAAGATTGGGGGGCAGGCAGGATATGGGAAAGGGTTTTTTTTTTTTTAAAGGATGCGTGGTTTGGAGGCAATAGGAAGAAGCTTTTCCTCTCAGGAGAACCTGGGGTCGTTTATTTAAGCCGAATAGTGGGCAACTTGGGGGGAAATGAGGTTCTTTAGGTGGTGCCGTTGACTCCTGAAACTTGCCACAGGACAAGTTTGCGGTCAACCCGGCTTTGACTTACAGCAACCTTGGCAGAGGTCTCCAAGGCGTCCCCTCACCCAACGGCTCTGCTCAGGTACTGTGGCTTCCTTGCTAAGAGTCTTGCCTATCTATATTGTGGTCTTTTTTTACTGCCTTCGGCTTCACTAAGCGGAAGGAGTAGGGGCGTGCTGATCAGATTTGCAGATGACACCCAGTTGGGAGGGGCTGCTCATACACCAGAGGACAGGATTAAAATTCAGAAGGACCTGGACAGAGTGGAGAGCCGGGCCAAAGCGAACAAAATGAGTTTCAACAGAGGGAAATGTAAGACCCGGCACTTAGGCGGAAAAAAATGGAGGGCATAAATATAGGATGGGGAACGTCTGGCTGGACAACCGGACCTGTGAAAGGGATCTGGGAGTCTTGGTGGACCCCAAGCTGAACCTGAGTCAGCAGTGTGATGCGGCAGCCAAGAAAGCCAACGCGATTCTTGGTTGCATCAATAGACGTATGGTGTCTAGATCAAGGGAGGTAATGCTACCGCTCTATTCTGCTTTGGTTAAGCCTCATTTGGGATCCTGTGTCCAGTTCTGGGCACCTCCATTCAAGAAGGATGTCGGCAAGCTGGAACGTGTCCAGAGGAGGGCGACCAAAATGGTAGAGGGCTTGGGAGCCGTGAAGCCCCATCAGGAGAGGCTTAGGGAGCTGGGGATGTTTAGTTTGCAGAAGAGAAGGTGAAGAGGGGACGTGAGAACCGTGCTTAAATGTCTGGAGAGATGTCATGTCGAGGAGGGAGCGGGCTTGTTTTCCGCTGCTCCAGAGACCGGGACAAGGAGCAATGGATTCAAGCTGTAGGAAAAGAGATTCCACTGGAACCTCAGGAAGAACTTCTTGACGGTCAGAGCGGTTTGTTCCTGCGTGGTAGATGGGGGTTGGACTGGATGGCCCAGGGGGTCTCTTCCGACTCTGTGATTCTAAGCATTATAGTCTCTTCCAGTGAGTCAACATTGTCTCACAATATGTCCAAAGTACAACGACCCCAGGCTGTCAGCGGCCCTACTCAGTTCCTGCAAACTCACGACAAGCCACGGTTTCCTTAATCAAACCTCCCTACCTGTAATGTGGACTTTTTTTTCCTTTCCTCTGCTTCCTTCGAGTTGGCTGCTGACTCAAAGCGACCCCACGGATTTTGTCAGGTTTTCCCAGGCGACGGACACTCAACAGGTGGCTTTGCCAGTTCGAAATCTAGTCGACAGCATCTGTTGGTGGTCTCCCGTCCAAGGAACAACCAGTGCTGACCCGTGCTTAGCGTCCAAGACCAGAAGAGATCTGCTGCCTTATTCAAGGCCTTATCTTGCTGCTTTGCGCTCTGCAAGCGTTGTCTTGTTGCCACTCTTCTGGATGCTTTTAGAAGTGGGTTAGGCCATTTCTGCACCAGGCTGTTATAGTGGCATGATTCCACTTTCAACCTCCTATGGAATCCTGGGGTTTGCAGTTTCGGGAGGGGCCGGCCGGCCCCTCCCGAAACTGCAAACCCCAGGATTCCATAGGAGGTTGAAAGTGGAATCGTACCACTGTAACAGCCCGGTGCAGAAATGATCTAGGTAATAGGATTTAAGTCTATATGGGATGCAGGAGCTTTAGTCACAGCAATAAAACTTCTCAGTAGTAGTTCTTAAAATACTGGCTGGTGTCCTGTTAGGCGTTTGCGTCGTCGTACGGCGACTTACAATCCCATAAAGGTGAGCTGAGAGATTGTGCAGCGTTCCTATTCTCAGGACAGGGAGCGGAGATGTAGCTGGGAGGCCACGGGGCCTGTCGCCCAACGGGCACCAGAGGAAAGCTACGGGACGAGAATTCCTCTCGGCGCAATGGGACACCAAGAAAACCCTTCGTCGCAACTTGGTAGAAGCGTTGCGTGTCCCGTTGGGGACAGACGGACGATATTGTCAAGTTATTTTTTTTAATTATTCTTTTTTTTTTATAAAAAGAAGCAGATAGACAGACGTTGCACGAATAAGAAGCAGAGAATGCAGAAATGTCTTCTCGCATATGACATTAAGCCGAAAAATCCTCCCTTGCCTCTGACATCCTGCCATTGCTTCCTCTTACCTGATTCGTGGCGATTATTAAGTGTTAATAAGCAAATGGCGAAAGGAACCACCCTGATCAAAGGTCCTAAATTCCCTATGATATATATATTTTTTCTTGTTTGTCTACAGTTAAAATCATTTAGCGCGGCTATAATTAAGCTCAGTGCAATGTCAAAAGGAAGAAGAACATTTACCATAAGATTCTAGTTCTAAATAGTTTTCTGTGTAGTAGGATATATATATAGTTGGTGAAAATATTGCAGTTTATTGTGCATTGTAGGATTTTATTTAGGTAAGTGCTGCTGCAAAGAGTGTGATTCTAACAGCAGTTCTTTCTCTGAACCGTATTTTTTATTTATTTATGGGGAGACACCCCTCCCTTTTCTTAGTTATATTGTTAATTACTGGAGGCCATTCTTCTAGGTTGGCAGTCGGTTTTCCATTTTAGCTATGAGAAAACAAGCTTTCCATTTTAGTTATGAGAAAAAAAAGTCGCATTCTTTCATTTCGCTTAGACTTGAGAGCCACTGCTCGATAGCCGGAGCTGAGCAAATTGAATTCTGGCAACGGAAACCACGTAGAGCAAGATCCGCCAATATTTCTTAGTAAATTGGGAAAGGCAACACATTGTACCTCTGCCAAACGATAATGTGATGATGCCGCACGTGTAGGCTGCTGTCTTCCATTTGAGAAGAAAAAAATATATAAAAATATTCCTGCTTTTCCTACCCACACCAAGTTTCCTAACTCCCAGGGTAATGAAAAGTTCTGAAGGACTCAAAGCATTTTGACTTTTTAAAAAATTGGTTTAATGGGCGGATAAAATACTACCCAACTGATTTTTTTTAAAAAAAAAAATTACTCAAACCATGCTGCTAAGTTTCTTTTCTCAAAGTTGTGGATTTGAAAAGGCATGCAAAAAATTGTTCCCTAGGGCACCCATCTCACCTCGCACCGTCCCCAGAGCTTTCCAAGCTTTTCATGTTGGTGACGCACCTTTTTAGACACGCAGCATTTCACGGCACAGTAATTCCGTGTTGCCAGCAAACTGGAGATTGAACGAACCCCTTATAAGAGATACAGACGCGTACATAAATTGTAATAATTAAATGTATGGGGACTTAGGAAAACCTTCCATATATGTTTAAAAATATATGATTTATAAATACCATACATTTCCAAGATTGTAGGTGAGATACCTACACACTTTAGGCAACACACTAACGTGTCGCAGGACACCGTTTGGAAAGCCTCTAGCCACTGGACGCCAGTTCTTGGTGAGTTTCCTGGAAAGAGAACGCTACCAAATGGGCACAAAATTAGTGCCATTCCCTCCTGGCACGCTGGAAATAATATTAGGGTTCCCCACACCGGGTAGCCTGAGAAGTGCTCCAGAGATGTCGAACATGAGCTAACTGCTCAGTCAAAAGACAGCAGAAATGCACCATTTTCAGATTGTAAACCTTGCTGTGCTAATGTTGCAATGTACTTTTTTTTTTTTCCTTTAAAAAATGGGGAACGTTAGCACAGTGCGCATTCAAGAAACAGTCATCCATCCAGGTAAATTCGCTGTCTTTTGCAGAGAAATCTTGTGGTATGTTCTAGGCTCGCTTCTGTCTTTTAAGAACTTGCAAAGGTATTGTTACAGAGGCCACTGTAGTGCTTGGGATTTTGCTGGACTGCAACACCCATCTGACATAGCTAGCTGCAACCGGTGGTGAGGGTTCAGGGGAGCTGCAGTCCGAATATATCTTGGGGGCCAAGAGGATGAGCACCCAATCTTACCCAGAGACTTTGAAAAATAATTAGTGACAGTTAATAGTGTTCATTGAAAAGGAGTCAGTTAACATTGTAGCTGTGATTATTTTTTAAAAAAGTAATTTTCTCAAAGGTACTGGGAAGTTAAGTTTTAATTATTTTCAAGAAATTCACTTCTACAAGCCTCTCAACCTGTGGTACAGAACACACTCTCCTGCCTACCTTTTTCTCACCTTATTGCAAACGTCACAGCGCGAAGCGGTTTACGGACCTTTCCGCACTACACTATTCTAGTGCTATTATTCCACTTGCACCATCCTGTGGAGTTCTGGGCTTTGGCGTTTCCTGAAGCCAAAGAGCGCTCTGGCTGGGAATCCTAAATGCCCCTCCCTAAACTGCAAACCCCAGGATTCCATAGGAGGTTGAAAGTGGAATAAGAGCACTGTAACAGTGTAGTGCAGAAAGGCCCCACTACTTCCTCCACCACTGAGTGAACCCACACCTTGGAAGTATCTAAAAACATAGTTAGGAAGAGAGGAAGTGGACATTTACTAAATCAGACCAAGCAGGTGAAAGGCGCTCCCTCCATCCCAGCTGCCACCGCATGTATTACAATACAGCATATATTATCTGCACGTGCCTCTGGCGAAGCTGGAATGGTGGTCTTGGGCTGGTTGAGTTCAACCGTCCTCTGGCAGTGGCGGCGGCACTCATTTTAAAAAGTCTGGTGCGGATGAGACCCGGACTGTTGGTCAAAGGGGTCTTTTCCTTAAGCGGAAAAGCCATGGTGCCTTGATGGAAGGAAAAGACTCAATACCACCTGTCCGCGCACGCAGATTCTGGTATTTCACGGAGCCCCCCTCTTTAGACTTTAAATTCCGAGCAGAACTGTGCCCAGATGCCTCACTGCTCAGCTTTGCTTCACCCAGCCCAACAGTGGCATTTTCTGATAGAAAAATTTCCTGCCACTTGTAGCTCTTTCTTTTCTCTCCTTCCTACTTGGTCTCGGTGTATGTCTTATTTTACAGCTCGCGTTGCCTTCTGCACACTTTGCCTCTTCTTCAGAGAGGGAACTAAAGTGGGGAAGTTACTGTTTTGGTCGACTGTTCCCAACCAGCTTTGCCAGTGAGGGCCCCTCTGAGTTGTTGTCCGAAAAGGCATCTTTCCCAAGCCGTGGGGAAGAATCCGCTTTCCCCTGTGAAGACGAACAACACGCGGAATCTTTTTGCCTTCTTTTGAATGGTTTGTCTCGAGTGTCTGTACAGGACAGGAACGAGAGTCGTGTGGACTTCCAGCTATTCTTGTTGGACTACAGCTCCCAGTATTCTTCACCACTGATTGCGCAGGCCAGGGGATGCTGGGAGTTGCAGTCTGGAGAGACACAGGATTGCTTGCCCCGACGCAGAACGTTTGGGCCTACATGTCCTATCCTGGCTAACTTGCTCCCAAAAACTTTGCTCAGCATTTCCAAACAGAAGGATTTATTTTAGCAAAGCAAACGACACAGCCGCCTCACCAAGACCATTTCCGCCCTAGACTGTGATACTGCGTTCATTCCACTTTCAACATCCTATGGAATCTGAGGGGGTTGCAATTTAGGGAGGGGTCTCTGAGGATTCTCTAAGATGTTGAAAATGGAATAATAGCACTCGAACAGTCTAGCGTGGAAATGGCCCACAACGTTGCTGAGACTAAAAGCATCAGAGTTCGTTACAAGTTTTACGCCTTCAAGATGAATTTTGGCACGCATATCAGAAACCGATCAAACAGTTAACGTGTCAAATCACCAGCTCCCACCGCCTTCCAGCCTGCAATTATTTACATACTTTTCATTGCGGAAGCTGAACCAAGTTCTCGCTCCCTAGCTTGAGCATTCCCGTAACCCTTTTTGCTTCTCCCGTCGTTTCCCCCCGTTTTGCTTTTCCCTTCCAAACGCCCCTTACAAGGCAACGCTGAATTCCCAGCATTTCCCCATTCAGAGCCTACAGAGATTGCAAAGGTTACAGCCCGATACAGTTGTTACAGAAGTCAATTAAAAGCGGCTACACGGTTACGAGTATTAACTGCAAGGGGATACATATCAACACTTACCAGCTTTGGCCTATGAACCTGTTATTGCAACTATTTATTAAATACACTGATGCTTCATATAACAAGAGCAATAGCACCCCGACGCTGTGGCCCTTTCCGCACTAGGCGGTTCCAGTGCTATGATTCCGCTTCCAACCTCCTATGGAATCCTGGGGTTTGCAAACTGCAAACCCCAGGATTCCATAGGAGGTTGGAAGCGGAATCATAGCACTGGAACTGCCTAGTGCGGAAAGGGCCCGTGTCCAACCTCAAATTCCTATCCACAGGGTTTAAGCCAACGCTCCTGTAGGTTTCAGCCACTCCATGGATCGACTCGAGCCCACTGCATGCAATCCAGACCCTTGCATCTCCCTCTCCTTGTTTCTGCTGTTTTTTTCCCCCAAAGTCTGGAAAAGCAACCAGCCCAGAAACTTTGCGCTTTCGTTAGAAAGGCTACCCAAAAAAGTCCGAACCTGGAGGGGGAAATCCAGTTTTGGAGGACTGTTTCTGGGCTTGGGATCCGACCAGAACCCGCAGAGGGCGCTGGATCCCTTCGATCTACTCGCTCCTTGCGCCTGGAGGGGGTGGGGGCGGGAAAAAGAGGCGGAGGCGGTGGAAGTTTGAAAAAGTTCGGTGCGGACGCTGCGCGCCTGCTCCGCGTTCTCGGATGCCGCAGGGAGATCCGCGGGGAAGGAAAGCAGCGGATCGGAGGAGGAAAAGAGCCCGAAGGCAGGGAAGGCGTTTTGGGATCTTAGGAATGGCGGCCAGAGGGATCCAGCAGGTGAGATGAGAAAGGAATGCGATGCAATGCAATGCAATGAGGAGGAGAAAGGATTGCAGCCAGCCGGGCTTTCGGATACGGGAACGTAAGTCACCTTTGAGGCCCCCTCCCTAAACTGCAAACCCCAGGATTCCGTAGGATGTGGAAAGTGGAATAAGAGCGCTACAACAGTGCAGTGTGGAAATGGCCTCTGCCTCCGCCTGGTCCACCTCGCAGGCTTGTTGTGCCCCGGGGAGGGAATATATTTGGGGCAGAAGACAGGCATGACTTGAACGCCTTGGAGGAAAGTCAGAAAATTAATATAACGATGGCCATTTCCACACTGCAGTGTTGTGGTGCGTTTATTCCACCTTCAGCCTCCTATGGAATTCTGGGGTTTGTAGTTTACTGAGGCCCAAGAGCTCCCTGGCTGAGAATCCTAAAGGCCCCTCCCGAAACTGCAAACCCCAGGATCCCACAGGAGGTTGAAAGCGGAATAATAGCACTATCACAGCGGCCGTTTCCGCACCAGCCTGTTATAGCACAATGATTCCACTTTCAACCTCCTATGGGATCCTGGGGTTTGCAGTTTCGGGAGGGGCCGGCCGGCCCCTCCCGAAACTGCAAACCCCAGGATTCCATAGGAGGCTGAAAGTGGAATCATCGCGCTATAACAGGCTCGTGTGGAAATGGCCAGTGTGGGGCGGAAATGGCCTGTGTTGTCGTATGCCCTTTAAGGCTTTTCAGACAAGTGTAAGGTGGGGCTCTCTTGGGTTTTTCTCGGCAAGATTTCCTCCGCAGAGGTTTGCCCTGACCTGCCTCTGAGGCTGAGAGAATGTACCTTGCCCAAGGTCGCCCAGAGGTTTCCAGGACCGATCGGGGATCTGAACCGTGGTCTGCACAGTCCAGGGCCACTTCCACACTACACTGTTATAGCGCTAATATTCCATTTTCAGTATCTTGTGGAATTCAGGCATTTGTAGTTTACTAAGGCCCTCTAAGTGCTCCTCCCTCAACTGCAAACCCCAGGGTTCCATAAGAGGTTGAAAGTGGAATCATAACGCTATAACAGTCTAGTGCAGAAATGGTCAAGGACTCTGAGAATCCGGCGTTTGAATCCCCGCTCAGCCATAGAAACTGGCCTGGTGGCCATAGGCAAGTCACACCTTCTCAGCCGCAGAGGATGACCATGACCAACTCTGTGTGAGCAAATCCCTGTGGTTGGGTTGCATATGTTGGCACATAACAACTGAGAACCAGTGCGGTATAGCAGTTTTAGGAAACCAGAGGACTGTGGTTGAATTCCTGCTCAGCCAAGGATACCCACATGGATGCACACTCTCTCAGCCTCAGAGGAGGGCCATGGCGACCCCCTCCGAATGAGACTTGCCAAGAAAAACCCCGATAGCTCCACTTTGGAGTTGCCATAAGTCGGAAATGACTTGAAGGCACGCAACGACGACAACAAAATAAAAATCGTGTATTGCCATATTATAGCTTTTTGAGTTTGCCTTACGGCTCTGCTTGCATTTTGTAAAATTCGCTCTTTGCTCTGAAACTGGATTTGTCCAGAGTTCTCTTCCCATTTCATACTTGATCTTTTTCCTGTTTATTTAACAGGAAACCGTTGTAACCGCTGCTCAGGAATTTTATTTCCCCCCTTTATAGGTTTTCCTCATTGATAATTTCATATCTCGCTTTCTCTTCATTGGATCTTTGCGCAGCTCTTTCCACCTTTCCTATTTAAACAATAGATAAGACGGAAGGGTGTTGAGTCGCGGCAGTTCTTGCGTACGTTAATTTTATGGTGTATTTTTTTGGCTGAGATTTCTAATGGCTGACGGTTTTTCTTGTGAGCTTGCACTTTGCTTTGGGAGGCCGTAGTTTTATCTCATTCTGCATTCGGAAGCCTTGTGTGCATTCTGGTAAAATTCAGAACATAGATGAACAAAGAATGTATGGATGGGTGTGATAGACAATATAATCTGTACAGGTATTCCTCGGTTAATAAAGTTGGTCTGTTCCTGAAATCGGTGTCAGAAGCAGAAATAACATGGAAAGAAGAAGGAGAGCTTCTTCACCGCAGAAAAAAGAAGAACAATTCAAGATATTTTAGAAAAACCAGATGCTATTCAAACAAACGCTATGAATTTATTTTAAAAAGAAAACTCCCTCGCATGCCAGTGATTCCTTTTGAAAATTATATATTTTTTTGCAAATTGTCAGTGCTTTGTTCACCACCTTGCTGGGCAAACAACGTCTTGGGTTTGTCCCACCCTAGGTTAATATTTAGCTCGAGCACTTGGGCTCCCGTTATTGTTGATCCGGAGGTGAAATCTGTGGTTTTTTTCTCTTGTTCCTGCTCCTTGGCTGAATAAGTCTTCTTATTTGCATGGCATACTCTTCCTGGTAATGTGTCCCTCCCTCCATTCTATATACTATATTTTTCTTTCCACTTCCTCCATGAGTTTGCTGTGGAACCACATTGGCTTTTTCAGGGCTTTCCCTGTTTTGCTTCTTCTCTGGGATTGTTCGGGATTGTGCTTTTTTGCAACTCCTTCTTCCAGCATAAATTTACCCGGTATAAATTTATCGATTAGTCGAGTTAACTGTATCAAAAGCTATAACATCCAATGTTAGAAAATACAGTAAAATGAGGTAACTTAAATACAACGGAGTGAAATAAAATGAGGTAAAATAAGGTAAGATATGACAAGATGAAATAAAAAGAATAATAAAGAGGACTATAAGAAAATACCAGAACTTGTCATAATAGGTTATCATCTTGTGATGAGATGAAAATAGTAAAATACAGAGACGGTACGCTATTTAGATTAATTCATCACCCTTGCGTCCAAAGCAATATATTTTCCCCTTCTTCCAGAACTCCTGCCCTCGCTGGTTGTCTTTTTTCCTCCGTCGTGTCTCGCCGCGGGATTACGCCCAATAATTTCCCGCACTTTTAAAAATCGACTTTCCTGGAATCCCAGGTTTGTGGCTACATAGTCATCCCGTCACCTTTGCTGGCATTAGGACTCCCCGTGAAAGAGAAAAAACCGTGCATGCCTCTAGCTCCCCCACCAAGCCGTATTTAACACGCACAAAAAGTATGACCCAGATGTTCCACCCACCGTGGATGTCTTCGAGGTGCCAGTTTTCCTCCTCAAGGCAGAAGCGGGGGGCCGGGGGGGCTTTCTGGCCCCTCCACGGCTGCCCCGCACCAGTTTTAAGAGGACTTGCGAGCCTCGTTCGCAGTCTCTCGGCCTCGCAAAGCTTGCAGTCCCTGTTAAAAACGGCCTAGGGAGGAAGCAGAGGGGACAGCAAATAATCCATGAATAAGCAAATCTGCAAAAATGAAAACTGCAAAATTGGAGGACTGGCTGCATTCTTCTTTACCCTGTCCCATAATTGCATTAAAATCATAAAATCTTTGAGTTGGAAGAGACCCCTAGCTAGAGTGAGATCCTTGGAGTGTACGCGTTCTCTAAGCACTGCGTTAGGGACGCTTAGATAACTTCTGGAATTCTCTCTTCTCGGCCGGTGCAGGCGTAGGACGGTTATCTCCGTCAGCGGAGCATCCAGGTGAACCTCATGGATCCCGGCCTGCGGCAGAAACTGGAGGACAAGAAGGAGCTCCTTCGCCAGGCCATCCGGAAGGAGCTGAAAATCAAGGAAGGGGCGGAGAACCTGCGTCGGGTGACCACGGACAAAAAGGACCTGGCCCACGTGGACAGCGTGCTGAAGTCCTCCAACCGCAAGGTGGAGCAGCTCCACCAGGAGCTCCAAGAACTCAGCGCCCGGATTGTCGCCGTCGAGAAAGAGGATGGCCAAACAGGTTGGGCGTTATAAGATGGAACAGGGAGAGAAAGAAATGCTAACATAAATGAATCAGGTCTTTTGGAAAAGTTACTTTCAAAACACATTCATTCTTGATCATCGATAACCGGTCAAAATCCTGTTGGTGTCTTATGCACACGTAAGTTCCCCTGTGGAAACGGTTGGTCAAAAAAAAAAATAGGATGCACAGATATAGGGTAAGGGACACGTGGCTGGACAACAGTACATGTGAAATGGATCTAGGAGTCTTGGTGGACCACAAGCTGAACATGAGCCAAGAGTGTGATGCAGCGGCTAAAAAAGCCAATGCAATTCCAGGCTGCATCAACAGGAGTCCTGTGATTAGGTCAGAGGAAGTAACAGTGCCACTCTATTCTGCTTTGGTCAGACCTCACCTAGAATACTGTGTCCGGTTCTGGGCACCTCAATTCAAGAAGGATATTGACAAGCTGGAGCATGTCCAGAGAAGGGTGACCAAAATGGTGGAGGGTGTGGAACCCATGAACCCCTCTGAGGAGCGGCTGAGGGAGCTGGAGATGTTTAGTCTGCAGAAGAGAAGGTGAAGAGGGGACAGGATAGCCATGTTTAAATATTTGAAGGTATGTCCTGTCAAGGAGGGAGCGGACTTGTTTTCTGCTGCTCCAGAGACTAAGACAAGGAGCAATGGCTCCAAACTCCAGGAAAGGAGATTCCACCAGAACCTCAGGAAGAACGTCCAAATGGTCAGAGCTTTTTCACTCTAAACTTTACTATTTTCACTTTAAAGTTTAATAAAAATAATTATAAAAAAAAAAACAAATGATCAGAGCTGTCCGGCAGTGGAATCTGCTGCTGCCTCCATGGCGTGTGGTGGCGTCTCCTCCTCCTTTGGAGGTTTTTAAGCAGAGGCTGGACGGCCATTTGCTGGGGGTGCTTTGAGTGTTTGTTCCTGCAGGACAGAAGGGGGTTGGACCCTGGGGTCTCTTCCAACACTAGGATTCTATTATTTTTTTCTGGTGTGGGATGACTATGTTCCCTTTGGGGAAGCAGAGGTCCACCATGGGTGTCGTGTTTACATAGAATCATAGAATCTTAGAATCATAGAAAGGTAGAGTTGGAAGAGACCCCAGGGGCCATCCAGTCCAACCCCCTACCATGCAGGAACGCCCTCAAAGCGCTCCCGACAGACGGCCATCCAACCTCTGCTTAAAAACCTCCAAAGAAGGAGGAGACTCCACCACACTCCATGGAGGCAGCATATTTCGGGGTGCCCAGAACTGGACACAGGATTCAAGATGAGGTCTAACCAAAGCAGAGTAGAGCGGTACCAGTACCTCCCTCGATCTAGACGCCATACTCCTATTGATGCAGCCCAGAATTGCGTTGGCTTTCTTGGCTGCCGCATCACACTGCTGACTCATGTTCAGCTTGTGGTCTATTAGGACTCCTAGATCCCTTTCACACGTACTGCCATCCAGCCACGCGTCCCCCATCCTATATTTCTGCATTCCATTTTTTCTACCTAAGTGTAGGACCTTACACTTCTCTCTGTTGAATAAACATCAGAGGTGGGAATTGTGTATTCCATGGCTTTGTAATTTTACATCATTGTGGGGGCCCTTTGGGTCCTCACTAACTCCCCCCAAACTTTTGGCCTCCAACCATGGCCATTTCCGCACTAGCCTGTTATAGCGCTATTATTGCGCTTTCGACATCCTATGGCATCCTGGGATTTGCAGTTTAAGGAGGGACCGGTTGGCTAGTGCGGAAATGGCCCGTGTGTTTCGCTGGCGGAAAAATACTTGTATTCCTCAAATCGCGCTGAGATCCTAGGTCAGCTGCTTAGTTAAATACATTTAACTATACGTACAGCATATTTATTTTGGTCAGTGACCACTGTCGCCGTAAGTCCAAGGCCAACTTGACAGCTCTTAACCACCACCGCCGTTAGTCAAGCTCCAGGCTCGGTCCAGCAGGGCTCTTCTTCTGTCCTCCTAGACGGCAGCCTGTCCCCCAACGCCGTCTTTCGGGAAAGGAACCCGGACCTGGCATCGGGGCGAATCGAAGCCCTGAAAAAGCAGCTCCACGTCGAGGTGAAGGTGAAACAGGGAGCGGAGAACCTCGTCCAGATGTATTCCAACGCAAGCAAGGTGAGCGGTTGAGAGATTTTTTGGGGGACGGGAACTGCAGATCTCGAAAGTCTTGAGTTTTGGCCAAGGTCGGGACTTGCTGGGTTTACGTGCCTTCAGATTGACTCTTGAGTTTTGGTAGCCCTCCGCTCGGGTTTTCTTGGCAAGATTTGTGCAGAGGGCAATGTGGTTGTGTGTTGTACTAGGACTGCAAGAGACAGGAGTTTGGATTCCTGGTCGTGCAAACCCACTAAGGGGCCATTTCCGCACTAGACTGTTATAGCGCTCTGATTCCACTTTCAACCTCCTATGGAATCCTGGGGTTTGCAGTTTCGGGAGGGGCCGGCCGGCCCCTCCCGAAACTGCAAACCCCAGGATTCCATAGGAGGTTGAAAGTGGAATCGTAGCGCTATAACAGTCTAGTGCAGAAATGTCTAGGGACGTTGGGCAAGTTGCCCTCTCTCAGCCTCAGAGGAAGGCGTAAGCAAACCTCCTCCGAACAAGTTTGGCCGAGAAAACCCCCGGATACGTTTGCCTCAGGATGTCATCAGCTGGAAAGGACCCGAAGGTACACCAGAGCAATCGATATGTTTTAAAACTTCACATGGAACAATGGCAAATTATCTCCTCTCGCTCTGGCAGAAGAACATTTCATGTTTCAAAATACAGTCCACTCTCCATGTTTGCAGGTTTCACTTTTGCAGATTTGATTATTCACGGATTCTTTGCCGTCCCCTCTGCTGCCTCCCTGGACCGTTTTTCATAGGGACCGCAAGCCTCGTGAGGCTGAGAATCTGCAAAGGAGGCTGTAAATCTGCAAAGGAGGCTGTAAATCCCTCTTAAAAATAGTGTGGGGCAGCCGTGGAGGGGGCAGTAAACCCCACCAGCCACCCACTTCTGCCTTGGGAAGGAACCTAGATGCCTCCAAGGAATCCACAGTGGGTTGAAAATGGCGATCATACTTTTTTGGTGTGTTAAATATGGTTTGGGAGGGCCTAGAGGGATTCACAGTTTTCCCGGTTTCCATGGGGGTCCTGTGCCCCTAAGCCTAGCCAATGTGCAGGGACGATTCTACAGTCAGAAAGTTGCAAGCAAAAGTGCATAACAGCAACAAACCCGTTGCCAGCAAGAGGGGTGGAAAGTGGCTGGGCGGATCTGGAGCGTGTCCAGAGGAGGGCGACCAAAAGGGTGGAGGGTCTGGAAGCCACGAAGCCCTACGAGGAGCGGCTTACGGAGCTGAGGATGTTTAGTCTGCAGAAGAGAAGGCGAAGAGGGGACACGATGGCCGTGTTTAAATATTTGAAGGGATGTCGTGTCGAGGAGGGAGCGGGCTTGTTTTTTCCTGCTCCAGAGACTAGGACAAGGAGCAATAGATTCAAGCTGCAGGAAAGGAGATTCCACCTGGACCTCAGGAAGAAAGTCTTGACGGCCAGAGCTGTCCGGCAGTGGAAGATGCTGCTGCCTCCCTGGAGTGTGGTGGAGTCTCCTCCTTCTTTGGAGATTTTTAAGCAGAAGCTGGATGGCCATCTGTCCAAGGCGGGGCTTTGATGGGTGTTCCTGCATGGCAGAAGGGGGTTGGACTGGATGGCCCCGGGGGGTCTCTTCCAACTCTAGGATTCTTCCCGGGGAGCATCTTGGCATCGTGATCGCTGCAAAGCCAGGCTTTGGAAGTTTGGCTTCTCACCTCTCCTTTCTTTTGCCAGGAGCGGAAGTTGCTGGCAACAGCTCAGCAAATGCTCCAGGACAGCAAGACCAAGATCGAGTTGATCCGTATGCAGATTGCGAAGGCGTCTCGGACAACGGGGCGCGCAGACGATGCCGCGGACCCAACAGGTAGTGCTTGCTGCCGCTGTCGGCTAGGTGAAAATGAGAGATTGCGGTCTTCGTAGGGCGGTTAAGAAATTGGAATTTTGCGCTGCGTTAAAATTCTGTGCGGTGGTTACCAACAATAATATGAAATTATAGCTCTGTTGTATTTCATATACTCCCATTTGTAAATAAAACTGTTGGACACTCTATTAAGTACAATGACAATATACTGTCACGTGTGGAACCTCTAATGTTAACGAATTCAGTGCAGTTTTATTTATTTTAGCTAATATCAATGAACAGCAATTTTGATCGTCACAATGAGGAACTTAACTATTATAGCTAGCTTATTTGAGATATATCAGTAATTATTTAGGACTTTTGTGTGTTAGTAATTATTTCTGTTCTGGAATTAAAAAAACAAAAAGATTTTAAAAGTTCTGTGCGGTGGGAGGGAGGGTTTGGTCTCTGTGCGTTTGAACAAATATGCCCTTTGCTTTGCAGAGCTGAGTTTGGCCGTTTCCGCACCAGGCCGTTATAGCGCTATGATTCCACTTTCAACTTCTTGTGGAATTCTGGGCTTTGCAGTTTAGGGAGGGGAATGTAGGATTCTCAGCCAGAGAGCTCCTGGGGCCGCAGTGAACGACAAACCCCAGAATTCCACGGGAGGTTGAAAGTGGAATCATAGCAGTAGAACGAGGTAGTGCAGAAATGGCCTTTGTTTCTGCCAGTCACAGGAAGGGCCAAATCACTATAAATCCCTTCCACTCAGCTGGAGAAACTCTGGTCCTCTGGCTATGTTGGGTTGCAAATCCCAGGCAAAGAGACAAGAAGAGGAGCTAGTGCTTCGGAGTCAAGATTGAGTATTTCAGTGAGCTGTTTGGAGGCCTGTAGGCTTGTTTTGGGACGTGTGCTCTCCGTGAGTGCAAAGATGGATGGATGGATGGATGGATGGATGGATGGGTGGGTGGATGGATGGATGGATGGATGGATGGATGGATGGATGGATGGATGGATGGGTGGGTGGATGGGTGGATGGATAGATAGATAGGTAGGTAGGTAGGTAGGTGGGTAGGTAGGTAGGTAGGTAGGTATTTTCAGGGGCAGCTGTGTTGGCCATGCAGCAAAATAAAACAAAATGTATATATTTATATCTGTTTTCCAGAGGAGAGTAACCCCATCCAGCACAGACTAAAGCCATTTCCGCACGAGGCTGTTATAGCGCTGTGATTCCACTTTCGACCTCCTATGGAATCCTGGGGTTTGCAGTTTCGGGAGGGGCCGGACGGCCCCTCCCGAAACTGCAAACCCCAGGATTCCATAGGAGGTCGAAAGTGGAATCACAGCGCTATAACAGCCCGGTGCGGAAATGGCCTAAATCCCTGTTCCCCGATCTTCCTTGTGACTGTCCGGGAGCGCCTCTCTCTTGTCTGCGTTGAGTTTCGATTCGTTCCTCCTCGTGCGATCCCTTGCTGACGGCAGACCCTGTTTTTGTGCTCGTTGGTGGTCCTCTCCGTAGGAAATGGAGACCCGGCCAGCCTCCTGGAGCTGCGCCTGGAGGAGCTGCGCCACCGCTTACGCGTCGAGGCCGCGGTCGCGGAAGGGGCAAAAAATGTGGTGAAGATCCTCGGCAGCAGGCGGGTGCAGGACCGGAAAATATTGGCGGAGGTAGGGACGTTGGCCATGTTCGGGGCATGAAAGGGATGCTCAAACCAACCTAGGATCGTAGAGTTGTAGAGTTGGAAGAGGCCACAGTGACCATCTGGTCCAGCGCCCTGCTATGCGGGAAGACACCATCAAAGCCCTCCCTTGGACAGATGGCCACCCAGCCTCTCCTTAAAAACCTCCAAAGAAGGAGGAGACTCCACCACACTCCGTGGAGGCAGCAGCCTCTTCCACGGCCAGACAGCTCTGACCATCCAGAAGTTCTTCCTGAGGTTCAGGTGGAATCTCCTCTCCTGCAGCTTGACTCCATTGCTCCTTGTCCTAGTCTCTGGAGCGACGGAAAACAAGCCCGCTCCCTCCTCGACATGACATCCCTTCAAATATTTAAACATGGCTGTCCTGTCCTCTCTTCACCTTCTCTTCTGCAAACTAAACATCCTCAGCTCCCTAAGCCGCTCCTCGTAGGGCTTCACAGCTTGCAGACCTTCCACCATTTTGGTCGCCCTCCTCTGGACACGCTACAGCTTGTCCATCTCCTTCTTGAATTGAGGTGCCCAGAACTGGACACAGGATTATTCCGGATGAGTCCAACCAATGCAGAATAGAGTAGCACCATTACCTCCCTTGATCTAGACACCATACGCCTATTGATGCAACCAAGAATCGTGTTGGCTTTCTCAGCTGCTGCATCACACTGCTGGCTCATGTTCAGCTGGTGATCTACCAAGATCCCTTTCACACATACAGTTATCCAGTCACGTTTCCCCCATCCTATAGTTGCGCATTCCGTTTTTTTCTACCTAAGGGCAGGACCTTACATTTCTTTCTGTTGAAATTTATTTTGTTAGCTATGGCGCAGCTCTCCAGTCTGTCAAGGTCTTTTTGAATTTGGATCCTGTCCTCTGGCGTATTAACCTGGGCAATTTGGGATAGCCCTGCAGAGACTTATTCCAGGGTGGGCAATCGAGAGAAGGTCTAGGGGCCAAGTATCTCTTCCCGGACCCTCTGGCAGTCACAGAGGCTGTTCCAGAAACCCTTGTGTAAAACAAAAAATGCAAAGCGTTGCCTCCTGTTATAAGCCATTTCCACACGAGGCTGTTATAGCGCTATGATTCCACTTTCAACATCCTATGGAATCCTGGGGTTTGCAGTTTCGGGAGGGGCCGGCCGGCCCCTCCCGAAACTGCAAACCCCAGGATTCCATAGGATGTTGAAAGTGGAATCATAGCGCTATAACAGCCCCGTGCGGAAATGGCCATAGTCAATGGACACAGTGTACACGGATGTGGTTGCATGAGAGGAGGGCCCACTGTATACTGAAAGACAGACAAAGAAGGCAGAGAAGCAGAGAGAAAGACTGCTCAGTTTAATCTTCTGCTATCCCTGCCCACAATGAAGCCAGCAGAAATAATAATAATAATAATAATAATAATAATAATAATAATTTATTTTGTTACCTGCCTCTCCTTAAAGTTCAAGGCAGGGTACAGCAAAAGTGAAAATACAACTAAAATTAAAACCAGCGTGCCAATTAAAAAACACGTTCTAATTAAAATACATACCTAAATACATAATACATAAATACATAAAACCATTCAATGCAATCAAAATGCATCGTGATTAAAATTAGAGTGGGGAGGCCTGCCGGATGAGATAAGTCTTTAGCAGTTTTTTTACATTCAGACAGCATTTTTGTTTTAAATAATTTTATTCATTTTCACAATTAAAACAAACGTTTATAACTGTGCTTTTACATGCTCTATTTTCGATCTTCCACACTGATCTAGATTTCTTTGTCTATACTTCTTTTATCGGTTACGTTACTGTACCACAATACAGTGTTTATCGGTGTTTATCAGATTTCAGGGGAAATCAGACGATGAGATAAAAAAAGAAGGGAAAATGGCAATGGGCAATTGCTGGGTGCTGCCAAATGGAAATGAGTAATTCATGGCTAAGGTAATATATGAAGGGGCGACGGTTTATATACCACGGAACTGAAATCTGGAGAGGGAAATGTAAGAACTATAATGTATATTTTTAAACAGGTGACATTATTTTTATTTATTAAGTGTTTAAAAAGCCTTTAGGCTTTAAAAAAAATGAGATGATAATGATTGGGGTGGTTGGGAAAAGTTAGCTAAAAGCAAATTAGTCCATAAAATCCCGGTCCCTTAGACATGGCCCAAAACGTACAAACAAGCCTCCGAACGGGGCAGCCAAACCATTAACTTTCCCCCAAAACCAGAAGCAAACCTTCTCGTGTTTTTCCAGATGGGGCAGCAAAATGTACTTCGTGCCGCCTCTGGGCAAAACCGTTTTTCCCTTTAATTTTTTCCCCTTTTAGGCACAGGCTTGTCTGCAAGAATCTGCACAGAAGGTCGACCTCTTGCGGCTGTCCCTCGAGCGCCTTCTTGCCAGACTGGCCCCCGATCATCCGGAGCGAGGGCCCCTCAAGCGGGAGCTGGCGGACACTTTCTCCGGCGGCGCTCGGCTCGGATACGGCCGACGGCCGCTCGCGTCGTCCCTCAAGCCCGCGGCGATGACAGGTAACTGTATTTTTATTTATTACGTTTTTAAAAGCCTTTGTGCTTTCTTTTTGAAAAAGGGATGGTAGTGATTGGGGTGGCTACGAAAAGCCGCTAAAAACAAACCTAATATACAAAAGTCAAAGTTTGTTTGCCCGTGTCGGACGAAAGCCTCCTGTGATCGGCGGCCTAAGAAGATTCTATGGAATTGTGGGGTTGGCAGTTGAGGGACAGAATTCTCAGCCGGAGAGCGCTTGGTCCTCGCTCAGCTGTGTCTGCTTTGGATAGGCCGGTTGTTACGGAGACCAGGCCTAGCAGCAAGGAGGAGGGCAGTGTATTTCCTCAGGAGCCCCACCTCTGCGCGTTAATAACTCTGAATACAGATTGGATTGGAGAATGTGGGGAAAAGTTGCAGTTACTGGACAAGACAGTTTGTAGAATTAGAGACGCAGGATCTCAAATCTTTCTAACGAGTATTGCCTACGAGAGAATAAAATCCCGGGCAACGCTAGGTTTATATGCTAGTTAGTCAATAAAGCCTTTAAAATCTTAAGTCAAGATTCTAGGTCAGCTACTTGGTTAAAGATGCTTAAATAAGTAGCATCGCTTGGTCCAAATCCTCTGATTCTGACTTATTGAGCAGCACCTGCTGTGAGCCCCAGGGTTCTGTTCCCCTGTCAGTTTGGACACAAAAGACTGACATTTCCACCCCGCTGCGGTGAGTGACCTCTAGCGTGAAAGTGAGCAGCAGGATCTCTGTTGCAGGATCCCTCTTCGCATCAGAGATCGCTTTTGGGAAGGGGGCGGAAACGTCCACCTGCTACAGCCCAACGGACAGGAGAACAGACCCCTGTTGTTTGCAGCAGCTGCTGCCCAGTAAGTTAGGCTCACTCGCGGCAGTTGTTGCTCAGTCAGTTAGGAATATGGGACTTTCGTAAGCCGTAGCCAGCATGTGGAATTGGATCCAGAAACAATCTGGGAGCCAGGGGAGCTGTTTCAACAGAGGAGTAGCGTGATCTCTGTAATCTGCCCCGGTTAACAGTCTGGCTGAAGCTCTTTGGAGCTGCTGAAATTTCAGAGCCCTCTTCAAGGGCAGTCCCAAGTACAGCATGTTACAGTAGTCCAGTAGTTACTGAGGCCATTTCCGCACGAGTCTGTTATAGCGCGATGATTCCACTTTCAACCTCCTATGGAATCCTGGGGTTTGCAGTTTCGGGAGGGGCCGGCCGGCCCCTCCCGAAACTGCAAACCCCAGGATTCCATAGGAGGTTGAAAGTGGAATCATCGCGCTATAACAGACTCGTGCGGAAATGGCCACAGGCGTGTATCACCATGGTCCAACCCAGCAGTTTATTCCTATTCAACCAATTTATATGGAGTCTTCCTTCTAAATCTTTCTAGAGAATCAAAACTTCCAGGCCTGCAGCAAGGTCCTTCCTCTCGTGTCACACACACACACACACACAAAGAATCTCTACCGATTGCAACGGAGCAGAATCCCCACCACGCTCCCACTGACACGGAAGTAGGTCCCGCCAGGATTCTGCTAAAATGAGTATCTAAGCGGTAAACCTTAGTCTTTTCTTATAGTGTGGTTCTTCTCGATGTGGAACACGGATGGGAATCGTGTGTGGCCGTCCAGGTTGTTGGCACACGACTCCCACAACCGGCTACGTTGCCCAGATCCGTCGAGACGAGCGCCATCCTTAAATAGCCGAAGCACCGTCGTGCTGAAAATAGAGCGAGTTTGTTTTCAGCCGTTTTAGAAGATAGGGCCTTCACCAATGGGACCGAATTATAAGAAGGGAGATTCCAAGTAAATATTAAAGAAAGGGCCTGCGGGTCGCGAGAGCTGTTGTGACGGTGGAATAGAATTTCTTGGAAAATGATGGCGTCTCCATGTTTGGAGCTTTTTGAATGGAAGTTGGACACCCACTTCACTAGCTGTGGATCTCTGTACCGGCAGGGGGCTCGAAGAGACAACCTTTGTTGTCTCTTCCAACTTTATAACTGACTTCCAAGAATATATGTAACTTATTATTTATATTTATAACTTCCAAGAATGCCTCAAAGAGCACACATCTTCCCCTCACCAGACACAAGGGCTAGGAGGTGTTTGGCTTTCGTACGTGCCCGAGCTAGCAATTCCATGCCTCTTCTCCTGATCTTCTCCCCGTGCTGACCTTCCCCAGGCACCCTGGAAGTGCGGTTGCTGGGCTGTCAGGGTCTCCTGGAGAGGGTCCCGGGCCGTTCCCGAGTGGCCGGTTCGGTGCCCGTCTGCGGGAGCCCTGCCGACCTGAAGCCCTCGGCCGGAACCTGGGTGAGCACCAACGTTCATGGATTTAACACCGCAGGGAAACATGTTCGGAATGAGGATCTGCGTGGTGAGTAGCTGAGATGCTTGGCGGAGCCTTTTCTTTCTTGCAGTCCTGTCGTTTTTCCCCAGTACGGCCACCGTCTCACCGCAGATTGGCAATGCCATGAAGTAAGTTTGGTTTTTTTGGCAAGGGTAATAGCAACAGGGAGGATATTTTGGGCCTTTTTTGGACTGCCATTCCGTGGCAGTTTGGTACAGCAAGAGTTTTCAACCTTTCTTACATCACACTGGTCGGTCTGTCCTACTGCCTTCTACATTACCAAACATTATTGTTTTTTTCTAGGGAGTCCTGTCTTCTCCTGATATGGCCAAAGTATGACGGCCTCGGTTTAGCCATCTTGGCTTCCAGGGAGGATTCAGGCTCGGTTTGCTCTCAGACCCGTTCGCTTGTCTTTTTAGGAGTCCGGGGTATCTGTAGAACTCTCCTCCAGCACCACATTTCAAAGGAGTTGATTTTCTTCCTATCGACTTTCTTCGTTGTCCAGCTTTCACAGCTTTACATAGAAACTGGAAATACGATGGCACGGAGAATCCTCCCTTTAGTATTCAAAGAGATATCTTTACACCTCAGGCTCTTGTTTAGTTCCTTCATAGCCGCCCTTCCGAGTCCCAGTCTTCTTCTGATTTCTCGGTTGCCGCCTCCATTCTGATTAATGACTGCGCCAAGGCATGAAAAATATTGAACTGTTTCAGCGTCTTCGTTGTGTGCTTTACAGTGGTGGAAATCATCCGTGGTCTTTTCTGCTGTGTTCTAGATGAAGTCCTCGCCGTGCTCAAGGTGGACAACAAAGTGGTCGGCCAGACAAACTGGGGACCAGCTAATAACCAAGCCTGGGACCAGTCTTTTCTCATCGAATTGGATAGAGTAAGTCTCTAGAACCGTGAATGTTTCTCTTCTCACGAGACAGAGAAGCACGTTTCTTTTGGTCAGACCTACCTGGAATCTTGTGTCCGGTTCTGGGCACGACAGATCAGGAAGGAAATTAAGAAGCCGGAACGTGTCCAGAGGAGGGCGACCAGAAGGCCTGGAATCCATGAAGCCCTACGAGGAGCGGCTTGGGGAGCTGGGGAGGTTTAGCCTGGAGAAGAGAAGGTTACGAGGCGACAGGATAGCCGTGTTTAAATATTTGAAGGGGTGTGATACGGAAGATGGGGCACACAGAACGGGGTTGGATGTGCTGGCCCTTGTGGCCTCTTCTAAGTGTATGATTCCATGATTCTATGGGAGCTCTAAGGAGAACCTATCAAGGAGCTTTCTGGGGCTGAGAGTGTGTGACCTGCCCAAGGCCCAGTGGTTTTCAACGGCCAATTGGAGAACTGAACCATCGTCTCCAGGCTTGTAGTCCAACGCTCAAATCACCACACCGTGTTGTAGGTACCAAGTTAAACAAGGTCCTGTTCAGCCGAGGTCAGAAGAAACGTAAACCTTAATCAGTTCACTGAACAGTCCTGCTCTACTCACAAGACAGATGATGTTCTGGGTCCCTGGGTTCTTCATTGGGAAGCTGGGAACACGGACCCCTTCCTCCGGCCCATGACCAAGCTTCCCGGGGGCCGTGAGGCCCCCAGCATCCCCGCACGGACCGTTCCATCGGTCCCAACGACTTCCAGTCGGTCTCTCTTGGTCTTAGTTGTGCCTCCTGGCCCCTCTCCCTGGGAAGCATCTCAAAGCTTCCCTGCTTCTCCCCAAGCTGCTCATTCTGACCGGGCCGTTGATCGCTCCTAGGCCAGTGCTTCTCAACTTGAGGTCCTCGCAGAGGCTTGAGGAAAAGTTATGAGCTTTTACAGTGAAAACAGAAAGAGAGAAAGAAAGGAAAACAAATTTGGACAGAATCATTCCGACAAAAATAGCATATCGGGAGTATGTGCATTTAATTATTCCTCCCTGCTCTCTCCAAGGCCCCTGATGAGCAACTTAGATAAAGACTTGATACGCTTCAGGGTTTAAAAACTTAAGTCTTGGGGGTCCACGGCAACAGAAGAGATTTAAAGGGGGTCCACGGCAAAGAAAAGGTTTGGGACCGCGGTCCTAGGTGATGCTGAGCCACAGTAAATATAACCTAACACCCTTGCATCGCGAAGCCTTTGTTTACCCGGAGGAGAGAGGGTACCCTTCACCTGTGTTGCCCAGGTAATGAGAGAGCCCATTCTCACAACCGAATTCTAGAACAGGACAGCGGTAGCCTTTGTCAGCCTTTCCTGACCGTCCCTTTTTTTTTTCCCCTGCAGTCCCGAGAACTGGAAATCTCCGTTTATTGGCGTGACTGGCGGGAACTGTGCGCGGTGAAGTTCTTGCGCCTGGATGACTTCCTGGATAACGAGCGTCACGGCATGTCCCTCGCCCTCGAGCCCCAAGGGATGCTCTTTTTGGAGGTAAAGAGTCTGTTTGGTCTTTTTTTCTCCCCTGTCCGCCCTTGTCCGTTGTTTCGATGGGACGGTCGCCGAAGTCTTTGAATCACGGAATCCTGGCTTTGGCAAAGACCCCGAGAGCCACCGAGTCCCACCCCCTTTTGCCGTGCAGGAGGACAACATCAGAGCCCTCCGTTTGACAGACGGCCGTTCAGCATCTGCTTAAAACCTCCAAGGAAAGAGATTCCAGCACGCTCCCAGGCAGCGGCAGATTCCACCGTCAAACAGCTCTTGCCATCAGGAAGTATCTAAACTTAGGAAACCAGCCCTGTCAAATTTCTATTTCATCCTTTCTCTACAGGTGACATTCAGGAGCCCTGTGATCGAGACGCAGTCCAAGCTGCAGCGCCAGAAACGCATTTTCCCCCGACAAAAAGGTGAGAGGATTCCAAGCGTAAAGCCCGGCTTGTAGTGGCCGCGTGCGCCACCATTTCTCAGCTCCTTTCAAAATCCTCTCTATCCCCTCCCGGCCTTGCTTCTTTTCCTCCTCATCTTCTCTCCAGCTGGAAGCTCTTTACCATATCGGCATTGGGAAGGTACTGGAGGAAGGATGGGGAAGCACAGGCTTTTGGTGCCGGGTTTCAGCAGTGTGTCTGCGGTAAATAATGCAATGAAGTTCGAGAAAGGGATTCGACTCTCATTGATCTCACTGCAGTCGTGCGTGCCTCCTTGCAACGAGCACGGTAAATAGGAGCTACTTCCAGAATCCCTTATGGAACACTCATAGCAAAACGAAGAGGAAAGGAAAGAGTAGAAAAGCCTGCCTCAGCAGCTTACCCCCAGCATATTCCAAAAGCATAAGTTTATATATCTGGCCACCAAAATGGAAATCTGGGAAAAGTGGAGGCTGGTGAAAGAGAGAGTCATCCCTGGAAGTAATTTGGAAGAAACCTTCAGTTGGTGTCTGGAAGGTTCAAACAGTTAGCCATGTTAGCCATGTTTAAATATTTGAAGAGATGTCAGGTTGAAGATGGAGCAAGCCTGTTTTCTGCTGCTCCGGAAACTAGGACAAGGAGCAATGGATTTAAAGTACAGGAAAAGGGATTTCAGTGGAATCTGCTGCCTCCATGGAGTGTGGTGGAGTCTCCTCCTTCTTTGGAGGTTTTTAAGCAGAGGCTGGGTGGCCATTTGCTGGGGGTGCTTTGAGTGTTTGTTCCTACGTGGCAGAAGGGGGTTGGACTGGATGGGCATTGTGGTCTCTTCCAACTCTATGTTTCTGTGATTCTAGTTTTCCTATTTTTATTTATTTATTTATTTTAATTATGCACGTCTTACCTGACCTGGTTGGTTCATCTTCCATGCATATATTGTTAGTTATTGGGAAATGCAGAGTGTTTTTCTCTGATGTGTAGGAACCCATCCCTGTTCTTTCCGTGCTATTTCGGCTCCAGTATCAAATTTTCTGTGAAACAAATAATGGCCAAAGGCATGGCTTTGTCGACTGAGGTACACCTGTGGTTTGGCTATTTATACTTTTTCTACACGCTCCTGGTTTGCTTGGCTCTCCCTACAAAGAAGTTTATAATCTTTCAATCTGTAAAAAAAAAAGCCCCAGGGTGACTAAATGCCAATAGCGGTGGTTTGAGCGTTGGACTATGACCTTGGAGACCGGGGTTCGATTCCCCTCTTGGGCATGGAAACCCACTGGGTGACCTCGGATGTGTCACACACTCTCAGCCCCAGAAAACCCTGCATCAGGCTCACCATACCTTGGAAGCAATTTGAAGCCACACGACAGCAATAACAATGCATGGAGAGAAGAGGGCACACACTTTTGGAGAACCAGCACGGTATAGTGATTTGAGCACTGGTTCATAGAATCCTAGAGCTGGAAGAGACCCCAGGGGCCATCCAGTCCAACCCCCTTCTGCCATGCAGGAACACCCATCAAAGCATTCTCAACAGGTGGCCATCCAGCCTCTGCTTAAAAACCTCCAAAGAAGGAAAAGACTCCACCACACTCCCAGGTAGCTCTGCCAAACAGCTCTGACCGTCAGGAATTTCTTCCTGAGGTTCAGGAGGAATCTCCTTTCCTGCAGCTTGAATCCATTGCTCCTTGTCCTAGTCTCTGGAGCAGCGGAAAACAAGCCCGCTCCCTCCTCCACAGGACATCCCTTCCAATATTTAAACATGGCTATCGTGTCGCCTCTTCACCTTCTCTTCTGCAGACTAAACATCCCCAGCTCCCTAAGCCGCTCCTCACAGGGCCTCATGGCTTCCAGACCCTCCACCATTTTGGTCACCCTCCTCTGGACACGTTCCAGCTTGTCGACACCCTTCTTGAATGGAGGTGCCCAGAACTGGACACAGGATTCCAGATGAGGCCTAACCAATGCAGAATAGAGTGGTAGCATTACCTCCCTCGATCTGGACACCAGACTCCTATTGATGCAACCAAGAATCGTGTTGGCTTTCTTGGCTGCCGCGTCACACTGCTGACTCAGGTTCAGCTTGCGATCTACCAAGACTCCTAGATCCATTTCACACGTACTGCTATCCGGCCACACGTTCCCCCATCCTGTACTTGTGACTTTCATTTTTTCTGCCTGTTTGCAGGACCTTATATTTCTCTCTGTTGAAATTCATTTTGTTAGCTTTGGCCCAGCTCTCCAATCTGTCAAGGTCATATTGAAAATTGATCCTATCCTCACAACCGAACTGAACCGAGTTCAATTCCTTGCTAGCCCATAGAAACCCACCGGGCGATCCTGGGCACATCCCGCACTCTCAGCGCCAGAAAATCCCATCCTAGGGTTGCCTTGGGGTCGCAATACGTTGGAAATGACTTGAAGGCGCCCAGCAACAGCTAAGTCCCAAAATGAAATTTAGAGCCTCTCTCCCTCACTGCTTAAAAAAAACTGTTGAAAATGTTCTAAAAAATCATATTTTGGATACAATTTGACCCGGGGGGGGGGGGAGAGTTTCAAGATAGAGCTCTTTAAAAAGTTTTTGCAGCTCTCTAATTTTCTTTCTCATTTATCCTCTGCAGGGAAAGAGTTCCTCCGAGCCTCTCAGGTGAATGTCAGCGTTGCCGCGTGGGGTCGTCTGATGATGAGCCTCCTGCCCCCCTGCAGTTCCCTGAGCACTGTAAGCCCCCCGCTTCGGGTTTCCGTGCCTTCGGAGGACGTCCCCGCGGCCCCTTTGCGCAGACGAGTCGATCCCGGGGCTTCAGCAGCCGGGTAAGCCGTGCCTTCTGAGCAGTGCCGACAAACCGGGGGATGCGGGAGTTACAATCATAGAATCTTAGAATCTTAGAATCATAGAAATGGAAGAGTTGGAAGAGACCCCAGGGGCCATCCAGTCCAACCCCCCGCCATGCAGGAACGCCCTCAAAGCACTCCCTTGGACAGATGGCCCTCCAGCCTCTGCTTAAAAGCCTCCAAAGACGGAGGAGACTCCACCACACTCCGGGGCAGCAGATTCCAAGGCCGGACAGCCCTGACCGTCAGGAAGTTCTTCCTGAGGTTCAGGTGGAATCTCCTTTCCTGCAGCTTGAATCCATTGCGCCTTGTCCTGGTCTCTGGAGCGGCAGAAAACAAGCCCTCTCCCTCCTCTACATGGCATCCCTTCAAATATTTAAACATGGCTATCATGTCCCCTCTTAACCTTCTCTTCTGCAGACTGAACATACCCAGCTCTCTAAGTCTGTCCTCATAGGGCTTCATGGCTTCCAGACCCTCCACCATTTTGGTCACCCTCCTCTGGACCTGCTCCAGCCTGACCATGTCCTTCTTGAATTGGGGTGCCCAGAACTGGACACAGGATTCAAGATGAGCTCTAACCAAAGCAGAGTAGAGCGGTACCAGTACCTCCCTCGATCTAGACGCCATACTCCTATTGATGCAGCCGAGAATTGCGTTGGCTTTCTTGGCTGCCGCATCACACTGCTGACTCATGTTCAGTTTGTGGTCTACAGCTGCCTCTAAAGCAGGAGTGGGCAAGTGCACCCCGCCAGGGTCATTTTTATGGCCCCCAGGGGTCAGCAATTTAGAGGGGTCCCAAGTGGATACTCTCACGAGCGGGGGGGGCTTTCCACCCCCTTTGGAGGCCCCCTCAGTCTCCCAGGTGTCAGAAACGTTTTTTGCAAAATTTTTCAAGAAGGTTTTTGTTTCGCCCCGCAATGTGCTCTGCAGGAGGAAGAGCGGGAGGTGCACGTCCACTACATTTTGTGCCCCTCCGTGCAAACGTAGGCCGAGGTGTTCGAAACAGGCGTGAACAGGAAGCGTC
This sequence comes from Cyclura pinguis, assembly GCA_030412105.1. Classification (NCBI taxonomy): domain Eukaryota; kingdom Metazoa; phylum Chordata; class Lepidosauria; order Squamata; family Iguanidae; genus Cyclura; species Cyclura pinguis. The sequence goes on along the minus strand of CM059613.1, from coordinate 15,536,111 downwards.
TTCTGCTCGCTTCTTGTTGCTTAGAAAGGCTTCTCCGAAGTCTAAAATGGGCTCAGAGGGCGTTCGGGTGCCCAAGGTATGATGGAGAGGTGCGATCCCCTAAGGTCACTACGGCCCACCCTCAGTCCAAACCCATAGAATTACACAGTCGGGAGGAACACAACGGTGATCTCTTCCAACCCTCTGCCGCGAAGCAATACCCGGCTCATGCGCTTGGAAAAGATGGGTCTCTGACTTCTCTGTAGACGCTTGGGGCACCCGTGGTTGCCTGTGGCACCGTCCCAAAAGCTCCGGCCGCTCGGACGTTCTTTCTCATCCTTCAGCAGAGTCACGTCTTTTGCAATTTCAATGCACTGGTTCCTATCCTCATCCTGAGAGCAGCAGAAAGTCAAATTGCTCCATTTTCTCTGCACGACGTCGCTTCAGCTCTTTGCGGACGGCTGCTTCTTGGGTCTTCTCCAAAAATGCCCGGCTCCCTGAGCCGTTCTCAGCACAGAAATGGGCAGCTGGGGGAAGCTCGTGGGCCACAGGAGATCCTCGGAGAAACGTGGAGGGTGCGCCCCCGATCAGTGGCGTATCTAGTGCGAATGGCACCTAGGGCCAGCGTGGAAGTTGTGCCCCTACCGTCTCACTCCTACCCCGCCCCCCTCCCGACACGCGTGGCCTTTTTGGCACCCCACCTCCGGCATTGGCACTCGGGGCACGGGCTGTACGCCGCTGCCTTCGACGGGAAAAAAAAAAACTTCCAAAACCTCCCCCTGCCGTGCCCCAAATCTTTCAACCAGCAAAATCAAGCCAGCCTGGAGGGTTGCAAATGGGGGCTCTTTAGAAGATTTAGTTCTCTGGTGTGCAAAAGATGTGCTCTTGCAAACGGCCGTGACTTCTCTCTTGGGCCACTTCCGCGCTAGGCTGTTATAGCGCAACGATTCCACTTTCAACATCCTCTGGAATCCTGGGGTTTGCCGTTTCGGGAGGGGCCGGCCGGCCCCTCCCGAAACGGCAAACCCCAGGATTCCAGAGGATGTTGAAAGTGGAATCGTTGCGCTATAACAGCCTAGCGCGGAAGTGGCTTTGCATTTCCAGTCTTGATTCACAACCGTGGGGCTTATCCGTCGCATTTCCAGAGGGAGACCATTTAAAAAATGTCTCTCCGATGCAGCAACTTCCCGGTGGTTAAGCTGACCTTTGACGAAGAGCCCCCTCCCAAGCCACCGCGCCTCTTTCTGGAATCTTCTCCCAAAGGGCTGGAGCCACCGTCCCCTGTCGTTCACGCGGTAAGGTCTTGGTGGGTTCCTATGAATATATATTGTTCCCTTGCAGTTCCCGTTGGTGCCGGTGCTGCATTCGTGCTGGTTCCAAATTAAAACATGGGTTGTTGTTTTTTTTAAAAAGCCTTTGGGACCTGATTGTGTGGTGTTGTTTTTTCCCCCACTCACAATATATATTGGCGTGCTTTTAAAATGCTTTAATCGCCTTTTCAACTGTCTGGACTTTTTAAAATTGGCGACTGCCAAGACGAAAGAAGCATCGGGTTTGCTTGTTTCCTTCCTTTTCCCATTTGCAGAATCAGAGAAAGCAGCTCCGAAATGATCAGGCTCACAGTCCAGAAGAGACAGGCCAGACTCCGGCCAGGTGAGTTACCCAAGTAAGAAAAATGGTCTGAGGGAGCTCTAGTTTATCCCCCACCGTCTTTTCTTTTTTTTTTTTTTCATTTCATGTTTATTAATTTTAATACAACCATTGAGCAAACTAATTCACAGCTGCAGGGAGGAAAAAGAGCAAAAGGAACAAATTGCAAATCTACGCGGCAAATCTATACTGACTTCCATGCACTATTTCAACATACATTCAGCAAGATCCACATATGACAGGAGTTATGCATCCTAGCGGCAAAGCAGAATCCTTCTCCTATGTTTTGGTTGTCTTTTTCTTTCCTTTTTTTTTTTTTTTGATAATATATTCTATTGTAAATTTTGAACATACAGTATTGCAACACTTATTACTTATTGCAAATTACGAATTACAATTTTTTTTGCCGGTCCCCCCCCTGCAATCCCTATCAAAGGCTTTAAAGGGAAATCGTAATAACCTTTAGCCAAAATGTGGGACATTTTATCTGTAGTTTCTCTCACTTCTTTGTACCCCTTTTCAACTTTAGCCTTTTCAATCCAGAAGCCCCAATTGTCCAGTCAATTTGTTGCATTTATTGGCCCATTATATCTCCCTTTCCTTTCCCTTAGAAAGTCAAATAGCAGAGATTCCGCTATATAATGCATCTAATTTTTTTTTATCCCAACGTTGTTTATTTTTCCACCCCAATGCTATTACTGCACGTACAGCTCTTAATTTTTTTTTAAATTAGGTAGTCTTCTGATTTACTCAGTCTCAATTTTCCTATGTTTTGGTTGTCATTCCCTTTTTAAAACAGCTGTTTCCTTCCATTTTTTTTTATTTTATTTCCTTTTTGGCCACATAATCCTTCTCCCTTCCTTTTGCCTGTCCCTCTCCCATCAAAAATTTCTCCAGGATTCCATAGGATGTTGAAAGTGGAATAATAGCGGCAAAGAACCAGAAGTCTATCTGCTAAATATGTTACATACTATAGACCAAACTACAAATAAAAAATACTCCAAGATCTTGCTATATATGATAACTACAGCCAGAATAGAAAACGCTAAGTTCTGGAAGAAAGAAGAGGCACCAAATATTGAACTTTGGATCCAAAGCCTATATGAGATTAAAAAAGCAGACAATTTTCTTTTTTAATAATTTTATTAAGTTTCACAAATAAAAAAACATCATCTCAAATTGTACTTTTGCATGTAATGTTTTTGTTCTTCCACTCTGATCTAGTTTTCATTTTCTAGACATCTACTCACATATAAAAAATTATGCCTCACAATTCCATGTTCATCTTACATGTTAGATCTTGCATTTCTCTCATCAACTCCTGTTATGTTACAGTTATTCCTCTTTAATTTACCGTAATTCAGACCATTTGACACAGAGACTTAGAGGACAATCAGATGAGAAGATAGAAAAAGCCGCATAAATCTGTTTCTCCAAAAGTGGAGAACAATCAAATTAAACAGAAAAATGTAAATATTAAGTGAGGAGCATTAGACGGGAAAGCAGGTAATGAATTTGAGAATAAATAAATCAGATGTATAGCAGAAGCTCTATCTTAACCACATAACGTAACAGGGAAAAGAGTTATATAGATATAAATATATACAATGTATATAATTTTGATAAGCTACACACCCGCGAGAATAAGAAAGATACCTACGTTTAAGGATAAGATACGATTAATCTGGATCAAACTTTCAATGTTGCTTTTGGCGTGAATAGAGGACTCGTGATAGAGATGTACATTAATAATTATTTGCTCTGATAAAGATGCGTGGAAGAATTATTGTACGAATAAGATACAATTGAAAACGTAACTGTACGTTGTATTCCTTCTTTGTTTTTGTGTTTCTTGATTTGATGAAACGTCAATAAAAATTGTATAAAAAAAAGAAAGAAGGAAAGGAAGTGGAATAATAGCGCCGTAACTGCGTAGTGCAGAACCGGCGCGCGTTGGGCGTTTCCTCCTCGTCCGCTTTCCCGCGGTCACGGCTTTCCCCGCCCGCAGGGAGAAGACTCTCCGGCTGGAGGACTTCCGTTGCGTTGCTGTCTTGGGCCGCGGGCATTTTGGCAAGGTAGGAAGGGGCCGAGGTTTCCTTTCCGAACCCCGTGCCCCGTGCCGCCGGTGCTTTGCGCCGGGAAGCTAAATGTTAAAACTCGTGCCCTTTGTTCCCACAACGGTTGCGAGTTGGCAAGTGCCAATGTGGAATTCCCTGTTGGCTTAAAATATACGTGAAATTGGGAGATCCTCCATCGCCCTCCCGTTAGTGCGATTAACAAGAATACTGACGGGCTGCTTCTGTTTGCAGGAGGGGCCTTTGGGTTTCTCAGCCGGAGAGCTCTCCGCAGCAAACCGCAGGCCTCAGAATCCCACAGGAGGTCGCAAGTGGAATAATAGCGCTATAACGGTCTAGTGTGGAAAGGGCCACGGTTCCCAGAAAGGGAGGGGTCTGTACATTTCCCGAAACACTGAACGTTTGTCTTCCAGGTGTTACTAGCTCAGCATATGGCTACGAGAAAACTGTACGCCGTCAAAGCCCTGAAGAAGCACGAAATCATTAGCCGGGACGATGTGGACTGGTAAGTCCTTGCCGTAACTCGGTGGGGTGGCGCGGGCAACTGTGGCCAGTCTGAAGGCTAGCTGTCCGCCCTGAGGGTTGCACGGAGCGGGTGGAAGTTCTGGAGTTTGTAGTTTCCTGCGGCCAAAGAGCTCCCTGGCTGGGAATCCTAAATGCCCCTCCCTCAACGGCAAACCCCAGGATTCCATCAGATGCTGGAAGTGCAATAATGGCACCGTAACAGTGTAGTGCGGAAATGGCCACGGTTCCTGGGTGCTTCTGGCCAGAAAAAAAGAACGGCCCAGAGAATTAAGAGGGGTCAAGGAATGCAAAAGCAGTCTTTTGGGGCCACGTGTCTGGAGCACGTTTCAATCACTTCTGGCTTAGGACGAGCATCAGCCCAGTGAAATTTCTCATCCGGAGCTGATAAGCACGTTTTGGGGGGTGCCGGAGGGGAATGAATTTCCAGTTCTGGGCGATGCTGTTTCCAGTTCCGGGATCCTACAACCCATGCGGGATCCCACTACAAATGTGGGATTCTGTGCTTCCGGCCTTTTTTCTTTTTTTAAGAGTTCCTAGTCCTCATAGAGGGAAATTCAAAAGCGGGAGAGTGACAGGAAGGCGTCCTCCTTTCTATTCTTCCTTGCTTACGGCAAAGGCCGTTTTTGCACTACCCTCTTCTCGTGCTTTTCTTCCAGTTTCAACCTCCTGTGGAATTCCGGGGCTTGCAGTTTACTGAGGTCCCGAGAGAGGCTGAGGATTCTAAAGGCCCTTCCATAAACTGCAAATCCCAGGATTCCATAGGAGGTTGAAAGTGCAATAATAGCGTTATAAACCGTCTAGTGCAGAAACGGGCCACGTTTTGGCCCTCGGAGACTTTTCTCTGGCTTGCCCTTGCCAGCTTGCATAGCGAGAAGAACGTCTTCAAAGTCATCAGCTCCTCCGGTCACCCCTTCCTGGTGAACCTGTTCGCCTGCTTCCAGACGCCGAGCCATGTTTGCTTCGTGATGGATTATGCCCCCGGCGGAGACCTGATGACGCGCATCTCCGTGGACAACTTCCCAGAGCACGTGGCACGGTGAGTGTCCTTTGTCCCCCCTGGAAGAAACCCATTAAATCGGCAGTGTTTAAAATCTCAGGCCATTTCCGCACTACACTCTTATAGTGCTATGATTCCACTTTCGACATCCTGTGGAGTCCTGGGGTTTGCAGTTTCGGGAGGGACACTTAGGGTTCTCAGCCAGAGGGCTCTTTGGCCTCAGGAAACTACAACCCCCAGAATTCCACAGGAGGGGAAAGCGGAATAATAGCACTATAACAGTGTAGTGCAGAAACGGCCGATGTTATAATGAGAAAACCCATTATTAAAAGACTAATCTGTCACACTAAACACATCCATCCTACGCTAACTAAGACACTGACCCCCTCCAGTACGAATTGTAGTAAAACAAACAAACAAAAAATCAATTAATATCTCATATCTTATCCCACTGTTACAGATCTACATACATTGAATTTATTGAAATTACCGATATCCCTAACCACAAGCTGTTGCTTCGTTAGAATCCGTATTCCTCGAAAGAAAGAAGAAACAAGTCTATGAATGATTTCCAGTCTTTCAAAGAAAGAATCTGGAGTTGGTCTCCTTTTTAAAATCCATATAAATTTTGCAGCTTTACGAAATTAAAGTTGCAACCCTGCAACTTTAGCAACCCGCTCTTCCATTGTCAGTGTTTTGGTCTGTCTCCGAGGCCATTTCCGCACTAGGCCGTTATAGCGCTCTGATTCCACTTTCAACGTCCTATGGAACCCCGGGGTTTGCAGTTTCGGGAGGGGCCGGCTGGCCCCTCCCGAAACTGCAAACCCCGGGGTTCCATAGGACGTTGAAAGTGGAATCAGAGCGCTATAACGGCCTAGTGCGGAAACGGCCCAAGTTTGAGCAAACAGCATTCTTGCAGCAGTTACCATGTGTCGAAGAAAGAGTCCATATTTACTATGTAGTTCTTTATTGAGAATTCCCAACAAAAATGTTTCTGGTGGGCTTGCAAAATCTATCTTTAAAATGTTTTGACTTGATGTATGAGTTTTATACAGTTAACTCTTCCCTTTCTTGTGTGGTTGCCATTCTGGAAGTCAGGAAGTGGTACATGCTGGCCTTTTTTGTGGGGCAGCTCCCTAAAACAGCATGCAATAGCTATATACTGGAAATAAATAAATAAATAAATAAATATATTATATTTATATATAATATATATTTATATAAATATAAATATAACTATTATATAAATATTTAATATATATGTATGTATGTATATATATGTATGTGTGTGTGTGTGTGTGTGTATACATACATATATACATATACACATACACATACACACACACACACACACACACACACATATATATATATATATATATATTTTCAGCCCCCCAAAGTAGTAGTACCACTTTATTGTGCTTTACTCAGACCTCACCTGGAATCCTGTGTCCAGTTCTGGGCACCAAAATTCAAGAAGAATATTGACAAGCTGGAACATGTCCAGAGGAGGGCAACCAAAATGGTAGAAGGCTGGAAACCGTGAAGCCCTCTGAGGAGCAGGTTAGGGAGCTGGGGGTGTTTATCCTGGAGAAGAGAAGGTTAAGAAGTGACGGGACAGCCATCTTTAAACATTTAAAGGGATGTCTTATGGAAGGTGGAGCAAGCTTGTTTTCTGCTGCTCCAGAGACTAGGACACGGAGCAATGGATTCAAATTTCAGGAAAAGGGGTTCCACCTGAACATTAGGAAGAACTTGCTGGGGGTAAGAGCAGTTCCACAGTGGAATATGTTGCTGCCTGGGAATGTGGTGGAGTCTCCTTCTTTGGCGGTTTTTCAACAGAGGCCGGGTGGTCATCTGTTGGGGGTGCTTTGACTGTGTGTGGCGGAATGGGGTTGGAATGGATAGTCCTTGTGGTTTCTGCCAGTGTTGTGGTTCTATGATTCTAATTAACCTCCCTTTTCTTAGGTTCTACTCAGCCTGTGTGGTCCTGGGACTCCAATTCTTACACGAAAAGTCGATAATCTACAGGTAAATCATTCGCTTCTCCACTGAGGTGCAAAAAGCAAAGAAAAGGAAATTGAGGAAGAAGCGCTCAGATTTAACTGTGATTTAACGCGTTGTGTTAAAACCTTACTAAAACAATAAAATGGAAATACAATGAAATTTCAAGAGAATGCCCCCAGAATCAGAGCAAAAGTTGTGCCGCCTTCTCCAACCCGTTGCTCTGAGGACGTTACGGACTGCAACCTCCATCCTCCCTGTCCCTTCCTGTTTGGGGGTCTGGGGTCTGTTGTCCAACACCTCTGGAGAGTAACCATGTCAGGCAAACGGTCCATAAATCGAGAGATTGTCCGAGGTCCTGAGGTTTCCGGGCAGAAACCTGAGACCTAGCCATTTCCACACCAGCCTGTTATAGGCCATGTCCGCACTAGGCCGTTAGAGCGCGATGATTCCACTTTCAACCTCCTATGGAATCCCGGGCTTTGCAGTTTCGGGAGGGGCCGGCCGGCCCCTCCCGAAACTGCAAACCCCGGGATTCCATAGGAGGTTGAAAGTGGAATCATCGCGCTCTAACGGCCTAGTGCGGACATGGCCATAGTGCTCTTATTCCACTTTCAACCTCCTATGAAATCCTGGGCTTTGCAATTTAGAGAGGGGCCTCCAAGGTTGGGAAACCCTTCCCTTATCTTGGTGATTTTGGATTTTCCTTCTCTCTCCCTGCAGGGACCTAAAGATGGACAACCTTCTCTTGGACGCTGAGGGTTTTGTAAAGATCGGTGATTTTGGGCTTTGCAAGGAAGGTGAGCGTTTTGGTCTCAGTTACGACGAAACATCTGGGGTGCGAGAGTGGAAGGTTTCGGAGCCCATCGAGCGCGAACGCTCACTCATGTCGGGTGGGGTTGGCTGCGCTGAATTTCTCTTCCCATAAGATCTGCTTTGCGCACAGTTATACCATTTTGATTCCACTTTAACTTGTGGAATCCTGGGAGATGCAGTTCGGGGAAGAAATGCAGTTCAGCGTTCTCAGCCAGATGCTGCTAATGCCTCACCGAACTACATATCCCAGGATTTCCTAGGATGCAGTTGAGTGTAGTCACGTCGTGTAGTGTGGAAGAGCCCCAGGGATCGGAGCTTGAATCCGTCCCCAGCCATGGAAAGCCCTCGGGTGGCCTTGGTTGAGTCACCCTCTCTCAGCCTCAAAGGAAGGCCAGTCTTGCCGGGAACGCCCTAGAAGATTGCCACAAACTCAAAGGGTCTGACACGAAGCCGCAGATCAGCAAGCTTTCTGACGCGGAAGGCCCAGGATTCCATAGGAGGTTGAAAGTGGAATAACGGCGCTGTAGCAGTCTAGTGCGGAAATGGCCGCAGAGGAGGGCGAGGGCGAATCTCCGAGGGCGACGTCGCTAAGAAAAGTCTTCCCCTTTTTCTCCCTTGCCGCAGGAGTGGGTTTTGGAGACCAGACCGGTACCTTCTGTGGCACCCCGGAATTCCTGGCTCCGGAGGTTTTGACGGACCCCTCGTACACCCGGGCGGTCGACTGGTGGGGGCTTGGCGTCCTCATTTTTGAGATGATTGTCGGAGAGGTGGGTGAAGTTGCCCGAAGCGGAGGGTCGGGGTTCCAAAAGAACAACGGGGCGGCTCAGTATCCGAGTTGCACGAATATTGCGATGCGAAGACAACGTGGAAATAAGCAGTTAAGAATTAGATTAATCGCTTCCGACGAATTCCCCCCCTTTTTTTTTCCTTTGAAAGAAGGCGCGAGAAAATCGCATTTCGGGAAGCAACAAAGCAGCGCGGACGCGTTGCTAACGTTGCGGCTCTGCGCGGGTTGCAGAACCGGCCTGGGCTTTGAAAGACAGACCGACCGAGTTCGTTTTGAAAGGCCGGACACCGTTGGTGGATTTTTCTGAGCAATGAGAAATCTAATGGTGCATCCTGACATTTAGTGCGTTTAGCGTGGGAAGAATGTGTTTAGTTTGTTAGTAATGGGCTTCATTGTATTTTAGTTTAATTTAGTTCAGTTTCGTTCTGGTTCTAGTTATGCGTGTGTATTGCTTAGGTATAGTTCGCGTCTCATTCTTTCCTTTCCTTTTTTCCTTTCCCTCTGTAGCGGTCAGTTAGTCTGTTTGTATCTCTGAGCGAAAATCAATAAATGTTAAATCACAAAAAAAGGTAACAGAAGAGGTACCCTGTTGGAGTTCTGAATGCCTATTTCTTTGCTGGCGAATCAGTTTATTAGTGTTAAATAATCAATCGGTCCTCAGTCAATAGTACGCTGTGGGGGCATAATGAGTCGCGTCATCTAAATTCTTCTTTTCTCCTCCCTTCCTTAAAGTCTCCGTTCCCCGGCGACAGCGAAGAGGAAGTTTTTGACAGCATCATCAGCGAAGACGTCCGTTACCCACGATTCCTTTCTTTGCACGCCACCTCCGTTTTGCGCCAGGTACAGACCTGGCTCCGGGTGTGACGTCCGGCGGCGGCTGGGCGGGAAAGGGGCTTAGAATCATAGAATCATAGAAATGTAGAGTTGGAAGAGACCCCCGGGGCCATCCAGTCCAACCCCCCGCCATGCAGGAACACCCTCAAAGCACTCCCTTTGACAGATGGACCTCCAGCCTCCGCTTAAAAACCTCCAAAGAAGGAGGAGACTCCACCACACTCCGAGGCAGCAGATTCCACGGCCGGACAGCCCTGACCGTCAGGAAGTTCTTCCTGAGGTTCGGGTGGAATCTCCTTTCCTGCAGCTTGAATCCATTGCTCCTTGTCCTGGTCTCTGGAGCAGCAGAAAACAAGCCCTCTCCCTCCTCTACATGGCATCCCTTCAAACATTTAAACATGGCTCTCATGTCCCCTCTTCACCTTCTCTTCTGCAGACTGAACATCCCCAGCTCTCTAAGTCTATCCTCATAGGGCTTGGCTTCCAGGCCCCTCACCGTTTTGGTCGCCCTCCTCTGGACCTGCTCCAGCCTGACCGTGTCCTTCTTGAATCGGGGTGCCCAGAACTGAACACAGTATTCAAGATGAGGTCTAACCAAAGCAGAGTAGAGCGGTACCAGTACCTCCCTCGATCTAGACACCATACTCCTATTGATGCAGCCGAGAATTGCATTGGCTTTCTTGGCTGCCGGATCACACTGCTGACTCCTGTTCAGCTTGTGGTCTGTTAGGACTCCTAGATCCCTTTCACACGTACTGCCATCCAGCCACGTGTCCCCCCTTGCAGAGACTCGCAGAGTTTCTTTTATTTTTGAGTCACCCTGTGATGGGAGAGTCGGCGTGGTCCAGCCATTGAACGTTAGACCGGAACAGGTTGCCAGGCAACCAGAATAGCTACTCCAGAGAAAAGCTCCGCCCATTCGTGCGAGGGAGGGGCCGGAGGGCTCGGGAGGAAAACCTATAAAACGCCCAGCGCGTCGTGTCGTTTTTCAGTCCTTCAGTGAGAAAAAGCCAGAATGAAGTCCCTCGGTCAGCCAGGGAGGTTGTCAGGGCGGCGAGGGTTTAATTCTCAGGGAAAGCCTGGAGAGAGTCATGGAACCATCAGAGAATCTGGTCAGAGAGTGTGACCTAGATTTGGGGGTTGAGCCTTTGGTGAAAGTGTAGCCAAAGGGCTGCTTATGATCCTTGCGCTCACATGAGGGTCTCAGCATATCAGGAAACTGTCTAAAAGAGCTCCGAAGAACTGCCTTAGCGTTGACCTAGACATGACTTCCAGTCCTTTGTTCTGTACGTTATCTTAATAAATATTACAGTTTATTTTTATAAATATTGGCTCAATTGAGCAGCATATAGTATTTAAAACCAAACGGAAACATCCTACCATAAACCTATCAAGAGGTTCTAAATAACCATTGAAAGTCTTCACCCACTGTGTGACCTTGAGCAAGTCACACTCTCTCAGCCGTGGAAGGCAGTAGCAACCCCCCCTGAACAAATCCTGCTAGGAAAACCCGGTGGTAGATTCCGTTTGGGCAAAGCAGAAATGACTTGGAGTCAAATCTTTGATCGCCCGTGTAAGGTTGCGGTTTGAGTGTTAGCCCACGAGTGTTGAGTACTTGCTTGGCCACCGAAACCCACTGGCTGGTCTTGGGCAAGTCACGCTGTCTCAGCCTCAGAGGAGGGCGGTGGCAAACATCCTCTGAATAATGCTGTCGTGGTTTCATTGTTGAACTAGGACTCTGGAAGACCGGGGTTCGAATCCTCGCTCAGCCCTGGAAACCCACCGGGCGGCCTTGGGCAAGTCACACTCTCTCAACCTATAGAGGAAGCAACGGCAGCTGACCACCTCTGAATAAAAATCTTGCTGAGAAAACCTGGTGACAGAGTCACCTTAGGGTCACTGAAAGTCAGAAAGGACTTGGTGACATAACAAAAATACCACCACCTTCTGCTAAAATGGGAAGCCCATCCATTCATCTGCCAGGCTCTCTCCCCTTCTCCCGGCCTATGTTGTGCATTCCTAGGGCGTTTCCGCACCACGTTGTTACAGTGCTACGATTCCACTTTCAACCTCCTGTGCAATTCTGGGGTTTGTAGTTTACTGCAGCCGAACAGCCCCTCCCTGAACTGCAAACCCCAGGATTCCATAGGATGTTGAAAGTGGAATCGTACCGCCGTAACGGTCTAGTGCGGAAAGGCCCCTAGTCTGCCTAGTGGGGCAATGCCTTACTTTCCGTCCGGGTCAGTTGTCACACCTCTTATTTCTCCTTCTCCGCTTCCTTGCAGCTTCTCCAAAAGTGCCCGAAGCGTCGCCTGGGAGCAGGACCGGACGATGCAGAAGAAATTAAAACCCATCCCTTTTTCAAGGTGAAAGAAATTGGGAAGCCGGGGCGGAGGTCGCAGTTAGGTGTCTCAGGCGGCCTCTTTGATCGAAACCTTAACTGCTTTCCTCCTCCTTTCTTCAGTCCTTTCGCGGCTGCTTCAGTCCAAAAGGATTTCCAAAATGCATTTCTGTAACCCTTACTTAAGTACACTTTAAATAAGTTAAGTACACTTAACTAAGTACACTTAAGTTAAGTACACTTAACTAAGTACACTTAACTTAAGCCATTTCTGCACTAGACTGTTATAGTGCTATTATTCCGCTTTCAACCTCCCATGGAATCCTGGGGTTTGCAGTTTCGGGAGGGGCCGGCCGGCCCCTCCCGAAACTGCAAACCCCAGGATTCCATGGGAGGTTGAAAGCGGAATAATAGCACTATAACAGTCTAGTGCAGAAATGGTCTAAGTATCTGATACCAGATTCTGGCCATCCTTAAACTACCTGTAAAACTACCCATAAAATTAAAACTGGTTAAAAAAAAAATAGCTATTACGAACAACATACAAACAAAACACAGATAGATGTACAGCGCAGTATCGTTTCCTTTTTAACAGTGGCATTCTTTTATGGGAACAATTTTGATTTCATTATTAATTGAAATCACACTTCCTTCGAAAAGGACACTTACATGTATTTTTTTACACATATTTTTAAATATATATATCTATTTCAAGTTACCTGTCTAACAATCTCTCTTTATATAGTACATACTGTGTATTAGATAGCACGCGATACAACATATGTCTTTTCAGACTCTAGACACAATAACATATACATTTTTTCATATGCAACTTTGTGCATATGTTTCACATGCAACATTTAACCAATATAATTATTCCTGATGGCTATTATCACATCTAACCCTCAGTTATATTCTGTAAAATATAATTACTGTAAAGTATAATTGTGAAGGAAAGAAAGTGATTCATGTCTCATACAGAGCAATATTGCTAATAATAATAATAATAACAACAACAACAATAACGATAATGATGATAATGATAATGATAATGATGATAATAATAATAATAATAATGTGGAATAATAGTGCTCTAATTGCATAGCAGGAAAAGGCCTCTGGTAGCCAATTTTTGGATAATGAGTTTCTCCATAGGTAGCACACAGTTTACTCCAGAGTAAACGGGAAGACTTTTTGGCTTGTAGTACGAACAATTGTGGAAGATCCAAGCACACTTTTTCTGCCCCCGATGCAAAGAATATCCTGAAGCAAGAGCAAAAAGCAAATGGTCAAGTATATTTCCGGTGTTGAAAAGCGGCTCGGGGTGAACAGAATGGCTGATGTTTGGAAGAGGTGCCGCAACCTATTTGAAAAGCGAACCGCCATTCGGAAATGCAAAATCCATCCCTTTCCGGGACGGAAAGAGAGCGTGCGAAGGGATCAAGGACCAGAGTCACAGCCTCAGTGAGGACCGTCCTTATTTTTTTGCCCGGCCCTGTTATAAAAGCTGCCACGACGTGAGCTTTGCTCAGACTCCAAGCCTCGTCCTCCGCCCTCCGTTGAGACGCAAGACTCACCAAATAGAGATAAAGAGAACTTGTTTATTTTACGATAAAAAGGGGGAAAGAGAGGGGGAGGAGGAAAAAAAGAATCGGAGCAGCGCCTTGAAGACCAGGGTGGCCAGATCTCGGGACCCGGACCTGAGTGTTCAGTTTTCTTGGGTCGTCTCCAGAAAGGAAGAGGGTACAGTTCTCAGCTCCAGGCAAAGGGAAAGGACGGCGTGCAAATCTGCGGCTCAGTTAGGAGAGCGGCAGCTTGCTGCAATTTTCAACCCTCATTGATTTGTCGCTGCAATTTGCAAAGTCTCTCCAGCGGGTCTGTGTGCTTGCTTCCTCCTTCCCGGCCATTATAGCGCCAGGACTCACCCTCCACTCTGCTTGGCATTCGCCTTCTGGCCGGAAGCGAGGAGGTTAGATTAACTGTTCCTCGAGCAGGCGAGGTGCGGCTCATGGGGACGCGGGAGGCAGGGCCTTCTCCGTGGTGGCCCCAGTGGCTGAGCCTGGAGTGGAGGGGGCGGGGCTATGATGCAGGGGGCGTGGCCGCTGTGCGTGGGGGCACGGCTACGGGTTTGGCCGCCCCCGAAACATTGCCGCCTGGGGCAAATTGCCCCCCTCGCCCCCCCCGTCCCTACGCGACCGGGTGGTCCCCAGGCCCTCCAACTCCCTCCCCAGAGAAGTCAGACCGGCCCCCTCCCTACTTCCATACTCAGGTAAAGACATTTTTATTCAGACAGGCGTTCAATGTAGGATTATATATGGCCCGTCCGATAGAAATGTGCTGGATATTGTCTTCCTGATGAACGTTTAGGTTTTTAATTATGCAGTCTAGCTGTGTTTTAATGCTTTTTCGTTGTTTATGTTTAAATGTTTGTATTCTGTGGGTTTGAACTATAGCCAGTTCTGCACTAGACTGTTATAGTGCTATTATTCCACTTTCAACATCCTATGGAATCCTGGGGTTTGCACTTTCGTTTAATAATAGCGCTATAACAGTCTGGTGTGGAAATGGCCTATGTCTATTTAATTTAATTAGCCTCCTTGAGCCCCAACCTAGGGAAAAAGCAGAGAGTAAATAAAGATGATGATGATGATATTAATAATAATAATAATAACAACAACAACAATAATGAAAAAGAATAATTTCCGCTCATTTCTCTTTGATCTGGGAAGAGCCCCTTAGAGTAAGATTTCTTTCTTAACATCCAGACAAGAAAATGAACTCTGTGTGTGTGTGTTGGAATGACCAGCTGTGAGTAACATTTAACTTTCGTATAATTTTAACTATGTTTTCTTTTTAAACTATCGTAAGCCACTTTGAGTCCTTTCGAGGAGAAAAGCGGGGTATAAATAAATATGATGATGATAGATAAATAAATAAATAAATAATACTAATAATACTAATAATACTAATACTAATACTAATACTAATAATAATAATAATAATAATAATAATAGTGCTTAATACGTAATGACATTGCCAGGAGCCACCGCTGGGTCAAGTTTTGGTTCCAAAACTGTAGGACTGCTTTGTTATCAATATTTGACAAGGAACAAAGTAAGTGGCCGACGAGAGAAGTAAATTTCTGTTTTGTTAACTGCAGCAAGATTAAGGGTAGCTAAGAACTGGAAAATAAAGCAAAATACTCGCTTAAATGAATGGTATAAAGAGGTATGGGATATAGCTACTAACGATAAATTGACTTGTAAGGTCAAAGTAAAGAAGGGGGAATTAAAAAGAGAGATTTTTATAGATACTTGGGGCGAATGTATTGATTACGTGTTAATAAAGGAAGTAAACCAACTGAACAATTATTACAATTTTGGAAGGGGAATGGAATTTCCTAAAGGTAATGAAAGTACTTATACCCCTAATGGTCCCAGTGGTGGGGAGCGCTTATGATTTAATTGTTGAATAGACTAAGGCCATTTCCGCACTGGACTGTTATAGCGCTTTGATTCCACATTCAACGTCCGATGGAATCCTGGGGTTTGCGGTTCCGGGAGGGGCCGGCCGGTCCCTCCCGGAACCGCAAACCCCAGGATTCCATCGGACGTTGAATGTGGAATCAAAGCGCCGTAACAGTCCAGTGCGGAAATGGCCCAAGTTCAAGAATATAAGGTATATAACGGTTTGTCAGTTTATGTTTCTTATCTACTTGGTATTACGTTATGGTTTTGTAATGTCATGTATTATGCTGTTTAATTAATCAATAAAAAATATTTAAAAACATTTAAAAATTTATAAAAAAAAAAGGAAACGGTAGGACCTGGGACAATCTTGAACAGGCAGTCCCCCTTTTTTTTTAATTAAGAAAGTTTCTAAAGACTTTAAAACTATTTAAAAGGAGAACAGTTATAGTGAGAAAGAGAACGTAGGCGATGGACTGACAGACAGACAGACACACAGATCGATAGAGCAAGGAAACAGGAAGAAAAAGCCCGCCGAAACGGGAGAATTTGCCACCTTGTTTCCCGTCTGGAGATGAGGATGATGATGATGATGATGATGATGATGGTGATATGATGATGATTATATGATGATGATGATGATGATGGAAAAGGAGGAGGCAAACACCGGAGAGCACACAACAGAATCTGGGGAAGAAAGAAGCAGCTACGTCTCCAAGTGCTCCGTGGATGCTTTCTTTTATTTTATTCCGGAACAAGGGCTTGTTCCGGAATAAAATAATAAAAACCATCCGCTTGGAGACATCTCTCCCTTTGTGTTCCCCTGGACCGTCGAACACCGGCAGCTCAGGGCCAGGCTGAGATTTGGTAACCCGGGCGCGTGTAGTTAATCCCAAATTTGGGATCCTCCGCAGAAAAAGACAAAAGTCGCTCAGAGCTTTGTCCCCCCCCCCCTCTTGTCTTCTTCCAGGAGATCAACTGGGGTGCCCTCTTTGCCCGGGCAGTGCAGCCCCCGTTTCGGCCAACCCTGAGGGGGGACACCGACATCGGCAACTTCGACAAGGCGTTCACCTCCCAAAAAGCCGCCCTGACTCCTCCGGGGTCTGCCTCGCCCCTGACGGCGGAGGAGCAGGCCCAGTTCCGGGACTTCGACTTCGTCTCCAGACGCTTTTTAGAGGTCTGATTCGGGGGCGTCCGAGCCCCACCACCCCTGCCCACCTCTGCTGCCGCTAAGGAAAAGACGTGAACTGGTTTGGAGACAGACGCGCCTCTGAGGACTGCTGCTCATTCTAGGGACGAGACCATGACATTTTGTAGGAAATGGGGCTTCTAGGATGGATAAAGACATTTTCCAAGTTTCCATTACCCAGCGGCTTTTACTGTCTGCAGACGTTGGACATGTCTGCAGAAGTTGGACGTGACACCGCAGGTCATTTTCTTTTGAAAATTACTGCTGCTTGTTCAGACTGAAAGCTCTGCTCAATTGTTCTTCCTTTGGGCCGGCTGAATTTGGAGGTGCGCTAGCTTTGCCGTACCTGACTTGGGCGGAAAAAAAAAAGCGACCGGTCTGAAACGAAGAGCCTCTTCTCCCGTCGGCGGCTCTTCTTACAAACTAAAATCCTGGAGCGTCGGCGGCCGGAGAGCCTCCGCGCTCGCAAGGAACTCTCGGCTTCGGACTTGTCCTTTTTTCTCTCTCACGAGGACAGAAAGGATAAAGGGCCCGGCTAGGACGATCCGTTGCTCGCATCCTCGGCTAACCCAAAGGAGAATTGCGCTCTTGCAAGAAGAGGAAACACAACGCCACCGCTCCCTTTTTTGTTTCTGTTCTCCATCTTGTCCAAAATGAGAACCTCACCGTTTCCTGCCCCCCTTGCCCTCCTGGGAGTTCCCCTAACAAAGCCAGAGGGCATCAGGCGGTAGAAGGTTGCCTCAACGCATACAACCCCGTTCCCCCTTTTAAATATACGTGACAACGCGTATATATCCACCGCCGGCGGCTCGGAACCGGGGGACGTGGGCAACTCCGCTCGTATTTGCCCCGTGGATGAAAAGGGCTTCTGTCTTTGCCTGAGTCCTCATTGTACCCTGGTGAAGAATAATGCTTTATAATTGTCGGTTTTGGAGACAAAGCGCTTCCTTTTGCTGGAATGCGCGCACACGCGCGCACGGCTCTGCTCGGTCAGTGACACTGGTGTTTCCTGTTTTCTGCCTCATGTACCAAAGTCGATCCATTGAAACAGATCTGACTTCCTGCTCATTTCAATGGGTCTGCTTTAGTTCGCACTAAGAGCGGATCCTGCCCTGCGTTGGTTTTCCCCCTCCTCTTGTCTCCAAAAGCATCCCTTTTTTAAAAGACAGTGTTCCTCAAACTGGCGGCCCTCCAGATTTTTTGGATTACGGGTCCCATGATCCTCCGTCTGCAGGAATGGATGGTGAGGAGGCGGCGTCTAAATATCTGGAGGGGGGAGGACAGGTTAGCGTATGGGGGGGCAGCTGCTTTGGGGATAGGTGTAATCTATGGGTTCCACTCTTCTATGAGTTTCTCTGGGTATTTCTACATGAAATACTGTAAGAAATAAACCGAGAGAAGAATGAAATTGTCGAAGAGGGTCGGAATCGGAAGATGTACTGGTGTGTAAAAACGGTGTGAGGGCCAGCAAACTGTCTTCTCAATGTGATTTAGTATTTAAAATTAAAGCTGTTTTGAAATAAAAGCAAAAAGTGAAACTGTTTTCCTGCACCAGCTGATGGTTTGCCAAAAAAAACCCCAATCCATCCCTTGAGCATTTTGCAGAGGAAGGATGCTGCAGGAGCACGAAGGACCATGCCACATCCTACGCATGGAGTGGCAGTGGCGCCGGGGGAAACCTCTGCCTGGGGTCCCCTCGGTGTCTTACGCATATAAAAAGTTTTCCAACGGAAGCGGACGGACATTTTTTCCCTTATGTGGAACAGGGCCGTCCAGTTCAAGATTGCAGAAGTGGAACTGCACAATACAATGCCCTCATGCATAGGTGCATTGGCCTTTTTTGGATCCTGCATCCAACGGTTCACTCATAATATATAACAACAAAGTAGGCAGAGCAAGGCCACTGCTATCAGTGTGATTGTAACCACGTCCGCCTAGGGCAGGGGTGTCAAACTCAATTTCATCTTGGGCCACATCAGCATTATGGTTGCCCTCAAGGGGCCGGCTGCATCTGTAAGACTATATACATGTATGTGCTCTTTTATCATACTAAATAATTGCCTCTGCATTCGATTATTCTGCACCTCTTCTGCCCCCCCAGACTCTGTGCCTCTTCCTGCCCCTCCCTATACCCGGCGAGCCCGATCCCCACACTGCGGGCCCCCGGCCGCTGGCATTCTGAAGAGGGGCCCAGCAGCCAGCACTCGCGATCTACTTCTACTTCTGATTGCTCCTCTGCCCGGCAGTTACGAGCTGCGCAGATCACTGCCATGGTAACCGCAGCAATGCTCTGATGGCAGGACTCGGACAGAGGAGCAGTCAGAAGTAGAAGTAGATCGCGAGTGCTGGCTGCTGGGCCCCTCTTCGGAATACCGGCGGCCGGGGGCCCGCGGTGTGGGGATCGGGCTCGCCAGGCCGGGGGGGGGAGTGCCGCGGCTGCAGGAGAAGCGCGAGGGCCACACGAGATGGCCTGGCGGGCAGGATTTGGCCCACGGGTCTTGTGTTTGACACACGTGACCTAAGGAACGTCATAACCCAAGTGCTGGACCATTCGCCCATCACCGGCCTTTTAAAAAAAAAAAAAAGGAACTCCAAAGCTTTTAAATAAAATATTTCGGCAATGCTGATCTTATTTGCTCCTTTGTTAGAAAACAAGACACCTGGATGCTGCCTTTCTCATTTCCGCTGTGCCCCTGCAACCCCGATATTTGTAGGAACGTGTCCGTCTTACTCCCTGGACATCGTAAGAGGAGTCGCCCCACTCCAGCCTCCAGGGCAGCGGTTCCAAACCTTTTTTCACTTCTCTACGTCTTTGCGGCCCATTTCCATAAACTGTGCCCATTTCCCCGAAACCAGAGTGTCTGAAAATCCAATATTTCTTGCCTCGTGCATCAAGTTCAAACGTTTAACGCTCTCGATTAAAAAGAAAAAAGTTGTTGGTTTTGGTTTTTTTTTTTACTGAAGCTTTCAGTCAGTTTTTAAGGCACAGGGTGAAAAGCTTATGGTTTCCACAACTGTTAAAAAATAATAGTAATAATAATAATAATTAATAAATAAGTCTTAAAAGAGCATGTGCTTACTCTTCTCAAACCAAATTCCCGACCGCCGACTTCGACAGTGGCTTTGGCCATGTGTATTTCAAGCAGCAGCAGTACCTGTCCGACTGGCACAGTGAGGCCATTTCTGCACTAGATGGTTATAGCGCTATTATTCCACTTTCAACATCCTATGGAATCCTGGGGTTTGCAGTTTAGGGAGGGGCCTTAAAGGCCCCTCCCTAAACTGCAAACCCCAGGATTCCATAGGATGTTGAAAGTGGAATAATAGCGCCATAAGAGGCTAGTGTGGAAATGGCGTGGGAATTTGCCACGAAAACGTGGATGCTCCCTTCCGTTTCTCATCCTACGAGAATGAAACTCAAGGACGGCTGGAGAACGGCACCCTCTGGAGCCGACTTCCCCCCTCCACTTCGCCTCGCCCGGATCGGCCCGTGGGGAAGACCGCCGTCCGACGAAAACAAGCGCTTCTTTTCCTTCCCCCTCTTGACGCTCCCGGGGTGAAAAACGCCGCGCTCCGTTCCGCGCTCGGGGCCGTTCACACCGCGCTGCCTTCCTCCTGCGGGTACAGAGTTTCCCACCTGACCAGGCGGCAGGCGCAGAAGAACCTCCAGAGGTTGAGGAGGAGGCCTTGGTCGAAGGGGTTCTCCACCTCGCACTGCCGCAGGTACGAGATGCGGTGGCGGGACATGAACTCCCAGGTGGTGGTGTTGCACGAGATGAGGTAGAGGTGCGAGGCCAGCAAGAGCACCGCCACCGCCGTGCCCACGACCATCACCAGGAAGGAGAGGAGCAGGAGGAGGTTCCGTTGCAGCCACGCCGACGAGAACGGCTCAAAATGGAGGCCGGACCTTGCAAAAAAAAAATAAAAATCAGAATAAAATAGGAAGAGGAAAAGAAAAAGGAGTTATCGACTGGACTTATCCCCGTAATAAAAGCCATTGTGGTGCAGTAGTTTGATTGCTTTGGAGACCTGCTTAGGCATGGAAACTCACTGGGTGACCTTGGGAAAGTCACATTCTCTCAGCCTCAGAGGAAGGCCACGGCAAACCTTCTCTGAGCGAATACTACTGAGAAATCTCCACAATAAGCTTGCCATAAATTGGAAAGGACTTGCAGGAACACAACAACCACCATTGTTGTTTAGCCTGACAAAAAAGAAGGTTCAGAGGAGACACGATAGCCATGTTTAAATATCTGAAGGGATGTCATGTTGAAGATGGAGCCAGCTTGTTTTCTGCTGCTCCAGGAACTAGGACACGGAGCAATGGATTCAAACTACAGGAAAAGAGATTTCACCTGAACCTCAGGAAGAACTTCCTGAGGGTAAGAACCATTCAACAGTGGAATATGCTGCCTGGGAGTGTGATCGAGTCTCCTTCTTTGGAGGTTTTTAAGCAGAGGCTGGACGGCCATTTATTGGAGGTGCTTTGAGTGTTTGTTCCTGCATGGCAGGGGGTTGGACTGGATGGCCCTTGTGGTCTCTTCCAACTCTGTTTCTATGATTCTTGTAATGCTATTACTTCAGGTTTGCTATTTGCCTTTGAAACTCTCTAGCTGGTAGCCTTCACAACACCCCTGTAAGGTGGGTCAGCATCATTGCCAGAGTTTGGAAAAGGTGTCGGAGGAGATTCCAATTCTCGGGAGGATTCACAACTTTCATGGTAGTGACAGCGGAGCAGCCAGAAAGAGAACCAACCCATTTGAAATGTGGGGCTGAAGGAGAGTTTTTCTGGATGCCACAGGCTGCCAAAAGGACAGGTAAAGGGTTCCAAAAAGCAAATCGAGCCTGAACGTTCCCTAGAAACCAAAATAACCACACCGAGGCTATCACACTTTGGCCGTATCATGACACGTTGTGATTCATTAGAGGAGACAATAACGCTTGGAGAAGAACCAGGAATATTCTGAGAGGTGTTTGCGCCACTGTCTTGCACCGGCCGTCCACTGCGGTCTGAAGGTACAGTAGTTCGTACAGCGGCTTACTGGTAGCATCGCTCGTGTTGGAAAGAAGCGATGGGTTTTGCAGTACAACAGCTCCCGGAGGGCTGCTTCGCCCCCGCTGGGGGTGACCGGGGAAAGGGGCACCCCCACCCCGCTCCAGTTCAAAATAAAGTAGGAGAACACCCCGCATTTATTCGGCTTACCAAGCCACCACCATGGCCCACAAAAGAACCACGAGCTGAACGGCCAGATAGACCACGAAGAGCGGGTGGTTCTTCTCCCCGACGCAGTTCTCAATCCAGGGGCAGTGGTGGTCGTAACGTCGGACGCAGTGCCGGCACTCCTGGCAGTGCTTGGCTCGCATCGGCTGCTGCAAGAGAGGAGAGAACGCGCCCAGTCTCGTGTCGCTCTGGGTCCCTCCACACAACAGGGGCACCGTTCCACAGGGCTCTTGTACATCGCCCCTTCCTCCTCGCCTTCTGGCTAGCGGGATTTTTTTTTAGCACCATCGGCATTTTGAAGACGGTGGAGGGCTGGGAAACCACAGACTGGATCGCGGCAGCGTCTCCGCAGTAAATGATGAAGCGACCAGTTCTGGGCACCACGGTTCAGGAAGGATATTGACAAGCCGGAACACGTCCAGAGGAGGGTGGCCAAAAGGTATAAAGCCCTGGAAACCATTAAGCCCCGGAAGGAGCGGCTTAGGGAGCAGGGGACGTTTAGCCTGGAGAAGAGAAGGTTAAGAGGGGACATGATAGCCACGTTTAAATATGTGAAAGGATGTCACACGGAGGATGGAGCAAGCTTGTTTTCTGCTGCTCCAGAGACTAGGACGTGGAGCAATGGCTTCAAACTTGGGGAGAAGAGATTCCTCCTAAACATTAAGAGGAACTTTGTGACGGTCAGAGCTGTCCAGCAGTGGAATATACTGCCTCAGCGGAGTGTGGTGGAGTCTCCTTCTTTGGCAGTTTTTAAACAGGAGCCGTATGGCCATCTGTCAAAGGAAGGGCTTTGATGGTGTCTTCCTGCGTCGCCTAAGGGGGCCGGACGGGATGGCCCCCGGGGTCTCTTCCAACGCCAGGATTCTTTGATTCTGGGATCCCTTCATTTATTTAAAGATGGCTATCGCGTCACCTCTTAGTCTTCTGTTCTCTAAGCGTAGCTCCCCATGTGTGATATCATCTTATATTATTAATTTTGGAAGCCCCAGCGATAGGAATGGTTTTACTCGTTGCTGTTGAATTTAACAAAAAAAAAAGAATTTTAAAAATGGGTGGGTGGGGGATGATTCCTCCTATTTTCGGAAGCGTAGTATAGCAGAGAGTTCCACGATGCGTCCACCCCCCCCCACAGTGCTCACCACGTCCCACGTGCGAAACGCCTACCTTCAGCATGCAGTAGCCGCAGCGCCGAAGCCGAACAGCCGGCACGTGCTGGGAGACCACTATTTTCTGTTCTTTGTTCAGCGACCCCTGTGGAAGATCAAAGGAGGAGGGTGAGAGAGGAGGAAAAGAGGGCACGGAGAAGGCAAGCCTCGTCCTCGCAGGCCGTTTCCGCACTAGACTGTTATAGTGCTATTATTCCACCTTCAACTTCCTGTGGAATGCTGGGGGTTGTAGTTTCCTGAGGTCAAAGAGCTCCCGGGCATTCTAAACACCCCTCCCTAAACTGCTGATTTTCAAAAACCGCTACAGGATTTTTATTTTTATTTGGGCTTTTTCCACTTTCGTGGGGCTCCTGCACCCCTAATCCCCCAAAACGGAGGGTTCGCTGTAATCCTATCTTTTGCGCCGTGTCTCGTATGTTACGAATTCGAATTCACGGGGAACGGTGACCGCAGAACGCCACGCCGGCTTCCAACGCCCTGAGCCACGAGGGTACCTCCTCCTCTTCGTCTTGCTCGACGTAGCCGGGATCCATGAGGGACACCACGTAATACAGCAGGACCGAGAAGAGGACGAAGGAGACAAACAACAGCGGCTGGAGCAGTTCCCCCTCCGCGACTTGCCTCCGCAGATCTGGAAAAGAAAGGGGGGAAAGGCTAAAGGTAAACATATAGACGTGAACTTAGAGTGGAGAAAGATGCGCAGCGCCAGTCTCTGTGGGAAAGATGCGCAGCATCAGCATACATCCGTGTGATCGGGATACCCAGTTTCACCCGCCTGCGCTGAAATGCAGTCCAAAAAACGTTCTGTTGCCATATTTTTTTGGACCCCACACTGTTGTTCATTTATGTTTTTATTAGTTGTCCACTGGCTTTGGACTGCAAATAATGGCTACAACGCCTTCTTTCTCATAGAGGGCCATCCAATCCAAGGGCCATCCAATCCAACCCCCTTCTGCCACGCAGGAACCCACGTTAAAGCACTCCCGACAGATGGCCACCCAGCCTCTGCTTAAAAACCTCCAAAGAAGGAGGAGACTCCACCACACCCCATGGAAGCAGCAGCATCTTCCACTGCTGGACAGCCCTGACCGTCAGGAAGTTCTTCCTGAGGTTCAGGTGGAATCTCCTTTCCTGCAACTTGAGTCCATTGCTCCTTGTCCTGGTCTCTGGAGCAGCAGAAAACAGACTTGCTCCATCCTTCATATGAAATCCTTTCAAATATTTAAACATGGCTATCCTGTCCCCTCCTAACCTTCTTTTCTGCAGACTAAACATATCCAACTCCCTAAGCTGCTCCTCATAGGGCTTCATGGCTTCCACACCTTCCACCATTTTGCTCACCCTCCTCTGGACATGTTCCAGCTTGTCAATAACCTTCTTGAACTGAGGTGCCCAGAACTGGACACAAAATTCCAAATGAGGCCTAACCAATGCAGAATAGAGTGGTACTATTAACTTCCTCAAACCAGACACCATATTCCTATTGATGCAACCAAGAATCGTGTTGGCTTTCTTGGCTGCTGCATCACACTGCTGGCTCATGTTCAGCTTGTCATCCACCAAGACGAGATCCCTAGATCACTTTCACACGTCCTGTTATCCACCCACACAAATAGAGGATGGGGGCATCCTCCATTTGTGCATTCCCTGTTTTCCGCCTAAGTGCAGGACCTTACATTTCTCTCTGTGAAAACTCATTTTGTTAGCCTTGGCCCAGCTCTCCAATCTGTCCAGGTCCTTCTGAATTTTGATCCTGTCTTCCGGGGTATGAGCAACCCCTCCCAACTGGGTGTCATCTGCAAATCTGATCAGCCCTCTACCCCTTCATCCAAGTCCCTGGTTCTCTTACATTCTAAAGTTTTGTCCGGTTTCAGGGCCTCCTCTCCACGATGCCTACTCATCTTGAAACCTACACTGTTCATCTCCTTGAAAAAACAGTGCTCACTACTATCCGCATTTTTTGTTATCCGTGGTACGTACAGGAACGTAACCCGAACGGATACGGGCGACATCCCGTACAGGTATACCTCCATGAACAAAGTCAACGTACTCCTTGGCAGAGCAACTGGAAATTCTATTACCGCCTATTTAGTGAGGAATGCTTAAGTACAGTCCTCCCTCCCCACTCGCTAGGGTTAGGGGCACAAGACCCCTGTGAAAGTGGGAAAACTGTGACTAACTCCAGGCCCTCCCAAACCATAGTTAACCCCCACAAAAAGTACGCCCACCCTATTCAACCCACTGTGGATTCCTTTGGGGCCTCAGGGTCCCTTCCCAAGGCAGAAGTGGGGGGCCGGTGGGGTCGACGGCCCCCTCCGCGGCTGCCCCCCACCATTTTTAAATAGGGACTTACGAGCCTCCGTGGCAGTTTCTCGGCCGCACGAGGCTTGCGGTCCCTATTAAAAATGCCCCGGGGAGGCGGCAGAGGGGACAGCCAAGAATCCGTGAAGGATCAAATCCGCAAACGTGAAATCTGCAAGGGTGGAGGGCTGATTGCATACTTGAACTTAAGTACAGTTAACTATACTTTCTCATACTTCAGTGACCTCTCCTAGCCCCACACCCCATAGAAAGGTCATTCAACTGTGTTCCTGCCATTGGCAGGACGGACCTCCATCTCATTCAGCTGACGCCCAGTAAACAGGCTCTTCCAAAAAGCCTCCTAAGGACAGAAGACGGGACAAGCTTGTTTTGTGCGGCTCCGGAGACTAGGACACGGAGCAATGGATCCAAACGCCAGGAAGAAAGACTCCCGCTAAACATGAGGAAGAACTTCCGGAGGGTAAAAGAAGTTTGAGAGTGGAATACTCCGCCGCCTCAACAGAGTGCGGTGGACTCTGAAGTGGCAGGGGGAATTCACCTGTAGGGGTGCGCCCACCGCCTGTCAGAGGGCAAATCCCATCATCCCTAAGGGGTGTGCAGTCCAACATCTAGAGGGTTTTGGAAGTGCAGTCCAACATCTAGAGGGTTTTGAAGTGGGGGGACAACTCCCCCGTAGGGTGCAGGAAAAACTGCTGCTCCCGCCACCCATCAGGGTGCGGATCCCATCATCCCTGGCGGCCAAGGGGATGATAGGCGCTGTAGTCTGCCATCAAGAAGGCTGGGGGAGGAAGCTCACCCGTAGGGTGGAGGAAAAGGCCCACCGTGATCCCCCAGCTGAGCCCGGTCTGCGCCGCCCGCACCAGCCAACCGCCGTCCCGCGCCGCCCGCAGCCGCATCCTCCTGCCGCCGCCGCCGCCCGGACCCCACCGGAGCGCCCACTTCTTCCCAGCGGAAGTGCCGAGGCCACGCCCCCGCCTCGATGATTGGGGGAAAGAGTCTCCACGCGAGAAGGGGGCGTGCCCGGAAGCTTCTGATTGGCCAGCGCTGGGGAAATGGGCGCAAGCGGCGCGGTGGGAGGGGGGAAGTCCGCTAAGAGAGCAAACAAGTTGGCCGTTTCCGCTCCAGGCTGTTATAGCGCGACGATTCCGCTTGGAACATCCTCTGGGATCCTGGGGCTCGCAGTTTCGGGAGGGGCCATCCGGCCCCTCCCGAAACTGCGAGCCCCAGGATCCCAGAGGATGTTCCAAGCGGAATCGTCGCGCTATAACAGCCTAGTGCGGAAAGGTCCGCGCGCGGTGCTTTCGCACGTGTCCGAGCGCACACGCGTGACGCTTTCACGCGTATCAGGAGGGAAGTGTTTTTTTTTTTTTAAATTCGGCTTTTCTTGCCAAATCCACGCAGCGCTGCAGAGAAATGATGGCTTTGCCAAATGGGAATTCTGCCCCCTCGAAACGTTCCTGAACTCCCCAAATGCGATGTTCATGTTGGCCTCTTAGAAATTTAAGCCTTTCACTTTTTTCCTGGCGGTCACTTTGGCCCTGGCAGGAAATGACTGGGATGTTGTTGATTTGTTGTGTTTTGCACTTTTTCTCTTAAAAGGCTTCTGTATTTTAACTGCTTTGCTACGACCTGGGCTAGCACGACAGATAAGAGGATAGTCCGGCCTGGGAGTCATTTCACATTTCAGGGGAGCAAACGGGCATCTAAAGAAAAGCCTTGCTTTTTAGTTGATTCCCCATCCTGTGAAGCTCTTCCCCTCCAGGTAGGCATTTTCTTCTTGAACTTCAGGTAATGTTCAGACTTCCTTCTTGTTCTTCTACGCCTTCAAGTAATTTCCGAATTTAGCTCTGAATTCTGAATTTAGCGACCAAAAATGGTGGAGGGTCTGGAAGCCGTGAAGCCCTCTGAGGAAGGAGCTGGGGGTGTTCAGTCTGCAGAAGAGAAGGTGAAGAGGGACCATGATAGCCATGTTTAAACATCTGAAGGGATGTCATGTTGAAGATGGAGCAAGCTTGTTTTCTGCTGCTCCAGAGACCAGGACAAGGAGCAATGGATTCAAGCTGCGGGAAAGGAGATTCCACCTGAACCTCAGGAAGAACTTCCTGACGGTCAGAGCTGTCCGGCCGTGGAAGATGCTGCTGCCTCCATGGAGTGTAGCGGAGTCTCCTCCTTCTTTGGAGGTTTTTAAGCAGAGGCTGGGTGGCCATTTGCTGGGGGTGCTTTGAGTGTTTGTTCCCACATGGCAGAAGGGGGTTGGACTGGATGGCCCCTGGGGTCTCTTCCAACTCTATAGTGACCCCAAGGAAATCTGCTCGAGCCAGCATGGTGTTGAGTGCCAGATTATGACTCTGGGGACCAGGGTTCAGATCCTCATTCAACCATGGAAACCCACTGGGTGACCCTGAGCAAGTCCCACTTTCTCAGCCTCAGGGGAAGGCAAAGGCAAAAAACCGTTTTGGACAAACGTAGCCGAGAAAACGCCAGGACGCATTCACCTTAAGAGTTGTCATAGGTCAAAAATGACTTGAAGGCACACAGTAACAATAAGGTGAATCTGTTATGGAGCTTTCTTGGCAACATTTGTTCAGAAGGGGCTTGCCTTCCTCTATAGTGGAGGCTGAGAGAGCGTGACTTGCCCAAGATCAGTAAGCTTCCATAGTCAAGTGGGGATCTGAATCCTGCTCTCCAAGATCACAGTCCAATGCTCAGACCACTACACGACATCGGTTCCCAGCTGTATTTCTATTATCTGTTATTACAATTATAATATTTATTACATTATATTGTACATTTATTACATTATAATTATTTTGATTATATATAACTATTTTTTAAAATATATTTTTATTGTAATTATATATAATTACTAATATGATTTCTATTTTATTCCTTTTAATTGCCTATTAGCACTCTGAGTGCTGTGTCAACTTTAAGAGCTGGGCAGCAAAATTAAATCTCTTGAGAATTGAGTCTCTTGTGTCTGTAAAGACACATCTGGTTCCAGATATATTACATTTCTAAGGCCTTTCAGTACCTTTCAGGGTTAGGCAGGTCTTTAAGAGCAACTAGTAGATACTGGATTAAATTGTACAGGTTAGTCCTACCTAGAGTTGACCCACTGAATCCATGGGAAATATGCACATGGTATCTACTGCTTTGGCATGGACAGTCCCAATTAATCTATCCAATTTTCTTACCTGCTTCTAAAATGTCCCAGTTTTATTCTACTACTGCTTCCCCCTTTGTCTTCAACTTACTTCAATTGCTGCAAACCAAGTCCAAAATGCAAAAATGGTGTTAACTCAGCAGGGGAAAGAAAAGGCAGAAATTTGCCCTTCCCAGAAGGCTAAGGCAAAAGCAAGCTGCTGTAACCTTTTCTGGCTTCTGCATTTTCCCTCATTAATGCCTTTGGCCATTTTTTACCACACTCTGGTGTTGCTTGGCCACATATTTCCTGGGTTTAATCTGTGAAATGTCAGAAGGTATAATACTAACTCACCATCCAGCAGTTTATTCTACGGATCTGTTCTCAGCGGAACTAAGCAAGAGGATTTAGACCATGCGCCTGGAGTTCTGGCTTATTTTCCACCTCTACAGAATGATCACAACCTTATTACAGAATTATGCTTGCTATTATGGATCATCAGATATTATTATACACCGTCACTTTTTAAGTGTCTGTTTTTCTTGTTATGTTACTGATAAAAGGGTAGGAGAAATGTTGCCCTCCGGATCTCACTGCACTGCAATGCCCAGCCTTCCTCATCATTTTGTCTGATGGGAGCTGCAGTCCAACAACCCCTGATACCACATCTAGGACCATGGAGAGGTAGGAGAGAAACTATTTTGGAATGAACACACCCAGATACACACACAATTATTGATCAGGCAGAGCTGAATAGTCTGCCTCATTTATTGAGAACATATGACAGCAAATGGAATAGTTAGTCATTGCCCAAAATAAAACTCTCATCACAGACACCAAGACCAAGAAGAGGCCATTCAAAATGGAGACTACTGGAATAGTTAATTGAGTTTAAAATGGAAAAGAATCAACAGATTAAGCCACTCTGCCCCTCTCCAGCTTCCTTTCAGGTGTGAATCTGAACAGGTAACCTTGGAAAGCAGACCACAACCGGCTGCCTTTCTTTCTTTTTTGTTCAGGACATACACATTTCTTACCTCATTTCAAGCCATTTCACCTATTTTTCTTTTGGATCATTGGCTATTTCTGGAACCAAGGAAAATTAAAGACAGGCACAAGAATAGGGATCTTCAGAACTGAATTGCCAATGTAGCAGGCTGCCCCTTTATGAAACAAGGATTTAATTCTGACATATCACAAACTGTCCACGCAGATGCTTTTAAAAAAGTTTTATATCTGGGAAAAGCAGCTGTTGAGACTCGCTGGCTAAGAGACCCTTTCTCATTACATCTGTTTTCAACTTCATTAGTGTCCAGGATGCAGCGTGTATGTGTGTGAGACAGAGAGAGAGAGGGCCTTTCTGCACTGCACTGTTATAGTGCTATTATTCCACTTTCAACCTCCTCTGGAATCCTGGGGTTTGCAGTTTAGGGAGGGGCCTTTAGAATTCTCAGCCAGAGAGCTCTTTGGCCTCAGGAAACTACAAACCCCAGAATTCCAGAGGAGGTTGAAAGTGGAATAATAGCACTGTAACAGCGTAGTGCAGAAAGGTCCAGAGAGAAAGAGAGAGACGCTGCCTTCGTTCTCAGCAGCCAACAGACTCAGATCTCATCAGCCACGTTGCTGCCTTGTGTACCTTCACATCACATCTGATGGACACAGATGGCTTCTTTAACCACCTACCACAGAACTGAAAAAGCAGAATTAGAATCTTAGAGAGTTGGAAAGGACTACAGGGGCCATCCGGTCCAACCCCCTGCCACGCAAGAATACCCAACCACAGCACTTTGGAAAATGCCCATCCAACATTTGCTTAAAATCCTCTAAAGATGGAGTCCACAAGGCTGTTCCACTGCCTAATTTTTCTTACACTCAATCAGTTCTTCCCACTGTTTAGGTGGAAACTCTTTTCTTGTAATCTGAATCTATTGGTTCTTGTCCTCTGGATTAGGAGAAAAACAAGCTCACTCCATCTTCTACATCACATCTCTTCAGATATTTAAAAATGGCTCTAGCGTGTCACCTCTCAGTATTCGCTTCTCCAAGCTAAACCTCACTAGCTCCCTAAGTCATTTCTCATAAGGCTTGGTTTCCTCACCTCGGTCACCCTTTTCCGAACATATTCTACTTTACTGATATCCTTCCTGAACTGTGGTGTTTGGAACTGGACACAGCATCCCAGGTAAAGTCTGACCGAAGCGGAACAGACTGGCACTGCTCCTTCCCTTCATCTGGACACTATACTCCAAAACTGCACTGGTTTCTTGGGGGTCTGTATTTTGTAGTGATCCTCATAGATCCCACTTTCTGTCTCTAGTGTTCAAGCAGCAGTCTAGCAGCAAATTAAACCAGCAGCAGAGAAAGACTTGGCTTTGTCTTTGGAAATTTCCTCCAGATTTGTTACTGATTTAAGGAGGTATGTTTGATTTCAGAGAGACCTCCGATGGTCAAAGAGGCTCAAGCCACATGGTAAAGTCAGGCCTGGAAGATGGAGACGGAGACAATGGGGACGCCCCTCTTTCGGGCAAGGCAGGGGCTCCCCTCCAAAGCGAGGGGACATGCTTTGCATTCAACAACAACAGAATGGGACATTTTTGCCTTTGAGCGACTCTGCCATTACGAAAAATCAGAGGCTAGATGACCCTGTGATCTGGATTGTGTGTTTCTTTACTGTCTGGCAAATGGAAAGAGAGTCTCAGCTCCAGAAATTTCTACACTTAGATTGCATATCACCCCTGAAGAAGGCCACTGAAATGTATATATATGGGCACAAAACATGCTGGGTTTTTTCCGAAACAAAAACAGCCCACCCACTGAGCATCGGGAGACACGTCTCTTTGTGAATTCTTCTGGGCGTTCTCACATTTTTGTCTTTTTAGCCTTAAGCTTGGAAAAGTGTGCTGTAGACGGGGGACTGTGGGAGCTGTAGTCCAAAAGAGGCACTCCTCTGTCAAGTTCAGGACCAGCTACAAGGGAAGTCATGTTGATGCTTTGTGTTCTCAAGTCACCACCGGGTGAAGAGCCATCAGACACTGCCTTCCTAATCGAGGTCCACGTGGGGAAACGCTCACCTGTTTCATCCTCGCAAAAGGTGAAACAAAAATTGCATAGCAGAACTTATGTGGAACAGATGAGGGTTCTACATGGATCTCAGAAGCCTGAGGGTTGGCTTTGCTGAGCATGAGGAGCATGAGGAGCATCAGAGAGACGTCAGGAGCTCTCGGTTCAAATGGGAGTTTAGGATTAAAATCGGGGGGGGGGAGGATGTCCCAGGTCTACAGAAAGTGCTGAGCTCCTGTCCAGGGGAAATCGGTTGGGCTTAAGATCCCACAGAAATCAACAGAACAAGGTGGCTGCAATTGTGGTCCGGTGGGATTCCAGCACAAGAACGGTGTCAATCCTGAACACAATTAAAGAAAGTCCCTCAAAACTCAGGTGGACTCCTTGTTTTCCCGGCACATGCTAAGGGCTGTATTCTCTGCTATTAGACCTCATCAGCAGGGGCCTGCCTTATATGCAACATCAATGCAATAGATTTATACTCCTTGAGTTACACTGGTGAAGAAACTTCTGAAGCTTAAATGAATTCTCTTCAGGCTAATAAGGGTGTGTCTTCTAAGGTTTGCCCCAGAAAGAACACTGGAACATACAAAGCTGGCCTGCCAGCCTGGCTGAGCGATCTGTGCCCTTGCCCTGTACTGATTATTTTGACTGATGCTGGATCTCCCAGGTCTCCTGCTGAGTAGGGACTCCTCCATCACCTGCTACCGGTTTTAACTGGCCGGGATCTTCTACACATAAACCGTGTGGTCCACTATTGTTCTGCTCTGCACCATCCTGCTCTCTCGTTTTCCATTCCAAGGTGGACCACAGCAAGGGCGGTGTGGCCAGCCCTCCAGCTGTTTTGGGTTTTCCAATCCCCCACAGATAAGCATGGCCAATATTAAACAACTTATGGGAGTCATCCACAAGGTTTTCTAACCCTGTGCTAAATGACGGGCATCTGACATTCCTAAACTCCAGGAATTACAGCTCCAGCACACATAATAATCCCTGTCTGTTGCTTGGTTTAAGAGGCTGCAGCAGAAAAATGTTTGTGTTTTAGCCAATCAGTCAAGAAGCTGAATTTGAATATTTATCAAACAATTCTACTGAGGAAATGAGCACTCTTGTTTCCCGCTTCAGAAGAGGCATTCCATCACCTGTAAGGGGAAGGCAATGTCTCTTCTAAGATGGTGCCTGCCACCCACAGTTTCTGTAATTTCTTGAATTAAAATAATGAACTTACAGAAAAAAAAATGCTGCCCAATTAATGATCCAGGGACGTGTTTCTAGTTGAATAAAACATTTTAACCACTTGGTTGTGTTTTTACATGCCTTCAAGTCAACTCCCACTCTTCTACCAGGGTTTTCTTGGCAAGATTTCTTCAGGGGAGGTTAGCTATCACTTTCCTCTGAGGAAGAATGAGTATGATTTTCCCAAAGTGTTCCAGGGTTTTTTCCATGGCCGAGTGGGGATTCGAACCCTGCTCACCCAAAGTCCTATGCCAACACACCACGATGACTCTCACCTACGTTTACCTAATTCAACCAACAGTTGCACTTGTAATCCAGTCTCCTTCCTTCACCAAAGAAATTCTTTCCACACTGCCAACGTTTCCTACTGTGTTTTAGCATCCTTGTTCCAAGCTCTCAGCCCCTGAGAAATCCCACTCAGCGGGTGGTGATTGGCCTCTCTAGGTTTGAGGTGGAGAAGAAACAAGGAGAAACCTCTGCTTGGGTTCCCGATGTATGTAAAAACAGTATTTCCTCCTATTCAGTGAAATGGGCAGCATATGCCACTTTGGGCCAAAGACTAGCAAAATGGCAACCGCTATAACATAAAACAAAACTCCCCAAAATGCCAACTTTTTGCTACCAGCCACCTGGTTCTGTCTCTGAGGCAGTGGCTGCAGCACTCCTGCTCATTTGTCTCTCAGATCCTCAGTCTCTCTACAGCCTATAGGTAGTGAATGAACAATTTGCAATTTTTTTTTAAATTGCTGGGCCACACAAAATGGCCCTGGAGGGCCACATGTGGCCACACTTTGCCCCCTCCTGGTATAAGTCTTGAAAGTGGATCCGTCCAAACACTGGGTTGCGTTCAGATTTAACCATGCGCCACCAGAGTGGCACAGGGTGACACAGAGGGCCGGGAAGATGGGGTGATTGTACTGGAGAAAGGACAAGGATTTCTCCCAAATCTGGTGGGGCGCTCCCCAGCAGGAGAATCCTTCCACCTGCAGAAAGCAGATCTGGATCCAACCTATTGATTTTGAACCAAAATCTTCTCTTTTTTTGCAGGCATTACAAGGTAGCATACGGATGAACGGCAGAGCAATCACCCGGAAGTCAAAAAGGAACCAGCAGTGGAGGCAAACGGGATGGGAGAAGAGGATTTCCAAATTAGTCAGGTGGCCATGCTCACCCTCCCTTTCAGGCTTCCCGTGTTCTCTACAAAAGGTCAACAGACGCATCATGTCATCATTGCTTTTTTTTCTTTCTCTTTTTTTTATACAGAAATCATATGCACACAAACTCCAATTTGTACTTTCCTTTTTCTTTTCCAAACAAGAAGGGAAAGTGGGGAGGGACTCTGCTATTCAAAAGAAAGCCATTTTTGTTCTCCTTGTGCAAAATGGTCCGCCCCAGCAAATTATGCTCAGGAGCACTGTCTCCCCCTCATTTGCTGGGGGGGGTCTTTTTAGACATACACGCACGCAAACACACACACGCACACAATGAATTCATCAAGAGCTCCTTCCAACAGCTAAGCTGGTGAGAAAGTCCAACCTATGTACAGTGAGCTGAAGAGATACCGGAAACGGCGCTGGCAGGAGGTGGACAGCCACTCTCTCACCTCTATCTTGATGTGTCCATGTTCTCCTCCATAAAGTTATTGCAGTGTTCTATGACTTTCCTAGAGAGGAAATGGAGAGAGTTTAGGATTTTTAAAAACTTAAATTCAAAATGAAATACATTTGGCTGAAATTAGGTTATGAAATGGTTAAAGATAAAAGACAACGAAAACTGGATTCGGTAAATAAATGTTGTAAAAGAATCGACAATATAAAATGATATAGAAATATTTGGATTTTCAGGGATGCCCTCTAACATAACATGAAACAGATCTACAATTTTAACTAGTGAAAATACTAGGTAATCAAGTCAAGCAGGTAGCACTTGGCATTAATGTCATTTATCATGCAACGTTATTTATAACTAGCGTATATACCCGGCGTTGCCCGGGATTTTATGTTCTCATAGGTAATACTTGTTAGAAAGACTTGAGATCCTGTGTGCCTAATTCCCCCAACTGTCTTGTCCTGTAACTTTTCCCCATATTCCCCAATCCAATCTGTATTCAGACTTATAAACCTACAGAGGTTGGCTTCCTGAGGGAATACACTGCCCTCCACCTTGCTGCTAGGCCTCATCTCCACAGCAACCGGCCTATTCAAGACAGACAAAGTTGACTGAGGCCCAAGAGCTCTCCGGCTGAGAATTCTAAAGGCCTCTCCCTAAACTGCAAACTCCAGGATTCCACAGAATCTTCTTAGACAGCCAATCTATGAGGTCTTCGCCTGACACAGACAAACAAACTTTGACTTTTATATATTAGATCGAAATGTAATATATAAATTGCAACTACTCAGCAGGCAGTGGTAATGCAAAGCAATAAGAATGGAATCAAACAAATTTTTAACAGAAACTTTGGGAGAAGACAGCACAAGTTGAGTATCTCTTTTCTGAAAATCTGAAATGCTCCAAAATCTAAAATTTCTGAAAAATAGAACCTGCTTTTTCTTCCTATAAGGAACAAGAGAGAATTATGGAGGTTTGCTTGAGACCATGCATGGTTC
The DNA here is from genome assembly GCA_030412105.1 of Cyclura pinguis. Lineage (NCBI taxonomy): Eukaryota > Metazoa > Chordata > Lepidosauria > Squamata > Iguanidae > Cyclura > Cyclura pinguis. Next base: position 15,500,691 of record CM059613.1, on the reverse strand, counting down.
CCAGCAAGCTCCCGTAATTCCTTCATGTTCCCTACAGGAAGAAGCCAAGAGAAGAGTTCATGAAAGAGCAGACGTCACATCGAAAGAACAGCATATAATCTCATTACGTATATTCCAAAATCTGAAAAAAAACCCAAAAACAGAAAACTGAAACAGCTCCCAGTCTCAAGAATTTTCGACAAGGGATACTCAAATTTGTACCTTTTTCCCCCCCAATTAAGAGTACTAACTGAAATGTGGTCAGATTCCTACATTGCAGGGAACTGTACTTGCTTTCCAGAAAACCTACCGTCCCATTTCCTTTGTTTCTGGTCTCGCTGAAGCCATTTTAATCATATCCCTCAAGAGAAGGAGTCCACCTTCTTTGATCAGTAGCGGGCAGTATTTGTCGGCTGCAAATGGACAAGAAAGAGGATTGTTCGCATTTGTTACCATCTCTCTATGTTATCTTTTCCTCCTCACTGGATATGTTGCAGCAACAGGCAATAAAGCAATTAACCAATTAATACATTGTAATAACACAGGCGAACTCCAAGCAGATTCACTGCTGCACTCATCAATTAGCCCTGGATACTTTGTACAATTGCTAGCTTAACTCTAGGGAAATCTACAGCATTACACCTACAGCATAACCCATTTGCTAGGGTTAGGGGCACAGGACCCCTGTGAAAGTGGAAAAACCGTGAATAACTCTAGGCCCTCCCAAACCATACTGAACACACAAAAAGGTATGCTCACCCTATTCAACCCACCGTAGATTCCTTTCAGGCATCGGGGTTCCTTCCCAAGGCAGAAGTGGGGGGCTGATGGGTCCCCCCACCATTTTAAAGAGGGACTTACAAGCCTCTTTCACAGTTTCTCAGCCTCACGAGGCTTGCAGTCCCTATTAAAAATGGCATAGGGAGGCAGCAGAGGTGACAGCAAATAATCCGTGAATAATCGAATCCCCAAACTGAAACCCGCAAATGTGGAGGGCTGATTGTACACTATTTCAATATACATCCAGCAGACCAACATATGCCAGCAGCTCCCCATCCTGAGGCTGAGAGAAAGAAGTTGGTAGCATAAGCTTCTGTCGTCTACGAGAGCTTATGCTACCAACGTCTTTCTCTCAGTCTCAAAGGGGCTGCAAGATCCCTTTGCATTTCCATACAGAGGCACTCTTGATGCCTGCCGTTGATCTAACATCAATCGGCAGGTGCGACATGAGCCTTTTTGGATGGGAGGGATGGAGGGAATGAGGAACTTACGATAGACAGAGACAAGGTTGTAGAGGGCCCAGGTAGCCCAATGTTGACTCACTGGAGAGATTCCTTGAGGAATAAGTCTTAGGATTGGCTCAAAGGACCTGGGCGCACAAACCAAAAAGGGTGAAAGGATCAGCAAAAAGTGGAGAGAAAGGAAATTGGACAGCAAACATCTGTGGCTTTTTCATGAGCAGAGGAAACACCAAACTTTCATAAATTTCTCTGACCCCCCAAAATAAGTATTTTTTTCTCTCTTCACTCCTTTATTGTAATTCACATACATAAATATACATTGACATATATTACAATACGAAATTGTTATAAAGTGAAAGATTATTACAATGCCTTCTCCCCCCTCCCCAAATGTCTTACAGAGAATCAAACACCTCATTTAAGTTAAAAAAAAAATCAAGAGATCTAGGATATAACCTTAATCAAAATTATTACATCTTCATACTCCAATTTTGTTTTACTTTCTCAATCACAATTCTCCATTTATCTCTCTATTATCCTTTATTACTTTGTCCGTTATACCTTAATCTTCTTTCCCAAAGAAAATCAAATAATATAGCTTCCCTTAAATACTTTATAACACATAAAACTTATTCCAATCTGATTTTTTTGAGCAGTAACTGCATAAGCAGCTTTTAAAATTTGTTTTATCACATAACCTTCATTCCTGTTCAAGCCCAATTTCCCTAAACTGAGAGTTATAAAGTTTTCTTTATTTAACTGTACCTCTATCCCTGTAATTATATTTATCTGTTTGTTAATGGACATCCCTCCACACATGTATATACATACACTTAGTTCCATATGCATGCCAACATTTAGGTGAGAAGTGATTTATAAATGCCATTTGGTAGGGCCCCAAAAGTAATTAAAATGCCTTCCAGACATCAGTTGATCCCACAAATCTCTAGTTAAGGATATCTTTGTTTCTGAGATACAGAGAGATGTCTTAAAAAGTACATATGCCCCTGCTGGAATTCATTGCCAAAAGATGCAGTATGTGTCTGAGACGCAATAACTTTTTCAACATTTGACCAGATTTCTGGACTGGATTTCTTTTTCCTTTTATCCTCTAAATGCCTCATGAAGGGCTATGGCGAATGTAAAAGCCTGACACATTTGGGAAATTTCTAAAGGTATTACAGAATACCTAATAGGCAGTGATTACAGAAGCGTGACTTACATTTCTACACATGGATCACACAGTGGATTAGACATGTTTGTAAGGAGTACCAGGTCAGAGATGGAAATTGTATGGGAGTTACTAGACTACAACGCCCAGCCTTTTCAGCATTGGCTATGCTGGCTAGCGATGCTGAGAGTCACAGTTCAGTAACATCCAGAGGGCTGCAAAATACCCATCCTTGCTATTCTCATTCTCAGAGTGTAACTCCTTGTGTAGGTAAAACAACTCTACTTGTGTACAAGGGGAAGGGAGTAGCAGACTTTGGGAGGATTCTGAGATTTAGAGAAATACCCCCCATAAAAAAATTGTGGTAGTAGAGATTGTAAAGAGGGCTACAACCTACAACTCCAAACAATCAGATAAGGACTCAACAGCTTTTATATCTGATCCCTCCCTCAAAACAAAGCAATTTCAGTGTTTTGGAAGGAATTAAATTTAAAAAATGAATTAATATTTGACTTTTCAGAATGCGGCCTGGACTGTGGTAAGGGATAATGGGAATTGCAGTTCAGCAATCTCTGTGTTGAGGGGGGTAACAGATTCGTCAGCCTCAAGTAAATGCCCTTCCCCTTTAACAAGTTCTATTTGCCCACCGATAGTTGATGTTCCTCCTGGAATTAACATCCCAGCGTTGAATGGCTGCCCACATCCTGTCCACAACTTCCTCTCGGCGGGGCTCACAGATCACCCAGGCTCCTGGTCCATCGAACATGATGTGGGAGAGAACCCCACACGCATTGTAGGACACTTCAATCCCGTCAGCTTCACTGTCCAAGAGGTTGCTGTCACACAACAGGTCAGAATAAGTCAGTCTTTAAATCTCAAGCCAAGAGACTCAAGCAGGGATATCTAAAAGACTTTCACTGGGAGGATTCTGCATGCTCATTTAAGTCTCTTATGGGGGTTCTCTTACTTGTTGCCATTAGTTGAGATGTGGGAGGAGACCTCCCCTATAACTCCACATAGACCAGCTTTCCCTGACCTGGTACCCTCCAAATGCACTGGACTCCAGCTCCCAGAACCTCTCTCTCTCTCGTCTATCAGCAGTCCTACATATTTTAGGGGACGACTCAATCTTCACCCCGCCTTCCAGTGCCCCACATTTGGCTTCCAGGTGCCATTTTTGTCTGCTGAACTATTCATTTTAATTTCCCTGCCTTCTATAATTAAAATTACAAAGCATCTTCCAAAAAGCGGGGAGGGACAGAGAGAGAAGGAGAAGAAGCAGCAGCAAAGAAAGAAAAAACAAAAAAGGAAAAATACTTTCAAGCTGCATTATCAACAGTTATATGGTTATGCATATACCCATCAAACCCATTAAATTTATCTATGTGTTGATTCACTACAGAACAACTGACCGAATGGGTCAACACTACTTGGGACTATCCAATGGGATGCCAGCCATTGACTGCCAGTGATGGCAGCAACAAAGGTCCCTTGGACCCTTCATGCCACATAAGGAATGCCCTCACCTGAACACACTGATGAACTGGGAAGTCATGAGCTGTGGACGGAGCTCTTGGACCTCTGCAACGTTTCCCAGAAGGCCCAACATGTTGCGATGCAACTCCTGTTTGTTCGGAAATTCCTGCAAGTGTCAGGGGGAAAAGAATCAGTAACAGAAATCAGAACAGAATCCAAAGAGGGCCCAAATGCACCTAAACTCACAGTCGAAGGCAATATTCCCTGCGTAGTGAGCTGGGTCTCTACCACCAGGCAGATGGGTTTTGTAGTCCTTGTTAGTATCACAGCCAAATGTTAATAGCTGGCAGTGGCATGAAAGGGTTCAGCTGAACATTTGACCCTCCACATTTGACGGTCTGACTTTCATGGATTATTGGCTGATTTCTCCAGCCCCTGCCTTCCTCAAGGAACCTTCACTCTCAGCAGCGCTGACCAAGCCATTCAGCCCTTTAAAAACGTACTTCTGGTCTTCTTCCTCCACCAGCAGCTTCCTGGCCAGCTAAGGACGGATTGCAGCCCAATTTCTCAGCACCAGAAACCCTCTCCTGATGTGCCCTCACACCCAAGGAAGGAGATGGACAAGAAAGATGAAGTACAGGGCCACCATGCAACCTATCCTCTTTTTCCTCTCTTTTTCTTAACCTGGATTGGACCCAGGGTGCCCACTCCCCCCCACTGTGCTCTCAGCAGTGCTGACTGGGCCATTCAGCCCTTTAAGAACACACTTCTGGTCCTCCTCTTCCACCAGTGGCCCTCTTCCCATAGACACACATACACATTTTGATATTTGCAATTTTCCCACTTTTGAGGGGTTCCTGTGCCCTTAACTCTACCGAATATGGAGGGCGGTCTGTATTAGTGACCTTGTTTCTTCTGAGAAGAGAAGAGGGGTGTTTTGTTTTGTTTGGAAAATGACAAGTATTTTATATACCCTCAGCCCCTCCACATTTGCAGGTTTCACTTTTGCAGATTTGACTATTCACGGATTATTTGCTGTCACCTCTGCTGCCTCCTTGGGCCATTTTTAATAAGACTGCAAACCTCGTGAGACTGAGAAATTGCCAACAAGGCTCATAAGTCCCTATTAAAAATGGTGTGGGGCAGACGTGGAGGGGGCTGTAACCCCACCAGTCCCCCACTTCTGCCTTGGGAAGGAACCCTGATGCCTCAAAGGAATCCACGGTGGGGTGAATGAGGTGATCATACTTTTTTGTGTGTTAAATATGGTTTGGGAGGACCTAGAGTTATTCATGGTTTTTCCACTTTCACAGGGGTCCTGTGCAAATGGGGAGGGAGGACTGTGTAACAACAACAACAAAAGCCCATCTGGTGATTCTAGTTGGTAGTTAATTTATATCCTTCAGACATTTTCAAGGCTAAAACTCTACCCTCACCTTCAAACACTCCAAGAAGAGCTTCATGCCACTATAGTTGAGGAACATTTCACAGTTGTTGGGGGTCTCGTCCGTGATGTTCCACAAGGCGCTCCAGGAGAACTCCATCACCTGGTCACACTGCCAGAGCAGCAGAAAAGAGAACAAACACTTGAATCTTAAGGGACAAAGCTTACTGGTGTAAGAAGAAGAAGCAAAGAGAAGTAGGGGGGACGGAAGTGTATCTCCTTCAAATAGTTCATATCCATTTCACCCCACTTTGTCATGATCCCATTGCGAAGAATCCAGGAACTCTGTTCCCAAGGTACCCGGAATGCCTGTCTACACTGAAGGATTAAACCAATATAATCCTCAATGCCTCTCTTCCCAAGATACCTTCAGTAGTGTAGTTCACAAGACTGCTGCACTACAGGACAGAATTCTAAGTACTTCATGAAATTACATATCCCAAGATTCCTTAGCCATAGCAGTTGAAGTGGTATGAGACTGATATAACTTTGAGGTAAAGAGAGACTCCCAAATGGTCACAAGTATTGTAATCCCATCTGCAGATCTCCCAGATATCTTTCACTAGAGAAGGCGTGCACAAGATATGATCCACAAAGGCCGACAATGGCTGGCATTCTATAGGGGACTGATGCACCCAGAAGTTTCTATTATGCACACTTTCTCTGGACACTGCAGAGATTGGTATTCCCTCCCTGCCTCTGCAGAAGCCAAAAGGCCCCCTTCCACTTCCTGAGCAACCTCTGAAGCCCCTTCCAGGGTCACTCTGTGCTCTGTGAGGAGTAGGGCAGGGCTACAGAAACATCTGGCTATGCTCCATTGCCAGATGCAAAATTATGACATCAGCACTGAGATTCTTTGTGGTTCTATGGAGCGCCTAGCACTATCGCAATCATTTTGTATCTGGCTACAGGGACATAACCAGATGACCCTGCCTTTGTCTTTAATCAAACACTTCTGTTCTTTGCGAAGAAACAGAACTTACCATTTTATCCACCAATTTCTTCTGAATCAGCTTCAGCATTGTCTGTTCAAAGAAAACAAGCAGAATTAATTCAGAGATCACAGAAAGTGAAATGAAGGCCAATGCAATTGTTAGACAAGAAAACTGGAATGACATCACTTTAGCCCCAAGCGTTCCTTAAGACAGAATTAAAGAAACAGCATTGGCTTCTGGTCTTTGAGTAACCACATTAAAAAGCACACAATAACCACATCAAAAAAACATTCTAACGCTTTTCATATAATGCACTTAGAACAAACCTGGGACTATTGGTTAAAGTTTTTCTTTGGGGGGGGGTTTATTAGCAAGGACCCACTGATGAAACACTATTATAGGCTGGATGAGATATTTTGTGTATTTTTTACAAAACCTAAGACCCTCAAGCGTGTATATTGGAAGATAAAAAGTAACCAAATGAGAATTATTTCTTCATAGGACTACCAGCATGGAATGAAGCCAGTTCTGGGTGTTCAGCCACCTAAGTGTGAACAAGAAGTATAAACATAAGATAAAGAAAGGAAGAGTCTAGCTGAGAGAAGAAAAAATCAAGAAGGCAAACTTAAGTGATACAGCTTGGGGCCAGGCTACCTCAAGGACCGTATTTCCCTATATGAGGCTGTTCAGGTTCTGAAGTCTTCAGCTGAGGCTCTTATCTCGGTCCCGCCATCTTCCCAGCCAAATCTTGGGGGAAGATGGGAGACGGCCTTTGTAGTGAGCAGGGCCGCTGTCATCAAGCGGATGGGTTCTGAAGTCCTTGTTAGTTTCATGGCCAAACATTAACAGCTGTCCCCTAGCATGAACAAGTTAGCTTGTATTGGAGACCTTACTGGATACTATTTGCATTTGCTTTGCAGTCTGAGTCTGGGAAAAGATATGAAGGCTGGAAGAGTAAATTTTCCCTTTTTGCTAACCAGCTTCCACAGTTCTTGTAACTGTTAGGGTGGAGACAGCTCACACTTGCATATACTGATTTTCTTTGATTCTGCACTAGGGGAAGTCTATCTCTGGCAGACTGTATCTTCCTCTGTGAGCCAGTCTGGGCTCTGAGATATTCAGCAGAAACCCTACCACTGTCCAAACTATAGCTGGAGGGGGATATGAGAGAGGGCCCTCTCAGTGGCTGCCCTTAGGCTATGGAACTCCCTTCCCAGGGAGGCCAGAATGGCCCCGTCCCTGTTGTCCTTCTGTCAGCAGGCAAAAACCTTTTGATTCAGGCAAGCTGTGTAAGAGTTTTTTTAAAAAATCTTTTAAAATCGCATTTTTTTTAATTTATTTTTACTGAGGGGTACAGTCAGCCCTCCATATCTGCGGATTCTGTATCCATGGATTCAACCAACCACTGCTTGAAAATATTTTTAAAAATCTAAAAAACAAACTTTGATTTTACCATTTTACATGAGGGGCGCCATTTTACCACATCATTGTACATAATGGGACCTGAGCATCCACAAATTTTGGTATCCACTGTGGGGAGGAGGTCCTTGAACCAAACCGAGGGCCCACTGTAATTGTTTTACTACCATCAATAATTTCATTCTATGTTAATATTGATTTTTGTATTTTTTTTTAATTGTGTTGCTTTTTCAAATTGTGAGCCATCTGGGGTCCCAATTTTGGGAAAGAAGTGGAATATAAGAAGAACAGCAGCAACAGTCCCTCTTTCATAGAAATCACAGAAATGTAGAGTTGGAAGAGACCCCAGGGGCCATCCAGTCCAACCCCCTGCCATGCAGGAACACCCTCAAAGCACTCCCTTTGACAGATGGCCATCCAGCCTCTGCTTAAAAACCTCCAAAGAAGGAGGAGACTTCACTACACTCCGAGGCAGCATCTTCCACGGCTGGACAGCCCTGACCGTCAGGAAGTTCTCCCTGAGGTTCAGGTGGAATCTCCTCTTATGTAGCTTGAATCCATTGCTCCTTGTCCCGGTCTCTGGAGCGGCAGAAAACAAGCCCTCTCCCTCCTCTACATGGCATCCCTTCAAATATTTAAACATGGTTCTCACGTCCCCTCTTAACCTTCTCTTTGAGGCCATACAAACCGTGACAAAGCCCATCTTGCCCACAGCCTCCTTGTGGTCATTGTCGACTTGGCACACCAGGGCGTTGCAGAGATGCACGGCGATCCGCTGGATAGACTCATCCTGCCGCGTTGGATTAAGGATGTTCAGGAGTAGCTCGTTGACCCGACGGTATTGGAACTCCAGCTCCTCTGGGATGCTGAAGTTGCACAAGGTCAGGCAGCAGTTCCGTTGCACCTGGGTAGAGAAAACAAAAGCATGTGTCTGCGTGGGATGCCAACCAGAAAACCCACATTATTTCGAGATGGCTGCCTTCCTCTTAAGCCAAAAAAGAAATCTGGAGAAATGTGCAAACAATCAGGCAAAGTGTCTGACTGTAGTTATCTATAAGTGGCCTGTGACAGACCCTTTTTCCCACCAGACTGGTGTGGCAGTTCCCCAGTCTGATAAGGAGCCCTGTCTTTACCGCATTGCTCTGCCTTCCCACTTATGACACCACCTTTCTGTAAAAGGGTGAGGCCTTTCAATGTTTATTTAAAACCCCTTCATAGTTTTATGGTAGCGTGTTTTCTGTGCTGCGTTGTATACAACTCGGCTACAGAGCAATTAGCAATAAAATGACATAATACGTTTTAAAGACAATTTGAGCAACGTATACATTGTAAAGACAGTGACGAGCAAGACAGAAGAGACAAGTGATTAAAAAAACTAGCCAGGCTTAGGGTCAAGGCTTCACCGATGATATCTGAACCCCATAAATCTGGTGTGGTTTGATAGCAGACTTACAGTGACTTCCTGGTAAGGCTCCATGCCATTCAGCACCACCTGGATGACCTGTCGCCGTAACTTAATGCTCTGCTCCATCCGATAGTCGGAGTTGGTGAGGTAGAAGAGGGCAGCACTCCCTGTCACCTGGATGTTTTTATCGAATTTGTGACACTTGAGAGCAGTGATGACTAGCTGCAAAAGTGATGTAGGCACATTTTACTGTTAGTATACATCTTTTTCTCCAGATCTCTTGCTACATTTCCATCTTTGTGATAACATCCCCCTTCCTGTACACACACTCCGAAATGTAAAAATTTCTGGAAATGTTGAAGTCATGGGGGGAGGAGAGCTTTTTCCTACTTTTTCCTGGACCAAAAATTGGACATTTCAGAAAAAAATGAAAAATGTAACATTAGCACTTTACAGAATGAAGGAAAATACAGTCTACATAGCTTCACTTGGAATAAAATTATCATGTTTGACACATCAAAGGTAGTTTAGCCAGAATCCAATTAGAAAGCAAACTTTTACCCCCTAAATTATTTTATTTTTTTTGTTAAAAATGGAGCTGCAAGGTCCCAAACTTTAACACCTGAACTATAAGGAACTTGCTTTGTTTTTGCCAATTAGGGGAAGTAAACACCTTGTGTTAAACATATTATTCATCATTCCAAAAGAAAATATTCCACAATCCATTATTCCCAGGTTTTTGTTTGTTTTTTTAAAAAAGGCTTTGGGGTAAAAAATGCAAAAAAAATATTTTTTTTCCTCCCTGAGTTTTTCAATTTCTTTTTCCCAGACCTTCACAAGTCTACTCTTACCACTGAGCTGTGGCTCTCCAGATCCACGCACCTACCTTAAGGGCCCTTAGGAGCTGGTTGCAGCGCTCAATGCGGGCGATGTCGAAGAGGAGATTAATGGCTCGAGACGTAATTTCAGGCCGGTGTTCTGTGTAAGCCTCAATGGCATTGAGAACCTGATCTTCATTCTTATCCCCCGTCACCTGATATGAGAATGGGGAAAGGTTCAGAAGTGGGAAAGGAGACAGTAAAGGCAGATAAAGTGCTGATTTCTGGCATAGGGAAGGACTTGGGTTCAAATTCCTAACTAGCCACAAAATGTGGAAGCCTGGGGTGAGTAATTCAGAGCAGGGACCTAAGTATCATCACCATCGCCATCATCATAATTTTATTCACTTACTAGCGTATTTTACATGGCATTGCCTTGGATTTTATTTTGTCATAGGTAATTCTTGTTAGAAATACCTTAGGAATTAACTTACCTTACCTCGGGAACTAGATACAGTTGAAATACACAGATTTGAGATCCTGTGTCTCTAATTCCCCAATCTGCCTTGTCCAGTATGTGTAATTTTTCTCCATATTTCCCAAACCAATCCATATTCAGAGTTATTAATATACAGAGTTTGGGTTCCCAAGGGAATACACTGCCCTCCTTCTTGCTGCTAGGCCTTGTCTCCATAGCAAGTGGCCTGAGCTTTCTGGCTGAGAATTCTAAAGGCCCCTCCCTGAACTGCCAACTCCAGGATTCCATAGAATTTTCACAGCCAGCCAATCATATGAGGTCTTCTCGCCTCGCTCAGCCAATCATATGAGGTCTTCACTTGCCTGATGCAGACAAACAGATAAGCTCACTCACAAACTTTGATTTTTTTATATAGTAGATATCTTACTTTTTTCCCCCCCATAACAAGGCTCGAAGCAGTTTGCAACTTATTAAAAAAAGTTCAGATAAAAATGATACAAAACCATAGTAAAAAAAATTGTAAATGTAAAAGATATTTTAAAAATAATAATGGCAAAGACCATCTGTTACTGTCTCCCTCATCTTTTCTTCTCGCTTTACCTTGTAGGCTGGGATGTGCGAAAGACGGCAGAGAGAGGTTTCAAACAGGCCCAGGAACTGGAGAGGCCGCTTCAGATTCCTGAAAGGCGTGATGCTGCTCTCTTCTGGATTGGTGCTGCAGGAATATACATTGAAGGGAAAACAAACAAGCCTGCCATCAGAACTCAGAAAGTTACTTTAAAGCTATAGCAGTTAAACACACTGATTTAACAATTAAACTTGCTAAGGATAAATCAAGTCACTTTCGTTAAACTCAAAAACAATCGTGAAAACATACTCTTGACGGTGGAATGTGCTCAGTTTATGCTGACTGATATTTATCAAGTACCAACAGGGAAAGAAGGAAGTTTAAAACTCCGTATTTTAAAGTATAGGGTAGAAACTACTGAGAATTTCGGTTATAGATCTTTATTCATTTGTTCATGATGACAATGATTTGGTTCAATGCAATGTATCAAGAATAATGTTATTTTTTTCCTTTTCTTTATTTAATAACAAATATAAAAAAAATGAATAGCTGCACATGGCTGCAAATAAGTTGCCGATTTTAACTTTTAAACCTCTGCATAACCTCACTCCCTCCTATCTTTCAAGCCTTCATTTTTTTTTAACCAGGCTGCTTAGCATCTGCATTCTTATACTACAATATACTTACATTACTATAATATGAATTTATATTTTACGATACTGTTACATAATAATATTCCATTTTATAATACTACAATGTAACTATATTATGCAATTTATATTATATGAATTATTATTACTTCTATATATCCTTAGATTGATATTATTAAAGTTTCTCAATTGTATTCTTCACTTTTTTTTCAATCAGCCTCCCCTTGAGCAGATTTGTATTCTTTTGACTGGCAATGATGTATGTGTCACTGCTGTGGTGGCACAATTTGCTTTGCCTGCAAGCGAGTTAAAATTTAGACATCAAATTCATTCATAACAACCTACAGCAGAGCAATGAAGAGTTTTGAAACGTACATTAACGCAATTTTATACTGTTGCATTTTTATATTTCCCGTATTACTTATTACCTGTACTCTATTTTAAATTCACAGCTGCTCTGGTTTTTATTTGATTGTATTTTTACTTTAATCAAATCGAACTGTGATGGCTTATAGCTTCAAGCAATAAAGAAAGACCTATAAGTTAATAGTAACTTTTAGTCATCATCATCGTTATAACAGTCAGCATTATCTGTTACAAACCTTTTCCATAACAAGCAGTCGGTGGTCAAAGACCTGCCTGAATAAAAAGGTCCTTGCCTGTACTCTGCCCAATGATAGGGCCGGTCCAGTTCCGGCCCTTGAGACTGGCCCTTTCATCCTTACCTTGTCTGGCCCACTTTCTCATCCAGGCACGAGGAAGTGCAGTTCTCCAGCATGGTGTGGCCTGAGATGTCCAGTGAGGTGAGGTTCACCAGGTTCTCCACAAAGAGGTTCAGAACTCTGCGGGTCAACTTAAATTTATAATAGCTGGAGAGGCGGTCCCGAGAGATATCCAAGTGCCTGGCAACAATCAGAGAGGGAACAGCTCATCACCTACCAGGTAGCCAGAACATATAACACAAACACTGGGATTAACACCTTTTGCAGACTTCAGACACTTTACATGTACATTGAACACCAAGCATGGTACTGAGTGTGTCAAAATACCATATGAGGAGAAGAAAGGTAGTTTCTGACGCAGAATGCAGCTGCCTGTGAATCTCGTCTTGCTCTGCAGGTTTCTAGACTTTATCATTCATTTGAAATGTGGTGCTGAAGAAGAGTGAAATGTAAGGTCCTATACTTACGCAGAAAAAATGGAATGCAGAAATATAGGATGGCGGACACGTAGCCGGATAACAGTATGTGTGAAAGGGATCTAGGAGTCTTGGTAGACCACAAGCTGAACATGAGTGAGCAGTGTGATGCGGCAGCCAAGAAAGCCAATGCGATTCTTGGTTGCATCAACAGAAGTATGGTGTCTAGGTCAAGGCAGGTAATGGTACCACTCTATTCTGCTCATCTGGAATAATCCTGTGTCCAGTTCTGGACACTTCAATTCAAGAAGGATATTGACAAGCTGGAGGGTGTCCAGAGGAGGGCGACCAAAATGGTGAAGGGTCTGGGAGCCATGAAGCCCTATGAGGAGCAGCTTAGGGAGCTGGAGATGTTTAGTCTGCAGAAGAGAAGGTTAAGAGAGGACATGAGAGCCATGTTTAAATATTTGAAGGGATGTCATGTCAAGGAGGGAGTGGGCTTGTTTTCCTCTGCTCCAGAGACTAGGACAAGGAGCAATGGATTCAAATTGCAGGAAAAGAGATTCCACTTAAACCTCAGGAAGAACTTCCTGACAGCCAGAGCTGTTCAGCAGTGGAATATGCTGCCACAGAGCGTGGTGGAGTCTCCTTCTTTGGAAGTTTTTAAGCAGAGGCTGGATGGCCATCTGTTGGGAGTGGTTTGATGTGGGTTCCTGCATGGCTGAAGGGGTTTCGACTGTACGGCCCCTGGAGTATCTTCCAACGCTAGGATTCTATGATTCTAAGAGTTCTATGAATACCACAGACTGCTAGAAAGACAAGTGAGTGGGTCTTACAGCAAATCAAACCTGAAAGCTCCCTAGAAGTGAAGATGACTAAACTGAGGCCATCGGTGCTTTGGGCATATCATGAGACAATACAATTCACTGGAAAAGAAGACAACGATTGACGAAGTGGGAGGCAGCCGGAAAAGAGGAAGACTACAATACAGGTGGATTGATTCAGTCAAGGATGATCACAGCACTTCTGAGTTTGCAAGACCCAAACATGGCAGTTGATATCTAAGGATCTTGGAGGTCTCTCATTGACAGGGTCACTATAAGTCCAAGTCAAGTTGATAGCAACAAAAACCACTGTGAAAAGCTTGCAGGTAATATTCGTTGGAATATCAGAAGCCTGAATTGAATAAGACTGGTTTTTGATTCATCTCTCTCAGAGCTCCTCTGCATGTTGGAATGCAAATGTCTTCAATGCCAACAATCATTAATTCTCACATTATTACTGTATAACATTACCATGCCATTACTTATATACGTACACTGCCTATCTTGCCTCCGGAATCCCTTTCTGAACATATGTGTGAACAAGCAAAAGTGAAACAAGGAAAAAGCAAATAAGCCTGCCCCATCAGTTACCCTGTCACCCCACATTAAACAGATCTATAGATTTGGCCACCAAAATACCAATCATAAAAATGGATCCTGGAGAAAAGAAAAATAATCTCTGAATGCATTTGGAAGCTTTCAGTAGTCTCTAGAAAGTTAAAAATGCTTTTTATCTACTTTTGAGTTCTTTTTTTTTCATTTCACATACACAGGGTGTCCTGAAAAATGTATATAACCTTAACAGCTTATAATGCTGGAATATTTTTCTTTTTTGTAATTTTTTTTTCAAAAAATGCATACATTTTTTACAGGATTAAAGATTCCAATAGCTGCGAAGGGTCATGAAATTGCAAGAGAAACATTAAGCGAGTGCTGAGGCTCCACAATGCGAGCAGCACAGGGGTAACAATTTTAACACTTTATCCAAAATTTTAATTTAAAGATAGCGTTTGTAACTCTGATTACATTGTTATTGTAAGATTTATTCATCAATGTAAATATATTTATTTATATATTTCAAATAATCACCATAGCTACTATTAGCTGCTGAAGAATGTATACATTTTTTTGAGACACTCCGTATGTATTCTTAATTTTGGGTAAGAAGCTTGTTGAAACATGTTTAACTACCCTTTTTCATGGTACGGGAATCTATTTCTATTCTTTCCATGTTATTTCTTCCTCTAACACTGATTTTTTCTACTAAAGAAGCAATGGCCGAGGACACATCAACCTGATTCACTGAGCTATGCCTGCTTTATGCCAGATAAAGAAATTCAACCAGTGACCAAGCATGCCGAAAAGGCATCAGCTAACCTGAGCTTGCGCAGTTGCGCAATGGCTTGGATGTGCTCTTCGCAGAGGTCCATGTTGTAAAGCACTAAAGACGCCAAGCTCTCTTTCCACTGGGTCAAGAAAAAAATGTCATTCAGCTGGATCCCTGAGAGGTCCAGAGCCGTGAGGGAGGCCAAAGGCTGGAGCAGGGTCTCCACGTTCACCCCCTCTGTCATCCGGCCCAGGTTGAGGAAACGCAACCGGCGGAATCCTTCAAAGGTGAAATCTCTGACCAAGACTTGGCGGGTGGGGTTTAAGTCGTCTTCACAGCCCCCTGGGTTTTCCTCCTCGTAGAAAATATTTGCGCAACCAAAGAGGCTGAGAGAGACAAGGGTGGGGCTGAAACTACCCAAAGTCTGGAGGCTTTTGGCCGTCAGCTTCTCACAGTTGGTCAGGAAGAGCTCAACCAAGTCCTGCAAGACAAGAAGCAGGGAAATGAGGACGGAGGAGAGCTTTTGGGTTATTTATTTAAGCATTCCTGTCCTGTCCAATAGCTGAAGAGCCCAGGGTGAGGTACAACGAAATTAATTTGAAACAATTTAAATTTCTGTTAACTTCTCAGAGATGGTACAATGGAAACCATGTGTGGAGAATTCCATCAAACTGCTTAATGAAAAGCTAATATGCTCCCCGTAATAGCTTCTACTAATCCCTACTGCTGCCACCAATTGTTGGAGTTGTCCATCTGCCCCACCGCTGTGGTACTAAATATGAGGACCTGCATCTCTCACAACTGCTAAGGCACCAAATGTGGGGAACCGTCACCTGTTCCACCACTATGGCACCAAATTTCACCGAATTATAGGACCTTAGGGTTGGAAGCTACCACAAGGGCCATCTTGCCCAGCTCCCTGACAGGCAGGAATATGCAGCTAACACACTCCTGAAAGATGACCATCCAACCTTTGTTTAAAGACCAGAAAGAAGGGGAGTCCCCCATTCTCCAAAGCAATCTATTCCGTTGGTGAACAGATCTTACAATAAAAAGGTACTTCCTCGCACTATAGTTCGAATGCAACTCTTCTCAGGCCTAACTAGCATACCCAACATTGAGATGGGATGGAAGGCTCAGCCCAACACTTGAGGATCTCCATCCATCCAAATGCTATAGTACCATGGATGGAAAGTCTATGACTTGTTTATTTCAGATTACACACCAAATTCGGTGTCAAAGATGAGTAATTTTGGATTCTCCCCCCGCCAATCCTTAGTTTATGGATCCCAGGTCAATAGGCCACATGGCTGTTCCAGAGCTTAAACAGGCAAGATTGAGATCCTTCCCAACAACAGAGTTCCAGAGTTGTTACTGAGCCCTGGGAGCATTCAGGATTGGGAGCAGTGAGGACTTAGCACAACGGTACCTGTTTTCGAATGGCTTCTAAATCCTGATCTTGCACAATGTCTTCCCGCAAATGGATTCGTGCCAGCCTGGTGCTCCGAGGATCCGAGAAGAGAGTGAAGAAGTTCTCATTGTGCTCGAGGCTGTCGGCGTTGACCAGTTCCACATACCTAACAGAAGAGATGGATGTCAACCAGGGAAGGAGTTTTAATTAAAACAAACCCCAAAATGAAAGACATAGATAGTGGATGCTTACTTAGCAAAACAGTTTTCCATTCAACAGGGATAACATTTCTTTCTGCAGTGCTGAATTTTTTTTACTTTTTGTTCGTATTTTATTTTGGCCATCAGCTTCTCCTAACAACTTTGTGAGGCAGGTCACAAAGGCAGAAAGAGAGTGAATGACCAAAGCACAGCTTCAGGGGTGAACAGGATTTGGAGTCAGTCTGATGCACTAACCACTATATCACACTGCTTCTTGTGAGACAGCACCAGAGACTTGAGTTTGATTTCTCACAGGAAATTTGGATTTACATCCCCACTCAGCTGTGAAGTTCTCTCTCTGGCCTCTTATCAAGCTGGTCACATTTAATCTCAAAGTTCTGGTCTGGATGAAAACATATACAGGTTGAGCATATCTTATCCAAAATGCTTGGGACTAGAAGTGTTTCAGATTTCAGACTGTTTTTGGATCTGGGAATATCTGCATATATGTAATGACATTATATACTGTTCTTTTGACATGGGGTCCACTCTTTTGTCAGTTTTTCTTCTCTTGCCTTTTCTCTACAGGGAACACGAGAGAATTATAGAGGCTTGCTTGGAACTGTGTTTGTGCAGTCCCAAGGGAACCTCCATAATTCTCCCACATTCCCTATGGGAGGAAGACTGGGTTCCACATTTCAAAAGTTTCAGATTTCAGAGCATTTTGGATTTTTGGATAAGGGATACTCAACCTGTGCCTCTTAAAATTCTGTGAAAGGGCAAGGAACTTGCACACAGAAAGCCCTTCCAGAAGCACGCTGAATAAAAAAACATCAACAACTTACTCATTGACGAGTCGGTCACAGATCTCGCTCGGTAGGAATATGTCTGGGTGGAGACGGAGGGTCTCATTGTCCAGCAAGTAGAAGAGAGTCCCTTCCAAGTTGTGAAGGCAATACTCTGTACACAGCGTCATCAGGGATTCTGGGCTGTCGGAGGCCATCTTGCAGAAGTGGACGGGGACGAGAGGGGAGGGGGGAGGAATGCAAGGTGGGGGGGTCAGTACTTCTTTCCTCCCCCCTAGAAATCTTTCCAGATTTCTGAGTAAACTTCCAAATTGTATCAAGACAGCTGTCGGAAGATTGAAAGAAAGAGAGAAATCAGCTATCTTTAAAGCCGTTAGCTTTAATGCTGATCATATTTTTTGTGTGCTAAATATGGTTTGGAAGGCCCCAGAGTTATTCATGGTTTTTCTTCTTTCAAGGGGGCATCAGGAGAGGGCTTGGGCCGTTGAGAAGTCAGGCTGTGAGCTCTCCTTAGCTGGCCAAGCAACAGCTGGTGATGGTGGAGTAAGACCAGAGGTGGGTTTTTAAAAGGCTGCATGGCCTGATCAGAGCTGAGAGAGACGATTCCTTCATAAAAGAAGTGCCTAAGGGGGGAGAAGGTGTTGGAGAAACTCACAGACAATCAAATCCATAAAAATTAAACCCATAAACGCGGAGGGCCGACTGTATTTAGGGATCATATGGGAGAATACAGTTCTTCAGCTAACTTGTTATGTGAGCTGAATAGGGGTCTATAGAATATAGTCAGCATTCTGAATGGAGCCGAAAACAAAATGGCAGCCAGTGGATTGGTTCCAACAAGGGAACTGTGTGCTCCTTGTAGCCAGCCCCAATTAACAATCTTGCAGCAGGTCTTTGGGCCAAGTGAAGCTTCCAAATGCTCTTCAAAGGCAACCCCACGCAGCATTATGGTAATCCAAAGGGGCTGCAACTAAGGCATGTGTCCCTGTGGCCAGATCTAATGTCTCTAGGATGGGTGCAGCCTTAACTGTGCAAATGCTCTTCCGGCCACTGCTTCCAGGCTCAGGATTCAATGCGGGAGTGCATCCCAATTCCAAAGCAGTGTTTTCAGGGGAAGCGTAACCCCAACCAGCAGAGGCTGAATCTGTATTCCTGGATCTGCCTTTAAACTAACCAGGGGCACCTCTACCTTGCCTGGATTAAGTTTCAATTTGTTCACCCTCATCCTGTCCATTACTGGCTAAGCAATAAAACAAACTTCAAAAGAGACCAATGTAAAATTCCATATTTACAAAATTCTATATTCTACGGTTACTAAGTGACTAATTGGCAGATAGTGTACAGAGCATGGATATCCCAGACAAAGGGATGATTCATATCCCAGGAACCATGAAAACAGTGAGATATTAGTAACAGTAATTTATATTAGTTGCATGCACACACTGCAAAAGTAACAAATTATCTTTTTAACACTATCAACAAGCTATAACTGTAAATTACTTTTTAAAAGTAAGCTCTGTCCACCCTTTGGACAGAGTTGGCCAATATCTGTTGTTGCAGCACGCCTTCAAACTCTATCACCGGGTTTTCATTTGGCAAGATTTGTTCAGAAAGAGTTTGCCATTGCCTTCCTCTGAGAATCAGAATATGCACAGAATATCCTAGACTTGAGATTTACTTTAACAAGGAGGCAAAGATGTCACTGGACTACAAAATCCAGCATTCCTTGCCAGTGGGCTACCGGATGTTGCAGTCCAGTAGCATCTACGAAATCACACATTCCCCACTCCTCTCTCTGACTACTTTCTTTTTGCACAGATCATAAGAATTTCCAACAGGTCTCTACAGGCAGAATTCAGTTAGCAAAGCTTCTGAAAAAGAAGCTTCCCCCCGCTTTTTTTCTTTACAAAGTCTTTCCATTGTCTGCCCAGCCCCCCTTTCCCTCCTCATCTTCTATCTAGCTGGACATTTTTTAGAAGCATCAGTACTAGGAAGATCGTGAAGCAGAGCTAGAGAAATGTAGACTTTCAGTGTCAGACTGCAGCACTGACGCTGCAGAAATTGATGCAACAAAGCTGACATTAACACTCTTTCTTGCCGTTAAACAACTTAGGAAACAGGATTATCCAAGCCCAAACTGCTATAACAGAAATGGCTCTTAAATTGTTCTCCCATCATCTCATTTAAATAATGCTGAACTACAATGAAGTATTATGTGCAAACACAGCTTGTGGCTCTGGGCATTTCATGCTTAGCATACAGGTCAAGAAGTGAGCCAAAACAACAAAATTCTGATGTATTCCAATATATGCTGTAATCTGTTTAATAACGTGCACATTCTTTCTTAATAATAAAAATTAAAATACTTAGATTTAATTTTCTAGGTCTTTTTCCTATTGTTTTCTGTTAAATAATACCAGCAAAAGGAAATAACTGAAACCACAAGACAGGTACATGGGCCAATCTTACCATGAATTTCATCGCTGTACAAATGCAATACTTAGAACGTTAAACTAAGGAGAGAAGTAGATTCCAATCGATCAGGTTCATGGATTGTCTTTAAAACAATCAGTTTTCTCAGTCTAACTAGATTACTGTAAGAATACAAGGGGTAGTACCAGATACCATCATTTTAAGCATGGTGTAGTAAATGTAGCCAACAAATAGAATGAAAGATAAACAAACAGCTATTGCCATTTTACTAAAAGTCATTCAAATCACAAAAACCTGACTCAGTCAAAGGTATGCCAACTCTTTTACTAGTCTATCCATTGGGGATTTCATTTTGTTCCCAGCAAGTGCAGGGATACAGGCTTTTATGTAACTTAATTAATGAGTCTCAGTCAACATCAGAGCAACAAACATTGAATATTTCATTCTGAGTTGTTTCTAGGCTCAAAAATCCGAACCCTCCACAGACACACATGTTGTGTGCTTTCCAAACGGTGTGCCATGACACATTAGTGTGTCGACTGAAGTGTATAGACGTGTTGCCTACAACCTTGGAAATGTACGTTATTAGCAAACCATTATTAATATTTTTAAAAATATATGAAAGGTTTTCATGAGATATGTTGTGTTCCCACACATTTCATTATTACAATTTATGTATGTGTCTGTATCTCTTATAATGAGTTAGTTTAACCTCTGGTTTGCCAGTAAAACTGAATTACTGTGTCAGGAAATTATGCATGTCCAAAAAGTGTGTCACCAACACGAAAAGTTTGGAAAGCTCTGCTTTAGAATATGATTTGTTCTACAGATTTGCTCTGCAATTGTTCAAAGCCATTTGTAAAAAGTTAAAAATCAGCAGTGAATGCAGATTGTTATTCTATTTATTGTATTTGTATGCCACCTTTCTCACAGAGTGGGACACAAGGTGGCTGAATACTGAATGATACTGAAACCAATCTGTCAAATAAGCCTTTCCAAGAATTACACTTCAACTAGACATATCTTGGTTGACACACACATGACAATTCGTAGATTACACAGCCTCCCTTGCTGTAGGACCAGTGGTCTAAAACAACTCACTGCTTTCCAGGTAAATTCCAAAGTTAGTTGGATCAAGACAGTCTTTCATCTGAACCAAGTACATCTCCTCTCCAATGAGTAGACTGGAAAACAGATTCTGCACCTGCTTAACCGTAATATCACTACAGCAACAATATCAGGGGTTTTTAAACCACTAACTACACCCCAGACAAATCTAGAGTCGCCAGGTATTTCTTCTTGTCTCTGTTATGTGAATTCCAGAAAACTTTTCCCCTATTATAAGGCACAGAGAGATAAAGAGCTTTTCCTTTGATACCAGAATGAACAAGACGCCAAACAGCCCTGTATATTGCAGAGTGGGCCCTTCATAAAGACAGAAACGTGGGTATCAGGTAGCTTATGAAAGTTGACAATATGGTAATTTTGTAGAGAAATAAATAACTAAGTTAACTGAAAACAGTATTTTCATTTGATATTTTGGTAGAATATAAACTTCCTAATAGTTACTTTCTGATTATCTACATGTTATGAATTTTGACTGTCCCTTACTGAGACTTTGAAAACCTGTCAAAACTAGGATGCATTCCAAGCTAAGGGTAACGAAGCAATATTCTAACAGATGAATTCAAATTATAGGCATACCTCTGTTAACAAACTCAATAACTAAGAAGCTCATTTGTACCAAATTTTTTTACACCCACCCTGCCTCCTCTTTTCCTCCACATTTTCTGTCTAGCTGGAAGTACTTTAACAGCATAGACACTGGGGAATAGTGAAGGAGGTCTAGAAAAACACAGACTTTTACTGCCAGGTTGCAGCACTGCATCTACAACAAACAACGCAATCAAAACATGAATTGAGAAAGCATGGGATTCTCCTCTAAGCAGATCCTACTTCAGCTGTGCGTCTGCACACAACAGGCAAAGTAAACCACAGTTGCGTCTAGTATTTTTTCCTGAGCACGCACGAACAGCAAAACAGAAAGAAGTAGAGAGCAGATAAGCCTGCCTCACCAGCTACCCCAGCATGTTAAAAAAAACATTGATTTACATGTCTGGCCACCAAAACAGATGTCATGAGTATTTTGGAAGAGGCCTTCAAGTGGTCTCTAGAAGTTAGAATCATAGAATTGGAAAAGACCCCAAAGGTCATCCAGTCCAACCCCCGTCGGCCATGCAGGACCCCACATCAAAGCACTCCCGAGAGATGACCACCCAGCTTCTGCTTAAAAACCTCCGAAGAAGGAGAAGACTCCACTACACTCCCAGGTAGCTCTGCCAAACAGCTCTGACTTTCAGGAAGTCCTTCCTGAGGTTCAGGTGGAATCTCTTTCCCTCTAGTTTGAATCCATTGCTCTGTGTCCTAGTTTCTGGAGCAGCAGAAAACAAGCTTGCTCCATCTTCAACATGACATCCCTTCAGATAGTTAAACAGGGCTCTCCCGTCCCCTCTTCGCCTTCTCTTCTGCAGACTAAACATCCCCAGCTTCCTAAGCCGCTCCTCAGAGGGCTTCATGGCTTCCAGACCCTTCCCCATTTTGGTCGCCCTCCTCTGGACACGCTCCAGCTTCTCAACATCCGTCTTGAAGTTACTTAGGCAAGGCTCACCTGCCCTGGTTGCTTCATTTCACCTGTGCATATTATCAGTTTGGGAGAAAAGGCTTGCTGAACCACGTTGAACTGCTTTTCTCTTTTTGTGGTCCAGGAGCATGTCCCAGGGAAGCCAGGGACCCCTCCCTAGTGTTCCCATGTTATGTCTGGCGCCCCGTCTTCTGATCGTGGAGCCCTGCACCGACCTCACTCGCTTAGGCACGCTTGCACGCTGGTGATTCCCAAAACTTCTGCCTGCAAAGGCTCAGGCGCGTCTCGGGCTCTTTCGTTTTCCAAGGCACCCTTTGCACTGGGCTGGATCCCCCCGCGGGGCAGAAGGGAAAGAGAAAGAAAAAGCGACCCTTGCTTTCCCTCCCTCTCCCCAGTTCCCAAAAGGCTGCGTGCCTTGGGGACCTTCCAGCGTAGTTTCACCTCCTTCTTGCTCCCCCCCCATCACATACTCACCTGGCTTCCCGGCTCCGAGGGGAAGAAAGTGTCCGGGTTGGAGCTGGTTCCGGTTCCGGTTCTGGAGAAAGAAAGGGGTGGAGTCCCCACTTTGCACCGGGGTCCGCTCCTCTCCCCTCTTCGTCTCTCTCTCATTGGCATCGGCCGCACACACACACACACACACCCCCCAAACGCGGCGGCTGTCAACAAATCCGTGCGTCACTTCCGGTAGGCTTTGCGTCCCCTCCGGAAACAAAAGCCCGAGAGGAAGGTTCCGGCTCTTGAAGTGGACCTACACTTCTTTTTGCACTTTTTTTTTTCTCCAGAGGCCACCTTGAATCCTGTGTTAGGAAAAAGAAGGGGAAAAAAAGCAGAATGTACATTATATAAATGTGATGGGGGGGTATAAATTGCCTATTTGGGTGCAGAGCCTCAGGTGGTATGAAATTCAGCCAGGCAACCACCACACTCAGGGGACCACTTTGCATAGCAGGTTGTTGATTCATTTTATTTAACCTTTGCATATATATAAACCCGCTGTCCGCATTAGAAAATATTTTGCTGTGTTGCACAAGCCGTTAAAAGAGAAATGCAAACGGCTGCAATAAAAATATTGATAAAAATTATGAACTGTCCAGAACTTTGGCCAGTGTGGGTAGATACACAACTCCCAGCCAGGCAGTTGAATGAACCAGGGGAGGCCTTTTTGGGCCCTTCTGAGCTACACAGTTATTGCACTATAATTCCACTTTAACTACCATGGCCGCCTCCTATGGAATCCTGGGGTTTGTAGTCTTGGTGGTACTGGCGCTGAGAAGTCTCAATATCCTTCTCTAAACTGCAAATCCCATGATTCCATAGAACAGAACAATGGCAATGAAAGTGGAATCATACTGCAATACTGGTGTAGCATGGAAATTTGACTGCCTTTGCCTTGGGCACTCAAAAATAAATAAATACCTATCTATCTATCTTGTGCCAGCCCAGAGCATAGAGTCAGTTGCCTTTTGGATTACAACTCCCACACTAGCCACTGGGTGTTGTAATCCCAAAAGCAGTTTTTAACCTCTAAGGCTGCTTTTCCCTTACACCAAAATTTTGCAGCCCGGGGCAAATGCCTCATTTCGCTTAATGCCATGACTGGCCCAGCATGAGATATCTCATTCAGGTTGCCTATTCGGGGGTTTGCCATTCCGTCCAACCCCATTCCGCCCTGCAGGAACAAACTCTCAAAGCACCCCCAGCAAACGGCCATCCAGCCTCTACTTAAAAATCTCCAAAGAAGGAGACTCCACCACGCTCCATGGAGGCGGCAGCAGAGTCCGCCGCCGGACAGCCCTGACCGTCGGGAAGTTCTCTTTTCCTGTAGTTTGAATCCGTTGCTTCGTGTCGTCGTTTCCGGAGCAGCAGGATAACTCAGAGAGAACCCCAACAGTTCCACAGATACAGTCCTCTCTCCTCATTCGCTAGGGTTAGGGGCACAGGACCCCCATGAAAGTGGAAAAACCGTGAATAACCCTAGGCCCTCCCAAACCACATTTAACGCACAAAAAAGTATGATCACCCTATTCAACCCACTGTGGGTTCCTCGGAGGCATCCTGGATCCTTCCCCAGGCAGAAGTGGGGGGCTGGTGGGGCTGACTGCTGCCCCCACTGCTGCCCCACACCATTTTGAAGAGGGACTCGCAAGCCTCCTTCGCAGTTTCTCAGCTTCGTGAGGCTTGCAGTCCCTGTGAAAAACGGCCCGGGGAGGCAGCAGAGGGGACAGCCAAGAATCCGTGAATAATCAAACATGCAAAAGTGAAACCCGCAAATGTGGAGGGCGGACTGTATACACTGGCAAATAAATGGGGTACATCTTATACACAGGGGCGTCTTATACGCTGGCAGATACGGTATCTCTCTCTCTCTCTCTCTCTCTCTCTCTCTGCCTTTCCATCTGTCTGTCCATCCATCCGTCTGTCTGTCTATCCATCCATCCGTCTACAGTCCTCCCTCCCCATTCACTAGGGTTAGGGGCACAGGACCCCCGTGAAAGTGGAAGAACCGTGAATAACTCTTCCCAAACCACATTTAACAGACAAAAAAGTATGCTCACGCTATTCAACCCACTGTGGATCCCTTTGAGGCATCGGGGTTCCTTCCGAAGGCAGAAGTGGGGGGCTGGTGGGGTGTACAGCCACCTCCCCTGCTGCCCCACGGCATTTTTAAGAGGGACTTATGAACCCCTTTGGCAATTTCTCAGCCTCGTGAGGCTTGCAGTCCCTATTAAAAATGGCCCAGGGAGGCAGCAGGAGTGGCAGCAAACGATCCGTGAATAATCAAACCCGCAAAAGCGATTCCTGCAACTGTGGAGGGTGGACCGTAGTGTCTCAACCCTTCCACACACCTCCCACTTCCATCTTTCTTCCTATCCTCCTCAGAGGTGGCCCTGATACGAGCCTGTGAGGCTTGAAGGCAAAAGACAAGAGGCTCCACCATGCCCAACAGTAGGACTGTAACCAAGGCCATTTCCGCACCAGTCCGTTATAGTGCTATTATCCCACTTTCAACCTCCTCTGGAATCCTGGGGTTTTCTAGGGCCATTTGTGCACTAGCCTGTTATATAGTGCTATTATTCCGTTTTCAACATCCCATGGAATAATCCTGGGCTTTGCAGTTTAGGGAAGGGCCTTCAGAATTCCCAGCCAGGGGGCTCTTGTGCCTCCGGAAACTACAAACCCCAGAATTCCACAGGAGGCTGAAAGTGGAATAATAGCACTAGAACAGCCTGCCGTGGAAATAGTTTCGAAATTAGCACCCCCTCAAAAAAACAAAACAAAAACCCCCACAGCCTTCTAGTCTTCCCGTAAGTCCATGAATAAAGAAATAAAAATAATCTCCTCCACTTCGAGGCGCGCATTCATATTTCCCCTCAGGCACAGCAGCCTGGAGACCAGGCCTTGGGGGGGGGGGCGGGAAAGGGCGAGAAGCCGAGCCCCTCAGGTTTTTTGGGCCTCTCCCTTTCCTGCCCCCGCCATTTATTCGCATCTATTTATTTATTTATTTGGGTGTTTCTTTATTTCCATTCGGCGCGGCGAGGCCCGGCCCCCCTCCGCCGCGCACGGGGCTGGCGTGGCCCGGGCTGGCCGCCAGGGGCTCCGAGTCTCGTGAGGGGAAGGAGGAGGAGGAGGAGGAGGAGGAGAAATAGGAGCAGCAGACGCTGCCCGGCCGGCCCCCTCAGCGCGGCCGCCTGGCCTTCTCCTTCGCCTCTTCCCTCGTCCTCGCAACCACCATCATGTCGAGTCTCCACAAGAGCAGGTAGGGCGGCGGCAGAGAAACCCCTACGGTTGTGGTGGTTATTATTATTATTAATATTAATATTATTGTGGGGGTATTAAGTGCCTTTTGCTTCTCCCCACCCACCTCCTTGGTTGTGGCCCCCCTCACTTTTTCTCCCCTTTCCCCAAACCACGCTCTATCTATCTATCTATCTGTCTATCTATCTATCTATCTATCTCTATCTATCTATCTATCTATCTATCTCTATCTCTGTCTGTCTATCTATCTATCAAAACACGCACATTCTCTGCTTTTTTTTTTTATAATGGTGGGATTAATTCAAAAGCCAAATCCTCCCCATTCCCAAATATTTTCGCCTTTCTTATTCTCCCCACCTCACGTTTCCACCCTCCCGGCCCTCCTTTCCTGTTATTTCTCCTTTTTGCCCCCACATTTCCAAATCTCTCGGTTCCTTCCTTCCTTCCAAATTGCTGACTTCCACCTCGTTTGTCTGAGTTTTTAAATTGTTTGGATTTTTCTCTCTTATCCCCATCCCTTGATTGCTTTTCAATTTCAATTTTTTTAAAATTGTTTGGATCTTTCTCTCCTACACCCCCGATGCCTTTATTGCCTTTCAATTTCAATTTTTTTTAAATTGTTTGGATCTTTCTCTCCTACCCCCCCCATGCCTTTATTACCTTTCAATTTCAGTTTTTTAAAGGGTTTGGATCTTTCTCTGCTACCCCTATCCCTTGATTGCCTTTCCATTTCAGTGTTTCAGATTGTTTGGATCTTTCTCTCCTACCCACCCCATCTCTTGATTGACTTTAAATTTCAGTTTTTTAGATTGTTTGGATCTTTCTCTCCTACCCCCCATCCCTTTACTGCCTTTCAATTTCAATTTTTTAAAATTGCCTGGATCTTTCTCTCCTAGCCTCTCCCCCATGCTTTTACTGATTTTAAATTTCATTGTTTTAAACTGTTTGGATCTTTCTCTCCTACCCCCCATCCCTTTACTGCCTTTCAATTTCAATTTTTTAAAATTGTCTGGGTCTTTCTCTCCTAGCCTCTCCCCCATACTTTTACTGATTTTAAATTTCATTGTTTTAAACTGTTTGGATCTTTCTCTCCTACCCCCCCATCCCTTTACTGCCTTTCAATTTCAATTTTTTAAAATTGTCTGGATCTTTCTCTCCTAGCCTTTCCCCCATACTTTTATTGATTTTAAATTTCATTGTTTTAAACTGTTTGGATCTTTCTCTCTTACTCCCCATCCCTTGATTGCCTTTCCATTTCAGTTTTTGAAAATTGCTTGACTCTTTCTCCGCTACCCCCCATCCCTTTATTGCACTGTTTTCCTGCCATTTTCTTTATTTTAAAGTTTGAGAGTAACTTAGATCTTTGGGTTTCTTTCTTCTTGCTTTTGGAAAGCATTTTTACTTTTTTATTGCTATTTTTCTGTCTTTTTTTATAGTCACTCTTCTGTCTTAACACTCTCCAATTTTCTTGTACAAGGAGTAGAACAAGGGGTACAAGGAGTGTCTTAGCTACTGGCTTTTATTTTTTTCTTTCTCTTGCTAGGAAGTAGAAAAGGGTGAAATTTTAGCTCTAGGAATCAAGGGAAACTTTTGATCACCTCCCACACCATGAGAGTTTTGTGGTTCCCAAACACTTTATGCTGAAATACAGTTATACCTCAGATAACAAAGCAGATCTGTTCCTGGCAGTGACTTTTTTCTTTTTTAGACATAACGTTTGGTACCAGAGACGGAAGTAACGTGGAAAGAATAGGGGTAGATTCCTACCCTGCAAAAAGAGAAGAGCAGTTCAACATGTTTCTGCAAACTTTTTGTCCAAAACGGACAGTATGCAATTGTGAAAAGAAACAGCCCATTCAGATAAGCCCTGCATAAGCAAACAAAAATGTTTTGAGGCTTCCTGAAAGCTTATTCAGAAATACATCCAGTTCTTTTTTTCTCACAAGGCTCCATTTTCCTATGGTTTCCATGTTTCCCGAATTTATGGATCTGTGGGATTTTTTTTAAAACTGTCTGTGGGGAACTGAGGAGGAGGAGGTATCTGCTGTCCCCTTTTCTTTCTGTTTTGCTGTTCATGCATGCTCAATGAGGAGACAGCTGCTGTTTACCTTGCCTGTTGTGACAGACAGACACAGCTACAGTAGGATTGTCTAGAGTCGAATTCAGCTTTTCCCCAGCTTAAACTTTACCACTCGGGAGTAGGAAAATCCAAGTTCAGTATTGCCATAGTCAGAAAAAAGGAGAAAATCTTAAACTACCAGACTACCAGTGTTGCCGTTAGCTTCTTGTGCACGTATCACTGAAACTTGTGATTTAAGGTGTGATCAAGGCGGAAGGAGAATCATTGCATTTGACAGAATTAAAATGTTTCTTTGACCTGCAAAGCAAAGGTACTGGCAGGTTTTCCCTCAAAGCTGTTCATATGAATTTCCTGATCTTCACCATTCCTTTTTAGTTCATAAGCACATTCAACTCTTACAGAGAAAACTTAAGATGTTGCAGCCATTTTTGCTGTGTACAGCTGTTTGTTCATGTAATTTTTGTACTTTCTTTGCCTTGTTCAGATAAATGCTGTTATCAGAATTTCATGTTTCTCTGGCTACTTACAATGGGGTTGACTAGGTTTTTAATGCCCTTGAAGAGTAGTGTTGAGCACCACCCAAGGCTTCGCCTTATGCAAGTGAGAGCTCTGAAATAAACCTCGTGCACACTTGGCCTAAACCATCAATATGCTGTATAATCATTATTCATAATCCATCTATTGCTGGGTGGGAATGCTGTTGGATCCTTGGACTAAAATAACTTAGTTTCATTTTCTTCTTCCTGCCAATTTATCCTTTTATTGAGTGTTTACTTTTCTGTGTGTGCTTGTGTTCCCTTTCCTTTAGGATTGCAGAATTTCAAGACATCCTTAGTGAGCCCAACATTATGCTGGAAAAGCTTCGTGAACTCTGCTTTAGTGGTAAGCAACTCTCTCACATTCTCTACAGCCACTAGTTCAAGCCAGATTTCAATGTTCCGTCTTAGACTGTATTAACAGCGTACCAGGGAATAAAAGTTGTTCAATTGATTTATCATATAAAAAACAAGGCTGTGATCAGAACAGAAAGTAGCATTCTGCGAGTGGTTGCCTCTCTCTGAGAAGTATTGCTGGGTTTGGAGATAACCGTCTGTGGTGTGTTAGCCATGCCCTGGGGATGAGTAGATAACTGGTGTGGCTGACTTGTGATTGGTGGGAAGTTTCTGTATCTGATGGTCTGGTATGCTGTTTTGTCCCCAAAATAGCACTTGTCGTCTATTAACAATATTCCCCTGTAATGTAGAACCATATGTATATTTTATGGTACACTCCTAACTCGCACAAGGCAACAATGAAGTCCACAGTCCTGGCCAGGACCCCCCTGTGTATTGAATTATGTCCTAGAACAGAAGAGAGCAGACTTCAGGCTTTCAGAATCTACTTTGTTTTTAAACTGAACCTGTAAAATATACCATGCCAGATACAAAATAGCAGCTTGAGCTCAGAGCCAGCTGCAAAATGGTGGCTTGGGGGCAGAGTAATTTACCAACCACTTGAGCTGTAAGCTGGGATAATTTTGAAAGCAAGGATTACTTGCTGCAGATCGAAGGTTGTAATAACTTGCTTTGTGATGAGTGAGCAAGAGACTTTGTTGCTGATCTATTGTTAGGTCCAAATCGGTTGACCGATCCCCATCTACCTTCTGCCTGTCCTAGCACATACCCTGCTGTGCACTGGTCCCATCAGATAGGTTGCCTAAGGAAAATGCTTCCTGAAGGGAGACAGTTTGAAAATTACTGCTTTACCATAATAGCTTTAATTTCTTTGGTGGTGGTTGTTCATAGAATTAATGAATGTGACGCAAGGAAGGGAAACACAGCTGAGGTGGAGAACACATCCCTACATTCATGTACTTTTGCTGTGAACTATTCTGGATGCATTTATGTGGAAAGGAAACATGTGAATGAAAGTGATGGTAGTGATTATGATATAATGCTCTGGCCTAAATCCCACTGTTAGTCCCAGCTAGCATAGACCTAATTACTTAATTAAATTTACCTATGTATTGACTCGCCATTCAACAATTAATTCAATGAGTCTACTCTAGTTGGGTCTAATTAAGAGGATTTCAGCCACGGTGCGAAGAGAATCCCAGATTTAAAGCTTATCATCCCCCATCAAAAGTATCAGGGAGGAGCAAATGGGAGAGACTGGCGCCTGCCATACTGTGGAGCTGCTCCTGCTTGAGCCTTATTTAAGAGTACACCAGTAGGATCAGGCAAGGTGGAGCAGAGAGCAGTGGCAGAGTGCCAGGGGAAAGAGCCATTTCTTCTGCTCTGCCTGCTGTCCTCAAGCATAATGGAAGACGTTATCCCATTTCAACTGCTGAAGTAAGATTTAACACCACGTGAAGAACAGATTTGCCCTACTAAGCTGGGAACCAGAAGAACTCTGGACCAAAAGCAGCGACTTTACAAGGGAAGAATGCAAGAAACTGTCTGTAGCCAAAAAAAAAAAAAAAGAACCACCTCATTGGATGACCCCTGAAACTCTCCAAACAGCCCTTTTAGTCAGTGAAAAGATTTTAAGCTGATTACTCTTAACAGTTCTGAGAGCCAGTGCAGTGTAGTAATCTAAGGCCATTTCCGCACTAGACTGTTATAATGCTATTATTCCGCATTCAACATCCTATGGAATTCTGGGGTTTGCAGTTTGGGGAGAGACCTTTGAGGGCCTTCCCTAAACTGCAAACTCCAGGATCCATAGGATGTTGAAAGTGGAGTAATAGTACTGTAACAGTCCAGTGTGGAAATGGCCTAAGTGTTGGGACTACAACTCTGGAAATCCCCACTTGGCCAGGGAAACCCACTGAGTGACCTTGGGCAAGTCATGTTCTCTCAACCTCAAGGAAGATAAAGGCAAACCCCTTCTATACAAATCTTGCTAAGAAAACCCCATGATAGCTTTGCCTTAGGGTTGCCATAAGTCAGAAATGACTTGAAGGCACACGACAACAAACTCTACCAGTTAAATTCTAACTGATTAAGCAGTGGGAGAGAGACGAATGGATAGCACTGACTGGGTTGAAAATATATTGTTTTATTTAGTACTTTTATCATCCCTTCACAAGCCCTGCAGTAGGTTAACAGCGAATTTCAAAATACTAAGAGACATTCCATAAATCACTGTTGTTCACTGTGAACTAGCCAAAGGCCAACTTTTGTGTCACTGAGTTACTATCTCTATAAATATTTAATAGAACATATTCCACACAGACCTAAAGGTGCTCATGTGTTGAACATTTAATCTGGCTTTTTAAAGTACTGCCTTTAGATGTGGAAGTGTTTCTTGTACTGAAATCAGTGTGGTTGTGTTTTAAGAGACAGCCAAAATGTGGTGTTGTATCTTCTGTTTTGGACTGGGATTGTAAACACTCTGATCCTCAACCATAATCAGCTGTGGAGTTCACTGGGTGATCTGAAACAGTTGATACTTAATAGCCCTTATTCTGAGAATAATAAGGGAAATATGCATTAAAGATCATCTTTCCAACAAGCAAAGAAAGATAAAGCAAATGAAATTGCGTGCACAATTAATTTTTATGATTATGTTTACTTATATCCCACCTTTTTCCCAATTCAGGACTCAGGGTGACTTACAACAGATGTAAAAATGGTTAAAAATTCACAATGTACAGACCTTAAAAATGATTAAACTATACAAAAAGCCAGTTAAAAACAAACAACACAACAGAAATAACAAATAGAAAGTCTAGCATTTTGTACAAGACCCATCTGCCTAAACAATCAGTCCTCAAAGGCCTGTTGAAACAGAAAAGTCTTTGCTCATTTACAGAAAGCGCATATGGAGAGTACCAGTGTAACCTCTATGAGAAGGGAATTCCAGAGCCTGGGAACAGCCATTGAGAAGGCCCAGTCTCCTGTGTACTTGTGAGAGTGGTGAAACAGAGCACAGGGGCTCTCTGGTATATCTCAAAATACACGCAGATTCATAAAGGCGAATGAAGTCTTTCAAACAACCTGTGCCTCAGCTATATAGGGCTTCATAGGTCAAAACCAGCACCTTGAACTGTGGCCAGAAGTGAACTGGCAGCCAGTGAAGCAGTTGCAACAAGGGTACTACTTGTAGCCACGCACAGTTAATTTGGCTGCAGCTCTTTGAACCAGTTTAAGTTTTCAAACATTCATGAAAGGAAACCCCATGTAGAGTGTGTTCCATTAACTGATAATCTGATTTGGTGTGGATGTACTTCCTTCAGGACCTTTAAGTAAGTCTAGGTTCCTTGATCATCTTACTTTTTTAAAGCCAAAACGATAAGCCACTGTTTCTTTTTGGCATATGACTTGGCTTGTATGGATTAAAACAAACTAGACATCCCAGGTGAGAAGGAACACTGGACAAAGCATCTCTGACTTGTTAACTCATGGGTGAGCAACCGTCAGAGGTGAGGCAGCCACATTCACTTTGCAGGAGACCTTGGTGGGCTGCACCCACCTGCAAAAGAAGTCAATGCCTTTTTTAACAACTGGAAGTGACCCAGAAATCAATTTCCAGGTCACTTCAAGAAATCTCCAGGGTTCAAAATTGCTTGGGGAAGACAATAAAATGGCAGCATGGACCCACCCACCCCCCATGACCCCAGAGGAAAGTGTTTGGAGTGGGACTCAGGCAAATTTTTTTCCGATAAAATCTTTGGGACCATGGACGCTGCAAGTGGCCTGCCAACTGCATTTTCTCCAGCCTTGCATGACTATATGCTCAGGTCTTGCTTTCTTCTTGCTTCCTATTTAACTATGAAATACAAATAACTTCCTTTAAAAATACTGATTACCTGCTGAAAACCTACATTCCTTCCGTTAACAACACTGGCTGTGCAGCACTTGGAAAGAGCTGTGTTTAATCTTGTTGGTACTGTTTCTTTTATTTCCCAGGAATTCCTTTTGAAGGTGGCTTGCGCTGTCTCTGCTGGAAGGTGGGTTTTTTTTTAGAACGGGGGGCTCATTTCACTTCCTGAATATTCCTCTTCATGTTTTGTCCAGGCTTAGCAGCTGGAATGAAACTTAAAAAATGTATAGTATCTATTTATTAGATAGCACTTCTGAGTGCTTACAAATTTTGGGTTGATCCTTGCAGAAAGTTTAGGCTGAACTGAGGTTGTTGCAGGGATATTTTGTCCAAGAGTACGTGGCTAGATTCCATTAGGATTTACAGGCAGCAAATCAATTTGCTAGAAAATCAAATAGTTTACCAATCCGAACTTCCCCAGATATCTTGTTTAATAACAAGGCTTTTGTTTATGCTGCTCTCATGTAACAGATCCTCTTAAACTACCTCCCAGTAGAGAGAACTTTATGGAGCTCCCTGTTGAAGAAGCAGAGGTAAATTTAAAATATCTTTTCATTTTCTTTCCCTCATTCCCCGTGAATAAAGAGGAAGTTGTTACTTGTTGAAGCTCAGCACACTCCAATGGCAAATAATAATGCATTATCATTTCTATAGAGATTCTTCCTTAAAATATTTTTACCCTGCCTTTCAAAATATTCAAAGCAACCTAAATCTTGGAAACCCACTCGCATGATATCAGGTTAACTTGATAATATACACCAGGCCTGAAGAAGCCTCAAGAAAGCAAAACGTTTACTTAATTAAAGCTGTCTTCCTTGTTTATTAGTCAGTCAAACTCAGAGCTTCTAGCCCAGTTTTTAAAAACTAAGCTAGTTTGCTGCAAGCAAATTGGAATAATGAATATTTGGATAACATAGAATTAATAATTTAAAATTTTAACTAATCTACTTAAAAGTTGTATGTAAAATGATTTGAGGTATACCAGAAGAGTCCATGGTCAAACATACTTTGTTGATGCAATTT
This sequence comes from Cyclura pinguis, assembly GCA_030412105.1. Lineage (NCBI taxonomy): Eukaryota > Metazoa > Chordata > Lepidosauria > Squamata > Iguanidae > Cyclura > Cyclura pinguis. Next base: position 15,466,662 of record CM059613.1, on the reverse strand, counting down.
TTTTCTTTTATATTGTAGAAGCATTTTTAAAGTACTGTATATACTCGTGTATAAGTCTAGAAACTTCAGTCAAAAAATTGACACAAAAAACTTGGGCTGAGTTGTCCATGGGTCAATATAGGTACTCTACCGTAACTCTTATCAAAAAAAGAACCATCCCCTTCTCTGAGTAGAGTGAGGAAAGGCCGTTTTGAATGCCTGGATGGGAAAATTCATGGCAGCCAGATATGGCTAGCCCCCGAGGGCTTTTTCTCCTCTCCATGGAATGACCTTTGACTTATCCACAGATATCAAAATCTGTAATTTTGACCCCAAAACCTTCCCTTGACTTATACATGAGGTTGACTTATTTAAGAGTGTATACTGTTTACAGTCTTCAAGGCTGATTTACATTCATGCTTTCGTCTTCTAAGATTTCACTACGAGAGATAATTTTCCATTTCTGCTGTGGCAATGCTACATCTGACTGAATTAAAATGCGCTCCGTTTAATAATGAGGGAAATAGATCTCAGCCTGTGGCAAAAACCTGTCCAAAATAATGTATCTACATTTGTGGTACTGGAAAGACTGATGCTACTTAATACATTCTGAATTGTGCCAGTTCCCCTTAAATAAGGGGCTTGCAATACTTCCTAACAGTCACTACCCATATTCTAGCTGAGGGATGGGGAAGGTGTGGCTCACGGGCCACATACAGCCACAGACCCAAAAGTATGCCCCCTGAAGCCTCTCGAGCCCCCTGCTGCAAAAAGTGAGAGACTCTTGCTTCTTGAAATAGCCAGTGTCACTTGCAGCACCTTGGGATAAACAATGCTCTGCTTGCCATAGCAGCCAAAATGTTCCCACCTTCCCGCCCATCCTTCCACCCACTGACTGAAGTTCCTGCTTAATTTCCTCTCTGACTATCCTTCCTCAGTCCCTTGCAGCAGTCTTGCTGATCTCTCCAAATGCTCCCAGCCTCCTTCCGTCCCCTTTTGTTCGAACCCCTGTTTTAAATCCTCTTTGCTTAACCCTCTTCAACAGATCCCTATTTTAAATCCTCTTTACTCAGCCCCCTTCAACTGATCCCTGATTTATATCTTCTTTGTTCAGCCCCTTCAACAAAAATCTCATTGGTCACCTCTAAATTCTCCCACCCTTCCTTCCATCCCCTCTTCCTTGAATCTCTGCTTTAAATCCTCTTTGCTCAACTTCCTTCAACAGAAATATTGTTGGTTCTCCAAATACCGCCACCCCTCCTCCCTAAAAAGATAACAGTGAGACAATTTTCTTAAAATAAAAAAAAAAATTAAAAAGTGAGCCCTCCAAGTAGTGCCTGAATGCATCTCCCAGCCCCATGACAGTTTGCCACCTTTGTTCTAGGTATGTATAACATAAATGTATAGGGAAAGGCAGTATGCAAACTATGTACCACCCAAAAGGTTTAGAACTTGGTAAGCCAAAGCATCACTTTGAATTTTGACTAGAAACTCAAACAACAACAATTTTAATTGAAATACTCATCAGTCCATATCCATCCTAGTGTTTTCTGTGTCTGGTGTGACATCTAAAAATTGTCTTGATTGTGCTTGTATGGTAAAACTTGCATCAGTCGTGATCGGCTCTGTACTGTACTCTTCTCTGGTTGAGGAAGGAGCATTGGAAAGTGGTATTGAAAGCAAAACTGTTTCCTAATATGGCATTATCTTTTGTCTTATGCCCACCCCCAAAAACTTTTTTTGAAGAGAATTGTATGCCCAGTTTCTGAAGGAAATGATTATACAGCCTGGGATAGCCAAAGCCAACCTTGGGGTCTCCAGGGAAGATGTGACCTTAGAGGACCATGTGAGTGCACCATTAGCTTTAAAGCTAAGTCTTCCTTTTCACTCTTACAATGAAAATTACAACCTGTCCTTTTGAGATATATTTTCTATTTTTCCTTTTTTTTTTTCATTATTAAAATATATTTTTGAGGTACTGAGTATTTTGGTTTTTTCCCCTGTATTGAACAACTTTGAAACTGCTTTTTTAGCATCTAACAAATCAGGTCCAAATATCTTAAAGCTGTGCTTCTGTGCATACTTACTTAGTAGAGAGCCCTATCAAAGGTAGTGGGACTGATTTCTGCAGTAAGCATGATTTGAGGTTGCGCTAGAAGGCCATTCTTTAAAAAATGCACTTGTTAAACTGTAATGTAATTGCAGTATGAGAGCTGGTGTAAGAAAGTGGTTTGAGTGTTGGACTGCAATCCTGGAGGCCAGGGTTCAGTTTCCCAGTCTGCCGTGGATACCCACTGAGTGATCTTGAGCACATTATACACTCTTGGCCCCAAGAAACCCCCCATAAATAGGGTTGCCTGAGGGTCTCATAAATTAGGCAACAACAACAACAACAACAGCTGCAGTATAACTCCTTAATACTACTCAGCTCCCATATTAAGAATTGTGTGGGATTGTGTGAGGCTTATGGGGCTTGATTCTGAGACTGGAGAGTTCCTACCAGTCAGACTGCTGGGCTAACAGTGCTGGGCTAGGTGGACCAAAGTCTCAGGTAGATGTCTTGGTACCTGAGGTTTTTCCGTTGGAAAGCAGCAAGGTTTGAACCTGGGATCTTCTGTGTGCAAAGCACCTGTTCTGTTAGTGAGCTGTGACCACTCTGCATCCAACTCAGGGAGGATGTTCACTGGCATATTGAGGTTATAGAGTGGAAGTCTGAACTGACCATGTTTGGCACCTTGATAAATAATATCTGGCATGTGGGCCGTGGGTGTGTATGGGGCAGATGCCAGTGTACTTCATGGATACAAGTGCAGCATTTGAGCAGCAAATTCCTCATGGTCATTAGCATGTTTTTTTCACTGCTTCTGCAATCAAACAGTAGCTTCTGGGCAACTTCTGCTCTGCTGGTGGAGTTCCAGGTTACGCATCTCAGTTCTTCAGTTGTTGGGGAATCAATCATTGGGAGATGTTCGTAGTTTTTGAATGCTGAAATGTTTCTTGCTCTTAATGCATCTTTTCTTAAATACTTCTGCAAAGCCACTGAATCCAAACCCAGATAGCCGGTGGAATACTTACTTCAGGGACAACGAAGTCCTGCTACAGATAGACAAGGATGTCAGGTGCGTGAAGGCTGTTGATGAGTGAGTGTGATGAGATCTGGAAACCAAATGAGGCTCTGTTATTTCATAGTACTGAATTTCACTGCCTGAGTTGATATACTTTGAGCCAACTGCTCTGAATTCTGACTGCCAATACTAGCCCTTATACAAAACTTTAACTATTTTACCCACCCAGGAGACTTTATCCTGATATGGCATTCTTCCAGCGCCCAACCGAGTACCCCTGCCTCTTGATCCTAGACCCACAAAATGAGTTTGAGACTCTTCGCAAGCGAGTGGAACAGACAACACTCAAGTCCCAGACAGTGGCACGAAACAGGAGCGGTGTAACAAATGTAAGCAGTAACATTAGCTATAGCTGCTCATGTGAGTAGAACACAAAGGAAAGCAGAGAAAAAGGAGTTTTGCATTATAAATGTATTAAGGAGAATGGATGATTGGCCTTCCTCTTGTAGATTCTTCTCAGTCTCCTCTGAAATTGGATTGTTCTCTGCATACTTGTGATGGGTGAGTGACAAAATATGTGTGGCACTTCTCATATTGTTCTTCTGGCATGGCAGTATTTCTTTTAATAGTTGGGACAGCAACTGAGTGTGATCAGGACCATGATATGGTTGGAGGGAGATGCAGTGTTTTGTCCTCACGACAGTCCTGTCAGAATCAAATGGGGAAAAATGCACACATATTACCTGCATCCAGTGAGACAGAAGTTCTCATTGGTGCCATCAGGACTGCAGGCAGCAGATATAGGAAAAGAGACAAAGAACGGAGAAACTTGAAAAGATGGACTGTGTCAAAAATGTCATGCTTAGAATCATACAGTAGGAAGTCACCTCAATAGCACCACTGATAACTGACCATCCTGTCTCTGTTTTAAGATGAGGAAGGTCTGGGGGAATCATTCATAGTTTCATTAGTCTTCAGAGGTACTATAGTCTGTTGTTCCACTGTTGCACCATCAGGACACTCTTCCCAGTGTTCCTAAACTTGCTCCAGATTGATTCCATCATGTGTGATAGCTCTTCAGACAGTTAGAAATGGGTGTTGTACCACTTCTTATCATCTATTTTCCCAATTAAAAATACAAAAAAAGTATGAACGTAAATTCCACAGGGCTTGATATGCTTGCTTTCTAGGGTCCTCATGCCACCTTTGTCACTATCCTCCAGACAAGCCTTCCTTGCTTTTCTGTTTCAAATGCAGAAGAACAAATCTGATCTGGGTTCAGCAGACAAATGGGGAATTTGTACCTTCCCCAGTTGTCAAATTCTGGTTCATATCATCCCTTATCACTGGCTTTGTTGAGCGGGGCTGTTGGGAGATATACTTGAAGAATGTCTGAAGAGCCATACATTTCCCATCCCTGGTCTAGGGCCTGTGTAAAAAGGCAAGAAAGGCCTGTAGCAAATTTACTAGCAAATTTATCAAGTGTGTGAATTTCATACACTCCTGTTCCCTTTGTCAGGTGTGTGCTCAATCTAAATGGTTTATGGTTTTTTAGCATTTCAATTTTGTAATAGTTATTGTACATGTTGAGAGTTTGGAGAAGTATGAGGAAAATGTTTCGTTGTGATTGATTTTATTTCTATCCCACCTTTTCCCCAAGATTGGGATTCAAAGTGGCTTACAAGGTATAATACAGAGACGCCTTACTTGTCTCAAGGTTAGTATCCTCAAAAAATTTCAGAAACAGTTATTCTTCTGTGTTTTCCCAGGTGAGTTCTCCTCTTAAAACACCAGCATCTAATTCACTGAGTGAGTATGAAGTTCTGCCCAATGGCTGTGAAGCTCACTGGGAAGTAGTAGAACGAATTCTCTTCATCTATGCTAAGCTGAATCCAGGGATAGCCTATGTCCAAGGGATGAATGAAATTGTGGGGCCTCTTTACTACACATTTGCAACAGACCCCAACAGCGAATGGAAAGGTAAGAAAAAGAAGTATCTCCCTGGCATACTCTCTGGTCTGTGACCTTGTAAGTGAAGCTGACAGTGTCCTTTTATTCCACACAGAACACGCAGAAGCAGATACTTTCTTCTGTTTCACTAACCTCATGTCTGAAATCAGGGACAACTTCATCAAGAGCCTGGACGATTCTCAGTGCGGCATCACCTACAAAATGGAAAAGGTCTACTGTACCTTGAAAGAGAAAGATGTGGAACTTTACATGAAGTTGGTGAGAAATTCTTCCACATTGTTTTTGTGTGTATGTGAAAAACTGAGATTAAATAAGCTTTTTCAGATTGCTAGTCCTTGGATGCTTGTTGTGGTTTCCTTAATGAAATGGCTGGTAATGGTAGACTAGCTTCTCTGAATGTCCATCACTGGTTATTACGCTCTGAAACTTGTGCAGTGTTAGGGGTACATTCAGAGGCTGAACTTTGTACAGACTGTGTGCATTCCAGAATACTTCCCAGACACCTTTGTAGCATAAAGTTCCAAATGGTGGTAGACTTGCAGTGGTTATGCTGGGTTATCCCTGTGGAAGGATTTCTGCCTGAAGCCTGGGACTGGAGCCTTTATTTTTGCCACAGTGCAGTAAATATTACCTGAAGGCTTCTTTTTCTTTTGCAAAGAATAACTGCAGTGAGGTGTGAAATTTATTCTGAGGGGGAAGGAAATGCTGCTGATTGAAACCCACAAGCTTCCTCTTGAGTGGTATAGTGACTAAATGAAACACCTTTCAAATAGCTAGAGAGTTATTTGCGGAGAACTATCCTCTAGCTCTTTAGAAACAAAAAGAGGACTAGAGATTGAATTCAGCAACTGAACCTCTTTATTCAAAGAGAATGCAAAGCAAATAAAAATCATCAGTGGGCTACAATGTAGTAGTTTACATTAGAAGATGGTCAAACAGAATTAGAAAGAGTGGATGGAATTTTCGAATAACTGTACGCTAGTCTGGTCTGTCGGTGTCCCAGTGGTATAGTGAATATCAGGACAATTCAAGTTCATCCAGACCTTGGCTTTTTGATATTTAGTATGTATTCATTGAATCCCAAATGTGCAAAGTAAGAAGTGCTTTCAAAAGAGGGAGCTAAATTCTCAGCAATGTACCTTCCTTTCTATGTCCTTACCTTAACCGAGTTTATTCTCCCTTTTTCATCCCTAAACTTAACATGGTTTTCCATTGCGTTTGTATAGATCCAATCCATGCTTGTCATAAGCTAAATTTGAACCCACTACCTTCAAGTCATGGTTTCGTTCTCTGGGTTGTGAGTCAGTGCTAGTTCCCTCAACTATAGTTTTAAGGAAGGGAGATACCTTTTAGAGAAGGGGACAACAGCATGTGAAGTTATGAGGTTCACGCATGGTTTTTCAACTATGGCTTGCAGAAAGGAAACCTCAGGTCCTGGGGCTGAATCTGGTGCTCCAAGGCTCCTTGTCCCCTAGAGATTTCCCAGATGATCGTGACCCCTTCACCATTATGTTTCTTTGACGTTTTCTTGGCATTTATAAGCGTTTTTCCCATTCTAAAGAGAATGGGTGAAATGCCTTTTCAGATAAAAATATTTGGTTTTTACCTATCTTTGGAATTTGGTCCCTTGAACCTCTCTGAAAGGGCTGAAAGAGTTTCCTTTGCTTACAGGAACCCAACATTACACATGTACCAAAGCTAAATGAATGAGGTTCATCTGTGAAAAATGGTGTTTTTTTTTATGGCTTCATAGCCTGATTCTTGTTAATCAGACTAGTGTAATCATTTCACTGAGTCCATTGGCTACAGTTGAAGTTATGTTCGCATCTAAACCGTGTGTGGTTTTCTACCTTCAAACCAGTAATCCTGTTATTTGGATCTCTTCTCTTAATCTGGTGAAACCAGCCAATATGCAGCTATGATTGATAATGTTTGACGAGGTTTACAGGTTGTTTTATTAGGCTGGACTATTTTCCTGTCTATTCTAGGCTTGTCTACTCTGTCTAAGTCTCTGTAAAAGTTTTAGGAAGGCAAAGTCATTCCTGTCACTTGCTACCCTAGTACTCTCTGACTAGACACACTGGAAATTGAGCCAGGGAACTTCTGTATGCAAAGTAGGTGTTTTCTCATTTCCCTTTCTGAGACTACTGTATACTTTAAAAAGTGCTGCGCATCGTATAAGTTAGTAAGACTAATCCATCTTGATATGTGTTTGTATGTTGATCTTTGCCTTGGTATCTGGAGTACTAAAATTTTTAATTTTGTCTGTTGTCATGGCACTTGTTAGTGAAAACTTATCTTTAGATTTCTAGTCTTCTTTTGAACACGAGACTTCAAAATGTTTCACTCCATTTAAAAATGAAGCAGTTATGTAGAAGGCCATGTAAGGAATAACAATAACAAAAAAAAAAACCAAAAAGCAGAAAGAACCCAGAGTTTGCCTCTCTCATCTCTCCTTCTCGTTCAGATACCAGGAAAGAAGTAACAGATGCCTAATCCCTCCCCTTGCCCAGTTTCAAAATGAACTGAAATTATGCTTTTCTAACCTCTACTATCCACCAGCAAGAGCAAAACATCAAGCCCCAATTCTTTGCCTTCCGCTGGTTGACGTTGTTGCTCTCCCAAGAGTTCCTCTTGCCGGACGTCATTCGCATCTGGGATTCCCTGTTCGCCGATGACAACCGTTTTGACTTCCTGCTGCTAGTGTGCTGTGCCATGTTGATGTGAGCATCCATTAAGAAATTGTTTCTCTGCTTCTTTGTTATTCAGTTCTCTAAGATGCAGCAACTAACCCTAGCTTAGAAAGCTTCAAAAAGGAACCAAATTAATTCATTGAGGAAAATAGATCTATGAATATTTGTGGATCAGAATAGCTAACAGAGCCTTCAGGTATAGAGCTGATGTTGGAAAAGTAGCTTTAATGGATTACAACTCCCAGGATTCCCCACTCAGCTTTTGCAGTGCAAAAGTGTAACTTTTCCAAGCTCTGGTACAGAGGCAACCTACCACTGGATGTCAGATACTGGAAGTAGATGGCACCACCTTCCTTGTGAGTATGCTGGTGCATTTCTGGTTGCTGTTGGAAAGAACAAAGTCCATTTAACTGAAGTTATCTCATCCTGGTTGGACAGGATGAACTTTGGTCCAGTTTGAGGCTCTCCTTACAGATTTTCCTTCAGCCAAGCTGTTTGTGTGGCTTGAGATGATAAGAGACATGACTGTTAGAGCACCTTCGCACTTACTAATACTGTACCTTAACTTTGATCAAAAAGAGAACCATCCTCTTTTCTGAGTAGGGTGGCAAAAGGCCTTTTTGAATCCCTGGATGGGGAAATGGTGGTGGCATAGACAGAGGAGCTGGCACTTTAAGGTGGTGCTGGTACAACAGTCATTCCAAGTCTTCTCCACTGGTGTTGACAAAGCAAGAGAACTCTGACTTTTGTAATATATTCTTTCTCTCTCTCTCCTGTCCTCGTAGGCTCATTCGGGACCAATTACTAGAAGGTGATTTTACTCTAAACATGCGGCTTCTGCAGGTAAAACATTGAGAGAACCTCAGCATAACTCTGAAGTGGGAATAATATTTGCAAGGCTCACACAAGGCCAGCTTTGCATCAGTGGAAGGAAATTCCAGAGCAAGACACTAATTGTTCATTTGCATTGCTTAAAAAATAATCCACAAGGAAAGGGTTGCCAGTTTTACTCTTGTCCCAGGTTTGGAAATGTCTTAAGAATAGCAGTGATATAGAAATGTTAGAGATGACATGGGATGAGCTGTTCATGAATCATAGAATCATAGAAATGTAGAGTTGGAAGAGACCACATGGGCCATCCGGTCCAACCCCCTGCCATGCAGGAACACCCTCAAAGCACTCCCGACAGATGGCCGTCCAGCCTCTGCTTAAAAACCTCCAAAGAAGGAGACTCCACCACACTCCGAGGCAGCATATTCCACTGCCGGACAGCCCTGACTGTCAGGAAGTTCTTCCTGAGGTTCAGGTGGAATCTCCTTTCCTGCAGCTGGAATCCATTGTTCCTTGTCCTGGTCTCTGGAGCAGCAGAAAACAAGCCCTCTCCTTCCTCTACATGGCATCCCTTCAAATATTTAAACATGGCTATCATGTCCCCTCTTAACCTTCTCTTCTGCGGACTAAACATACCCAGCTCTCTAAGTCTATCCTCATAGGGCATGGCTTCCAGGCCCCTCACCATTTTGGTCGCCCTCCTCTGGACCTGCTCCAGCCTGACCATGTCCTTCTTGAATTGGGGTGCCCAGAACTGGACACAGGATTCAAGATGAGGTCTAACCAAAGCAGAGTAGAGTGGTACCAGTACCTCCCTCGATCTGGACGCCAGACTCCTATTGATGCAGCCGAGAATTGCGTTGGCTTTCTTGGCTGCCGCATCACACTGCTGACTCATGTTCAGCTTGTGGCCTATTAAGACTCCTAGATCCCTTTCACACATACTGCTATCCTAATTTAATGTCTTGCATTAAATTAGGAGTGTGAATTATATTACCCTCCAAAGGTTGTTGGACTGCAACTCCCAGAAGCCTCAACCAGCAGAACCAATGACAAGGAATCCTGGGCATTACAGTCCAGCAGTATCTGGAGAGCCACATGATTCTCACCCCTATACCAGGCAAAGTGTAAGCAGAGAGAGGTACCGATTATATTTTCTAATGATCCCAAATAAGCTGAAGGGAATTGAGAGGGCAGCAGAGATACGCGCCCGTAACTGTGCAGGAAGAATGGATGAATTAATTATGCTTGCTGTAAAAATTCAGTCACTGCCCAGGCCTGATCTGTGAATGGTACACAGCTGTGTCTTTTCAGTGCCAAGATGAATGCAGAGGGTAGATTTTGTAGTGGGATGGCTTCATTGTTTTATAGAATAGTCTCTTTTAAAATGATGCATAATCCAGTCCTTCAGGCTCTGGCCAGCAGTCCTCCTTCCTTTGGTACTTTTATTAAAATGTATTTTTTTCCTTCTGCTGATTTTTAAAAGGTCCATCACAAACAATAAACAATGTGAAGTGGTTGATAAGCAAAAGAGCAATGGAGTTGTGTAATGAAGCACTTGTAAGTTGAAGAAAAATATCCTCCAGCACTTGTGGCTACTTATGGGAAAGGGAAGGATACCAAGATAGGTACTGGTAGGAAGGATGTTATAAACAGAGAGGCAGGCTCCTCAGTTAAAATGTAGTGTTGGGATCCTCCTCCAATCCTTAAAGTTCCTCAAGGCTTTCATCAGGAATGGTCTGTCCTTCTGGAATTTGTTCCTCTTCTTTCTTTCTTAGCTGTTCCTTTATTCTAACTCCTGCTCACACCTCCTTTCATGTAGTGCAAATGAAGCAGGAATTACAAAGTGCAAAGGTGGGAATTTTGTCACCCTTCATGTGTGGCTGGACTGCAGATCCCAGCAGCCTTACAGCCAGCATAAAGGGTGAGAATCCAGGGAGTTGCAGCTCAACAACGTAGGAAGGGCAGACAGTTTGGCCAGTCCTACTTTGGTGGCGTGGGTGATGTTACTAACAAAGTCAAGAGAAGGAAGGCAATGTTTCTGGGTCAATTGGATCTGTGATTCTGGCTCTTAGGGCTTTATAAAAGAGACCTTTTTAGACAACCACTAGAATCCTGCAGCCACAATGGTTGCTGGTCATGCTGGCTGGGGGATTCTGGGAACTCTTGGCCAGAAAGGTCACTTCTCAGAAGCTCTGACTGAGCCTGTTACCCCATGTTGTTTTATATGTTCTTAATGATTCTATCAGTTTAATGATAACACCCCAAAAATAGAAACATTTGAAAACATAGTTAAACAAATGGGGGATATTAAATGACCAAGAGCGTTAGATTTCATAAATGGGTCATACCAGGATTTCATAATGCCAGTCTCCAATATCAGTATTCACCATTTTACTATAATACTGTGTGTGATTGTGTTCCAGGATTACAATGTGTTTTTTTATTTGTATTTGTATTTTTCAATTTTGTTGTGAGCCACCTTGAATCCCAATTTTGACTTAGGACAAAATCAATTTGTTGCCTTCACTTTCCAATTCCCTCATTCAAGTCCTTAATAGTTTGGTTTTTTGTCAATGCAGGATTACCCCATCTCGGATGTCCACCTGATTTTGAAGAAGGCAAAAGAGCTTCAAGACTCCCAATAACACCTGTCCCCAAGCCTCATGGTAGGCCAGTGTGGCAGGTGCTGAGAAAGACTTCATCCACTTATATTAATTCCTTGCAAGAGTGTGGGGGAAGGTAGTCAGGTCCTGCATTTCACGTTCCTCCATCTCCTTTGCTGGAAGGACTCTCTATTGGGTTACCTTATTTCCTGTAACTTTCTTTTAAATGACTCCAGGCGGGGAGATGGAATACAGACTACCTGTGTTTTCGGTCTTTGTGGAATGAAGAGTAACACGTGGCATTATGGAAGTAGCTCCCAATATGCAATACACCAGAGGCAAGGTCAGGAACCAATGGAATTTAACTGGATGAGGACTTCCGTGAGGAGCTGCTGGAATCTGCTTTTGCACGTTGGCCTCCTGTGTATAGTTCTGCCCTGTGCCCCCACGTAGTGGATGGAACTCTGTCCCTCCTTTCAAGGAAAAGGGTTATACAGATTACTAAATTTCCTCCAAGTAAGGGCCTTGCCCAGGTTATCTCCTGCTGGATTCACCCTTCTCCTTTTTGGGGGATGCTGGCTATTTTTGATAGCTGGTCCCAAAGAGACAGAACCAAGTCGAATGATGGTGGAACAGCCTTATCACCCCACTGCCTTAGAGAGAGCACCCTCTTCCTCTATGCTTGTTGCTGCTGTTGAGAGATTACCGGCCCTGTGATGCCAGTGGCTATGATACTGCAGCTCACCCACTGCCTTGGCAGCTTTAAAGAGAAGATGTGGGAAGAGACATCCTGGGATATACAAGGCAAAAATCTTCTTCATCAAATTAGACTTCCTGGTTTCACTGTTTTATTTCAGAAAGCATGGGAATACTTATTTTCTTCAGCAGGTTGGGCTGGTTAGGGTTACTCCTGTGCTGTGCTGTAAATGGATGGTGGCAAAGTATAGTTCTAAATGTGTTGTGAGGGGACTGTTGTCTTATTTGTGGGACTTTGGTGTCCTCAGGCTGTGTTTGGCAGGGATGTAGAAGCAGCTGGCTCTTTCCAGGACAAAATTCTGAAGGTATTCCAGTTAAGTGAAAGGGGTAGAAATTGACAAGTGTGAGGCACTCCATGAGGATGAAAACTGGGAATTCTTTAAAGAATTATTTTTTGAAATGTTAGCACTTTCTGTCCTTCATGAACAAAAGAGTTTGAGACAGCTCTGTGAAATTTAAGGAAATTTCACTTAGGGATTCATTTTCATCCTAATTAGAGGTTAGGAAAATGCCCTTTCTGGATGATGACTCTTAAGAATCTCCCAACCAATATGAACTGTTGACTTGCAGTTTCTAAGAGTTGTCAACAACAGCGACAAAAAACTTTCCCAAACTCCTGTCTTAGTTAACTAATCCACATTTCTCCCTTCATCACCTCTTTTTTGTTTTAACCAAAGTAGAAGGGAAATTGAGGTAATTAATGTTATGGTCACATGTGGGCTGTCTTTGGAGGATAAAATGCAGTCCTTCTGAGGATGGAAACCTGCCGGAACTGATTGTTACAAATGGGGATATCAGCATCTCTGTCTTTGCCTGATGCAGCTTCACCAATGTACCTTAGTGCTTTGATATTAAGACATCACCGTTTTGTTTTTGTTTTTCATCACATGGTATCTGTCAGGCCGTAACACTAAAACCCACGGCTTGATGTCCCTGTCTTGAGTGTCACTGTATTTGGGATGGAACTGTTTTAAGTAAATTGGTGAAGGTCAAGATCCTAAGCTCTCCTGTTTTACTGTAGCTGAACACTTGGACATCATAGCACTTTTGGAAGCCTCAGATTGGAGGCAAGCCTTTTTCAGAGAAGGTCTTTGGGCAACTTTTTTTTCCCAGTTTCATGTCTCACAGTTCCCACAGTTTTCTAGTCAGGGTGAGGATGATGGAAGTATTGATTCAGCACATCTGGTGGGTGTCAGGTTGGTCCAGGCTCGTCTGTGGCATTCTGTCGTGAGGCCAACTGTTTGTCATCTCTTTACAAACTGAAGGAGTATTTCAAAGACCCTGTTTGATATAAACTAACATGGAGACACAGTGACTGTATGTATAACTGAGGATATCATGCTTCTTTCTCATTCATCCTTCGGCTGGGTTTGTGTTTTAAGAAAGAAGAGACAGTTTTCCCTCAGAGTGAGACGGTTTGGCCTTGAGCTGCTGACAGTGCCTGCAGGTGATCCCAGAGCTGTTTCCTTCTTTCTCTTCTGAAAGTAAGAAGAGTTATTTCCAATCATGTTGTGTAGATGAACCATGTCTTTTGTTCTTCCATGTTTTTCATTTCTGTTCAGATTACTAAATTTCCTTGGAGCAAGGAGAAAGTCTTGTCTTTTGTTCTAAACGCTTGATGTGGGATAACACAGATCTGAACAGCAGACCTTTGGCAGAAATTTTGCAATACTACTTCAAACCCTTCAAGGAGGGGTGTGTGTGTGTGTGTGTGTCTGTCTGTCTGTCTGTCTGACTGCTTTTTGTTTTTCAGTAAATCAAGTTCTTTATGAAAAGTGTAAGCTGTAATGGACCCTGCTACTTGAATCTTTAACTCTATTCTTATAATTGCTTGTATATTGTAAATAAGCTCACTGGTACACATGAAAACAGTGCTAATATGTTACAGTTGTTTGGGTTCTAAATGAAACAATTCCATGAGTTCATTGAAGTTAATGCTTTCATGCCAAGCACATTCTCTAACCATACCACCAGGAATGGGTTTAGAATGGGTCTTTGTCTTCACACAAAGTGAAGCGGACATACGGTATCAGTGGATAGATTTTACTGAGGCAGTAACACCTTTTTTCATTTTACACAGGTGTCACAATGTAGGTAGAATGTTGGTTACTGAGATCAAGGAAAAGGAAACTGAGTGAGCTCAAAAGAGTGAATCTTCAGAAAACCTTAAGCCTGACTGTCCTTCCAGTTGTTAGCCAGCTGGTCAAAGTGAAGAAGTAGCCATGAGAAGTTTCCATTACAACTTGAGCCAGGTTTCAGGGAGGGCTAACAGCTGAGTCTTGGTCTAACCGTCTCCCAGAATGAGATGGTAGAATGCTATTTATAACAAACTGTCTCCAGATTGCTTTACCAGAGATAAAGTCTATGACGTAGCAAAGGACATGGTAAATTTCTGAGATGGATTTTGTTACTGCTGGTGTATCACTTTTTCTATGTAGGAAAAAGAACTTTTTTTTTCACTTGCAGAGAACAGATTCAGACATCGCATCTCCTACGTGCTGCCAAGTCATTTTGCATTTCCCACTAGGATTACATAGTTGGCACTAAAACATTTCCAGAAGGTGCACAAAACATATTTAGATATTTCACAATCTTTATGCCAATTCTAAAACTGTTCTTTCCTGTTTTCTGGTGGATGAGCAGTTTGGCCTTCAATGCTGCCTTAGAATATAATGTGAGAAATGACAGATAGGGGCTTAAATGAGTGTCTCTTAACACCTTTTGAATGTCAAAACAGAACTGTGTGACTATAAGAAAAGCAGGGACCTTTTTCTGAATTACAATGTTTCAGTTCTGATAAGAGCCTTTCTTTTTAAAATAAAAAGGGAACATTTTAAAATACTACCAGAGGTTGCTTCTTAAAAGAGAGCTGGATGGATTTTTCTCTGTTTTTAATGAAAAGGATGGTCAAGAGATTTGGGTATTTTTCTTTCCTTGCCACAAATATTACTTGAAGACTATTAAGTGTGTATTGGTCCAGAATATGGGCAAGGTATTTTTAGGACTGCATCTCGCAGAACCCTCCTCTAGCAGGTGACAGAAGATGTCATCCATGAGGACATTTTTTTCCTCTCTAGATGTTAGAAAGTAGTGCAGCCTCAAACAGAAACGAGAGGCAACTATACATTACATATTAAATTCCAGGCTACCCTACCTCTGTTTACATTTTTGAATCATAACTTCCAGAATTCTCCAACCAGCATGAGCAGTGACTCTTGTCCAAAAGAGTAATTTCTCCATGCTCTGTCCCTTCCATTCCACCTCAGACAATTTACCCATGGCCTAAAATAAACCCCTTGTGTGTTTTTCCAGTACCCATATCACTGGCTGGAAGACAGAAAACAAATTTACTATTGTAAAAGAGGAATTTTTGACGTTTTCCAGGATGTTGATGTAAAGGAGGAATTTAATACATGGTTCCCGTTTTTGCCAGCAGTCATATGTTGTATGAATGTGCACCTTTGGCTTTAGTGAAATGTTTCTTGACGTAGTTAACAGCTGAGACCCAAGGTTCAGAATTAGTCTGACAGACAGCATATAAGCAAACTCTCTGTGTGAAGAACAGTTATCTCCTAAAATGCTATTTTTTGGCATGAACAACAACATCTGGTTGGCCTTTAACTTGAATGATTGAACAAAATACTTTGCTTCTGCCTGTGCATCCTCACCTCAAAGAACTTCTGTTTAGAGTTCATGAAGATACGTCAACAGGTATCTCGAGAGAGCTTAAAAACCCATCCCATGCCAGGGTGTGTGTTTGTGTGTCAAAAGGCACAAGTGCCCACGTCTGTTTTTCTAGGGCTCCATGTTATAGTGGCATTATAGAAGTTGTACAGCTGCTCAGTTTACCATGGTTTCCTTTTCGTTATTATGTTTGCTTTGGTTTCTGTTTGCATTTTGTAAACCTTTCAGTACACTGTGTTGCAGAAATTACGGCTCTTTAAATTTATACTTGTTAATAAAAAATGGGTTTTCAGTTTAAAAAAAAATCATAGTACTGATGAGGTCACTCCAATAATTTTCATGTACAAAGATTGCAAAAGCGAGTAAGGTTTTAGGGTAGGGGCCCGCAGATAATACGGCTAAATCAAATGCACAGTAAGAGAAGGGAGGAAGCTCACAGGCACTTAATTTATGTGGGAAATATTCAGCCAGCTAATAGTGACCAGGGCCAGTTAGTGAAGAGGGGGAAAGTTTTCTTTAAAAATCTGCTGAATATCTATAAAATCCCTGGGTGCTTTTTAAGTGACGTGGTGAAAAGATTTTTTTTGCAAGGTACAGAATGTCAGCTTTCTTCCTGCATGAAGTCTTTGTTTACCCAGCTCAGGAATGTGACAACATTCAGTGGTTCTCTAAGGTTGTTTGTCACATACCATATACAAATAATGTAGCAGTACCTCTGCCAGGAGGAAAGCAACAGGGAGTATCAAAAGAACCCTCCGATCGTTCCCATGTGTGTGAAAATTTTGTACCAGCTCAATAATAAAACAAAGTATTTCTGGTCCTAGAACTTTGTTTCATAGAACTTTGAAACTTTGAAAAAGAACTTTGCTCCCCCCCCGCCCTCTTCCAAATAAATGTGAGACTTTTTATATGTCGACTTGATGTTTTTAGTACTCCTTCCAGCTCTAGGCATGAAAGCAGAAATGATTAATGTTAAGGAAATTCTGGGGTGTGCAATTCTGAGTGGCTCAAACCGTGGTTAAACCCCTGTCCCTGTTGGACATGGCAGAAGAAAAGCCGTGATCTAAGAGTAGAAAGTGGACCGCCACCTGATCTGTGGTGGATCTGTGTCTTACCCTGGTCGAAATAACAGGGCACCTCCTGTTCTCAAGCAAGAATACATACTTGGATTACCTTGCCCTTTAAACCCTATTTTTTTTCCGTTTTTTTAACATTTTATTTGATTATAAAAGGAAAAAAAACAAAGGAAGAAAAACATAAGGTGATAAACACAGAAGTGAAAAAAGAATTTGTAACAGAAAAATGCTTACATTGTTATTTTTCTCCTAATCTATTAACATAACATACTTTTTCCACGTATTATAAATTGTATTGCTTGTGTGTGTGTGTGTGTGTGTGTATTTACATGTATCTAAATCTCATTCACATTAGACCCATTATTATTTTTTCTCATAATTAATATTTAGGAAAACGTACTATTAATATTTTCATTCTTATTTCTATCCTTTTCAACTGAGTTTAACCTCTTACTGTTACTAAATATATTCTTATTACTAAACATATCATTGCTAACCCTATACATGAACCCATCCCCAGAGCCAATTATAATGCAGATTACTCCACCTTCCAAAACTGTAGTTCTTCCTGTGGAGGTGTGACACATTCCTCTTTTATTAAAACCTTTTTCACAACTATTGTCCATATTACTTCAAAATCATTCCCTTTCATTATTCCTTTTTTAACCTTAATTCCACGTTAACTTATCGTTAACCACGATTTTTCCACACTTCTTTACCCATTAAGTCCTAATTAATCTGTGGCCCTGAATGTGGATTTTTAGGTCTCGGTGGTATTTTGAGGACTGACTCTTTGTAAAGAAAAAAATGGGTAAACAGTACAAATATAACTTTCCTTTTTTAAACCCAAACTGGCTGGCCAACAATAGAATGAACAGTCATTTTTCAAATCCCTTCCAAGCTAAACAACCCCAGCTCCCTAAGGTAGGGCTTGCTTTCCAGGCCTCCAACTGAAAAGGCTCCTGTCCCTTTTAGTGACTGAGTAGGAGAGGGAATTTCGACTGCCCTTCATGCAACAAAGTACAAGGAATTCTTTCTTCTGCACAACCCTTTAAGGTCCAGGAGCCCCCTCCAATTTTGGCTGTGGCAACTTTCTTCTATCTTGAGATTAGGGTCACCAAGTGAAATGAGAGCAGGGCTCCTCTGCCGTTGATTATGCCGTAGAAGAGGGAATTGCTGCTCTTGTGGCTTGGGGTGCAACCAGATCACAAGCCACACTTGCTGAAATCCTACACAAGAGCAGGAACAAACACTAGAAGACACATATCTGAATCAGCAAAGAGAAGGAGGCTCCACATGTTTATAGATGGATCATTTGACCCATCTATAAGTATGTAGAGCCCAGCCTTGTCCTCCTTTTTCCCCAGATAATTTTTATTCTTTTTTATTGTAATTTATTATTGTTATATTTATTATTAATTTTTATTATAATTATTATATTTTTATTATATTTTTTATTATTACTTTAATAATAGCCTCCTTCTCCTTTGCTGACATCCTACACGGCCATTCACAGGGAGAGGGGCCTCTTCAGTTTTAATTCTGGATATTTTAAATTTAATTTAATTGCTGGCCTGCCCCCCCCCCCGTTAGGGTACTGCTTCAACTTTTAAAGCGGCGCGGCCCCTTTAAGAGCCAAGGGGGCGTGGCTCCGCCTCGCACGTGGCGAGGGGCCGTCCGCTCCACCTCTTCCCCGGCCAACTGCGCCTGCGTACGAGCGGAGACCGCCATTTCCTTTGTCCGGCCGTCATGAGGGGTCTGTGGCGGAGCCGGTGGTCGAGCTCGGCGGCGGCCGCCTTGCTGTCCTTCGGCCTGGGCCTCCGGGTGGGCCTGTCGGAGCGGTGGAGGCAGCCAGGCGGGAAGGAGGACGAGGCGGCGAGCGGGGAGGGAGGGCTCCTGGCCCGCCTGCCGGTGGTGCCGGTGGCGGCGGCGGCGGCTGAGGCGTCCTCTCTGCCCGCGGCGTCCCTCGGCGGGAGCGGGGAGTTGGCCAAGTACGGCCTGCCGGGCCTGGCCCAGCTCCGGACGCGGGCCTCGTACGCGCTCTGCTACGACCCGCGGAGCCGGAGCGCCCTCTGGGTGGTGGAGCGGCTCAGCGCGGACGCCCTCGCCGGGCCCGCGGACCGGGCCGGCTGCCAGTTCCTCGAGGACGACTCGGTCCACGAGTACCACCGCGCCACCAACGCCGACTACCGGGGCAGCGGCTTCGACCGGGGCCACCTGGCGGCCGCCGCCAACCACCGCTGGAGCCAGGAGGCCGTGGCCCAGACCTTCTACCTCAGCAACGTCGCCCCCCAGGTCAGCCGGCCGGGCGGGCCGAGGGGGCGCCTCTGCCGGGAATGGGCGGGGGGCGGATTCCGCCAGGTGTTGCTTGGGGGGCGGCCAGGTAGCCAGCAGCGCCTTTGCGGAATTCTCTCTTTGGCGGCAAAAAAGACCCTCTGAGATGCACACACACACACACACACACCCGCCTCGAGTCTTGGGGAGAGGCGGGCAACCAACAAAAATTTATTAGTGTTAGTATTATTATTATTGTTATTATTATATTTCTTGCAGAAACAATACCTTCGAGAGGTACTTTTTACACAACCAGCATACCAGAGCTTTCCGAACTTTTTATGTTGGCGACACACTTTTTGGGCATGCATCATTTTGCAACACTAATTCAGTTTTACTAGCAAACCGAAGGTTAAACGAATCCCTTATAAGAGATACGGCCACATACGTAAATTGTAATAGCAAAGTGCGTGGGGACACAACATATCTCATGAAAACCTTTCATACATTTTTTAAAATATATGATTTATAAATTATAACATGCATTTCCAAGATCGTAGGTGACACACCTACACACTTCTGGTGACAGATCTAATGTGTCCCGGCACACCGTTTGGAAAGCCCTGCAATATACATACAATATTTATATTCACAATATGACTTAATATTGACTTAATATTCATGCCACGGGTCCTTCCAGAGATTGTGTTGCATAAGTACAATAAAGATGGATGAGCGAAGTCAAAGACCCCCAGAGGACCAGAGCGTATGGGGTGGGTCATATGGGAGAAGGCAACCTGTTAGGTAACCTGGCCCCAAACCATGCAGAAGAGCGAATTTCCCAAAACAACATACATCAAGTGTGTGTGTGTGTGTGTGTGTGTGTACACACACATACATATGCACGCACACACAGTATATTGGGGGGTTCTCTATAATTTTGTTTGTGCTTGATTACACCCCAGTTGAGCGTTCAGAAATCCAGTTTAGGCATCCAGAGAAAAGGGATGGTAAGGAAATGTGAACACAGCAAATAAAAGATATTTAAGGTCTCAGTCTCTGCAATGCTAGAAATTTGGGGACTGCAGGAAACTCCCGTGGTGGCAAGCAGAATTCTACATCCCCATCCAGGCCCCATATTACAGTGGACCCTTGGGATCTGCTAAGGCTTGGTTCCAGGACCTCCCACGGATAGCCAAATTGTGGATGCTCAAGTCCCATCCTGTTACAATGGTGTAGTAAAATGGCTTCCCTTATATAAAATGGCAGAATCAAAGTTTGCTTTTTGGGGGCAGGGGATGTTTTTAAGCTGTGGTTGGTTGAATACACAGATACAGAGCTTTGACGGTACCTCTTTCTTTCATTCATACATTGGGGAGATGTACGTAAGGGAGCATAATGAAGGCATGGTCCCTGCATGGCAGGGGTTGGACTGGATGGCTCCTGTGGTCTCTTCCAACTCTATGATTCATTGCCCCCCAACAAGAATTCTGCTTTCCCATGAATTTTTCTTTCAGAACCCAGATTTCTAGCAGAAACTTCATGCCTCAATTGAACATGTAGAAATCCAGTTTAGCTCTCCCAAGAAAAGGGGAAGACGGAGTGACCGAGGGAGTTGAAATGTGGAAAATATAAGAGTTCTGAGTGTTCCTTGGTTAAGATAATCCTATGAAATTCATGGAGTCACCATAAGTCTGAAGGCACAGATATACACACACTGCTCCTGACTATTCTTGATTATTGTATTCATGGAACACCAGCTTTCCTATTGTACATCTCAGTGGCTCCCAGAACCATGTCAGAACTCTTCCCTCTCATGTGACCACAGCAGTTGTGCAGAACCTTTAGTGCTCCAGATATTTTGGACTAGAAGTAACACATTCCCTTAACTGACTATTCTGGCTGGAGCTTTTGGGAGATGAAAATGCCCGGGGGACCAAGGTTTCATGTGACATCACATAGGCCGCATCTGACTTATCACTTCTCAATTAACATTTTGCGCTTCTCTCTGTTTGGTTGCACAGCTCATCAGTGTGAGAATTTGTTGGTTTTTTTCCTTCTAGAACCCCCACCTGAATCAGAATGCGTGGAATAACCTGGAGAAATATTGCAGGAGTTTAACCAAATATAATAAGAACGTGTATGTCTGTACTGGGCCACTTTTTCTACCCAGGTAACTGTTAGCTTATTTATTATAATTCTTATTTATACAATTTGCTCTGTTCGTCATTGACTTTGCCTGCATGCTAGTATTCCTGTCAGTAAAAGGTGTAAAGACCTTTTCAGATCCTGTTCTCTTATATAAAGACCTTGCAATATTTTGCATTGTGGCAGCTTGATCAGAAACAGTTCAAGGATGGTCACAACTGGTGGTGACCATTAATTAGTGGTATAGTGGTTTCACTACTGGATGACGACTCTTAAGTCCAGGGTGCAATTCCCCGCTCAGCCATGGAAACCTAGTGCATGACTTTGGGTGAGCCCCCAGAAAACCCCATAATAAGTTTGCCTTGGGGTCACCGTACATCAGAAATGGCTCCAAGGCACACAGTGACAACATAGTATAAACAGAGAAGGTTTATAGCTGTTAAGTAAAGGAAAAGATAAACCACATGCATTTTATTTAAATTGGTACCCACTTATTCAATATATTAACGACAAAAACACAGATAGTAGTGTGCCAGATAAATAGAGTAGAATGGCAAAAATAAGGGCATTATGAAGGAGGAGAACTAATTTGGATAATTTGAACTGTTCTGTCTTACTACAGACTCTGTTATTACGATTTCATATTTTTTATGATATTGGGAGGTCTGGAGAAGAATTAATTTTACATCTTTTCAGTTACTTTTTGTTGTGGAATTAATTGCTGAGTGGGGAAGGATAATAGGGGAAGGGATTATTTTTAATTTTGTTTGACATTTAATGTTTAATGAAGTATTTTAAAACTTATATTTAAAAAAGAATCTCCCTGATCCAACAAATGCACAAGAATCTTAGTGTATTGTTAGTGAGGAGAGGGATTCCCCCCAACTACAGCTCTTGAAAAAAATGTTACTCTTCATGCAGGATGGAGGCTGATGGGAAGATGTATGTGAAATACCAAGTGATTGGGAAAAACCATGTGGCTGTCCCCACGCATTTCTTCAAAGTGCTTATCCTGGAGAAGCCGGCTGGAGACGTTGAACTCCGCTCCTACGTCATGCCTAATGCTCCTGTGGATGAGAAAATCCCCCTTGAGCATTTCTTGGTCCCCATTGAGAGCATTGAACGGGCATCTGGCCTCCTCTTTGTCCCCAACATCCTGAAAAGGACTAGCAACTTGAAAGCCATCACAGCTGGAAGCCGGAGCTGAAGATGGATTCGTGAAGACCTCAGCAAGGAGAGAACTGATGGATGCCAGTGTTGTGGTGGAACCAGGGCTTGTGGGGATGAAGCACCCAGACTTTTTGATTAGCTGGGACAATGATGTCACCCCAACTCTACAATTCTGTGATCTGTCACATTGTCTTAGGACTCTAGGATCTGCCATCCTGTATTGACTTGGTAGGCAGCCACGCGCATTTCCCATTCGCTCCTCCCTGAAAAATACAGTCATTGGTTGGGAACATCTGGTCTTCCAGATGCTGGATGGCAATCCCAGCATCCCGCACTGACCCCCAGCAGTCTTGCTAGCATGGTCAGTGTAACAACAGTTCAGGGCCTATAAAATTCCCACTCCCTGTTGTAGTTGGACTGTACACATACAGAAGCAGCTGCAGCAGGATCCTAGAATGCATCACCCAGGCTCACCTCCAGTTGCTTGATTATTTATTACAGTGACTATTATTTAAGGGTAGTAGAATTAGCAGGACTTGAAAATGTTACTCTAATTCTGGTAGTGGGTGGATTAATTCTGGGTAAAATGCAGTCTAAAAATAAAATGCATCGAACATCACATACTTAATTACAAATATGTGTTTAAATTTCAAGAGGCAGCATGGTATAGTCGTTTGAGGACTGGACTACGACCTTGGAGACAAGGGTTCAATTCCCTGCTCTGCCATGGAAACACACTGGGTGAGCCTGGGGGTGTCAGAAACTCTCAGCCCCCAAAGAACCTCATCTTAGGGTCGCCACAGATCAGAAGTGGCCTGAAGGCACACAACAACAACCAAGTATCATCGCTTGGCTCAGCCTCCTTAAACTTACCTTAATAGCCAGCAGGTGCTCTGTAGTACACAAAAGTATACTAGAGGTTGAGCCCCCCTTATCCAAAATACTTGGGACTGGAAGTGTTCCATATTTTGGACTATTTGCATATACATAAGATATTTTGGAGATAGGACCCAAGTACAAACACGAAATCCATTTTTGTTTCATATACACCTTAAATTGTAAATTCAAATTGTTGCAAATTATCTACCGTTCTTTCAATGCAGAATCTACTCTTTCATCAGATTTTCTCTTGCCTTATACCTGTAGGGAACACAAGGGAATTACGGAGGTTCATTCAGGCCTGCAGACACAATCTCAAGCAAACCTCTCTAATTCACTCATGTTCCCTATAGGAAGAAGACTGGGTTTCATTTTTCAAAAGTTTCAGGTTTTGGAGGTTTCCATTTCTGATTTCCAGATGAGGAAGGCTCAGCCTATATTAGAGAATACAGAGCAGTTGCAGATCCATAACTATAGGTTATGAATCTGTAATTGCAATACAGAATGCTAGCCATTAATAATAATTCTCCCCAAACCTTAGAACTAGCCAAAGATTCCTGACAGGTCTGGTTACTGAGCCTTTGTGGAACTTTATTTTGGATTCAGTCACACCAAGAGCTGAGGTCTTAATCTAGAAGCAATCATCAAATCTCTTCAGTTTTAAAAAAAAACCAATTTATTTTGAGATTGGCTGCACACTCACACGGTAAGACTGGCCATTTAATCAGAACATTGATATGACAATATTGCATCTGACTGTGCCCAATATATCTCAAAATAGCCAAATTACTTAAAAGTAGGATTTTTTGGGAGTTTGAATTATGCAAATACTGAAGATGTTGCTCATGTGTAACAAAGATGGAAGGTCAAGGTTGTGGCTGAAGCCACCAGAAGGAGAGCACATTGAGGTCAGACACTCCTCTGAGCCAAATGCAGCTTTAGCCACATGCTTTCCTGCTTAGCTGATTTAACCAAAGTCAGAGGAAGCAGCAGTTCCCCCATCATGTTCACACCTGAAGGCCACAGAGCTTGGGGGAAGTGCCTTTTTGGATTACAGCACCCAGAATCCCTGAGCCAGCAAGGCCACCGTTGTTGCAAAAGTCATGTGGTCCTCAACTGGAGGCCTGTTGCAGAAGGTAGAGGGTGCAGAACTTTTGATAACTGCAAATTCCCCCAGCCAGCACAACCAGTTGATATGCGAAGTTGCCATTCTGAAAAAAAAAATCAGCTTTCGAAGTAGCACAGGAGGTGTTTGGAGAACAGGAAAGTACAGAAAGCACATCCTTCTTTGCCAATTTTTTGTTCAAACGAGATGATGGTCTGGTACACTGGGAAACATCATGATGATCCTGCAGGGTGTCCTCTTGCTTTCCTTTTCGATTTAGTTGGGTAAACACAGGTCAGAAGTATTCAGAGCAGCTGGTCTTTTTACGGCCAAGTAGGCAAATCCCTCAGCTTGTGGGTTTAATCTGGCTTCCACAACAGCCCGCACCTCAGAAAGAAGCCAGAGATATCCTCAATGGCTTCACTCCCCCACAACCACAAACTCCCTGTGGGGGGAAAAAATGGGGCGAGAGCA
Organism: Cyclura pinguis; assembly: GCA_030412105.1. Classification (NCBI taxonomy): domain Eukaryota; kingdom Metazoa; phylum Chordata; class Lepidosauria; order Squamata; family Iguanidae; genus Cyclura; species Cyclura pinguis. The sequence goes on along the minus strand of CM059613.1, from coordinate 15,441,951 downwards.
AAGCACAGTCCAAAAACACTGGGGGCCATCTGAGTCAAACCTGCCTTGTGGCATCCAGTGCAGGGGGGGGGGTAATCTGTCCTGCCACCTTTACTTGGTCCCTTCTCTGTGATTTATGATTTGCTTCCTTCTTTCAGACTGCTGTTGCTGCCTTCCTTCACTGCTTCCGCTATCCTAGGCCTCAGTGCGGATAGAGAGATGAGTATTGCTTCCTAGAAGGGGATCCAACAGAGGTGGGTTTAGTCATCAGGTGAAGATCCGTACCAGATTCTTACCCGCAGCTGCCAACAGATTCAAAGATCGGGGGGGGGGGGAGTACCCTAGACTACACAAAGGGGTCAGGAGGTCACAAACATGACTTCAGGTTACAGCAGGAGTGGGAACTTTAGGAGACCGATGGGCCAAATTATCCCCACCAACACCTGCTGTGGACAACACCAAAACTGGAAATGTTTATTTTAAAAATGATGAAAAATAAAAACTTCAGAGTATCCAAATGTCCTCTTGCAGTGTTGATATCGCAAGTTTTGGTGGATTTTGGGGGGAGAGAGGGGCAACTTGTTTTAAAGTTAAAGAAAAAATCCTAGAGCAGAAAATCTCACCCTACTTCCCACATTCATTTCAGGGCTGGAAAACAGCTCTCAGTTGTACAGAAGCTGCAGTTACACAAATAACATAAAAAGGCCCCCACAGGTAAACATCAGCTCTTTCTTGAGAGTTTAGGAAGGCAGGTGAAACAAAGGTACGGCAAAGGGTATGGACATTGTTGCACTGGGCTTCCTCCTAATCAAGATACTCGTAAAATGAGGCTGTAGTTCTGCTGCTTTCCAGAAAAATGACTAAACTGTTAAAAATTACATCCGGCCTCTGCCCATGGCCCTCCAGCACCGTTGGAATGCACACCCCCTTTCTGATTTGGAGTTTGCCCCCAGCCCCTTCTCCCAAATGTCTGCCACCCTCTATATAAATTCTAAAGCATTTTTAAACTGCCCAGCTGGCCTACCTCGGTCCTGATTGTCCGGCTCCCTTGTCCTGGGCACGTGTTCAGGTACAAGTCAAACAGTGTGCTTGGATCTGTGACTTCTAGGTTTGGGTCAGCGTCTACACCAGTTTCCAGGCCTTGCAAGCCTCCAAAAACGATTAAAGCGTGTCTGTATAGAAACAAAGAAAATTAAAAGCAGGCAGGGCCAGTGGCTGTTTTGTGTTGGCTCTATGCTGACTTCTAGAAGAGCTACTCCCAGTTTGAGATTCAGCACCTTGGACAGCTCCCCCTCCAGAAACAAACGAACAAAAAAACCATGGGAGTTGGTCCTTCCTTTGCTCTGAGAACAGGCTAGTCCCAGGCCTCTCCAAGAGTTCTTGCCAAAAAAAACCCTTGTAAAGTTCACCTTAGGGTTGCCATAAGTCAAAAACAATTTGGAGGCAAAAACCACAACTATAGCCCAAAATATGAGGTCCACTGCACAGTGCTGTTCCATGAAATAACTCACTAATGGAGCACCTATTTTATTATTCCTTAAATTATAAAGGTGTTACTGCCTGAGTCTCTTGAGACACAGCACACACAGGCCAAAATGTATTAGGCATTTTTTAGTAACTAACCATCTCCTGACCATCTTGAGATGAGTCTCCAACTCCTCCTGCACAAACTGGGCTCCCAGCTTTCCAGGATACTTCAGTCCTGTTGAGCAGGTGCAAACTGTAGTACTGATCCAAGAACACTGTTCCAGTTACCTGAAAGCGGGAATGGCTGCTTGGTCCACGGAGCTCCCTCGCTCAGAGGTGCCAATGGAGAGATCATAACCGCCCTTAAAGGGAGATTCGGCAAACACAGCACCTGGGGTGGAGAGAGATGAGCCATTCATTTTTGTGATTAGAAGGACACTGACAAACTGGAATGTGTCCAGAGAAGGGCAGCAAAAATGATCAAAGGCCTAGAAACAACTTGGAAACAACTTAAGGAGATGGGTGTGTTTAGCTCAGAGGAGCAAGGCGTGACATGATACCAGTTTTTAAACATCTGAGGGATGTCATGTAGAAGATGGAATGAGCTTGGTTTTTGCTGCTCTAGAAATCAGAACATGACCAAATGGGTTCAAACTAAAAAAAAAAAAGTGAGATCCCATGTAAACATTACGAAGATTTTTTTAAAAAACTTTCTTTTTTTCTAACACTGTTAGACTGTGGAACAGCCACCGGGGGTGGGGGCTCTCCCTCTATAGAGCCCATCAAACACAGGTTGAATGGGCATCCTTCAGGAGTGCTATAATTGTGCACAGCAGAGAGTTGGACTAGATGGCCCTTGGTGCCCCTCCCAATACTAATATTCTATGATTCTAGTTTTTTTTAATACACACAAAGTCAAAAACTATACTGCTCAGTAAAGAAAAACAATAATAAAAGCAAAATATTCACAGAACAATACTCTGGTACAGTGAGCCCTTGGTATCCACTAGGGTTCAGTTCCAGGAGCCCTTGTGGATACCAATAAAACAGCGACATCAAAGTTTGCTTTTTGGATTTTTTTTTAAATATTTTAAAGCCACAGTGGGTTGAATCTGTAGATACAGAATCTGCAGGTATAGAGGACAACTGTACATTTCAATAGGGAAAGAAAACAAGATTAGAAGCAAAAATCATTCACCATTTATATTACATAATAGGTGTCCCAGAACTTGGGGTTCATAAATACTACATTTATAGCTTCCTTGTAGCTTTTTGAAAGCATTTTTAAAAAACTGAGGTTATAAATACAATATAAAAACAATTTAACAATACAAACTGGGGTAGTACTCTTTTGAACTACTCTGGTATCTTCATCATCCATTTTTAAGTTATGCTATACTTCTTTATTTTTTCCTTCCTGAACATGTTTTTTAAATTGTTTTAAATTTGGCTCTTATAATATGATACTTTGCGTAATCATATTTTGATATTATAATTCATTGAGTTTTTAGTTATACCTGGTTGGGATTTTGTTAAACTCGTTTGTTTGTTTGAACCCACTACTGGTAAGAAAAGGGGGTATATTAAGTACATATATATGAAGATTTAGAAGTTTGGGTTGGGATAATATAAGCTGGCACCCATACTTACTTAGACAAGAAGCTAAGCGGACAGTGTAGCCCCAGTAAAGGCCGGACACAGTGCGAGGATGGTGTGAGGACACTACAGCACCCTTCTGCGTTTTGCTATCTGAAAGAGAAATTGGATATGGAAGGAATCAGGAATTAAGGATTGGCTTGGCCCAGTTCTATTTGTGAAAGTGCATAGGCAATGATTCAGCACTGTTGTTGGATGTTACAGTTTTATACCTTGTCATACAAATTTAGGCACGCATAGCAGTGACTAGTGAAAGTCATAAATGCCAAATCACCCCACCAGGACAGGCATCTTCCCAGACCTTCTGTTATTTACATACCTTTCATCCTGGGAGCCAGGACAAATTCCTGTCTCCTTATCTTTGAGCACTGTCAGTGCCCCCAAGACCTTTTTGTCACCTTTGCATTCCCCCTTTGCCTGGATACAATGAGCAAAAAAGCAACGAACAATAAAGCAATTAACCATTATGTGCCCTGGAAGACATTAGTGAGTTTCAGCTGGATACACTCTTGCACACAACAATTGGCAATTGAAACTTGGTAGCACTTAGCAGGTGATAGCGATGTCTAAGCTTGCCGATCTATTCAACTACGTATATATATTCAGCACACACTTATGACAAGCCCCCCACAACTGGCCAAAAACAAAACCAGAAGTGACATGGCCAGACAGGGGAGTGAAAATGGCCCCCATTCCCAATTATGTTGCCCACATAATCTAGGCTAGGCAGGAAGGCGACATGTTACCTGGATTCTGTTGTTCATGTAGCTTCACCGTGACACGGAGGCCAGCCTCTAGCTGCTTGTCTATCTGTACCTCCTGGAAGAAGGGCGGGAAAAAACGGTGGCTTGGGATGTTACCAGTACCAGTCAACAGGGGCTACTGGGAGTTGCAGGCCCAAGAAAATCATCTGGAGGGCCATAGCTACCCACCCCTGTCACAGAGAGAGCAATAAGATCCAAAAAGGATATTCATAGGTCATGACAGACTTTTACCTTCCGCATCCCACAGTTCACAAAGGACCCTCGGCCAGGCTTGACAGGTCGGGCCAAAACCACCCCCTCCCGGTATTCCGATTCCTCATCTATCCGCACATGGTGGGGACTGTCCAAGGGGTTCAGGAGCCCTGGAAAAGATAACATCATCATCAACATCATCATCATCTTAATCTTATTCAAGGAAATAAATGGCCAAGGAAATAAGTTGCTCATTGGTCCAGGCTAAAAAAGTGGCTGAGACTCACCTGCAAACTGCAGATCCTGGTGCTTGGGGAAAAAAGATTTACGCAGGTATCTGTTTAAGACAGAAGAAGAAAAATCATGTCATGGCCATGTGTTGCTTTTCTTCGCGGTGGCACTTAACCTTCATGTCTCTAAGCTCTGCCCAAGATGATCACACACAAAAATTCACACACAGTAACATCTGAGTTTTCAAAGGCTCTCCTCTGAAACTTACTGGGGACACTCTAAATACTGGAGAATCCGTGCAAGCTGAACACAGGCCTGGCCTCTTGTCTTCAGACCGTCAAACTCACCTTCTACAGTTCTGAAAAGGCAAAGGAAAAAAAGCAACTCAGCACAGCCTCTGAGATTCACATCATCCAAGCCTTTCAACAGGCAAAAGACCAAATCCTAGGAAAAGATACTGCTTGTTAAGAAAAGGATCAGTGCATAGCAGAAACACCACTCAGGATGTCATATGAAGGATGGATCAATCCTGTTTTCTGCTGCTCCAGAGACAAGGACACAGAGCAATGGCTTCAAACTTCAGGAAAAGAGATTCTTTCTACACATTACGAAGAACTTCTTGACAGTAAGAGCAGTTCAACCGTGGAATGTGCTGCCTCAGGGTGTGGTGGAGTCTCCTTCTTTGAAACAGAGGCTGGGTGGCCATGTCTTGGGAATACTTTGAAAGTGTATTCCTGCGTAGCAGAAGGGGGTTGGACTGGATGGCCTTGGGGGTCTCTTCCAACTGTATGACTATGTACTGCAGGCAGAAAAGGGGAGGGGGACCTCGCGTCCTGCAGCCAAATCAGGATCCACCAAACCACTGTGCCCCATTTCCCTGACATCACCATTAGGTGTTTTCACAGCCTTTGTATGTTATCCCATTTCTAAGCGGTTGAAATCCTTCTGCTCAGGCTTAGTTACGTGCCTGAAGAACTTTAAGCTGAAATACAGTGGTATTTTAGGCCCCTTCCAGGCTCTGCCTCTGGCCATGCTGCCCCTTAGTGACATATACCTCCACACTGCTCCCCCTGGGAACTTATTTGGAACTTTAATTGAAAGAGTTTCCCTAGCCTTAAGGCAGAAGGGCCTAATTCCAATCCCCACAATCTCCGCCTAAAGAATCTTACATGGCCTCACCCAGTAACACTAGGGAGGCACTGCCAGCCAGTGTGGACAATCCTGGGTTGTTACATGGATATAGTATGCAGGAATGTAAAAAGGTAAGGCAGCTTTGTACATTCCTGCATCTCTCCCTTTCCTTCTTGCATTCATCTGGGAAACAGCTATAGCTCAGGGTAAAGCAATCGCTTGGCATGCAGAAAGCCCCGGGTTCAATCTTCGCCTTCCAGGCGGTGCTGCTTTCTGCCTTTAGGTTGTTTCTGATTTATGGCAACCAGCTATGATGGTTTTCTGAGCCAGATTTGTTCAGAGGGGGTTTGCCACTGCCATCCAGAGTGTGACTTTCTCATTGTAACCCTGTCAGTTTCCATGGCTGAGCAGGGATTCGAACCCTGATCTCCCAGAGTCCCAGTCCAACATTCAAACCCTTACAACACAGTGGCTCTCATCTGCAACCTCATGTAGCATACCTTAGCATACAAGCAGTAGGAGCAATACCCAGAGGGACATTCTCTGAACGTCCATTGGGGAAAAAATAGCACTTTTAGTAACAGGTGCAGCCCTAAAAACATACCATAATCTGCCAGACCAGTTTTAAATGTTTTTGTCCCTTTCTGTACTTTGAGCACTACTGTTGTCCATTTTATTTGAATACTGTTCTGATCTGTCTCTAGTATTTTTTTTCAGTTGTATACTTTCAGTCTTCGGTGGGGGGATAAATGAGCCAGTTAATGTATTTGGTAATTGGAAATATAACAGGGAGAGTTCTGTGGATACCCGAGACTGCTACAAAGACAAACAAATGGGTCCAAGAGCAAATTAAGCCTGAACTCTCCCTAGAAGCCAAGATGACTGAGAATGCCATACCTTGGCCATATCATGAGAAGACATGACTCACTAGAAAAGACAATTAATGCTTGGCAAAGTGGAGGACAGTAGAAAAAGAGGAAGACTACACTGCAGGTGGGCAGACTCCATCAAGGAAATCACGGACAAGAGTTTGGAAGACATGAGCAGGTCAGCTGATGACAGGTGACTCAAAGATCTCCCATTCAGAGGGTCACTGTAAGTTGAAGTCAAGTTGACAGCAGTTAATAACAAAGCAATAGAGATGACGTTAATAAATAAAATGTGTGGTTTATATAAAGTCCTCACTCCACACTGGCTAGGGTTAGGGGCACAGGACCCCCGTAAAAGTGGAAAAACCATGAATAACTCTAGGCCCTCCAAAACCATATTTAACACACAAAAAACTATGACCACCCTATTCAACCCACTATGGATTCCTTTGAGGCATCAGGGTTCCTTCACAAAGCAGAAGTGGAGGGCTGGTGGGGCTTACAGCCACCTCCACTGCTGCCCCACACCATTTTTAAGAGGGACTTAAAAGCCTCGTTCTCAGTTTCTCAGCCTCCCGAGGCTTGCAGTCCCTATTGAAAATGGCCCAGGGAGGCAGCAGAGGAGACAGCAAATAATCCGTGAATAATCAAATCTGCAAAAGTGAAACCCGCCAATGTGGAGGGCTGGCTGTATTGACATAGTGGAAATGTCCTGATTAGAAAAAGGATTCTTAATTTAGTAGCTCCAGTGGAACTTTCTAAAATGTTCTTCCTCTTTTCCTAAAGAAAATGAAATTGAACTGAAAGCAAGATATTGAGTAAAAGGAGAAGAGGTTCCCCGAATAACCTTACTTTGAATCTTCTCCTTGCTCATCATATACCACAATCTCATCCACGGAGAAGATGGTGCAGGCCCTGGCAATCTGCCCAGCAAGGTACGTCCTTAATTCCGGTGACTGCGCGTTATCGAGAATCGAGCCCGGAAGGGCAACGCTCACTGTGTAGCAACGCCCTGGGAAATTGGGAGGCGACTTGTTAAGAAGAGCCAAAAACATCAACAGACACGCTCCCAGGTGCTATCTGGACAGTTTGCATTGGGGTAGGAATTACGGGGCCCTCCAAATATTATTGGATTGCAACTTCTGATCCTTTTGGATAAAGCTAATGGGACCTACAGTCCCACAGTATCTGGAAGATGCCATGATTCCTAATCCTGATCTAGGTTTGTCTTGCCATTCGTAGCAGCATCTTGTTCCTACCGGAACGAGCATGAACACACACACCCTTGCAGTGGGGACAGATGTAGCTGTAGTCTAGCATAACTAGAGGGCACAAGGTTGGGGGAAGCTTGCTCTGTACTATTAAGAGAACCAACTCTGTATCCCTACCGCACGGGGGAAGAGAGTCATGTCGTGAAATCTAGTTTCATTCCAATTAACCTTTTTCTTCCTTTGGTTTTGCCTCCTCTTTCTGTTTCTCCATTTCCTCCCGCATTTTCTTCTTCTCCAATTTTTTCAACAGCTTCAACTCCTTCCATTTTTTCCTTTCTTCTTTTTCTGGAACAGAAAGAAAGAGAGAGAGAGAGAAAATGACTGAGACTCTGAGACATACAAGTAAAAAATCCCTGAGCATTACTGCTGGAATTCAAACAACCATCATGAAGGAAGAGGTCACTAGATAACTGTGGGCCAGGCATAATTCTGACAGTTCCTCCCTCTCTAGGTTTCAGAGGGTCTCTCCCAGCATGCTCACTCCCAGTTGGGGCTCTGACTCAAACTTCATTCAGGTCATTCCCATGCTGTAACTTCAGTCAATCAATATGCATTGGGTGTAAAGGAGGGCAGAGAGAATCCAGATGATCTGCCATACCACCATGAACACAACAGACCGTGTCTGCTTTCAGAAGCAAAGCAAATCACCAGAGGTCGTCCAGTACCATTAGGGGGGGTGGGGAGAAACTGCCTAAAACTTTGGAGAATTGCTGCCAGTCAAAAATGACAATCCTGACCCAGACAGACTCATGCTCTGTATCTGCATCACTTAGCTTCCTGTTCCCATGAGTGCAGCGTGGAAAGAAAAGTAGCCAGCCTTTTACTAAAGCACTTCTTTGTTATTACTACTTTCTCCCAGCGTGGGATACAAAATGGCTTTCAATAACATAAAACAAAAATGCCACTAAAATCTCATTTTGCGAAAGTGAAAAAAACAACAACAACCATTGTTGTAAAAAAGCACATGATTAAAACAATTTAACATGCATTACACATAAATGTTAAATCAGAATTAAAATTTTAAAAGTAAAAATTAAATGTAACCAAAAATTAAAAAGCAACATTAGCACATTAGCACAACATGTTCAAGCGTCTTTCTGCAATGTGATTTAAAAACCAAAGGCCTGTCAAAGTAAAAAGATCTGTTTTTTAATAAAACAAACAAGAAACACGAGGTCTTACCTATTCTTTCTCAAAAAAGTTAGATTTTCAATGCTTGTATAAAGTCTTTGGTGGTTCACAGCATGAAAAGAAAATTGATCAACAAATAGCTCCAGATATGAACGTGGGGGAGACACACATTATATTAAAGGGCCACAGTGGCCATTTAGAACAGCACATTTTGGGGATGATGGTCTTTGTGGCAGTGCTGGAATTCTGAACAGGAGCGTGGCTATTAATAGGCAAGGACACACTACCACATTTTCTTGGGAGCCCTCTTAAAGACACGAATGACAGATTTCCTTGGACTGAATCCGTTTGAAGTGACTTATTTTCAAAAGATTTGCTCAGAATCTTTGGGGTAGGGGTGGATAAGACCCAGGTGCTCAAAAAGGCATTCTTACTTTCTTTCTTTGATCTGTGCCAGTTGATCTTTTGGTCATCCCCCTAAAAAAAAAAAAGGCACACCAACAGAATCTTAGAAATCAAGGGGTCACAACTGCCTTCTAGTCCAATACCCTTCCATGCAGGAATCCACAACTACCGCATCCCGGAGAGACGCCCATCCTATTTAAAGACCTCCAAGGAAGGAGAGACAACCGAGAGTCTGTCCCACTCTAAAACAGCTCTTAGAGTCAGTGCTTTATCCCTATTATGTTTGAATGAAAAAAAAAAAATCATACAGTCTTAGAGCTGGGACACCAAGGGGCCATCTAGTCCAACCCCCACCATGGAGGAACACGCAAATAAAGCACCCTGAAAGAGGCTCATCCAAGCTCTGTGTAAGGACCCCCCCAGAGAAGGGGAATTCACTCTCCACCCCCAGGCGGCCTATTTTACTCTCAGTCAGCTCTTACATGTATGTGTGTATGTGCCTTCCACTCACCTGTGGACCTACACCAGCCCCATGAATTGCACAAGGTTTTCTTAGGTGAGGGATACTGAAAGGTGCTTTTGCCAGTTCTCTCTTCCTCTGAAATATACCCCGCAGCGCCTAGCGTTTGCTGCAAGTCTCCCATCCAGGTATGAACCAGGACTGACTCTGCTTAGCTTCTCAAGATCAGATGAGATCCTTTTCTCCGAAAATGCAGCCGCGCAGCACCCGGTCTTCGTTCCTCTGACCCCGCTTAGCTTCCAAGCGCAGACGGCCCTGGTGCCTTCAGGGCAGTCAGCGCTCTCACAGCCAATAAATCAGTTCGTTGCAGGACAAAGAGTTCGCAGCAAACTTACTAATTACTAACTAACTCGTTAGTAAAGTTGCTGGGAACTCTTTTCTTGGAACTGAAATCTCTCGGCTGCTGTTATAGTTGCTGCAGAGGGTGAAAGCAAACTCGCGTCCATCTGCTGCGCAAAGATCATTTCCGCACTAGCCTGTTACAGCGCTATTATTCCACCGCCGGCATCCTACGGAGTCCTGGGCTTTGCAGTTGAGGGAGGGGCGTGTCGAATCCTCAGCCAGGGAGCTCTTAGGAAACTACAAATCCTAGAATGCCACAGTGGAATCAAAGCGGAATCATAGCGCTATAACAGCACAGCGCAGAAGCAGCGACAGTGGCGCCCCCTGGACCAAGGGGGGGGGCTCCGGTCCTACCGGGGAGGAACAGCCACCCCGATTTTTGCTCCCCGCACCCAGCTGCATCCCTGTCGTGCAGAGGGGTGGCTCTGACCCTTTCCCCCTCCCCTCCTCACCCCCCAAAAAACCAACGGTGCCCCGCCACCGACCCTTGGCCCGATCTTCCCCGCTCCACTCCCCCCCGCGCCCAGTTGTAAGCCCTCGCGCCCGGCGGTCTCTCCCCCCTCGTGTCCCCCTACCTCCTTCGAGCGTTTCACTCCGCGCCTCTCCGCCATTTTGTTTCCCCGGCCCCCGCCCCGCCACTTCCGGCCGAGCCGCCCAATAGCGTTACGGCGAGGCGGGGAGAAGCTGTAAAGCTGCGAAAGGGACGCGCCAGAGCGACGCTACAGAGCTACGAAAGCGAAGAGGCGTCTGCCGGCGCTTGCCTGCGGGAGACTAGGAAGCCTTTTCTCCGGCCGTTTCCGCACCAGACCGTTATGGCGCTATGATTCCACTTTCAACGTCCTATGGAATCCTGGGGTTTGCAGTTTCGGGAGGGGCCGCCTGGTTTTTAAAATGTACCGCTTTCAACCTCCTTCTTCAACTTCCAAGCTCCCAGAGGGGCAACGGAGAGTCTTACAAACTTGCGGGGCTTCAGAATTTGGCACCGCGCCGCTGCTTCTCGCAGGTCAACAACACGGCAACCCAAAAAGACACTCTTGGCAAAGTGAAGACCTTTACTCGACAAGCCTCGGAGAGAAAAGGAGGTGCTAGGAGTAATATCTAAGTTTCACAATCGGTCAAGAAGGCGTTTATGACTCGTTTCTTCCTCCCTCCCTCCCAAAAAGTAGAATTCAGGGTTTTATGAGCTCTGTGGCTGCCATTCGCACCTGCAAAACAGAACCGCCATATTCTGAACTGATAATAGTTTGAAAAATGACAAGTATTTCAGAGGTTTGCATATTTTAAACTGGAAATTTAAACTGGAGAAATCTTTTTTTTTTATGGAAGTTCTAGCCCAAAAATAACTTTCCCAAACCACAGAACCCAACTACGAGATACTTCTCATATGTTCGTAGTCAAACTACACTTCTTGAACTAAAAAGTTTCAGTTCTGTACAAAAAGGGATAAGGTTATGCTTCATTAAGTTAAAATTATAATATAACTTCTCTTCCTAGCCGGTACTATTAAGATAATTTATTTTTTTCAGTCCATCTTCTATCCAACCAGCAAAGTTGCTGGGGCAGAGTTGGGAAAAATTACTTTAGACCGCAGCTCCTAGAATTGCCCGGCTAAGATCACCACTGGAGTGTATTTTAGATTTTAGTTGAAAACTTGGCTCAAAAGTAATACCAATTTTGGAACCCTGTATTGCTTTGCAAACTTAGGTTCCCAGATTTTGTTGGATTTTATGGTAAATATACTGTATATGGATTTTGTATTTTGTATTTTAATTTTTTTTTACTTGAAAACTCATCTAAAAAATGCGGAAGTTCTAGTTTGCAAGCCTGGGTTCCCAGATCTTGTTCAGTGGCAAGTCCCATCAGGGAAAACTGGGACTGCCAAGATTTTGACTTGTGCCAGGATGATGGGAGCGGCAGTCTAACCCTACCTAGAAATCTAAAGCTTCTGAAACACAACTTCAGGGTGGTACACACACAACAACGCACGAGAGGTTCACAAGTCTCGTGGAACACAGTAAAAGAAAGTCATCAATTGGCAAATGTCCGGTTCCCGAAGATTCACATTTATTATCTGTTGCCTATGCACGTTGGTAGGTGAGATCCGCTTGATATCCTGTGACGCAGCTTGGCATCGGCAGCAAAATAGGTATGTTTATTTTTCCCAACTTTTTTCCAGTGCTTAAACTATAGAGTCTGCTCCAAAGTACCCCTTATAGGCTGCATTTCTGTCGACTCCATTGCTGCAAGATGTCACTCGCGGCTTTCAGAGTCGCATCTTCCTACAGAGTAAAATCAAAGGTGTGTAAACACTTTCAGCACACGGCTTGTAACACTAACCAAAAGTCATGGCCCAGGCCTGGCCTTTGCACAATCCAATTTCTTTCTGCGTGGGGCTCCTCTCCCGCTATAATTCGGTTGTCTGTAAAGACGCTATTTAATTGGGATCGCTCTCTTTCTTTGCACACCTTCAGAGCCATTCTGCGATTACAGTGTCCGCTTGCACTAAAACTGTGAGCCTTTCCACACGACACTGTTATAGATAAGGAGGCCGGCCCCTCCCCAAACTGCAAACCCCAGGATTCCATAGGACGTTGAAAGTGGAATAACAGCGCTGTAACAGTGCAGTGCGGAAAGGCTCTGTACTGCACACAGCACTGCAAACCCAATAGCGCTCCCCAAGACATTATTCCTTTTTCATTGTTTGGCACGCATGTAAACACACATACAGATCCCTCCTGCAAAAAAATACAAATGGAAACAGTCTTATTCTTTAAAAGGCTTTCCGCCCTCCCTTCTGTGAGGAATTCTTGATCAACAGAGATCAGAGTTCCCACACTTACCTAGCCTCTGATCTACCTATCTGTGGCTTTCACACGGCTTCATCCCTTTTAAATTTCAGGTGTGCAGAAGGTCTGTGATATTTTGGTTAATGTTTAGCTCTCAAAATTAGGGCGCCTCCTTTGGTTGGCTTTAAAACTATTTTTAGAATTATTTTCCGTGTTTTAATTCAGTTTCTGGTCTAGCTGGGCCACGTGCGTCCCAATATTCATCTCTGAAACGTTGGAGGAGTAGAAAGTTCTGAAGGCCAGCAGGATAAAGTGGTTTGAGTTTTAGATTAGGACTCTAGGAGACCAGGGTTCAAATCCCTGCTCAGCCGTGGAAGCCCACTGGGTGACCTTGGGCAAGCCACACTCTCTCAGCCTCAAAGAAGGCAAAGGCAATAACTTTCCTGGGCAACTTTGCCCAAAAAAAACCCCCAAAACCCTGTGATGGGTTTGCCTTGGGGCTGTCATGACTTGAAGACACGTAACAACAACAAATGCAGTTCTAGTTTTGGAAAACCTCTTTCTGGGAAGGAACTGGGGAACAAACAAGGTGCTTATTTTAAAGGGGAATCTTTGTTCCTAGAGGTTCCTGGGCTGGCAATTTTCCTCTTCTGCCCAAATGTTTTTATCCGAAGCGGGGAAGGGAAGGCACCTGTAGGTCGCTTGTAGCCCATGGACTTCCACCCCTTTTGCATATCGCTGAAATACAGACAAATTCAGCAGCCTGAAAAATAAAACACTCGAGCAAACAAACAGCCTTGTGCCCTTGGGAAGTCTCCCCAACTATCCCACAGGTACGCCTCACCTTGGCAAAGCAGAAGCGGATGAAATGGTCAAAATTCTTCTTCTGCGGGGAGCTGTAGAACGCAGAGACCGGGATGCCAGCTAAACCCTGGCAAAGGGGAGAAAGTGGAAGGAGAATGATACTCTTTTCTTTCCAGAGTTTGCAAATAACCACAGTTGATGTCAAGAACTGTTACTCTGTGTTGCTCGAGAAAACACACGTATGATTTCCATGTTGTTTATTGGAAACACACGAGGCTAGTAAAACAAATGCTGCTGGAATTAAAACCTTGCTTCAGCTACTTTGTTATATAGTAAAACACAATAATCCATCAGCATCTATTCCTGACACTCATTGGTAGTTTTTCCAGGTTTATACCCCATTTCCTTTAATTGCCAAACGGGTTTTCTTTGGTTAAAGCAACTCCTGTCTACAGTCACTCTGATCGTTAGAAATTCTTCCTTGGTCCATGATATTCCACTGATTTTTACTTCTAACTACTCATGCTACCATGAATTAAGAATTATTACCTGTCAACACCCTACCCATTTCCAGAACAATTTGCCATTCTTTGTTAATGTCATCACCTGATTTTCCTTTTAATCTCTGAGAGACTATATCTGCATTCCAATTTTCAATAAAAGTTGCCCGCCATTGCTCTATTGCAGGTATCTGCTCAACTTTCCATAGCCTTGCATATTCAATACGGGCTGTCGTAATCATATACGGCATTATTCGCCAATATTTCTTTGCAACAGTTCCATCTAACACATGTGTCATATTTAATAAGTACAGTTCAGGTTTCTTATCAATTTGAACCCTCAATAGTTTACATATCATATTATGTATATCATTCCAATATTTTTTAGCCTTAGGACATGACCATCACGTATGAAATAGTGTTCCAACATTCTCCTGACACTTCCAACACTGACCTGTTCCCGTATTGTATATCTTCTTTAATTTTTCTGGTGTCATGTACCATCTATGAAAAGGCTTATGATAGTATCTTGTATGTTAACAAATGCAATGCGATGCATAATGTTGATATGTCAATGAAATAACACTACTGAAATCCAGAGAGGAGTGGAAGATAGCGGTAATCGTTCGGTAAAATGTACAATGAGAAATGTTGTTTTATACGATGTAATCACAATAAAATTAATTAAAAACGAAAAAAAGAAAAAGAAATTCTTCCTTGGTCTTTGGTATTTTAATTCTAAACTCCACCGTTGTATCCTCCAGCCTAATCCTCGTAAATCATCCTCTGATTGCTATCCTCTAAGCACAAAACCAAACGGTTATTTACCTGAGCTGACCAATTGCTACTTATTGCCCCAGCCAATAAATAATACTGACCATTTGGTCTTTCAGAGGCCAGCCCACACTAATTCTCAATTACATCCCCACTGTTCCTGTTAGACTCAGCATTTCTACACAACTACACACGCTCCTTCTACTATTCCACAGATCTCTACGTGTCTAGGAGAAATAAGGACATGACAGTTGATAGTAAAAGGGGTAAGGTAAGGGCTTAAGGGAACATCAAGACTCCTTGATAATGCCATCTGTTCAAACGAGATCTTCTAAAACTTTCAACTTCTGTTCAGCATGGAATCCTGGAGTTGGAAGAGACCCCCAGAGGCCATCCAGTCCAACCCCCTTCTGCCACGCAGGAACCCACAGCAAAGCCCTCCCTTGGACAGATGCCCGTCCAGCCTCTGCTTAAAAACCTCCAAAGAAGGAGGAGATTCCAACACACTCCATTGAGATAGCAGATTCCACTGCCGGACAGCTCTGGCTGTCAGGAAGTTCTTCCTGAGGTTCAGGTGGAATCGCCTTTCCTGCAGCTTAATCCATTGCTCCTTGTCCTGGTCTCTGGAGCAGCAGAAAACAAGCCTGCTCCCTCCTCGACAGTTCATGCAGTATTCATGCAGTTCTTGACAAGCAGTACTGGCAGTTAACTACTCTGGTACCTTGATCCGATTCAACGTTTTACTATTTTAAATTTAATTTAAAATTAAAATAGTAAAACACTGAATCAGATCAAGGTAGCGGATTTAATTTAAATTTAATTTAAAATTAATTTAATTTAAATTTAACTTAAAACTAATTAATCTGCATTTAAAACACTATTTTAGTATTTATACTTCTCCTCAAGATCTGAACCTTAGGGGCAAGGCACTTCAGACGTCAGGGCTGAATCCGGCCTTCCTCCGCTTCCCTTGACCGACCATTATCCACAGGTCATATCAAAATCCACAACTGTGGCCCTAAAACCTGCCCTTGACTTATACATGAGGTTCACTTAAACACCAGCATATACAGTAAATATCATTATCATGGATTTTTATCTTACCAACTTGTCACAGTGTGCAAGTAAGATTGCAACCAATTTTTTTTTTCTTTTCTTTTTTTTTCTCTGTGGGCAAGGAGACTAAATAAGACAGTTCTGGGCACCCCAATTCAAGAAGGACACGGTCAAGCTGGAGCAGGTCCAGAGGAGGGCGACCAAAATGGTGAGAGGCCTGGAAGCCAAGCCCTATGAGGACAGACTTAGAGAGCTGGGTATGTTCAGTCTGCAGAAGAGAAGCTTAAGAGGAGACATGAGAGCCATGTTTAAATATTTGAAGGGATGCCATGTAGAGGAGGGAGAGGGCTTGTTTTCTGCCGCTCCAGAGACCAGGACAAGGAGCAATGGATTCCAGCTGCAGGAAAGGAGATTCCACCTGAACCTCAGGAAGAACTTCCCGACGGTCAGGGCTGTCCGGCCGTGGAATCTGCTGCCTCGGAGTGTGGTGGAGTCTCCTCCTTCTTTGGAGGTTTTTGAGCAGAGGCTGGACGGCCATCTGTCCAAGGGAGGCCTTAGATGGTGTCTTCCTGCATGGCAGTATGGGGTTGGACTGGATGGCCCCTGGGGTCTCTTCCAACTCTACCTTTCTATGATTCTATGATTCCTCACCACGAGGAAAAAAATCCCACCGGACAACGGTGCAAAGGTTCACTTGAGGTGGAAAGGAATAATCCTTTGCCGCGGCCAAATAAAGTCAGCCGTGGGCTCCAAGCGGCGTTTAAATCCCGCGTGAACTCTCTTCGCTTCCACCCTTCCGTCCAAGGTGTAGGACCAGACTCCCATTCTGACACCGCCCCACACTGCACGGCCCGACTGCATCTCGCCTGGCGCCAGCGCTGTGGTCGGCACTCACCTTGTTCTTGATCATCCACTCCACAAACCGAGAATCGTAGGGCTCGTCCGAATCCTCTTGATCCGGCAGTTCAACTTCTACCAGAGGAAGAGAGAGAGAAGGACGGGCATAAACCACAGAAACCGTTGTGCGGCAGAGTCCGACGCCTGCAAAATGGCACCCTCCCAGCACGCTACTGCAACGGCCATTATCCCTAGCCAGAGAGCCCACCAGAAGTGTTGAATTTTTTTTTTATTTTTTCCTTCTATTTTAATGCATCACAACACAAAAGTTAAGCAAACAGGCACTCGTACCCCGTTTATACATCTATTCAATGCATCAACATCACGCGTTCCATAACACACGCTAATTTCTTATCAGATTTCTATCGTATTATACTTTCCATGATCAGATTCACCAGATCCCACCTTTGTATATAAATCACTTTCACAGTTCCACTTCCTTGTTCTTTGAGCATTAAACCACTACATGGCTCATCTATATTCGATAACAAAAATCGACACTGACAAATTAATATTATTTAAAGTACTCTATTCATACATGCTCAGATCTAATCTACAAAACTCTCGCTAGGGCTCCCCATCGACCTCTTAAGTAAGCGATAAGCAAAGCGTTGTTGTTATTATTAATATCCTGCCTTTTCCCCAGTTCCAGACTCAAAGCGGCTTTTTTTTTTTAATTTTTATTTCATAATAACAAAGCAAAACACTACACCATGCATATTTCACGGACTTCAACAACAAATTGACGTTTGCCATTCCCCGTATCATCACTATATGAAAATATCACAAAACACATTGATGTTTATATGAGGAGAAACTACTGAGAAATGAATAAAAATTGCTTAATATCCGCTGTCTGTAAGCTACAACTATTGTCTATAAACGTTATCAAGGACGGTAGGGTCTTCACTGGAATTTCACCACCTGTTATTCTTGTTTTAGATGACACATTCCGATTAAATTAAACCCATTAACTATAGTCGCTAGTCATCCTCAAAGCAGCTTCTTGTTTTGTGCCTTCAAGTCGTTTCTGATTTACAGCCACCATAAGGCAAACTCATCACAGGAGCTTCTTGGCAAAATTTGTTCCGACGGCACTTGCCACGGCCTTCCTCAGAGGCTGAGAGAGTGTGACTTGCCCAAAGTAACCCATTGGGGGATTTGAGGAGGATTTGAAGGATCTGAGGAGGATTTGGTCTCCCAGAGTCCTAGGCCATTTCCGCACTGGACTGTTATAGCGCTATGATTCCGCTTGCAACCTCCTATGGAATCCTGGGGTTTGCAGTTTCGGGAGGGGCCGGCCGGCCCCTCCCGAAACTGCAAACCCCAGGATTCCATAGGATGTTGCAAGCGGAATCATAGCGCTATAACAGTCCAGTGCGGAAATGGCCCTAGTCTAACACTCAAAACCACTATTCCTCTTAGTGGCTCTCAGTGTGACTGTATAACTGCATTATTGAGAACATTTTTCTATCTTCCTCTGCCTATTCCAAAACGGCACCATACCCTATAACTGTCATGATTTGGCAGGGATTGTCCTGATTGAACCTCTATCACCCCAGTTTTTCAGCTGCTTTTAAAATGTCTCTGTTTCTCTCTCCTCCTCCCACTTTCCCGCTTTGTCTTCAGCTTACTTCCACTCCTTTGAACAAATGCAAAATTAGTTTGCGCTCAGTTAATTCAATTAACTCAGTGGTGGAGGGGCAAGAGGACAGAGTCGAACCTAGCCCTTCCCAGTAAGTTCGGGCAAAATCAAAACCGTAGGACCTTACCTTTCTCTATGAATTTCAACAGAGAGAAATGTAAGGTCCTCCACCTAGGCAGGAAAAACGGAATGCACAAATACAGGATGGGGGGACACAGGGCTGGACAACAGTACGTGTGAAAGGGATCTAGGAGTCTTGGTGGACCCCGAGCTGAACATGAGCCAGCAGTGTGATGCGGCAGCCAAGAAAGCCAACACGATTCTTGGTTGCATCGATAGGAGTACGGTGCCCAGATCAAGGGAGGTAATGGTACCACTCTATTCTGCTCTGGTCAGGCCTCATCTGGAATAATACTGTGTCCAGTTCTGGGCACCTCAGTTCAAGAAGGATATCGACAAGATGGAGCACAGTGTCCAGAGGAGGGTGAGCAAAATGGTGGAAGGTGTGGAAGCCATGAAGCCCTATGAGGAGTGGCTTAGGGAGCTGGGGATGTTTAGTCTGCAGATGGGGAGGTTAAGAGGGGACAGGGTAGCCCTGTTTAAATATTTGAAGGGATGCCATGTCGAGGAGGGAATGGGCTTGTTTTTTGCTGCTCCAGAGACCAGGACAAGGAGCAATGGACTCAAGCTGCAGGAAAGGAGATTCCACCTGAACCTCAGGAAGAACTTCCTGACGGCCAGAGCTGTCCGGCCGTGGAAGATGCTGCTGCCTCCATGGAGGGTGGTGGAGTCTCCTCCTTCTTTGGAGGTTTTTAAGCAGAGGCTGGGTGGCCATCTGTTGAAGGGAGGGCTCTGAGTGTCCGTTCCTGCACGGCAGAAGGGGGTTGGACTGGATGGCCCCTGGGGTCTCTTCCAGCTCTAGGATTCTACGATTCTATAATTTCTAACTGCTGCGTTCTTCCTCATTAAGAACTTTCACCGTCTTGACCAGACCACGATCTTCCTTGGCCGTGCATGTCCTGGTTTTCATCCGTGAAATGCTGGAGGCTATGCTAACACCAGATCATGCGTGAATTTGGAGAGGATTCCACAATAAGGAGTAGTACGTTTGCAAACTTTTAAAACCTGGGCGGTGGGGCCGGGAGCCGTCTGTACGCCAAACTTACTGAAAGCCGAGAGGTCCACCACCAAGAAGTAGGCGCCCTCCGGAACGACGGGCGTCAGGCCCACGGCCACCAGATTCTGAATCAGAAAGTCCCGCTTCCGCTGCAGCTGCTGGGCCAGTTGGACAAAATAGCTGTCCGGCTTCCCGAAGTGCTCCAGCTCTTTCTCCAGCCCACGGGCCACAGCTTCCTGGAGATTTAAAGCAGAGAAGGAAAAGAAACCCCTCAGGAGGCTGGAAACTACAGACAAGGCCACTTGTGCCCCCATCACTTTTTTTTCCTAGTAGCATGAGTTGATTCAGAATCAAATTCATGGTCACAGTGTTGGGCCATTTCCACACTAGACTGTTATAGTGCTATTATTCCACTTTCAACATCCTATAGAACCCTGGGGTTTGCAGTTTAGTATGCCTTTCGGGCCCCTCCCTAAACTGCAAACCCAGGATTCCACAGGATGTTGAAAGTGGAACAATAGCACTATAACAGTCTAGTGCCGAAAAGACCAGTGCTGGACTGCGACTCGAGAGACCTGGGTTCTTGTAGTCTCCAAATGCTCACTGGGCGGTCAGACTGACTCACCCCATAGGGGTTGTTGAAGGGGAGAAGAGAGCTTTGTACGTCGCTTTGAATTCAATGAAAGAAAAGCGGGATATAAACGTAACAAACAAATTAGCCACTGAATACCAGGGTCAGGGTTGTACGTGCCATAATGTTTCTGATTTCTACCTACAGTGGTGAAAGGTGGACAGTTAGGAAAGCTGATAGGAAGAGAATCAACTCATGTAAAGTCAAAGGCTTTCATGGCCGGCATCCATAGGTTGTTGTGGGTTTTCCGGGCTCTGAGGCCGTGTTCTATTAGTATTTTCTCCTGATGTTTCACCTGCATCTGTGGCCGGCATCTGCAGAGGATCTGGTGGCATGGAAGTGAGACGGAGTACAGGTACTTGTGTGGTCCCCGGGTGGGGGGAAGCAATTTGCATACGTTGCAGTTGGCCTGTGGGATGGCCTATTGTTAAATGGGATGCCCCCCAGGGTTGTATTGTTAGTCAGGGGATATGCATAACAGTGCATTAAATACATTAGCAACCCATTGCATATGTTTCTTGTGAGACCTCCAGAGTCACTGGCATGTTTTTGAGTCTTGATTTTAGTGTTCTTCGGTACTGGTAGCCAAATCTTCTTTACTTTCTGCGTTTCTTCTTTCCTGTTGAAACTGTCCGTGTGTTTATGGATTTCAACAGCCTCTCTGGGGTCTGACGTAGTAGTTGTCAGAATGGTCCAGAAATGCAGAAAGGAAACAAGATTTGGCTACCAGGACTGAAGAACACTAAAATCAAGACTCAAAAACATGACAGTGAACAACACCCAGACCCTGAAGGTCCCTCTACAGGGAACAACACAATGGGCTGCTAATGTACTTAATGCACTGTTATGTGTATTCCCCTGACTCACAACACAACCCTGGGGGATATCCCATTCAACAATAGGCCAACTGTAACATGTGCAAATTGCTCCCTCCCACCCAGGGGGCTACACAAGTATCTATACCTCCGTCTCACTTCCATGCCGCCAGATCCTCCGAAGATGCCGGCCACAGATGCAGGTGAAACGTCAGGACAAAATACTAATACAACACGGCCTCAGAGCCCGGAAAACCCACAACAACCTATGAATCAACTCATTCGCGATGTGGTGCTGGAGGAGATTTCTAGGGATACCGTGGACTGTCAAAATGAGGAATAAACGGGTCTCAGAGAAAATCACGTCTGAACTCTCCCTAGAAGCCAAGAAGACGAAACTGAGGCCGTCATACTTTGGCTATATCGTGAGAAGACAGGATAACGCTTTGTAAAATAGGAGGCCGTAGGAAAAGAGGAAAACCACCTTACGCACTCCAGCAAGGAAGACTTGGAGTGTGTTGGAGTCTCCTCTGCCATCGGTCCAAGGGAGGGCTTTGATGGGTGTTTCTGCCCGGCAGAAGGGGCTTGGACTGGACGGCCCCTGGGGTCTCTTCCAACTCTAGGATTCTGTCAAAAAACCAGCTCTGGAGATACCTTAGGGAGAGCCTGGCAGACGACTTCTCGGTCCTACCCGGGCTCTGCCTTGAAAGGAGAGGTTGAGAGACTGTGCAATCTAGCGGTCAGAGTACCCGACTGGGACTTGGGGGAGCTACAACTGTAGACCTACCAAACCACGAAAAACCACTAGGTGATCTTGGGCCGGTCGCACTCTCTCGGGGCTGTTGTCGACGGGAAATAAAGAGGGGAGAAGGAGACCCAAGTACACTGCTTCCCCCTCACGAACAGCAAGGTATTTTCTAAATGCAGTTTTAATGAAATTAAACGCACAGCAATTTGATCGTTTTTGTCCAGCACTCCTTACGCTTCCAAAGGGCACCGTTTTCTCACCTGAGCTGCCGTTGCACAATGATAGATTGAGTTCTGGTGAACCGTTCTCAGGTGCTTCAAGAGGCGATCGGGTCCTATGGCCCAGCCCACCTGTTGCCAACAGCAGAGGAGAGGCAATTATTTCAGACTTTTCCATGTTCAAGGCCATTTCCGCACCGGACTGTTATAGTGCTATTATTCCACTTCCACCCTCTCTAAACTGCAAACTCCAGGATTCCATTGCATGTTGAAAGTGGAATAACAGCACTATAACAGTCCGGTGTGGAAGTGCCCCAAGATATTTGTTCATTACACAGTACAAAGGTCCCAGCAACGTCTACAGATATTATTTGTCAGCCCACTGTTAGTTACACGCCAAGCTGACTCATACGCAAGTTGTCTCCAGCTTATACAATTTTAGCACTTTGACACCACTTTAATTACCATAACTCCATTCTTTGGTATCCTGGAGCTTGTAGGTTCATTAGGTTTGCTGTTTTATTTTACGCTAGAGAGCTCTAATGCAAGGTGAAGCATAGAGAAACTCTAAGTCCCATCATCAAATATGGGTTTATTTGGAAATCCAGAACTCTCCAAAAACGGAAACTTTCGATAAGCGGATTCTAGGCTTCTTCCTGTAGCGAACATGAAGGAATCACAGAGGCTTTCTTGGGACCAACCGTGCACGTGTGATCCCAAGTGAACTGAGGAGGGAAAAAAGGCAGCAAGCCAGCTGAGCAATTTTGGAAGTATCATGCACGGTCCCAAACAAGTTTCCGTAATCCCTTCGTATTTCCTACAGGAAGAAGGCAAGAAGAGAAGAACTAATGAAGGAGAGGCCCCCACACTGAACAAACGGATGTACTTGCAAATATTCCAAAATCTCCAAAAAGCCAAAATACATTCTCCCCTCCACATTCGCTACGGTTAGGGGCACAGGACCCTCATGAAAGTGGAAAAACCGCAAATAACTCCAGGCCCTCCCAAATCATATTTAACATGCACAAAAAGTACGATCACCCTATTCAACCCATCGTGGATTCCTTTGGGGCATCAGGGTTCCTTCCAAGGCAGAAGTGGGGGGCCGGTGGGGCTTCTTGCCCCTCCGCTAGTGCCCCCCGCCATTTTTAAGAGGGACCTACAATCCGCCTTCGCAGTTTCTCAACCTCCCAAGGCTTGCAGTCCCTGTTAAAAATGGCCCAGGGAGGCAGCAGAGGTGGCAGCAAATAATCCGTGAATAACCAAATCCGCAAAAGTGAAACCCGCAGATGCGGAGGGCGGACTGTATTCCAAAATCCCAAAAAATCCGAAGTCCAAAATACCTCTGGTTCCAAGCGTTTCAGATAAGGGATTATCAACCTGTATTATCAAGCTGCTCTACTTCTGCCGTATGGATCCGACCCCAGTGAAACTATTTGTCTGCCTAGCCTGGCACCGCAGTGGCTTGGCTGGGGAAATAGCTGTCCTCAATTTCAGGTACCAAAAAGAATGATCTATTCCCTCCGACAAGGGTGAGCAAAGTGGAACCCGTGGGCTTCACGAGGTCGCCATTAAGTCAACAGGCAATTTGAAGGCACATATACTCAGAACCAAGGCTTACCGCAAAGGTTGTGCCGTGACACCTTAGTGTGTCACCTGAAATGCATAGCTGTGTCGCCTACAATCTTGGAAATGTATGTTATTATTTATAAATCATATCTTTTTAAAAATACATGAAAGGTTTTCATGAGATATGTTGTGTCCCCATACCTTTTGTTATTACAATTTATGTATCTCTTATAAGGGGTTAGTTTAAGCTCCGGTTTGCTAGTAAAACTGAATTACAAGTGTCGTGAAATGATGCACGGCTAAAAAAGTGTGCCACCAACATGAAAAGTCTGGAAAGCTCTGGCTTAAGGACTGGCTGGAAACGCTTTACAACAAAATGTGGCTGCTATGTTTGGCCCTTTTCCATTCGGCTTTTATGCCTAGCTGCGGACCCCGACAACTTCTCTGAAATGGAACCGAGGCCTCGAGCTGAAAGGGGCTGCTCAAAATTCACTCCTCCCAGATACAAGAAGATCCCCTTCTCAAGGTAGATCTTGCCCTGTGGCTCTGCCCAAACAGAAGCAACAGAGCACGTATCACTCCAGTGCTTGTACTACAGGGACATCCGCCTCGGCCGCATCTCACCCCCAGTGCAAAAACACCAAGGACACACCGAACAATTCTACACTTCTCTGCCGCTTTCAGACATCAACAGATTCTGTGCAGCTGCGGTAAAAATTCGTCAGGCATTGACCTCTGCAGAGGACTCGTACCAATCGTGTCTGTCATATTGGAGCTGTGTATCCTGAAGGGATGTTTTTAAATGCTGTTTTTAACCTGTCCCCCCCCCTTATTCTTATTCTTACTACTTTCTTTTATTCTGTACCCCCTTTCACCTGTGCTGGCCCATGACCGGAATAAAGTTTCTAATTCCAACTCACTCCTCCCCAAAACAGCCCCCAACTCACCCCTCCCAAGCGCGGCTCCTCACCTTCCAGCCGGTGGCACTGAAGGTTTTACCGGCACTCCCGATGGTCAAGGTGCGCTCCCACATCCCTGGCAAACTGGCTGTTAGCCACGGGGACAAAAAAGATGAGGCGATAAATGAGGAGAGGAGGAGATAAATTTTGGCTGGATTTCCCCAAGCCTTTGGCCTCCGACCTCGCTTGCAAGAAGAGAGGCTTCTAACTCGGTAAGCGCTGCCTTGCCCTTTATTGCATATTTGCAAGGGGTCTCTTGAATTTATGAAGCTTTTGCCCAGCTGATGTTTTCAGGATGCAGGTACGACCCAGCGAATGAAGCAGCTGCGCTCCTGGGCATGGTTTCTTTAACGAAAAACTTTGGTAGAGATAACATGGAAAGAACAGGGATAGCTTCCTACATCGTATGAAAGAAGAGTAGCTCTATGCGTTTTGGCAAACTCTGTACGTAAAACTAATATCACGCCCGTGTTAAATGAGGCAAACACGTCAGCTATGCCTTGCATAAGTAAACATAAAAAATTTGAATCTTCTAGAGCAGGGCTTTCGAAACGGTGTGCCGCGACACGTTAGCGTGTCGCCTGAAGCGTGTAGGTGCGTCGCCTACAATCTTGGAAAGGTATGCTGTTATTTATAAATCACCTAATTTTAAAAATATATGAAAGGCTTTCATGAGATATGTTGTGTCCCCATACTTTTTGTTATTACAATTTATGCACGTGTCTTATAAGGGGTTAGTTTAACCTCCGGTTTGTTGTAAAACTGAATTTCTGTGTCATGAAATGATGCATGTCTAAAAAGTGTGTCACCAACATGAAAAGTCTGGAAAGCTCTGTTCTAGAGAGCACTGGAGAATCAATTAACACTTGTATCAATCTGTAATTTTAAGTATTCTTGGAACGGTTCCCAGGCTTTACAGAATTTACTACTTCCTTTACCATCTAACAAGTGCTAACGGATTTTCTATTTGAGCAGCGTATCAAATTTCTAAGGCTACGACTAACTGAATTGGGTACCATAGAATTCCAGCTAGGGAGTGTCTTGATTCTGATTTTTTTAGGTACAAACAGATGCTCTTTGTGAATTTACAGCACAGAGCTGTCCAAACTTTTCAAGGTGGTGGCACACTTTTTAGACATGCATCATTTCGTGACACGGTAATTCAGTTTTACTGGCAAACCAGAGGTTAAACTATCCCCTTATAAGAGACGCAGACACCTACATAAATTGTAATAACAAAAGGTATGGGGACACAACATCTCTCATGTAAACCTTTCATATGTTTCCAAAAATACATGATTTATATTAAATAATAACACACACTTCCAAGATAGCAGGCGACACGCCTACACATTTCAGGCGACACACTAAAGTGTCGTGGCGCACCGTTTGGAAAGCCCTGCTATAGAAGTTGAACCAAATATAGGTTTTTTTAATTAAAAAAAAAAAAGAGAGATCACTTGAAAGCTTCTTCCAGAATGCATCTTGAGATTATATATATTTTTTTGCATTCGAGAACCTCTATTTTTCTTATGATTTCCATTTTGGGGGCCGAGCTTATAGATCTGCGCTTTTCCAACATGCTGGGGAGGTGGTAAGGCAGGCTGATCTGCTTTCCTCTTTTTGTTTTGCTCTCCCTACAAATTCAGTAAGTGAGTCTGGCAGCAGCTGCTGTTTACCTTGCCTGTGGACATTTCCGCAGTAGACCGTTATAGTGCTATTATTCCACTTTCAACATCCTGTGGAATCCTGGGGTTCGCAATTGCGAACCCCAGGATTCCACAGGATGTTCAAAGTGGAATAATAGCACTATAACAGTCTACTGCGGAAATGGCCTATTATACGTAAGCACGCCCGGGGACACTAGGATCACCTAGAAGAGAATCCTGCTCTTTTCTAGCCCAATATTTTTATTGCACCGTTTACTCCAGACCTACGCCTGCCACCCAACCTTGCAAGTCCTCCTTCACTTTCTTCCCGATGCCAACGCTGCAAAATAATAGTTTTACTCCGAGAGGGGCTAGGAAGGCACGGCAACCACACAGAAAATCAGGAACGCGCACTGGAGGACGAATTTCCGGACCGTGTTACCAAAAGCCGGGCTTGCCCTTACCTATCCGGACGTGCTCATTCCCATCGTAGACCAGCCATTCGTAGACCTCGTCGCTGACGCACACAACGTCGTGTTTCACGCACAGATCGGCGATGAGCTCCAGCTCTTTCCGGCTGAACACCTGCCGGCACGGAGCAGACAAAAAGAGACACAAGAGATGATCAGGGCCTCTCTCGGATGGCAGCCGGGTTCATCGACGGTTAGCAGGAGCCGATGGCCCTTCCGCACTGCACCGTCGTAGTGCTATCATTCCACTTTCAACATGCTGTGGAATTCTGGGGTTTGGCGTTTCCTGAGGCCCAAGAGCTCTCCGGCTGAGAATCCTAAATGCCCCTCTTTAAACTGCAAACCCCAGGATTCCATAAGATGCTGAAAGTGGAATAATAGCACTATAACAGTCTAGTGCGGAAAGGCCCTAACTGTCCTCTCGGTTGGTGCCTTCTAGAGTAGACACATCCAAGCAACCGTTGAATGGTGAGTCAACACACCAGCAAATCCCATTGATTTAATAGGTCTACGCTATTCAGGAGTCGAGTGTGTTCACACGGATGCGGAACAAGCCGAGAGCACGGTCCAATTTTTTCCAAAGGAGAGACGAGGGACCTGCTCTGCCAGTTTTCCTGTTTTACCTCCCTGTGACCCACTGCTTTTGGGTTCTGGTATCAACGCTGCCACGGAGTTTGGGAAACCAGCCCACGTGCCTCTCGGTGCTTTGAAGTCAGAGCTTGAAAACAGAACGATTTCGCGGTTCTTAACATTTAATGGCATTTTAACATGATAACTTATTTACTCGGGCGTTAACTTTTCTATTGTCAGATTTTTAGACCGCAGCCATTTCTGCACTGGACTGTTATAGCACCATTATTCCACTTTCAACATCCTCTGGAATCCTCAAAGGCCCCTCCCTAGACTGCAGACCCCAGAATTGCATAGGATGTTGAAAGTGGAATAAAATGGCCTGCTTTTAGGAGTTTTAAAAGAGAATGTTAAATTTATTTTTAAAATATTTTGATCTTCGCATTGTTTAATTGGCTTTTATCAGTTTATCGCTTCCGGAGCCCTGGTGGGCTGGGAGGCGATAGAGAAATACTTTAAACAAACAATCTTCATTATTTTCAGGTTTTGAGCTTTGTCTTGGTTTAGCCTTGTAAACCAGCACAGATCCCATGCCAGGATAAGGGTAGGATATAAATAAAATAAAATTGATAGAGCTCTTCAATATTTTTTTTTCCCCAGGGATTGCAATCATGCACAAGGAAATGCATAATGCACTAGATTTTCTCTTTGCTGTCTTAATAATTTGTGTTTTTAACAGCTTTTAATGTTTTGAGTGTTTAATTACATGTTTAACTTTGGTAGGTTGTTACACTTTTAGCTATGTTCATTTTAAGTGTTGCAGGCTTCCTTGAATTCCAAACTGGGGGGGGAAAGGTAAGATATAAATAATTGCAACTATTGATGTGTGTTTTAAAAGATAAACCAACTCAAAAATCTGAAAATCGTGGATTTATTTTTTTGAAAAATCAAAAATCTGTGCAATCAAAAATTGCAATCTGTGGCACTGTTAATCAGTAATTCTAGCAAACTGAATTTAGTCAGATTTGCAACTGTAGAATAAGATATTTTCTATTCATTGGTTTTTCTTTCTCATTACAGATGGGGCAGTCAGAGTTCTTTTGCATTCTAGCTAATGTAGTTAGATATTTATGTGTAGTTACGTGGATTGTGTTATTTGTTTGTGGTAACAGATTAGCATTTCAGTAACAGGTTTCAGGTTTTTGTGTCTTAGTTTTCATTTAGATTAATTTAGTTCAGTTTAGTTTTAGCCTTAGTAGGATACGTATGCAGTTTATGTACGGTATTTTTTCTCTTTTTCTTTCTTTTTTAATATAAAGATGGAGTTTATTTTTTTAATTTTAATTTGAATGCATTAAAACATAAAAGTTACGGAAACAGACACTCATACCTCATTTATACATCCATTCAATACTTCAACATCAGAATTCCATAACATAAGCTAATTTCTCATCAGGTCTCCATTATTTTATACTTTCCGTTATCAGATTCACCAGATCTCACCTTTGTAAATAAATAACTCGCACAGTTCCATTTCCTTGTTGTTTGAGCATTAAATCAGTGTATGATTCATCTCGATTCAATTACAGAAATCAACACTGGCAAATTAATATTATTTAAAGTATTCTATTCATCCAGTTTCAAATACAGGATCAAACCTAAATCTACAAAACTAGCTATCGCTAGGTCTCCCCATCTATCCTATATTAGTTTGCTTGTATTAAAATTAATAAATACGAACTTAAAAAAAATAACTACTGTTACAACAGGGGTAGTAGTGATAATATTAGGTGCAGAGGTCGCTTTGCATTTAATTCCTCGCTCCCGCTCAGCAAAAAGTCCGTGCGTTTTTTGAACACCGACTGGGCTGCAGCCACATATCATCACAATTGCTTTTTGGCTCGTTCCAAATTGCAGAGTTTGACCTTACCTTTCCTAAGGGGTTGTTGGGAGAGTTCAGGACGATGGCTTTGGTTTGTGCCGTGAACTTGGCCGCCAATTCTGCTGGGTCGAGTTGCCAGTCTCGGCTCGAGATCAGCTTTCCACTTTCCGCAACTTTCTGGAAAGAGGAGAAAAGCACAGTCAAAACGGTGGTGGTCTGTCCTCGGGCGGCACGGTCCCACGGGCAGCGTGCGACTACCCGTTGAGGTACGACCACCGTTTCATCCTGTTGCCTTTTTTGCAGCTTTACAAAATGAACGGGGATCATCGCCGAGAGATGCGAACGTCAGGAAGGAAAAAATGCAAACTGGAACGCCGGATAGGTGCGGTGCAGCTCTTCAACGTTTCATGGGCGGAAACGGAGAAGAAGGAGATTTTTTAAAAAACAGGCAGATCTGTGAAGAAAGCCAAGTCGGTAGAGAAAAAGGAAAAGAGCAGGAAAAGATGGGAGAGGGAAGGGACGATAAAACAAAGACAGAAAGAGAGAGGTCTGGAAGATCACTCTGTCCTGGATGAGACAGCACCGTTTCCGCACTACGCTGTTATAGCGCGATGATTCCACTTGCAACGTCCTATGGAATCCTGGGGTTTGCAGTTTCGGGAGGGGCCAGCCGGCCCCTCCCGAAACTGCAAACCCCAGGATTCCATAGGACGTTGCAAGTGGAATCGTCGCGCTGTAACAGCGTAGTGCGGAAACGGCCAGGGAAGAAACTGGAACGAAGAGCCAGAGGAGGCATCTTATCAACCAAATTTTAGGCCAAAGAGGGGGACACGCTGCCAGCCACCCTTTTCCACTTTCGAGGCAACGGACGAAGCGCTCCTGCTCATCTGTTTGTCAGATCCTCAGGCCGTTTCTGCACCAGACTGTTACAGTGCTATTATTCCACATTCGGCCTCCTATGGAACCCTGGGGTTTGCCGTTTACGGAGGAGGACCCTCGACGGCCGAGGATTCCAGAGGACGCTGGAAGCGGAGCAACAGCGCTGTAACGGTCTAGTGCGGAAACGACCTCAGCCCCTCTCTTTTTTCGCCGCCAGCTGCCCCCTTCTGCCTTCTGCTACACTTGGGTTCCCACCACGTCGCCAACCCTCCGTCTCTCTCCAGCCTCACATCTCACACACAATACAAGTAGCCAACCAACAGGATTGCGACGCTATTCCAAAAACACATGGTGTTCCAAAACTGGAAATACAGAACGCTCCTGGTCCCAAGCCTTTGGGATAAGGGATACTCAACCTGTGTCGGCATTATACCGGAACCATTAATTTTTAAAAAAAATATTTTACGAGACGTCATACGGAGGATGGAGCAAGCTCGTTTTCTGCCGCTCCACAGGCTAGGACAATACGGAGCAATGGCTTCAAACTTCCGGAAAAGAGATGCCACCTTAATGCGAGGGGGAACTTCCCGATGGTAAAAGCAGCTCAACAGTGGAATATGCTGCTGGCGGGAACGTGCCAAAGTCTCCTTCTTTGGAGATGTTAAACAGAGGTTGGATGTGCATCCGTTGGGAACGCATTGATGCATTCCAGTACATTGATGCATTCCAGCATGGCAGGGGTTGGACGCCGTGGTTCTTTCGGCCTCTTCCAACTCTACAATTCTATTATTCTACGCATTTCCTGAAAGTTTAGCCGCGGAGCAGCAGAGAACGGCTCCCAGACCGAAAGCGACCCCGTCGCTGGTCCGAAGACCACCACGCTGGGTAATGCTGGACTCACACAGCTTGGAGGGGAAGCGCCGGGTGACCTGCGAGGCCCCTTGGACCAGATTCTACCCGACGTCGGGCCAGAATTCCTCCACCTCCGTACCAGGCTTGGTATCTGGAGATTCCGATACCGTCTGACCACTTACCAGCCGCAGAGGTACAAACACCGGAGTCCCACCAGCCGTTCTCACCATCGGCTCGTAGCAGTCAAAGTACGGCTCAATGATGATAACCTACAAAACAGGAAAGAGGACATCTAGGATTTTGAAATGCTGGTGGTGGACACAGAATTACCATGCACGCCCCTGGAAGCTGACGCCAGCCCGGCTTGCTTTAAATTTTATCTCCCTTTTGACAGGTTCTGTCCTGGCCCTGCTGTCGTTCGACATCTTTTCAACTGCCTTTAACGACAGCTCAACGTTGGAAATCAGATATAATGACAAATATTGTGGAACGGCTGCTGAAATGATGTGATTTAGCCAAACTAGATAAACCCACTATGATGATGTCGGATAAAAAGAGTAGACAATTCCGTGACGCATGGAAGACAGTCACTCCGCTATGGGGAAAGCAATGGGGGAATTAGCTACGGTGGGCATGCTAAAACTTTACTGGACTTTACTTACTTTACTTATACTCCAGTCTTCATTGACTTAAAATTTTGTGAAATTTTGGCTAAGCATACGTATGTATTTCCTGCCGTGTTAAAATTCTCTATTGGAAAGTGTAAAGCGTGTGAAATATACAGATAATACGTATACATATAGGTCAAAATTAAGGGGATTACTGAAGGTTTATTGTAGAGATATAAGTTGTGTAAGAATGGACACCGAAGCAAAATAAGAGCTAAGGAAGCACCCAAAACGTTTAGAGGA
The DNA here is from genome assembly GCA_030412105.1 of Cyclura pinguis. Taxonomy (NCBI): domain Eukaryota; kingdom Metazoa; phylum Chordata; class Lepidosauria; order Squamata; family Iguanidae; genus Cyclura; species Cyclura pinguis. Next base: position 15,410,261 of record CM059613.1, on the reverse strand, counting down.
GGAAGTTGGTAGACGATAAAGGACAGGGATATTGGATTTTTATTTAATGTTATTTGAGATGTAAGAACTTTAGAACTATTTGTGATGTTCTAAGCTTCAGAGCGTAATATGATTTGATTTAATGATTGTGAGTTTATGGATTCAATAAAAATGCCTTATAAAAAAAAACCAACTTTGATGACGGACTAGTTGGTAAGCTAATTAAATCTGCGGAGGACACTAAACACCACAGCAGACAGGATCAGGATCCAAAATCACCTCGACGAACTGGAGAGACGGTCCAAAGCTAACAAAATTAATTTCAACAGAAAGAAACATATAGTACTATATTTAGGGAGGAAAAAATGAAATATACAAATATAGGATGGGTAACATCTGGCTTGACAGAAGTACAGGTGACGAGGAGACAATAAGCTAAATGGGAGTCAACAGTGTGATGCAGCAGCCAAAAAGGCTGATGCAATTCTGGTCTGCATCAATGAGAATATAATCTCCAGATCGAAACAAGCAATGGTACTGCTCTATTCTGATCTGGTCGGACCTCTCCTGGAGCGTTGTGTCCAAGTGAGGTCTCCTCCATTCACCGTTCAAGAAGGACACTGACAAGCCAGAACGTGGCCAGAGGAGGGTGAGCAGGTCGTCAACGGTCAGGAAACCAAGGCCTGCTGGGAACTCCTTAAGGAGGTGGACGTATCTGGCTTGGAGAAAAGAAGATTGAGGCGATATGATACCCATCTTTAAACATCTGAAGGGATGTCATGTAGGGGAAAAAGTGATCTTGTTTTCCGCCGTTCCAGTGACTCAAACCAGTGGATTCCAGTTACAAGAGAAGAGATCCCACCTCAACTTTAAGAAGAACCTCTTGATCATAGGGGCCGTTTGAGAGTGGAACGGACTATCTTCAGAGGGAGTGGAATTTCTCTCCTTGGAGGTCTTCAAACAGTGGTCGGACGGGTATCTTTCAGGAGTGCTTTAGGCGCGCCTTTCTGGGGCCTTTCCGCACTAGCCTGTTATAGCGCTATCATTCCTCTCCCAACATCCTACGGAATCCTGGAGTTTGCAGTTTAGGGAGGGGCACCTTTGGCCTCAATACACTACAAAGCTCAGAATTCCACAGGAGTTTGAAAGTGGAATAATAGCGCTATAACAGTGTAGTGCAGAAAGGCCCCTGCTTAGCAGGGGCGTTGGACTGGACGGCCCCCGTTTCAGCTCTATTATTCGATGCTGTAAAGGTGGAATATAAAAGCCAACAGCGACAGCCCGGGGCATTTTGCCGGCCGGAGTTTTAGAAACCCCGTCCTCGGCGCCGAGCCGCTCCAGACAAGCAAGCCGACACCCCCGGATTCCGCATCACCTCGTCTCCTTCGTCCACCAGCGCCTGGAAGCAGCAGAAGAGGGCCTGGTAGGCTCCCACCGTCACCAGGACGTTCGTCTCCGGATCCAGCTCTCGTCCGAGCAGCGTCCCAAACAGGCGGGCCAAGACCGCCACCAGACGGGGATGCCCCTGAGGAAAGGTCGGAGAGAGAGATCAGACGGTGCCCGGCACAAGAGAGGTGCCCCCGTAGAAACGCCAACTGTTCCTAAATGGGTGTTCTCGCATTCATTTTTTTACGGGATGATTCCGCTCCTAATCTGAATCGAGAACTTGGAGCATCGGGATGGCATTCTCGTGCAGAATCGGTCAGGGTACCGGAGAGAAAGGAGGGGGGACAAAAAATCTCTTTCCCCATCTGATGCTTCCCTTCTACATGCTGTATCCACCACCGTGCAATGCTCTGAAGCTTCTGGCAGCAAGACAAATACATTACAGTAATACGAAATCACTAAATAAATTTTGCCGGCTGCTAGTGAAGCAGTCGGAAAAGTTTATAAAACTGAACCACCTCTTAATTTCTTAACGTGCAAAAAAAGTGTGGCAATGAGTTAAGGAAAGAGGCTGACAATGCGTTTTAAAAAGTCATTGGCGTTTAAGGATTAAAATAACAGACTTGAACATCACTGCTAAAAATATTAGCAAATGAGGAACAACAAACTAATTTTTACTCAACTATACCCACACCAGGGGCCCTTTCACACTAACCATTCTGGCATTCCATTCCCACTTTAACTGCCATAGCGGTAACCCGTGCAATCCTGAGATTTATAGTTCAGAGAAGGGTATTTAGAGCTCTCAGCCAGAGAGGTTGACTACAAACTCCCGGCTTCCATAGCCTGCAGCCACGGTAGTTGAAGTGGAATCAAATGGCTGTATCTGCGTTGTTTTCAGACGCGTTGTTCGCCACCTCGAGTCTCACTACTGGGAGAAAGGCCGAGTCCCATCCGCCCTCCACATCTGCGGGTTTCACTTTTGCAGATTTGATTATTTACGGATTCTTTGCTGTCCCCTCTGCCTGGGCCATTTTTAATGGGGACTGCAAGCCTCGCGAGGCTGAGAAACTGCAAACGGGGCTTGCAAGTGTCGAGGGATTCCCGGGGACACGCTATGCGTTAACACGTCCCACGGAACGCCTGGGCTTCAAAACAGGCAGACGCAAAAACCAGCATAGGTTTCAAAAACAGACAGAGGCCAAAAACCAAACTAGTAAAAAACTAAATGGTGAAGGGCCTGGAAGCCAAGCCCTATGAGGATAGACTTAGAGAGTTGGGTATGTTCAGTCTGCAGAAGAGAAGGTTAAGAGGGGACATGATAGCCATGTTTAAATATTTGAAGGGATGCCATGTAGAGGAGGGAGAGGGCTTGTTTTCTGCCGCTCCAGAGACCAGGACAAGGAGCAATGGATTCAAGCTGCAGGAAAGGAGATTCCACCTGAACCTCAGGAAGAACTTCCTGACGGTCAGGGCTGTCCGGCAGTGGAATCGGCTGTCTCGGAGCGTGGTGGAGTCTCTTCCTTCTTTGGAGGTTTTTAAGCAGAGGCTGGAGGGCCACCTGTCGGGAGTGCTTTGAGGGTGTTCCTGCATGGCAGGGGGTTGGACTGGATGGCCCCTGGGGTCTCTTCCAACTCTACATTTCTATGACTCTATGATTCTAGTACGTTTATTGCAAAACAGCTTAGGTACATAAAGAAGTCAAAAGCTAGGTAAAATCCACCTCGCGTCTCTCTCCTCTTACAGCAAGACAGAGAGAGAACCGTGCTAACAGCTTAACAGCAAGCAAGCAAAAAAGGGAGTGAATCAAAGAGGGAGTAAAGACCGTGAGAACGTCCTTACAGCAGATACAGCTATCTTCCAAGCAACCCAGAAGTTCCCACAGGAACTTAACAGCAAGTCCCTCTCGCAAATGGTGTGGGGCGGAAGAGGAGGTGGCCGAAAGCCCCCACGGTCCCCCACGCCCGCCTTGGGAAGGAGCTCGGACGCCCCAAAGGAAACCACAGTGGGTTGAATACGGTGGTCGTACTTCTTTGGGTGTTAAATACGGTTTGGGAGGGCCAGAGTAATTCATGGTTTTGCGACTTTCATAGGGGTCCTGTGCCCCTCGCTCTAGCAGATGGGGAGGGAGGACTGTATAAACGAATAAAAGAACAACAGCAGCAACTGTGTAGAGTCAAAGGGCCTGAAGTGCAGCCAGGATCCCCTCAGATGCAAACATTTTGCTGAGAAGGAGCATGTTTGAGTGTGCGAGAGAGAGACGGTTCTTACATACAAAAGCTCGGGTATACTGGTGCATCAGGGCATCCTCTCCTCCGACGGCGTCCACGAACGCATCCTTGACAAAGCCCGGCGGGGGGAAATTGGGAAAGCCTTGGCCCAGGTTCACAGCTTTGTGAGCAGCGGTCAGGGTGACAAACTTCACCCTACGGAGATAGGAAGGAAACGGAACATCAAGGGAAGGGTCCCTCCAAACAAGCGGAGCGGAGAACTTATCGATAACACTGTTTATTCTTTTTCTGTTTTGTTGTTCTTAAGCTTAAAAAAAAAAAAACCCTGTTTAAATCAACCACTACAAAGCTCTGCCTCTCCCGGGATTTATCCAGAGCTAGTTTGCCACGGCCTGTGAGGGTGCGATTTGCCCAATGACCACCCAATGGGTTTCCATGGCTGAGCAGGGATTCGAACACTCACGGTGCAAAGTCCTCTGTCTAACTGGAAGTTTTTTAGCAGCATGGGCGTGGGGAGAACGGTGGAGAAGCGCAGACTTTCCGTGGCAGTTGCAGCAGCGTGCCTGCGCTGCATAATGCAACAAAGCTTGAGCTGGGAAAGAATGGGATTCTGATCTAGCCGATCCTACTGTAGCCTTGTGTGCTTGGCTTCATTGCTGGCTTTTCGCCGTAATAATAAACTTGTACTTGTACTTGGCTTCAACAGGCAAGGGCAGCTGCCTCCGGAACCCCTCACAGAGCATGCACAAAGAGCAAAACAAAAGAAAAAAGAAAAATGGGAGGGTAGATAAACCTGCCCCACCAGCTACCCCCAGCATGTTAAAAAAGCATGCCTCTATCGCCATTTCCTCCCTACACTGTTATAGTGCTATTATTTCACTTTCAACGTTCTGTCGAATCCTGAGGTTTACCGTTTAGAGACGGACCTCAAAGGCCTCAGTAACCTGTAAACTCCTAAATTCCACAGGATATTGAAAGTGGAATAATAGCGCTATAACAGTGTAGTGCAGAAATGGCCTAAGTCACAAAAACTTACACCAAAGGGACAGTGCAGAAACCCAAGCGACAAAACAAGTTACTTTTTAACCCAAGTGAATAACGACACTGACGTCCTTGCTAAACACTGCAAAAGCCATGGTAAGAAACGACTTCTTTTTCAAGCAAACTGTCAAACTTTGTGGGGCAAGAGAGAGGCTGGAAGGAGGAAAATCACAGCAGGCAACAATTTCTAAGTTCCGAGACAGACATGATGTTAGAAACCATTCAGACGAAAAACAACAACACACCAGATATTTGCATCCGTGCCTTCCAGCCTCCGAGCTTGAAGAGTCCTCTTGGACATTTTTGCCTGAGAAAGAAAAAGAGAGAGAAATGTCAGAAGTGTTGCTGGAAGTCCCAAAGGCTCAGAACTTAGGCCATTTCCACACTAGACTGTTATAGCGCTATGATTCCACTTGCAACATCCTATGGAATCCTGGGTTTTGCTTAAAAACCTCCAAAGAAGGAGACTCTACCATACTCCAATGAGGCAGCAGCATATTCCACTGCCGGACAGCTCTGACCATCAGGAAGTTCTTCCCGAGGTTCAGGTGGAATCTCCTTTCCTACAGCTTGAATCCATTGCTCCTTGTCCTGGTCTCTGCAGCAGCAGAAAACAAGCCCTCTCCCTCCTCGACACGGCATCCCTTCAAATATTTATTTAAACATGGCTATCATGTCCCCTCTTCACCTTCTCTTCTGCAGACTCAACATCCCCAGCTCCCTGAGCCGCTCCTCACAGAGCTTCATGGCTTCCAGACCCTCCACCATTTTGGTCGCCCTCCTCTGGACACGCTCCAGCTTGTCCATATCCCTCTTGAATTGAGGTGCCCCAACAAGGACACAGTATTATTCCAGATGAGGTCTAACCAAAGCAGAATAGAGTGGTACCATCACCTCCCTTGATCTGGACACCATACTTCTATTGATGCAACCAAGAATCGCATTGGCTTTCTTGGCTGTCGCATCACACTGCTGGCTCATGTTCAGCCTGTGGTCTATTAAGACTCCTAGATCCCTTTCACGTGTACCGTTTTCCAGCCACGCGTCCCCCATCCTATATTTGTGCCTTCCATTTTTTCTGCCTAAGTGCAGGACCTTACATTTCTCTCTGTTGAAACTCATTCTGTTCGCTTTGGCCCAGCTCTCCAATCTGTCCAGGTCTTTCTGAATTCTGATCCTGTCCTCTGGGGTATTAGCAACCCCTCCCAATTGGGTGTCATCTGCAAATCTGATCAGGATGCCCTCTGTTCCTTCATCCAAGTCATTGATGAAGATGCTGGACAGCCCTGGGCCCAGGACAGGACCCTGCGGCACCCCCAAAAGTCCCTTCTCTCCAGGATGCAAAGCAGCCCTTGGCGAGGAGCACCCTTTGGGTTCGGTCAGTCAACTAAATCATAAATCCACCTAATAGTAGCCCTGCCCAGCCTGCATTTTACTAGCTTCTTTGCAAGAACGTCACGGGGAACTCTGTCAAAGGCCTTACCGAATAATATGAATTATCTCCTGCGTGCGCTTTTGCCATCAGCAATTCAAGCCCAAAAGTCTTTTATCTCTCAGCTTGTTCCACAGGTTTTCCAGCACCTGACTCACAGGGTACAAGCTAAGGCGAGGCACCTTGCTGCTCCAACGGATTCCCTCCCCAACCCAGATCTCGTCTTCTGCTTTTTTTTCGCTCTATATAAATTAATATAGTTACACCCGGTCTATTTTCAATTGTGTTTTTAATTGTACTTTTCATTGCATTTTAAACTGTACTTTTAATCATGATATATTTTAATCATAGTATATTTGTATTAATCGATCTATGTTTTGGGGCATTTTAATGATGATTTTCTAGCTCTGTATTCTGTACCCCGCTTTGAGCCTTGGGGAGAGGCGGGAAACAAATAAAAATATTTATTATTATTATTATTATTATTATTATTATTATTATTATTATTATTATTATTATTTCCAGTGAGAGTAGAGCCAGTTTGAATCAGTGGAATTTACTTAAGTGCTGACTTGCCAGTCAGCTACTGAATTGCATTTGGGCTGAAAATGAATGTACACTGTCAAACACGGTACCAACTGCTCTTCGTCTGTCTGTCGGCCTATTTCATTCCTTTGAAACAGAATCACGCAGCCCTCCCTATACTGTTCAACTACAACTCACAGCATTCCCAGCTGTAGCCCAGCCTCCAATACTTCACAGACGAAAATCGGGGCGGGTACGGCCGAGCAACATCAGACCGTGGCGTGGACGGGAAAAGATATTAATGAGGAAGAAAAGACAAACTAGGAGAAACTGCAGCAGTTTGCTTTTGCCCGAGCCCTTTGGGATGGGGGAGATTCCTCCTCTCCCCTCCCCTCCCACTGAGTTAACTTCGTGCAATCTCCTTTCGCGCTTGAACTTAGTTGTTTGCAGCAACTGAAGTAAGCTGAGGACCAAAGGGGAAAGCAGGTAGAGGAGAGAGAAAAACTGGGACCTTTTAAAAGCCACTGGAAAAGTGGGATTACAGAGTGTTAACTGGGACTGTCCCTATCAAACTGGGATATCTGGAGGGTGTGCCATAGGCTACGCTGGCTAAGCTGCTGGGAACTGCAGTTCAACAATATCTAGAGGTCTGTAAGATTTCACATTTCCCTACTGACTGTATTTCTTTCTTTCTTATATTTCTATCCCTCCGTTTCTCTAAAAGGTTTGAGCTAGCATAGAGAGTTCCACCTCTAATCCAATAGTTACTGCAAACACCCTGTTGCAACCCAGCACAATCCTCCTTCACCCTCTTCCCAATGCCTATGCTGCTAAAAAGCCTGCACCCAGACAGAGGAGGAGGAAGAAAAAAGCCGGGTTGGAAGGGCGCAAAACGAATGGCAAAAAATGAGCTTCCTATTCAGAGGCTTTCTCAACCGAGCTAAGCCCGACGTACGACGAACGCCAGGAGACATCTGGCTCAAGAGTCACCATACCCTGGAGTGGCACCAGCAGGATCCAACAGGATTATACTTTTTCAGCAGTTTATGAGTCAAAGGCAGGGCGGACAGTCTGACCATTTCACAGCGAGACCATCTTGCTCTTCCAGAGGCAGGAGTCCGTACTGTTTCCACCAAAATTGGTGGGAAGAGAGGAGACGGAAGAAAGAATTAAAACAGAACATGTTACTACAGTAGGACACACAAATCCCTTCGCGTGCAGCTGTTCTGCAAACGGATGCCGGCTTGCTTCTGGCTCCCGAAACGGTTTCTGGTCAACTGTTGTCAGGATGTGTGGCTCTAAGCTTTCAAGGTTATTTCTGCCTCTGGTACGAAATGTAATGTTTTTTAAAAACGTGCTAAGGTACACATTGACTATAGGGCTTAAACAACACCCTCAACTGCACAGCTTTCCAAACTTCTCATGTTGGCGACACGCTTCTTAGACATGCATCATTTCGCGACACAGCAATTCAGTTTTACTGGCAAACCGGAGCTTAAACGAACCCCTTGTAAGAGATACCGAAACGTACATAAATAGTTAATAACAAAACGCATGGGGACACAACATATCTCATGAAAACCTTTTAAAAAATTTTAAAAAGATATGATTTATACATAATAACATACATTTCCAAGATCGCAGGCGACACACTAACGTGTCGCGGCACAGCATTCGGAAAGCCCTGCAAGGGACCAGATCCTGTCTAATCGTGGAAGCTAAGCAGGGTCCGCTCTGGTTAGTACCTGGATGGGAGACCGCCAAAGCGCTGCGGGCTTTATTTCAGAGGAAGCAACTGCCAAAACTACCTCTGAGTATTCCTTGCCTGAGAAAACCCTACGCAATTCATAAGGCGGCCGGAAGGCACAGGCGAAGACACGCATCTCTACAGTTGGCCATCCACAACTGCTAGGGTGGGGGACCCCCCGAGAAGTGGAAAAATTGCAAATATCAAAGTATGCCTGCGTGTGTGTGGGAAGGGGGCTGAGGCTTCATTGGGGGAAAGGGCACCCGGAGTCCAAACCAGGGCCATTTCCGGACGAGACTGTTATAGCGCGATGATTCCACTTTCAACCTCCTATGGAATCCTGGGGTTTGCAGTTCCGGGAGGGGCCGGCCGGGTCCTGCGCTTGGGCAGAAAAAAATGAAAGTCACAAGTATAGGAAGGGGGACGTATGGCCAGATAGCAGTACGTGTGAAAAAGATCTAGGAGTCTTGGTAGATCACAAGCTGGACGTGAGTCAGCAGTGTGACGCGGCATCCAAGAAAGCCAACACCATTCTTGGTTGCATCAGTAGGAGTCTGGTGTCTAGATTGAGGGAGGTAATGGTACCACTCTATTATGCATTGGTTAGGCCTCATTTGGGATCCCGTGTCCAGTTCTGGGCACCTCAATTCAAGAAGGATGTCAACAAGCTGGAATGTGTCCAGAGGAGGGCCACCAAAATGGTGGAGGGTCTCAGGCTTAGGAGTGGCTTAGGGAGCTGGGGATGTTTAGTCTGCAGGAAAGAAGGTTAAGAGAAGGGGACATGACAGCTGTGTTTAAATAAATATTTGAAGGGATGTCATGTCGAGGAGGGAGCAGGCTTGTTTTCTGCTGTTCCAGAGACCAGAACACGGAGCAACGGATTCAAGCTGCAGGAAAGGCAATTCCACCTGAACCTCAGGAAGAACTTCCTGATGGTCAGAGTTGTCCGGCAGTGGAAGATGCTGCCTCCATGGAGTGTGGTGGAGTCTCCTTCTTTGGAGGTTTTTGAGCAGAGGCTGGATGGCCATCCGTCGGGAATGCTTTGATGGGTGTTCCTGCATGGCAGAAGGGGGTTGGACTGGATGGCCCCTGGGGTCTCTTCCAACTCTGTGATTCTATGATTCTATGATTCTTGCACAGCCCGACCGGAGCCGCAGAAAGAGAAGGTTCCCTGACCCGGTTGTTTCATTTCATGTGCGCACAACGTTAGCTTTGAACAAAAAGCCTGCCGAAACACGTTGAGCTGCTCTTCGCTTTTGCGGTATAGGCACCCCGTTCGCTTCATGTTATCTCCACCTTTGGTACCAAAGTTCTGGATGAAGAAGTAAAGCCCGGGTGCACATCCGCCGTGTTAACAGAGGGATACCTGCATACAGACTGAACAAGATGCCAAGAAAAAAAACCCACACTTTGGGAAGCGGACCTTCATAAAGGCAGAAAGGTGCGCGGGGGAAAACGTTTTTCTCCCAGCAAGGCTCTGAGAACCGATTTTTCAGGGGAAATAGGCTTTGCATAATGTGCTGGACTTTTATTTGGTGGTGGTGTGTTTTCTTAATTTGTTTCTACTGGTTAATGTTATGGAGATTTAGTTGCTTTTTAACTCTTGCATGTTGCAAATTATTAACTGTGCTTATTTTAACTGGTGTAAGGTGCCTTGAGACCCACACTGGGAAAAAGGCAGGATATTATTCTTATAATATAATAAATGTAACCCACTGTCCACAGTTAAAATTATATTATAAATTATATTATATTATTAATATTATCAATTATATATAATCAATTATATTTATTATTATTATATCGTTATTTATTATAATATTATAACGTAACCATATAATATAATATTTACATAATCTAAAATATTAATATAATAAAATTGTTATATATAACTGTTATTATAATATAACATGTTATAGTTATAATTATATAACTGCATAATAATTAACATAATTAATTTGTAATATAAAAAGATTACATTACTATAATTCAGAATATAATTTTACATGTGGACAATGGGTTAATTTTACAGAGGAACCCAAGGCTGAACTGAAATCTATATAATTTCATTTGGCATTTTGGCCACTTGTTTAACGCTGCTTCCTGACCGTCAAACTTTCACGGCACGGATTTCAATTGCTGCTTATTCTTGTTTTAAAAACGTGGCAACATCACAAACCGGGGAAAATCCCCGGGCCCTCGTTCTCCGTTCTCTCTCATTTTGCACTACCTTGCAAGGGGATTACGGGGATAAAATGGCAGTGAAAAAAACAGGATATGTTCCTAATAAAATAAAAACAACATTTTACAGGGGGTACCCATTCTACCAGGTCCAACAAAGCAACCCAGAATCTTTATGAAAGTTTTATTTTAAGCATGCCTAAAGGTGAGATAACACGGAGAAAATGGCACACGCTTTTGGCCAAAGAATCAGCGATCAAATAATCAGGACAATAGAAAGAGAAAAAATTGGTTGATTATAGCAGCAAGGATATTACCCATGGACCAAAAAGACAGAAAAAAATGGATTTTTAAGGGTTGTTGAGCTGTTGAGTCAAATTGCCAAAGTACAGTGAGTTTTAAAGGATAAGTCAACTGAAGATTATTTTTTTTTGGAAAGACCGCAAAACATTTATGGATTTTCTGAGCAATAGGAAATCTAACAATGCAATAATTTGCAGCTATGGACCCCAGTAATTCTAGTAGGCTTATTTCGCTGGACCTGTAACGGTAAAATAATCTTATTTTTTTCTTCTTCTTCTTTCATTACATTTTGGCCAGGTCAAAGTCCTTTTCTGTTTTAGTACAGTAGCACTGCATGTTTCAGTTAGCGTTCAATGTTCGCGTTATCTTTATTTATACCCGGTTTTTTTCCAGGCTGGGACTCACAGCAGCTTAAAAAAGTAGAGCCGTTCTCTGTAATTTCTCTTTGTGTCTTTTTCTTTCTTTGGAATAAAAACAATGTTAAGAAAAGGCACAGTTAAAACCCACAGAATACAAAAGTTAAAACATCCTTGAAGAAGCAAAAAGAATTCAGACAATGTTAAAATACACAATTAAAAAACATCCAACAACATCCAGCACATTCTATCCTTCTGTTTTAGGTTAGTTGCAACTGTAATTTCAATCGTGACTTTGCCTGTATGTTGCAAAACAAATAATCTGGAAAAAAAAATAGAGAAAGGATTGGGAGGGATCACAAAGTATGTAGTACATATATATAAACTCCCTCCACGCAAGAATACACAACCCGTCACGCTACGTTGTTATAGTGCTGTTATTCCACTTTTAACTGTCATGTGAACCTTGCATGCAATCCTGGGATTTATAGTTTAGTGAGGCCCAGGAGCTCCCTGGTTGAGAATGTCAATATCCCCCTTTTTAAACTATAAATCCCAGGAGTCCACACAACCTGGGCCATTTCCGCACTACACTCTTATAGCGCGATTATTCCACGTTCAACATCCTATGGAATCCTGGGGTTCGCGGTTTAGGGAGGGGCCGGCCGGCCCCTCCCTAAACCGCGAACCCCAGGATTCCATAGGATGTTGAATGTGGAATAATCGCGCTATAAGAGTGTAGTGCGGAAATGGCCTTCGACATGACAGTTAAAGTGGAATAAAAGCATTACAGGCACTTCCGCAAGATGCCCACCCAACCTCTGTCCAAAGACCCCCAAAGAAAGAGACTTTACCCCCTGCAATTTTGTTTCCTCTGTCTTTAAATGCACGCCTTCTCAGCATTTAAAACAATGTTTTATCCCTGATATGGCATATGCCCCTATGTTGCTATTAGGTCTGTGTGAAAAAGCTTTCCAGTGAGTTATTTTTGTGTTATTGCATTTGATATCCTGCCTCTTATCATTTTACTTGGCTTTGTGTGTGGGTGAAAGAGACAGAGAATCTAGATACTTGAGGAAATATGGTTTTGCAAATAAATAAGATAAAAAAAATATAAATAAACAAACAAACATAAAAATAAATCACTAAATACAAACATTTGCAAATAAATAAAATAAACTGGATGGCCCGTGTGGTCTCTTCCAACTCTACATTTCTATGATTCTCTAAAATAAAATCCAGATTCCAGAAAGAGGCCCACCCAACCAGTCACTTCATTTTTTGGTGTTATTGCATTATCTGTTCCCCCTCTACCTTTTTGCTCTGCTCTGTGTGAAACAAGAGAGAAAATCAGGACACTTGAGGAAATGTAATTTTGCAAATAAATAAATGAATACAATCCAAATTCCGGAACCTCTCAGAGCAGAATCAACCACCAGGCAGCACCAAGAAGCTCGTTTCCCATGGGGGAAAAAAAGCTAAAGGTCCACTCACCCAGAAATTTTCCTGCGCTCCTTCCCAGCACCGTCTTCCCTGGGTTTTTGAGAACACCTGATAACGCTGCGTATTTTCCTGGGTGGAGCCATTAAAGCAATTCAGGGAAGCAAAGATCACATTTCAGAGAAGGCTGGGAGCTGACTGTGGCGTTGCTCCTTCAAGACTCAACAGATCTCCTCGAACAACTCTCCTTTGCATGTATTTCTTTGGAAAGCATGCAAACCTGGCCATGTTTTTTGGTTTGCACGGGGTGGAAAAGTCATTTTTGGCAGCTCCAAAGCTGGTGTGGTTTTAAAACTGCCACGGTGCATTGCGTCTTATTCATCCCTTGCACGACTTCTAAAGCTTTCTTTCCCCTTTAATTGTCATAGCATTCTCCTATGGGGTTTGCAATTTGGGGGTGGGACGTATAGAGTTCTCACTCCTCCTCCCCCCAAACTACAAATCCCAGAATTCCACCGGATGCCGTTAACATGGAAACGTTGCACCAACGTTGTGCAGTGTGAAAGGACGCGAAGGAGAGGCACCAGAGGAAATGTAGAACTTTGCTCCTTGTTTCGAAGCGCACTGTTTCCTTTCAGCAAGGAAACACGAGAAGGCTGCGTGCACGGTTGTGTATTTTGGCAGCCCTCTGCTGGCTGGAAACAAAATTAATTTCGGTGTTCCAGACTGCAGCTCCCAGCATCCCCAGGAAGCATGGCCAGTGTCCATGCCGGCAGGTAGGGCGGCCAGTTCAGGGTTGTCCCAAATCCTCAGGTTTCCCAGATAAAACCCAACACTATAACATTTCCGCACTAGACTGTTACAGTGGTATTATTCCACTTTCTACATCCTATGGAATCCTGGGGTTTGTAGTTTAGGGAGGAGCATTTAGACTTCTCAGCCAGAGAACTCTTCGGCCTCAGGAAACTGCAAACCCCAGAATTCCCCAGGATGTTGAAAGGGGAATAATGGTACTATAACGATGTAGTGCGGACATGACCTCCGAGGCGGTGTGTCCCACCATCAAACTGCTCTTCCTAATGTTTCGGTAAAACTTCTTTTCTTGCAATTTGAAGCCATTGCTCTTCGTCCTAGTCTCTGGAGCAGCAGAAAACCGGCTGGCTCCATCCGCCATAGGACATCCCTTCAAAAATATTTAACCGTAGCTATCACGTCGCCTCTTAACCTTCTTTTCTCCAGGCTAAACATGCGTCTTGTCACTGAAAATACTGTAAATACATAAATAACACGCTGTTTTGTCATTACAGGCACACCTCTGTCGACAAAGCCTCCGGCAAAGAAGTTCTGTTTCACAAAGTCTTTCTAGGCCCACCAAAGTTCCCACTTTTCCTCCTTGTCCTCTGTCTGTCCGGAATTTTATTTAGCAGAAGTAGTATCAGGAGCAGCAGAGCTGGCGAAACACAGACTTTCAACAGACTTTCGAACACAGCCTGGTGCGGAAGTGGCCCCGTTCTTTCCACGTTATTTCTGCTTCCAGGACCAAAACTTCTCTTAAAGAAGGAAAGCCCAGGAACAGAACTTCTTTGTTAAATGGGGTTGTGTGTATGGGCCTACAAGTTGCCGGCTGGTTTATGGCAACCCCATGAATTCTGCAGGGTTTTCTTGGGCAAGGAATACTTAAGCCATTTCCGCACTAGACTGTTATAGCGCAATGATTCCACTTTCAACCTCCTATGGAATCCTGGGGTTTGCAGTTTCGGGAGGGGCCTGTCGGCCCCTCCCGAAACTGCAAACCCCAGGATTCCATAGGTGGTTGAAAGTGGAATCATAACGCTATAACAGTTTCGTGCGGAAATGGCCCTAGAGGTGCTTTTCCTCTGAAATATATCCTACAGCACCAGGCAGACATTGGCGGTCTCCCATCCAGGTATTCACCAGGGCTGACCCTGCTTTGTTTCCATGATCAGACAGCATTTGGGGTCTTTAGGGTATTTACACCTCCTGAATTGAGTTAAAGCTGTATATATTTTTAGACTAGCCCCCCTCTACAAATTTCAGAGGAGGCGTGCGCACGTATCTTCGTGCCCGTCTTACGATCAGTTATGCTAAGATAGCGGCTAACTTAACGTGAGTTCAGTTTTATGAATTTGAAACTGAGTGTCTGTGCCATCCTAATCTAACATTTAAACCCACCCCTTCCTCGTGTTGGATTACAATTCCCATAATCCCTGGCACACGTGTTGCCTAAAACACCGGCCAGATTGTCGCTTGCGGAGCCCTGGGCAATTTCCGCACTACGCTGTTATAGGGCCATTATTTCACTTTCAGGATCCTATGGAATCCTGGGGTTTGCCGTTTCGGGAAGGGCGTTTAGAGGGCCTCAGTAAAACTAAAAATCCCAGAACTCGGCTGGATGTTGAAAGTGGAATACTGTATTTGCCAGGGTATAAGATGCATTTATACATTGGCAGATACTATTTGCTGACGTCTAAGGCACACCAGTGTATAAAATGCACCCCATTTGCAAACAGTATTTTTTTCGGAGAAAAAGTGAGTCTTATATCGCCTGCAAATACAGTAATAGCACTTTAACAGTCTGGTGCAGAAATGACCCTGGTCTGACACCCTGTGTTGAATGGATCATGGTAAGATGTTAGCTGTTAAAAGCTCTTTGGGTTGTGTTACCCTGTGAATTGGGGGTCCCGGGAGGGACACCAAAATGTGCTCCACTAAAGTTGGGGGAAGTTAGCTCAGAGTGCGGCTTAGCGTTATGAGAGGCAGGGTAACGTAGCGAGATCTTGAACCCTATGTCTACGGGGTCGGGTCGAGTCAAGGAGAACACCGAAGTTGAAACAATAAATGATGTTTATTAAATACGAGCGAAACAGGGTATGCGACACACTCATGCAAGATAACTAACGAAAATAAAGGTTGCAGTGGTATGGAGGGATTTTTAGAGGGATTGCTGGTTTGGGTGATACTTCACCTGTCCCGAAGCCCGGAAAAATAGAGAGCGAGGCTGGGGTGCGACGTAGCTCAGCGCGCGGAGCCGAGGGGAGGCTTGCCAACCAAAGCGGCGGCAAGGCGGGAGGAAACTCGGGAGCGATCCGAGGAAGGTCTCGGAATCGAGGGTTTTTATAAGGAGAATGGTGACCGCGGACTATGCTGTACTTGGGGGAAAACAATAGGTTTGGAGTTGGAGACAAAGCCTCCGAAAGGTCAGAATCTGAACGATTGAGTTATCGTAGCGGTTCTCAATAGAGTAGCCAGTATGCAGAGGCAGAGTGCTTGGGTTTTGCATAGGTTACCCATCAAGCCGCCAGCGCGGGGCAGAGGCTCTTTTGTAGGTTCCGTGCATACCTGATTAGAGTACTTGCCTGGAGGTCTCCTAAAGCAGCGAGTCAGCTATTTTCTGGCCTGCCAGTACTGTAGTTCGAATATTACGGCTATTAACGGCCGAGCTTGTTTACGTGCTTGTCCGGCGGCCTCGCAAGCACGTGGAGGGGAATAGAGAAGTGCAGCCGAATTGTGATATCAAGGGATATCTTTTAATATCCCCAAAGCTCGGACTAGCCAGGGCAGTAACAGTTGTAATAAAAAAAAATCCATCAGACCAGAGTTTGCTTCTGCAAATAGAAAAAAGCATTGCTAACAATCCAAAGCATTAGGTGTGGTTTTGGTTTGCCAATGTCAAGGCATTTGATTCAGTAAATGTTTCTTCTATTGCACTCTAAGTACATACATTCTTCCAAGTCTCTATTCATTTTGGATTCCGGTGTTGATTTTTTTGTTTTGTTTTGTTGGGAGAGGATAAATAAAACGCTTGTTTCTTGCTCTGCCAGATGATGCCTTTTATTGATCCCATGCATGCGTGCTGCAGAAACCTTTTTCCATTGCAGATAAAAATGATTTAAATAAATAATTAACTCGCCACAGTCTTTATTGGGCTGGGCCACCGCGGTAAGACTCGCTGACCCTACACAGTAAATTCCTAAAGTATTAATAAAGGGGAATGGAAAGACATTCATAATTATTAGATTAAAGCGGGAGGGAAATTGGTTTAGAGTCTTGAAGTAGCTTCTGGTTTCGTTTGTGTTTCTGCAGGTACCAGGCTTTGGAATTACATATTTCTGTAGTGGAAGCGAAGCCATGGTTTTCAGGAATATATTAAATTCAAGGTAAATCCAGGTAGCTTTTATGGCACATCTGAGTAAGGGCCTTTCCGCACTACATTGGCCATTTCCACGCTAGGCTGTTATAGTGCTATGATTCCACTTTCAACATCCTATGGAATCCTGGGGTTTGCAGTTTCGGGAGGGGCCAGCTGGCCCCTCCCGAAACTGCAAACCCCAGGATTCCATAGGACGTTGAAAGTGGAATCATAGCGCTATAACACTCTAGTGCGGAAACAGCCTTAGTCTTCCACTATTCTATTCCCAACGCTCAAACCACTCAACCCTCTACACCACTTTGGCTCTCATTTACTGGTCCTTCCCGGTGGGCTCAGGCAAAGTCCATTTCCGCACCAGCCTGTTATAGTGGTATTATTCCACTGTCAACCTCCTGTGGGATCCTGGGGTTTGCAGTTTAGCGAGGGGCCTTTAGAATCCCCAGCCGGAGAGCTCTTTGACCTCAGGAAACTACAAATCCCAGAATTCCACGGGAGGTTGAAAATGGAATAACAGCACTGTAACAGTCTGGTGCCGAAATGGCCAAAAACAAACTGCTGTAGACTCTCCGAGCTTTTATCTGTTCTTCTTCATGCATCTCTTTTGCCATCTTGACCACGCTGTGATGTTCCTTTTTATGTGTCTGGTTTATAACCTGAGAAATATTGAAGGGCATGGGAGCACGAATGGGACATGATAGACATCAATAATGCTGCGGCATGAAATTGTTCTTGCAGGAGCAGCAATCTGCCTAGCAATATTCATATTTCCGTTTCACCAGCTGTTTGGCATTTTTGCCTTGGGCTGCGGGTCAGGCGTTTTATTCAGTGACCCAGAGATGCAATTCAGCCAACGCTCAGCACTTTAAAGTCCCAGTGGGAGCCGCTGAACTCGTGATCCCGAGCTCACTTCCGTGGCAATATATCTCTCGGAGACGTCCTCTGGGGTAAACTTTACTATTTTGAGCAGATTCTAACACTCTCCCACTTGAAATCAATAGGATGTCAAAACAGAGCTGGACTGGGCTTAGGACGGTCAGCTCCTTTGATTGAACTTGGGCCATTTCCGCACTAGACTGCTATAGCGCTATTATCCCACTTTCAACATCCTATGGAATCCTGGAGTTTGCAGTCTAGGGAGGGGCCCTTGAGGTCTGGAGACCTTTGAGGCCCGTCTCTAAACTGCAAACCCCAGGATTCCATAGGATGTTGAAAGTGGGATAATCACACTATAACAATCTAGTGTGGAAATAGCCTTGGTTATTAAAAAAACATTTGGGACCTGGTAGTTCATGCCCAACATTTAAGCCACTCCAGCATGGATGGGACCTTCCGTAATTGTGGAAGGTCAGGGGCAGCATACCCTCTGTTCCCCACCAAAAATGTGGCAGAAATGCTTCCATACCCCCTAAGAGATCATTTTGGGACATTTTGCAAAAACAGGTTTTGACCCGTGGCTTTCCATCCCTCAAATAAGGGACATCCCAAATAATGCAGGAGAACCAGAAACCCGAGGCTGTAGCAAGAGAAGAGATGTCGATGTAATAGGTTTATTTCTTTTAGAAAGAAAAGGAAGGTTGGAATAGATTAATAATGTAACGAGGAAGATTTGTAAACAGAGTTGAAAACAATGAGCGAAAATATGAATAATTGTTTTATTCCTTTCTGATATACAGAGGTAGTTTTTTTTCTTGAAAATAATATAAGGCTGTATCCCATGAAAAGGGGGAAGCGCTCTATGTTTGTGGAGAATATGTTAGTAAGATATGTAGTTTGTTATATGCGTGCACTTGTATGTTTTGTTTTTTAAATGTTATCAAGTTTGCCATGTCATGAATGCGATGCTAGATGGATATGTAATGTTTGTTTGTTTTTCTTTTCTTTTTTTCCTTTTCTTTTCTTTTATGGTTCTTAATAAGAAAGATAGATAGATATACATAAAAAAAGAAGAAACCCAAGGTTGTGATCCTTTTTCTCCCTGAGTCTGGCTAACTACAGGGGGCTATTGCAAGAATAAAATGCGTTTTAGAGTCAATGAAGAAAGCGGTCCAAAGATCCTTGGTGAAAGAGAAAGCTGTAAACATGAGAAATAAGTAAAATTCTCTC
This sequence comes from Cyclura pinguis, assembly GCA_030412105.1. Lineage (NCBI taxonomy): Eukaryota > Metazoa > Chordata > Lepidosauria > Squamata > Iguanidae > Cyclura > Cyclura pinguis. Next base: position 15,391,366 of record CM059613.1, on the reverse strand, counting down.
TTCTATGCATATTCCTGAAACCCACCCTTGATATAATAGATTTCTGGAAAATGTATAAATTATTTGAGCCATGCTCAGCAAAATGAGTGTTCCTAGTGTTCTAGTGGTCGAAAAACTGTACTGTTTGAGAAAGTGTTGTTTTTTTTTAATGGAAATTCTAGGTGTACCCCAGACATCCTAGGCCATTTCCGCTCTAGCCTGTTGTAATGCTATTATTCCACTTTCAACATCCGATGGAATCCTGGGATTTGCAGACCGTAGGATTCCATAGGATGTTGAAAGTGGAATAATGGCATTATAACAGGCTAGTGTGGAAATGGCTCTAGTTAGCGTCTAATGTGGCTGGTGGATTCTGAAGGTTGTATCACCCGACCCCAAAAGCCCCAAATACAGGCCGTTTCCGCACTAGCCTGTTACAGTGCTACGATTCCACTTTCAACATCCTCTGGAATCCTGGGGTTTGCAGTTTTGGGAGGGGCTGGCCGGCTGGCCACAGCGGTGTATAAAATGCAGATAATGTCTCTTTGGGTTGCCGATCTGAGGGATTGGTCCTATGTCTCCGGTTTCGATGGCTCATCTCCAGGTGGGAGATGAGGGTACAGTTTCTCCAGTTTTGTGGGGCTCACTTCTGGGCAAGAGGAAAGGGCTGAGTCCAACGCAGCAACAAAAAAAGTCGATGTGATTCTAGGCTGCATCAGTAGGAGTATAGCATCTAGGTCAAGGGAAGTAACAGCAATGCCCTATTCTGCATTGGTTAGACCTCATTTGGAATCCTGTGTCCAGTTCTGGGCACCACAGTTCAAGAAGGAGATCGACAAGCTAGAGCGCGTCCAGAGGAGGGCGACCAAAACGGTGGAGGGTCTGGAAGCCATGAAGCCCTATGAGGAGTGGCTTAGGGAGCTGGGGATGTTTCGTCTGCAGAAGAGAAGGTGAGGAGGGGACAGGAGAGCCATGTGTAAATATTTGAAAGGATGTCATATGGAAGATGGAGCAAGCCTGTTTTCTGCTGCTCCAGAGACCAGGACAAGGAGCAACGGATTCAAGCTGCAGGAAAAGAGATTCCACGTAAACATTAGGAAGAACTTCTTGATGGTAAGAGCAGTTTGACAGTGGAATCCACTGTTGCCTAGGTGTGTGGTGGAGTCTCCTTCTTTGGAGGTTTTTAAGCAGCGGCTGGATGGCCATCTGCCAGGGGTACTTTGATGATATATTCCTGCATAACAGGGAGTTGGACTGGACCCTGGGGTCTCTTCCAAGTTTATGATTCTAGCTCAGCTAGGAGAGCAGCCCCTTGCTATAATTTATAAGGCTCAAATAATTTATTAATCTAATTTACAAGGGCTCGTGTGTGTGTGAGTATCTGCGTGTGTGTCTGTGTATTTAGTTAGCTTTTTCCTTCTCTCCTAATCATTGCCGCACCAGGGCTTTCCCTCTGTCCTGCTTCTCCCTTCTGTCTTGAAGTGAGTAAGTTAGGTTACACGTCCTCGTACTCTGCAGCATTCTACAGACTGGGACGCACGTGGTCAAGCAACGTCATTCGCACTACACTGTTATAGTGCTGTTACGGCCCTGGCCAGCCCGAGCTTTGGGGGATATAAAAAGATATCTTTTGATATCGATAATTCGGCTTCACATATCCCTTCCACCTGCTTGCGAGGCCCCCGGACAAGCACGCACACAGGCTCGGCCGATAATCGCCGTAATATTCCAAAACAATACAGGCCGGCCAGAAAACAGCCGACTAGCAGCTTTAGGAGACCTCAAGGCAAGTACCCCCATTAGGTATGCATGCAACTTTCAAAAGGATTTGCTGCCCAGCGCTGGCAGCTTGATGATCGGACTATACAACGCTCAAGTACTCCGCGTTTGCATACCGGCCACCCTATTGACAATTTGGCTATAACTCAATCATTCAAATTCTGACCTTTCGGAGGCTTTGCCTCCAGCCCCAAATCTATTGTTCTCCCCAAGTCCGACCTAGCCTGCGGTCACCATTCTCCTTATAAAAACCCCTGGTTTGAGCGCTCCCTCGGATCGCTCCCGAGTTCCGGACCGCCTTGCCGCCGCATCGCTTGGCGAGCTTCAGCTCCACGTGCCGAGATACATCGAACCCCAGCCTCGCTCTCCATCTTCTTCCGGGCTTCAGGAACAGGTTTCGTATCATCCGAATCAACTGTCCCTCTGAAAATCCCATTATCTTACTCACCCCTTTATTTTCCTTAGTTATCTGTGTGCGTCTGCTGCTTACATCAGGTGCCTGTCTTAAATAAAGATCATTCATTACTTTCAAACCGGTCTGCTTCTTGACTTGGCCTGACCCCGTAAACACTGGGTTACAAGATCCCGCTGCCTCTCGTTTTGCCAACCGGTGCTCTTGACTAATTTCCCCAATTTGTGTCATTGCAAGGTTATTTAGGTGTCCCTCCCGGGACCCCCAGAATAGAGGGTAACAGTGCTATGATTCCACTTTCAACATCCTATGGAATCCTGGGGTTTGCAGTTTAAGGAGGGGTGTTTAGATCTCTCAGCCAGAGAGCTCTTTGGCCTCGGGAAACTACAAGCCCCAAAATTCCACAGGATGTTGAAAGTGGAATAATAGCACTGTAACAGTGTAGTGCGGAAACGGCCAGAGTACGGTCACAATAGCAAAAGTTACAAATGAGGAAATTCATTCAAGCTTGGAGATGTTGCCGCAATTTGCTTTCGCCTACGTCTACGGGGAAGGGACAGATTCTGACCCTCCTCTCCCCCTCCGCTGAGTTGAGCGTAAGCTACCTTTGCATTCTCGAACCCAGTTTGGAGTAAGTGAAGTAAGCTGAGGATGACGGGGGAAACTGGGACACTTTAAAAGCAGTTTAAAAGTTAGGCAGAGGATTACTTGGGCCTGTCCTTGCCAAATCGGTCAGCTGGGAGGTGTGCCAAAGGCTATTGCTGACTAAGCTCTTGGGAGTTGCAGCTCCCCCTTAGCTAACTTTTGCTTAATTTGCAAACAGGAAAATATTTTCTTTCTCTGTTCCGAACCACATAACTATTGCACTATGAGTCCCCTTTAACTACCATGGCTGCCGCCTATGGGATCCTCAGGTTTGTAGTCCCTGGAGGTACTGGATCTCTCTGGCTGAAACTGTTAAATATCCCTCCCTAAACTGCAAAACCCATGCTTCCATAGAACAGAACCATGGCAGTTAAAGTGGAATCACAGGCCTTTCCTGCGCTATACTGTTATAGCGCTATTATTCCACTTTCTATATCCTATGGAATCCTGGGGTTTGCAGTTTAGGGAGGGCCCTCTTGGGCCTCAGGAAACTACAAATCCCAGGATTCCACAGGATGTTGGAAGTGGAATAATAGGACTATAAGCGTGTAGTGCGGGGAATGGCCACTGTGCAATAGTTATGTAATGTGGAAAGGCCCTCTGAATGACAATTGTGGTTGCTACTTAATGCATAGTTCTTAACGACCACACCAAGGAGGGCCCATGGCTCTCGGGTTTTTGCCTGCAAACCTCAGATCCTTGGACAAGTCTCCCTTTTAAAGAGAAGACGCCCTTTATCAACATGGCCGAACCGCGCTTCTTGTTCCCACACTAAAGATGGCCACCCCAGCGCTTCTCCCCATCCGACCTCTCTCTCTTGCCCTTCTCCAAAAGGGCCACAACCGCTTCACCCCCCCTCGCCAAACGAGGACCTTGCCCTTCCAAAACATGGCGGCCGCCTTCCCTCCGAGCAGGCCCCGCCCACCGCGCCGGCTTAGTCATCGCCGCCTCGGCCCAAGATGGCGCCGTCTAGCGGGAGCCGGGGAGCGGCGGGAGCGAGCGGCGGGCAGCCGGGCACGAGGCGCTTGCGGCGGCGGGAGCTCCGTGCCGGGTGGGTGAGGTCAGTTCCGGGGTGGAGCAGCCCGGAGTGGTGCAATGAGGGGATGAGGGACGAACAAAAGGACCCGAAGAGCCCCGCGGGACGGAGGCGGGCGGGCACGGCCAGGTGGGTGTGGTGAGGGGGCCCCGATGGCGGGCGCCGAGGGGCCCCTCCTCAGGGGCCGCCAGGGAAGAGGCGAAAAGCGGGGCGCTGGGGAGATTTCGGGGTCGGCGGGGAGAGGGAGAGGAGGGTTTGCACCCCGGGCAGAGTCCTGGGGAGGGGAGAAGAGGGGCGGGAGGGTTGTGGGGCTGAATTACAGGGCTGGGGGTCAAACAGAGAGGACTGGGAACCTGGCTGGCTTCTTTACTCCAAAGAGGAGGGCGAAGAAGTGGCAGAAAATGGGGGGGGGGGATATTATTTTAAATATTATGGGAGGGACTTATGGAAAGAAAGGAGTGGTCCACAAACCCAGAGGACTAGGAACTTGGTCCTTTTCTTTAACGAAATGGGGGTGAAGGCAGAAGATAGAGAGAATCATTTGTGAGTATTATGGAAGAGGCTTCTGGAAAGAAAAGAGTTGGACGAATGGCTCGGAAACCCAGAGGACTAGGAACTTGGTCCCTTTTTTTAAGTGAAAAGGGGATGATGAAGAGGAGGCAGAAAATGGAGAGAATTGAGGAATGCTTCAGAAACCCAGAGGACTAGGAACTTGGTCCTTCTTTTTAGTGAAAAAGGGGTGGCGAGGAAGAGAGAAAATGGAGAGCATTATTCATCCAGCTCAATTTTTGGATATTAGGGAAGGGGCTTCTGAAAGGAAGGAGGCAGAGGAATGGTTCAGAAACCCAGAGGACTAGGAACTTGGTTCCTTTTTTTTAGTGAAAAGGGGATGAGGGGTGAAGAGGGGGCAGAAAATGGAGGAGATTATTCCTCCAGTTCAAGTTTTTGGATATTGGGGAAGGGGCTTCTAGAAGGATGGGTTGAGAAACCCAGAGGACTAGTAGGTAGCCTTGTTTATTTGGCATCTCTGTAAGTAGGGAGCACGATGCTTTTTAAACTGCAAGGAGAGAGAAAACGCAATGCCTTTTCCAGCTGCTTGTGATCTTTGGAGAAAGACAAGCAGGAAAAGAGGGATGGTGGGAAAGTTTTTGCAAAAAACCGGGAGTGGAATAAAATGGCAGGAGAGGGATGGGAAAAAAATTGGAATGGGGGGAAGCAAGGGAAGGGAGATTTGTCTTAAATTTTAAATGGCACGGATATGGAAATCACTGTGGTGAAACTGAGAAAAGGAGCGGGCATTTTGGATCTGGGTGCAAAATGGAAAAACTGGAGGTTGGGGGTGCTTTTCAGGGGCATCTTGTTGAAGTTTTGGAGCTTTAGGGTGGGGGAGACAAATATGGGGAAGAGGTTTTCATAGGTGTGCTATGGGGAGCTGGAAGTGGGGCAGGCACTGAGCAGGTTTGCTATGGGCAGTGAGAGCAGGAAAGAGACAATTGTGGGGCTTGGAGAGAAGAAAGAATCTCCTATGACTCAGAGCTTGGAGAAGTTGTTATTTTTTTTTTTGGCCAGGCTGGCTCTAAGGGCATTCTGGGACTCATAGGTTGCAAAAGGAACCTTTCCAGTTTCTCTAAGCTCTGGAAGAGCTTTGGAAATTTGGTGTGTCATTTGGAAACGGCCGACGTTTGAAGGCAAGAACGAGAGATCTTAGAGAGAGCTTTGCTTTAGGAGTGGGAAAGGAAGTGGAGGCTAGGTGGGGCTGTTGGAAGATGGGGAAAAAGGCAAATCTTTTCATAAACTCTCAGAATGGTAATGGATCATCAAAATGGGTTACTTGACTAATTGTTTCTAACCCTTGTGGAGCTAGAAGGGTGGATATGAGGTGATAAGGAGAGAAAAAGAAGATTTGGGGTCACAGGGAAGAGTGGGGCCAAGTGGAGGTCTCAGAGGGGATATGAATGTTTTCCACAACCTTTTTTTTTGAACTTACAGGGCTGGCAAAAGATAGCTGAAGATCAGTGTGAGAAGGGAAGGAAGGTTTGTCATAGAAACTGAAGGATGCGGCGTGACATGGGATCTCTGAGGATGTGGCTTTATGGCCAAACTTTTTCAGAAGGAATTCATAAAACAGGGAAGGGGATAGCGAATGGCCCATTGCTTTGTATATTGCTGGCAAGTCAGGGTCAGCAAATGGCAAGCAAAGAAAGACCAGAGCAGGGGGGAATTTGAGGTGAAGGCTGGAGAGGCTGGGTTGGCAGAAAACTGTGGTGAGTCAAGCTGTGAGCAAATCCAGAAACATGGGGTGAAGAAGGTGCATGCATGTGTGGGTGGTGTTACCATGTCACTGGTCTCTGTCATGAGAGTGAAGGAATAATTAAAAAAAAGAAAAAGAGAAGAAAGGGGTCTGGCAGAAGGCAAAGAGGAAAAAAATGCTGAAGTAAGAGAAGTGTGAATGAATGGGGCTTTTGACTTCAAGAAAGTTGTGTGGGGAGGAAGTTTATTAGCCGAAGGGAACTTGTGGCATGAAAGGGAAAATGGAGAGGGGAAAAAAAGAAACCTAGCAGCGTCTTTAAGACTCACTGGTTTATATTTTAGCGTGAGCCTTCGTGGATGTATGTATGTGTGCGTGTGTGTTTATATCTCCTTCTTAAGATGCAATTACAAAGTCATAGCAGAGCCTCAGGTTATTAAGTATATAATTAGTCCTCTACATTTGTAGGTTTTACCTTTGCAGATCTGACTATTCATGGATTATTTGCTGTCACCTCTGCTGCCTCCTTGGGGCATTTTTAATAGGGACTGCCAGCCTTGTAAGGCTGAGAAACTGCAAATGAGGCTTGCAAGTCCCTCTTAAAAATGATATGGGGCAACAGTGGAGGTGGCCAGAAGCCCCACCAGCCCCCCACTTCTGCCTTGGGAAGGAACCCCGGTGCCTCAAAGGAATCCATGCCAGTTGAATATGGTGATCATACTTTTTTGTGTCTTAAATATGGTTTGGGAGGGTCTAGAGTTATTCATGGTTTTTCCACTTTCACAGGGGTCCTGTACCCCTAACCTCAGCAAATGTGGCGGAAGGACTGTATATAGTTAGCCCTCCACATTTGCCACGGTTATAGGCATAGGACCCTTGCAAAAGTGGAAAAATTGCAAATATCAAAATGTGTGTGTCTGTGTCTGTGGGAAGGGGTTGAGGCATGGTGGAGAGAATGGGCATCGAAGGTCCAAACCAGGTCAGGGAAGGAGGAGATAAAGGGGGTGGGTTGGCATAGCGGCCCTGTCTTTCCTCTCTCTCACCCGTTTCCTTCCTTGGGTATGTGTGGGGCAGGAAGGTTTGTGGTGCTGAGAAATGGTGCTGTGAGCTGCCCTTAGCTGCCCAGGCAGCGGCTGGTGGAGGAGGAAGAGGACCAGAGGTGGGTTTTACAGGGCTGTGCGGCCTGATCGGTGCTGCTGAGTGGGAAGGTTCCCCTGGGAAAGAAGCACCTAAGGTGCGGGGACAGGGACTAGAGAAACTTGCAAATAAGTCTGTGAAAGTCAAACCCACAAATATGGAGGGCTGGCTGTGCTTACACTGTTGTGAGAGTGGGATAGAATGTAATAGGATCCAGAAAGATGCAAGACGTGACCTTCACCCGAAAGCTTCAAAGGGCTGCGGGAAGTGACACGGGTCTTTTCGGATCTTTGCCGTGGTCAGTTAGTGTTGTTGCATTGTGCAGGGTTGTGGGGCAGAACTCAAATGTGACAGAGGCTGGTTGCCTGGGACAAAATGGGGTGCTAGAGAGGGGTAAAAGGGGTGGAGCGGGAAAGCAGTGAAAGAAAGAAGGTTGGGAGGAGGCAGGGCTGCTAGAAGCGGAAAAGATTTGGGTGTGGGGAGGCAGAAGATGAAACCTGGGAAAGTTTTTAAGGAAGTAAGTGAGATGTGGCAGCCTAGGGAGAGAAGGGAGGTACCAGTTAATCAGGATTTTTGTAGCCAGATCTCCTCCTCCAGAGTTGTTTTTACTTTATAGTATTACTGGTTGTGTGTTCTGTCTCGGATGCCTTGCAGCCCTTTAGCTAGCAAGTGCTTGTTTTATGGTTGTCCGGGCCTGCCAGCCTTGAAGCTAGCAGGTAATTTAACATTTCTTAATATCTGTCCGTCAGAGAAAACATCACTGCTTTTAAAGGTTTATGGGATGATTCCAGTTACAGAGAGGAGAAGAGGGTATCTGGGGTTATGGCTTCCTGGCGGGTGAGAACGGAACTGGCAGGCACAGTGATTCCCGGAGATTGGCCAGAATGCCCGTAAGGCAGGGATGGGTGAAATCTGTGGCTTGTCTGAATGTCTTGTAATAAGAGCCCCAGAAACCCTTTGCTTCTGTATGTTGCCTGGTTGAGGAGGAGCTGACGGATTATGGGACAGGTTGCGGATGGGGGGCAGGAGTAGAGGATTTAAGCATACCCTGTTCATAATTTAGAGATTCCATCTGTGTGTCTGATTTGCTTGCTGTCAAAGGTACCACTGTTCAGTCACTTAAGCAAATAATTTGGGGAAACCAGATGAGTCAGGGAAGGACTGTGGTCACAGTAAATCCGATGCAAGAAGCAGTTTTTATAATCTTCCAAGGTTATGTATGAAGTGGAGAAAGTGGATAGAAAGAAAGCACTTTTTCTGAAACTCTGGATTGCCTTACCGAAATAGAGCCATCGGTTCAAAACAGTCCCAAATGTTTCTTCTTCATGTAGAAGGCCTTTATACTTTCTCCCCATATAGGACAGAATTAATTTGGGATATCTTCTTCCCCAAGGTATGGTGGTGGTTGGTGGCAGATGGCTTTGTAGAGAGATTAAGGTGAAACCACAGAGGCTAAATCTGTCACTGGCTGTGATATCTATTATGACTTAGTGGAATCGCCAACTTTAGAGGCAGTACACCCTGTCCTGGGCAGAAAAACCTTTCTGAGCCTTGATCAGGGGTTTCCTGCAAGGATATAGTTAGCTACCAGGGGAAAACAAGAATACTAGGTTAGGTGGAGATTTAACACCATTCCAAGTAGGGTTGTTTTTACTGTCTCTTTCTTTGCCAAATGTGAAGTATGAGTCTGAAAAACATACCCATCTCACCGCCCCCCCCCCGTGTGTATAAATGCACTTGTGTGGGTGTGCTGTGTTTAGAGGGATTAGAACTCAAAGCAGTATTCAAACAGTAGCATCAACTGTTGTTGCATGTGCATGGCCAAACATTTCCATAGAGCAGTGATCTATTTTCATAGATCTGCTGTGACTCTTTAAAACAGGTTGGATAATTTCCAGGGACCCAGTGACTAGAGGCCAATTTCTGCCACTCTCCCAAATCTTGGAGGTTCAAGAGGCCCTGAGTCCTGCCATTCCTTGAGGTGTCCTGGAGTGGAAAAATCAATTTTTTATGGGGAGAAAAAAAGTTGCCATGGAGGTGACTTGATGGTCCAGAAAATGCTGTGAGGCCACCATGTGGCCTGTGGACTTAATTTTGCCCATTCCTGCTTTAAAACAAAGTATTGCTCCATTGCAGTGTATTGTTCACAAGGGAAACTATGTTCTGGAGACCTCCCTGACGTACAATTCCACTGTAAACAAGGTACATTAGGAATTCACATCTTATTTTCAAGGAAGCCCCATTGGGGTTTGGTTTTAGGCTGGGAGTCTTTGTTGGTTACTCTTGCAGCAAATTTAGCAGCAGTGGGGGGAAAGGTGCAGTTCCCATTTAGTCTGGATTCCAGGGCCTCTTCTAGCCTCTGGAAGTTACCTGCCTTTTCCATAAGTAACCTGTTCCAGTCTCCTGTCTTCCGGATGTGTTGAACTGTAGTCATTGGTCATGCTGTCTAGGGAGGATGAGATTTGTAGCAGACTACAGAAAGGTCTTGAGTTGAGGAAGGCTGCTATGAAGTGTTCTATTTGTACTTTGACTGGTCCTGCTGTCGTGAGGAGTATGACGTGGCTTCTAAAGTCTGGCCAGCAGAAATTTGTGGAATGTCATCATCAAAGGGCCAGCTAATGCCATTGGCTTCTCCGAGGCATGCCACAGAAGAAACTGGAGACCTTTCTCAAGGTGGTCAGTAAATCAATGATTTACTGATTTTAAAAAAGCTAAACGTGCTTGTATATGCTTTTCAAGGCTTGCTTCAGGGGCTATATAAAATCAATATAATACTGTACACAAATACAGAATAAAAACAATGCATAATTTTACAATATAGTGGGGTCTGAGGATCTGCTAGGGTTTGGTTCCAGGACACCCCCATGGATACCAAAATCCATGGGTGCTCAAGTACCATGTTATATACAGTGGTGTAGTAAAATGTAAAAGGTAAACAACTCAAATAGTGGAGAGAGACTGAGGATCTATGAAATGGTGGGAGGCTACAGTAGGATACAGCATAGTGCTTGGCGTGTGGCAAGATCAAGGTTTGTTTTTTTGGCTTTTTTTCCTGAATATTTTCAAGCTGTTGGTTGGATTATAGATGCAGAACCCATGGATACAGAGGGACAACCATATAAGAAATCATTATTACATTTGTAAGCTTGCCTATGGCCTGTACATACCTGTTGGAAGTTAACTGCAGAAATTTCTAGAGCTGAAATTCTCGTACCATTTACTGGATGAAAAGAAGAAAGATGTGAATTAAACTCATACAACTAAACACCAGGCTGAATACCCTAATCCTGAAACTCATGCCTCCCCATCCATAACTGGAGAGGTCCATTATCAAAAGTGTTCACTGCTCAGTGGCCAACCCCGTGTATGTTTGGAAGGTTGGATAGATAGATGTTTTTTGGACTCAGTTGCAACCCAGCTGTTGTTCTTGGGATTGAGAAGGTTTGATATGCTCCCAGACCTCAAGGACAGCTTGGCCATCTTCAGTTATCTGAGTTTCCTGGAATCAATGGGTAAATTGATTTTTTTAAGCTTGCTTTCTTTGTTTATAGATAATATAAAAACAGACATCATCTCAGGAGGGACATTCTTCTCTGCTTGTGTCTTTGTCTGGGAAGGATAAGTGCCTTTTTAAGACAAAGGGTATATAAATATTTGCACTAAAAATACTTCTTCAGAGTGTTTTACATTCTTTGGAACAGAGAGGCATCTGTTTAGTTCATTTTTTTTTTCAGGCAGAGGCTGCCTGGCCATTTGCTAGAGGTAATTCCTGCATGGCAAGGGGTTGGACTCAAAGGCCATTGTGGTCTCTTCCAGTTCTATGATTCTATGAGTCCTGGGACTGGGGCATGGCACCAGTGCCGAAACTTGGTCATGATTGGCTAAGATTTGCCTTGCACTGACGAACTTTGGTTTTGTTGTCTTTTGTCAAGCACTTACAGCCAAACCTGACCTGCATTAGTAAACCATTTGTGTGTTTATTTTAAGGTACCTGCTCCCATGGCGTTTGGGGAAGGAGTTTCTTCAGCAGCAGCTCAGGATCCAGCTCGTGGAGGCCACCTTGAACTTCAGCACAGAGAGTTGAAGTGCAGATAGCAGAAACCAGCTGGGGAGGAGAAAGAGAGATCTTGCGTCTTGTTCCCTGAACAACCGATCTGGTGATGACGTACTTGGTAATGCACGTTTATATATTTATTTTTAAACACGCAAAAGCAGAGAAGGTTGGAGAAGGGTTTGGTCAAAGACCAAATGCAAGGAAACCAGGAAGCAAGAGGATAAAGAGTGGGGGAGAAATGTGCTTGCATCACGTTACAGCTCAGATGTGACTTGAATATAAATGAATCTGATGAACTGAGTATCCTTAAATTGTATGATGAGGGAAATTCGGGAGATCCATGAGAAGTGAGCTTCCCACAGCTGTTTTGTCGCAGTTGCATGACTTCAAGTTGATTGGCAACTTATGGTTACTCTGTCATAGGGTTTTCTTGTCAAGATTTATTCAGAGAGGGTTAATCTTTGCCTTCTGTTGCCATAAATCTCTGAAGGGATATGGTGCAGAAGATGGAACAAGCTTGTTCTCTGCTGCTCCAGGGACTAGAACATAGATTGATGGATTCCAATTACAAGGAAAGAGATTCCTCCTAAATATTAGGAAGAACTTTCTTTTTTTAAATATTTTTATTGAAAATTTAGTTTCAAAAATAAAAAAAAGCCTTTCCCACTTCCAAGCTTAAGTTTTCCAGTTGAATCTGCTTATTTCCATTATGTACAAACATAGTTTCTGCTTGACAGAGAAGAGAACAATTATATTATTTCTTTCTTCCTTTCTTATACATTTACGTCATTATCCAATCCAAAACTTCTCTCCATTCCCTTTCAAAGTTCTGGATAGGTTTATTTTTCAAAGAGAATGTTAATTTTTCTGTCTCAATATTAGGAAGAACTTTCTTATGGTATGAGGTTGCACAGTGGAATAAACAGCCTCAGAAGCTGGTTGTCTCCTTCTTTGGATATTCTTAAACAGAGGTTGGTTGGCCATCTGTCAGGAGTGCCTTTGTTATATCTGTTTGCATGGCAGGGAATAAGACTAGATGACCCTTGCAATCTTCTATAATTCCTCTTAAGCTGAAGAACTATCATTTCCCCCGGTCACCCAGTGGGTTTCCATGACTTAGTAGGGGTCTGAACCCTGGTCTCCCAGAGTCCTAGTGCAACAATCAGACCACCACACTATGCTGGCTTTCCACCACTTCTGTTGTTGGTGTGTGCCTTCAGGTTGTTTCTGATTTATGGTGACCCTAAGGTGTACTTATCACAGGGTTTTCTTGGCAAGATTTATTCAGAGTGGGTTTGCCTTTGCTTTCCTCTGAGGCTGAGAGAGAATCACCTGCCCAGGGGGTTTCCATGGCTGAGTGGGGATTCAAACCCTGGTCTTCAGTGTCGTAGCCCAGTGCTTAAACCACTTTACCACTCTGGTTTTTCACAGTTTCTATATCCAAGCCATTTCTCCTTTTCAGTGGTATGTATATGCACTATCCCAGAGCTCTTGTCTTTTGCTGTGTGCTGTTTAGAGCTTTCTTCTTTTGCAGAGACTATGTTTGCATCTCTGACGTTAAACCAAACCTTTCAGGCATTCTGTTTGCAAACTGAGCAGCTCCTTAGCTGGAAGCGATGTTGTATTTTGAGCATAAACAATCACGTAATTAAACATCCTCTCCTTTTGGAGGCTCAGGTTTTGGAGTATGGAGTTTCTCTCCAAACAGAAGAGAGAAGTTTCTCTTTCCCCCCTGCCTAGCTTGTAGTTTATTTGGTGGATGCCTATTCAGAGGTAAGAGAGGAGAGTTGGTTGTTTGCTCACAGATGTGATAGGGTTTGGAAATGGGAGTCATTTCCGTGAGCAAAAACTGACCTATAACATGAAGCATCCTCCCTTAAGTTGTAACCCCTGACTTAGAAGAATATAAAGTGTTGCGTGGTGGCAGTAATACCAACTGGCTAGAATGAAGGTGAGGAACCTTCAGCCTGAAGACCAAAAAAAATCTTGAAGGTTGCACAACCTTGACTTGCCTGGGCAGCAATGCAGCCGACCAATACAGGATGTCTTCTTCTCAACACACAAGAATGAACCCTCATGGTAAGTGCCCCATGCATCATTTCTAGGATTTCCAGCCTCTTCAGAAAGATTCAGAAGACCTATAGGTCCTCGCCTTCTTCTTGATGCCCTCCTTTTGGAATTGGCAATTATATTTATGCGTTTATTAGATTCTTTCCTGTCTTTCTGCCCTGATTAGAACTCTGGGATGCTTAAAATTTGATAAGACAAATCTATTGAAAGAATAACTTAAGCAAAAGTATTCAATTCAGAAGACTAAGGTACGCAAAAAAAGAAAAATAGAGCACTCATCCAATTAGCAGCTTTTTCAGTGGTGAGTGAGATCAGATACCAAAGACCTCTTCCGGTAAAAAGACCTCTGCTCTCTTATCAGAAGATAACAGAAAGGGAGCAGTCTAGCTTCCTTTAGTTGGGCAACCCGAATTTCATTCCCCCCTCAGCTGTGTTGGGCTGTACCTCCCCTTCATCACTAAACAACATGGACTTTGGAAAAGCCAGCCTACATTTTCTGCTTCAAATTTCATTTATTTCTCCCCCTTCCATTGCCGACAACCCATTTTGCCTGGAATGTTGTGGGCACGTGCTTTAAACATTGGGAGTGCTGGCAAAACTTTCAGTGCCACGGGCTGAAAGCGAGGAGCTGTGTTTGGGAGAGATGAGTTTTGAGCAAGGGTAGGGAAACCTCTTTTAGCCTAAGGGCTGAATTCCAGTTCAGTGAGGTTCTCAGGAGCTGTATTCCAGTGATGGGGAGAGCCAAAGGCAAAACGGGCAGGACCAAAATACCAGTCATATTTTGTCTTAAAGCTTTTATAGCTTGAAAGGATGTCATATGGAAGATGGGGCAAGCTTGTGTTTTGCAGCTCCAGAAACAAGGACACAGAGCAGTGGATTCAGTCTACAGGAAAAGAGATTTTCACCTAAATTTTGGGAAGAACTTCCTGATGGTAAGAGCAGCTCAACAGTGGAATATGCTGCTGCGTAGGGATGGTGGAATCTCCTTTTTTGGAGGTTTTTAAACGGAGGCCGGATGGCCACCTGGCAGGAGTGCTTTGATTGTGTCTTCCTGCGTGGTAGAGGGGGGTGGGCTTAATGGCCCTGGTGGTCTCTTCCAAAATTCTATGATTCTAGGCAGATTTTTGCCTTTTGAGACTTTATGAGGCAGATTTCAATATTCTAGAGTAGGGGAGAAAGCTATACAAAAGCTTGGAAACTGCCCAATGATGTGTCACGGGGAAGGGAACATGGCCTTCTAGGGAAATCCCAGGAGGAGCAAATTAGAGCCTCCCTGCAACTTGAGTTCTCTACCCTTGGTTTAGAAACATGTGCACTAAAACTCGTATCTCACCATTCTCTCAGGGTGGGAGCCCATGCAGCTTGCAGTAATTTAAAGGACGATTAAGTTAAAATCTTATTTTGCAAATTTGAAAAAATTAAATCACAATGTTATTAAACACCTGTGGTTAAAAATCAATTCAAAACAAATTTAAAGCACAGTTACTAATAAAAAAAAGATAAGAAATACAGCGTGCTACTTCAAACACACAAACAACTGCCATGTAATTTGAATCTCAAAGACCTGCCTGAATAAGGAGGTTTTCATCTGCAAGTGGAAAGAAAGCAGGTAGGGGGCCACCTGGACTCCTGTACGAGGGAGCTCACAGCCTGGGAGCAGCTGCGAAGAAGGCTCTCTGCCCTGTTTTCGTCGAACATGCCCATGAAGATGATGGGACTGGGGAAAGGCCCTCTTTTGCCTACCTTGCAAGGCAGATGGCAGCATGCAGGGAGCACACCTGTTCATCCCGCCAATATCTCTCTAGCTTCTTCCTACTAAGATAGAAAATATTGGGCTAGTAACTTGACTCAGCAAAAAGCAGCTTCCTTTGTGATACGTTGGAGATCCATTCCTGTCCATTCTCACAGAACTGGGAGCAAGCAGTCTCCCTGGGGGCCCTTTCAGAGCTATCTTTCCTCCGCTCTTTTTCTTTGCACCCCCCTCCCCAACTTCTCTTTCTGCTTCTTCCTTCCCAGGCCACTGCCAAAGGTCTCCCCTGTGACAATCCAACCTTGTATTTTAACAGCAGCGGAGTCACGATTTAATTAAAGCGTCGACTATAATTAACCAATTACAAATTCTAATGGATACTGAGAGGGTCATATGCTGCATGGTTTTGAAAGCAGGATAGTTGTTTGGTGCGCTGTCCCGTGTGCAAGAGAAGTGGGCGATCTGTGTGCTTTTGCAAAGAGGTGACTAAGCTGGTCATAAATTAACGTTTGACTTTGTAGGAAACTGGAGTGGTACCTTGGAAGAAGAATTGTTCTCAGGGAACCCAGATCCCCAGTGATATCACACTGTTGGAAATTTAAAAGCAACATTGCTGATTCTCACCAGCATCACCATCGTCTCCCGATTCCAATTAATTACCAAGTGTGATTAACACCTAATTGGAAAAAAAATCATGAAGGACGTATCGTAGAATTATAGAGTTGGAAGTGTCTGCAGAGGCAGTCTTGTTCAACCCTCTACCATGGAGAAATATTCAACTAAAGCACTCCTGAGAAATGCAGTCCGGCCCCAGAAGGAGAGTGCACACTCTCTCAGGCAGTCTGTTCCACTAGCAAACAGTTCTTATAGTCAAGAAGTTCTTCCTAATGCTTAGGTGGAATCTCTTTCCTCGGAATCAGTTAGTTCATATTCTAGCCTTGGTTTGGTTTCTTCCAAGACAAAGGTGGGGAGCCTGAAGCCGTACAAGATGTATGTTTAGCCTGGAGAAGAGAAAGTTAAGAGGCAACATGATAGCTATGTTTGAATATTTGAACGGATGTCATAAGGAAGATGGAGCAAGCCTGTTTGCTGTTGCTTCAGAGACTAGGACATGGAGCAAGGGATTCAAACTACAGGAGAAGAGATTCCACCTAAACATTAGAAAGAACTTCCTGACAGTAAGAGCAGTTCAAACGTGGAATAAGCTGCTGCCCGGGAGTGTAGTGGAGTCTCCTTTGGGGGTTTTTAAACAGGGGCTGGATGGCCATCTGTTGAAATGCTCTGATGATGTCTTCCTGCATGGCAGAATGGGATTGGACTGGATGGCCCTTATGATCTCTTCCAGCTTTAGGATTCCTTTTTTCTATGAGTTCCTGTGTTGAGAATGGATTTGAAGGTATTTGATCTGAAGTGTATGTGTTTTTCTGATGACGTGCATTGATGGACCTCAGGATTCTGGTAGAAGAAAGTAAGTTGATTCTGTAGGATTTATATCTGCCCAACCCTAAAATCAAACACACAGCTGAAGGCTGCAAACTGCAAGAGAGAATCAGTTGTAATGTACAAATGAGTGTACTTCCCGGGGGGATACTCATGAGCTGTGACTAATCACCTCAGTCGGGGAATTTCTGGTTGGTTTCCAACAAGCCCTTGAGTTCCATGAATGAATGACTGGTCTTGCCAGGTCTCTTATTAATTTATTTTTTAGCTCGTTTGGGGGTGGGTGGGATGGGGGGATCAGAGACTCCGTTGCTCAATTAGTTGGTATAGAACAGCTCCTTGCGATCTGGGAGAAGGTGGGGACTTTAATGTCACAATTGCTGGATTTCAGAATGCTTGTACCCCCTGTGTTCTAGAAAGCCGGTTGTTGAAGGAAATTGAAGTGAAGTAGGTGAGCATAAATCTTCAAAATTAAATACTTTCCCCTGCCCAGGAGATGCTTTATAGTGGTTTCTTCCCCAGCCTTTGCCCTTTCTTCCAATCTTCTTCCATTTTTACTGGGTTGTTAGTACACATGGGGGGAAGAAGAGACAGAACTAGTCTTAGTTCTCCAGTAGTAGGGTCCACCTTCTATACATCTTTTGCTAAGTTTTGCTCAGTGGATGAGCCCTTAAGCATAAACAGGCAAGTTAACAGACCGACTGTGATACCATTTTTCTTGAGTTCTCAGGCTGCCATAAATCTGTTAGCCTTTTAGTTGCCCCAAGGCTTTGACTGTGTGGATTGCGAGAATCTAATACAAACCCTCTTCTTGCTTGTCAAGGAAAGGAAACAAGTAGTGGCAGGGGAATTTGATGGGAGAAGGGAGGCAAGTGCTGTCCAGAGAGGCATGGGCAGGGCTGGCTCTACCATCCGGCAGTGTGGGGCGTTTGTCTCAGGCATCACATGTTAGGAGGTGGCAGCAAGGAGGTTGGGAACTAAGCTGGATATCTGCTGTTGAGGCATTCTGTGCTTTGGGTTACCAAACCATCCTAATGCCTTGAGGTGCACTGAAGGGTGTTGCCGGTGCCTGAGAAAGATTAGTCTGGCTTTTGCGTATGGAATGGAAAGGGACACTGATTTGCAGACAGTCAAATGGCTTGGAATGGCCCTGGGCCAGTGAGAACGTGTCAGCAAAGGTGCACTTAAGGCTGTGGAATGTGTGTGTGTGTGTGTGTGTGTAGTGGGAGGGAGGGAGGGGTGTCTTGAGAACAGGAAAGCAGTCTTTCCTTGCTGCTGGTGGGAGAGGGAGGGACAGGTTTGCCTACCTGTGCAATGTATGTTTCCAGGAAAAAATGTATGTTCTTCTGTTTATCCCACTCCCTTTTCCTTTGCCTTTCTCTGCCTGATATCAAATTTAAAGCTTGTCCGTAGGCATCTGTCCTCTTGCATCTGCCATGGGCCATACGTGCCTGACAGAGTGATTACGACCATCAATCTTTTGCCTCCATTTAAACAAAAAAACAAACAAACAGCAGCAGGAGGATTGCATCTGCGGGGCTGGGTACGATTCTTTTCAAAAACAAAGCATTATGACCTTCCAGTCATTTTGGATGTCAGTTGATGTAGCCTGCAGTGGGTTTGTGTGCATAGAAAATGACCTCCTCGACCCTCCAGAGTTGCTCACTCCCATTTTGTCCTGCGGACTGCTTATTTTTGCTGCTGCCCTATAAAGGCTAAATAGTTGCTCTGTACTTGCAGTAAGCCAGTCAAAAGGAGTGCAGGCTTAGTACAGGAAAGCAGTATCAGATTTTGGTGGCCTTCACCTCCCATGACTCATTTAGCCCTCTGCCTGAGGCTGTGCTCTCTACCTGGTTGTGGAATTCTTCTGTCCTTGAAGAGCACCTGGGTTTTTTCCTCTACGAGAACCAATTTTAGGCCATGCGGCATGAGGCACACATTCATAACTCGTGGCTTGCTTTTGCCCGCACAGGATGCTTCTTTCTGCACTGTTCTGATATCTCCGTCACTGCTGCTTCAGCACATCTCGCATTTATTCCTTCCCCAGGTGTAGCCGCCACTACCATCTCATCAGTGAGGAGGGACCGTAGCCGACTGGGCTGATGGTTGTTTCTGACTTGAATACACTGGCAATGGAACGGTGTCTTCTGCTTGCACCTCTGGCCGGCAGGCTAATTTTGGTGGCATGGGCAGCACTCCCAGTTCTGTCCAATAAAAACATTGCTACCAGCATCTTATAATCTGCTGCCTGAGATGGCTGCCTCACTCCACCCAGTGCCAGCTTCCACTCTTGCACTAGCCGGCTGTCTTACAAAGCTCTGGTAACTGTAGAGGTCACTTTTGGTTCTAAGTTCTTGCTTTGTGGTCTTTCTTACGGGAAGCTGGAAGCTGGTATAGTCCTTCAGACGTGGTCAATGAAAAACCAAAAGCAAACTCTCCTTGGCTTCAGTCATGTACGCAGAGTTGGTTCAGGGATGTCGGGAAAGCTGGTCTGCTGAAATGGGAGGAATTGCCAGGTTTGTGACTTCCTGCAGCTAAATTTTGGGATCTTTGATGGCAAGGATGCTGTGGGTTTTGAAGAGCGACATACCTTCCGTGTTTAATTGGAGAGTTCAAGGACATGTCAGTGCTGTGGCAGAGAAAATTGAGCCCAAGGCAGATGGATTAGATCCAAATCCAGCCTGAGGCTGCAGTGTTATGCAGAGGAAGCAGAAACTGTGGAGAATCCAATAGAGTCCACAGAAGAAACTAGAGACTTGTCTCAAGATGTTAAAAAGATAGCTGTTTTTATTAGTAAAAAAACCCCAATGCATGTCAGAACCTTCTTCAGGGGCTGTTTATCTTCAAAAGGTTGTCTGGTCCAGAGATTTTGAAGTTAAGGTTTAAATGACCTCTGAGGAAGGCCTTGGGATTATACATATAGGTTGAAATGGGTTGGGTGTCTTTAGTAATAAAAAGAACTATCTTTCTAACACCTTGAGCCCTATTTCTGCAAACATTTCTGGAAGTAAAGAGTAAACACATAACAGATTGTGCTGTTACGTGTTCACAGTGGGTGATAATTCTTTGAGGACAATGTTATCTGCAGTGTAAGTGGTTTTAAATTACCTTCTAGTCAGAGCTTGGGAAAATGGTCGTGCTGGATTCTGGGAACTGGAGTCCAAACAAAGCTCTACTCTGAATGGCTTGGATAATTTACACTGACCTTGTCCCTTCCTCCTCTGCCACAAATCTTGAGGTTACTTTACTTCTGTCCATCCCTTTTGTCACACATCAAGTTCTCCTGTGCAGATTCGGGAGAGACTGTGTGTCAAAGTTTCCTCTGTCAAGGCGGGACAGCTAGATGGTTCTTCCTCTATTTGGACATCTCAACAGGTGTAACACTTTTCCTTGCGGTGGTCAGCTGTGCCTTTGCATCTTGCCATCTTGGTTTACCGAGCAGCATTTCCTGCCACAAGGCATGCTGATGGCTGCTGTGGATGGCTTTGTTACAGATGACTGGGAGGCATTTGCCTCTCCAGCTGTTTGGAACTACAAGTCCCAGAATTCTCTAAACCATTGACCACACTGGCTGGTGCTCTTGAGAGGTGATGTTTAAAGCATTTGGCAGGCCCCGCGCCCCGCTTCAGAAACTAATTGGGCAACAGCCATGGGAAAAAAATCTATTAGTAACCAAGCATCTCCTCTGAGTTCGTACGGGAGGGTTACCGTGGGTCAGAGAAAATGACTCCTAGCGATGACCAGCCCTTTTTTTAGAAGCAACACCTTCATGGATCTGCTGTGGGTTGTCTCTTACTTGGTGTCTCCCTTTCCTGAATGAAATAAGTAAATAGCATTCTTTCCACAGCTTGCTCTCCTGCAGCTGAGATCCCCGGTGTGTTTGGAGTAGTCAGAGCACCAAACCAGGACGAGGGAGATTTAAGTTCAAATCCTTGCTCTGCCGTCAACCACAAGTAGTGACCGGGCAGCTATCAGCATCTCTCAGTGTAATCTAACTCAGCCATTCTCAACTGTTTTCTGGCCCTGCCCGGTGTGATGTAGTGGTTTGAGCACCGGACTGCAACCCTGGAGACCAGGATTCGATTTCCTGCTCAGCCATGAAACCCCACTGGGTGACCTTGGAGGCCTCGCACATTCTCAGCCCCAGAAAACCCCGAGATAGGTTCGCCTTAGGGTCACTACATGTCAGAAATGATTTGAAAGCACAAGACAGCAACGACAGCAACAACAACCACAACCCCTTGGAAGCTCTTCTGAGGTCCCAGGGCCCCCTTGTCAATCTGGGGTACCGCACAGACAGAGATCATTTATTTTTGAATACTGAGAAAACTTGAACACTGTGCCATACAGGATAAAACCTTTTAAAAAGACTGTGAAAGTAAGCATCTGTCAGGCCCAGTGCGATTCTTGAGCTTCTGCAGGTTTCATTATATTGGGCTCCAAATTAGATAACAACAGTCAGAGATCACCACTTGTTGTGATCTTAATTCTGGTCTTGGATTTTGTCAGGGAAACTACCAAACTGTGTTGGAAAAATATTATAAATAGGAGGGAAACTATTGACTCTAATTAAAGTTGCTGCTTGCGTATTTGGTCAGTTCAGTTACCAAGCACTCCATAAACCCTTGGGGCTCCCCTTTTCACAGTTTTCAATCTGGGACCCCCTTCAAATGTGCCAGGGTTCCCTTGGGGGCCAGATGAGAATATTCTCAGATGAGAATAGCTGATTTTACAGCGTTGTTGTGAGGATGCAGTTTGTCTGGAGGCAAAGAGGCATGTATGATGCTTTGAGTTCTGGGAAGGAAGAGATGCTTTAAAATGGTATAAATTATGGCTCTCCTGGTGAAGTATGGCTTGCTAAGAGTTTTCCTCACTGAAGAAACCCCGCTTTCTGCTTCCGTGCACTGCTTCCTGCTGTTTTTGCTGTCAGAACCGTTCCAAGAAAAACGGGAATGACCTTACCAGCTGCTTCTTTTGCATACATTTTTAGTCTTTTCCAACTCAGATTTTGGCAGCACTTGTTGCTACGAGAACTTTTCCTCAAATAAGAGCTATAAATGCCAAATTTCTTTCAAAAGTTCCTCTCTTCTCTCCTTGGACACTTGTTTGTAAAGGGCACAGTGGAGGGCAATCGCCAGTCCTGGTGGGGAAGCATTTAAGAACTCTCTTTAGTCTCTCTCCTGCCTTGTGTATTTTTTATGATTTTAAGCGTTTCAGTTTGATAACCTTGGTGAGGATAAATTTGAGAGAATCAGCTTCAGTGGCATTTCAGTTTGCCACCCGCCTCTTTAGCAAAGAAAGACACTTTTGTCTTTTAAACCAGATCAAAGTCTGGCAAACATCTGAATTTAATGTGTGTTGGTCTGTCAGAAGGAAGACTGTGTGCAGGAGCAAGTAAGAGAATTACCAAATTTAAATCAGGAGTTAGAAAACGGTGAATGAATGCAAGGGAGGATTTAAAGCAGGTGCAGCCCTCCAGGTATTATTGCAGCATAGCCAATGGGAGAGGGATGCTGGGAGTTTCAGTCCAGCAACATCTGGAGAGCTGCATGATTACCATCCCTAATTTAGAGATTAAGATTGCTATCCCACTCAAAGTTTTCTGTAAATTGCACTGAATTGAATGGATCTTGCTTCTGAACAAATGTGCATAGGACTGCACAGTAGTTAGAACAAGTACAAAACAAGAGTGGTTCAGAAGAGCTGCTGGTGGTTTTTATTTTTTTTTAAATGGCTTTGTTTTCTGGAATAAGTGCAATTCTGGAATGTTGGTACTCCACATCATATTCCATGCAGGACTGTACATACTATTATTACAAGCATAACTAGCTAACAGACTATAGGATCTACTTTTTTCCCCAAAAGATCTGGATCAGAATCCAGAGCAGTTTGGTATACTGTTTTTAGTTTTAACAGGTACATGAAGAAAATTTATAGTCAGTGTCTTCTCCAAATGAAAAACCACTCTCAGGAATGAAGGAATGTCTTTTTTATCAAGTATTGATGGTTTGATGCCTTTCTCCTTCAAATTCAAATTGTGCTTCATCTGTATGACTTGTATTTCTCTGAATCATAGCTTTTATATTTCATGTTAACTAATCTGATATTACTTCCAACCTGGATTCTGTATATAGTCATTTATGTAGATTAGAATCTCATCAGACATGATCATTGGTTGAAATGTTGACCAAAATTCACCCCTGCTTCACCTGTGGGGGTAGTAGGGCTGGCAAATCTCTGGCCCCATTTCCCAACAGCCCCTGCCAGCATGGTCATTTGTGATGGAAGATGGGATGGGCCATGGATTATAGCACAGTGCTTAAGATTCTGTATATATTCTATATATGTTCTGCATATGTCCTGTATAACAGAGCAAGTCCCACTGTGAACAGTTAAGCTTACTTCTATGTAGAAATGTGTAAAACTGCAGTGTAAAAGCTTTTAAGAGGTAACTAGTATGCATAGAATTGTCTTGCGTATGTACTGTATATACACATATTATAAATACACTTCACTTAATGAAGTCAGTGTGTTTCTGGGCATTAATTACTTCTTTAACAGAATATTTGGTACCAGAAGCAGAAATAACGTGGAAAGAATAGAGATCGGTTCCTGCATTGCAAAAAAGAGTAGTTCATCATGTTTCAGAAAACATTTTACCCAAAACTGACAATATACACATATAAAATGAAACCACTAGGTCAGGTAAGGCTTGCATATGTAAACAAAATGTGTTGACCTAATAGAGACCACTTGAAAGCATCTTCCAAAGTGCCTCCACTTTTTTTAATGATTTCTGTTTTGGTGGCCAACCTTATAAATCTGTGCTTTATTTTTTTAACAAGCTGGTATGCCAGGCGTATCTTCTTTCCTCTTTTCTCTCTGTTTTGCTCTTCATGCGTGCTCAGTAAGGGATTCTGGAGTCAGCTGCTGTTTACTTTGCCTGTTGTAGGCAGGCACACGTAGCTACAGTCGGATCAGCTAGATTAGAATCCCATTCTCTCCCAACTCAGTCTTTGTTGCATTGTTCACTGCAGACATCTTGCTGCAACCCAACAGCAAAACTGTTTCTCCATCCCTTTTTCATTATCTTCTCAATACTGATGCTGCTAAAAACTTCCAGCTGGGAGAGGATAAGGGAAAAAGGTGGGGACAGATTGTAAAAAGACTTTCTTTGACAGAGACTTTGTTAACTAAGGCAGGATTGTATTTTGATTTTTTCCATTACCCACCCCTACCCTCAATCTCATTAAGTGAAAGTTTTAGAGTGTTTGTGGCCATGTGGAATCTTTGGATACATGGTAATTCACCCCAGCATAGCTCATTCCAGAGCTGGGGTTAGGGAAGAAACTGGAAATGCCTTAAGAACCAGGTCACCTGAACCACGATGCTACTTCTCTTAGTGTTTCTGCAGGAGTAAGTTCGGTTATCAGGTTGGAGCATTTGGCAGAAGGTTGGCCAAGCTAGTTGTGAGTATGCTGTGCTTTTCAAAGTGGGCTTCCACTTTCCATGTTGGCAGTACTTTTCTTCCCCCACCCCAAGCTTGCAAAAGATGTTTGTCTCTGTGTAGCCATGGCTTCCAGCTTCCTTCTTCTGTATTATTTTGCCTCTGCCATCATTTCCAATTGCTGACAGCGTTTGCTAGGCAAAGACCAAGCCATTAGCACAGATCCCTTCATAACTTGTTGTCATTTCAAATCTAGCCAAATCAGCAGCATGAAATGCTTCTCTTTTAAGGTGGAGCAGGGAAGCGGAAGTCTTGTTTGCTTGGAGGAATTCCCTCCGCCTTTTTAGATGTTCTTCTACCCCCGAGGATTCTACCGGTAAGAGTTAGAATCATTGTCTTGCCGCTGAAAGCTGTAGCATTTATCTGGGGCCATTATTGGCAGGGTCAGGCTGGAAAGAAAATTTAACCCTCCTGTGGTTTTAGCCCATAGATGTTGCTAACAGGTATTAGATATGCAGATCCCACATCCTAGAGCCTTCTTGAGATGCCAGTCTGGCCATCTAGGGTTCCCCAGAAAACTTCTTTTTTATGTAGTCATCTTTGGGTGTTTTCCCAGCTTTTGAATGCCTTTTTAAAACTTTCTAAAATGGAAATAACTGTTCCAAGGCCTGTTATCAAAACTGTAAGGTAATAGCTATCATGTCCAGCTAGCTCAGGACAACAACAGAGAGGGTAGGGCTGTTCCCCCAAAGTTGCCTGATGGGCTTCACTGGTGCATTTTTGGTGTGCTGGAAGTAATGTATTGTCAGATTAGACTGCCATTTTGGCTGATTTCCGGCCATTTTTTCCCATGTTTTTAAACCAACCACTGTATTTGTGGAGAGTTTGGAGGGGCTTGGGGCAGCTTTGGAGTGAAAAATCACCAGAAAATCAGCCCAGTTTTTTTTAAATTGTGGGTTCGGTTGGGACATCAGGGACCATACTTATGGGTCTCAAAGGCTACATGTGACCCACATTACGTTATTCACCCCTGAGCTAGTTGGTGAGACATAATCTGCTGGGGCTGTTTGTGGCTTTTTTGACAACGAAGAAGAAGGAGAGGCACAGCTGAGGCAGTGATGTGCCACATATCAGAAATTTCAGTGCTACGCCAGCACATACCACAAAGCCACTTGCAAGATCATGTTTTTGGAGAAAGTGTAGCATTTTTCCGGCATGCAGAACAGTGGGTGTGGGTGTGCTTAACCAGTGAAGGAAATACCTGTGAGTTGCATACAAAGAATGTGCTTTTAATGCAGTATACTGATTGTGTAGTGTATCAAGCCTTTTAACAAAGGGAGGAAATGGAGCTGATAAGCTGACCTGTGCAAGGAGGAGTTTGGGCAGAGCAGATGGGTAGAAACCTGCTGCTCTAGTTAAAGCAGAGCTGGGTAATTATGGAAGGCTTGGGGGCTGCATGAAACCCACACCACCAACAGTACCTGGTCCCACATGATTTAAAAAAAAGTATGCTCCCAGATGTTTTTGGGCCTTCGAAGCCCAGGAACAGCCTTTTTTAACAACACAAAGTGAGTGGAAGTCACTTCATGTTCACTTCCTGTTTCAAAAATGGCCTCTCCCAGGTTTAAATTGGCCCAGAGGGACCATAAAATGTAGTAGAAATGCCCCCCCCTCACCTGCCAGAGAGCATTTTAGGACAAAAATATTTTTTTTGAAAAAAAGATCCACTGGGAGATCTAGGAGGCCTCTATATGTGATGGAAAAGCCCTTGTACTCCCAGATCGTATTTTGGACCCCTTGCTGCAACCCAAAAAAATGACTCCTGCAGGGCCTTGGGGCCACAAAAATGGACCTGATGGCCAGGTGCAAACCACAGGTCGCCATTTGCCCACCTCTGAGTTAAGGCAAGAATGGAGAACCTCTTTCAGCCCAAGAGCTGAATTCAGTTTGAGAGAAATAGCAAAGATGAAAGGTCAGAGCCAAAAATCCCAGAATGTTTCAGTTTAAAGCTGTTTCTGCCAGCGGGTCATCTTTGGGAAAGCAGCATTTCAGCGTTTGGGAGTGGGAAGAAACCTGTACAAAATGTGGGAAATGATAGCGTGATGGTGTAACGGATAGGAAGGGCATTGGCCTTCTGTGGAAACCTAATGCATTAGGATCTGGTCCCCAGAAGGGCTGGATCTAGGCCTGAAATCCCCCAAACTCGTTTTCTGCTGCTCCAGAGATCAGAAGATGAATAAATGCAGTCAAAGAGAAGAGATTCCACTTAAACAGTGAGGGGAACTTCTTGACTGTAAGACCTGTGTGATAGTGGAGGAGACTGCCTTGGGGCCGGTAGTGGCTTTCCAAACCCTAAAGCAGATCCAAGTTTGCTTTTTCCTCTGCATGACATCCCTTCAGATATGTAAAGATGAATATTGTGTCATCTCTGTCTTCTCTTCTCCAGGCTGTACATGCCCCGCTCCCTAAGCCATTCCTCATAAGGCTTGGTCTCCAGACTTCTGATTGTCTAGGTCTGTCTTTGCTATTTTATTAAATGGTCAGAAGATGGGAAGTAGCAAATGAATCTGCAGAAGTAGGCCGCTCTACCATTTTGGTCTTGACCAGCTGTCTCTTGTGCATTCAGCTCTTACATAGTTTCTATGGCAGAGAGGGGCAGATGTGGCCCTCCTGGTAATTCTTGGACTACAACTCCCATCAGCCAAGGTACCAAGTTGTGAGGGATGATGGGGATTGCAGTCAGGCACCCAAGAACTGTGTTCAGAGCATTGGTGGGAGGCTCAGGACTGGAAGACAGGTTGTTATTGAATGTACCTACTTTCAGAATATTTCTGAAAACAGTATTTCTCCATCCATTATCATTCAAACAGGAAGCACGGTGTGTACCCAGAAGAGCCCTCCCTGTGTTCAAGGGAGCTTACTCCGAAGTAAAATGTGCGTAGGATGGGTTGCAGGCAGCCTTTCGGATTCCTAGGCAGACTCAGTAACTACAGCTGGCTTGATATTTCTCAGTGGTTGATTGTTTAGTATTATGCCCTTACTGTTTTTTAAACACATTTTTAACTGCTGTTACTTTGTGTTTTTAACAGAACCATTTGTTTCATGTTTCTTAACTTTTGTATCAAAGAGATTTTAGAATACTTTCGTTTTTCAGCCTAACGTGAGTCACCTTGAGTCCCCTGTTGGGAAAAAAGGCGGGATATAAATAAAATAAAACAAATTTAACATTTAAAAATAAAATAAAAATGATTGATACTTCCTGAGGAGGCTGAACTACATACAGTCAGCAGCTCTCCATATCCGAGGATTCTTTATCCATGGATTCATTTAACCGTGGGTTGAAAATAGTAAATAAAAATCTGAAAACCAAACCTTTGAAACCTGTTCCATTTATATAAGGGATGCCATTTTGCTGCATCATTGTATATAATGGGACCCAAACAGTCAGAAAAAATAAAAGAAGTAGAGATTAGTTGATTAACAATTAAATTCAACATGAACTCCCTGAACTGTTTCTGCATTTCCAGCTCACAAAACCCTGTTTAGATGTGACTCTTTCAACACTCAGCTGCTGGAAGAACTACTGCTTTTCTTCTCCAGTGTTAAACTCTTGATAGGGTTGGAGAGGGGGTTGGCTGGTCAGACAACTTCTCCTTTTCATTTTAATCTCTGTTATCTCTAATCACTGAGCAAATGGAAATAAAAGGGGGAAGAAAAAGCCCTGGAGTCAGGCATTCTGCTCAGAGGCCCCATGGAGCCTCTTGTTTGGAGAAAAACAAAGAGCACCCAAAGCTCTTGGGTTTTTAAAACCCGCTCCTGCTCTGTATTCTGCTTTCTTCCTATTAACAGCGAAAGCTTTGCATAAGACTCTCTGCTGCTTTTTCTGTCCTGTCTTGGAAACTGTAGGAAAACTGCTTGAAGCAGACCAGGCAATTGTGAGTTCCTATGCACCCACCTACTCTTTTTGTCTGTGAGAAGACTTTAATGCTGTGCTTGGAAGTCTTATAAATTTCTCGCCTGGGGAGAAGAAAGGCTATCCTCTCAGCCTCATTCAGGGAAGGGCTATCTAGATTCTGATGGATATCAGTCAAGCCTTGGGGGGTGCAAGACTTTGTTTTAGGTTTCAAAGCAAATTCTGGGGCAACAGCTTCTGTAAAACTCTTGTAGACTTTACTCAGAGGCTTTGTAAAATCTGCATCGTCGTGCAAAATGTCACTGAAAACAAGCTGCTGGAGCAGAATCCTGAAAGTCCTGGGTTTCCTTTCTGTACGTTTCTAGTACTCAAGATGGGAGGGAACATTGTTGTGTGGACAGAGAGGAAAATGGTGCAGCTTTTGATGCCTAATGGACAAGAATTTAGTACAGTTCCGAGCTAGTAGATGTGGATGCTGCAGAAGGACTGGGATCCTTCATTTCCCTGGACTTTACAGATCTAGTTTCTCCTCCTCCTTATTTTTAGAAATACAGGATCATCCTTTCTTCCAGATCATTGGTCCATCGATATGGTTTGTCCCAGCCAGGGAAGCCCTATGGTATCTTGTCTTTCCCCTGCCCTGCCATGTTTCTTAATCCTTTTTATGTGTAGGTGGTTGTGGTTGAACCTCAAACTTTCTGCATGTAAGATGTTACCACTAAACTGTTCCACAAAGACCTTTTGCTTCAATAAACAACCATAAGCCCCAACTTCTGTATTCCTTTCTGTCCTCTTGTGCTTGTCTGGTTATTCAGGATATTTTCCGTTTGGCATTTGTAATCGCAAGTCTAGGGTTATGCTTCTCAGTGGAGGACCAGCATTTCTTCCCCCTAATATGCCATGATGAGTACTAGATTTGTGCCCCCGGCTGCAATTCTTCCTTTCTTTCCTAGAAACTCTACACAGATTGGCATCATGCCCTCCCAGCCTCCCATTTTGGCAGGAACAGTCCCAGTTGATCCTCTTTCTTCCCACTTTTTCAGCTGCTTTTAAAATGTCCCAGTTTCTCTCTCCTCCTCCCACCTTTCCTCCTTGGTCCTCAGATAACTTCAGTTGGCACAACCGAGTTCAAAGTGCAAAAGTAGTTTGCACTCAGTTAACTCTACAGGGGCTGGTTCTTACCCTTCCCAGTAGGCTCAGGCAAAAGCAAACTGTTGCACCTTCTCCTAGCTTGTATGTTCTTATTCATTATTAACTTTTGCTATCTTGTCCACCCTATGAGATTGCCTGGTCATCATCTGTGAAATGTTGGAGGGGGATAATCTACTTTTACCCATCTCAGTGTAAAGAAGAAAGGATGTGTTAAAATCTTGTGGTCGCTGAGATTTAGGTCGAAATACCACTTTTTGGCATACCAGAGTGAGAGCTAGGCATCAAGCATTCCCCATCCACATCACATTTTCTACAATTTCTGCAAAATGTCTGTGCAAAAAAAAGAAAAAAGATCTTTTCCCTTTCTGTTAAGCAAGCACACATGCAAAAGTACAAAAGGAGAGGCTGGCCAATCAAAGGAATGCAAACTGTCCATGCAGTGGTACTGCTTTTTAGCATTACTTTATAATAGTTTAATTTTTGAATTGCATTTACAGAAATGGACAAAATCTGACTGAAAACAGCCTTTCTGATACTAACAACAAGAAAGTCTCACCATGTTGCAGCAAGATATTTATTTATTTATTTATTTATTTAGCATTTTTACATTGAGTTTGAACCATGTCAGGATTTCTCTTTCTAGTAACAAACAAAGAGTGTTGTGGAGGAGGTGAGACTAGCCTGCTGATGAATTGGTTGAATTGTTGGCAAGGACAAGCAATCCAGCATTTAAGAATGATTTCCTTATAACGGCAGAAAATTTAGAGCAGGGGCCATGTTACCACCCTGTACCCAGCAATGTGACAACACTTCTGGCTGCAATTTTTTTCTTTATTCTGTGTTCTTGTTTTTTGTTTTTTGAATGTTTGAAAGGCTTTGGAGGAAACAGTTGTGGTTCTGGCAGGTTTTGGGGCAGAAAAATCAGTCGAAAATAGACCCCCCCCAAATTGGGGGTTATCTGGGGCTTTAGGGGCTGTACCCAGGGGTCCCAAGAGGCACCCATGCTGGTGCAGAGCGATCCTGTTGCATGCATTTATGTCAGTTGGAACTGGATGTGTGTCTGTTTCCGACCTGTTCTTCAGTCTTAATGTTACTTTAATATTCCTCTTATTTTCTTGAAAACGAGGTGTGCTATTTCTATTTGTAATATTTTTTTCTTTGTGTCCTTCCCCCTCTTTTCAGGTGAGCCATGATTCCGGTCACAGAATTACGCTACTTTGCTGATACCCAGCCGGCCTACCGCATCTTGAAGCCCTGGTGGGATGTCTTTACGGACTACATCTCCATCGTGATGCTGATGATTGCGGTGTTCGGAGGGACGCTGCAAGTCACCCAGGACAAAATGATTTGCTTGCCTTGCAAATGGGTTACCAAAGATGCTTGCAATGACTCCTCTAGAGACTGGACGCCTGCGAACCTGGACTCCAGTTATTACAACTCTTCTTTGGCCCCGTCTGTGGACACTGGGCCGACAGGGATCAAATACGACCTCGACAGGCATCAGTATAACTATGTGGATGCCGTGTGCTACGAAAATCGCCTTCACTGGTTTGCCAAGTATTTCCCTTACCTGGTGCTGCTTCACACTCTGATCTTCTTGGCTTGCAGCAACTTCTGGTTTAAGTTCCCAAGGACCAGTTCCAAATTGGAGCATTTTGTCTCCATTCTGCTGAAGTGCTTTGACTCTCCTTGGACCACAAGGGCCCTGTCTGAGACAGTGGTGGAGGAGAGCGATCCCAAGCCAGCCTTTGGGAAGATGAACGGTTCCATGGACAAGAAGGCCTCCACCGTGAGTGAAGACGTGGAAGCCACAGCTCCAATGCTGCAGAGGACAAAGTCTCGGATCGAGCAAGGGATTGTCGACCGGACAGAGAACGGTGTCTTGGACAAGAAGGAAGGAGAGCAAGCCAAAGCCCTTTTTGAAAAGGTCAAGAAGTTCCGTACGCATGTTGAGGAAGGGGACATCGTTTATCGTCTCTACATGAGACAGACCATCATCAAAGTGATCAAGTTCATCCTCATCATTTGCTACACCGTCTACTACGTTAATAACATCACCTTTGACATTGATTGCAAAGTGGATATTGAGAGCTTGACTGGCTACCGCATGTATCGCTGTGCTCATCCTCTCGCCACCCTCTTCAAAATCCTGGCTTCCTTCTACATCAGCCTGGTGATCTTCTATGGCCTGATCTGTATGTATACGCTCTGGTGGATGCTCCGGCGGTCACTCAAAAAGTACTCCTTTGAGTCCATTCGCGAAGAAAGCAGCTACAGTGACATCCCTGATGTCAAAAATGACTTTGCGTTTATGCTGCATCTCATCGACCAGTATGACCCTCTTTATTCAAAGCGTTTCGCCGTCTTCCTTTCTGAGGTGAGCGAGAACAAACTCAGGCAGCTGAACCTCAACAACGAGTGGACCCTGGAGAAGCTCCGGCAGAGGATCACCAAGAACTCCCAGGATAAGTTGGAGTTGCATCTCTTCATGCTCAGCGGCATCCCGGATACAGTCTTTGACCTGATTGAGCTGGAGGTTTTGAAGCTGGAACTCATTCCTGATGTCACCATCCCACCAAGCATAGCTCAGCTCACCAGCCTCAAGGAGTTGTGGCTGTACCATACGGCAGCCAAAATCGAGGCCCCAGCCCTTGCCTTCTTACGGGAGAACCTGAAATCCTTGCACATCAAGTTCACGGACATCAAGGAGATCCCGCTGTGGATCTACAGCTTAAAGACTCTGGAAGAACTCCATCTGACGGGGAACCTGAGTGCCGAAAATAACCGATACATTGTGATTGATGGGCTGAGGGAGCTGAAGAGGCTCAAAGTGCTGAGGCTGAAGAGCAATCTCACCAAGCTGCCCCAGGTTGTGACAGATGTTGGCGTGCACCTCCAGAAGCTCTCGATCAACAACGAGGGCACCAAGCTCATTGTCCTCAACAGTCTGAAGAAGATGGTCAACCTAACAGAGCTAGAGCTTATCCGCTGCGACCTGGAACGCATCCCTCACTCCATCTTCAGCCTTCACAACCTCCAAGAGATCGACCTCAAAGACAATAACCTCAAGACTATTGAAGAGATCATCAGCTTCCAGCACCTCCACCGTCTCACTTGCCTTAAGCTCTGGTACAACCATATTGCCTATATCCCCATGCAGATTGGCAACCTCACCAACCTGGAGCGCCTTTACCTTAACCGCAACAAGATCGAGAAGATTCCCACCCAACTCTTCTATTGCCGGAAGCTTCGGTATTTAGATCTCAGCCACAACCTCTTGACTTCTATACCAGCGGACATTGGGATGTTGCAAAATCTGCAAAATCTAGCTGTGACGGCCAACAGGGTAAGGAAAGCTGGGTGAAGGGTAACCAGAAGCCACTTGGGTTGAATGTCATCTCCTGCCTTAATGTTAGACTTAACTGGGGACAGGAGGAGTCTTCCAGAAGCTCATAGTGAAACAAATCTGAATCTGAAAGGCTGATTTATCAAGATGAAATATATAGAGCACATGCAGATTGAAGCCTCCCAGCACTTGTAGTAGTTGCTTGTTGCCAAAATGGCACCCATTGCTACCCTTTTTTAGCACTCTCCTAGTCTCAGACTTTGTATCATCAGCTGCTCTTACCTTGTTTGGATTGCATGGGAGTTAAGGGTGGCAAAATAGCCAAGAGCAGCTGATGCTAGAAATAACAGGGTTGGTGACAGCTGAGCAGGGATTTCCTTCTGGCTGCTAGTGAGGAAAGAAAAAAAAAGATGCAGTGAAGGTAAGATATTGCTGGATTTTCTTCATGGGCAGAGCTTGAGTCCTGGAGGAACTTGAAAGTAGGACCTCCAGGTCCAGGGTGAGTGGAAGGTAGATTTGGATCTCTTGGGAGAGCTCTAGGAGATTTGAAGTAGATTGGCAAACATTTCTGATTTCCAGTTAATAAAATGTCTCTCATCTCTCCCCAGGCCTAAATTTGGGGTTTGTAGGAATAAATTTTTTGTGGAAGGAGTGTGAGCTCCATTTAGTTCTGGTATTTCGTACTAACTGCATTTCTTTTGCATGGGGCTATGATTGGTGGATCTTGGGGTTCTGGTAAAGTTTAAAAGCCTGAAGGCTTCCTGTCCATCCTTCTAGGTCCAGCTACTTGTAGTGGAGAGTTGGGCAGCTGCAGGGTGGAGGGCTAGGGTCCATAGCTCCCCCATTTTTGGTCCTCCAGGGGCCACACTCAGCCAGTTCCTCCAACCAGAAGTTAGCAGAGGATTGCTTCCATTTTTGAAATATGGCTATTCTGGGCCATTTTGAGGTGGAAGAGGACGTATACATATACACTGGTACCATTGTGACAGCGCTCAGATGTTTATGAAGTGGAGGAGAGTGAAAGCTGAGCCTGTGAGGGGCGCACTGCTGAGCATGCACAGTGTAATGGTGTGTTCACAACACGTTGTTTAGAGAGAGACTCCCCACCATTCATCAAAATAACAAAGCATCGAGGGAACAGGGCATTTCTCAGATATCAAAGAAAACCTGCCTCATTGTTCACCATAATGTTCAATGAATTTCACAGCTTTTGACTTGTGTCTTGTCTTACACTGTTGATGTGTGTACCTTTTTTCCACCATTATTAAAAAATGTTTCCCACTTATCCCTGGTTCGTACCCCTGGGGGTACTCGTACCCTAGGTTGGGAATCATTGCTCTGTAGCATCAGTGGAGTTCTTGTATTATAGGAGAGGGTGCAATTTCTCTTTCTGTTTGCTCCCCATGATGCAGCTCATGAATAATGATGAGAAATTTAAACTTGCTTCTTGTCAGCCAAGGACTTGAGCCTGTAAGCAACCTGTCATGTAGTTATTTTCTCCCCTTTTGGTGCAAATCCTTTCTGAACCTGACTTCTTCGCCTGCTCTTTCCCCTGCCATTCTCTGTCATTTTTCTGACAGAAGGACCCGTGGGGCTTCTTTTGAAGCCAGGCTGATATTTCTTACATCCACACTCCTGACATCACTGCCGAGGTAATATAAGCCTTTTGTTCTTTGGATCGACAGTTACACGTATAATTTCAAAACTAAATCACACACCCCTGTGTAGGTTTTCAGCACCAACCTCTTTTGGCGCTTAAAATGCAAAGCAGAGGAACAGTTGCTCCATGTGGATATGAGTGGGGCATTCTTCTCGGAGAAAGCCACCGGTTGCCACAAAGATAAACATAGTACTTTGCCGAACCTACTGGTTCCTTGGCTTAACCTAAAGAATAACCCATAGTAATCTAACAAAAAGAGATGTCTCTTGCATGGCTGGCTACTGAAAGGAGCATTTGGTCTTCTGTGATATGACTCTCAACCGTTATTAGCGGCTTTTGCAGATGTGGCATAAATCCTGCGCTGGAGGGATATCTAAAAATAATATTGGGGAGTGTTTTTCTCTCATACACAAGCTAGTGTCCATCTCAAACAGGGAGGGGGAAAGTGTGACCTGCGTGCAGCCCCCAGGCTTCCATTACTGTACCTCCTGAAGTAGCTGCCCTCAAACTCCTTAAACAGCCCTACATTTTGGGGTGATTTTTACCTCAAAGTCCACACCAGACTCCTAAATGTGCAACAGCAGGGGACAACAATCTCGCACACACCTTCGCCCCAGAACACCCCAATGAACTACTTTTTCTGGCTATATCATGGCCAAAATGGTGATCAGGAGTCACTTCCAAAGTGCATTTTGGACAGGATGCAGCTGAAAAAAAGAGGTACGTCCCCACTACATTGAGGGTGATATGCATCCCTCAGGACTTTGGATGGAGATGGGCCTCCAGTCCTCACTCAGTTGCCCATTGGTGACCTAAGGAAATACCTTTGCAGAGTGTTTGCAGAGTGGTCCCTCCTCCAAAGCAAGTTCTTGCAACTGTGTTGAGCTGTGCAAAGCTACTGTTTGGGGTGACGGCTTCCAGAATCTCTTTGCTGACTAGGGGATTCTGGGAGCTGTTGTCCAAAAATGTACCTTTTAAAAAAGCTGTGATAGTTGCAGGAGCCAACCTGTCACCCAGTTGGCCCAGCCTTTTTGGTGATAAGCTGCTTGAGTAAGGCAGCGCTGTACTTGAAGCCTTTTTCAGCTTGGTAGGACTGTGTGAGCTTGTGTTCCCTGGAACAACCACTGGGAATCCAGTTTTCTCCCCACACCACAATGTGGTGGCAACAAATTGGGTGAAGTCTGACCGCCTTGGTGTTTCTTGTCTGTCTATTATTCTTGGAAATATTTTCCAATCTCCTCTACCTGATAATTCCACCTCTCCTTATTTTACGCTGGTGATACCAAGGAGGTACTCTCCTTGTGTTTTTCCTGCCCCTTTCAGTTGGTTAGTGGAGGCTGATCGTTGAACTGAGTTTAGAAGCAGCTCCCAAGGCTTGGAGAGCAATTGTAAGAGGGCCTAAACTGGCCCAAGGCAGGCCCACAACATGGTGGAAATGCCTCCCACAGCCCCTGGATTGTGGCATTATGGGCAAAAAAAATATTTTTTTTTTTTGCAAAATGTAAACATTTTGTTTGACTTTGGGGGCTCTAGATGGAGGGAAACATCCTTCATACCCCCTAAAGGACTTTTTTGGGGGGCATTTTGAAACAAATCAAAAAGTGCTTTTGAAAAAAATTTTAAAAAATTGTGATGTGAAAAAATGACCCATGGGCCACACTTTATTATTATTAATACAATTTCCCGCCCCTGCTGTTCCTTGTTGTTAACTGCTGTCAAGTTGACTTTGACTTCTGGTGACCCTATAGATGAGACCTGTCATCAATGGCTCTGCTCAGATCTTGCAGGTTCAGGGACATGTCTTAGTTACCTTAAAATTAATTGCCAGTTTCCCCTCAGGCAAAGGAGTACTGCAGCTTTTTTCCCCACCATCCTTACTTTGCAAGGGATTTGTATGTTGTGATCAATGCCTGGAACAAGATCCAAATTGCCATGGCTTGTTTATTTTTGGTGGACAGGCACCAGTTACTCCATTATTCCTGTATTTCTTTAGCAGTACAATTTGAGATCTTTTGCTCTTGACACAAACCAGTTCCATTAGTCTGCAAAGAACTTCTCCCAAAAACTTCTTTAAGGCTGTCATGTTGTGCTGAAGAGGCAAATACCAGAGAGCACCCAACAAGAATTCGAAGAAAAATGGGGAGATAACCTCCAAGTGCACAATGGATATATTTCAGTTTTTTATTTTAGGTCAGTACGTTTTGGACTGCTTGTCTATTTCAATGGCCTTCTTCAGGGGCTACATAAAAACAAATACAAATGTCAAATTGAAAGGACAACACATATTTATACCATCACATCTGCATAAGACATCATAATACATTGCAATTTTTGCATATATTGCTTAAAGCCTATACGTATCAACATGCTATGTAGCAGGAGAAGTTTCTGCAGCTGAAAATTCTCATTCTTTTTGCTGGACCTTCAAGGACATGTTGTACAACTGGGCTAGAAAAGTTCAGAGTGAATTTACAAAAGTGTCGTAGAGTACGGACAGAAGTTCCACCGTGGCTTGGAAGCACAGATATACAGCCCCTCCAAATGTCTAGCTTGTGAGGGAAATTGAAGGCTAGCTGGCTATTTTGTGGTATTCAGTTGGTCTGAGTAACGGTATTGGTGCCTAGTGAAACTTCGGATGTTTTCTTAAAAGCAACTCAACATGGTGACTTGCATTTTGAACAAAAAAACCACTAATAAATTTTGTTTCTTTCTCTTCCCTCTGTTACCTCTTCCTCATAAGGCTTACTTGATGAGATGTCTTTCTTGGAACAGAGGAAGCACGCTTATTTTTCTCAGACTGAGAGAGGCAGACACAGAAGTCAGCTGGATAGAGATTACAAAGTTTGCTGGCACCAGCAGTCTGATTCTCAACCAGGCTTTTGAAGCTCGGATTTTCTGACTGTAAAGTCTATGAAGACGTCTGAATTATCTGATCACTTGATAATCTTGTTACTGTTTACTTCTGTTCCTAAGACAAATTTGAGAGGAGTGAGTAGGAGTTAAACCCCTGGCTATTCTCTTCCACTTTTCTTCTTCTTCTTTTTCCTTCTCCCATCTTATCTGAGGCCATTTCCGCACTAGACTGTTGTAGCACTACTATTCTACTTTCAATATCCTATGGAATCCTGGGGTTTGCAGTTCCGGGAGGGGCCAGGCGGTCCCTCCTGGAACTGCAAACCCCAGGATTCCATAGGATGTTGAAAGTGGAATAATAGCGCTACAACAGTCTAGTGCAGAAATGACTTGAGTCTTGTCTGAAGAAAATCCCGGCTAACTGGCCTACTTGGAAGGGACATGGAAGGACATCTGGTCCATCCCAGAAAATCTTATTTCTTTTATGGCTTTTATTATTTATTTCTGAGGTTAGCAGTGTGGGCTCTCCTATTTGTAGTTGTTGTTGTCGTGTGCCTTTGAGTCACTTCTGACTTATGGCAACCCTAAGGTGAACCTATCTGGGGCTGAGAGTATGTGACTTGCCCAAAGTCAAGCCAGCCATTTGTTGGACTTTCCTGCTGCCAACTGCATTGCTCTGCCCAGTGCCAGGGCTGGTTACTCTGGAGGTACTGTTTGTGTGCATAATAGGAAGGAAAGAAGGAAGAACAGAGAGGACCTTAATGAAATAGCCCCAAGCTCCACCTCTGGTTTACCTTCACTTCCCTCCTCGGTTTTATTGAAGGTTATAGACTTATAAAGAATATTGTTGTTGTGTGCCTTCTTGTTGTTTCTGACTTGTGGTGACGGTAAGACGAACCTATCACCACTACACTATGCTTCACAGGCCTTAAAATGGTGGCGAGGGGGTGTTGAAAGTGTGAAGCAATGGCCAGTAACATGCCCCCAAAGCACAGGATGTGTTATATGTCATTTTAAGGAAATTTTTGCTCTCTGCCCCCTGCAATTATGAGGCGTTGGGGCCCTCCAGTTTCTCATGGGGTTGGAGAAATACAGCTCCCCAACTGCTGTCACATATCCACCTGTAGCTGGACCTACCCACCTGTCCTATCTGTCCAGAAAGAAGAAATGCTTCCCCTTGTTTTTCTCCCAAAAGAGTTGCCCCAGAAGTGCGTACTGTCCTTGGTTTGCTCACTGGTAGAAATACGGGAAACCCCCACTTTTTGGTGCCCCGTTATCTGACAACTTGCTGCTTTGATGCTTCCAAAATAAGGACAAGTTCCAATAATTGGATGGGCGTTCTTCTCTTTCATCAGTTCTTCTTGCCTGTGGAGGCTTGCTTCAGACTGCTTGCATGCACACGCTGCTTGCAAAGTGAGCTGGGGGAGGAGGGATGATACACCGGCTGAGAGACTTTGCAAGTAGCACGCATGTGGTCGGTCCGAAATGGGCCCCGGTGAGTTCTTCGTGCTCCCTACAGTACAGTGCATGGATTCTCCTTTCAAACCAATTCTGTTTTCTGATAGTGCTCCAGTCTCTAACCTGTCAGATAAGTGGAGGAAGCCTGTGGTTTGAGTATATGCATGTTAGATTGTGTGTGTTATGATGGATATGGATAGCAGAGGGATTAACAGGACTTTATTGGGATAAGAATTAAGCTTGCAGGGATTAGAGAGTAAGACTATGCTATTTGTCCTTGCTGAAGTCAACATTTTTTTCGGGGTAGCCTTTACCATTGAGTTTTAGGTTGCTAGATTTTTTTTCCTGCCCCCAACAGGACTCCTTTCCTTTTAAGAGATCCACAGAGAGCCAAAATGTGGAAGGTGAATCTTTTCTCCTGTCATTTCATCTACTGACCAACAAGAGCGTAAAAATAATTAGTTAAATTTTATTTATACATACCCACCAACTGACTTAGCTTTCAGGAATAGTCCCAATAAATCTTCCGATCCCATTTTTTTCAGCTGGTTTTAAAATGTCTCCGTTTCTTGCTCGTCCTCCCATTTCTCCCTTTGTCCTCAACTTACTTCAGTTGCTGAAAACTCTGAAGTGCAAAAGTAATTTGCCCTCTGTTAACTCAGCAGGGGGAGAGAGGGGGCAGAATCTTGCCCTTCCCCAGAAGCTCAGGCAAAAGCAAACTGCTGCAGTCTCTCCTAGCTTCTCTGTTCTTCTTCATTAATAACTTTGCCATCTTGACTGCACTGCCCCTGTTGTAACAGAGAAGGGGATGCTCAGTGATGGTTTAGCACTGCACGTGAAACAATTCTGTTCCATGGCCTTTGTGTCCACTATTGTTGCTGCTGTGTGCCTTGAAGTCGTTTCCGACTTACGGAGACACTAAGGCAGACTAAGGTTTGGAGGGGCAGAGTGTGTGTGACATGTAATGCTCAAACCAGTACACCACACTGGCTCTCCATATGCACCATAGTTTGAGGTAATGTGGCATAGTAGCCTACGTATTGGACAAAGACTCTACAAAAGCATGGATTGAATCCCCGCTCAGCCATGGAAACGCACTGGGCCTCCTTGAGCAAGTCCCACTTGGCAATCCCCCTGTGAGTAAATTTTTCCAAGAAAATTCTTTTTAAGGAGCCAACATACTGTAGTAATTTGTAGTAATACTGTAGTAATTTGAGTGTTGCATTAGGACTCCAGGAGGACAGTGTTCAGATCCCAGTCTGGCTGTGGAAACCCACCGGGTGAGCTCGAGCAAGCCACAGTTTCTCAGCCTCAGAGAAGGAGAGGGGTAAAATTCATCTGAATAAGTCTTGCCAAGAAAACCAGGTGCTAGGCTCTCCATAAGTTAGAAATGGCTTGAAGGCATACAGTGACAACTTCTTTATATGTGAGGCTACGATATCAGCTGAGGTCTTCATTTCTCCGAGAAACAATAAATCTAGTTCATAAAAACTTTTGCCACAATAAATTGGTAGTTCTTGCAGTAACACAAATGTGTTTGACATCTCCTACCTCTCTCTGAAAATCTCTTTTTCAGTAAATTTACCACCATCTGCTTCGTGACCTCTTCCTCTCGTCTTTGCCAGGACATGTCAAAATGTGTGCACAATTAGGATTTTGCAACTAGTCTATGCCTGAGGCATGGGTGAGGATAAATGTGAGGGGTTTTGCTTTGGTTGCATAATTTTTTATAGTTCCGCAAACTGTGTGTTGGTTTTTCTTTCTCTTGCAGAATTCAGTATTATCTTTTGATTTCCAGAAATAGCCCAGAACCTGGTAAAGTGCTGGCTAGAGGTTTCTGGGAGCGGTAGTCCAAAAAAGGAATGTTTTCAGAAACCACATACCCTCAAAGTGTCTCCATTTTGGCAGGGACACTCTTAATTAATCCTCTTTCATCCCACTGTTTCAGTTACTTTTCACAATGTCCCAGTTCCTCTCCCTTCCTCCCATCTTCTCCCTTTGTCCTCAGCTTACTTCAGTTGTTGCAAAGTGATTTCAAAGAGCAAAAGTAGTTTGCACTCCCTTAGCTCAGTAGTAGGAAAGGGGACAGGATCTTAACCTTCCCAGGAGACTCAAGCAAAAGCAAACTGCTGGGCCCTCTGTTCTTCCTCATTAATAACTTCCACACTCTAATGTTGCTTGGCCACATCTATCCTGGTTTTCATCTGTAAATTGTTGGAGGGTATGAAACTGCTGGCCCATACGAAGCTGCAAGGCAAGAGTGGTCCTTTCATCTATTGCAGAGTCTGTTTTGCTTCCTTGGAAATGACGGCGCATTGATCTCATTAGCTCTATGACAACCAGGATGTGACTGGGAGAGCCAAACGTCTATCTGCGGTGGGTGAAGTTCCATCTCTCCTTCGCCTCGGTTCTCTTGCTCTCCTCCCGCTCTGTCCCCCCTCCGCCCCCACCCACAAGGTTTCCTGTTTTCTGTGATGCTTTGTTTTCTTGGGAACATTCGGTCACTGACAGCCATTTCTAATTAAAGCAGCGATGTTGT
The DNA here is from genome assembly GCA_030412105.1 of Cyclura pinguis. Taxonomy (NCBI): domain Eukaryota; kingdom Metazoa; phylum Chordata; class Lepidosauria; order Squamata; family Iguanidae; genus Cyclura; species Cyclura pinguis. The sequence continues at coordinate 15,350,448 of CM059613.1, read as the reverse complement.
TTTTGAGGCTTCTAAGGACTGGCTCGGAGAATCAGGAGAAGAGTTAAATGACTGTTTTTAAGAGCTCATTGTCCTGCCAAAGAAAGAGGGAAAATTACTTGATTGAACATCAGAGGAGTTCTGCTTAGTGTTTTGATTTCCCTGCAGTGGCCAGCCAGCTACCTGCGATAACCTTTGGGATAAAAGTGGGTACTTACAGAGCGGTCATTAAGTCATGTTGCACCCTGGCAAAATTGTAGTCAGAGTAAACTTTGAAACCAGTTGTAGGGTTTTGAGCTACATCTTCCAGAATCCACCAGCCAGCATAGTCACTGAGAATTATAGTTTGCAAATTTATATCTTCCACCATCTGCAAGGCTGGTAGTTTGACAGTGTATTGCAGAGTATGAGGATGGTTTGGTCATAGCTTTTCCAGTGTCCTAGCCCTTGGACAAAAAAGAGAGGGCCAAACAAGAGCTCCCCATGCGCTTCCTGTGCCACTTTCTTAATCTTTCCCAGTGGAAGGCAGAAATATGAATAACCCTCAGTAAAATCACTTTTCCCTTTCCTTCCTCTTGGAGAAAGAAAGGGACCTGTTCGTATCAAGTAGCCAGAAGCACTCTGAGGCTTAGCAAAAAGTTGAAGAAAGTTTTATCCTGTTGTTAACTGCCATCAAGTCGACTTTGACTTATCGTAACCCTGCTCAGGTCTTGCAGATTCAGGGATGTGTCTTGCTTGATTGAGCTTGTCCATCTTTAATGTGGTCTTCCTCTTTTCTCCATGCATTCCACCTTCCTGAGCATTATTGTCTTTTCTCGGGAATCATGTCTTCTCATGGTATGACCAAAAGTAGTTTACACTCCCTTAGCTCAGTAGTAGGAAAGGGGACAGGATCTTAACCTTCCCGGGAGACTCAGTTTAGTCGTCAGCCTCAGTTTAGTCGTCTTGGCTATGATAGGAGGTATGGGGAACCAAACTTATGAGAGGCTGGACATGTTCAGTCTGGTGAAGAAATCTGAGGGGGTGACATGGCTGTACTCTCTACTTATTGCAAGGGCTCTCACAGAGAAGAGGGGGCAGGTTTGTTCTCTGCTGCCATAAAGGGTAGGGCTGTCATGTCCTGGATAACTCGCTCTCAAAAACTGTACTCAAGAGTTTCAAACAGGAGTGTTTATTGAGAAAAGCAAGCATGAAATTAGGACATTAAGTTGGTTCCAGGTTTTATACTTTGTCATACAAATTTTGGTGCGCATGCCAATGATTTGTTAAAGTCGTATATGTCAAGTCATCCCAACAGTGCATTTTCCCAGGCTTACAGTTATTTACATGTCTTTCATCAGGGGAGTCAGGTCAAGTTCCTGTCTCCTTATCTATGCGTAACCTATTTTCATAATACCTTCTTGCTATTTTGCTGTCCCCCCCCCTTTGATCTTTGTTCCTCTTGCCGAATATAAGGTAACATTGAACGTACAGCAGTTAACCATTTGGATTTCAACCAGATACAGGTTGGAGCCTGGGGTGCTTTAAGGATTCCAACCGGATACTGGTAGTTGCAGGCAGCAACTGGCAATGGCTACACAATAGTGCTTAGCAAGCAATGCTTTGTTTGATCTGTTGCAGCTAAACTATTACATATGCTAATTTATACATCTGACAGGAGCCATGCATCTTGATTAGGGCGAGGTCTAATGGCTTTAACTTCAAGCAGGGTAGATTTCAAATGAACGTGACAGGAAGCCCCTGCTTATTTGGCAAGTTAGGTACCAGAGCCCTGGTGAGAAGTAGAAAACGTCAAAATGTGGAAACTGAATTGAGTTGGCACCCTTTTTTGTTCAGTTCAGGGCTGCTGTTCCTTCCGTCCTGGCCAGGAGCTGCCCTCACTGTCACGCCGTGACCCACTCCTCCAGCCTCACCAGAGAGACAGGCGGATAGACAGACACGGGCTCACCCCTGGCCAAGACACTTGCAGATCCGAGGGTGGTGTAACAGCATCACAACACGTGGTGACATTGGCACACGTGTTGTCCGCAACGCGTACGCCCAGGGCGCGCCCCGGTCTGCTCCAGTTGGCTTGCTGGGTGGCCCGTGAGCGCGTTACGGCACCCGCCTTCGTTCTCCGTAGGCTGGCACCGTGTGGGGCCCGAAGCAGGACGGAAGGTTTCTGGGGAAAGGATGCCGACTTCGTATCCCAATAGAAAATCCTGAGTGGAGTTTTTCTCCTAAATCCCACCTCCGCAGCCTCTTCTTCTTCTCTGTTGAATATCCTAAATTATCGACGCGTACCATTCTTTTGACATGGAGTCCACTCTTTCGATCCTTTTCAATTAGTATGTCTGGTCAGGAGAGTGGGCACTTCATTGAAAGAACAGGACATGTCTATAATTCAGCAGGGTCAAAAGAGAGGGTCGTTGAAAGGTGAGGCATTGAAAAACAGGGGATGCCTGTGGAAGGATTTTTTTTTAAATAATTGTTTTTATTACCATTTTACACAGAAGAAGAAGAAAAATCACAAAAGGCATATATGAAACAAAGAAAAGAACTAACAAAGGCCTAAATAACGTATAAACAAATAACTTATAACATATACAACATTGACTATATATACAGTATAACTATTTACACGGTAAAAGTAGACTTTCTCCTCTAACAAAGTGACAGCTTTTGAAGAAACATTTAGTCCAGAAGGAAAGAAAAAAAGGAAAGAAAGAAGAATTAATTCATATCTATCATACTGAAAAATCATCCAATAAATTCTAAATATGCATGTATAATAGACATTTTCCCCTACACACCATTATCTAGAGCAAAAGGGAGGTGTTAAATTAAACCCGAATTCTACATTATCATAGATCTAGCATAAGTTTATAAAGTCCAAGTCATTCCTATCCTCTGTACCTTTTATACACTAGTACGTCCAGTTTGGAGAGATTAAGCGATTAAAATCAGCTTTAACCTTTACGATCACTGCTCACATTGTTCCTTTAAGTATTCCAAAAAAGATTGCCATGTTTTATAAAGTGTTGCTAGATTCATCTCTGTGGAAGGAATTGCTTGACAGTGGGAATGGTTTGGCAACGGAACCGGTTGCCTAGAGAAGAGGTGGGGTCTCCTTTTCTGGATGTCTTCAGAAAGAGACTGGACAGAGCTACCGGTTGGAGATCCTCCTTCGATCAAGGAATTGGACTTGAGGGTCTCTGGGACCCCTTCCAACCCCGTGACTCTATGGGCTTTTGCACAGAGCATGTTTTTACATGACACCTGCCCTCCCCCCACTGTTACGTTTATACCTAACTCTTGAACTCTTTTCTCATCATTCTTCCCCAAACCTTTTCTCCCTCCAGATCGAAAGCCTCCCGGCGGAGCTCTTTCAGTGCAGGAAACTTCGGACGTTGCACCTGGGCAACAACGTGTTGCAGTCCCTCCCTTCCCGGGTGGGCGAGCTGACAAACCTGTCCCAGATCGAACTGCGGGGCAACCGTTTGGAGTGCCTGCCGGTGGAGCTGGGAGACTGCCCGCTCTTGAAACGCAGCGGGCTGGTGGTGGAGGAAGACCTTTTCAACACGTTGCCCCTGGAGGTCAAGGAACGGCTGTGGAGAGCTGACAAGGAGCAGGCCTGAGGCAGGCAGACAACGCACGCGCGCACTGTCACACCCCGAGAAAGGGAAAGGGGGCCAGCGAGGAGAAGGCAGCGCTTCTGACCAGATAGCTAGGGAAACTTCAAGCTGCTGTCCTGCTTCTCTGTCCTCCCCCTCCCAGCTCGAAACCTGACTAGCCAAGCAGAGACACCCCCTCTCCTCCCCGGCACTTTTCGGAAGCAGGTGGGAACGCGGTTGTTTTGCTCCTTCGGAAAGAAGGGCCCTGAGGCAGGAGGAGGCTGGGAGGCGGCGGTCCCTCCGAGACAGGGCGAGGACTGGTTTCAAACAAGAGGAAGCGACGCTCCAGTTCGCGGGATGGGAAGTCGGACGCTAGCGCTGCTGTCGCGACAGGAAGTGGGTCTGTAACGAGGGGCGAGTTCTAGCAGACTTTGCACGGAGCTCTCTCTCTTGATTGGAATGGGATGGTGGAGGTAAAGCGAGAGGCCACCTGTTCTTTGTCATTTCCACTGGGGCCCCTCCGAGGAACCAGGTTTCTTCACCCTTGCGCCACCAAGGCACTGGGCCTGCCAACTGTATGTGGTGTGTCATTAATGTAGCTGCACAATCATTTACCTTTTGGTCGACCGTTTAGGATGCTGCTAGAGGAACTAAGAGGAGATGAAGTTTCTGTCCGTCTCTCTTTCTCCCAGTTTTGATGATGCTGACGTTTTAAAAATTAAATCTTCTGTCATTTTACCTTGGATCACTATATGCCAAATTGCCCTTTTTTAAACTTTGTTCCTATTTCCCCATGTAGTCTTTCAGAAATAAGGAACTTTGCCCGTCTCCAAATCTGGGCCTGTTAGTTCATCGATTGCACCCACTATGAGGTTAGGATGAATTTTCAAGTATAGCATCTCCCAGGGTTACTTGAGCTAAATTTTCCTTTGTTTTTTTAAATAATGTCCTTGGAATCTTGTGTCTGAACAAGAATGCTGTTCAGAAAATATTTCCAAGATCAGGTGGAAGTAGAAGGAATAACTTAATTGGAGATGTGTGTTAATTTTTAAAATTACTTTTTAACGTCTCTCTTGTTCCCTGTAGCTCTCAGGGGTGTTTCAAACACAACAGTCTGTTAAAAGTATCCCTTTGCTTAGCAACACTGATGATGATGTTTGAAGAAACACTAAAAACAAAAAAAGTAGGGCTTTCTTTAACATTTCTTCTACAACATTTTGTTAAAATATGCTGCTAGCATCTCCAATGATGCTGAAATGACATCACTCCTCCCCTTTCCTTTTCTGATTTTTTAAAAAATAGCAGCTGGTCTGGGTTTCTCCCCGTTTTCTGCATAGCATATGGGGAAGAAGGCCTTTGTGTCTGTTATTAGAGCTGTTGCATGGGCCGAGAGGCTGGTTTCTGCCTCTCAGAAAAAGGAGCTGAGCTCACTTACCTCTTGAATCCTTCTTCAGTGTTAAAGGACGGGTATAAAATGCCTCCTGGGCATTATCTTCGTGCTGTTGGATCTTGTTTTTCATTTCCCTTTGGAGGAGATCTTACACTAGGAAGTGAAGAAACGTTAATGAAACACATAGGAGTTTGCACTACTGTTTAATCCACCTGTCCAATGGAAGCTGAATTTTTTTTAATGGCTAGCGATCTGTTGCAACCAGTCATCAGACCTTAATGTAATGCTCCATCTCGAAACCACTCAGTTAAAGGACGAATTCCATGGTCTGGTTCCCTTGAGGGTGAAGTGAGACATTTTGTTTGGGAGGGGTGAGAAGTGGGTGCCATGTAAGTCAGAACAGTTTTTGCTTTCTGCTGAACTTGCCAGGAAGGTGTTGGCTTTTCCAAATCTATGTGCGTATATTTGAAATGAAAAAAAAAAAAAAACCTCACACACAATCACTCTCTCACTCCTCCTGTTTTACCTTTAGATGTCTCTGGCAGTAAAGAGGATTTTAAAAAGCCACTGCTCGCTTTCCTTTCTTCTGTGTCTGATGTAATCGGAGAAAGACCTGCACGTACTAGCGAAGCTGACAAAAACCATGTGAAAAATCAATGTTAACCAGACTCTGGTATTGTCAATGTTCAAATAAAAGCTTCATGGAAATCCTTGGAAAACCTGGGTCTCTCTTTTAAAAACAACGCCTTCTGTCATGTCGATGCCAGAACCAGATGTGGTTCCAGGCATCTCTTAAGAGCAGTTTTGATGCTGAATGCTGATACGTTATTGCTGTAAGATCGGCTTTGTTGGAAGTAAGCTTGTACACAGCGGAGGAGCTTTCCAGCCCTGTCGCTGATGAAGTCTGGCATCCCTTCATAGCCAGTACTAGAAATTGGCTCCCAAACTAATTCTACCAAGACTATTCCCAGTTGATGACCCAAATCTCCACCAATTCAAGAAGTCTAGCCATCGTTCTGTAGCCTTCCTTTGCAGCCACCCTGGGCCCCCATTTCTGGGCCATCCAAATAATACTATGAATTCTTTTTGCATCCCAGGGAAAGAAAAGACTGATCAATTACTAAAAAGGGGGCCTCATTCGCAGATGCATTACAGTAATTGCTTTGAAAACCCGTATTCAGACTGGCAGCATTCAGGTTGTGTATTCACCGAGCACTGGATGTTCTTTGGTTTTGCTTTTGCCCTGTCTTAAGGACAAGACGTTGAGAACAATTGGCATGACATACTGTTCTGGAGAATAAGCAACTTAAATCCCTTACGACAAAAGCCACCATTGGCTGCTTTGGAAAAGCATCTGGTTTCTGAGAATTAACACAAAAGGTGGTAAAAGACTGTGCATTTCCAGTTTAGGGGCTGGACCGATTTCTTTAAACATATTCTGTCCAAGGAACATAACATGCAAGATGAAAAGGGGGGAAAAAAAGAACAGCAGCACTAGCAGTAAAGAAGTAAAGGAAACTATCGTATTAAACAGCAGGCTCCAGTGATTGCTCATAAATTAGGAGGGACAGATTAAACATTGTGGTGATGTTGTGTGCCTTTCTGACTTATGGCAAGATGACTCTATCATCGAGATTTCTCAGATTTGTTCAGAGGGGTGTTGTCATTGTCTTCCTCTAAGGTGGAGAGAGTGTGACTTGCACAATGAGGTTTCCGTGGCTGAGTGGGGATTTGAACCCAATTTTCCCAAAGTTCTAGTCCAACACTCAAGCCACACCAGGTGGGCTCTTTACACACTACACCCTCCCAGGCCTCACTCTGCGAACTACTGGACTTCAAATCACAAACCGGGTCTCAGACCCGTGGCTACCAGGCCTCGAACGACAAACCACGCCTCACATTAAAAACATTGTTCTGTGCTTTTAAGTTGAATCTTACTGATGGTGACCTTTTCTTGGGGTTTTCTGGGCACAGTTTATTCAGGGGAGGTTTTGCCATTGCCTTCCTCTGGGGCTGAGTGTGACTTCAACAAAGTCACCCCAAGGGGTTGCCTGGCCTGAGAGGGAATTCGAACTCAGCCCTCCCAGAGTCCAAGACTCAAATCGCAACACTACGTGGACTTCTTACACGCTACAAACCGCCAGCCCTCAAACTAAAAGTCAGGCCTCACAGTACAAACTACTAGGCTACAAATTGGGACTCAAATTCCAAAACTGCCCAGGCTACCAGGCCTCAAAGTACAAACTAGAAAGCACACAAAAAACCTGTGATGCACTGACTCCGACTTAAGAGCAATGCTCTTTTATAATTTTCTTGGCAAGATTTGTTCAGTTTGCCTTTGCCTTCCTCTGAGGCTGAGAGTTTGTGGCTTGCTCAAGGTCACACAGTTTCTGTAGGATTTGAACCTGGAGTCTTCATCCAAGACTCAAACTACTAATGTTGTGCTGGCTCTAATACGTTAAGTTAGCAGCTTATAGAATCAGTAGTGTTAAGAATATATTTTAACTCTTTTCTGTTTCTTAGAAAAGACAACTCAGTTCCTGAGCTTATTATTTTGTGCAGCAATGACATAGCAGAGCAGAGGAAAGCAGCGTGGCTGGCATTGCTCCAGAAGAAACATAGATGGGTGTTTTGTTTTCCTGCTGGATCATATTGGTGAGCCAACAACTGTTTTACTCGTACTTGTAACTACTTGGTTAGATGGTTTAGTACAGGAGATGGCAAGGTGCAGCTCACGAACTGTATGGGTGGGTCACAGCTTACCCATCATGGTCCGTGCTTGGGCTGTGCTTTGTCAAAATGCCTCTTTAATTTGATTTTTTGGGGACCCTGTCTGGAGCAATACTAACCTTTTAAAGCCAGTGTGGTCAAAAATCAAAATTACATCTGGCCCCCAGAGGTCCAAAATATTTTCTTCAAAAATCTTGCCCCTCCAGCCCCTTCTGGCTGCATGGGGGACATTTCCACCATATCTTTGCCCCCACCCAGATCCAGTAGAGACACTTTAAAAAACAAGAAGGGACTTTTGATAATTTCTTGTCATTTGGAATGGCCTCTCCCAGGCCTAAGAGGGCCCAAGCATCCGAAAGCATGCTAAAAATGCCCTTCCCGCCCCCAGAAGGCGTTGGGTGGAGGAATGTATTTTTTGGAAGGAATATCAACCATTTAAGATATGCAGATGACACCATACTACTAGCAGAAAACAGCAGAGACTCACAATGGTTACTGAAGAAAGTCAAGGCAGTGCAAAAGCAGGTTTACAGTTGAACGTTAAGAAAACAAAAATAATGACCACAGATGATGTACGTAACCTTAAAGCAGATGATGAAGACATTGAAATAGTTCTAGATTTTCCATAACCTTGGCTCAGTGATTAATCAGAATGGAGACTGCAGCCAAGAAATCAGAAGACTGGGACTTGGAAGGGGAGCTATGGAGGAATGAGACAAAATCCTGAAGTATAAAGACATATTATTGACTGCTAAAGTTAGGATTGTCCATGCCATCATATTTCCAATTTCTGTCTGTGGTTGTGAAAGCTGGACAGTGAAGAAAACTGGTGGGAAGAAACTTAGCTCTTTTGAAATGATGTTCTGGAAAAGAGTTCTGTGTGTATACCCCGGACTGCCAAAAAGACAAATTAATGGATCCTGGAGCAAATCAAGCCTGATCTCTCCCTAGAAACCAAGATGACTAAACTGTCATACTTTGGACGTATCATAAGAAGACCTGACTCACTAGAAGAGACGATAATGGTTTGTAAAATAGAAGGCGATACAAAGAGAAGAAGACCGCATTACAGATGGATAGTTCCGATTCAAGAAGGGTATCGACAAACTGGAGCATGTCCAGGGGAGCGTGACCAAAATGGTGGAGGGTCTGGACGTCATGAAACCCCATGAGAAACATCTCAGGGAGCTGGGGATGTTTAGTCTGCAGAAGAGAAGGTGAAGAGGGGACAGGGTAGCCTTGTTTAAATATTTGAAGGGATGTCATGTCGAGGAGGGAGCAGGCTTGTTTTGCGCTGCTCCAGAGACCAGGACAAGGAGCAATGGATTCAAGCTGCAGGAAGGGAGATTCCACCTGAACCTCAGGAAGAACTTCCTGACGGTCAGAGCTGTCCGGCAGTGGAATCTGCTGCTGCCTCCATGGAGGGTGGTGGAGTCTCTTCCTTCTTCGGAGGTTTTTAAGCAGAGGCTGGAGGGCCATCTGTCCAAGGGAGGGCTTTGAGTGTTTGTTCCTGCATATCAGGGGTTGGACTGGGTGGCCCCTGGGGTCTCTTCCGACTCTAGGATTCTATGAAAACCTGAGCAGGGCCGTTGATAGGGTGAGCTGGAAGTCTCTCATTTTTAGGCTCACCGTGAGTCGAAGACAACTAGTTGGCAGTTCACAACAACAACAACAAACTATGGTCACTCCAAAGGCTTCAGGACTGAAAATCTGCATAGGAGATCCTCCCCTCTTCTGTCGTAACGAACGAAAGCAAGGCACTCAACTTCAAGCACAAGGATACAGGGTCTCAAACTTGTCCCCATCTCTCACACACACATACACACACCACACACAGATGGACACACAGGTGTGTGCCAACATCACAATGCCATATGTCTGCTGAAGTCACAGGACAGCCCCTCATTTAAAGGCCCCCAGTTTCTGAGCTCACATTAATTTCCAGCAGAGATGTTGGATAGAGAAGAGATGAGTTTCGGTTCAGTCTTGATCAGGGTTTAACAGAACGTTCAAAATTCACCTCTTAAGAGAAAAACTCAGAAATTTGTCCATCGCCATCTAGGGATGAATGAGGATTTTGCTTCAGTTGTTTTTTGAACAAATTCCGATACTAGCGAATATTAGCAAAAAACGGATGTGGGAGAAACCAAGAGATTTGTTCACCCTTCCCTTTCCATCCAACACTCAGCCTGTTGGGCTTCCCGGGAGCCGAACTCCCAGGTAAGTCTTCGTGGTGCCTTGCCTGCAGACTTCCCGGTAAGTATGTCCCTGCTGGGATAAGTACCCTTTTTAGACTACATCTCCCAGGATCCTCCGTGCTGATGTGTTGGGCGATTCTGGCAGTTGTAGCCCAAAATGTTGGACTTCCAGCCTTTAGTTGGATCCCATGCTCCTAGGTGAGCCCCATTGGGCTGAAAGGACGTCAACTGAAGGTGAGTATATTCCTGGATTGCCGGCATTGCACTCTGCTGGCATCCAGACTGCATGGGATCACCCCTTTCCCCCCTCTCTGATTCCCTGAAAGGCTAAGGCACTTACGTCTTGAAGAGGGCCTTGGACTGGTATGGAAGATCCGGATGGATGGAAGGAAGGAAAGATGGATGGGAAGAAAGGAAGGACGGACGGACGGACGGAAAGTGGAGAACTCCAGGGTTTTCTGGAGAGAGAAGAGCCACCATTATGGCAAGAGACACCGCTAGGCTGGTGGTGAAGACATCAAGGGGATAAAAGAAGAATCCTCGATGCCTCCAGAGAAAGGAGGAGGAATTGGAGTGGCAACCAAGGTGGAGAGTCTTCCGTTGACAAGTTGGTGGGAATCCAGACAACTGCCGATACTCAATAGCAGGCTCTTTGTGAAGTCACATTCAGTGTCACTTCTCTTGGTGTGAAGCTGTACCTCTGCAAGCCCAGGAGAAGTCCTTTCAAACCAGACCCGGAGGGATTTCTTGCAGGAGAACAAAGCCTGACGCGGGCCTCCGGACTCTTCCCTGGCTTGCCCGGAGAACGGGCCGCCCATCCTTTAACCCGGCAGTGCAGGCTTTAGCTGGTTGCCTGAATCGGAGCCGAGAAGGAATTTTCCCCTGTCGACCCCAGACTGGCCCCGGGTGGGAGACAGGTTTTTGCCTTCTCTGCGCTGCCTTCCTCCTGGGCCGCTGGTGCCACCCCTTGGCGTTGTGGCTCAGGAGGAGTTAAAAGATGGGTCTTCCTAGCTCGAAGAATGGATCCTCGGTCAATAAAGCTGGAAGCTGTGAACATACGGTTGTCTTGTCATTCCTCTTGGTTATGGGGCATGTCTGCCTTTTTTCACAGTCAGTGCAAAGAATTTCATTCAGGGCCAGGAAAGGCTGAGCTGGGAATTTGGCAGAAATTCTAACTGTAGTAACTTGGGAGTGCTATTGAACACAGTTGGATTTATCTGGGGAAGGTGGGGGGTACCGAAGTACCAGTCCTGTATGATTCTCATCCCGGTGTCCTAACACCCTTCAAGCTATGGGTCATTAGAAAGGAGCTGGAGATCAAATATACACTGAAGACTCTTCACTGCCTTAAGCCTTGAACTGTACATACAGTTATGTTATTGGTTATGGAAACATATTTCACAGAGAATTTTATTTAGGACCGAGTAGGACTGAGCTGGAAATTTTGGCTGCAGTTCTCAGCAGACGGACTTGGGAATGATACTGAATTTTCATCGGATTAACGTTCAAGGTGTAGAGGTTCCAGTACCTCCAACCATTGGAATTTCAATACACAGGACACTTGAGTGGCCCAAGAATTTTCTCCATTATTTGGTCTCAAATCAAAGCTTGGACTATGCGTCATAGAACCTGCCACCAGCCATACTGGCTGTGAGATTGTGGCCGGTTCGGTCCGGAAAAGTAACTTTGCCAAGTTCTGCCTGAAATTAATGCTAGCAATGTTGTCTTGGGCTCAATCACAACTGAGAAGTCATTAACTAATTCCCTAAATAAGATAGTATTCTGAACATTTGGACAATACCTGTGCTGCACAATTAATGTATGCTAGAGTATTTGTTCCCATTTTGTAACATAGCTTGCTATAAAGAAAGATGGGATCTAAAAATAACATAACATGCTATATAACATAGTATAGCCATAACATAATACATAACATAACAGTCTGCCCAGTTAAGGCAATACTTCATCATACTCTTCAAAATTAAAAAAAATTAAAACCAGGACGTGTGTGGTCAAGATGACGGGTGTTATTATTGAGGAACAGACAAGCCACGAAATGCTGCAGCAGTTGGCTTTTGCCTGAGTCTACTGGGAAGGAAAAGATTCTGCCCCCTCTTCTCTTCTCTCCCTACTGAGTTACTAAAGTGCAAACTACTGTGTTTTGAACTTGGTTTGCAGCAGTTAAGGTAAGCTGAAGAAAATGGGTAGAGCGGGGGGACGAGAGAGAAACTGGAACATTTTAAAAGCAGCTGTAAAAGTGGGACAACAGGGGATTCATTGGGACCTTTCCTGACAAATTGGGACCACTGGGGCCATTTCTGCACTAGCCTGTTATAGTGCGATTATTCCACTTTCAACATCCTATGGAATCCTGGGGTTTGCAGTTTGGGGAGGGGCCTGGTGAAAGCCACCAGTGAAAGCCACCTCATCGTTGCTAACAGTAGGGCTGGCCCTTGGGATTGCAGTCATCCTGTGGACATTCGCTAGGGTTAGGGGAACAGCACCCCCATGTAAGTGAAAAAACCGTGCATAACTCCAGGCCCTCCCCAACTATATTTAACACACAAAAAAGTATGATCACCCTATTCACCCCACCGTGGATTCCTTGGAGGCATCGGGGTTCCTTCCCAAGGCAGAGGTGGGGGGGCTGGGGGGGCTTCCGGCCCCCTCCCCGGCTGCCCCGCACCGTTTTTAAGAGGGACTTGCAAGCCTCCTTCGCAGTTTCTCAGCCTCACAAGGTTTGCAGTCCCTATTAAAAATGGCCCAGGGAGGCAGCAGAGGAGACAGCAAAGAATCCTTGAATAATCAAATCTGCAAAAGTGAAACCCGCAAATGTGGAGGGTGGACTGTATATGAGTATGAACTTCGTCATTACAAAACAGAATGAAAAATACTTTCGGTTGCCAGAAGCGCAACCAGGGACAGGGATCAGATGGAGGCACAAAACATCTCCAGTTGTTCCACACTGAGAGAACAGCAGTTATAAAACTGGTTGCAGACCCTCCAACATTTCACAGATGAACACCAGGGTGCATGTGGCCGAGCAACATCACTGTGATCCAGATGGCAAAAGGTATAGATGAAGAAGAACAGAGAAACTAGGAGAACCTGCAAAAGTTTGTTTTTGCTCGAGTCTCCCAGAAAGGGCATGACTCTTCCCCCCTTCCTTTCCCTCCTGCCGAATTAATTCAATGCAAACTACTTTTGTGCTCTGACTTTAGTGTGCAGCAATTACAGTAAGTTGAGGACAAAGGGGGAAAAGTGGGAGGAGGACAAAGAAATCCTCCGCTCATGTTGGACTACAACATCCAGCATCCCCAATCACTAGTGGCCCTTTTCTGGCTCTTGCGTTTTTTCTTAATTTAGCCATTAGTTGTTTTAAGATTTTTTTTAAACCTATCTAATTGGTTGCTTAGGCTACCATTTAAAATTGTTTTTATCTTACATAGCATGTCTTGTATGTGCTTGTTAAAAGAGAGAGAAGAAAACAGGACACGCTGGTTATCGGTTGCATCAATCAAATGTGTTCCCCCCCCCCAGGCTTTTTAAAGAATCAAAACAAGAGAGAGAGAAAAAATCCTGCGACACCACTTCCGTCTGGATGAGTCCAACGAGAAGATGTCAAAGTCCAGCCAAGAGCCCCAGAGAAGATTCAATCTGCATTAACATCTGTGTCCTCTGAGCGGCTTATCGCATGGTGCTACTGGACAGGAGGAGCACGGGTACGGCAAGTGGGGGATTAACTCTCGAGAAAAGACGCCAAAGCGCTGCCCATTGACACCACGCTTTTTAAGGTTTCCTCTTTTTGCCTTCAATGGCAACCGTCACCCAGGAACAGATCCGGCAGGTAAGGAGAATGGATGAACCAAAAAGGGGAAGGAAAAAAAAAAGTCCGGTAACTCTCTTCCGCAAGATTCCAGCCAAAACTCTGTGCTTGCATAGGGCCTCAAGTTAGCAAATCGTTTCCCCTTCTGGCCTCAGCAATTGCGGTGATTTTGTTGGTGGCTTTAGCTCCGTTTGGTGCATTGCTCTCGGCACATTTGAGTCTCGAAAGCTCTTAAGCTTTCTTGGGGGTGGCCCTTCTCCCTGTTTTTCCATCTGGTTTCTTCTCTTTGTATAGTGCTTCTGTGTCCAAAAAAAAAAAAAATCACTGTTCTTCTTCCCAAGAGATAATCTTCTTGGCTTCTATAAATGGCAGCAGATTGTCTGGAAGAAAAAGACTGCTTAAGCAAGAAGGTTGTCTTGCAGAATGATATAAAAAGAAACAGCCGCAAATTTTAGGAGTTGCAGAACAATCTCTGTCTCTCTGTTGTGGTTACTTCAGAACGGTTTAAAGGTTTGTTTTCAGTCTGTGTAAGTTTGGGAATCCCTTTTTATGATATGTTTGAAGTATAGCATCCTCAGTTAAGTCATTGTGGCTGCTAGGGAGATTGGCCGTCAGGCCCCTGGCAAGCACGTTTCTCCCCACCTGCAGTTCCGCAAAGACGGCTTCCTCGTCCTGGAGGAGTTTTTCGGCTCTGAAGAATGTGATGCCATGAGGGCCCAGATCCGGAAGATCGTTGCTGAGATGGATGTGCCGCCCCACTGCCGCACCGAGTTCTCAACCAAGGAAGAGGAACAGATACAAGCTCAGGTACAGAGAGACCGGGGCCATTTCTGCACTAGCCTGTTATAGTGCTATTATTCTGCTTTCAACCTCCTATGGAATCCTGGGGTTTGCAGTTTAGGGAGGGGCCTTTGAGGCCCCTCCCTAAACTGCAAACCCCAGGATTCCATAGGAGGTTGAAAGTGCAATAATAGCACTATAACAGCCTAGTGCAGAAATGGCCTAACTCTGGCTAACCATCCCAAAGAGAAACACTGTGGTGTGGTTCTTAAAAGTCTCCGTCTTAAATCCAGGATCAAATCCCCCCTCCTCAGTTCACGAATGTGTTCTTCAGTGACCGTGGACCACTTGTGTCATGTCCGGGATAGCTTATGCTCCCAAAATCCATCCAAGAGTTTCAAGCGGAAGTGTTTATTCGGAGCAAAGCAAGCAACACAGCAGCTTTCCCAGAAGCTGCTGAGAGTACTGCATCCAGGATGGTTACCGACTTTATACTTTGTCATACAGACTTAGGTGCGCACATCAGCGACCGGTGAAAGTCAGAAATGCCATGTCACCCCACCA
Organism: Cyclura pinguis; assembly: GCA_030412105.1. Lineage (NCBI taxonomy): Eukaryota > Metazoa > Chordata > Lepidosauria > Squamata > Iguanidae > Cyclura > Cyclura pinguis. The sequence goes on along the minus strand of CM059613.1, from coordinate 15,335,388 downwards.
GCACAGGCATTTTCCCAGACCTTCTGTTATTTTATGTATCTTTCATCCTGGGAGCTCAGACAAGTTGTGGTCTCCGTATCTATGCGTTACCTGTTCCAACCCCGGGAGAAACTTGCAAATAATCAAATCTGTGAAAGTGAAAGCCACAGATCTGGAGGACTGACTGTACATGAGGTGCGCCTCAGGCACTTCTTTCCCAGGGGCACCTTCCTTCTCAATGACTTTGATCAGACCTCACAGCCCTTTAGAAACCCACCTCTGGTTCTCCTCCTCCTCCACCAGCCGCTACCTGGCCAGCTAAGGACAGCTCACAGCCCAATTTCTAGCACTGTGAACCCTCTCCTGACACCCCCACACACCTAAGGAAGGAGCAAGAGGAGAAGTATAGGGCGACCAAGCTGACCCACCCCCTTTCCCTGACCTGGTTTGGACCCTGGGTGTCTGTTTTCTGCATCATACCTTAGCCCTCTTCCCATAGACACACACTCACATTTTGAGATTTGCACTTTTTCCACTTTCGCGAAGGTCCAGCGTCCCAGCCCTAGCGAATGTGGAGGGCTGGCTGGATTTCTTCGGTGTTGCTTCGCTATCCTGCCGATGCTGCTAAAACACTTCCAGTTAGACAGAGGATGAGGAAGAAAGGCAGGGAAGACTTTGTAAGCAGAAGCTTCTTCGCCAGAAGCTTTGTTAACTGAGGTATACCTGTATGCTGTGTCTGAACAAAAGCATACAAGAGCACTGTAGACATTAATAGATCCGGTTACAGAAAAACTTTAATCAACATTCAGTAACAGTTATTTAAATCTTTAACATTTACTATTGAGGCTTATGGTGTGCATTTCCTCTTTTATACCGAGTGGGCAAAATGCAGCCCTGCAGCTGTTGTTGGGCTCTTCTGACTCCTATCACAGCTGGCTCATCTCATCCTAAGGGAACACTGACACTACAGTTCAATAATATCTGGAGAATTGCATCTCCTTGCTATTTTAGGCCAAAGCAAGTGAACCACAGACTTGTTTTTTTTCCTGTTCTCTTCTAGCATGAATAAGTCTGTGCCCTCTGGCATAATGACAACTGTTTCAATTAAATGTCTATGCTCCCCCCTTTCAAAGTAACTTGTTAGGGACGTTGAAATTGGGAGCATTTCCCACACCATTGGAAACTCAGGTTTGGCTGTAGGTGCAAAGCAATCTCCTCCAGTTGGCTGTGTCAGATTTACAGCTGTTCTTCAACCCCGTATGCTGCCTGGGAATGATGGAAGTTGTAATATCTAGATATTCTACAGACAGTCACTTTCTGCACATTTCAACAATCTGGGCCTCTTGCACATATAAACGTGGGATTTGGACCAAGCGCACACTGAGAACGGCAGGACTCCCCAGTCCAGCATCTTCTGTGGTTGCTGAAAGTGAGAATCTAGCTGGCCATGTTCTGCATTTAAAACCCTTTTTTTAAAAAAAATAGGAGGTTTGTTTTAATGATAAGATGATACTTGTTCATCTTTCCTGTTCTTTCCCCTCTATGCTGGCCTCCTGTCGGGAAAAAAGATGCAGGTACAGTCTTTGCGACATGACGGACTGTAAATTTTTATTGCAGAACAATTGGGAATAATTGCTGTCCTTACTGTTTATCTCTTCAGCCTTTAATGTACAGGAAATGTGTTAAATGTACTGAAAAAAAAAATACGCTAGGGAAAACCAGGATTTAAAATTCCTGATCCTTTTCAAAGCTTGCTGGGAGACTGTTGGCCTCTCAGGACTTTTTAACCTAACCTGTGTCTCGGAGTTGTTCTAGGTTCTAGTTTCTGAATACTTTTGCCAAGATGAAACTGTTAGTCGTCCTAAGGAAGCCACAAAACTTTGTCAGAATATAACACTGATATCCTTGACGATGTTAACATTTTTATTTTCGTGTTGGTCTCCAACAGGGCAGTGCTGAATATTTCCTTACCAGTGGAGATAAAATCAGATTCTTTTTTGAAAAAGGTGTTTTCGATGGAAAAGGTAATCTTTTAAAAAATTTATCGTGGATGGCGTACCTAGAGGTGAGGTGCACTGGGCTGAAAAAAAACTTTAGCAGCTATATATTTGCCAGATTAAAAAACAGCAGATGGACAAGCGCCAGCTATCTGGGGGATGTTTAGCCTGGCCAAAAGAAGATTAAAAAGTGACATGATAGCTGTGTTTAAATATTTGAAGCAATGCATCAGTGTGTGAATTTCCAAGACATCTTTTCTGTGTGATTAATTTTAAATATGTTTGTTTGTTTGTTTGTTTCTTAGCGGATTTTCTTGTCCCAAAGGAAAGATCTATTAACAAAATTGGCCATGGTAAGTATGAATTAATGATGGTGTCTGAAAACAGGGGGTCCCAGCGAGTCCATTTTCACCCACCCCAAGTGGTGACCATCCGTAGCGAAGGAATTGCTGTTCTGAGCTGTCCTTCCATGAACGGTAGCGTGCTTTACTCTCAGATGGAACGATATAAATTTCAAGTTGTAATCCTACACATGCTTGCCTGAAAATACATCCTGCTGAAATTCAGGAGTATTTGCGGTTGCTTTGTACCTTCAAGTCGTTTCCGAATTATGGAGACCCTAAGGCGTGGAAACCTATCACAGGGTTTCTTTGGGAGGATTTCTTCAGAGATGGCTTGCCTTTGCCTGCTTCTGAGGCTGAGAGAGTGTGATATGCCACAGGTCACCCAGTGGATTTCTATAGCTGAGCAGAGATTCAAACTCAGGACCCCCCATAGCTGTAGTCCAACACTCCCACCACAGCACCGTGCTGGATCTCTTCGGGAGTGTTTTTGTCTGAGTAAGCGTAGAACCATGGTTTCAATAATGGAACAATAATTTAAATATATTTTCCCTTTGTACTAAGAGCATGCCTCTTCTTCCCGCTTCTTCTTTTGCAGCCTTACACGCGTATGATCTTGTCTTCAAGGAAATTACTCATGCCAAACAAGTTCAGGTGAGTGAGCAAGACTGTTTAGAAGGAAAAGAAATACGGGATGTCCGTGATTTGTAAGGTCACCTACTGGAATTGGTGGCCATTTCCTCACTAGCCTGTTATAGTGCTATTATTCTGCTTTCAACCTCCTATGGAATCCTGGGGTTTGCAGTTTAGGGAGGGGCTAAACTGCAAACCCCACAATTTCATAGGATGTTGAAAGTGGAATAATAGCGCTATAATGGGCTAGTGCGGAAGTGGCTGGTGTCTTGGTGGGGTCTTGCACTTGGGCTTCTGTCTAGGATTGTAACCGCGGCACCACACTGGCCCAGTACCTTTTCTACCTGCAGTCATCAGCTCTCCCCATTTTTGGAAGAAGAATCCTTATGATTTCTTATCTGCCCCAGACAGATCAGTACCTCCATTTTTCCTTCTTGGCTGTACGATTTGCAATTTGCTACGACTGCAGTTTGCTATCACTGTAGCCACTGTGTTACTCCATTAATCTATTTTTTAAAAGTGATTTTCATAAAAAAAAATTTAAGAAAGAATTGCAAAGATTAAAAAAGATAGAAAACTGAGATAGAAAAAAAATTAAAAGATGTGAAACAAAAATAGGAAAAAAAGAAAAAGTCATTTCTGATCTTCCTTTCAACAGTGGTATATGCATATATCCGTACCTCTTTCTTCAAAATTACAATATGTTCCTTTCTTTGATAACCTGTTCCTTCTAATAATGAAAACCAAAAATTACCAAGTCATTTTTTTTCCATAAAAAGTCTGCAAGAGGTTTCCCATCTTTAAGAAATTTTGCTAATGATCTTTCTCTAACTCACCCATTGGTCCATTTCTGCCAAATCTGTCAGTTTCAACAATCATTCCTCCCAAGTGGGCAGCGTTGAACTCTTCCATCTTTACACAGCTTCATCATCTGTTAATGTTTAGAAGACACAAGTTCTCAGGAGCCAGTACTAAGAGGGAAAAAATGAAGATTCTGGAATGGTTAAACGGTCCCTTCCCAGGGGTGCTTAAACAGTGGATTTCTATATATCAGAGGAGTGGACGAGATGGTCCTCTGGGTCCTTTCCAACTCTATAATTCTTTATGTTTTACAGGCCCTGGCAAGACAAATTGGTCTGGAGAATCCTGTGGTAGTCCAGAGCATGTATATTTTCAAGGTATTACAACCTTTGGCTTTCTTTAAAATTATTACTAGGAGGAGCTTTCTGGATTTATTTTACTTGCAATTAAATACTGGTTTCTTTTCCCTTTGACAGCAACCTGGCATTGGCGGTGAAGGTGAGGTTTGTACTAGGCTGATGCTAAAACCAATGCTCATGTTGCTTCTTGTTGCTGATCTAACATCTGGACTGTACATGACTATCATAAGTTTGGAGTCTCCCAAGTAGTGGAAACCAGTGCTCCCAAGTCAGTGGGGTAATGAATTTGATCCTGTTTTTAATCGTACTTAAAACGAGCTTTCCAAGGTGCTGCGTGTACTTGGTGGAGGGTGCAAGCATTTGATATCTCCTTTAAAATCCAGAGTATATTCTTTGTTCTACTGGCCTGGAAGCTGCCAAACACCACAGCGTCACAAGGAAAGCATCATTTTCTAGCTGAAGCTAGAATACAGAGGTTGTCCGCTTCCCAATTTAAGAAGGCCAGAGGCCTGATGCCAAATGCAGCTAAAACGTCACTTTAATTCTGCCATGCTGTCTGCAGGAAGGTTGGCAGGTATGCTTTATTGTAAAAGATGTCCCTTATCTGAGGGCTGGAAAGCTTGTCTCTTACAGGACTTGCAGATGAGCCTTATTATAAAAGATGCCACTTATTTAAGGGCTCGTCCCTTATAGGACTGGCAGGTGCCCTTCATTGTAAGGATGTCCACTAATCTGAAGGCTGGAAAACTTTCCTTTTTGTATAGACTAAACAAGATTCCAGAATAAAATAAATCCTGTATTTTTGGGTGTGGGCCCTTAATAATGACAGAAATGTGTATATCATGTAATGCATGAATATGGACAATATGTTAATTTTACAGAGGAACAGATGAGTAAGTTAACTGAAATCGATACTTTCATTTGCTATTCTGGTAGAAGAGAAACTTGTCTGGCAGAGAAGAGACTTGGGTTTCTGAAAAGCATCTTTTTGCTGAATAATACCCGAACCTGGACAAATTACTTTTGGCATACTGTAGTTCCTGCAATCCCACCGACCATGTCTGTTGGGGGATGCTGGCAGTTGTAGTACAAAAAAAAACATCTTTCCCAACCTCTAGACTTAGAGAGACCTTTAGCAGTACTCTTCTTAAAGTCCTCAGTGCTGGGTTATTGATCCAAAAGATGTTAGGGCATGGTACACAGTATTGGTCATAGACTACTACGAGTAATTTCTCTTAATTTCTGTGGAGGAGATCAAACCTCTCATCCCTTGCCTTTGCTTACAGGCTAACAGGCTGGCACACACATTGCCAGTGACGGCTGGGTGATGAACTGTTGCACTGCTTCTAGTTTGCAATGAAAGCCTGTACTGTCAGCAATATCCCTGAGTAATATCAATTACAGTCAAGAGGAGGGCAGCTCTATACGAGAAATGCTGGGAAAGAACATGAAATCTGTCCACACTTTTTCTCTCGCAGTGGTTTGCAAAATGCCTGCCTGCCTGGAAAACCTCATACCCACTTTTCCTGACTGAAGTGTGTCTGTATCAATCTGGGAGACTGGTGGTTGGGGAGAGTCATAGAACCACAGAGCTGGAAGAGACCCCAGGGGCCATCCAGTTCAAACCCCTTCCACCATGCAGGAAGGCACCATCCAAGCCCTCCCTTGGACAGATGGCCATCCAGCCTCTCCTTAAAATCCTCCAAAGAAGGAGACTCCACCACACTCCGAGGCAGCAGATTCCACTGCCGGACAGCTCTGACCGTCAGGAAATTCTTCCTGAGGTTCAGATGGAATCTCCTTTCCTGTAGCTTGAATCCATTGCTCCCTGTCCTAGTCTCTGGAGCAGGAGAGAACAGGCCTGCTCCCTCCTCCACATGACATACCTTCAAAAATGTAAACATGGCTCTCATGTTCCCTCTTCACCTTCTCTTCTGCGGACTCAACATCCCCAGCTCCCTAAGCCACTCCTCATATGGCTTCATGGCTTCCAGACCCTCCACCATTTTGGTCTCACTCCTCTGGACACGTTCCAGCTTATCCATATCCTTCTTGAATTGAGGTGCCCAGAACTGGACACAGTATTCCAAATGAGGCCTGACCAAAGCAGAATAGAGTGGTACCATTACCTCCCTCGATCTGGACACCATAGTCCTATTGATGCAACCAAGAATCGCATTGGCTTTCTTGGCTGCTGCATCACACTGCTGACTCATGTTCAGCTTGTGATCTACCAAGACTCCTAGATCCCTTTCACACATGCTGCTATCCAGCCACATGTCCCCCATCCTATATTCGTGCCTTCCATTTTTTCTCCCTAAGTGCAGGACCTTACATTTCTCTCTGTTGAAATTCATTTTATTAGCTTTGGCCCAGCTCTCCAATCTGTTAAGGTCCTTCTGAATTCTGATCCTCTCCTCTGGTGTATTAGCAACCCCTACCAATTTGGTGTCATCTGCAAATTTGATCAGCATGCCCTCCACTCCTTCATCCAAGTCATTGATGAAAATGTTGAATAGCCCTGGGCCCAGGACAGAACCCTGTGGCACCCCAAAAGTCACTTCTCTCCAGGATGAAAAGCAGCCATTCGTGATCACCTTTTGGGTTTGGTCGGTCAACCAATTACAAATCCAACTGACAGTACCCCTGTCCAGCCCACATTTTGCTAGCTTCTTTGCAAGAATGTCATGGGGAACTTTGTCAAAGGCCTTACTGAGGTCAAGATATGCTACATCTACAGCATTCCCTTCGTCTATCAAGCTTGTAACCCTATCATAAAAAGAGATAAGATTAGTCTGGCATGTCTTATTTCTGAGAAATCCATGCTGGCTTCTAGTGATATGCAAAACATATTTTGCAATGTAGAATGGTCTGGATTTAATCCCTGGAATCTCCAGCAAGGACTGAGGGGTTTCCTGTTTGAAACCCCCAGAGAAATGCTGCCAGCTGGTTTAGAAGAACCTCCAGCAACCTGGTGTCCTTTCAGATGTGCTGAACTACTACCAGTCCAGCAGTGTGTCGTGCCTTGGATAATTTGCAATCCACAAACTCCATTCTGAGGTAGATGGCAGTGTTTATCTGTAGCAAAGCAAGCAACATAGCACCTTCTTCCAAAGTTGCTGAGACTAAAGCATACATGGGGTTTCACAGGTTTGATAGCTACGTATACAAATTTTAAATGTGCAAAGCTGTGATTGGAGAAGATCATAAATTTATCATCATGCCAAATCTTTAGACATTTCCCAGACTTGCAGTTGTTTACCTTTCTTTCATCCTTGGGGCAGGAACATATTTCCTGCCCCTTATCTTTAGACACTTCGAGTTCCCGAAACACATTTTGGTACTTTCTTTTTCACCTAATTTTCTCTCCCCTCACCAGTACATTGTAACAATGAGCAATAAGGCAATTAACAGTTTCATACATTGGCACCCACAAGCAATCTTCAAACAAATGCGTTGTTGCAATCAACAATTAACACTTAAAACTTTGTAGGGCTCGAACTAGAGTCTAGCATTGCCGCTACATTGACTACCATATGCTATTTCAATACACATCCAGCAAATCCACTTATGACGGGAGCTACGCATCCCGACACAGTGCTTTTATGATTTTCTTGTTCCCACCAATGTTTGACTAACTGGGGTTTCCAGTGACTGCAGAACCAGAATCTTAAATCATGATTTATCTATGGTTTGCAAACTACAGTTTGGGGAAGAAAAGATTTATAGCAAACCATGGTTTGGAAAAAACAATCCACCTACGGAGATGCTTGTCTAGGATTATTACTGAAGATGGGAGATGAAGGAAATAGCCCAGATCCTGTCTGCTGGGCAGGATACCAGCCTGGGATAGTAAGGACATACTCTCCAAGTGTCCTGGTTTGGCAGGGATAGTCCCAGGTAATCCTCTGTCATCTTACTTTTTGGGCTGCTTTTGAAATGTCCCAGATTTTCTCCCATCCTGCCGCTTTTGCCTTTAGTCCTCAGCTTACTTCAGTTGCTGAAAACTGAGTTCAAAATGCAAAAGTAGTTTGCACTCAGCTCAGCTGGAGGAGAAGAGAGGAGGTGGCAGAATCTTGCCCTTCCAATAGGCTCGAGTAAAGACAAACTGCTGCAGTCTTTGCTAGCTTGTGCATTCTTCCCCATGGATAACTTTTGCCACGCTCTGATATTGCCTGGCCACACACCCCAGTTTTTATCTGTGAAATGTTGGCGGGTGTGCAGCATCCAGCAGACCACCCTGATCACACTGTGATCTTGTCAGATTTTGGAAGCTAAGCAGGGTTGGACCTTGTTACTTTGTGGATCAGAGAACACCAGGGAAGAAAAGAAATCTTCAGGTAGGGCCAGTAGTTTCTACTGTTGCAATGCTGGGGAGACCAATTTTTTTGGCTATTATTGCATATTTTTTCTAGCTCTAGTTAGACTCACCAGGAACAAGGAAAACAACTAAAACAACCGGTACAATAATTAATTATACTGATAGATTGTTGTCCGGACTGCTGTTAGGCATGGCATGTAAGCTTGGTGTATTTATCCGTCTCTTCCAGTGACGCCACACCAGGATGCCACCTTCCTCCACACGGAACCCCTGGGCAGGGTTGTCGGTCTCTGGATCGCCCTGGAAGATGCCACGCGGGAGAACGGCTGCCTGTGGTTCATCCCTGGCTCTCACCGAAGTAAGAACATTTGATGTGGCTTTTCTTCTTGCGTAGTCTCCTCCAGTCGCATTCACTTTGAAGAAGGGTAGAGTGCATGGAGCATGGGCTCTTTGGATAGAGGAGGTTATTCACCGCGGGAGAAGGGTTTTTGTGAGATCTAAGCCCGGAGATTAGCAGTGAACAGGAGGCGTTTGAAATCCTTCTTTAATTTATGACAGGAAGAGAAGAGTTCAGACACGCTGTACCAGAGGTGGGATTCATGTGGCCCTTTGGATATTGCTAAGCTGCAACTCCCAGAATGCGTCGCCCGTTGGCACTGCCAGCTACGGCTGCTGGGAAATGCAGTTCAACGACAACTGGAGATCTGCCTGTTTCCTCCCCCTGTGCTGAATACAAATATAACTTTTAACAGCTTTGGTGGGATCTCCCAAGGAAACCAAAACATTTAGAAAGGAGAAGGGGTAGCTGTTACAATCCAAATTTGCCTCTCAACGAGACACATCCGGCACATCCAGCATAAGGAGCTGGCAGCTTCTTAGGAACATTGGCACACCTAAGCTTCCCTTTTGCACGTGGATCTTGTTTTTTGGTGTTTTTTTTTTTAATGCTTTGGTGGTTGGTATTCCTTTCTTCCTCTTGCAGAGGCCAAAGCCCTCCCCCTGCAGATGTATTTAACAGTCTCTCATACCATCTGTGCCACCATTCCATGCTTTGTGGTGAGTGGGCAGGATGGCAGAAGCGTCTGGCTACATCCCCGTAGCCAGACGCAAAATGATATCGGCACTGAGATCCCCCGGCATCCTTGGGGAAAGGAGTCCCGGTCCTGCTGTAATCCTTTTGCATCTGGCTACAGGAACATAGCCAGTTCTTCTGTGAGTATGGCTGCTCCCCACGAAGTATGGAATGGCCATGCAGTGTGGCATCGGAGGCCATTCAGTAAGTTGTGGGCATGGTACGTGGCGTAGCCTAGAGTATGTTCATCTACGGACTTGGTACGTTGTGTCGAGCCTTTCGGGGTTGCAGCCTCTGTGAATTACAACAAACAGCAATTTCATTAAGCCAAATCACTTCCAAGAACATGCCCAGTGTCTGTCTTTGCTGCTGAGTCAGCAGAAGCTGGAAAATGGGCTGTAAAAGCCATTGCACAGGCAAGACATCAAGTATTAACAGAGTCAGTGAGGGAGGGTTCTTACTGAGAGCAAAGGAAGCATAACAAAACAGGTTTAATTTTAGCCTCGCTGGCTTTAGAATTCTGGAACCACAGCTGCAGGGCAAGTGCTAGGCTGTTTTGCGCCCTGTGCTAGGGTATCTGTTTGCATGTGCACGGTCCCCCTCCCCCTGCAGATTGCCAGTTTCCGTTTCCAAAAAAGAGGTGTCTTGTAGAAAAGCAGAAAACTTGAAACTGCTAGACGAATTTTAAGTTACAAGAATAAGTAGTACAGCAGTCTTGGACTTTATATTTAGTTATATTTCATAGCACTGTTGTGGTATTTTCCTTAAAATAAAAAAAAATAGATGGTCAGTTGCAATCTTAAAAAGGTTTTTAAAAAAATTATAAACTGTATAAAACAAATGCGCCCCAAAGTTCTGTACTGCCTCCCTCAGAGGTCTGTGCTTGAGGCAACATCTTAGTTTTCTTAGCCTTGTGATGGCCCTGGCCCTGGGCAGGTGCGTCCAGGTCAATGACTACCAGTGGCTACTGTTAAGGGTTATCCCAAAACCCTAAAAGAACCACATGGGGCCAGACTTAAAATATTAGGTCCACCTGGACTATGCTGAGTAGTCTATGCGATTGCAGGGGAGCTCTGAATCAGCCTGGAAAGGTCTCCAACGTTGGCCAAAGGGACTTCCGCCGCTCAGGAAGAATGCAATTAAAACCACTTCTTACATGGGCAAAGAGAAGGACCCTTTATTGTAAAAAAGGAAGGGTTTTTATAGATTTGGGATGACAACGATTTCATAAAGCGTACAGAAGTTTGTTTTGCCACGTGCGTCTTGCTTGTCGGTGTGTCATCTGCGCCGCAATCAGAACACCCATGGCATTCTCCTCTCCCCTTCCTCACACGCTATTTTTTCTGCCTTGTGTGGGCTTTTGCAGGTGGGGTTGCACGGCGCATGGTCCGAACTCCACCAGGCACGATACCATGCACCACATTTGTCGGAACTGAGCCAGCGTACAATGACAACCAATTTGTTCCTGTCCCCATTGGGAAAGGTAAAGTTACAACAAGAAAAAAAGATTAAAAGTTATTAAGCTGTTAGGAACAACAAGAAATACCTAAGTTTGGAGTGGGTTGGAGATCACAAAAATGCATGTCAGCGTTCCCCAACCTGCAACCTTCTGCATGTTACAAGTAGATAACAAGTAGTTAACAAATTAGATGTATTCTTTGGCATGACTTATTTGACAGAAATTTTGGTTTACCAGAGGCAAAAATAACATGAAAAGAAAGGGGAAAGTTCCTACTTTATGAAAAGGAGAGCAGTTGAGCATGTTGCAGCAAACATTTTAGTCAAAACTAATGACATGCATATATGAAATTAAACAACCAAAAAGAGGTAAGCATCGTATAAGTAAACAGAAACACTTTTGACCCTTCTAGAGGGAGCTGCTTTAAGACTTCTTTCCAAATGCATTCAGGGATGATTTTTCTATTCTTTTAGCAACCTCCAGTTTTCTTATTTTTTCCATTTTGTAGATCTGTGGGTTTTTTTCACCTGCTGGAGAGAGCTGGTGAAGCAAGAGTTGTCTGCTTCTTCCTTTCTCTCTGTTTTGCTGTTCATGCGTGCTCAGTGAGGGATGCCAGATGCAGCTGCTATTCTCTGCAACTGCTGCAGGAGGCACAAGCAGCAAAGCTGGACTGGCTAGAGTAGAATCCTGCTCTTTCCCAGCTCATAGCTCATTGCATGGTTTACTGCAGACAAGCTCCTGCAACCTGACACTGAAGACCTGTGTTTCTACAGCACTCCTTCACCATTCTTCCAATGCTGATACTGCCAAGAAACCTTCCCGCTAGACAGAGGACAAGGAAGAAAAAGTAGGAGCTGGTCAGGCATAAAAAGATCTTTTAAAAAGGAGCTCCTTTATCAGAAGCTTTGTTAACTGAGATATGCCTCGACCAGGCTGGAGTTCCCAGCATCCACAGCCATAATCACGGCTTCCTCTTTTACATCTATGAGGGACAGCTATTTGTACCCGTCTTCTGTATGCATATGTATCTCTCAATTGTGGCAGTAATGTCTAGCTTATCGCTGGGAACTGTAGAGCTGCTTCATGGGGCTTTTTTTTGCAGCAGGAATGGTTTAGCCCAAAAGTTTTAAAGTGTCCAGCAAAGTTTAACAGCACCAAATAAAACAACATTAAATTAAAATAAATTAAATAAAAAAAATCAAAAGTCCTATATACTGCCTGAAAGCAATTGCATTTCAAGGTACAAGAGCAATTTCCCACTGAGTTAATCTCTGGTTAGGATAGCATATTAAGATTGTTTGCAGCCACAATTGATCCAGAATGTAGTAGCCAGGTTGATTAATCAGGGGCCATGTATTAGGAGCTTGACTTTCATTGCATCAACAGCATAGCCTTCAGTTTGGTTTCTGCGCCCAAGTGGAGTCTATCTGACTCTTTCTCTTATTAATGGCTTTCTTACCGAATGCTTAAATATTCTTGTTTACAATCTTCCGGTTTATAAAGGATTTGGTGACAAGAACAGAGCTTGCTGGTAGAGGGATGCTGGGTGTTATAGTCCACCCCACCCTCCGCTATGTACAAGAGGGGTGGGAAATGTGTGGCTGTCCAGCTGTCACTGAACTGCAACTCTCATCCGCCCCAGTCAGCAATGGGGAGAATTATAGTCCAATATTTGGAGAGCCACATGTTCCCACTCTAATGTGGAGCCTGCATTAAAATTACCCTTCGGTGCAGGTCTCACCTAGTCAGATTGGACATAATTGGCCAGCCTAGCTTTTCCCAACCTGGCACTCTCCAGATGTGTTGGACTACAATTCCCCTCATCCCCAACCAGCATGACCAAGAAGCTGCCAGGTGAGGGAAGAGAGGGCTTGGCGAACTGATACTCTGACCTCATACAAAATGGCTCGTTGCATCCACTGTGTTCTGCACCAGCAAGATAACGGCTGGCATCCGGTGTCGTAAATCGGACTCACACCATTGCAACTAACTTCTACGGTTGTTGCATAGGCTGCACATCTGTTTCAACCATGCAAACTCTCCCCCTAAACTTACCTTGTAAGCAGCACAGCCACCCAAATGCAACCGTTTCTGTGTTGCTGGAGAGGGAGGGAATGAGCAGGGACATGTCCAACTGGATGCCCATCTGAAGAGAGTTTGCCCAGGACCCCGGAGGGTCTCTGCAGAGCTGGTCGCAGTGAGCCAAGCTACAGGAAAATAGCTGGATTCATCCACATTGATCACCCCGCTTTCCATCAACCCAGAAATGGCTGCGTTGGGGACGGGCCAGTGCTACTCACTAGGTGAGTATTTTTCACGGTGGAGGGATAGGATTGGAGAGGTGAAGCTGCAAGAAGTGCGTACCTCTCCCAGTGCAGGAGCGCAGATGGTGGAGTTTATTTGAAAGAGTCTTGTGTCACCTTAAAGACTAACATATTTTATTGGGTATCAAGTCCGATGGGATCCAGTGCATTTCACCAGGTGTCTCACTTGGGTGTTTTTGCTGCAGTTGAGCAACATGCTGTCTGGATTTTGTTTTCTTTTACACAGGTGGCCTTGTACTTATCCACGGAGAGGTTGTCCACAAAAGCGAACCAAACTTCTCGGAAAAGTCTCGCCACGTCTACACTTTCCATTTGATGGAGGCCAAGGACACCACTTGGAGCCCAGAGAACTGGTACGGAGAATTGGAGAAAGGCTTGGCGATTGTAGAGCTGGAGGGAGGCTTCCAACACAGAAGGCAGCTCAAAAGCAAATCAGCCAAGATTTGCTCCCTCCATTTAACCTAAATGTGGGGTTAAACATCTATTCTTTCAAACCTATTATTTAGTGTATATATATATATATATATAAAAAAAAACTAGAGTGGCAAGGGGGCAGGAAACAAAGTAGCTGGAGCTGTTGGTGAGTGCTTTATTTAGGAGGTGAGACAAATGGACCCTGTAAGCCTTAAACTCCAATTCTGGTCCCCAACCCGCCCCCGTGTTTAAAAAAAACCAGATTGTTTCTTGGGAAATTTGCCCCCCCCCCAATAGTCCTGAAGTCAACAGAGCAGTCCCTGAACAGGACCCCTGAGCTTCACTACTCTCCCAGGACCTCAAGTTATGTTTGGGGCCCAAAATGGTGACATAAATGCCACTTCCCGTGCGTTGGTGAGCACGGGTACGGAAGCGATAGCCCATACACCAGCCTGGAAGGCTGGGGTTACCAAAAGTGACGCCAGTCCCTTCTGGCTTGCTACTCAACCTCCTCCATTCCCTTTATGGGATGGCAGCCTTACCTTTCTTGTTAAGATCTTTGGGATTTAAGAGTTAACCTCTTAAATCTTCTATCAGATCTCTTCCTTTTGTCTGCCAAGAGAATCAGTCACGTTCCAACAGATTCCTTTTTGGTTTTCTTTCATCTTCCAGGCTCCAACCTACCCCTGAGTTGCCTTTCCCACCTCTGTATACACGCAATTAACAACAGGAGCCCTGGGAAGCTGAAGGACTGGCTGACTATCACAGGCACCGAAGTCCACCACTTTCTGCTGTTCTGTTTCGGATATAAATCTTGCAAGGTCTGTGCTGTTTCACTGCGGGCTTGGAAGCCTTTAAAAGTGGGAACAAGGCAGGATGATAACAGCTGGTGAGCGGTAAGGACTAAAATATCATGGCAATGACTCAGAAGGGCTTGCTCCTAAACTCACTGTCACTCAGCTAACCGCCCTGTTGTCTGACCTTGGTCTAATCATTTCTCACAGATGTTCATGCAAAAGTTGCTGGGTGGGGAACCGTGTGCTCTCTCTTGAACTCCTGAGAAGATGAGGGGTGGGGAAAGCAACATCACAAAACAGATAAATGAATTCAAATTTTGCACTCATAAGAAAACTGAGGACTGCAAGGTCACATCCACTGAATAAACCTGACATGGAACTATCTTTTCCTGTGGTTTTTTTTTTTTGGTCTTAAATAGGACAGGGTGTGCATCTGTATCACAAAGTGTACTAAAGAAATCATCCAGAGAATATGACCTTGGCTGAATCTGCCTTCTTGGCCATTTCATTTCATTATTTAAAAAGGGGGAGAGAGAGAGAGAGAGAGAGAGAGAGAACAAATTTCTAGCCCTTATTAGTTCTTTCTAGCCATTACATCTCTCCGCTTTGAAAACCGATTTATGGCAACCGTATCATGGGGAGATTTTCTTGGCAAGATTTGTTCCCTTTGCCTTTCTCTGAGGCGAGAGAATGTGACTTGCCTGAGGTCACCCCGTGGGTTTCCATGCCTGAGTGGGAATTCAAACCCTCGTCTCCAGAGTCATAGTCTGGACACGTGCACGTGCCTGCTGCTGTTTCCTCTTTTGCCAGGGATGCAGCAGCAGGTGAGGCGGGGGGTGAGTGCAGAAACTGCTCCTTCATTTGCAAATGAGGGACAGTTTGGGTATGTGCGTATGTCTGCCACCACGTCCCTGAGCACCTACACCCCTGCTGATGCATCCCTGATGAAAGAGATACGGCAGCAGGCGCATGGAGGTGCCCAAACTGCTCCCTCATTTGCAAACAAAGGAGCAGTTTCAGCACCACACACATTCTCACTGCTGTATCCCTGTTGCTGCTGGTGGCGTCCAGCAGCAGGGCTTCGTGGACCCCCCTGTAAGGGCTCTGTGGACCCCCAGGGGTCTGGACCCTAGATTAAGAACCACTGATATAGACTGCTTTGGTCAGACCCCACCAGGAATACTGTGTCCAGTTCTGGGCACATTTCAAGAAGGATGTTGAAAGGCTAGAGTGTGTTCAGAGGACGGCGACCAAAATGGTGAAGGGTCTGGAAGCCATGAAACCCTACGAGGAGCATCTCAGGGAGCTGGGGATGCTCAGTCTGCAGAAGAGAAGGTTGAGAGGAGACGTGACGGCCATGTTTAAATATTTGAAGGGATGTCATGTGGAGGAGGGAGTGGGCTTGTTTTCTGCTGCTCGAGAGACCAGGACAAGGAGCAATGGAGTCAAGCTGCAGGAAAAGAGACTCCACCTAAACCTCAGGAAGAGCTTCTTGACAGTCAGAGCTGTTCGGCAGTGGAGTGTGCTGCCTCGGAGTGTGACGGAGTCTCCTCCTCCTTTGGAGGCTTTTAAGCAGAGGTTGAATGGCCATGTGTTGGGAGTGCTCTGATGTGGGTTCCTGCATGGCAGAAGGGGGTTGGACTGGAGGGCCCCTGGCGTCTTTTCCAATTCTATAATTCTATGACTATGCTGTGGAAGTTATTTCAGCCATGGTATTAAAAAGGACAACAGCTTGCAGACATGTTTACATTCTGTTTTTAAATATTAATTTGATCCAAAAGCAATCACTTTGACACCATCATCTGTTTCACAAGTTACAGCCATTGATATTACTTGAAACCGTTCTGATCCAAAGAAGCCATCGAAGCAGAGACAGACATCCTGTTACTGTCCCGTTTATCAAAGGGAATCTCTCTTCCTGCCAAGACACCCCTAAGCCATCAGTAGAATCTGGAGGTAGAGCGGCAGAAGTAGATTGTCTACTTGGCTGGTGTAAGCTTCTAAAAGGGAGACCAAGCTGATGGAAGCCAGGATCCAGGAATAGCTGGCATTGAGGTCTACAGCAGTGTCAAAAATCAGAATGACGGCCACCGCTATGAGCTGTGCGAATATGGACGTCATTGTCCCTTCAAATGTTTTCTTCGTTCCAGGCCATCTGATTTCCCCCATTGTGCTACCAAAAATAGAGGCAACCGCATCTCCAACTCCCACAGCCAGAACCCCAGAGTAGGGAGCCAAAGCTCCTGCCCCAGGCAAAGTGCCTTTGGGGGCACAAGGTCTGGGGAACAGCCACACCGGGAGGGACATCCCCAGGAGAAGGTAGATGTGAGTCAAAATCAAAGGCCCGCTGTCCCGCTCATCCAAAAAGAGAGAAAGCAAGTGACGGAGCCCCTGTCCAAAAGGCCTGATAGTAAAGTATCGGATGTATTCTAGAAGAATGAAGACCCCCAGGCACACCACGGCAGCAACGTAGAGCAGCTGGCGATCGTAGATGAGTCCCGGCACATAGGTTGCCACCACAATAAAGTGGAAATATTTTCTGGTTACGGTCGAAGCCTGGTGTTTTTTAGAGCCAGAAGACCTCTTGGCATTTTGGTAGAGAACCACGGCACATGCAGAAGCAGCCAGAAGGACCCAATAGGCCAGAAGATAAACTCTAGTTTGTGTCTGAGAGAGGAACTGGTAGAACCAAAACATGGGATTCCTCTTGATCAGACGGTACAGCCAAGGCATGATGACCCCCAGGCCCAGCACCGCAGTCATCATGTGGAAGAACATGGAGGAAATCCAAGTCCCAGAATCCATGAAGAAAAAGAGAGCTGTGAAGAACAGTCCAAGGAGAACCACTCCGACAACCACCACCAGGAGGAAGAAGTCCATAGGGTCTCCTTTGCTCTCGCTGACATTCAGAGAACGCTTAATGAGTTGATTGAGGACAAAGCTGATACCTGTGAGGACAAGCAGGGCTTCCCCAGGGGTGAAACACCGGGGCAACAGGTATAACAAGATCATGCTGAGGTAGACAAAGATAAGCAGGACTTCGAGAACCTCAATCACTTCAGAGACTGTCAAGGAATGCTTCATGATATAGATGATGAGGCTGCCGGCGATGCCAGAAATGACGCAGGTGTTTGTGGGCACGGGTTTGGTTATGCCGAGGGCTATCACAGAGAGGAAAAGAGCTATCATCATGCCCGTAGAGGCCACAACAATGCCAAACCGTTCAAAGTACACAATGCCGGCCATTCGGCATCTTTCTTTCATCACAATTCCCAACAACGGGACAGCCATGCAAGATGGAAAGATGCCACTGTTTGCTCCTGTCCGGAACTGGAATACGGCATTGCCTATGCGGAGCAGATGGTCCCATTTAAACTGGATATAAAAAGCCTGGATAGCAAGGGCGATGGCGCACCATGAAAACCGGTCCCAAATTGCATGGTGTACACACAACACGATTGCGAACACGATGAGGGATTCCACAAGGACTGGTTTGTTGAGCATGATGCCAGCTGCCCAGTTGTGTCCTGTGAACTGAAGAACCTTGGCAGCTTTTTTGGTTCCAAAGCAGACTCTGTCTCGATCACTCTCTCAATTCTGATGTCAAAAGTTCACTTGCGTCTTAGTACCATTTCTAGAAGAGAAAACAAAAACTAAATCATTAAAAGAGCAGGTGGTATCATCAACTCCTTCTGCTATAGGAAAAACCTATCTTGTTTTTGCTATACTCCAGAAATTCCTATCCAGTGAGGTTCATTTCTCCCCTTTCCTTGGCATTTGGTCTCAACAAACTGGATTTTTATTGCTTGCCTTGCTATAAGTTCTATACAATCTGTCTGATTTTATTACGTTTTTACTGCTGGCTGATTATTCTTTTGTCATTTCTACCGGCTAAGAAATAAGAATGCGGCCTATGGCACTATC
This sequence comes from Cyclura pinguis, assembly GCA_030412105.1. Lineage (NCBI taxonomy): Eukaryota > Metazoa > Chordata > Lepidosauria > Squamata > Iguanidae > Cyclura > Cyclura pinguis. The sequence continues at coordinate 15,316,967 of CM059613.1, read as the reverse complement.
AGAAAAGCTAACATAAAACGACACTAACAAGAGGAGAAGTCAAAGAGGATAAATTTGAAGAGGTCTGGAAACCCTTTATTACTTATTACTTATGTTACTTGTGCAAACTCTGGATTTAACCTACCATCTGATCAAACTTTTTTTCTGGAGTGTATTTTGAATGTTAAGAACAATATACAACCCATTTGTCAACACAGTTGGCCCTCCACATTCGCTGGTTTGACTTTCATGGATTTAATTATTTGTGAGTTTGTCTGACCCTTGCCCCCCAGCTCAGGTGCTTCTTTTCCACAGGAACCTTCCCTCTCAGTGGCTCGGATCAGGCCACGTGGCCCTTTAAAAACCCGTCTCTGGTGCTCCTCCTCCTCTTCCACCAGCTGCTGCCTAGCCAGCTAAGGATGGCTTATGCCCTGATTTCTCGGCACCGCAAACCCAATCCTGATGCCCCCCCTGTACCCACAGGAGATGGACGGCGAAGTAGTATAAGACCACCATGCCACGCCCTTCTCTCTCTTTTCCCTGGCCTGGTTTGAACCCCGGGTGCCTGCTGCGCCCGTCATGTCCCATCCCCCTTCCCACAGACACACACACACATTTTGATATTTGCAGTTTTTCCACTTTTGCAAGGGTCCTGCACCCCTAAAACAGTGAATGTGGAATGTTGATTGTACTTTGAAGAGGAGTTAAATTTAGAATGATACTTGTTTGGCTTATTAACTGAGATTAGGGGTCGGGAGAAAAGGGAAAAGGGAACTGAGAATTGTCCCTGTTTAGTGTGGAGGTGCCATCTTCTCCAGGCATTTTGGAAAAAAGAGAGAACTTCTGGATGTATAGGGCCTCAGCCTAGAGAATAATACCAGCATCCACTGAGGAATGCTAAAAACAAAGTGCTCTAAGCTGCCACTTTGATGGGTGTAGAAGGAGGAAGCCAAAATGTTTTGCTGATTTCTGTTTGTTGTTTCAATAAATATATACGTTAAGGAATATTTGGAATGGGGAAAATGTAAATTAAATCACTGGGGGAAAAAAATTTATTGGTAGGATCCAGTGGTTCACTTTTGCTTGATCCCAGAATCAGTTATTTCATCTCCTTGGACATTCTAAAAACCTTCTGGATCAGGAAACCCCCTGGATCAGGTTTCGGGGGAAGGATTCTGCTGGTGATGGATACCAAAGTATATTTTTGGGCACTTGGCCAGCTATCATTATGTGACATGTATACTTCATTAATGAAACAGATGTGTTCCCAGGCTTTGCTTCTTTAACTTTGGTACCAGAGGTAAAAATAACATGGAATGAATGAGGATAGGTTTCTACACCACAAAAAAGAAGAGCGGCTCAACATGTTTTAGCTGACTTTTTATTCAAAACTAACATTATGCACATGTGAAATGAAACAACCAGGTCAGGGAAGCCTTGTACAAGTAAACAAAAACATTTTGAATCTTCCAGAGACCACTTGAAAGCTTCTTCCAAAGTGCATGATTTTTTCCCCTTTCAATAGCCCCCATTTTTCTTATGATTTTGGTGGCCAAAATTACAAAATAGTTGGTCAGGCAGATTAATGTGTTTTCTCCTGTTTTTCTGTTTTGTTCTTCTTACATGTTCAGTGACTCTGGAGGCAGGTTCTAGCTTGTCTGCTTCTGAAGATCACCTAAAGCGGAATTTTTTTCTTTTTCAGGTCAAACTTTATTGCCCTTACTGCAGACATGCTGCTGCAAGCCAACACGGAAAACTTGTCTTTCTCTAGCTCTCCATCATTACCCTGCCAATGCCTATCCTAAAAAAACAAAACAAAAACCACCTTCCAGCTAAATGGGGGTGTGGGGGACTGGGTTGGGTTCCCATAAAAGAAACTTTGTAAAAACCTGCTTCTTTAGTAGAGGCTTTAACTGAGATATGCTTGTATTTTGCTACTCACATTAAATGGCATAACTGTTTCGAATAAACAAATTAAAATATGGTTAAAATAATCTTTTAAAAAACAACAACACATGCCTTGGGGACAGTGTGTCCTGATTGTTCTAGCTTCCAAGTGAGGCATGCCAGAGAATACTGTGTCTCAGTTGTTTAGATATGGAAGATTCTGCTTCAGTGTGGGAATGGAATAAATTAGCCTTCATTTTCTTCTTTTGTGTAGAATCTCATGTTCTCCTTTTCTCACAAAAAACAAAAAAACAAAAACACACACATGCATAAATTTTAGCACAGCTTACACTTAAACACAAACTGTTTTTTTTAAATGTTAATACTTCTGTGTGCTTTTATACTTACACATATCTAAAGTGATACACAAAAGAAAACAACAGAAAATATACTGTTGGTGATGCAGCTACTTAAAACATATAGAATCCATGATGCAGACTTGTGTTATATGGCACTTTCAACACAACTTTGGGGTAGGGTGGTAGAACCACACATCATGCAAAAAAACAAACAAACCTCAAAACAAAAAAGAAACAAACCCACCACAATGGTTTCAGGGTTGCTGCACTTGTCCTATAGGAAGCAGAAATGCATTGGGAGACTTTTAAATTATGAGGGGGGGGGGGAATCCTGAGGCCAAGATGGAAGTTTACACAACTTTGCATTGCGTGGAGAAAGTGGACAAAGATTTCTCCCCCTCTCTTATACTATATACTTAATAAAATGGATAGGCGTTAGATTCTGAGGGACAAGTTTCAGAAAACATGCCACATAATATAGAATTAAAATCCAGGCATTCACTGCCATCAGATGTAGGGATGGTCACTCGCTTGTTTTGTATTTCTTCTCTATTTGTTCAAGTCATCATCCGAGGCACCACAAAATGGACAGCCTTTGCAGTGGTTGTACCCACCTTGTGGAAAGCTTTATGCACATATTCGTCAGTCCCTGAATTTCTGAGAAGAATGCAAAAAGGTGGCTCTTTAACGTGATTGGTTAAATATTTTTCATGATACTTGGGACTGTTTACCCTTTAGGTAAGAGCTAAGTTGAGAGCTCTTCTTTATTTCTGTTTTTTATGATAACTGTATGAAGAAGATGTGGGAAGTTACATTTCAAAGACAAATGGTCTTGTTTGCTTATTTCTGTGCATCTTTTTTGAGAAACAGGCAGGATACAAGCTTTTAAAATGAAATAAATGCATAGTAAGAGGCACTGAAACAAGTTCTTGGAAGACTTTATCTACTGAATTCATTTCATTTTTAAAATGATCTTAAGTACACATCAATACAATAAAATTCAATCATTTCATCCAAGTGACAACAAACCATAAAACAAAACTGATAGACACTGGAATAAAACTTCTAAAACCATTTGGACATTTTGTTTGGCACCAACAGTGGCTTCATTTTGATGCCAAGTTAAAACTCTGCTTTCCACCAAACCTTTTAGACCCTAGAGTTCGTGGTCTGATTAGATGATAGAGTTCTAATACTGTGTACCTTCACTATTTAGTAGTTATTTAACACCGTTCTTATGTCTGTATCCCTATAACCCTGAGATCTTGTGATATTTTAGTAAAATTAAATCAAAGAATAGTGTTACCAACTGCTTGGGAAAAGAGAGAGGATGACTTTGCTGTGCAGCAACATCCAAGAGTCAAATGATATCTTTCTTGTGCTAGGTATTAAATTCCATTATTCTGCATTTAATTTCACCAAGGAAGGACAGGTAGACTGCAGGCTGGCTGCTTTCAGGCTCAGTGTTCATATAATCACTGGCTGTTTTGAACTTGTACACCCCTTCCACCCAACACAAGGAGAGAGGATTACAATTCCAATTGTGTGGTTTTTACAAAGTATTTCATTTAGATGAAATAAATACTTTTCATTTAGTAGCCAAGGCAGCCCACAAAAAGAATAAGTTGAAAACAACAGAAGTTTAAAAATGCAATTCAAAACCATCACATTAAAATGAAAGATTAAAAACAGTACATCATTAAAAAACATAAAAAAGTTAAAAATGAAGCACCACCCCAGAAGAAGCCTCTATGAAAGTACTCGCGCGTTAAAAGTCTGCTTGAACAAAAAGGTCTTTGCCTGCTGGTGAAAGGAGAGCAGAGAGGGGACCATTCTGGCCTCCTGTGAAAGGGAATTCTAGAAGATGGGAGCACTCATTGAGAAAGCTCTTTCATGGGTCCTCACTGACTAAGCCTGGGATGGTGGCAGAACTGAGAGAAAATCTTCTACTGTAGAGCTAAAGACTATGGCAGGTTTGTATAGGGAGATACAATCTTTGAGATAGTATAGTTTTGTGGAAATGTGTTCAACTGTTCTTCTTTTTTGCAGTGTAGGAAGCTCTCTCTATTTCTTCTGTGTTATTTCTGCCTCTGGTAGCAAGTTTTCTGTTAAAGAATAAATGCTGAGGAACACATGTAATTTGTTAACTGATGTATACTTGCACGTGTGCTTCTTTCAGCAAATGCACAGAGCATGGACAACACAAGTATGATTTCAAATACCTACATTAAATGCACTTAAAAAGTAAGGCTCAATCAGGTGCAATTCCCAACATTACATTTCTTACCTCTAATGGGGTCTTAGAATGCCAGAGTGGACAGAAATGGTGAGAGACAATTGGGAGGCCTGGTTCAAACCTCTGTTAGTCAGACAGGTCATGGGGCAGTTGGGTGGAGGCACTTCGACAGGCCATTCTCAGCTCACCTCACAGGACAGTTCTGAGAATAAAATGGAAAAACGACATAGTTACCTGTCCTGAATACCTGTACCATGAACAGGGTGATCCAAATACAAAACAATTCTATGCTGTAGAACCAGACCTTGGAAATATTTGGTAAAGAACCTGCAACTCTCTAACCAAAAACAACTCTCTGTTTCCTCAAACTACAATTCCTAGGGTACTCTGACCATTGGTCTATACCAGCCATTTTCAACACGGGGCCATATGGTCCCCAAGGAGACCCTAGCACATTTGAAAGGGGTCATAAACTGAAAACTGTGAGAAGGGGAATCCCAAGGGTTTATGATGTGCCTAGTAACTGTACTGATGAAATACCCAAGCAGCAGGCTTAACTGGAGTAAAGAATTTCCCTCCTATTTATAGACTTAAGAGCACAGCACCACAGGGTCTCCGCTGCTTTGTTTACCACCCATAAAGCTGATCTTACAACAGTAACATGTCTCAGCATTCAGCAGCAAAATAGTTCTTAGGAAAGCCCGGAGTTACAGTCATTTCCAGAACAGAAGGGTGATGTGGTAGTTAGAGCAGCAATTGGGAACCTTTGACCTTCCAGATGTTTTGGGCTTTACCTCCCATAAAACCCTAAACAAAGGTAAAATGGTACTTACTGCTGAAGACATTCGGAGGGCCAAAAGTTTCTCACCTCTGGGCTAGAATGTCAGACTAGGGCAATGGTTCTAAATCAGCGATTCTCCTGGTTTTGGGACTTCAAATTCCAGAGTTTCTGGTCATTGGCCACATTGGCGGAGGCTTTTAGGAGATGAAGTCCAAAAGTAGAGGATCAAAACTTGAAAACCCTTGAACTAGGGAGATTATGTTCAAATCCCTTCTCAGCAAACAACAAAACTCACTGCCTTGCCAAATCATGCCCTCGTTCTTCTCTTTCAGTTTAATGTAACTCTCTTGTCTCTTAATGCAGTTTCTTAGGAGAAAAATAAGGGTAAGAAGAAAAAAAATGTATATACAACCTAAGGATTGCCAGGTATCCTTTATTATAAGGGGTGTCCCTTATCTGAGAGCCCAGAAAGTTTGTCCCTTGTAGGACCGGCAAGTGTTTCTTAATAAAATATGCATCCCCTGTTTGAACCTCTTTCTTTTATGCAGATTATGAAGATGCAAAAAAAAAAAAAGATTTGGGGTGTGGAATCTTTACAAACACAAAAATGAGTGCATCATGAATTTTATTAACACAGCAGCATGTTAATTTTACAAGAAAACCCATGTGTAAATCAACTGAAATAAACATTTTCATTTAGTAATTGGTATTTCATTTGGTATTAAGTCAAACTTGTTTATACCTCCTATCAACCCTGCATTTAAAAAAAACCAACCTTTTAACACATACACATAAAACAGAAAAACCTAAACAGAAGTAAAAACAAAACACATCAATATACCTAGAAAGAAAAGAAGAAAAAATCCAGAAGATTAACTAAATGTAATGTTATATGTAGCTCGTAGCTTAGTTATATTAACCCTGCCTAATTTTCAACACTCTGTTATACTCTTCTGGTGAAACCTGGCAGCACTGATGTTTCAATTGTATTTTAATCATACTTTTTTTTAACTATAATATATTTTAATTATAGTATATTTGCATCAATTGTTCTATGTGTATTTTAACTACAACTTTTAACTCCCATGCGTTCTGTACTCTGCTTTGACCCTTGGGGAGAGGCTGGTAATAAATAAAATGTATTAGTATTATTATGTATAAATTATTTTTATTAAAATAGAGCAGAAGAAAAAAGAGAAGAAAAAATACGTAAGGAAAAACAGTTTCACAAAATAAATGACACACATCCACCTCATACACATTAACTTCTAATACTGTTACGCTGACAAAACAATTACCGTAACTAACATTCCCCAGGCAATTAATTAGACGAATGTACTTTTTAACAAAACAAAAAAAAAATACAACTTGAAACCTACACGTACAACAAACAAAATAGCATTACGGGAACCTCCCCCTCTGTTGACAAACCAGCTCAATATTACCATTCTTATAGAACCACCCTCCGAACAAGAATAGGACAGATATAATTCTTGAGAGTTCTCAATATAATAATATAGTAAGTAAAAAAATGAGTCTCCTCGTAAATTTTAATATTATGAATGCCACCACGAGATTTAAAAAAAATAAACAAAATTATGCTTCCCCCTAGTTTAGTCGAACCCACTCATTTCTCTTTATTAATTACAGCATTTACTTTTCCCTCCCGCCTCTACTATTTTTATCCTCTCCGCACTCAAAGTGAGATATTTCTCCCTCAGACTTCGCTCACCCGCCTGGGGGCCGCCATCTTGGAGCGCGGCGTCGCGTCGCCCGCACCACGTGACACTCCCTCGGCCCGCGCACGCGCACAAGCGCCTCACCGCCCGCCAACCGTCAAAGGCCGGCCAAAGGAAAGGCGCGCTCTTCTTTCCCCCGCCCGCCCTGGCGTCACGTGACACCGCCCCCCTCCACGGCCGGCTGTTCTTGCGCCGCCCCTTCTCCTCTGAGACTTGAGAGCGGGTTGAGTCACCGACGAGCGGCGGCGGCGGCGGCGGCGGCGGCGCAAGGAGGGGGGAGTGGGAGGAGCGAGAAGAGCCGAAGGAGATCACGTGGGAGGGGGGAAGAGAAGATGGCGGCCGGCGGGCTGAGTGTAAGGTAGGAGCGCGCGCGCGCGCGCAAGCGAGAGGGAGCCGGGTGTGTTTCTCTGTCAGGGAGCGAATAGCGGCGGCTGAGGGAGAGGGGAGTCGGGGGAAGGGAAGGGGTTGGATTCCTGAGGAGAAATAACGGGGATAGGAATATTTTTTTTAATAATAAGCCAGGCGGGGAAAGCGTCCCAGTGGTGCCTTGAAGGCAGGCGGACCTCGTGGTTGCTGAGGCGGCTCTGAGGCGGATAAGAGAGCGCTGAGAGGCGTGAGGGGGGACGCCCAGGGCTGTGGCGACCGCCTCCACGGCGAACATCGAAATACAGGCGTTGTCGTAGACACACGGTGTAGGGTTCGGGCGGTGTGGGGTGGCCATACTGAAAACCAGAAAGGGCCCCTCCGCCTTTAAGGGTGGGATGTCCTCAGGCGTGGTTTAGAGGCAGCCGGAGAAGCAGCAGCGCCGGCTGAAATTCCCTCTTCTGCCCCACCGTCACTCTCCGGTTTCCCTCGGGCAAGCTGTGCCTTGTACACCCGTGTTCGTGTTGCCGGGGTGAAGGCGGGAGAGGGCTCCTCCGTCTCCGGGAGCGGTGCGGAAGAGAGTTTCAGCAACCGAGCCGCGAGGAGGACCGGCCGAAACTCCCTTTTCTGAGCGAGCATTAAGGGTACAGGAGCCCTCCCCAGTTTTCCCTTCGGTAGCCCTAGGGCCGCTTCCGCACTAGACTGTTACAGCGCGAGGATTCCACTTTCAACATCCTATGGAATCCTGGGGTTTGCAGCGCAAACCCCAGGATTCCATAGGATGTTGAAAGTGGAATCCTCGCGCTGTAACAGTCTAGTGCGGAAATGGCCTAGCACACAGGAACTCGCGACATACCGATATAATTTCCTCTGCTTCTCACACATACGCAACAATACAGGCGTATCTTTTTTCAGATGAGAACTTGTCCAAATTGCAGTTTGATGCTCTAAAAGTCTCGCTTGTCTACGTGGGTCTGCGAAATACCTGCATCGTTCTGGTTAACCAAATAGAAATAGCCTTCTGGGATCTTGAACGTACAGTTGTCCAAAATGCTGGCACTGATGGTTTAAACATGCCCCAACCTGTATTTGTTGTTATTCGCCATCCAGTCCATTTCAACACACGGTGATCCTGTGAAGCAGAGACGTTGGCCATTTCTGCACTAGCCTGGTATAGCGCTATTATTCCACTTTCAACATCCTATGGAGTCCTGGAGTTTACAGTTTAGGGAGGGGCCTTTGAAGTGGAATAATAACCCTACAATAGTCTAGTGCAGAAATGGCCACTGAAGAGGTCATCACCTGCCCTGCTCAGGTCTTGTGAATTCTTCCTTGATTGAATCAGTCCGCCTGCGGTAAACTCTCTTTCTTGCCCTGTTGCTTTTGCTTTGCCTAGGATTATTGTCTTTTCCAGTCATACCTCATGATATGTCCAAAGTATGACAGCCTCAGTTTAGTCATCTTGGCTGCTAGGAAGAATTCAGGCTTGATTTATTCTGGGACCCGTTAATTTGTCTTTCTAGCAGTCAATGATATATGTAGAACTGTCCACCAGCACCAAATTTTAAATTTTCTTCCTATCAGATTTCTTTCCCTGTCCAGCTTTCACATCCATACATAGAAACCAGAAATACAATGGAATGAATGATTATGACGTTGGTACCTAATGATCTGGTTTTACCCTTGAGCATCTTACCCAATTCCTTCATAGCTGCCTTCCTAAACCTTGGCTTTCTTCTGCTTGTTTGTCTGCATTCTCCATTTTGATTAATGATTGAACCAGGGTGTAGAAAATCTTCGATTTCAATGTCTTTATTACATCATTACTTTAAATTATGTAAATCATCTGTGGTCATTATTTTTGTTTTCTTAATGTTTAGCTGTCACCCTGTTTTGTTTTGTTTTTTGCTTTTGTCCTTAACTCATCAATAATCTTTCTGAGTCTTTGCTATTTTCTGCAAGCAACATGGTGTCATCTGTATATCTTAAATTATTAATGTTCATTCCCTCAATGTTCAAGCCTCCTTGCTCAGACTAGTCTGGCTTTCCATGTGATACGTGCTGCATATAAATTAAAGAGAGGGATAAAAGAGAAGATTCACCTTTATCTGACTCCCTTGCCAACCAGTTTCTTTCTCCATATTGTGTCTTGACAGTAATCTCTTGTTCAGAGTAGCAATTGTTCATCAGGATGATTAGATATTGTGTGACAGCCACTTTTTCTAGAGTGAACCATAATTTCTTGTGATCTGCACAGTCAAAAGCATTGCTACAGGCTGTAAAGCATAGTACTGTACTGTGATCCTATTTATATATGTCTGCATAAAAGTGGCTTCTGGAATCCATAACAGGCAGGCTGTTTAATGCTGTAAAAGTTGTGCTTGTCTATACATGTAAAATATGCAGCAACAAAGAGTCCTATTTAACTAAAATTAATAGCTAATTCTGTTGCGTCCTAATCTTTCATGGAAAGATGATTTATGCTTTAATGTAATCTGAGTTTGAGTGTTGGGCTAGCACCTGGGAGACCAGGGTTTGATTCTCCACTCAGCCATGGAAACCTACTGGGTGATCTTGGGCACATCACACGCTCTCAGCCCCAGAAGACCCTATGATAGGGTTGCCATAAATCAGAAAGGATTTAAAGGCACGCAACAACAGGAACAAGCTTATGTTAGTCTGTTGTGATGGAGGCAACTCTGCTGTCCTCTTGCAAAATTATTATTATAACATAATTAACATAATTATTATTATACCATGAACTTTTATGGGCAGCAGGCCACTTCAGATGCATGCGATTGGTTATAGCAAGAATTTTAGATCTTATGTATACAACACGTTGGTGGAGATAGGAGATAGCAAGTGAGGGCAAGAGGAAGTTAAATGCAGATAGTAATGACAATGTCAGTTGTGTTATTAACACTGACCATTCACTGAGCTGTTGCCAGGAGTGGGTAGAGCAGGCAGGAATAAATGAGAGGAGGGCAGGTGGACTCAGTGTATTTATTTGCATAGACTTAGTTGCTATATGCCATGTAGTAAAGTAAAAGTAAGAACTTGCTTTATACCAGGAGTTCTTCATTTGTGTGTGTGTGTGTGTGTGAGAGAGAGAGAGAGAGAGAGAGAGACAGCCTTTTGGCAGTTTAGTGAAGCATATAGGTCGCCTCTCAGAATAGAGATGGGTCTGTAGGCTTCACCACTTTCTCTCGGAGTGCATCTAATAACTAAAATAATCTGGAAATAATGATGAGCATAAGTGGTGTTTTGAGATAATCTGCAGCAACTGTAATTGATATGAAAATATCCATGATTTCTATTGACAGAGTCACAGGAAGTGCTAATAGTACTGAGGTTTGTTTCTACATTCATAGCTGAAGAAAGTTCTAAATTTTAGTTAGTGGGGTTAGTGAAAATAAAGATGCAATTTTTTTTCTCATCTGAATTCAGTCTGTGAACCCTAGTTTACAGACGTTTGCTTTAAACTGAGTCGGACCACTATTAAATGTAACTCAGTATCATGTCCACTGAGTGGCAGCAGTTCTCCAGGATTTTATAGAGGATCTTTTCCTAGCCATAGCTGGAGATGCTGAGCATAGAATCCAGAACTTTCTGCATACACAGCAAATGGTGTACCACTGAGCTGTGGCCCATTTATCATAGCAGGGGGGAGCAGTTGCACCAGGCCTTGGGACCATTTATCTGCCTCCGGCAACATTCAGAGATCGCACAGACTATCAGAGAAATGACCTCGAAAAGTCTACCTTTTGGTGGTGGTGGTAGGAAATGATGGGTATTTACAACATTGATGAAGGGTGACAGGTAAACTTATTTAAAAGGTGAATTGGTACTCCTGGATGCTTTCACAGAATGAGTTCATCTTTCTTTGGTTAGAACAGGCGAATCAGAAAGTAGCCCTTGGAAGACCACATGTGGCCCCAGGGCTCCATTTTGCCCACTGTGCAGTTTAGGGAGGTGCTTTTACTGAATTAAGCCATTAATCCACCTAGCTTAATATCTACACTGGCTGGCAGTAGCTGTCCAGGGTTTCAGCGCTGAATGTCTTTCTTTGCTGTGCTTGGAAACAGTGGGAGCTCAATTTGGAGCCTTCAGAATGCACTTTGGCATTGAGTGATGCCCCTTACCTGAAGTTGCAGCTCCATGTATGTGAATTGTGCACGTATATGTGTATTTATAACTATATATACTATATGTACTCACTCACCCTTACGTGCACCTACTCATCTGTCTGCCCTGCCTTGTCAAACAATGTGGTAGTCTTAGTTGGCAAAATTGTGTGTGTATATTGCGCCACACGTACATGTGTCTGCTTATGTGTGTATAAATAAATATTCAGAAACCAGTTGAGTATTTCAGTCTTCCAGTCGTTGCTGCTTTGCTATGCTCTGGGTAATTGGTAGCAGAATATGTAAATCTTAAGTTTTTGCTGTTTGCTTTCCACTCTTAGATGTTAGGTGTCCTGTATCTTAGCACTGTGTTATCTAGAAAGCAGAAAGCATGCTATATGGCTTGGCCTTGATAGTGGGAGGAAAATCCAAATGGAATTTGTCAAAGGTCTTCTTCCCATGAGTCCAAGTCATGTTATTGTTAATACATCTCTGGTAGAGGAAGAGGCCTTTGGAAACAGGAGCTAATACTGTACCTCTCTAAGTCATTCATAACTGTGTTGATAAATTTTGTTTAATGCTTTCTGGTTGCCTGCCCCTTAGAAAAGAGTTTTGGTCTTGAGTCGTTGCTTAATTCATGAAAGCTTTCTCCTTTAGAATCATGATTTCCTTTCAAACTCATACCATTAGAGAAATCATTAATGTACTATTGCAACTAGATTATAGATAAACTAATCTTCTCAGCCTGATTCTCTGGCTGAGGCTAGATGGACATCTTTTCAGGAGTGCTGTAGTTTTGTATTCCTGCATGGCAGAGGGTGTGGCCCCTTCCAGCTGTGATTCTGTGGTATTCCTTGGGTAGTTGGCAAAATTGCTAGAAAAAAATTTAAAAAAAAAGAAAAGAAAAACTCAGTTGAAAAAATTGTTGCATAGAATTTAAAAAGTGAGGATTATTCATTTAAATCTTTCCTGTTTCACAGTAATGAAACTTGAAGCAGCTTACAACTTAACCAACGCAGATTAAAAACCATATAAAGCATCAGTAAAAGTACATTTATATGCATTTATATACGTTATTTTTTAAAAAGTCAAATGGTCTGTGAAGTTAAAACCTTTTAAAATTCATTTAAAAACAGTATTCTAAAAAAAAAAAGCACAGTATGCCATTAAAAGCCCATCACAATAAATTACTAAAAGCTTGCCAGAATAAGAAAGGTTTTACTCGCTAATGGAAGAAGAGCAAAGACGCAAGGAGAAATCAAACGAACGGTTGTTTGCAGAGGGATATAGTTTTCAATGGCTTTCTTATCAACCATTAGTCGAAAAGTTTAAGATGGATAAAAAGAGCTTTGGTTTTGAAAAATGTAAATCAGACTTTGAAATTCAGTTGTGTACTAATTATGAACATGTGACTGGTAAAATGTATGAACTTTTGTTGAAATTCAGCACAGAAGAGGAACAAGTAAAAGATTGTATGATAAAATGGGCTAAGGACTTAGAAAGGCAGCTATGAAGGAACTAGACAAGATCCTGAAGTGTAAAGATATTGAATGCTGAAGTTAGGACTGTCCATGCCATCATATTTCCAATTTTTATGTGTGGCTGTGAAAGCTGGACAGTGAAGAAAGCCGATGGGAAGAGAATGAGCTAATTTGAAATGTGGTGCTGGAGTTCCCTGCACTGCCAAAAAGACAAATGGGTCCCAGAGCAAATCAAACCTGAACTCTCCCTAGAAGCCAAAATGACCAAACTGAAGCTGTTGCACTTTGGACAAATGGTAAGAAAGCATGACCTGCTAGAAGAGACAATACTGCTTGGTAAAGTAGAAGGCAGTAGGAAAAGAGGAAGACTGCATGACAAGTGGGGTGGACTCAAGGAAGCCGTGGCCCTGAACCATAAAATCATAGAGTTGGAAGAGACCCCCGGGGCCATCCAGTCCAACTCCCTTCTGCCATGCAGGAACACCCATCAAAGCACTCCCAACAGAAGGCTGCTGACTCACGTTCAGTTTGTGGTCCACCAAGACTCCTAGATCCCTTTCACACATATTCATACGTAATCTTCAGGACCTGAGTAGAGCTGTTGGTGACAGGGTGACTTGGAGGTCCCTCATTAATAGCATCTCTATAAGCTGAAGACTTGACAGCAGTTAGCCATCAGATTTCTCAGACAGAGGCAGGAAGAATGTTTGCAAGATGATAGGTGAATAAGTATGTGTTCAGGCACAGGAGGAAGGTTAAGAATTTTATGGTAACATCAACTGTTATAAACACTTCTTCTGGGGTCAGGCTGGTCTTCAGGTGTGATTCCCTCCCCCATAAGTGTGTGCAGAAATGGGATGGCAAGCATTATGTGGCCATTATAAATGTGGAGAAATAGATGTCTCTATTTGGTTTTCCTGGTTTCAAGAAACTCGGAGCCATTTCATTCCGTGGGGAGACCAGGAAAATGCTGCATGTGGAGACAGGGGGCAAAACTTGACTCTCATTCAGTTCCAGTGTCCTCTTATTAGAAAAAGAGAAATGGCTTCATTGACTGTGCTTTTGACAGAGTGGTGAAAGTGAATATTTCAGCAGAATGTAATGGCTTTTTTTAGGACGCAGAAGTCACAGAGCAGCATGCAAACTTCTGAGTTTTCTAGCTTTGCTAATACCATATTTTTATTTTGCTCTTTGTTTCATATAGCCCAATTAATGTCCAACAGTCTCTTTTTTCAAAAAAGTATTGATTTCTTCTTTGAGTCATAATGTCTTGCTACGGTGTAACATCTTTTTGCTCCAAGTGTAATCTAAGTAACCGTGTATCCATTTCATATAAAGATTATTGCAGAATTAATTGGTTCGGCTCAAGGTTTCATGCTACTGTTAACGTTTGGCTTCCCCTGGTAAATAAATCAATACATTTGTTTTTCAGTTGCACCATGTGTTGATTCCTTAGGTTAACTTAGCTGCTGCCTGAGCAATCTTGTTTCCTTCAAGCTGGCAGTAGAAATGTTCTTGATAGATCGGTGGACTTCATAGATAGAGATCCTTCAATGCATTTGAAGAGGCAGCTGTCTTTTTTATGATGTTTTTATGCTTGTTCTGGTAAATGTGTTGGAAACTGGATGCATGCAAAGAAATTGAATCAACCTTTTCACAACGTAACTGGTGAATTGAATAATCCTGCAAGAGGCATTTGGTTTGTTCTGAACAATGATGATGCCCCTCTTATCTTCAAAGATCAGTCCTGCACTTTGAGGTTGACTTGTATCTGGCTTTGTTCCTTAATTAGGAATGGTTCCTACCTTCTCTTGAGTGAGAGGCATTGTTATTTGTACCCCAGTAGATAAATTCCATGTTGCCCTACATGTGAGTGGTTCTGGTTTTGTTCATAAAATGTCCATAAACAGTAATTGTCCTAGAACATGGTGTCGATAGTTTTAACGGATACTTGTTCTACAGAGCATATAATTCAAACTGCTCCATTTTCATTTGCTGCCACTTGGTTCCTACCCCAGTTCAAAGTGCTTGCTGGTGTTGATGTTTTAAAACCCTAAATGCTTTGGGGTTGGGGGAATCTTAAGGACTAACCCCTTCTGAACAAATCTTTCTAAGAAAACCCGTGATAGGTTTGCCTTAGGGTCCCCATAGCTTGGAAACAACTTGAAGGCACACAACAGCAACAAACTTCCATTGGAACTGCTGAATTGCCAGAATAGCCTAAGGGGGTTAACTGCTTCCGTATATAAGGGATGTATTGTATCCCCACCCAGGTATTAAAACAAGAACCACTCCAAGTTTCCCTCTCACCACCTTTTCCCTCAGCATTAGTGGTGATGAGCAGAGGTGGCTCTCATTTCGCTCATGGTGCTGTGTCCATAGGTCCTTTGGAAAGACCGAACTGCCAAACACTTTCTTTTTTCTTTTTTCCTTAGGAGCAGCAGGGAACTGTGGACCATTGTGCTGGGTAGATCAGCTCTGAGAGAACCAGTAAGTGGGATTAGACAGTGCTTTTTAAGTGGTGGTTTTCTGTAATTTCTGTATATGCTACTGATTTTTTTGGGGGGGGGGTCTGGCTTCTCACTAACTCTCCTAGAATTCCATGAGTTTTTTGTGTTCCTTGCTTTCCAAGTCTTTGTTTGTTTGTTCTTAGAAGCTGCTGCATATTTCTGTACAGCTGTTCCTTATTGTGGTGTGGATGGGCTATCTGACCTGGGGTACCTTATCCTGTTTCTTTTAGCCTGCTCTGGAAACAAGTCCCAGATTCTTCTTTCAGTCCTGAAGGCAGGGCAAAGAGCAATTCCATTTATTTATTCTGGATACGGTGAATGTGCAGTTTTCTGTGTGTTGTTGGGCTAGCTTTCAGTCACCGATCACCATTGGCTGTGCTGGGTAGGTCCGATGGCATCTGCAGTCTGACATTAGCTGGAGGGCCACACATTTCACACCAAAATCTTTTCTATAGATGAAGAGTTTAAACAATAAGTTATTGTTTTGCTGTGCCTTTCTGGCTTCATCTGTGATGGTGGAAATAAGAACATTGGTTGGCATTCTGCCTGAGGCGTATGCCTTCATGAATGGCCTTATGGGTATGCAAAATTGAATTGTTCCACAACATACATATGCACTCAGGGGTTGCCTTGACATTGCAACATGCAGGCATCTGTTGTGCAGTGATAGCCACGGAAGTGGCCATGGCCCAATGCACCTGTATGCATTGGAACACTCCCAATGTGTCCAGAGCACTCATATGGACACTGGTAGGAAGTGCCCAGTGCACATCCAGAGTGCCTGGTGTGCCTTGGAACACCCTTGCTACTACTTAGATATTCATGTTTGCAATTCACTAACAGGGTTTCATTGCATTTCTGCAACATAGCTATAGATTGATAATGTTACAAAATGTAGATGATGATGTAGGACTTGGGCCATTATTTTTAAGTCTATCCCTTTGAGATAACTCTGTATTCATTTTTATTTTTTTCTCTTCCAGGCTCAGATTTCAGAAGAGTTAAATAAACGCTGGCAGAGGCTACTTGAAGGGCTTTCGTACTACAAACCACCCAGGTATAGCAGTTAGCTGAAGGGGCACATCCTGTTTTAGTACTAGGCCAAGAAAATCTGCTTTTATTGACATGAAATGGAGAATTATGCTAGCATTAAAAAACACAGAAACAATAAAATATAGAAGAAGTTAAAAACTTATAAAATTTGGTGCAATAAGATGCAGTAAAAACTATGAGGAAGAACTCAAAGAAAATAAGTGTGTGGATTGGCTGTTATTAACAATAGCTAAATATTTTTTTAATAAATTTTATTAACATTAATGTAACATTGAGAAGACAGTACAACTTTCACATACAATACAAACATCTATTCCAAAAAACATACATACATATATATAAACATATATTTATCCTCCCCCACCCTCCCTACTTGTCGAACCTCAAGAGTAAAGTGCTTATTTATCTGTTTCTTTCCTTCAGAACTTAGTCGTTATTCCCTATGCATTACTCCTTTCTACTATTTCATCTTATCACTTATTTCAAAGTTGTTTTTTACCTTGTTTTTATATAATCTTTATATCATTTTTTATAGATTTTTATACATTAATTTTTGATCAATTCTACTTAATATAGATTTCCCACATATCTCTAGCCTATATCTCTACATATTTCTAACCTATATCCCTTTTGATAGTAACCTAAGCATTTAAAGTTATACATCTTTTCTTTACGATCTCTTACTTTATGTTCCTAACGTTGTAGGTCTCATTTCTCTCCATTTTATTTCATTCTGTCTCATTATTCCTTACCAGCTTAGTGTAGCATTTTTGCCCCAGTAAGATTTCCAAAGGGGAAATACCATATTCCATTCCTCAATAAATTTCTTCTTCATGTTACCTTTTAAAGAATTCATGATTATATCCACCTCAGCTATATCATATAGTTTTATTAACCATTCTTCTATCAACAATAGCTAAATATTTCAGGGGTTTTATACCACTGAATGCTAATTGCTAGGAAGACAAGAGGATAGGGAGTGCTCTTATCTTCATTTTCTGCTGATAGGTTCTTGCTGGTCTCTGAGTAGCTGTAACTGGAGCTGAGAATGCTGAAGTAGATTGATCTGTAGTCTGAATAAGTAGAACTTCTCTTACTGTTTTTAAATTTAAATGCGGCAGAGCAAGTTTCCCGTACTTCATTGTTATTTGTAAGATAACAGAAATACATGCAGCACTCAAGCTAATTGGGTGATGCTTCCAGTGGTTAACCAAAGTCTTTCCTGCGTTGCACGGCAGTAGTTGCGAAGGGCTTTAGGCTTCCCCAATCTTTCGTTTCTTAGCCACCCTCATTTTTTACTAAGATAGATCATTCAATTTAAAATTGGGCTTATGTTGAAGATCTCTTTAATCATGGTTTGTCTAAATCAGCTCAAGAATCATTGTCACAGTTAGACCCTATCACACCTAATTGATTCCAAATCAAACAGGTTACCTCATCAGCTGAATTTCTTAAATCAAAAGATCAAACTCCTTGTTTCCTACTCTGTTTAAAACTTTTTGTATAAGGTAAATATTAATTCTTCTCATAAAGGAATGGCAGCAAAATTATATAAATGGTTTGTTCAAACAACATAAGACAATGGAAAATCCTACAAAGCATGTTTGGGAAAAGGATTTTCAAATTAAAATTTTTGACTGTGAATGGTCCTACATCTGGACTACTCCTACATATAAATCTAGATGATTAATGTCAAAGAAAACATTTTTAAAATGATACACAAATGGTACATTACCACCACCACACTAATCTTAATTTCAAGAGGGTCCCCACCCTGCTGTTGGAGAAGATGTCGAATGAGAGGTACCTGTAGATCTATTGCCCTGTGGTCCAAAACTCTTGGGCCCAAGTATTAAAGTAAATTTGAGATGTTAGAAATCAATTAAATTTGTCCAGAACTATTGCTTCTTTCAGTTTACTCCCAGGAAATGCCAATCTAAAACCAGAAAACCTGGTCTCAGTTTTTATTGTCAGTTGCACGCTCTGAAATAGCTGGGGGTGGAAAACTCAAAGTAGCAGAGGGTCAACTAAAACATGGAACCTGGTCCTAATAGAAAAATTTACACTATGAAGACATCCAAGAGTCTTGAAAATAGAGACATTTTCCTTCGATGTCGGCTTCCTTTCTTCGATTTTGTTAGTAATGATACAGTTAATCTGCCTTCTCATCAGATGAGTGTTTGAGGAGGTCTCCTTGATAAATGCGGAACCTAAATCCCTGAACTAATAATGTTTTATTCTAAGTTTTAATTCTCTTAATGATACAGACGAATAATGGCTTAGATAAGTAGCCTTCGGTTTCTTTTAAATTGTTATTTTATTGTTGATATTTTAAACCTGCTCTTGTTTTATTGGTTTGATTATGCATATATTTATATTGTTCATTGGTATTGTGATGTTACCATACTTTGCTTTACATTGACAATAAAATTTTTAAAAAAGAAGGGCAAAAGGCACAATGTACACTGACAAATCACCAATCACCATTGTTCATACAAACTGTCTTTTATCTTTTTTATGAACATAGTTATGTTACTATGCTTACTATATGCATGCTTACATTATATTTCATAAGATTTTGTAACTTTAAGAGTTACAGAGTTAGATTTTTTAACTTTAAATTATTAAAGCCAGTAATATTTTCTTCTTTCTTTTAATTCGAAGTGCAACTTCAGCAGCAAAAGTAAAAGCTGATAAAAATGTGGCTGCTCCACTAAAGGAACTGGGTCTGAGAGTCAGCAAATTTTTGGTAAGTAGAGATGGCAGGCTGCTTTGTTACTTGCTTTGTTCTTTCCCACTCAGCACGTCTCTGGACAATGAGAGTTGTCATGATGGGAAAGACAACCAGTTGTGCTCATAGTCTCACTGCTAGAATAGGTTTTAAAGATTTGTGTCTAGGTTTTAAAGAATTGATTGGTTAACTACGCAACTGGGGAAAGCAGTATTTCCTAAAAATTAAGAAGGATTGAGAGTTACCTTGAATATGCTGTTCCACCTTGCCCCCATATTTGTCCAAAAATGGGGGATAGTTGAATGGTTTTTGGCCCTTTTGATGTAAAATAGCTGAATTGTGTGTGTTGTTCCAGGGTTTAGATGAAGAGCAAAGCGTGCAGCTGCTACAGTGTTACCTGCAAGAGGATTATAGAGGGACCAGAGACTCGTTAAAGGTCAGTTGGTAACAGTACAGTGTCATTCTTTTCCTTCAGTTGGGTTGCCATGCATCATTATCTTGTAGCTGGAATGTTGCATTTATTTTTCTTGAGATGCTGCGGAACTTGCACCACCTTCTGCAGAGCCAAGCCAGATTCTCCATCAGCCATATTCACAGCCTCTTCTGTGGAGCTTTTTAATGGGCACTGCAATTCTGTAAGAAGGGGAGAGGGAGGAATTTTTTCCTTCTCCCTTGCTGCTTCATACTGACAAGAGTATGTAGGGCATTTTTTGTTTTCTAACTTGGCCTTTCATGAAATTCAGTAGCCTTTTTCCAGTAGATGGGTAACAGATTATGCCAGCTGCAGCGTGATGTTCTTTTCCCTATGTTTGAGGGTGGTATTGGGTAAATGGGAGGCCCTTGGACTCTCTTGGCCTGCCATCTTCTTGCCATCTGCAAAGTCGGAGAAAATCTACCTGCCTTCTTGCAGGTAGCAGTATTGTGAAGTCAAAATTGTTTCTTGGACGGCAGGCCTTTCCACCTTTGGAGGAAAAAAGAACACACATACGCCAGTATGAAAGCCAGATACATGTGAGCTTATTGTTCCTTGAATAGCAGTCCAAAACAACCTTGCGTATAAACTGGGTAGCAGGTCAACAAATATATTTAGCATACAAAGGCTTAATAAAATTACATTCACAAATGAGTCATGTGTATCTAAAAATAGTAACAAAAATGTCTTGTAGTATTTCCATTATATCCAGTTAATGCTTGGAGCTTTTTTGACATGAATTAATTCTTACCAGTTGTTTTTGTTCTGTTCATAAGACTGTTCTGCAAGATGAAAGACAAAGTCAGGCTCTGATACTGAAGGTCAGTAACTTCAATCTTATTTTAAAGTAATTATTTCTGTATTCCATTTTTCTGCACGCAAAGCAGCAATTTCCTGACGTTGCATCAGTTTCCATGTATGGAGTCTCAGGTATCAGAGTTGTCTTTCACTCAGTGGGTGGATGCTATATAACCTCTTTCAGCAGAAGTGACTGAAGTGATGATGACCCAATGGTTCTTGAATGTTTTGGCTGAAAGATCTTATCTCTTCAATGGCAAGTTCTTTTTAACAGACCAAGTAATATGTGATAGTGTGGTACCTATTTCAAACTGGGACAGCTTGAGCAGTTTGGGAGCACAAGGTAGGTGTTCAGGCAGAAATCTTGGTATAATTTGTATCTTCTTGATATTTTAAGTACAGTCTTGTGTCTGTGCTGTGGCAATCCTGTGGAGTCGTGTGGCATTTGCAGCTATGGTTTGTTAAATAACACATTTCAAAAAAAACCATATCTAAAACAAACTTGTGTCAGACTGTCTCCTGATTATTGTTTGCTGTTCATTCAGACACCATGCCAAACTACAGCTCAGACTGTTGTAGTTCCCCTGCAGAAATGGTTGAGCATTTTTGTCCAATATGAAACATCAGCATTCATTGCAAGGTTGCACAAGTGAAATCATGCATTCACTGCCATTGTGCATGTGGATGGATGTGGTCATTTGGTTGTGCATTCAGTTGCATGGTGTTACCATTCATCACAAGGACTGTGTAGCACAGTCATTGTGCATCTCCACAAATTGTCCCTCACTTTGTATAATCTGGGTGCCCTTGGCAATAAGTCCTCTGGGCTAAAAATGCTTCTGTGTAATGAATGCCTGGTCAGAAAATGGGAAAACAGCCGTGATGTTCAGCCTGATTGTGGGGGAGCATGCCATCCTGTCTTGTATTACAGAGACCTGGCTAGGTGAAGGTGGGGGCAGAGGTTTAACATGGTCTGTGAGGTCCCTGATGGTTTGGTTTGGTCGCCTGTGCTGTTTAACATTGGGAAACCACTCATGAGACTGCTGGAGAAGCTATCAAGCTACTACTGATACAGATGGTGGTATATTTTCACAGCTTGCTGACTACTATTATGAGGAAAGGATTTGTATTCTTCGCTGTGTTCTCCACCTCCTCACTTATTTCCAGGATGAGAGACACCCCTATATGGTAGGTGCCATCTTCCTTTTCTTAAGTTCCCTTCATGTCAATAAATATGCTATTCATTTGTTGGTGTACTGTCTGATTCAAAATGCTTTTCCCCAAGAGACTCACCTGTCTCCTTTAATCTTATCTTAGTGCCTGGTCAAGTCTTCTATATTTTTTCATGCTTTTCATCTGCTTTCATTCCGGTCATGATTTTATATCTCTTCTATGTGAATTTATATTACTTTCACTGATATTACTGATTTTAAAACTGATGAACTTCATATATATTTTAATTGGTTTGAATATCCTATTTATAAGTCATAATGAGAGCTCTGATAAAGGTTGGGATATGGGTGCTGAAATGAATCTGTCTGTGGCTGTCTGTTTTACAACAGTTGCTTTGCTTTCAAGGTCCCATTTTCACAATGTGTGGAAAAACTGGATAAGGAACTGGTTCCTAATTACAGGAAACAGTTTGAAGAGCTTTACAGAGCAGAATCACCCACATGGGAGACCCATGGAAGTCTAATGGTAATTGATTCCTGTAATGTATTTATACCAAGATTCCAAATTCGTCCTGTGTGCTTCTAGGACAGCACAGCTATAGGTGAACTCTTTTCTTGAGTAAAAAACTGTTGAGTAAGTTTCCCTGTTGCAGAATGAAGAAAATAAGAAGGATGCTCCAGGTCACCAAAACAAGTCTGGAACAAAGAGAGGGCAAATGGTCTGACTCAGGCCATTTCCGCACTAGCCTGTTATAGTGCTATTGCTGCACTTTTGACATCCTATGGAATCCTGGGGTTTGAAGTTTAGGCAGGGGCCTTTGAGGCACTATAACAGGCTAGTGCAGAAATGGCCTCAGGTTTCACACTTGAGAACGCCTCAGTGAGATTGTTTCACTCAGAGGATTTTCTTCTTTTATTACCCAAGCTGTCAGCAACCATGAGTCTGTCTTCCTTCCAGGTGTGCTGTCCTTGCAGTACAAAACACCAACAAAACTCTTTGAAGAATTTGAATGTGTTCCTGTGCAGTGTTGGGTGTGCCTGACCACATTGAAATCAATGACTTAATTGACTGAGGCTATTTTAAATTTTTTTTTTGCATTTTTTTGCATTTCTTCCCTGTTACCTGTGTCTGTGATTCTAGCAGGGCTATGTTTTTTCCACAGACAGAGCGGCAAGTCTCTCGTTGGTTTGTACAGTGCCTCCGTGAGCAGTCCTTGCTGCTGGAGGTCATCTTCCTTTACTATGCCTATTTTGAGATGGCACCTGAGGAGCTGCTGGCTTTTGCCAAGATGTTCAAAGAGCAAGGATTTGGCTCCAGGCAGACCAACAGGCATCTGATTGATGAAAGTATGGACCATCTAGTAGAGCGTATTGGGTGAGTGTGCTGCATCTGATGAGACAGGCTGTTGTACCTCATGCCTTTGAGAGTCACTGTATATGTGACTTTCTAAAAATCAAAGCATATTCTAAGATCTGCAGGGGAAGGCTTTTTCTCAGTCCTACTACCGTCCCAGGCTTGCCTGCTAAGGGCACGGGAAACAGGGCCTTCTAAGTGGCTGCTCCCACCCTCTGGAACTCTCTTGCACGGAAGTCTGGGCTGGTCGTCCCTGCTTTCCCTTTGCTGGTGGGCAAAAACATTTCTTTTCAAGCAGACTTTTAATAGATGAGGTTTTAGTAATTTATTAGGCTGTTTTTTTAATGCAAGTTTTATCATTGTATATGGTTTTTTATGTTTTTAACTGTTTTAAATGTTTTTAATGTTCTTTAACTTTTTGGAAGCTGCCTTGGGTCCTATTTTGGGAGAAAAGGTAGCATATAAATACAATAATAAATAAATTCTCTAGAACCAAGTTATAACTGTTAAGAAAGATGTCCAGTTTTTCTTAAACCGGTGTGGCCCGTTCATTCACAATATAAGTTGCCACAACTATTTTTGTAGTAGGCTTCTATTTGCTTCCACATATTGCAGTAGGAATAGAGAGAAGTTCTACTGCTGGGTGTGCAGTGGTTCACGAATTACCAAATTCTTCAATTTTAAATTATTAAATTTCTTTGGACCTACTACTTAAGCTGCAACTAAAATAAGAAACTGCTTGTTCCCACTTGGCCTTCTGACTTCCTGGTTTTTGTCTTTTCCGCCATCTCTGCTCCAGGTACTTCGGTACTTTAATTCTAGTGGAAGGCATGGAGATTGACTCTCTGCATGAACGTTTGTTGGATGACAGAAAAGAAGAACATAAGTTTGCCGGCAGTGGGCAGATCCGGCAGGTAATTTAATAATAAATCCTGTTTTTACAGATGATAATTACAAAACAGTTACAAGTTACAAGGAAATTATATATTTTTCTATACATGTGACAATTTTCAATGAAACATCTCTTTTAAAAATTGAGAATCAAAGTGATTTGTAGAACAAAGCTGCTGGAAGGATGATGGGTAATATAATCATATTGTAGTAATGTTTACCCTTTTGACAGTTAGTGTTGTAGGTTTGTTGAGTCCTCCAGCCGGCCCTGTTTTGTCCTGTGCAAGGTTCTTCCTGGAGCTGTTGTTAAACTTAAGAATGTCTATCCAGATTCTGCCACTAATGCCTAGAGCTAAAATCTCATGAAACAAATCAGGATTGGGTCTAGTTAGTGCTTATGTGAGAGACTATCTAGGAATCTTTTTGTACTACCAGAACTACATAGAGGGGATATAAATAGACTGCATGGAAATGTGCTTTCTGCAAGAGACTTGAAAAGTCCTGTAGCAATTTACAAATGACTCAGGGTGCCTCTGTGGTGCTTTGTGCTGTGTTTTGTCCTCCTTTTTTGGTCTCACCTCACCTCACTTACTTTTGGCAGAAAAAACAGTTCAAGAATTTTCAGTCATCTCTTTAAACTCTTTTTTTTGTCCCTCAGTCTAAAGTTCCAGCAATTCATTACCTCTTAAAAGTATTTTCGTATGAAGTTTGGTTCAGAGAAATGAAACATTTCTGTTCCTGAGAAATATGAAAAGCAGCAACATTCATGGTTCAGATAGAGTATAGCTGTGAGGACTTGCGTATCTTGTGTGTTTTATATTTAGGATTTTGTAAATGAATGATTATTTGATTGGATTCTCTTTTGTTTCGAACAGGAAATGGACAGCCTGTTGCTGACTTTAGGAGATGTTCCCCATCATGCCCCCATCCTCTTGGCCTGGGCTTTGCTTCGTCACACTTTGAGCTCTGAAGAGTCCACCAGTGTGATCAGGCGGATGGGAAGCACTGCTATCCAGCTGAATGTTTTCCAGTATTTGACAAAGCTGCTTCGGTCCATAAGCAGTGAAGGAAACGTGAGTCTCATATAATTTGACGGAAGGCTTTTCAGAAAACAGTATTGCTGCAGAGAAGTTCATTCAGGGTTTGCTGGAAAAATTTGTTACCGCAGTGTCCATGCCAGCAACCTGGAGTTTTCCTAACTCCAGACTTGTTGAAATCACTATCTGATAGCCTATATCAGTGTTTCTCATTCTAGTGCCCTCCACATGTGTTGAGATGACAAAAGAGCTGGAGGAGACTAGGATGGGGAAGGCTGCTGTGAACTGTCACATGTTGAATAATTGGTCACAGGCAAAGCATTGAAAAGGTTGGTGGGGATTTCATTTGAATCACTCTTTAGAGTTGATAGCAACTCTGAAATTTTCTCTGGCACCTCATGATTTATGAAATTCCCTGCAAGGGTATCTTATCCCTGCACGCTTAGCATGGAGCCCTGACTAGGACATTAGTATGAGGGACCTTTTCTGTTATTCTGTCTATTGTATTGTTTCCCTAACCCACTTCTTGTGCATTAGGGATGGGAGCCATGGAATCCTCCAGATGTTGCTGGGCTGCAAGTTCCAGCAGCCCCAACCAGCATAGCTAGTGTTTAGGAATGCTGGGAGTTGCAATTCAGCAGCATTCAGAGGGCTGCTTGATTGTGACTTCTATGTCAATATATTATTTTGCACATTTTATAGAAGTGTTGCTGGAAGTGTAGCCTGAGCATAGCAGAAAATTGGTTTTCTGTGCCTGTAGTATGGACTGTTTTCTGTGCCTGTAATATGGCCTTGTTATCTTGGAAACTGATCTTAGGAGTGAGCTGATTAGGCTGGGTGCTTTTCCTTCTCCGATTTTTAAACTGTGATATCTTTGGTCTTTGCTTTCACTAACTTTTTTTTTCTTTTCCAGTGTATTTCTAGCACAGCGTGCATGTGTATTTATGGCCTGCTTTCGTTTGTTCTTACCTCATTGGAGCTGCACACACTCGGCAATCAGCAGGTAAGAATTCAAAGCCTAAGTCTTTCTCCAACCTGGTGCACTTGAGATGTGTTGGACTTCAATATCCACTGTGGTCATTGGCCATCCTACCTGGGAATGGTGCAGGTCGGGATCTGTTTGTGGAAAACCAGCTTTTAAAATATAGAGACAGCCCTGCTCCATTGACCAAAGAGGAACCTGCTCCAGTATGTGGTTTCCCACTATAGTTTGTCACATACTGTCACAGACTCCCCGAGCAGAGGATACTTAACAGTGACCTGCAGCCACATACAGGTTGCCATTATATCTAACTGCAGTTGATAGGGTGTCTCGATGGGTTCTTCTTTAAATTCATGTTTCATTTATTTGATTTATATCCCTCCTTTCTTCCAATACAAGATCAATATAAACTATTAGCTGGCATCACAACTTGTAGTGATGAGTTGGTGATACATTAACCATGCATTATTCCCACGGAAGCAACCTGGTGCCCTTGAGCCTGATCCCTGCCGCTACCATAAGCCACTGCCAGTGATATAATCTTAGTGGGAGTTCTAATGCAAAACATACAGAGGGTACTGGGTTGCCTGCATTGTGGAAATAAGTACTTTTTTTTGTCTGCTGTGCATACTTCTTCCCATCAGTTTCATTGTGTCACCCCAGAATTCAGTAGGAGAGGTCAAAAAGGTTTTAGCCACTTTCTTTATATCATTCTTCAGTGTCAGATACTTCTGTCCTGTCTTCTCTTAGTTGTCTTGTGTCTAACCTAAAAAAAAATGAACCAAGTGCTCTTTCTGTTCAGAAGGTGATGCTTTAGCTTTATTATACCCTTTTTTAGATGAGGCATGCTATTTTCCTTACTGCAGGTCTCTCTTTTTTTTTTTTTTTGCTTTTCTTCTGTGGAGACCATTTTCTGAAATGAAATTGGCCTCAGGCTGTTCACTTTCTGGGTTTAGAGTGGAAAGTGTCCTGATAAAATGCGATCCCAGCTTGAGACCTGGACTGGATGTTCCAGATGGTATACAGAGAATTCAAAGCTCCCATGACTTTCTCCATCAAAATTACCATTTCATGAGGATGCCGAGAATTCCTTTGAGTGGTTCTAGCTTGTTTAGGAATTACTGTATCTGCCAGGGGGTTACAGTACTTAAAACATCTTGAAACTGGTTTAAGTAGCATGAGTGTGTTCATGTAAAAAACATGAGAAAAGCAAGCCATATATAATGTGTATATTCTCTCTCTTCTTAAAGGACATCATAGATACAGCTTGTGAAGTCCTGTCTGCTGCAAGCATTCCTCCGCTCTTCTGGAAGACAGTGAGTTGGCTGTGGGAAAAGGGTTGACCCACCCCTATTTCCGTCCATTGTATTCTTTTGACCAACTCCTTAGGGGAAAACCAGCTTTTTGGTCGTGAAATCTTTGTCTTCTATATTAGGAGCAGCTTCCCATATTACTTTTTTCTCCACTTGTATTGTTAAGAAAAATGTGAATTCGCCTAGGGTTGTGTGCAAAAGGGTTGTGCAGATTGCCAGTGGATTTTGCCTGTTAAATGGTTGTCTTGGTATTCCCATTTATGCCTATGTGTTAATCATTTAAGACCTTCAGCTGATGTCCACAGGTGCTAAATTCCACCTGTCAATCTGCTGTGCAGATAAATTCATAGGATTCAGAGCAAAGCAAGTATGGAGGCAAAAGTGTGGAGGACCAGAGATCATTTCTTGATCTAGAGTAGATGCACATGTGTATGAAGTTGTGAATGGAGCCGAAAAGAAGTTGAGCTCCTTTTCAGCAAACCTCAGTATAACTGCTTGTTTCTATATGTACTTCATTCATAAATTCAGGAAGTAAACTTTGAAAATAGACCTTTTCTATCTTGTACTTTTGCTTGAGGAGAAATTAATCCTTGGCTGTTAATTTCACATATGACAGCTACCTCATGGTTGTAGAAATGTCACAGAACTGCAGAATTGGAAGGGATACCAAGGGTCATCGGGGCCAACTGTATCCCCATTGCCCAGAGACCCACACCTAAAGGCACCCTTGACAGGCGGCCGTTCGGCCTCTGTTTAAAAACGTCAAGCAAAGGGGAGACCATCACTTTCTGTGGCAGTCTGTTTCACTGTCAGGTACAAAGTGACTTTTTCTGTAGCAGAGGATATGAACATAGGGAAAACGGGAGTGTTCCCAACTTCTGTCTGCAGACCGTTTAGACCATTGCTGTAAAACTGGGTCATGTAATAGCAAAGCTGTTATACCAAGAAAATGTTTTCTATTTTCGGTGATCATCACTGTTGGTTTTCATTTTGTGTGTCCCTTGCCAGGAGCCAACTGCAGGTCTGGGCATTATCTTGGACAGCGTTTGTGGGATGTTTCCCCACCTCCTTTCTCCACTGCTGCAGTTACTCACTGCGCTCGTTTCAGACAAATCTACTGCAAAAAAGGTGTGCTTGGGAATAATGAAGAGAAATGGAGAATTTACTATCATAGTCAAGAGTCAGCTTACTGGTTACACTGTGTGATTCAGAGGAGACTCTGTATTAAATCTTAGTTATTGCTTTGGACTTGTTTTGAAGGATGTTTTATTTTATACTTTTGAGATTTTCTTGTATTTTGGATCTGGAAGGGGCCTGTCAGCTGGGAGGCCAGGTACCATATCTGCATATGTATACATGTTTATGCATGCATTTACACAACAGGTATGCTCTTTCCCACACATACCCTCATGTTTCATTCACACATACTCAAAACACCGAAAGGATGAGCTCAACTCCTAACACTTTCCACTGAGATCACTGCTTATCTGTCTTTACCAGCAGTAGATTAACAGCTGCTTTAGGAGCCAGAGAAATGTTGAATCTCCATTTTGTCTACATTTTAAAAATTACGGGGACAAAACTCTCCTGACAAATTTTCTCAGGCAGTAGTAGTCTGTATCCTTTTTAAGGTTCTGTCACATAAATCAGTTGATCTCACAGGACCTCAGTGGAAAGGCATCTTTCTATCCAGTTCAGTAGCTGGTTTATGATGGTGTCTTCAACTGTCTTCCTTTTTTCTCAGCTTAATCTCATCTTTTCTCTGCTTAAAGGTATATACCTTCTTGGATAAGATGTCTTTCTACATTGAATTGTATAAGCACAAGCCACCTGATGTGATATCTCATGAAGATGGTACCTTGTGGCGGAGACAAGCACCAAAGCTGCTGTATCCCCTTGGTAAGGAAGTGAGGTGGGCTCTTTTGTCCTTCACATGAATATATTTATTCACATTCTCAGCTACCTCCTGGCCAAACGACAGCCTACATTAGGTAATCAATTGTAACACCTCAAATAGCAGGGGTACATATAGAAAGATTTGGCAGATCTTAGGACTGGAGAAGGTGAGCAGTAAATAGAGATACTCCTTTAGATATTCAGACACCATTTACAGATGGAAACTAGAACTTTGAGTTGAACGTGGAAGCCAGGTACAACTTGTGCAGCTACTAGAAAACTAGTGTTTGGTTTGGTTTTGTCTGGTTCATGGTTGCAATCTGGTTTCCAACTCCTGGGCCAATCTTTAAAAGTAGTCTTGCATAGCGCACTTGAAGCTATTACAGCGTGCATCAGAATTGGCAGAACTCTGTTGCCTGAAAGCTGAACGTCACATAGAATTGCTGAAGACAAATAGAAAATTTGGTCACTTGAAGTTTCTAATTTCATTTTGTCTCTCCCCTTTGCTTTTTTAGGACTGGGTCAAACAAATCTGAGGATACCTCAAGGAACAGTGGGACAGGTGATGCTAGATGACCGGGCCTATTTGGTACGATGGGAGTATTCGTATAGTAGCTGGACGTTATTCACTTGTGAGATTGAGATGCTACTGCATGTTGTTTCGACTGCTGGTGAGTCTCTAGAAGTTTTGGGCTGCTTCACGATTGTGGCTGCTAGAAGTGGCTGCTTCAGGATTGTGGAATTCGGTGCAAGGAGAAGCTAGGTTGAACCCCTCTCTGCACTCCTTCAACTGACAGGCAAAGATCTTTCTGTTATTTCCAGGCCTTGGAGTGATAACTGTGCAGACAGTCTTTTAATCTGGATTGTGTTGAATTTGTATTTATACTCTTTCAATTGCCTTAAAAAAACTGTTTTATTTTAATGTTTCTTAATGTGAGCGTTTCTTGATTTGCCTTTTAACTTTATACCAGTCATAGTTTTTAAACTGTATTTTTTTTTATTCAAATTGTTAGCTGCCTTGGATCCCATATTGGAAGGAAAGCCAGGATATAAAGTAAATAAATGTGTTGTGAAGTGTTTAAGAAGAAGAGATGACATGTTGAGGGAGCGGGCTTGTTTTCTGCTGCTTCAGAGACTAGGACAAGGAGCAATGGATTCAAACTAGAGGAAAAGAGATTCTACTTAAATCTCAAGAAGAACTGCCTGACAGAGCTGTCTGGCAGTGGAATCTGCTGCCTCAATGGAGTGTGGTGGAGTCTCCTGTGGAGGTTTTTAAACAAAGGGTTGATGGCCATTTGTTGGGAGGGCTTTGATGTGGGTTCCTGCATGGCATAAGGGGTTGGACTGGATGGCCTCTGGGGTTTCTTCCACCCCTATGATTCTATGATTCTAAGAAGTGCTTTTAGCACACCTATAGCTCCTATTCTAAGAGCCAGGTTTGGACTAGGACTCTGGGAAACAAGATTCGAATCCCTTTTGGCCATGGAGATCCTCTTGGCCAGTCCCATTCTCTGCCTCCAAGGAAAGCCATGGCAAACCCTCTCTAAACAAATTTGCCAAGAAACCCTCTTGACAGGTTTGCCTTGGGATAGCTATAAGTTGTTAATGACTTGGAGGCAGGCAACGACAGCATAGCTACTATTATGTTTTTTGCTTTTAGTATTTCAGTGTCTGAGTTTATTTTAGAAAGTAGATGTTTCTATGCTGAACTCATTTCCTTTCTCAGATGTAATCCAGCATTGCCAGAGGGTTAAACCAATCATAGATCTGGTTCACAAAGTCATCAGCACTGATGTGTCAATAGCGGATTATCTTCTACCAATTACATCACGGATCTACATGCTGTTACAAAGGTAAACCAGCAAGTGCAGTTCTGTTTTTGAATTCACTAGAATAGTTAGCAACAAAATTTCTTGAGATCTTCAGAGATAAAACTCCCATGCTGCTTTTCAGACAAGCAGAATTGTTGAGTGTTTTGAAGAGTTGAGTGTTTTGAACACTGTAGTTTTTGAAGAAACTTCATGTAACATTTTTTGTCTCCTGTCCAGGTTAACTACTGTCATTTCTCCCCCAGTTGATGTTATTGCTTCCTGTGTCAACTGTTTGACGGTATTGGCTTCCAAGATGCCCGCAAAAGTAAGAAATTCTCTGTCCCTTCTGTTTTGTTAAATCTTATCATCTGTATAAATAGACAAATGTGGGGTTTTTTTATCTCTCTTTTCAGGTTTGGACTGATCTTCATCATACAGGCTTTTTACCATTCGTTGCTAATCCAGTTTCTACCATAAGTCACATGATCAGGTAATTTATATCATTTGTTGATCAGCTGGATATATTGGACAAAACCCAAGATGGTGATAAGATGTAGAAAATAGCAATTGGAACATTGAATGTGCTTTCCCATATATTGTGCCTCAAGATATCTAATTAATTCACAGTAGAGACAAGATTGGAGCTGGAGACATCCTGATTCACAGTTCAGTCTTTTATCCAGTGTCACTGATCTAAAAGCAACCCAAGGTTGTGGGTGGTAACACAAATGAAGCCAAAATGAGGCCTCTGAAAAATGAGAGATTTTGCCAGGACTGCAAGGATGTTCTGTGGACCCCATCATTAAGAATGTTTTCATTTGTTTATTTAAAGTGTCCTGCTGTTTGTGCAAGGCCTTTCAAACATCTTTCTTAGAATCTTAAGGGATTTTAAAGGCTAATTAGTTCCCTTTGGCATAAACTGCAGCCTGCTGCATTTGAGGCATGGCGGACATTGCCACTTACGGATGGCTTAAAAAGTGCTTATCGCTTCATCATCTACTGATGCATTTTGTATTCCCCAAAATCTCCCCTCCAATGTGTATAAACGTTGTGAGAATACAAAACAAGTGCCTTTGTAGTTTACAAAAGCTCATGTCAAACAAAGTTAGTTAGTCTAAGATGCCAAGGAGTCTTCATTGTTTTTGCTGCAACAGCAGAACTGCCCTCCTGGCCCCATTGCCTTAGGAGAAACATTAGGGTGTATCTGAGGTTCATGGTCACTGCTTTTTGTAATTTATAGATTGATCATTTGTTCAAGATTGTACCCTCATCTTCCCAATCCCAGTGAAATAGATAAGAGCAATAATTTAAGGACTTGTATGCTTCACAAGTTCATCCCCAGGATCTCCATTTTAATGGCAAAGACTTGGGGGAAAAAACCCACCCTAGACCCTGAAGGAAACTGATGGCATGCAGATTAATAATATTAATAGGTTGGGTGGACAATTATCAAGAGCTGGTGGGCTGCGTTGGCTCCTCAGGGAATCTTGGAGAGCTTCCAACCCCTTCCAGTTCCCCAACCTTAAAAGACTTTTGCCCGAAATGCCCCTCAAACCCCTTAGAGGGCATGGGGGCGGTTTTTTTCACATGTTCCCTGGCTCTCTTAGGTCCAAGAGAGGCCTTTAAAAAGAAAAAAAAAGTAACTGACCTGGGGGACAACTGAATACTGGGAGCAAAAAACCCCAGGGAATACTATGGGGTCCTGAGACATTCTAAAACAGCCTTAGGGAAACCACATGTTAGCCACACTTTCCCCAGCTCTGAATTAGATGGAAGGAACAATTCAGGCTGCCATACATGAGTTCATATCATTGGTCCATTGCCTGAGAAGAGCTGCTTTACCTGCAGAAGTCCTTAGAGTTCAATCCTTGTTGTCTCTAAGTAAAGTTGGAAAAGATGCCTCTTCAAAATCTTGGAGAGCCTCTGCCAGTTGGTGTAAACAGTACGTGCTAGATGGACCATAAGGTAGCTTCATAAGTCTCTCTGCTAGACTTTCAGTCAGGAATCTTTTGTAGCCCTGCTTGGAGGTGCTAGACCTTGAACCTGGGAGCCATAGCTTTTCCCCTAATAATTTGACTTCTTTTGAGGCAGCTTTGTATGTTCTTATGCATTATCCACAGTGCACGCAGGCATGGTCACCTCAGCCTCATTTTTCCTGTCACCTCTTTTTCCCTCTGTTTCTCCACAGCGCAGAGGGAATGAATGCTGGAGCATACGGTAATCTGCTGATGAGTATTGAACAGCCACAAGGCGAATATGGTGTCACTATCTCCTTCCTAAATCTAATCATGACGCTTGTCCGGGTGAGTCTTTTCAGAAAAAGGGAATCCTATAGCTTTCTGCTTCACACCCAAGGAGACCTGCATGTTGTGGTACTTGGATATTGCAAGAAACTTTGAGACTTCTGATGTTATTCAGCTTTGGTCTTTGTTAGCAAAGCATGTTGGAATTTCCTGTTGATAGAATATTTTGTGCTCTGATTGATTTCCCCAGGGGCAGCTTGGCAGTACTCAAAGCCAAGGCTTGGTGCCTTGTGTTGTTTTTGTCCTGAAGGAGATGCTGCCAAACTATCACAAGTGGCGCTACAACTCCCATGGAGTGAGAGAGAAAATTGGTAAGCATGAACTGCTGTCGTGGGGTGGTAACAGCAGATACTGTTTCTGACAACTGATGATACTCAGTGCTTTCTGGAATGCAAGCAGGCTTGTACAGCAATCCTTTGACTATTGACTATGGTAATAAGAAATATCCCAAACATTTACAGGGGCAGTCAAATTGCCTATATATAAGCTAGATTTGTTCTCAAATCTGGGGTGCCAAGGTCTTAGTCTGTGCTCAGTCTTTGAGAAAGTTTGAAGTCAGTGCTCACTTTTTTATTTTTTTACAACTTTGAAGTTTCCATGGCATCCAATATAAAGTAAAAGAAGGATTGCATCACCTCCCACTTGCCTTACCTCAGTTGTTTGGGGACACCCAAAAGACTAATGGGAGGGGATTTTTTCCTTTGAGTTGGAATAATTATGCTACTGAAGGCAGTGGCGGAGCTACTAGTGCTGCCTGCACTTATAGGTGCCTGGTGATACTGAAAAGACATTACTTCCCTTTATTAAAATATGAACCCTTGTTGAAATGAGTACATTCTCCCCCCTTAGTGCTAGCAGTGTATCTACTAATGTTCTCTTGCCGGTATTCTGTCCACGTCTTCCAGTCTTAGATCTGATTCCACTAAATTCCATGTATATCTGGACCTCTAGGGATCAGGGAGAGACTTGTCTAGACAAGTTCTGGCACAGTGGCCATATTAGCACAAATGCAAAGACAAAATAGTGATGTGTGCTACCCATTTGTGTCTGCACACACCTTCCACAAGTAGTTAAAATAATCAGGAACATCATATGGCTGGAAAAACTTACTCTTGTGTTCAAACCCAGATCCTGATTTGTTGCTTCTCTAACAAGCCTGGATCTGTAATCGGTTTTCAACCTTGGCTTCTGGTTGTGGCTTGTGAGAGATAAGAGAAACCAAGAATCTCTGAATGTAGTGCTAAGCTTTTCCACTCTGCTGGATTGTTGCTTAATTTAGCTGCTTGCACTTTTAAGAAGAACAACCTGGGGGTTAAAACAGGGCAACATCCACACATTGCTTCCATGCTGATGGCATGTTATGAACAGCAGCGTGTGTGGTATACTCATGAGTGTCTTGTTAACTGAAATAATGTAAAATTGTTCCAAATATATGAATGAATTGTATATTAAAATAAAGGCAATGTTCGCCGTAACAGATTTGCCTTTTTTCCTCATATTTCAGGGTATCTTATTCTGCAACTGATCCATGCTATCTTGAACCTTTGCCCTGAAATGGATCCGCATAGCAGGTACAGTAAAGATATTGTCTTTCCCTTGCCTTCCAGGTTAAGTGCACAGTCCTGTGTGTGCTCCCTTCTCAGAGTGGAGTCAAGCTTCTAGACTTACAACTGCAAAGATACAAGCATTCTGTTGTTTTCTAGTGCTCAGTGTGTCATCTCCACTCCTACTGCACGGTAACCCCTGTGTACTTTCCTTCCAGCAGTGCCCCCAGCCTACAGTCCCTTTGCATCTTTAGCCTGGCCAATACTGAAGCTGGGCAGGCTGTCATCAACATCATGGGCATTGGTGTGGACACCATTGACATGGTGATGGCCACACAATCCAGTAGGTGAGTTGCCTTTTCTTTTTTTATTTTTAGAACTGAGTGTCACTTTCCTAACTTCAATGGCATTCCTGCATAAAAGTACCAAAAGTCATAAAAGTAGTAGAACGGCAGTTATAAAGCGTTGCAGAACAAACAGAATATGAAAATCATATGAAGCAGCTATATAATTCCAGAGATCAGTAAGCAGAGCAGATGAACGTGGTGAAAATAGAAGTGGAACAATAACATTTCGCTTCAGAAGTCCAGGTAGATGCAACAAGAATGTAAGAAGAGCAGTGCTGTATGTGACAAAAGGCCCATCTAGTCCAACAACTTTGTTCACGGAGCAATCAGCCAGTTGCACCAGCAGGACATGAGTAAAACTGCATTCTCCATCTTCTACTCTCCAACAACTGATATGCATGGCATACTGCCTCTTGACATCAGAGGTGATAAATAGCCATCCTAAAGGATAGGCCTTTCTGGGTGGCCAACATGGTGTGCCAAGTGGACCCTCTGCAGCTGGGGCCAGGCAAAGCAAATCCACCTTTTCCCCTGTAGATTCCTACCAAACTTGGCAAGTGGTGGCACCTATTGTCATGACCCAGTCTGAAATCAACTGAAGTGGCAGCTCTACAGCAGCCGTTATCAGCACCGTAGAAGCACCAGAACTAGCATTGCAACTAAACCCACATCCAGCAACCAGGATTCACCAGAATCTTCAGAGCCTTGAGCCATCAGGAATCAAGCAGAAGCGATCAAGGAGACCCCAAAGAACAACACCAAGGGGGTTCTGGGTGAAACCTGCTCTCCACTGCATGAGGAGATGATGAGGGATTATTACCCCTTCTGATATTCTGCCCCCTGAAGAGAATTTTCCTTCTGCCCCTAGGTTGCTAGTATTACAGTAAGTTAAAACTTCAAGCATTTAGAAATCCAGTTTAGGCATCCAGAGTAAAGGAGCAGGTAAGATGACCCAGAGAATTTGAATACAGGAGATAGAAGAGTTCTACGTGCGAACAATTTTCAGTACTGATTTTCTGCAGTGCGATGCTTTCTACAGTGCAGTTGAATGAAAGTGTCGTAGGGGGCATGCCCTGTTCTGCACACACAGACACCCAAAAGCTACCCCCCAGGTCTCAGCACCCAGCCCAGTTGGAGCAAATTGTGACATCTCTGAGACCTGTCCAGGGTCCTGAATGAAGGGTTGGTTTCTTACTACTCCTGTTTTGTACTTCTGAATTGTGGCCTTTAGACAACTATCAACAGTTCCACTACTTTGTCTATTCTCTGTTCATTATTGCTTTACTTTCTTCCTTTAATCTCCACCATGGATTCATCCACACTACTCTGAGAAGTACCCAAGATAACTTAGCTCAGCTGTTGAGCTGATTATTACAAGTGTCAGCAGTCCTTCACATAGCCTCAGATTTGAGGCATTTTAGAGCTGCTGCTCATAGAGGTGTGTGAGATGAGCACATAGTACATGATAGAAGGAATACTTTTTCTTGATACTTCCTGGATTGAATACTTTCTGGATTGATCAGGATTGGGATTGGGAAGAAGCCTCAGGAAAAAGATGGAACCAAAGATGGGGAGAGTCTGTATTCTATTGACAGTGGGAAAATAGGCTGGTGAAGAAAATATGGAAGAGGGAGAGTGTGTACCAGCAGCCAGAGCAGGCACAAAGTTGCCTTATCCAGAGTGAAGACTCTGATGGAGGAATTTGGTTAGTTGGTTATCTGTTGCCGTTGTGACCTCACAAATCTAAGTGAAACATGGGGGTTGGGGCTGGAATAGAGACGCCTCAGCAGAAGGGAGGTGAGATTTACCTACACATCTGGGGAAAGAAGCTAGTTATTGGATAGCTGGTTAAAGTAGGCAAGTACTTTGAAGAGAACTGCAGCTGATGATGGATTCTAACACAGTTCTTGTTGATCATGCAGTGATGAGTCTCAAGGCCAGGGCCAGCTGCTTATCCAAACAGTGAAGCTGGCATTCTCTGTTACCAATAACGTCATCCGATTAAAACCTCCATCCAGCATGGTGTCTCCTCTAGAGCACGCCCTTACTCAGCATGGTATGTACCTTTCTGCTGGCCTGCAAGGAATGCCTTGCTTGTCATAGGCATAAACTACCTGTTTATGACTTGGAAAGTTTGTGTTTTCATGCCAAAATCAGAGGGAAATACGTATGTTGTTTGATTGCATAAAGAAGTATTCTTTAAAGAGACATTTAAAGTTCTCTGTTGTTAAAATGGTGTTCTTGCTAGGTGCCCACAGAAACAATCTGATTGCTGTCTTGGCCAAGTACATCTACCACAAACATGACCCAGCCTTGCCACGCCTTGCAATTCAGCTCCTGAAGCGACTGGCTATGGTAAGTCTGGCTTTGTTTTTACGGGAAGTATCTGCTTTGGTTCTGAGACTATATCCGTCTACTTCGTGTTGCTGGCCTCCCAGAGCCTTCTGGATCCTCTGCTGGAAAAAGGAACATCCTCAGGTGTTCTTCCCCATCTCCTGATTTTCTAGAGAAATGGGTTTTTCCTGAGATTTGTTTGTTTGTTTATAGTACAGTCCTTCCTCCACATTCGCTAGGGTTAGGGGCACAGGGCCTCCATGAAAGTAAAAAAACAACAACCGTGAATAACTCTAGGCCCTCCCAAACCATATTTAATGCACACAAAAAAGTATGATCACCATGTTCAACCCACCGTGGATTCCTTTGAGGTATCAGGGTTCCTTCACAAGGCAGAAGTGGGTGGCTGGTGGGGCTTCTGGCCCCTTCCCCAGCTGCCCCACACCATTTTTAAGAGGGACTTGCAA
This sequence comes from Cyclura pinguis, assembly GCA_030412105.1. Classification (NCBI taxonomy): domain Eukaryota; kingdom Metazoa; phylum Chordata; class Lepidosauria; order Squamata; family Iguanidae; genus Cyclura; species Cyclura pinguis. The sequence goes on along the minus strand of CM059613.1, from coordinate 15,279,003 downwards.
ACTTCCTTCACAGTTTCTCAGCCTCACAAGGTTTGCAGTCCCTATTAAAAGTGGCCCAGGGAGGCAGCAGAGGAGACAGCAAATAGTCCCTGAATAATCAAATCCGCAAAAGTGAAACCTGCAAATGGGGAGGGCTGACTGTATTTCTGTATGGCTTTCCAACCCACAAAATGCTCCTGAGGCAATGAACGAATAAAAACAATTAGAACAATACAAAGATAAAACTGTTTTTTAAAACATTAAAATGCTCTTTAAAAACTCCTAGAAACAATCATAAAATCCAATATAAAACAGAACAATCCCCAACTCATCTTGCCCTAACCCAAGGGCAGCAACATCTAGCACTCCAGATGTTATTGGATCTCCCCTCCCAGCAGCCCCTACCACCATGCATGGTGTTCACAGATGATGGGAACCTTGGGCCAGTAATATTAGAAGGGATTGTTATTCCCCATGCTGGAAAGATTACTTAAGATTGTGGTGGTGGAGTGGTTTGAAAAACCTTTAAGAGGTCACAGTGAATTCAAAGTATTGGGCCTCTCCATTTTAACAGTTCCAACAAAGTTCATACATGGTGTCACCAAAGCTGGTTATTAATCTGAAACCAAGCTTGAAAGTGGGCTGAAATGGATGCTGACAGTTAGTATCATGTAAGAATGTCTGGAGTTATCCAACAACTGCCTTTCTCAGGAAGGGCACATAACCAAATGGGTGACAGGGAAAAGGGCTAGTAAATGTTATTAGCAGTAATAGATACCTTTTTGCTTTTGCCTTTGGGAGAGAGTGTTTGCTGTCTGACATATGTGAGATCACTTTCTTTCTTGCCCATATCTGTTTCCAAGGTCACTGTCTCAGGTGAGCTGAAGACTTACAGAGTTGTAAGGCTCTTTTAAAAGCATCTTATAACTTGTATTTGGGTCAGGATTTGGGGAATCATGCTATTTCAATAAACAGGAAGAAATAGACAGGTGCTGCTTGTACCAGTGTGACGCTGTATTTTTCATATATAGTTGTATTAATGAGCTGCTGGTACATAGTTGCCTAGGCATACAAATGGTAAAGCATCCAAATGTGGCATGAATTGATAGGAGGCATGTTCAGTCAAACGATGCCTTCAGAACAACATATTCTTTCCACTGAAAAGTGACCATAAATATTTAAGAGTCCCTTCTGCCCTCTCTGCATGCATATTCCTTTTTTTCAGGTTGCGCCAATGTCTGTCTACGCTTGCCTTGGCAACGATGCCGCTGCCATCCGAGATGCCTTTCTGACACGTCTACAGAGCAAAATTGAGGACATGCGTATTAAAGTCATGATTCTTGAGTTTCTCACAGTAGCCGTAGAAACGCAGCCTGGACTCATTGAGTTATTTCTCAATCTAGAAGTAAAAGATGGGAGTGATGGCTCCAAGGTAAACTCCAGTGTGTGGATGTTTTCTATTTTGAGTGACAGCAGCAGCTGTCACTTTGTACCGGTATCATTTCTGTAGGAGTTCATAGTGCCCTAGTAAACCTCAGTTTCAGAGCCCTTTATTCTGCCACTTGGGATGTGCATTTTTCTCATAACTGCTTTATGGCTCACTTCTGTATGTCTGTGTAACAATAAAATAAGGAAATACAAACATGTATTGTAGAACTTATTACTGTCATTTGATGAGAGAAATTTTATTTACTTGCCTCAGTTCTAGCTAGTGGATTATACTTATTTTTTTAAAGGAAAAGCATCAGTTCTGCAGAAAAGGGCAGATTTGGTTTGTAGATTCAGGCATCCTCTTTGCGATATCTTCTCTTTTTTCACAGTCAGGAGAGAATATCTCTTGTAAGGTAGTGCTCACCATCTGTGCTTTTCAAATTTAGGGCTTTTCTTTTTTTTTTTTTTCCCCTGCCCTGGGAAAGGAGTAACATGATATTTTATGTTTTCTCCCAGAGGCCAGTCTAAATTATGTGGTCCCCACTGGCCATCAGGTTCCTATGACTCTGCAACCTTGTTGTCACAACACTTTTTGTGATTTTAAAAGATAATCTTAGCTGAGAGTTCTTTTCTTCTTCCCTGCTACTCTCTTAGGAATTCAGCCTAGGAGAATGGAGCTGCCTTCATGTAGTTTTGGAACTGATAGATTCCAAGCAGCAAGAGCAATACTGGTGCCCTCCGCTTCTGCAGCGAGCCACGGTTGCCTTCCTCCATGCCCTGTGGCAGGATCGTCGAGATAGTGCCATGTTAGTCCTCCGGACCAAGTGAGTGACTAATTTCCTAGACTCTTGTTACTTTTGGCGGTAAGGGAGGCAAAAGCACAGCAGTAATTATCCACTCAAACAGTAATCTTTTTCTAAGCAATAAATGTTAACATCGTTAAATGTAAAAATCAGAATCGTCCAGGCCATGGTAGTTCAGAATTCTGTGTATTGTGAAAGTTGGACAGTGAAGAAAGCTGACAGGAAGAAAATTAAATCATACAAAATATGGTGCTGGAGGAGAGTTCTAAAGATACCATGGGATGTCAAAATGACCAATAGTCTTAGAGGAAATCAACCCTGAACTCTCACTAGAAGCTAAGATAACTAAACTGAGCCTTGGATGTTTCATGAGGCAACATGACTTACTAGAAAAGATTACAATGTTCGAGAAAGTGCAAAGTAGTAGAAGAGGAGGGAGACTGCATTATTGGTGGATTGTTTTAATCAAGGAAGCCCTTGTTGCCCTGACTTTGCAAGTCATATGCAGGTTGGTTGATAACGGGGCCTTTGAAGACCTCCCATTCATTGGCTTGTTAAAGGTTTATTGGGTGCTTAAATGGCTTTAAACAGGGGTGTAGTCCCATATCGGGAGGATTTGCCAATTGGCCATGACAGCTAAATGCGGCACTTGTGTTTACAGCTAGCATCTCTCTGTATACCACTTACTGGGTGAGGAGGCAAAAAAACAGGCTGATGTTTTGTGCCCTGCTTATGGGCTTCCTAAGAGGAATCTGGTTGGCCACTGTGGGAAATGGGAAGCTGGGCTAGCGAGAGAGAGATTGACTGGACCCTTTTATTGGCCTCTTGTCACGTTTTCCTATATGTCTGGAATCTGCAAAAATGAAAGACATGACTTTTTAATGCTTGTATTTTGCATTTTTAGGCCAAAATTTTGGGAAAACTTAACTAACCCACTCTTTGGGATCCTCCCTCCACCATGCGAGACCTCTGAGGTACGTATTCTGCAGGGAAAGCAGAGCTGTTTTGCTGCTGTTTGCACCCTTTAGTTGCAGTTCCTTTAGTGAAGAAAATTGCAAAAATTTTAAAAAACAGGACTGTGTGTACTGATGAAGAATGCTTTGATACTTTAAAAAGATATTACAAGTTGATTCGATAGTCTCTTTTTAAACACCATGTAGAGTATACATCAAAAGAAATTCAGAAAATACCATCTCAGAAGAAGCTTTATGTCTTCATTTTCACATATAAGAAGGAATGCTTCTTCCTAGACAGTGCCTGCTGTGAAATATATTTGTTGTTTGCTGTTGGGTTGGCTTCAACTTATGATGACTCTGTGAATGAGAGACGTCGAAAAGCCCCACTCATGGACAGCACTGTTCAGGACTGGCAGACTCAGGCTCATGGTGCGCTTGTTTGAGTCATTCTGTCTCTAATGTGAACATACTCTCATTTTACAATATTTCCAAACTGCAGTAACCTACATTTGTCTTTCTGTAAGTCCATGGTGTCTGCAGAATTCTCCTCTTTCTTCATGCCAGCTTTCATCACAGTCTCCCTAGAAGCCAAAATGACTAAACTAAGGCTGTTGTACTTTGGACGTATCTTGAGATGACATGACCTATTAAAAAAGAGGATAGTGTTTGACAGAGTAGAAAACAGGAGGAAAAGAAGAGGACCGCATTACAGGTGGATAGTTTCAATCAAGAAAGCCCTGAGTTTGCAAAACCGGAGCAGGGCTGCTGGTGATAGGGGCTTGCAGAGGTCTCTCATTTGCTATAAATCAAAGCCAACTCTATTGCAATTAACAAAAACAAAAAAATATATACTTGAAGTCATTTAAATCTTGTTCAGAAGTTTAACTCATGTTTCTAATCAGTAAGTTCTCAATTGTTCGGAAGGGTGTTGGCAGTTGCCCTCTAGATATGCTGTGATCATCTGGGGTCATTGAGATAGCTGGTACATTATTAAGGATAGTATTGTCTGCCTTGTCTTAGAACACTTGCCTATGGCATAATGTTATGTTCCTCTTGTCTTGAATGCAGGAAATATCAGAGTGCTTTTTTGAGTGCCCCTACATACAGGAAAAGAGAACCATAATGTTATGTGGGGGAAATACATCTTCTAACATAAGACGGAGCACTTCTTGTTTCCTTTAGCTCCTCCCACCCAGTTATATGCTTTCTCCCTTTGTATCAGTGTAGTGCTTGGTAGAGGTGGTTGGAAGCATTCCCAGGTATCTTTGGTTTCAGTCCTTCTGTGTATCAGAGCTTGGATCTGTGTATCAGGCAATGTTATCAACTTGATCTTCTCCCATTCCCTCTTTGTAGCTCAGTGTCCTGGACACCTGTGCCTTGATAATGAAAATAATTTGTCTAGAGATCTACAGTGTGGTCAAGTAAGTATCAGAGTAAGCATTTTCTGCAAGAAATGATTTCCCTTGATCCAGCTAAGATGCAGCAGGATGGAGCCATGGTTTTCTCTTGAAGAAATGAGCTCCCACTTTATGTACTCTCCCTCCTTTATCCTCTTTTTATGTGTGTAGCAGGCAAGAGCAAAAGCTTTGGCTTTCACTATTAAACAAAAAAACATTTCCTGTCCTGCCTGAACTTGAGGTAACAATGTGTTCAGTCTTTCATCTTTTTATATAGCTTTTAAGTTGTTTCAAAGAGCCTTATGAGTGGGGAGGGGAGGGTGTCAGAATTGAAATGCATAAAAAGAGGATAGGGCCTTGATAATAAATGAGTTCGGCCATCATACATTTAGACAGCAGGTGAGACGGCAGAAGAAAGAAAGGGTAGCTTTTGGGGGAGTGGATGGGGAACAAGAATGGTAATGATGAAAAGGAATGAATGACTAAATGCAGATTTATAGGCTTGGGATGAGAACATCTGAAGCATGCTTGATTCTCTCCTTCCTAAAGCCAGCGATGGGCAATGTTAGACAAGCTTACTCAGCTCAGGTAGAAGGTTCCTCTAAGACCAGTATACTCTTTCCAGCTAAATACTTCTGGCACATTCATAAGCAGGATGTAAAAAGAATAGCCTTTTTCTGTTGTGTGGCGTCTAGTGACTTGGTGTTTAGTGCCATACCAAGTGTAGACATACAGACTTCTCAAAACTGGTGCCTTCTGGATGTGTTGGATTACAGCTCCTATGGGCATCTTCCCCACTGAGTATGGCGCTTCATAGAACAAGTTTCCTCAGCTTATAGACTTTCCCCACATATTTTCCCAAATGGATAGACTGTGTTCTCCAACATCCCCACCCAATAGCCATGCTGAGTGGGGATGATGCAATGGTCCCACACATCTGGAGGGTCCCTGGTTGGGTGGGCTACATTTAGCTGTGGTGGCTGAAACTTGTTGAGAGATCTGTCTTCCAGGAACTCATCTAATCCCCTTTTAAGCCATATCAGCCAGTGCCTTTAGCCACACCATGTGGCAAAAGTGTCCATTTAGCTTCTTTGTTGGGTGTGCGTATGCTTTCTTCAAATCTTTTTTTTTTTTTTGGTCACCTTTAACACAATTTTGATACATCTCCTTGTGGCTTTGAGGTTGTTGCACTGGGAGGGGAGCTCTTTGTGCAAATAAGAGAAAAAGACTGAAAGAGCTCCCATCTTCTCGTTTGTGCACAGGGGTTCTTTGGAGCAGTCGTTGAAAGATACACTGAAGAAGTTTTCCACAGAGAAGAGATTTGCTTACTGGTCGGGCTATGTGAAGTCTTTGGCATTCCATGTGGCAGAGACAGAAGGCATTGGCTGCACCTCTGTGACAGAGTACCAGATGCTGATCTCAGCGTGGCGGATGATGCTCATTGTTTCTGCCAGCCACGTAAGAACTTATTGCTATGTAGGGTTTAAGGGCTAGAGAAGTGAAAGAGGGAATAAATCTCATCATAATAGCCTAAATAATTTAGCCTACATAACATAATTTAAGATAACTGACACATCTAATTGTATGTTTAAAATGTAGTATGTGAACAAATAATGGAAGTGACTTGTCCTGCGGAAAACTCCAGAATTATGACGTAACTAAAACATTTACGGGCAAGATGACTGAAATGGACTGGAACATATTCCTCATGAGTTTGATGTCCTCCTTATAAAGGAGTTTCCCCTGTGTTGTTCCATCCTGATGTTTGGACTACAGTTTGTCTAGTCAGTATAGCCAGTAGATATGCTGGTTGTTGAAGCTGGGAGTTGTAGCCTGACACATTGGAAAGATGCTGTTGTAGAGGTTTACAACATCATGCCTGAAGAGAGAGAGAGATTTTCCTCCCTCTTTTTTTGAGAATGATGGAAGGCAGAGTCATCATAGAGAAACTGATGGAACAAGATGCAGGACAGAGAAAAAGAGAAAATACAACACAGAATTAAACTGCAGAATTCCCTACAATGTGGAGTGTATAAGACAGCCATCCTAAGCTGAAGTTAGACAGATTCATGGTGACTTTATTAGAGTCTGCTGCCTGGGTTAGCTGAATGGATGTGCAGGGGTCAGCAATGTGTCTCTGAATGCTTGGTCCTGAAAAACAGCCACAGGGGGGAGTTTTTCTTGTCTTGAGGACTCCCTGAAAGCATCTAGCTGGCCATATTTGGCTATAGCTTCTTGAACTAGACTGACTTCTGGCAGTAGGGTTTTTTCTTATTTAAACAAATGGTGGGGCAGAGAACAATATTCTGACTACCAGAAGATCTGTCTGTTTTGGTCATGATAATTTATCAAAAGTGTTAACATGTCAATGAAAACTGCAGACTAGTTTTTTGTTGCATCTCAGGCAAGCAGTGGGAACAGTTCAACAGAATCTGTTTTTGATAACCCAAATGTTACAGCTTTTTGTTAGCTGTAGGCATGGATTTCTTCATGTATATTGAATCTAAACAAAAAAAGTGTTGTGATTGTGTCTGAAAGAACTAAAGATTTCTCTACCATTTTTAAATTATGAACTCTGTTCTCCCAGGCTGACATTATGCACTTGTCTGACTCAGAGGTCCAGCAGCTGTTCCTGGATGTCTTGAGTGGAACCAAAGCTTTGGTGAGTGTTTGTATTTATATATTTTAGCTGTTAAGGAACTGTTAATTTTCATGGTGGGTTGAGTACACTAATGTTGAACTTTGAATAGGCTCTTGGCTTCCCAAAGTGTGATCTGAGATTTTTCTTAGTTGCCTACATTAGGAACATCCAGCAGCATCAGCATCCATTTTTCATGGATTGCTTAGTCTGTTGACAGTCTTAAAGACAAAGAATGTAAGAAAATTCTCAGAGTAGGTAAGAGTTGGATCGGCTCGGTCTTGAGCATCGTAGGAGAGCAGGTTACTAGACTAAGGTTCTGAGTTTTTCCCCACATCCTCCAATTGTATGTCTTGGTCCAAAAGGTATACAGTTCATGTTGCTTTCTAGTCAGTACAAGAAACAAAGCCTGCATTCCTCCATTCTTTGAACTGATTTGGTGAAGATGGAGAAATAAAGACACAATTCACTCTCTTCCCACCTTCATAGGTTTTTGTTCCTGTACAATTCCTTCTGAAGGGACTTGAAAGCATTCTGTATGTTCCATGAGATTTCTTCTTGTTTTTACATACCTTCGTGTCAACTCCAGCTTATGGCACCCTTATCCGAGGGGTTCTGTTGGCGAGATTTCTTCGGGGAGTGGTTGTCTTTGTCTTCCTGAGAGAGACTCAGGCCATTTCCGCACGAGTCTGTTACAGCGCGATGATTCCACTTTCAACCTCCTATGGAATCCTGGGGTTTGCAGTTTCGGGCCCCTCCCAAAACTGCAAACCTCAGGATTCCATAGGAGGTTGAAAGTGGAATCATCGCGCTATAACAGACTCGTGTGGAAATGGCATCAGACTTGCCCGGGGATAACCAGGAGTTTCCATGGCTGATCAGAATTTGAAATCTGGTTTCCCAAAGTCCTATACCAGCACTGAAGCCACTGCTACAATCCTGGCTCCCCCATGAGATTTAGTGTTTCATCATTTTCCACTTTGATTATATATGAACGGCCACCATCTGTGGAAATGTTGACCTAATTATATTTGGGTACATAAAACATAAAATCCCGTGAACTTAGGGATGCTGACAAAACACTGTTTGGGTACTAGCACTGGAACTATGCAAGATCCTCTCTTGGGATACCAAATAGCTCATTCCTTTCCTAAAGCAGGACAAGGCCTTTTAGTTTTCACATTTGGAAATATTCTAAAATGCTGTTTCTTCTCTTCTGGGCTTTTGGTTAAGTTGGTTTTGTTTTTTTTAATTACTCTGATTATTTTAGGGCTCTACTATTGCCATCTCATATTACATGCTGCTTTGGAAATTTTATATTGGAAAGTAGTTTTAAAATACTGTTACTTGATAAGAATAAATTTTTCCACAGTTGTTGGTTCCCACTTCTGTATGCTGCCTACAACTGGGATCCATGCTCTGCACCCTTCTGTTAATCCTGCTGAGACAGTGGAAGAGGTAGGTGTGATGGGGAAAGACTCAGTGGGGGCTTTATGTGCCAAAGCCGTCAGTTAAGCCTTGGAGCCACTCGGAGGAACCATGCTGTTGTCTTCATTATTGTTCTCTTGGTGAACAAAGCCTATGAGGCTTTGGCTGGCACAGAGTGGGCAAACATATTCCATGCTATCACAAGGTCTTTTAAGAGCTTCTCTTCTCTCTCTCTCTCTCTCTCTCTCTCTCTCTTTTTTTTTTTTTTTGCTTCCTCTCCATTCCTGTTGTCAGTGAGTTAGGCTGTGTGGATAAAATCATAAATTCCTTGACGCAGATCTTGGACGGCGTGCTCCAGGCTGACCAGCTGATGATGGAGAAGACCAAAGCCAAAGTGTTCTCTGCGCTCATCACAGTCCTGCAGATGAAAGAGATGAAAGGTAAAAAGCTGCAATTGGGAGAAGCCATGGGGAGATGAGTTTCTGTAGATTTGAATCATGCTCTTTACCATAACGTCCAGGGGAGGAGCCACCATGAAAACCTCCAGAGTGGCTGGGAAGGAGCTTGGAGGTATTGGCTGTATTCCTTCTTTCCCTCCAGGGTCAGACCTTCATCGCAAACCTCTGATATTTTCCTCTCCCCCCACCCCATGGCTCATGAGATTTTCTCCCAGAATCATAGGACTGCTGCTTTCAGCTTGGAGCTTTTAATATTTCACTGATCACCTTTTTTTCTCCATGAGTTTGTCTAATCCCCTTTTATTGACATCTGAGCAACTGGTGATCACTGTGTCTTGTGAAAGCATATCCCACAGCTTAAATGATGCACTGTGTAAAGAACCGTGCAATTCTTTTTGTCTGTCCTAAATATCCCACTCTTGAGATATATGAGCTGGGCTGAATTTTGAGACCTTTGGGGAAGGACTTTCTTCTGGTCCCACCACCATGACAGGCACATTTGGAAAAACAAAAGAAAGAGCCTTCCTGGTGGCTGCACCCACACTGTGGAACTCCTTCCCACAGGAGATTAACTCGACCCCTTCTCTGCTTTCTGTCCACCAGCTGGCAAACACTTTAGTGTTTAGGCAAGAGTTTGGTGCTTAAATTTATATGGCAGCAGCATGTGCTGGGCTGTTATCTTTTAATTATGCCTTAAATGTATTTTAACTATGTGGTTTTAAAGAGAGTTATTTGTTGAATTATTTTTGGTAAAATAATATTTTAGCTGCACTTTGTTTTAAATTTTTGTAAACCTCTTTGAGTACCTTGCCAGGCGAAGTGTGCTGTACTGGCTAGCTTCGAATTCAGAGAATAGGCTTGGGCCATTTCCACATTAGACTGTTACAGTGCTATTGTTCCACTCAACATCTTACGGAATCCTGGCGTTTGCAGTTTATGGAGGGGCCTTTGAGGATCCCAGGATTCCATAAGATGTTGAAAGTAGAATACTAGCACTATTACAAGCTAGTGTGGAAATGGCCTTAGAGGGTTCAAAAGCTTTATTCAGACCAAAGGAACATCAGTCACACCTTGGCAGTGCCAAGGCTAAAGAACTGTTGGATTTGCAGTACTATATAAACCGTTATATTTCATAATTAGTATGCACTGCTATGCCATTGCTTTTAACTTAAAACAACATTTTTCCTGGGCTCACCTCCTTCCACGTTCTCTCTCAGCCTGCTGACAGTGTGAGCCGTTTGTTCTTATCTCAGATGGTTACCCAGACATTCTTAGATTCCCCGCTTCCCATCCATCACCTCATCCCATCCTTCCCTCCTACACAGCAACACATCTAATCTAAGCATTAACGTATGGCTATAATATGGTATAGAGAGTGTAGCTGACCTGATAGGGAGGGTATACATTAAAAATATTCATTCGATGACCCTGGGTTTCATAAGATGGAGATAGAGAGAAGATTTTGTATTTAATTTTCTGGCAGGTTTTTGTTTCAACATGGGATTTATAGAAATTTGTTCCGCCTCCTGCCTTTCTCTGCTTTCTGTCAAAGCAGTGTGTTTTTATATCTCTGTTCCAGTGAGTGAAATCCCTCAGTATTCCCAGCTGGTGTTGAGTGTATGCGAGACACTCCAAGAGGAATTTATCGCCCTCTTTGACCACACCCGACATTGCTTGACCTCTGGAGAGTCCACAGAAGACAAAGACAGCATGGAAACAGATGATGCCTCCAGGCATAAACAGAAGGACCAGCGAGATGGGGTGAATAGCTTATATCAATCCATACATTCTGCAGGCTGATTTGATGGCTCTGTTTTCTCCCCAGAATCTGCTGTGAGTGCACCCCAAATAAGACCAGAAGTTGCTGGAAGTCACTTCTGGTTTCATAGAAAATTTATTTTTTGTCAGTAGACGACATGCCTGTGGGCAAGGGAGTATGCCTTTTTCTTTACAGACCTCCCAGGACTGTAATTGTCCTCTTCTGTGAAAAAACACAATTCTGTTTGTGTGGTATTGACTTTTTGGGGTCACAAAAATAGATGCGGAGCGGTCCAAACAGCACTGGATACTGCTCCCAGAAATAAAAACAATTGAATACTCTTTTTTGGAGACAATTTAAAAATTGACATCAGAGTTACAAAATAAAAATGGATGTGTATTCATTTATGCCACCTTACTTCCACTGTATGGCCTTTCCCCTGCCTGATGTCTACAGATGATGGGAATTCTTGTTCTACCTTGCTAGCGGGTTCTAGGGAAAGCTTCTTCTGAATGCTTGCAGTAGTATATGAAGAATTTATCCCATTTTCCCTCCCACAATAAATGGGAGTGGTGGGTTAGGAATGGAGACAGTGACTTCACCCCAGATAACTGTTTTTAAGTATTTGGTATTAGCATTGTCTCTTTTGCCTGTTAGCTTAGCCTTCTACTTTACAAATATCCCTAAATGCTTTTGAGAATTTGTTCGTCATTGTTTTACTGAAAATGAACTATATATGAATTTCAGAAAGTGTTATTTGCTAGTAACAGTTACTTCCATTGACTACTTTTCTCTAGTCTGACAGCTGTGTCCTCTTGCTCTTCTTATGGCAGGTGTGTGTTTTGGGCCTTCACCTAGCAAAAGAGCTCTGCCAAGTGGATGAGGATGGAGATTGCTGGCTGCAAGTCACCAGAAAAATCCCCATGCTCCCAACTCTCTTCACCACCTTAGAGATCAGCTTAAGGTTGAAGCAGAACCTCCATTTTACAGAAGCCGCATTACATCTGCTGCTAACTTTGGCCAGGACCCAGCAGGTGAGAGGTGCCCAACCTTTGTTGCTTCTTCTGTGCACAGATCAGCTGGCCGTCGTGATATGTCTGCTGGAGAACGTGGGGAGGGGCTGAAATGTTCCCTTCCCAAATGGAGCATCTTCATTCATGAGCCACAAAGGGCTATATGTGGTCATTGGAGGAGATTTTCAGAGATGTGGGATGAATTGGAATATGGGGGCAGGATTAGTTCTCCTCTTAGAGACATGAATGCTTCCTCAGCGTACATTCTGTTCAGGCATTCTGAATACAGTGGAGTTGCTTCCGTCCCACCCATATTTGGAATATCATCCCCTACAAATTCACCTGTTTTCATTAAGCTGCCGTAGCTCTTCTTCTCCCCTTTTGGCATATCTCATACCCCCGGCAGTTTGAATATGTGAGCTTTCTTTTCTTTTCTTCTTTATTCCCGTTACAGTAAAGGAAGGATGGTCAACTATGAGCGACTAGGGCCATTTCCACACCACACTGCTATTATTCCACTTTGAACCTCCTGTGGAATTCTGAGGTTTGTATTTCACTGAGGCCAAAGAGCTCTCCGGCTGAGAATCCTAAATGCCCCTCCCTAAACTACAAACCCCAGGATTCCATAGGAGGTTGAAAGTGGAATAATAGCACTGTAACAGTCTAGTGCAGAAATGGCCTAGGGGTCCACTTTAGTCCCTCAGGAGACCTTTAAGGGCCTCACTTCCTGGAAATACATACATATATACATACCCCCAAGCCTCTTCTGGTTTTCGCCATGTTGTCAACTCCCCGGGGCCGTTTTTGGCCCAGCAGAGACCTTTACTAACACCAAGTGACTGACTGGAAGTCTTTCCTGTTTACTTTCTGGTTTTGAGAAAAGCCTGGCCTGCCCATAAAATGACCCAGGGGAACCAAATACATGGCGAAGGTGCCCTTTTCCCCCTAAAGGACTTTTGGAAGGGAAATGTTTTGACTGCTGGGACCAGCAAAACAGTCCAGGGGCAGGGGTTGCATGAGGTCCAAAGGCTGCATTGTACCCACCCATAGCCTAGAGCAAAGCGGGTGGTAAGAACTTTAAAAAGTGTGCCAATAAATAGATAAACTTAGCAGTGTTGAGTCCTCCCCTGTCCCCCGGGGAGAGTTGTTTTTCCTTCCAAGAGTGACTGATCGCTTGCTTGCAGGGGGCAGCAGCTGTGGCAGGAGCTGGGGTCATGCAGAGCATCTGTTTGCCCCTCCTGAGTGTCTACCAGCTGAGCACCAACGGAGCTGGCCAGGTGAGTTACCCTTCCCTTATCGATTCATCCATGGCAATCTGGGTTGCTTGCGTTGTGCCAACTCCTTGTACTGTCACAGTGAGGCGGCGGCGGTGGTGGTGGGTGTCTGCATGCAACCTCTAGTCTGCATTATTATTTACATGATGCCAGAACTGTGCATGGTGCTTTACAGAATACATTTCTCTACCCCAAGCGGCTTCCATTCTAAAATTTCTCACAGGAGAAGCACCAGTGGAAGGGGAGAAAAGCAGAAGCAGGAATAAATAGGGCAAGAATTACATAGTAGTTGACTGTGCTTCCCCGATACCCTTGGGGATATCCAGTCCCTTTACAAGAGAAGGCTGCCTTGTTGTGTGACCTATCTGTGACCAGCGTATATTTATTGGGCTCTCTGTGCAGGTGCCACCTGCCTCTCGGAAGTCTCTGGATGCCCCTTCCTGGCCTGGAGTGTATCGTCTTTCCATTTCATTGATGGAGCGCCTGCTGAAGACTCTCCGGTACAACTTTCTCACTGATGCCTTGGACTTTGTGGGTGTCCATCAGGAGAGGATCCTTCAGGTTTGTTGTGTTGCTTGTTTGTTTAAAATCATTTTCAGCTCCCTGTTCCAAAATCGGAACAGCTTCGAAGTACACCACAATTAAAAGCAAAAATACCAAATAACAGTAAGCAAAACTGGACCTGTAAGTCTTTGAGAATAGGAAGAGGGCCTTATGTCTTCTCTGAAAATAGGGGGGAATAGAGTAGCTTTAGGCCTTCTCAGGGAAGTCATTCCGTCACCAGGAAAGAGTTTGAAGCAAAGCTTCTTATCTGAGCCTACCCGAGATTTAAAAATCCGCAAAAGAGGGCTTTCTCTCAGTCCCATTGCCAAGGCACATTTGGTGAGAACGCAGGAAAGAGCTTTTGCCTTCTCAGTGGCTCAGTGACCATTCCCAAGTTATGGACCTCCTTTTCCCAGGAGGACTGCTGACAAGTAAAATTCTTTTTCTTTGGGGTGGGGTTGGGGCACTTGGTTTTTAATATGTTGCACCCGATGGAGCTGTCGACGGACAGTATTGTGTTTCTATTTTATTATGTTTTGAACATGTTTATAAAACTGCTCTTAACTTGTGTTTTTAACTTGCGTTTTTAAAAAAGAAGTCTGATTTAATTATCTTCCAACTTTTGTATAAATAGGCATTTTTTTTAGCCGTAATGTTTTTTAAAATGGTTGTAAGCTGTGATGGGATATAAATTAAGGAGAGAAAACAAGTTCTTACTTCTTGTCAGTGATGTGCCTGTGTTAAGTATTGTGGGTCCCTGAAGCCAAAAGGAGAGGCAAGAGAAGCACAAATGGTTTACTTGTTTGATGTGTACAGAGCAATAAATGTATTACTATCACAAAAGCTTGACCAGGAAAGGAGAGGAAATGAAAGGAACACAAGCAGAAGCGGGAAAAGATGGGGAAAGAGCAGAATATCCCAGAAGATGTGCTGGTGACAAGTAGAGGAGCTTCAGCATTGCTAAAACCTTGATCACTGGCACATTTTTTTGGTATTCGGGATACCAAACCAGAGAGGAGGCAAGACGTTCTTCCTCTGAATTGTGTTCAATTTTTTCTTCTTTCCAGTGCCTGAATGCTGTCCGGACAGTGCAGAGTCTGGCCTGCCTTGAAGAAGCAGATCACACCGTAGGGTTCATTCTTCAGCTGTCCAACTTCATGAAGGAATGGCATTTCCATTTGCCCCAGCTCCTGAGAGACATGCAGGTAGGGAGGGCTCAGGGCTGTTCTCCGTATTTTTGTGTTGTACTGGAGAGGATATTGCCTTTGCCTCCAGTTGAGGAGGTCAGCTGGCAAGTGGCCCTTGCACTTGTGTTGAAGCAAAGGAGTCCGCTGCCTCTTTGGAGCATGATAAGGTCTCTATTGGTTCAGATCAGATAATTCTCTAATGTTCTGCTCCCAGAGTGGACATCCAGGTGTCCAGGTTGTGAGCAGGACATGAGCACAGTAGCACCCACCTGCTCTAATTCTCTAGGGTTGACAATAACCCGTTGGTTTTCTCCATTGCCAAAGGTTCTTTTATGCTCATTTTGTATTCCATTGTACAACCAAACATTGTACTTCTCCCATCTTTATTCAGAGTCTTCCAGAATTAGCATTTAAGCGCCTATACATGTTGCTTTTCTCAAATCATGCTGTCATGTAGATTTCCACCTGTGCCTTCACACCTCTTTGAATGGCTGTCATGTTTTATTATACACTCAGTGCGTATTTCTTTTCAGTTCTCATTTGGTCAAAGGAGAACATTTGTCTCCTCATCCTCTTGTCACTCTATCTCAGAATTTTGTTTTAAAGCAGCATTACCACCTATGACCTGAGGTTTCCCCCTCAGGCTATCCCTGCAGTTCCTAACCCTGAAAACCTGCCACTTTCACCTTGCCCACTGGTCCCCTGTCAAAATTCCTCCTTGGATTTGGGTCCTAGGCCTTCAGGTGACTTCACTATAGACTGTTGTGTGTGTGTGTTAGCTTTGTGTTCTTTTTAGTAAGCATGAGCCGCCCTTGGTTCTGGGCAAATGTTGCTGTCCAGAGTCAGTTTTACAAAATAACAGTTTGACTTCATTTAATAACATATGTAAAATTGCTTTCTTTTAAGTTCCAGTTCTTAGTTCCAAGACAATGAACACTATTCCAGCTGAGTTATGTCAGACCTTTGCCTTAAATCACTCAGGCACCCAGTCCTCAGTAACTCCCCTCAGACTCTCAACTGACTCCTCCAACAGTCTGTTCCCAACTGTCAGTGTCAACTGTCTGTATTCAATTGACTGGCTGCTCTTTTTAAAATATTGGCTGCTCTCAATTAGTCTGTGTTCTTTGCACCTTTTTGATATAAAGTATCAGCAGTGTGTTTTTTGTGATGTGTTTGCAAGGCCTAATTGGTCTGGCAACTGCCTAATAAATCCAGATCCTTTCTTCCCGGGCCGCTATCTCCTCGGCTTTGCCTCTTTAGCCCTGCATGTAGAACATAGCCTTGTGAGGAAAGCTACCTAGGAGAGATCCTGATTTATAACCTACCCAGCAACCTACATTTGGTTTCCATGACCTCTGGAGTGTGTTACCCTGTGTTGTTTATGTGCACCACAGGCTCTGATTTTGCCCTAGCTCTGTCTACTTAGACTATTCACACAATCCGTTATTTGTACAACCTTTGCACAATGCAGGCAGTTCATGGAATCTACATTAGGTACACGTGCAAATGCTGATGTGCACTGTGACCTCCTCAGCACTTTCTACCCAGGCTATCTAGACAACATGGGACACTTGTCGCCTTTGCACTAGGTTGCCAGTTCACCATGTCACAAAGTCCAGTCGTTCATGACCATTTCCACACTAGACTATTACAGCGCTATTATTCCACTTTCAACATCCTATGGAATCCTGGGGTTTGCAGTTTCGTGCTGTAACAGGCTAGTGTGGAAATGGCCCGTGTCTGTGGTAACTGAATCACCTGCACCCATGAACTTCCTGGCCCCTGCAGGTATATCTGTGCTGCTTGAGGGTATCTCTTCGTCCCCCAAGAAATGGATCTCTTGTAAGGGATTTTGATCTCTCTTCCTTAGAGTACCACCCCTTTCCCAGAGATGCAGTTTTTCATGACAGCAGCTGACCTGTCACCCTGGAAGTGAAGTTTCTCAGTTGGGGGTTGGGTAACTTTGGCTAGTCAAGGGGCTAACTTTTTGCTCCTAGGATGCCCTGGAACCATAAGGATTGCTGAAAAGCAAAAATCAAAATCAAAAGTGGAAGTGGTGCTAGTGCTCTCCTGGTTCTGGAAAAATGAGTATTTTTTTTTTCTTTTTGGGGATGTGATAGTACAAGGAGGGACTGCAGCCACTTCAGAAAGTGAATCGTCACTCCTGGAAGAAGGGTGGTCTGTAGTGACAAAACAGCCTTGGGTTCCACGGGTAGCCTCAGAGCTGTAATTTGCCCAATTCTTCCTTACTATCAATTTTACGGATGGGAAATAATGTGAAGAGGGAATTTCCTGCAAAGGCAGTAATCTGAAAATTGAATTTCAGTTCTCTGATGGAAGCCTAGTGCCTAAATTTACGAAAAGATACGTCTTGCATGTTTCAGGTGAACTTGTGCTACCTTTGCCAGGCGTGCACTTCGCTCCTCCATAGCCGCAAAATGCTTCAGCACTACCTACAGGTAAGGTTCCTAGAGTGGGAAAGAAAGGCTTTGACTCTTTCCCCTGAAGCCCCAAACAAGCTTTAGGTGTGCAAATATACTTGGAGCCATTCTCCAAAAGAGACCATTGGGTGGTTCTAGTCTTCACTGTGATAGTGGGAAGAGGCGGGTTTTCTCCACAGCTTTTTAAAAATTTTCTGCATGTTTTCTGCATGTTTGTTTAATGACAGACAGTGGGTGGATATGAATTCTGTATATACTCATGTATAAGTCTAGACATTTGAGTCAAAAAATTCGACAAAAAAACCCTGAGTCAGCTTATCCATGGGTCAGTGAAAGTGCTGTACCTTAACTCATGCCAAAACAAAGAGTAGAGTGGTGAAAGGTAAGAGCATAGTCAGCTCCTGGAGAACCTAAAAGAAAGAGAGACCTCTTCTGCTCTCACCACCATGGTGTGTCTGGCCTTTTTGAATGCCTGGGCAGAAAAATGGTGGCAGCCGTGGGCAGCTGGCCTCCGGAGGCAGCGCTGGTGCTTTCCCCTCTCTGTGGAATGACCCTCCGTTTGTCTATGGGTCATATCAAAATCCATAATTTTGGCCTCAAAAGCTGCCCCTGCCGTGAGGTTGACTTTTCTGTCAGTATATACAGTAATACACATCTGATTCCGATTGCAGCACTGGTACGTCTGAACTAGGATATAGATTCTGAGTCCGTTCTAAATAGAGCTTCCCACTACTTGTTGGAGGAGGAAGCACAAGTTTTTAACTAGCTGCCTGCAGCCGCAATCCTATTTCTCTAAGCGTAGCATAGTAGAGGAATACTAACTTCTGCAGCACCCAAAAAAAGACACACACACAAAAAGACAAACAAAAAAGGAAGTACCAGAATGCCAGCCCACGTGTCCCAAATCTGAGCAAAGCACAAGACTCCACGTGTGTGCCCCCTTTATCTTAGGGTGATGGCTTTCACGCAAAGCAGACAGCCTTCAGTTTTCTCACTGGTGTGCCTTTCTTGGTGGTGCTTCATTTCAGACCAAGAATGGGGAGTCCCTTCCGTCGGCCGTCATGCCTCGAGTCCAGCGCCCTCTGCAGGCTTCCGCGAAGCCGCCGAGCCCCGAGACGGAAGCGGCGGAGCAGAAGGCCCTGCGCACCGTGCAGTACAGCCTCCTGAAAATCCTCAGCAAATCTCTCGCTGCCTTGCGCCACTTCACCCCAGACATCTGCCAAATCCTCCTGGATCAGGTACCCCCTTCTTGGGAAGAAAATTTTGGCTCTTATGTCAGTTACTTCTGTCTGCATCCTGCCTTTTGCCTCTAAGAGAGAACTGAAGCAGAATTTGTTCCTCTGGTAACCCCCAAGAACAAATAGAAGGCGCACTGGTGAATCGGATCCAACTTTTTAAAAAGAAATGCATCTCTGTTCCACACACAGACAGACCTGAGTCTGAACAGAACGAGCCCTTGAGTTCAGTGCCTTGACAGTCTTATGTAGGAGGTGCCTGATCACCTTACCTTGAATAGGTGCTGGAGTTACCTCTCCGTTCCTGACCAGACGTTTACATTATTTCTCCAAACTAGACATCAAAATTGACCTTCCACGCACTTCTTCCAGAATCCTTGCTTATCAGAAGGCCTTCAACTCACATGAGTCAGGGAGGGAGCATCACGCTGTAGTTCAGGCTGTGTCAGCTTATTTTTTCAGGAAGAAAGGTTCCTGAAACCTAGGTGCACAAAGTTAAAGAAATGCAAGCATTTTTCCGAGTCAGCCCAAGCGAAGCCATCTTAGTATCTCCATCCCCTTTGGAACATGGGATGCTCCAGATGTGTTTTTTTTAAATGTTTTTTCTCTCTTGCAGTCGCTGGATCTCGCAGAGTACAACATTCTTTTCATGCTGAGCTTTACTACTCCAGCCTTCGATTCCGAGGTGGCCCCCTCCTTCGGGACACTGCTGGCCACTGTCAACGTGGCCCTCAACATGCTAGGGGAGGTAAGGACCTGGGGGGGGGGGCTGCACTGATATGATAAGAGGGCCCAGTAGCTCCAGAATGACTTAACAGGACTTTTCATAAAAAAGGAATGGGGCCTAGTAGGGTGGGGTCTGGACGGTCATGAAGCGTATCTAAACCCAAGGAGTTTGCAGTCTTCTTTTTACTGCTTTAGAATAGGAGTGCGCAACTTCAGTGGCTCCATCGATCATTTTTCTCTTCTTGTTATTAATTGCCATCAAGTTGACTTTGACATATGGTGACCCTATAAATATGACACCCTGTATCAACAGCTCTGCTCAGGTCTTGCAAACTCCAGACAGCTGTGGCTTCCTTGGTGGGGGGTATCCCCCCCGTAATGCAGTTTCTTCTTCGTTGTTAGTCTGCTTCTTGTTTTGAAAAAAATTTTTCTTTAAACGTTTGACACTGCAGGGGGCTGCAGCTTATTTAAAAGGTGACTCTTCCAGGAGAGGAACAATTTTTTTTTTTGAAACGGATAAAGAAAAGTAGTTTCGGGAGCCTGAAACTAACATTCTGGGTTACACATTCGTAATTGGGATTGTGAATTTCAGCTGGATTTTTTTTCTTTTAATGGATGGGGAAGGTCTCATAAAGCACATTGGTATTAGAGTTTCCCTGCTGGAATTGTGGTGGTGTTTTAATTGCTTCGTTTACAAATGCTGTACATGCCAATGAATAGCCAAGCCCCAGT
Source organism: Cyclura pinguis (assembly GCA_030412105.1). Lineage (NCBI taxonomy): Eukaryota > Metazoa > Chordata > Lepidosauria > Squamata > Iguanidae > Cyclura > Cyclura pinguis. The sequence goes on along the minus strand of CM059613.1, from coordinate 15,259,003 downwards.
CGAGGTGGTTTTTCTCCCCCAGTCTTCGTGTTTGATGGTAACACAGCTTTTCCTTTTTCATATAGCTGGATAAGAAAAAGGAGTCTCTCACGCTGCCTGCAGAACTGGCCACCCAGCAGGAAGGAAATAAGACTCTCAAGTAGGTGCCTAATTTCCTTTACTACCCATCTGCGAGGAGTGGGAGGTGTGGCACTTTCCCCACATGCTTTTTGCTTCCAAGCAGCACCTCCCTGGAATATTCTCAGGGTCTTTAATAGTCAAAAAACGGGGCCTGTTCATCAGCACCTTCCATCAAGGAGCATTTTAGTGTGTTCTTAATATTTTTGCTATGCAGCAACATGCTACATTAATTGTTTGTATTTCTGGTTTAATTTTTTAACTCGCCATGAGCAGGATCTTATTAGTGGCTTATGTACATATAAATGTGGCTCACATGCACCTATGTCTCCTTCTGGAACCCAAAGAGGAACTGCTACAGGAAATGGGGAACATGGCTTTCTTAGTAAAAAATGAACCATGCTTCCATGACATTCTCTGATCATCCATCCAGATGTGAAACCAGTATTGAGAGGTACCTAGAACTGACTTTCCAGGCCGGAATAGCGCTTCCTGCTTCCAAAACAACACCACTACTAATTCCTATAGTGCTTTTTTCTCACTGTCTGTCTTGACTTCTCTTTTTTTTTTTCCAGGTCTCTTCTTATGTTTACAATGGAAAATTGTTTCTACCTGCTCATCTCTCAGGCTGTCCGATATCTAAAGGACCCAGCTGTGCACCCAAGAGATAAGCAGCGAATGAAACAGGAACTCAGCTCTGAGCTGGTAAGTGGAGAGATGCTTGGATTAAGCCCCTCTCCCTCCACCGGCATTAATATATACTAACCGGATAGGTTCATGGCGGTTGATACAAACAGAACATATTCAAAGAGTATTTTCTGCTTGTTTCCGATGGTGTACATAGTGTACAGTCATCTCTCCACACCGTGGGCGGGGGGGGGGGTTAGGGGCACAGGACCCCTGTGAAAGTGGGGGGGAAATGGGTATCTGTAGGCCCCTCCAGGTCATATTTCAGACACACAAAAAAGGATGAACTGTGGCTTCAGCCCACCGTGGATTCAGATTTACAGTATGCAGTACATCTGAACCAGCAGTGGGGGCACATGAGCCCCCCCCCCAGTTCTGTCTTCAAGGCAGTGGGGTTCTTTCGCAGAGTAGAAGTGGGTGGCTGGCAGGGTCTGCCGCTCCGTCCGCTGCTGCCCTATGCCATTTTTTAAATAGAAACACAAAAGCCTTGCCTTGTGTCCACAGTCTCTCTCAGTCTCACAAAGCTTGCAGAGAGACTGTGAATACGAAGTGATATTTATAAACCCCTATTAAAAATGGTGTAGGGCAGCAGCAGAGGCAGCAGCAAATAATCTGGATTTTTTTATATACATTATCTTAATTGGTTTCAAAAATAGATGAAAAACTCACAGATAATGTGAGTTAAATGTTAAAATGCACAAATGTGGAGGAACGGCGGTCATCTGAACACGTCACGTTTCCTTTTCCAGAGCACTCTTCTCTCCAGCCTCTCTCGTTATTTCCGCCGCGGCGGCCCCTCTTCTCCCGCTACCGGCGTCCTCCCCTCTCCGCAAGGGAAATCTTCATCGAAGCTAGGGCCCGAGGGCCAGGAGCCTCTCTTCCAGCTGGTGCAGGCCTTCGTCAGACACGTGCAGAGATAGATTCCGTGCGAGCCCTTCCGAGATGGTCGCCCAAGTTCATTTCCACCGGCTTCTGGCTGGGGCCGCGCCTGTGGTGCCAGGCGGAAGCGTCAACGCCCCCGCCAGGAGCGTATGCTCTCTAGAAGGACGCGGAGTGGTCCAAAACCCAATGCCTTCTCAAGAGAAAACAAGTTGTTGTTTGTGTGAGACAAGGCAATCTGGCTTAGTGAACCAATTCCTTATTTTTATAGCTGGTGTACGGTCTGGGAAGGAAAGGGGAGAGATGGGCTGGAGGGGAGCCTTTTCCCCCTTTCCTGGATTGGGCATTAGCCTCTCCGTGTCCAGATTCAGCGCCTCTCTGGTGCAATGCAGCCAGAGGGTGGAACCAGAGCGGGAGGCCCATCTGTCTGCTTCTCTTAGTTGTACCGAGTGGACCAGGCGCCCCTGCCGAGGTTGGCGAGACTTTTTCAAGGTGGGGGCAGCCTCTTCCTTCCAGACAAAATTTTAAAGCCAGAATTCCATTGTTTTGGTCTCACTTTTTTTTGTACTACTTGTTCCCTATTTATACTGATTAAAAACATTTCTAAGCAATGCTGGCAGCATCTTTCTTGAAGTGTGTCATTAATGTTGTGTTCTCTTTTTAATTCGGCAGAAATACTCAGGAATGAAGCGAGAACTTCATTAAGCAGGAGGGACTCTAAGAAGCCATTAGATGCTCAGGTTTTTGTTGAGCATTGTAAAAATACACCATGAAATTTCTGGAGGTACATGTTAACAGGAGAGACTCCGCAACCTAAGGCAAGCTGTCTTCAGTGGCTCTTGTTACAGCACTAGAAAGCATTTTAAAAACTTGCTATAGACTAAAACGTTTGTTTCAGCGTTGTCTACTGCCCTTTAGGATTAGGTGTTAACTTCATTCCAGTCCTAGCGGAACGAGGAAAGAAGCAAGGAAGTGAGTTCCAGGTAGAAATTTATTACTCAAAGGTAGCAGAAACAAAAGGGTTGTGCCCTTTCCTTTACGTATGAGCTCTTTGCCCACTTCCTCCCCAGTCCAAACGGCGTTAAAGGAGTTCACAGCAAATAAAAAGCGGCTCAACCTTAGCAAAAAGACAAAGAGCTGAAAAAAGCGTGAAAGGCATAGCCACCAGCCGAGGGCACAAAACACACACATCTGCTCTGCCAGCTCGGAATTCCTTTCGGGAGCACTCTGCTCAGGAGAGCATCAGCTTCCATCTTGCCATGCGCAGCGCACATTCTTGACATGGCCAGTGTTGGTAGACAGAGTACCATGGTAAGGAAGAAGGTTCAGAGATTGCTGTGGAGCAGGCCTGCACACCATGTGGCCCCCATCGCTTCTGAGCACAAGGGCCAAAAAAGGTTGCAGCAATCAGCACACTGCACCATACAACACTACAGCGTGCCATACAACACGATACAGCACCACAGCACACCCTACCACATATGCTGGGATAATGCTGGCCTATGCCAGCTGTATGGTGTTCATATGCGGGTGTTGATACGCTTAGCCCAGCCTAGGCCGGCCTATAAATCACGATAGGCTGGCCTAGGCAGACACAGATGTCATTGCGGGCCGGCCCAGGCAGGCACAGAAGTCCCCCCAGGTCAGCCCATAAATCACCATAGGCCTCTAAACCACCATGCTAACCTGAGTGGTGCTGGGATAACCCGGGTGGCGCTGTGGTAACACCATGCTAACCCAGGAGTGTCATGTAGTGTCTTGCGGTGTCGTTTGGTGTACTTCCTTTAACCAATCCCTGCAGTACAATGTGGAAAGACACTCCATCAACCCAGAAAGCTCTTTGGCCCGAGGAAACTACAAACCCTAGAATCCCAGGGGATGTTGAAAGTGGAACAATAGCACTATAACAGTGTAGTGTGGAAAGGCCCTAGAACACGGAGGACGCCTCCAACTGCAGGAAAAGAAGTTCCACCTAAACTTTAGGGAAAGCTTCCCGAATTTTGCTTTTTTATAATACAGTTTATTTTATTTGCAAAATAGTTTAATCAGTAATTACATTATATTATTATTATATGTTATATTATTATAGTATAATTACTGATTAAACTATTTTGCAAACAAAAATCATTATTATACCATTATTATAACTTTACTTGGAAAGTGAGGCACTAAAAAAACCCTACTTGTGGCCCAAAGAAGTTTAGCCTATTTAATTTCGGCCCTCTCCGGCTAGCATCCCAGCCGACGGTGAGGCGTTAAAAGAGCTCAAGTCCAAGAATATTTGGAGGACCCCAGCGGCCCACCCAAGGTAAACGAACCTCCTTTTTCAATCAGCTTAAATAGCGTACCTGTGAGACTCAGATGAAATAACTGCTCCTTATACCTGCTGCCCGCTAGGCTGAAGAAGGATTCTGTATCTGCCAGCGTTCTTTTTAAAGATTTAACAGTCCTGCCTTTCTGGACGTGCCCGTTAACGCTTTGTTCCTTGCGCAGACCCCGCAACCCATGTTCCTACGGGAAGAACAGAATTCTGGGGAGACGGGTAACGCCTATATATAACAAAAGCAAGACCGAAAGACAGGCTAGGTGTTTTATTGGCAAATGTCAGTCGTTTTATATACATACATACGCCACACAAAACGCTCTTCAACCAGGCTAAATTAAAAAGGCTCAAGAGAAATTTCAGAAACCGAAAGAAAAAGGAAACCCCGGCCAAGGAGTATCAGCGCAGCCACATCTGGAAGGGCAGTTGAGGAAGCCGATGGAGGGTTCATCGCAGCGAAAGACTTGCTCAGCTCGGTTCTTCTCTTAGTCCGGAGAAAGAAATATGGCTTACTCAAAGACGGGGGGAGTCTAAGTAAAGGAGGGGCTGCGGCACACCTCAGCTGACTCCCGGAGCGCTGCTACGCAAGATGAACAAGAAGCTCAGCCGGAGCTGTTTCCGAGCATGTGATTTTAGGCGTCCAAGCAGAGAGAGCTCTCCGGAAACCGACCTGTGGTACGTGGTAAAACGTGCACCGAGTCCACAGCCTCGCCAGTTGACAGAAGAATAAATAAAGCATATCGAGAATGTTCTTTGGGTCCAGGAAACAACTCAGCAATGAAAAAAAGCCCAACAGTCAGAGCAAAAAAAAACCAACAATGTTTTAAACAACTAATCCAACCCACATGAATTTCTTTGGGGTTGATTCATCCCATTCTTTGGAGTTTCCCCAAATCAATTCTTAGCAGCAGAACCGCCCAAAGAATTTGGGGGCTGAGAATTTAACCCACGCTAGATACTGAACTGGAATCTATTATTATCACAGTTCTCTAACAAGTTTGGAAGGGGAATTGAGGGCTTGGCTTAAATCAGGAAGTTAACCAGGCTCCACCAACACCCCCCGGAATGTACAAAATGGGCAGAATTAGGCCTGAAAGAGCATCAGTGGAATGAAAGGGAAAGAAAGGCACAGCCTTTGAGCTGGATTCTAGAAAGTCCTTTTGCTTTGAACCAAAAAGAGCCAAGTGCAGCAGAGGAAGAAGAAAAGGGGAGAGCTTCTTAGCCATCTTTAAAGGGCTCGGAAACTGCAAAGAGGGCATCCCAACGGCCGGCAACCCTCAGAGAGAGCTGGGTAGACCATTCAGTTTCAGGAGCCTTGTAGAAGGGAGGCCGTTCACAATTCCCGCCGCCGCCACCACAACACAACAACCCGACACCACTACGGTGGGTAGCCTCAATCCCAAACATTTAAGCGGGGGGGGGGGGAAGAAAAATCCGACCCTGAAGAGAGCAAATGGTCTCGGATGAAGTTGTTGTCAGCCTTTTTTAGAAAAATGTCAGGACAGAGGAGAAGGGGGTTGATTCGCTTCGGGGATTCCTTTCCAGGCGTGCTTAGCTAAGCAGTTCTAAGTAGGTGACGGGGACCTTGCCCTTCTGGTTGCCCCTCTCACCTATAAGCCAGTCGGGATCCATCCCTGGCAGGCTGTACACCGTGATCATCTAAGAGAAAGAGACAGACGGGCATATTAGTGGCACCGCCCGGTATCCTGTATCTTGCGTACAAGCGAGCCCCGTGGCTGTGATGCTACGTGCTGAGTTCCGATACAAATCCATCCCCGCTCCCCATCCCCGCTCGCTGCGAAGGCACCGCAATTGGTGAGCAAGCAGCCTAGTTGTCGTTTCTACCCTCTCCTGTGTGCAATCCCCATTGTGACAGGCAGAAACAGGGTCCCCGGCACAATTCCCCCTTGCGTGACAGGGTGGGTGGGAACGGCAGCCAGCTCATTCCTGAACGACAGGAGAATGGACCACCATCGCTCACAACAGGCTATGTAGGAACCATGAATATGTTATAGTCACAAGTGTGTAACTCCAGGCAAGTGTGTAACTCCATTTGTGATTGGGATACAGGATTTTGGCTGCAGTAATTAAATAATATTTGTGCTTTACTACCTGCCTGTTAAGGCAGCTTAACAGTGCATCATGACTGACCACTGTAACATTAAAAACAGCGGAAGGCTAGCAAACAATAACTGTATTAATAAAAGCAGCAGTTAAATTGGTGGTTCAGGTACTGCTACTGACCTTACCACAGACAAAAATCCTACTGTCTCTACATTTATAAAAACCTGTGATACTTTAGCATTCATTTGCTCTGAGTACATTCGGCCCCACGAGGAGAAGCATGCAGAGAAGATGGAGCCTGCAGTTCTAGCCCACCTATCTGGCTGTCTAGGTCCCACTGAACTCTGACTTTAGATGTGTAGCACTGCTAATTTTCAACACAGTTTCAGCAACTGTCTAAAGCTTCTGTTTCTCCTGTTGCAAGCAGTGACATCTACTAAATGAGCCTGAGTGTTAGAGGCCAAGTCCTAACCCACGGAGAAGAGACATCAGTTGCTCCTACCCTTGAAAGGTTATCTGGAATGCAACAGGCCACCAAATACCAGATTTGGGGGAGCCAACAGGCCAGCTCTATGGCCAGCACTCCTGCTTCCCAGAAAGCATGGTTGGTCGCTGCAGGGAATGGAGCCCAGAAAGGATTTTTCGGTTTTTTTGGACGGTTAATCCCCGAATCCCACAGTGCCCACGATGGCAGAAGCATCCGGAGGAGATTTAATCCAAAAAGGTAATTTTTCCAAGATGGACAAGCGAGACTGACCAAGCTCTTGCCTTTTAAAGTCCCACCTTTTCTGAATTAGCCCAAATGCGTTTCAGCTGGCAGTACCCACCTCATCCGAAAGCAGAGAGAGCTCGCTGCTGTCTGCTGCTTCGTAGTCGTAGAGCACCCGGGCCTTCCGTGTCCCGCTGGCTGGGGGCTTCGCATCGCCGGGATTCAGCGCTTCGACCGCTGGGGCGGAGCTGGGTGCTCCCACGGCGGTGGGCACAACGGGAATGGTGGGCACTGCTGGGCCCGCGGCGGCGGCGGCAGGGGGAGAGGCCGTGGCCGGCGGAGGGGACGTGGACTCCGCGTTGCCCACAAAAGTCCCGGGGACCCTGAAAAGTGCGGACGGAAGAAGAGGGACGAGTTACCACGGTTCAGCCCTGTCATCACCACCGTCACTGTCGTCATCCCGCGTTTCCCAAAATTCAGACTCAAAGAGCTCACAATTTAAAAGAACAATAACACAAAATAAAAAAGTGAATATTAAAATAGAAATAAACTATTTGCAGTATTAAAACAATTACACTTAGTCAATGAATAGAATGCAATTTAAAAAGATAAAAACTTCTTTAAAGCACAATTACAGCACCCCGTAGTTCATTCTTTAAAAACCTGTTTTAAAAGCTTGTCTGAATAAAAAGGTTTTAGCCTGCCACTGGGAAGGCAATAAAGAGGGGGCCATTTGGGCCTCCCTGGGAAGGAAATTCCAGACTTTAGGGGCAGCCACGGAGAAGACCCTCCCTCGTGTCCCCACCAACCGGTGACGGGGCTGGAAGAAGGGCCTCTCCTGATGATCCCAGGGGCAGGACCAGCTCACGCAGGGAAATGCAGCCGGTCCAATCATCTGAACCTGTTAACCACATAAGCAAATCTAAGTCCAACACATGCCTACCTACGCCTTTTGGGGAGCGTTAACGAGGTCGTTATCCTCTTCCTTTCTCCTCAATGGCCAAAGTCTGCCTGCCGGGTTCACCCCTTAGCTGCTGGAATGCCAGCCCCCACCTCCGGGGCCATTTAGTGGCTGGTGAGTGTGAGCAGGGGCTCACAGGCTGTGTTTCCCTTATTACATTAACTGCTGAGACATCTGGGAGATGGCAGGATCTCAGAAGATAACATCATCCCTCTACGGAGACACAACCGGCTAATCTTCTGGCCCCCTCTCATTATCCACCACCCATTGCAGGAAGGGGTGAAATGGCTAAATATTCATTGGGGGGCAGGAATGTTGCTGAACGATGTTGCATAGCACTTCTTGTAGGACATTTATGCTATACTGTGCACTATATATAGTCCTTGTAGACTACGAAAATCACATGCGCTTCGCCACCTCACAGATGAAAGCTAGGACACTCGTGGCCAAACAACATCAGCATGTGGGCAACGCGGCAAACTTCGTTAAGAGCACACAAGCCGGAAGAGGCCGTTTACTTTCTCCTGAGCCTACTGGGAAGAGCAAGATCCCATGTTCTTGCACTTTTAAACTCAGTTTGCAGCAAGTGAAGTGGAACAACAGAGGATTAATCAGGACTGTCCCCACCAAACTGGGACAACTGAAGGGTGTGGACTCACCCCCAACAGAATCTGACTGAGGGGCGGAGTATAAATCTCTCAAAATCCCTCATTCCTTAACTGGTCTGATCATGTTGATACATGAGGTACACACAAGATCCGAAGAGCTATTCAGCAGGACGTCTCCCTAGGCAACTCCCACCCCAACAAGCATTTTGCTCAGAAATCTTATGTTGGTAACTGAGTGAAGGTTGAGTATTTTCCGTGCCAAAATTGTAAAACAGGTAGAGCCTCCCTTATCTGGGACCAGAAGTGTTCTGTATTTCAGATTTTTTAAAAAACATTTTGGAATATAGTACCTTTTTTGGAACAGCCTCACATCCTGTTCATTCACTACTTGTGTTGTGTATGAGACATGAGGCTGGAAAGAGGCTGAGGATCTGTGAAATGGTGGGAATCCAAGCTTAGTGCTCGGTGCGAATCCATGCCCTCCATCATTTTACAGATCCACAGTCTCTCTCTTTTCCTAAAATCTGAGAGACGAATGAGCAGGACCTCCGCAGCTGCTCCCTCAAATGCAGAAACAGGCAGCTGGAGGCAAAAAGAGACTGAGGTTCTAAAACACGAATGAGCAGGAGCGCTGCTGGTAACAAAAAAATTTCAAGTTTTGGAGGTTTTCAGTTTTCTGTATAAAGGAGGCTCAACCTATTGAACTGTTGCCACCAAGCATCCCTGGCAAGGCATTTCTCTGTCCCTGCGTAATCTCCCGGGTTCCTCTGGTCTTTTACTTACATTTCTCCTCTGGAACTGGAAGCAAGGGAAAAAGGAGATACAAGACAGTATAAACAGGCATTCTACAGTAACAAAATTTCCTATACCAGCCCTTAAATGTGGAGAGAGACAACTTGGAGCCCCTTGGCCTGATTTCATGCAGCCTGCCAATATTTTACGGATGAAAGCCAGCACACATCTGTGGCCAAGCAGCATTAGAGTGCAGACAGAGTAGGGAAAGTTATTAATGAGGAAGAACTAGGAGAGAAGGCAGCAATTTCTTTTGCTTGAGCCTCCTTGGAAGGGCAAGATTCTACCACATCCTCTCTTCTCCTCTTTGCTGAGTCAAATTCAGCACAAACTACTTTTGTACTTTGAATTCAGGCCATTTCCGCACTAGACTGTCATAGTGCTATTATTCCACTTTCAACATCCTCTGGAATCCTGGCACCTTTGAGGCCCCCCCCCAAACTGCAAACCCCAGGATTCCATAGGACGTTGAAAGTGGAATAATAGCACTATAACCGTCTAGTGTGGAAATGGCCTCAAAGTTAGATGGGGGCTTGTAAACCACTTAGTTCAATCTCAGCCCAAACCATGTTATCAGCATGATGCCTGGCACTGAGCTATCCCCTCATCTGACATTATTCCGGTTCTAGTTAAAGTAAAATATGGAGGCAAGAAAGATGGCTCTAACAACATTAGCCACTAGCCCAAGATGGGACCGTGTGCTTGAAGACCAGAGAAAGCAGTAAGAGCTACGAGCGACTGCCTTATATATCAACAAGAGGTGCTTCTCTCCGACCTGCCCAGCTGTTTTTGCAGGTCCAGCATGTACTGGTAGCACTGCGCATAGTATGTGGTCTGAGCTTCTGCGAACTCATGGAGGCAGCGGAGATGGTTGACCTGGAGGGAGAAAAGAAGAAGAAAAAGAGAAACCCATTAGGCAGGCCCTCGCTCTTCAGGGACCCAGCTGCGGGAAGGATGGCTAACCGGGGCTGCCGTCTTGCATATAGGATGGGCTTCCTGTCACTTTAGCCTTGAACAAATCGTGGAGCAAAAAGAGTTACTGTAATGGATGGGTGGGGTTGTTTTAGTTGTGGATCTCACCCAAATTGCAAAATTGGTGTGGACTTGAAAAGACAGACCAGTTGGAGATTGGAAACTGTTTATGGATTATTATTTTTTTTGAGCAATAAGAAATCTAATGATGTAATTAATCTGTGGTTATGTACCTCTGTAATGATAGAATAAGATATATTAATCAATTTTTTTCATATTTATTTATTTATTATTTATTATATTTGTATGCCGCTTTTCTCCCAGAATGGGACCCAAGATGGCTTCCAACAATAAATTAGAAACAGTAAAAAACATTAGAACAATTAAAAACATATAAAATCATAAAAACTAGCTTGTATGGGGATCAGGGTTCTTTTATGTTTTAGTCAGTGCAGGAAGTATGTGTTTAGCATTACAGATTAGTCTTTCAGGAACAGGCTTTGTTATTATGTCTTAGTTTTAGTTTTAGCTTAGTTTGGTTTAAGCTACACTCGTATATTGTTTACGTGTAACGTGTTTCTTTTTCCCCTCTGTAGTTGTGAATTAGTCTGTTTGTGTCTTTGAAATAAAATGAATAAATATTAAATCTGAAAAAAAAAAAGGGGGAAGAGGTACCATAATGCTCCATCAGTTGGGACAAAAGATTCCATCCCCTCTTACCTTCCAAACCCCATATCCGGCTACCATTTCCCAACACGGCTGTTACCGGAGCCCCGTCCCACGTGCCATCTGGCAACCCTACAGCCAAGATTAACAGAGCTTGAACGTGGCTACCTATAACTAGTTATGATTTTAGTAAAGAGGGTGGAAAGATGTTTATCTTTCAAAAACAGTGGAATGAACTTGCGGCAAACGATATTTTCAAGTTACTCTTAAAAGCAGCATTAAATCCTTCCTCTCCTGGCCCATCAGACTGGCTGTTGTTCTGTGTCTTCAAATTGTCTCCGGCTTAACGGCGACCCTAAGGCAATCCTCTCATGAGGTTTTCTTGGCAAGATCTGTTCAGAGGGGGTTTGCCTTGGCCCTCCTCTGAGGCTGAGAGAGTGGGACTGGCCCAAGGTCACCCAGCAGGGATTCCAACCCTGGTATCCGTGGCAGGTCCTGGAACCGAACCCTAGTGGATACCAAGGGGCGGCTGTATGGCAATATTCCAAAATCTGCAAAAATCCAAATCTGGTCCCAAGCATTTTGGATAAGAGATGCTCCACCTGGACTCAAAATTCTTAGGCTGCTTCCGCACTAGGCTGTTATAGCGCTATGATTCCACTTGCGACATCCTATGGAATCCTGGGGTTTGCAGTTTCGGGAGGGGCCGGCCGGCCCCTCCCGAAACTGCAAACCCCAGGATTCCATAGGATGTCGCAAGTGGAATCATAGCGCTATAACTGTGCGGAAGTGGCATTAATGACCTGCCCGCCTGTCCTTATTTAAAATAGCTGCGGGGTTCCTGGGGCTAAACAATTCTTTCCACTCACTGGCCGCGCTATTTTGTCTCCTAGACACCTTTCCTTTCCTTCCCAAGAACAAAGCCCCCCATCAGCAAATCCTTTCCAAGCGGGGACTTACATGTGTGCTGCTGATCCCTTCGAGGAGGAGACGGGTCACTTCCGCTTGCCTGTCGAACTCCGTCTGGGCCAGCCGAAGCTCATGTTCCGCCTGGAAGAAAGCGGAAGAATAAAATGAGCCAACGGGGAGAGGGAGCGCCACTGCGGATGATGCAGAAAGCAGGAGCAAGTCTTCAGAAACCTCAAATGAGCTGAACACTGAGTATAATAGTCAGGTCCCTCGAATTATACATCTCCTTCTCCTACCCGAGGAGGCACACGCTCCAACCGTCTTTTTTTCAGTGCTAGCGGGGTCTATTGTAAGGTCTATTCCTTGTCGGAGAGCCGGAAAGTTTGCTCCTTACTGTAGGGGCCCCTTACTATAAGGGATATCCCCTATTTGAAGGCCAAAAAGCTTGTCCTTTATAGGGCTGGCAGGTACCTCTTATTATAAGGGATGTCCCTAATTCAAGGGTTGGAAAACTTTTCCTTTTATACAGCCTGAAAGAGACACCTAAAAATCTTGTATTTTGCGCGGTGGGCCCTTCGTAAAGACAGAAATGTATGTATCGTGTAATTTATTAAAAAAATTATAGGTTCATTTTACAGAGAAACACATGGCTACATTAATAGAAGTCAATACTTTTATTTGGTATTTAGGTTAAAAAAAAACGCTTAAGAACTACTTCCTGTTAATCCTCGTAGGTCGTGCCTTTCAACTACTCCTTTTATTGCTGTTTTTAAAATTTGGCAACACTAATGGGGAGGTAAACCCCAAAACTGATCACTAAAACAACCCACCAGCAAGCCAGAGGACTGGGAACCAGAGGTAGCCAAGTGCCAAGAAAAAACGTTGTATGATCTCATTGGTGGCACCTAAAAAGTGTGGAACATTTGCAAAGACGAGTCCCATGGGGCTACCAAGCTGAGAAGTCCTTAATACTGTACCATTCAGATGCTGATGGGAATGAATAGACCAGCCATTCCTGTGCCACCAGATTCTATAACTGAATTCCATAACATGAGTCCAAACTGAATTAGAACTCGCTTGCAATGAACTCAGTGGACTGACCTAAAGTTGCAGTTGGAGTTAGGTTTAGCCTACTTAGTCTGGGTCCAACTCTCTGGTTTTACATCTATCAGTCGCCTTGTGGATCCTCACGGGCAGGTGGGAGGAAGATCCAAGCAGATGGAAAAAGGTGGTCGATCATCTTGTTCAAGAAAGGGTTTGCTGGGCTGGACTCCACAACGGGAACATAAGGGTTTGGGTCTGTGACTAAGTCCTGCAAGGATCCCGGCCTTGGCTCTGTTCTTTGCAGAATCCGGCCCAGTACCTCGGATCCAACCGGTTCCTCTGACGCAAGACAGCTGGAGCGGAGAGGAGCCAGCTATTTAAGGGCTGGGGTTACTCTGCAGCCCCTGCTACAGCAGTGAGGTCTTCAGGGCTGCCTGTAGCCCCTCCTGGAACTCTAGTTGTCCTAACAGCTGACCCTGGACTGGGATGCTGGCCTGCTTCCTGCACCTGCTTCTTGCCTCTGCCCCTGCAGACTCTTGCTACCTGGAGGACTGCTGCCTTGGGCTCTTGGCTTCCTGACCTTGCACCCATCCTTGGCCCATCCCTGGTGCCTGTATTGGTTGGCCCTTGCTGCCCATGTCTTGGACCCTGACAGGCAGCCTCTGCAAAGCCAGACTGGCTGGCTTTGGGGCTAATTGCTGCCTGCATGAGAGACCCAGAGCCTATGTGAGAAAGCAAAGTACTGCCTTGAAGTGGAAAAGACAGACTTTGGCTACCACATGCCAGGTGCCAAAAGAGAAGCCAGAAGCTAGAGTGTATTCAAGGTAAGAAGTGAAAATCTTGTGCTATGCAGTGCAGATATGCATCAGTTAGCAAAACTTCTTATAAAAAAGCTCCTTTCTACAAAGTTTTTTTTAAATTCCTGGGCAGCCCTCACCTTGCCTCCCTGTCCTTTTTCTAGCTAGAAGGGCTTTTTAAAGTCAGCTTCAGGACTGGGAGAATGGTGAAGGAAGGCTAGAGGAACACAGTGGTGTTGGATTGCAGCAGTGTCTCTGCAGGAAACAACTCATGGAAGTTTGAGTGGGGAAAGGATGAGGTTTTACTCTAGCTATTGAACTGTGTGTGCCAGCCTAAAGAAGGCAAGGTGAACAGCAGCTGCCCCAGAAACCCTCACTGAGCATGCATGAACAGCAACACAGACAGGAAAGGAGATAAGCCTGACTCACCAGCCACCTCCAGCATGTTAAATAAAGGGACAGATCTATCATTTTGTTCACCAAAATGGAATCACAGAGTTGGAAGAGACCACAAGGGCCACTGAGTCCAACCCTATTCTGCCATGTACGAATATACCATCAAAGCATTCCCAAAAGATGGCCATCTACCCTCTCTTTAAATGGTAATAAAAGCAAAGTCTGGTGAAAGAAAGTTAAAAAAACAAAAAGATCCTGGACGTATTTTGGAAGAAGCTTTCAAGCAGAAGGTTCAAAATGTTTTTGTTTTCTTTCCAAGGGCTGCCTGACCTAGCTGGTTCATTGCACACGGGCACACTGCTCATTTTGAAGAACACAAAGGCTAAATATATTGAATTGCTCTTCTTTTTTGTGTAGGATCCCAGTCCTATCCCTTACATGTTATTTCTGCTTCCAGAACCAAATTTTCTGTTAAAGAAGACATGGTCAGGAACACACCAGCTTTACGAGGTTTATCTGTAGTTGAGAAACTTAGTTTTGCCTTGATGGCCAGGTGTCAATCTATACACTGTACAGAAGTGTACATCTCTGGAAATGCTTCATGCCAAGGCAGTTCCATTTTTGGAGACTTTTGGTTTCCTACAATTTACTTATCAGAGTTCTTTAAAGAAGAAGCAGCTCACTTTCATGCTAATTTTCTCCCTCCACAAAGCAAGAAAAACACATGTCTGGAAAGGCCAAATTGGGTCAGTATCAATCCCAGCTTAACGGTTGATTTTGGAACCGACTCCACCTTGCCCTATGTCTTGCCTGTGCTCACCAACTAGGGCATCCAACTAGCTAAATAATCTTGCTATATTTCCCTTCTTGAGTCATCTCCCAATCTTTCAAATGCCGACAAATTTCAGCCTCCCTTTAAAAATCCACCATCACCCCTTTTTTATACCATAAGCTCGCATTTGCTACTCAAACCTCCACTCCGCTTATAGTGCAGGACTCAGATTTGGATAATCTTTCCTAGTGACAGGGGCGTCTCTTCGACAGCTGTCCACCCTCAAATATTTGGCACTGAATCTTGAAGTCCCTCCAAAACCTTTGTTCTAAAATGAGGTGCGTGGTGGTCCTTCCTCCTCCAAGCTAAGCATCCTTTGCTCAGAGATGGTGTTGCTTTTAAGAGATACTGGTCTACTCTTGTTTATCAAGATGGCTAGAACCCTCTTGGGTTTTCTCTCCTCCAGCTGGAGAATGGAATAGCCGTTGGGCAGGGCATGGAAGGGGATTATACTTCAGAAGCGTGATGTACGTTCATGGCCAAGCGATGCCAAGTTGTAGCCAAACCTGAGATCCCTGACAGGATCCCCAAAAATACTTTTACAAGTGCAGGGGGGGCAAAATTAGCAGTCAGATTGCCACACGTGTTCAAATAAAGGTTATCTCCGTCATCTGCTCTTTATGTTTTGGAACTGGAGATGCCAGTTTCTCAACCATTTTTTGAATATTCTTTTCACCCCATATGAATTCCAGGAATGAGTTTAAAAAAAACCAAAACAAAATCCCACAACTGCTCCCTCCCAACATGCCTTTTACCAGGGGAAATGCTAATTTTCTGGCGGCATTAATGCCCTAGAAAGCAAGTGACGCCAGATAGGCCTCATTTTGCTGGGAAACAACTGATGAAAGGAGTCCACGCTCCATCTCTGTTGTTGCCACACTTTGGATACTGTGAACAGTTACCACAAAAAAGGGTATTGCAGAGCTACAAAGCAAGAAGCAGCTGTGGATTAGGTTAAAAGCAACAAGGAGTAAAGAGATAAAAAGATAAAGCAGAAAAAAATAAGTAGTAATGTTAAGAGCAGAGAAGCTGTTTTGAAAAAAACAATAGAAATTTATTTATATATTGTACGTAAAACATAAGTATACGATGATTTGGGAGAAAAAGATATTTCATGCAAAGTAGGTTCGGATAAAGACAATTCAAGAAATAGTACCTAATTTGGGGAAAAACGCAAGGAATGCGGGTGAATAAAACAGGAGGGGATTATTATAAATGGTTGCATAAATTGTAGAAAGATACTGTATTTTCCTTTTATATTGGTTGGAAATTTTGATATTAAAAATAAGAATGAAAAAAGCAGCAAGAAGAAAAGGGACAGTCCAAGTTTGGCTTTCATTTGGGTTTTACACTTTAGTTAAAAAAAAAATTAGTAGGGGACATAAGAAAGATGTATAATACTACGTGTGGGTGTAAAGAAAGTGGATTGGGAAAAGGTCTTCAGTCACTATACCATAATACTGATGAGCAGGGCCATTTTCACACTAGACTGTTATAGTTCTCTTATTCCACTTCCAACCTCCTATGAAATCCTGGGGTTTGCAGTTTAGGGAAGGGCCCCTGAGGATTCCGTAGGATGTTGAAAGTGGAATAAGAGAACTAAAACAGTCTAGTGCAGAAACGGCCCGGGAGACTCAAATACTCCTTCACACAGCTCAGAGTCAAAAGCTACCAAATGTGAGATGTGTGGATGGTCATCAAAATTTAGTCGTACTTAAAAAGCGGCAAGATAAATCCGCGAAAGAGAAGGCTACCGACTGGCTGCCAGTCGTGATGGCTACATCTCAGAGGCAACAGGTCTCTAAACGCCAACAAGAGAGCTCCACTGCTCCCATGATCTCCCCAAAGATCATGTAGCTGCCGAGGCTTGGCAAGCAGAGCGCTGGCGTAAATAGCACTTTGGTTCGATCCAGTAGGACTCTTAACGTTCAATCTCAGTCTATTTTAGATTTAAAAATTGGCAACACTTTAGTTTGTCTACGCCAGAAGTAAGGAAACCTTGGCCCCCCAGATACTTTGGACTGTAATGTCCAGCAGCCCCAAAGAGATTACCGATAGCAAGTTCTTTGGGGAGCTGTTGTCCAAAAACATCTAAAGGATCAAAGCTTCCTTAAAACAACCTGGGCCATTTCTGCACTAGACTGCTGTAGTGCTATTATTCCACTTTCAACATCCTACGGAATCCTGGGGTTTGCAGTTTTAGGGCGAGGCCTTCGAGGATGGCCATTGAGGCCCCTCCCTAAACTGCAAACCCCCAGGATTCCACAGGATGCTGAAAGTGGAATAATAGCCCTATAACAGTCCAGCGCGGAAGCGGCCTTGGACTCAAGATCAGCAAGGAGAGATGGAAGAACGTCAGTTGCTCTCCTCTCCTCATGCTCAACGTCCACCTCTTCTGAAAGCGTTGCACATCAGGTTTCTTTATCCCACCGGTTTTGCTTGCCAGGATGATGGGAACGGCAATCCCAGAGATGGTGTCAGGTGGGAGAAAGCCAAGGGATACCACAGACTCTTCTCTAAAAAAAGGGTAATGGGAGAGCCTGAACGCTGGCGGTACTTACTTTTTCCACCTCGTCACTCCAGAGCTGTGGGGGCCACAGAGCAAACAGGAAAGGAGGCAGTCAGCATTGGAAGACATCAAAGAGCCACATTCCACAATGAGACAGCCATTGGGCGGCGGCGGCGGCGGAGGCAACATCACGGGACACCGTCAGGTTTAACTCCAGGAACGAAGGGCACCTGTCTCCCATCGAAGGCAGCCAGAGAGCCAAGCAAACCCGGAGGTGCGGGCGACCTGATTGAGAAATGCCTCTCCCATTCCAAAAAAAAAAAGGGGTCTGGAGAAATCCTGACGCTACCCCCAAATAACACTTCTAATCTTCACGTTAGCAAAGGTGCTCATGCACTTTTTATTAATAGCGGAAATAGTTCCGTATAAGCTGTGCATAAATGAGTTCTACTGATCGTTGCTTTGTAAGTGTCATTGACCTTCCTATTTCGGCAGGCATTTAATACGTAATTAGCAGTGATGTAGACTCGAGTCGACAGATTCGGGCTTAAGTCGCTTCAGTGACTTGACTCGGCCATAAATGATGCACTGACTCGACTCGACTCGAGACCTGTATATTTTTAGTGACTGACTTGCTGCCCTCGGTTCAGTCACACAACGCCTTCATCCGGAAACCTTAAGACTTTGACCAGCGCCTCCGTCTCTTTTTGCCTCCTGGTCACGTGGCAATCTCTCTCGGGCCCGAAGGGTGGGTGCGTTTCTCGGAGGGGAGCGGCAAGCGGCTGAGGCAGGGGGCTCGAGGTCTGCTCGGCAGCCTGTCCCTGCTGCATATCGAGGAGCCTCCTGAAACTTTTCCTAAGAGCAGACGGCAAGACTCTCCCCCAGAGCGCCGGGTGCATTTCTCAGAGGGGAACAGCAAATGCGTTGGGCAGGAAGGGTCCTTCCTCCTAAATCTTTTGAGTCTTCAGCAATGGAGAGTAAGATAGGATCCTATTCCCCACTTCCGAAGCTGCGGGTGGCAAAATTGCAAATGCGGAGAGCCGACTCTGCTTAAATGGTTAAAACTGAATTTATTTCTCTCTATCCAGTAATTCTGGAATTTTGGTTGGGGTATAAAGCTGGCTCCCAGACTTGAGACTTGACTTGAAGGTATCTTCAAGGACTTGGGACTTGGAGTAAAAGACTTAAATACATCATGTATGTAGAACAGTGCTGGTAATCTTAATTGTAATTTGTATGTTGTTTTTAATATGTGTTTTAATATTGTTTTAATCGCTATTGCTGTTTAATGTGTGTTTTAACTTTTGTTACATAGTTTTAACTATATTTGTTAAATTTGTTTTAACTATGTTCTCTTTTAAGCTTTGTAAGTTGCTTTGCGTCCTCTCAAGGAGAAAAATGGGGTACAAATAAAGATGCTAATAAATGTTATATAGTTTATCTGATCGAACTTTAGGCTGCATGGATTACTAATAATAGTATAACTAATATGTTTTGTTGGTTATTACCATATATGTTATGACTATATATTTGTACACTAATGTTTGACATTAATTAAATGTGTATCTAGCTAGATAAATAATTATGATGTTATAGGAACAGCAACATGTAGTTATTATGATGTGTAATGTGATAATACATGGTTAGGTGTTTGATTTCTAGGAGCTGCTTGCAACAAGGGTGAGAACCAACTTAATTTTCTTTTTTGTAGGTTTGTAGTGTTACATATTTCTTACTTCTTTTTAAGGCATTCTTTATATCGTGTTGGTTTTTTCCCTCTCTTATAGTATGGTTTGGATTGTTTGTTAGACTTGGTTAGTTTGTTTTGTCTTACTTTTTTCTATGTTTGCATGTTTTTATAATTTAATAATTTAAATTTAAAAAATTAAAAAATAACAGGAAAAAATGCAGTGACGGAGCTACGGAAGTCCCCAATTTAAGTGAAGCTATGAAGCTGCTGTACACAGAGGCTCAAACCCTACACGGCGTGGGTCAGAACCATCTAAAGCGACCCAGCTCCAGTTTTAAGACCTTCAGAGGAGGCCTCTCTCGGTCCCACCACCGCCGCAAGACACGGGAAAGAGCATCTTCTGCGGCTGTTCCCAGGTTGTGGAACTCCTTGCCACGGGAGGCCCGGTTACCCCCTCTCTTTCTACTAGAAGGTTAAAATCTTTTTATTTAGGCTAGTAATCTACTAGGATTACCTACCTGCATCTGTAATGGTGGAATAATTTTCAAAAAACTTTTTTCTTTCATTATAGTTTGGTGGGGGGTGGGGTCCTAGCCCTTTTAGTAAGTCAACATTTAGTGTTTCAGTTTGTGTTTAATGTTTTCATTTGGTGTGTTAATATTGTGGTTTTTCCCCTTTTTTTCCTGCTTTTTTTTTGAACATATATTTCTCTGATTGCGATTGTGGATTTGACTCTTTCAAAATCGATAAAATAAAAAAAATTATAGCAATTTTGATGTGGTTAAAACAGGTTAAAGCAAAGATGGGAATAACAAACTATACTTTGTAAAGTATATAAGCAATACTGTGCAATGGTTTACATATAGTGGTGTACTGAATGCTTATTAGATTACATTAGGAACAAAGAATTTAATTAGAGTTTTTCTTGTTTTGGAAACATGGTTAAATAAAAAAATTTTAAAGGATCTTTTTTATTTTAGGCACATCTTTGATCAATTTTTAATTAAATTAAAAGAAAAATTATGGTAACAAATATAATCTGCTAACCAAACATACAGCCGGACAAGCATAGCAAACCCCTCCACATTATTAAGATTTTCCTATCTCAATTTCTTAATCTTTGATCGATTTTTAGTTGTATGACAGAACAGTACTGAAAAGTGCTCTGCTGTGTTTTTTTTTTAAGTCTTGTATGTCTTTATGTTTTAAAATGTAATTTTATATTTTAAATGTAATTTAATTACATTTCAAACTGCCTTTAAATATTTGTTTTTAATAGAACAATTGCTCAATTGGCTTTTTTTTTAAACTTTCATAATATAAAATTTCAGCCAACTTCTATTTTAAATTATTGTAATCCACTTGGGTCCCTTGGCAGGAGAAAGGCAGGGTATAAATTGAACAAGTAAATGAATAAAGTGTCTCAGAACCTTGAAATCCTATGGAGCCAGCTGACCCAGTTCTGTCAATTCAAACTGGCCACGGTTCTGAGAATTTCAGAGGCCACCAGTAACTACCCCTCCTTTGGCCTGGATTTGGGACCTCCTGCCACGGAGGCGTTCTCGGTGGTGGCTCCCAGCCGTTGCTCCTAGCCACGGAGAGCTACGCTTCACGCCGTTGTTCTTTTGTTGGGGGGCAGAGATTTTTGTCTTCAGGCAGGCCTCTGGCAACGAACGCGGTTACTACGGAAGGGCTTTTAGCCAGGCAGGTCCTGAATCTATTGAATCTTAGTGTTGGAAGAGGTCCCAAGGGCCACCTACTTCCACCCCATTGCCATGCAGGAATACACAACTGAAGCACTCCTGAAATACGGCCATCCAACCTTTGCTTAAAGACCTCCGAAGATGGAGAATCCACCTTCGAGGCTGTCTGTTCCACTGCTAAAAAGCCCTCACAACCACAGTCCGCCCTCCACATTTGCGATTTCACTTTTGCGGATCTGATTATTCACGGATTATCTGCTGTCCCCTCTGCATCCTCCCTAGGCCGTTTCTCACAGGGACTGCAAGCCTTGTGAGGCTGAGAAACTGCAAACGAGGCTGGTAAGTCCCTCTTAAAAATGGTGTGGGGCATCCGTGGAGGTGGCCGTAAGCCCCACCGGCCCCCCACCTCTGCCTTCGGAAGGAACGCGGACGCCTGAAAGGAATCCACAGTGGGACAAATAGGGTGATCGTACTTTTTTGTGCGTTAAATATGGTTTGGAGGGCCTGGAGTTATTCACGGTTTTTCCACTTTCACGGGGGTCCTATGCCCCTAATCCTAGCCAATGGGGAGGGAGGACTGTAGTTCTTCCTACTGTTTTGGTGGGATCCCTTTTTTTGTTATTTGAATCTACCAATTCGTGTTCAAGTCTCTGGAGCAGCACAAAATAAACTTGGTCCACCATCTACATGGCATCCCTTTGGATACTGAAAGATGGCTCTCGTTCTCATGTTTAAATATTTGAAGGGATGTCATGTCAAGGAGGGAGGGGGCTTGTTTTCCGCTGCTCCAGAGACTAGGACAAGGAGCAATGGATTCAAGCTGCAGGAAAGGAGATTCCACCTGAACCTCAGGAAGAACTTCCAGACAGTCAGAGCTGCCCGGCAGTGGAAGATGCTGCTGCCTCCATGGAGTGCGGTGGGGTCTCCCGTCTTTGGAGGTTTTTAAACAGAGACCAGGTGGCCATCTGGTGGGAATGCTTTGATGGTGTCTTCCTGCATGGCAGAATGGGGTTGGACTCGATGGCCCCTGGGGTCTCTTCCAAATCTAGGATTCTATGATTCTTCTCTTTTCCAAGCAAACATCCCCAGCTCCCTCAGTCATTCCTCATAAGGCCTCTTGCTCCTCTTGTCATCATCATCTCTGTGACAGTTGAGTTTTAAACTGTACTTTAACCTTTTAACTGATCATGCTGACTGGGAAATTCTGGGAGTTCTGGTACCGAAAAGTAACTTCTTTACAGATACAGTGGTGGACACAGTGCTAGCACCCCAGGGCTAGCACCCCTCACTTTGAACAATCCGTCCGGGGAACAGCGAGGCTCTCTGCTTGTCTTACCTGGGATCTGGCTCAGAGGTTATGGAAACAAACATAAAATGCAATACACACCATATGCAACAAATGCAAGTACAGGCAGGAGGGAGGAAAAAAAGAAGCCTTCAAACTTTCCAGAGGGGTCTTTGGCATTTCTTTCCCACAGCAGAGCATTCTCCCAACACAGGCTGAATTGCAACAACAGAGATTGAATGAGATGGTTGCAAGACAGGGATTCTAGTGTGGGGGGAAAAAGCCAAACAGACTATATATAATTTTAAAAAAATATCAGGAGGATGTTCCAAATCACCAGGAAGTTTTGGCAGCAGCAATGGAAAGGCACAAGAATCAAGGCATCTTTGCATCTTCTTTCCAGAAGATGCTGTTCAACCCTCCCCAGTTATTTATTGCTTGTGAAAACCTGAGAGCGGGAGAGCATTTTCAGCATATTTTGGACCTTCCTGGGCCAATTTAGGACCAGGCCTGGCCAGTCCCCTCCCTAAACTGCAAATCCCAGGATTCCACAAGATGTTGAAAATGGAATAATAGCGCTATAATAGTCTAGTGCGGAAATGGCCACAGTCTGCTTCAAAACCACCAATTATAAGGCACAGGGTGTCTTGTAAGGATGACCAGGGAAGATAATTTACATCTTTTGTCTCTACCTCCAGGACTTAAGAATTTGCCCCTCAATCTGCAGAGAAAATAACTTCAAACCAGATTCCATGCTGCTTTTGGTAGCATCGAAGAAGAAAAGAAAAGAAAGGAAAGGAGATGCAACCCAATCAGCTAGCTCAGGCAACTGACTAGCAAAATGCAGAGCAATCAATGAAAAGAGGAAGCTTTGTGGGGAGGGAGAGACTTCCGGAAAGCAAAGACGACGCACAGAGACAAGATCTAGCCTGGTAAGGCCATGCAGGTTGCTCCTTTCTTACTGCGGTGTATCTACACTCCAACATTATAGCAGCTGGATCCCACTTTCACTGCCATGGTTTCAGACTAGGGAATCATGGGGTCTGTAATCTGATGAGGCCATTTCCCTATAGCCATTTGGCAGAGTGTTTTAAGTCTCTCACCAAACTATAAACCCAGGATTCCATAGCGTGGTGCCAAGAGAGTTAAAAGTGGCATCATAGCGCCATAACTGCATAGTGCAGATACACCCTGGGTTGCAGCCAAACTCTTCACAGGGTGGATGCTGGGATTTCTAGCAGCCTGGAGGCAGGGGGAACTTCTATTGACAGAGATGGCAACCACAGTGACGCATAGGAATGTGTGACTTTTAATCTCTGGAATTACTGCAATTATTCTGTTATCGGGGGGGGGGGCACACACTCTACGTCCGTAGTGCTTCCATATCGAAGCACAGAAAAGGGACTTAGTTGGACTACAGCTCCAAGAAATATGAGGGAACCATGACCCTGAGAACTGGGAGACTCTGGTAACCAAAATAGTAATTTTTTCAAGCTCTGACCTGGTTTGCACCTCCTTTAAGAGTTCAAGCACACACAAAGGCTTTACTCCATCTTTACCTTTTGATGAGAGAACTAAAGAGGAATTCCTAAAAACTGTCCTCAGTGGTACGAAGTGTCTCATGGAACAGGCCAGTTAAACAGAGGTGGACTTGCTGGCAAATCTTTGCTGGCCGCGCACTGGCTATGGGGAACGTCAAGGGGAAAATACACCTGGAATCAGATCCAACTTGGCCAGGCAGAATAACTAAGCAGCACTCACAAGAACACTGTTTAAGGGACACCAGTCAAGAAGACTGGGCGCACCCACCTACGTTCTCCTTGGTTTCTCTTCGCCTCTGTGCTTCCACGGCCAAAAATGTGACTAAGGAGAAGTTCTGGGACGTCCTTTAGCTGGGTGGCCAAGTCCCCACGAAGCAGCTGGGATGGAAGTACCGGTCTCCGTGTTAAGACTAGGACTCTGTGAGACCGGGGTTTGAATCTCCACTCAGCCATGGCAACCCATTGTGGGACAAGCCGCACACTCTCAGCTTCAGAGGAAGGAAATGGCAAACTTCCTCGGAAAAAAATCTGGCCAAGGAATCCCAGGAGAGGGTTGCCAAAAGTCAGAGTTGACTTGAAAGCACCTTACAACAAAGTTTTCAATGTAATGCCTAGCTTAGAGTCTCAAGCCTGGTTTTCAGTCTGAAGCCTAGTCATCTGTTGTGTGAGTCCTCATTTTTATTAGTGTGTGACCACCACATGGTGTGGAAATGTGGAGCAGAACCTCAGGAGACTGGGTTCGAATTCCTGCTCAGCCACAAAAACCCATGGGGCAACAGTGGGTCCATCCCATTCTCTCAGACTGAGAGAAAGGCAAAAGGAAATCTCCTCTGAATAAATTTTGCCCCCCACTCAAAAAAACCCCCTAGGATAGGGTCACCTTATTGGATCCAGGCTGGTGTAATAGTCTGAGTGTTGATGTAAGATGCTGGGGCTCAAATTCCCCCACTCAGCTATGGAGGCCCACTGGATGACCTTGGGCAAGTCACACTCTCTCAGCCTCCAGGAAGGCAACAGCAACCCCCCTGAGCAAATCTTTCCAAAAAGAAACTCAAGATAGGCTTGCCTCAGGTTTTCATAAGTCAGAAGTTACTTGAAGGCATTCCAGACAAAACAAGCCCTAACCACTACTTATAAAGGAAAAAAAGAAGAAATGGTCTTGAAATGTTTCCCCAAATTTCCAGGGGTTTCCGCTTCAGGTCAAGATCCGGCTGAACGCCTCTGGTTTCTAAATCGAGCTGGTGACCAAAGCTAGCAAGGCAAACAAGGCTTGCCACATAGAAACATTGTGAGAAGAAAAAAAATTACTCACTGGATCAGTATCACGGTTCCAATGCCAACTGAAAGCTACTTCTTTAGGTAACAAGATGTGACAGTCACATGCTGCTCTCTTCTCCATACCTTCCTCAGCCCTGGAGATTGTCCGATCCTTCCTCATTAGCCCAAAGAGACATCTCTCTGCTAGGCTGGGCATTCTGGGAGTTGTAGTCCAAAAAAGTAACCTTTCCAAGTTCTGTGGTTGCCAACAGATCCCAGCATGGCACTTTGGGCTAAGAGTATGTCACTGAGACTGGATGCTCCAATCCCCATTCAGCCAGCAAGCTTACCAGGGAAACCCTGGGACACCATGCAGCATCCTTCTGGGGTTATGAAGATATTAAGAAAAAAACCCTATACACGTGGCCACTAGATTGTGTGAGTTGGGATAAAAATTTGAGTAAAAATGAAGTGTAGTTAGAGCCTCGGATATAAAAAAAGATGTGCACTACGTGCTGCCTTTCTGTTTGTAAAAAAGCAACCTAGCAGTTTCGTTCTTCTACATTTTGCTTCTGAACCTCTGCCAAGATTCACAGGGTTCTCCTCCCCACACCATTTCTGAGAAAGCAGTCTCACCTCCATCCATCACAAGAGTGAAGGTTGCCAAACTACAATGGAAAATCCACTCTGGAAAAGAAATGCACAGCTGCGGAGGGGAGCAGTTTTCCTCCACCCTTGAATAAATCAGAAGCAAAACAGCTGGCTGCTTCCACCACATGCAATACCAGTACTGCTATCTAAAAGGGGATTTTGCAAAAGTTCAAGTTTAGATCAACACTGGTGCCCTCCACCAGGCCCCCAAATCCCAGGGTGGTGTTCTGTATGCCACACACAACACAACAGCCATACAACTATACAGAAAAGCTCTTTTCTGCAAGGCCCCATTGTTGCAATTAAATCACACACACACACGCACGCACGCACACACGCACGCACGCACAGCTATGCCGCCCAAAGGCCAGGAGGGCATCAGTATTGCTCCACCAGCAACGCATGAAGCAAAAGGCAAGGCACTGGAGTTTTCAACATTTTAACGAGAGATGGGACACTCGTGCAATCGAGGGAGGTAGCGGCACAGACCAACCGGTTGAAGAAGATGCAATGACAAGGAGATGCAAGGTTGGCAGGGGGTGATGGTGGCATTTGTCTGCTCTTGTCCACTCACAGCACATCTCTGCCATTTCAAGGAGTCTGGCAGTTGAGGAAAGAGGGAGACAAGGGCTTCTGGTAGCAGAAGACTACTGGAGATATGGTAGCAACTTGCTACCAAATGCAGTCATCCCTCCACATTTGTGCATTTATCTTTCGCGGATTTGATTGTTTGTGGAGTACTGGCCTCCGCTGCCGCCTGATGCCATTTTAAATAGGGACTTATATGTCTTGCCTTGCATTTACAGTCTCTCTGAAAGCCTCGCGAGACTGGGAGAGACTGCAAACGCAAGGCAAAGCTTGTAAGTACCCATTAAGAATTATGTAGGGCAGTAGTGGAGGCAGCGGCAAGCCCCACCAGTTGCCCATTTCTACCTTGCAAAAGAACCCCACTGCCTTGAAGGTAGAAATGGGCAGCCGGTGTGTTCCCCACTGCAAATTCAAATGTATTGTGTACTGTACATTTGAATCTGCGGTGGGTTGAACCTACAGATCGTACTTTTGTGTGTGTGCGGTTTCCCCATTTTCATGGGGGTCTTGCGCTGTGGAGGGATGACTGTAATCTCTTCTGAATGGCTAAAGGTAAACCAGTCCTCACTGCCTTCACAGAAGAATGGAGAACTCAGGCTAGGACATGAACTATTACACAGTTGTATCTGACCTGCACCTTTGATCACCATGTAAAAATAGGCAGAGAAGCAGGTCACGACCCAGAAATTGTGTAAGGTGGGGCAGCTGGAAAATATTCTTCTATTAAACTAAATCAAGATGGATCCCAACTATACTGAAAAAACACTGTTTTTGACTACAGAACAACAGAAAACTTCTCAGCTGAGCTTCCAAGGTCAGCCTCTTCACACACCTCAACTCCACTTCCCTATCTTCCACCTCTGTCTGCTCTCCAGGCAGAATATGAAAGGTGGTACAGCCCCTTTCTGGATCCTAAAGAAAGGAACGCCCGTCTCCTTCCATCAGTGAGTCTACGAGAGTAGTCTTTTTGCCCGATCATCCCCTGTGGGGCTCTTCAGCCAATCTTGGGCCAGGGGAAAGCTCCCTGACCTCCTTCGTCCTTCCATCCGTGGTCTCTGCCAGGAAGAGGATACCTAAGCTCCAAACTGTGTTCCCATATGTGATCGGAAATACGGCACGCATCAACACGGCCAAGACCTTGCATTGTCAGACGCAGCTGCAATGACGGAGTTTGGTCCTCAAAGCTTATCTTTGCTGATGCCACTGCCCGAAAACCTACCTCCTGAGCCAGGTACGACCCCAACCAAAGGGTTGCCAGTTGCTGTCGATTAAGGAGACGGGAAATGATTGCTTCAGTGTTCTCCTGGTTGAGACAGGCAGAGACACCTCAAGATCCCGCCGCAGTTGCTTGTCTTAGGGCCTTATCACACCACACTGGTGTAGCGCTATTATTCCACTTTAATTGTCACGGCAATATTGCGTGGAATCATGGGATTTGCAGTTTAGGGAGAGGCATTAAGAATTCTCAGCCAAAGAGCTCACCAAACTATAAATTCCAGAATTCCACAGGGTGCGGCCAGGGCAGTTAAAGTGGAATAATAGCGCTATAACAGTGTACTGTGTCTCCCAAGACTGGGAGAATATTGCAGCCATCATTCCTCAGCGTCCCAATCTGCAGGGCCTCAGAAAACCTTCGGTTGGGCACTGCCTGGTTGAAGAGATACGGTTTTGGGGGTCAACATTTGGTCATTAATGACCATAAATATGAAACTCAAAAGTTGCAAGACTATAAGTCCAGTTTAGTCTCATAAATACCAAACAGGATATAACAGCCCATATTTTATGAGACAGAAAAAAGTATGGAACACCATGTGGTGTCATGACAACAAATATCAGTACAAATCTGTTTCGACAAAACCGACAAGTCTTATATGAGATAGAAAATGAAACCCTGAAGGAACTCCTCTCCACTCTACTCCACTCCACAATTGAGGTGGGAAATTTTTGTTATGTACATGATACATTTTTTTCCCTTTCCACCTGTCCCATACAGTCTATTATTAGCACTTTGGAAAATACTTTGGGGTCTTTATTGCTGATCAGGGTCCACTTTGTAAACAGGCTGAATAAGCACAACCCAAAAAGCATTCCTTGCTAGAGGTTGGCCTTCTGCGGAAAAAAAAAATCAGCGATGCCCCGTCGTTGGGGAATTTGCAACGCCCTCATCCAGCATTCGCGACTATGACGTCCGTGTACAACCGAGTAGGAATTCCTGCTCTGAATAGCCACCGTCGCGTTAAAATGTTGAAAATGGGATTAACGCTAGATCTAGGATGAGAGAGGAAGAGGAGAAGGAAACGGCTGGCAGCGGGGAGAAAGACAAGTTATAGCACAAAATATCTACGAGGAGGGAGGAGGTCGATCTTACCGCTGACGCGCTGGCGGAGAGAATGTAATTACGTGGTCTAGTCTCGTTAAAGTCAGGCACAGCCTACGGAGGGGGGAATACAATTTCACATACAGATCGTGCAGAATAATCGAGAGATGGACCTCTGGGGTGGGCCGGGGGGGGGGACCTCCTTATGAGGAGCATAAAATGCTTCCCATAAAAGGCTGAGGGAGATATCAGAGGGGAAGGACACCAGAGAGAAATTCTTGAACCAGTTGTGCATCCAGCCCAGGGGACCGTTCACACTACACAATTATAGCACTATTGTTCCACTATGTTGGGTCTACGGACTGTAAAATAAACTTTTGACTTGACTGTTATTCCACTTTAACTACCACAGTTCCATCCAGTGGAATCCCGGGGTTTGCAGCATCAAGAAGGACACTTGGATTTCTCAGCCAAGGGGGTCTACTGCATCTCTGAATTACAAATCCCAGCGTCCCCTGGGATGCAATCATGGCAGTTAAAACGAAATAACAGCACCATAATTGTGTACTGTGAATGGGCACCCGGGCAGCCAACTTTGACTGACTTTTTCTCTTTCTTACGAGGTATTCCCAGCCTAAGAGAAAGAATTATTTTAAAAAAGCAACCAAACAAACCATAACACAGGTGTCAAGATTACTGTACAGAGGGGGGAAAAAAACTTAATCCACTGAACCATCTCCTCTTTCTATGCCAAGCGGGCTACGTGGGCAGGACTGTGTATATTGTAAATCATGGAAAACCAAAAGTACAAATGCAGAAGTTGCTTGCTATAGGTGAGTCCGGCATAATTTCCTCTGTAACCCAAAGTCTGGAGAGGAAATAGGACATCAAAAGAGACTAAGAGGTGGCGGACAGATTGGAAGAGGCCTAAACAGGTGTTTCTCTCTTCTTTGAAGGACTATCAGGAATGTGAGTGCATGCATGTGTATTTGTGGGTGCGTAAATTCTGGACACTAGCCAGAGCCCTTTCGAGGAAAGGAAGAATACAAAGGATGAAATAATGCAGGGGGCAGAGATGGGAACGCAGTAGCAACACATGGAAAATTCTTCCACCAGGCATTTAAGCCCTACCCTCGACCAAAGCTATCTCCATCCATAACAGTGTCATCTTTTCAGTCTAACACTGTTCTTGGTTCTCACAAAGACACATATTATTCTGCAACCATGTTTGCTAGAGACTTTCCAAATAATAGTAAGTTCTAAATTCTGCACCTGATGCCAGCGTCATGCTTGCTGAGGCAAACATTCAGAATAAACACTTTTTAAAAATGCCACTCTATTAGCAAGCTTACATGTGTGTTTTCTAAATTATATATAGCAAAGAGGGACCAATAATAAAACAAGCATGGCAGCAAATAACACAGCCACACACTCTTAATACTCTGCAATTAGTAAAGGCAACAAGGTATTAGTTTAAAAAGGAAAATACACTTAACACTTTATAGCAATGAGGCACATTTAGAAAGCAACTTTTTGCTAGATGGGGTCTTATTTGTGGCTGCACCGTCACTGGATTCCCCTCGGCAGTAAAGCCAGACTTGATAATATCAGACGGACAGTTAAAACATTTTTTATTTCAGTCAGCTTTTGGTGGTTTTATAACAGAAAGTTCTAACTCTCTACCTTTCTGACCTTAGGAATATAGTTTTAATTTTGCTGTTGTTAATTTTAGGTCTGTCTTGTCTATCCCTGCACAGCTTGGGCTTAAAAAAATGATATATGGTAAGGAAAATAAAATGATGAGCTATTTTTATCTGGCACTTTTTTTTCCTGGATTTTACTGGATGCTATGTTTCATTTATTATTTTTAGCCCACTACGTGGTCCTGTTGCCAGACCAGAAAGACAGGTTATAAATGCATTTAGATTTAAAAGCAGGACAGTGATAACTGTGTCATAGGTGTTCTACCTAAAAGCAAAAGAATACCTGCTTCTCTATGAACCACTGTTCTCCCATGTTGAAATATGAGAGATTTAATCCACCAAATGAAAACTCAAAGGCAGCCCCTCAGACGCCTCTGACGGGTCTTAAATTATTTCCAGAGAAAAGACAAATTGTGTTGCTTCTTCCATCATCTTGACAAAGATGCCTGACTCCAGAACCATCCACAGAAGCAGGGTCAGGCAACTTCAGAGGGTCTATGGGGCAATTTTTCATTCTCTGCCTCTGCCCAGTCTAGGACTTGCACCAGTTACTTAAAGAAAACTGGGAGAGATTGGAGACTCACTTCCATTTTTTTAGAAGTGTGGATTAGGTGAATTCATAGAATCCAAGAGTTGGAAGAGACCCCAAGGGCCATCCAGTCCAACCCCTTTCTGCCATGCAGGAAGACACCATCAAAGTATTCCCTTGGACAGATGGCCATCCAGCCTCCGCTTAAAATACTCCAAAGGAGGAGACTCCAACACACTCCCAGGCAGTGTATTCTATGTCAAACTGGTCTAAAAGTCAGGAAGTTCTTCTTAACGTTTAGACAGAAGATCTTTCCTGAAGTTTGAAGCCACTGCTCCATGTCCTAGTCTCTGGAGCAGCTGAAAACAGGTTTGCTCCATCCCCCATGGGTTCCGCCATTCAACTAGCTACACTTTCTGACAGTGCTCTGGTCTCTAACTGGTCAGATAATCAGGGGAAGCCTGGAGCCCGTTACTAATATTTGCTATTCTAAAGGCAACATTTTGGACACATATCCAAGTACCTCTGCTACTGGAGTCTCTGCACATGTACCAAGCTACCTGGAAAATGGCCAACTAGAGCTCATGTTAGTAATAAAATTGACACAAGAAGGTGAATGTACACTCAGCGGCTCCCGAACATTTAATGAACACCAGCACCACATTGTGAGCCTTGGGCCTGCAAAACTGTGCAAAGAAATACAATAACCCTACACTTATTTTTTTTTCCCCATCACCACCCATACCAGTTTAACAAACTTTGGGACATTAAAAGGCCACATTGAACCTTTTGTGGTAGAGATGGCAATATGTTTTTTTATGCAGTAAAGTTTTCAGTGATGTATGCATTATATTCAAAGATTATTCTCTTAAAATTAGTACTGATTATGTTCCAGGCAGCAAAAGAACAGAACAGAACAATCCTGCACACGTCTATTCAGAGTTAATGTGTTCAGCTGGAGTTTACTCCCAGTAACCAGGTCAATCCTGAATGAACAATCATCTGGGAAGAGGGTTTTTAAAATAGTTTAACAATGAATCAAACGCTAGTAAACTTGTGTGCCCATGGGAAAAAAAATTCAGTCTAATTTTAAATCAATATGCAGGATTTTGTGCAGTCAAGCACTACAGAAAGAAATGACCTTGTAGAACACAGACAGGTAACTTATGGCTCTCCAGATGTCTGTCATTCCCATCATCCCCCACCACCAGGGATGACTGAAGCTCTAGAGTCAACAGCAAACGGAGGGCCATGTTTTCATCATCTGTGATCTACGGCAGATCTAGGCGTACTCCAGTTACCAAAGCCTCTGACAAACAAGACCCTTTTTTTTACAAAATCTGCCTTTGCTCACAGTTTCCTTTTTTCTCCTTGTCTTCTGTCTAGCTGTTATTTTTTTAGCAACATCAGCATTAGGAAGATGGTGAAAGAGGGCTGGAGAAACACAGATTTCCAGCAGCATGTCTGCAGTCAACAACGCAATGAAGCTTGAGCTGGGAAAGAATGGGATTCAGCTGCAGCTAGTCCTACTATAGCTGTGCGTACCTTCCTACAACAGGCAAGGTAAATAGCAGCTGCCTCCAGAATCTCTTACAGAGGAGGTGTGAACAGCAAAACAGAGAGAAAAGGAGAAAGCAGATTAGCTGGTCTCACCAGCTACCCTTAGCATAATTTTGAGAAAGCATAGATATATAGACCAAAATGGAAATTGTAAGAAAAATGGGGGCTGGTGAAAAGGGGGGAAGAAAAAGCATCCTGGGATACGTTTGGAGGAAGCCTTCAGGTTGCCTTTAAAAGGTTAAAAAAAGTTTTTTTGTGTATTTATGCACAGCTTCCCTGACCTGGTTGTTTCATTTCACATGTATACACAGTTCTAAAGAAAAGTGTTGCTAAAACATTTTCCCCCCTGTTTTGGTGGTGCAGGAACCCATCATTCTTCTTTCCATCTCATTTGTTGCCAAATTTTCTATTAAAGAAGTCATGCCCCGGAACACACTGACTTTGTTAACTGAGGCATACCTGCGCTATTGGAAAAAGAAGAGGTCATAATGCAAGCTTGCACGAGAAAGAAGTTCACCAACCAAGGAGTTTACATTCATGTTAAAACTAAGAGGCAACTCTAAGCAAACTTGCACGAACTTCTCAGTCGGTACGAGCAGCGTAGCCGTCTTTAATGAGACCTGGGTGTCATAGGGAAAGCTGTCACCTTCTCGGGGCCTTGACTTTATTTTTCTAGAGGTTCCATATTTTGACAGCCTCGCCAGCCTTTGACACAGAGGTGCCAAAAGAGCGCCCACAATGACTGTTCTAGCAAAACGGCAACTGTCGTAGGCAAGCAGCGATCAAGAGACAACATGGAAAAAGCAAGTCCATTTCTCTCCAACGGTTAGGGAGAAAGAGGCACAATTCTGGAGTTCAAGGGGAGATGGGGTAGCACTGCAAACGTTCACTCATGCCTCGACCAAAAGACCGAACTTCATCCAGCCAAACACATTATCTTTAGCTGGAGACCCGCCCTGTCCTATTCCCGTCTGAACACACATTGCACAGTCCGCGTACCAATTACCACCAGGGCTGTGTGTACTTAAAAGACGCCATCAAAGTTCTGCATGAGTTCAGATTCTCTGAGCCGCTCATTACACTGCGCAGACCTGCATGGCTTGATTCATTCTGCATCTTTTTTAATCTTTTGCATGGTTACAGGGAATCCCAAGCTCTGGAAGATTTTTTAAAAATTTTCAGCCACATCTTTTGTAGCACAGGTTGAGCCTCCCTTATCTAAAATGAAACCGGAATTATACTTGTTAAATATGTTTAATTCAGTTGAAGGTTATACTGAGAAACGATATAAAAAAACATATTTAATTTCATAACTAAAGCCAGAATCCTTTATGCCAAAGAATGGAAAAAAGGAAGAGATCCCTAGTGTTGATTCATGGTTCATAGAAGCTTATGAGATAATGGGTATGGAAAAATTAACAATGCTAGTAAAAGATAGATCATTAGATAATTTTAGGAAACAGTGGGAAGGTTTAATCTCATATTTTAGTAGAAAATGGGGAGAATTTGTTATCGCTTTTAAAGAGTGGGTTAGATAACATAGATAGTATCATATGGACTTATATGTTCATTTACTTCTGTTCTCTTTACTTTCCTCTTGTTTGGTCCTTGGTATTGAGTATATAATTTTTGCCTTAACTGTAGTTTGTGTAGATGTACTTCGCAAATATGCAATAACTGTAAATATGAAATAATTAATAAAAAAATCTAAAATGCTTGGGACCAAATATGTTACATATTCTGGATTTCCCCCCCCAAATTTTAGAATATTTGCATAAACATAATAAGTTATCTTGGAGATTGGACCCAAGTCCAAACATGAAATTGGTTTATGTTTCATATACATCTCAAATTATAAATTTAAATTGTTGTAAATTATATACCACTGTATAATTCTGGTAAATTATATACTATTCTTTTGATCCTTCATTTTAAGCAGGACATTGACCAGCTGGAGCGTGTCCAGAGGAGGGCGACCAAAATGGTGGAGGGTCTGGAAGCCACGAAGCCCTTTGAGGAGCGGCTGAGGGAGCTGGGGATGTTTAGTCTGCAGAAGAGAAGGTGAAGAGGGGATATGATAGCCATAATTAAATATTTGAAGGGATGTCATTTCGAGGAGGGAGTGGGCTTGTTTTCCACTGCTCCAGAGACCAGGACAAGGAGCAATGGATTCAAGCTGCAGGGAAGCAGATTCCCCCTGAACCTCGGGAAGAACTTCCTGACGGTCAGAGCTGTCCGGCCGTGGAAGGTGCTGCTGCCTCCATGGAGTGTGGTGGAGTCTCCTCCTTCTTTGGAGGTTTTTAAGCAGAGGCTGGATGGCCATTTGCTGGGCCTGCTTTGAGTATTTGTTCCTGCATGGCAGGATGGGGTTTGACTTGATGTGGTCTTTTCCAATTCTATGTTTCTATGATTCTCTGGATGATTAGTAATAATGATGATGATGATGATGATGATGATGTTGTTTCCAGGTAAGGGAGGCTCAACTTGTACATCTTTGCATTCAGCAATGGGAGCTTGATTTTCCAAGTCTTCCCAATCAAGAAGTCAAATTCGGTACCCTGTACTATACACACGGCCCTGCCTGTGACTCCCCCAGCCTACCCCCTGGAAAAAAAACCCCACTGCCTCTTGAGCAAGACTTCCAAGAGGTGTTAGAAATGGAAACAGCTGCGCACTTGGGAGCGTGTGCAGCAGCCGCAGCCAGCCAGCTGTTTCCACTGCTGGTCGGACATCGCCCACCCCCTGCCGCCCCTCACGGAAGTGAGATGCCTCTGCTGGACAACACGGGCCTTTTAAAGGAAACAAAAAACATATGTCTCTTTCAAACGACAGAAGAACAGCGAGAGAAGCATTGCAGACCAAAAGGCACAGCACTATTCACGCAGGTAATACTCACATCTCCCTCACACTGAGCAAAATTAAAAGACAGAACAAAACAAAGAGGTTAGTGGACAAAAACAGCAGCAATGTGAAGGATAAGAAAATTTCAGACGTTAGGAGGAGCTGGGGTGCAAGACGGGGAGGCAGAACAACTCAGGAGCAAACCCCAGGGGAAAAGAAAGCAAGCTGCTCCCGTCGAGTCAGAAAAGGTTATAAAGCTACAGGTGGAATTCTGCAATGGAGCAGGAAAATGAGCGACAGGGAAAGAGTTTAAGGAGACATGCTTGATTCAGCCCCTTTCAAAGGATGAAAGGAGAAACAACAGCAAGCAGAATTGCCGAAGTGAAGTGGATTTGAAAATCAAGGGAATGTAATAAATCAGAAGAGCCCTTTTGGAGTTCTAGCACAGGCGAAAAGCACGACACGAGGTGTGTTCATACAGCGAGAGCAGGCCCTATCTTCTGGCAGGGCTTGGAAACATTGGGGTTTTGAAACTCAGACTGTGCCTAGCAAGCATGGCTGGTGTGTGTGTGTGTGTGTGTGTGTGTGTGTGTGTGTACACATGTGTGTAACCCCCTCCCCTCCTCAAAATTTGATGTTTCCAAGCCCTGCTTTTTTTTTTTTTTTAATTACAGTCCTCCCTCCACACTGGCTAGGGTTAGGGGCACAGGCACTCCGTGAAAATGAAAAAAATATGAATAACTCCAGGCCCTCCCAAACCATATTTAACACACAAAAAGAGTATGATCACCATATTCAACCCGACTTGGATTCCTTTGGGGCATCAAGGTTGCTTCCCAAGACAGAAGTGGGGGGCCGGTGGGGCTTCCGGCCCCTACCACTGCTGCCCCCCACCATTTTTAAATAGGGTCTTACAAGCATCATTCGCAGTTTCTCAGCCTCACTAGGCTTGCAACCCCTATTAAAAACGGCCTAGGGAAACAGGAAAGGTGGCAGCAAATAATCCGTGAATAATCAAAACCTGCAAATGTGGAGGGCTGACTGTATTCTCTTTTTATATAATCCTCTTTTCTTATCCTCTATACACGTACTAATTTTAACAGTCAAAAAAGTAAACATCTATTCATTGCAATTTTTAACCACTTTCTTTGTTCTATTACATCTGATAATCTTTTATCTCTCCTTACATTTAATCCAATCTGTTATTGATTGCCATTCTCTATCAAATTGTTGAGTAGAGTTTCCTTTAACAAACTAGACAGTTTTTCTATTTCCTTCACGTCTACCACTTTAATTTCCATTCTTCTGTAGTTGGGCCATCTTTCTCTTTTCAATGCTGGGCATAACATAACCTCGCTGCTGTTATTAAATATAGAAATATCTTCATATTCTTTCTCATTTCTTTCTTAAGTAGGTACGCGTCAGGTTTCATTTCAAATTTTAAATTTATAATATTTTCAATTGTGTCGTGGACTTTTTTCCAAGTTTTTTGCAAGGAGGCATGTCCACCACATATGGTAGCCACTTAGTGGCTTGGAATGGATTAAAGAATGGAGTACTCTGGAGAAAACTTCGTTATTAGATTTGGAAGGCTATGATAACAAATTCGGCTGGCACAGTTATTTATGTTACAACAGAATCACAGTAAATAGAGACTTTAACAATCACTGTATCTGGAAACTACTTTGGAAAATTTGGCAGACTATAAAACAAACCCTGGTTTTTAAGGGACCCTCACGCAAGCATTTGGGCACAATCCTAAAAAACTGAAGGTTACACCTAAAAGATATAGGTCACACAATACCACACTGTAACTGTTTTGCATTCACATTTACAATGGTGGTCCCATTATCATGACTGCAAAGGCCCCTAAGACCCACCTTAAAAGCCAGGCAGCCATACTGAAAACGGAGTTTTGTGGCACCAGTGACCAGGGGACTAAAGGACGGTGCATTCAGCCCCTTCCAACAGTGAGCCACGGCCTGACAAGGAATCCCATGGGCAATCTAGCTTCTGCTTGTTGCACCG
This sequence comes from Cyclura pinguis, assembly GCA_030412105.1. Lineage (NCBI taxonomy): Eukaryota > Metazoa > Chordata > Lepidosauria > Squamata > Iguanidae > Cyclura > Cyclura pinguis. The sequence continues at coordinate 15,222,045 of CM059613.1, read as the reverse complement.
TGGCTTACTGGCAAGAGAGGGCTAGATGCATCATATTTTAGGTATTTAGTGCTGCTTTGGGTCCTATTTTGGGGAGAAATGAAATAAGCAGATGATGCCCTTTTGATCTTTTTTTCTGTTATCACTCCTACTGCAAGATGCCTCTTAACCTTGAAAGCTTGACCCAAATAAATATCAGACAGACAAGACACGCACCAAAAGGGCTCCCCTTGGTACCTCTATCCTGATCTAACGGAGTGCAGTGGAATTCCTTTCGGTCTGAAGCCTGGATTCAAATTTACAGATAATATGGGATTCTGTATATTCCAGGGACCAAACGCAAAAAAGGCGAGGGCCAAAAAAACCCCAAACCCATCAGTGTTTTGTTTTTAGCTTATTGCCAGTAACTAAGCCTTAGGAAAAGTATTTAAGTCCTTTAGAACAGAGGAAAGCTGTACAAAAATTCAGACAATGGTGAATAGAGGAGGCACAGTTCCTTTGCCAGACTGTGCCTTCAAACTGGTTATGGGGGGAAGATGTCAGTTGCCTCTCTCGCCACCTACATCAGGGCCCCCAAAAGCTTTATATTATACCCACTCCCTCCCCAAAAACAAATGCTAGTTGCAACAACTGGATTGTCAAGGGAAAGAAAATGCACAACTCTCTGTAAAGCCCTTGCCCACAGTTCTTACCGAGTACCCTGACCCTTGCACGGAGGGGTGTTTTTTGGGGGATGGGGGAGGCAAGGTAGGGGTAAAAATTCACACACCCAATAAACCTTCTCCCTCACTAGATGACTACATGCAGTACAGAACAGATTCAGGCCCATGAGAGAGAAGATCAGAAGACATGATCACACTCGTCACATGCACATGAGTCAAGACCAGGTGGGTGGCAAAAACAAGGAGACTACGGGGAGGCTGGAGTGGGGGACGGGGACCGGGGGGGGGCAGAGTTACCGCTGCTTTCGCTTCTGCGGCTTTTGCTTTCTTCAGCCTGGCTTTACAGGCATCCAGATCCAGGCGTCGGTTCTGCAGGATCCGTCTCTCCTTCTGGAAACAGAGAGAAAGTTGTAGCTCCATGAATGCCTTGAAAAACATCCCACACTTGGGATGGAAAAATTATCAGACCGATAAGACAGTCAGAGCTGTCCGGCAGTGGAATCTGCTGCCTCCGTGGAGCGTGGTGGAGTCTCCTCCTCCTTTGGAGGTTTTTCAGCAGAAGCTGGATGGGCGTCTGTCCAAGGGAGGGGTTTGATGCATGTTCCCGCATGGCAGAATGAGGCTGGACTGGGTGGTCCCGGAGGTCACTTCCAACTCTAGGATTCTATGATTCTAAGAACTGTGTAAAAGTCATACAGTACATTATTGTGGCAGCGAGAACACTGTATGTTCAGAGATGGAAAGACCCCATGATCCCAACTCAAGAAGACTGGGTGAAGAAGCTACTGGACATGGTAGAGATGGATAACCTCACAATATTGTTAAGAGATGCTTCTCTTTGTTGTCGTCCTGTGCCTTCAAGTAATTTTTGACTCACGGCAACTCTAATGGGGCCCTATCACAGGGTTTTCCGGGAGCTGAGAGTGTGTGATACGCCCAAGGTCCCCTAGCAGATTTCCATGGCTAAGCAGGGAATTGAACTCTGGTCTCCAGGACTGTAGTCAAACGCTCAGACCACTACACATGCTTAAGTGGTTCTCTTACCGATTTATTATTGGAAACTGTCTTGGGTCCCACTCTGGGAGACAGGCAGCATACAAATACATACATACATACATAGGGAAAGGGCTTTACTGTTTTTGAAGCCAACTGGAGAGGTATGTGCAGCAAGAGGGTTTGATTAATTGGGAAGGCTAGATTTATTATGATACAATATTTAAGCTTAAAGTTTTTAAGGTTACTTATATCAACAGTGAATTAGTTGAGCTACAGTGGATAAAGTTCTATAAATGGTCAAAAATATAGATAAAAGTAGACAAAGCAATTAAAGTATAATTAGGGATAACTAACTACTGTTTTCTGCGGAGCTGGAAGTCAAATGTGGCGTTTTGGATTGTCTTAGGGGTACTTGTACAGTTGGCTCTCCACATTCACTAGGGTTAGAGGTGCAGGGCCCCTGCAAAAGTGGAAAGATCATAAATATCCAAAGAGGTATGTGTATGTGTTTGTGGGAAGGAGGTCAAGGCATGGTGGGGAGGGCAGGCACTGAGGGTCCAAACCAGATCAGGGAAAGAAGAGGGAAAAGGGCTGGGTTGGCCTGGTGGCCCTATACTTCTTCTGTCTCACCCTTCTCTTTCCTTGGGTGGGGGGTCATTGGGAGAAGATTTGCGGGGCGGAGAAATGGGCTGTGAGCCATCCTCAGCTGGCTAGGCAGTGGCTGACGGAGGAGGAGCAGAGGCGGGTTTTTAAAGAGCTCCACGGCCTGACTGGGACTGCTGAGAGGGAAGGACAATGAAACACAACACTATAAATATACATAAAATGAAGTCCCCCAACATTCCACCAGTCCCTACCCACCTCAGCAACCTGAGGCACAACTCAGCAGCTTATTATCTTCCACCCCTTACAAAACCAGGTGAGATTCTCCTCCAGCCAGAGTTCCAAAGGAATACCGCCCCACAGATGTGGAGCCAGATCGGGAAAAGCTCGCAGCCCGGACAGGGCCGTGCACGTTGGTGGAACAGACAATCCCTTGCCTACAGAACTTAGATTCCCAGATGGTACATACCATGCTACCTGAACTGCTAGGGGACATTAGTGCGCAGATTTTGGTTTGTGGAGAGGTTTACCGGAGTGGTGCAGACCTCCAAGGTCTCCTGGGGAAGGGCTAATGCAGCCCATCGCCTCCAACACGGCCACCTCTGCGGTGTGGTCTGAATCCTATTGAGTAAACATGCTGAATCAATAGGAGAATTCCACTGACTTGATGTGTCTACTGTAATCGGTACTAACAACAGGATTCAGAACCTTATGTATTACCTGGTTCATTTAGTGCCAGGACAGCTGTGACAGTGGAATCTGCTGCTGCCTCCATGGAGTGTGGTGGAGTCTCCTTCTTTGGAGGTTTTCAAACAGAAGCTGGATGGCCAACTGTTGGGAATGCTTTGACGATGCATTCCTACATGGCAGAAGGGGGTTGGACTGGACGGTCCCTGGGGTCTCTCCCAACTTTATGATTCTAACTGCCAGCGAAGCAGCTGTCCCTGTTTATTAACCTAAGCAGAAAATAAATACTGCCAGATGCTTTTGTGCCAAGACCAGGTACAAGCATGGCTATGGTTAGTTTAAAACTAGCTACTTACTCCTGAATTCTTTTTCACTAAATCATTTTTGACATTGAGTGCCACATTAAACTGTTGCTTTACTGTGTGCATTACTTCTGCGTCTTTGGGGAGCTCACAGAAATGCTTGCCAAAGAACAGAACAGTGCCTTGTCTGCAGGCACAAAAGGCCTCAGAGACAAGACTCTTTTTAATGTATTTTTGATGTGCGCAGGGATCTTTGAGACACCACGCGCTATCACCATTATTGCGTTTCTAACTGCGGTAATATTCCCCTTCTTCTAATCTTTGGTGATAAATATAAGCTAAAATAAAAACAAGCCTTACTAAAAATTAAAATGCAAGAGCCCTTCATTCTGAGGCTGCTCCTTAAACTGCAAACCCCGGGATTCCATAGGATGTTGAAAGTGGAAAAATAGCACTGTAACAGGCTAGTGTGGAAATGGCTCCTGAGCTACGAGGACAGAGGGGAAAGGAGGAAGCAAGCCACGTAAATGCACAGACCTTGCTGAAGTGTTTTCAAGTTTTGGCAACAAAACAATTAAGTCTTGGGTTAATGCAGAATTTGAAGGTTAAGTCAACTGAAGCTATTTTGAAAGAGTGGAAACCACTTGTGGACTTTCAGAGTAATAAGACATCAAACGATGCAACCATTCACAGATATGGCTATTGGTAGTTTGCTCAGCTGGATCTGTAATTGCAGAGTAATACTATACTGTCTTCTTTTTATTTTCTCTTTCTTATTACAGTTTGGGGGTCAGAGCCCTTTTGTGTAGCAGTATGTTAGTGTTAGTTGCTTAGTTTAGTTAGTAAGTCAAGTGTTATAGTGAGTTACTGTTTAGTGGGTTTTTTTTTTTTTAGTTTATTGCTTTGATATTTTATTTACGGTTGGTCCTCCATGTTCACTAGGGTTAGGGCTGCAGGAGCCCCGCAAAAGTCGAAAAAGTAGAATATAAAAATGTGTGTCTGTGGGCAGAGGGCCAAGGCATGGCGGGGAGAGCAGGTTCCCAGGGTCCCGACCAGGGCAGGGAAAGGAGAGGGGCAGAGGGGTGGGTTGGCATGATGGCCCTATACTTCCTCTCTTTCCCCCATCTCCTTCCTCGGGTGTGTGGAGGGCACTGGGAGAAGGTCTGTGGTGCTGAGAAACTGGGCTTCTAGTCCTTAGCAGGCCAGGCAGCAGCTGGTGGGAGAGGAGGAGAACCAGAGGTGGGTTTTTTAAACGGCTGCGTTGCAAGTGAGCGCTCCCCCCAGAAAAGAAGTGCTCGGGGGGCAGGCAGGGGTTGGAAAAGCACACAAAAATCAAAGCCGTGAAAGTTAAACCCACAAATGTGGCAAGTTGACTGTAGTCTGTTAACTTTAGGTTATGTTTAGGTTAGAAATGTTAGTTGGAGTTTATGTTATTTTGTGTAAAAACTGGCAAATAAATATTTTTAAAAAGCCTTGGAAATTGTAGCCATCTGCTGCTCTGCACCAGCTGAGCTGGAGGTTTGCACTGAGCCTTTGCCTCGTGCCTTGAGGTAAGCTCCCCTGCCAAAAAAAAAAAAAACCTGGAAAATTTGCACCTTCATTTCTTGCCTGGAGACAACCCAGAAAAAGTGGAGATTCAGGACCAGGCTTTGAGATCCAGCAACCTAAGGCGCACTGACTGTGAAAAGACATCAGTCTTTGTGTGGCCTTTCCTTGACATTCTGGGGCAGCAGGAATACTCTAGAACAGTGATTCTTAACTTTTTCTTTACCGTGGGCCCCTGTAAATATAATTTGTTTCCAGTAACCCCCAAGACTTAACTTAAGATTTAAATATTCAAATTTAGACTAAATATTCTCTCTCATATATACACACACACACACACACACACACACACACACATATATGTGTGTGTGTGTGTGTGTGTGTGTGTGTGTTTGTTTGTTTGTTTGTTTATTTATTAATTAAAGGCTTCTGGAGACTAGGATTCAAATCTCTGCTCAGAACACTGGGTTACCTTGGGCTACTCACATTCTCTCAGCCTCAGTGGAAGGCAAAGAGAACCTCCTCCTGAATAAACCTTGCGAAGAAAACCTTCATTCAGTTTTAAGAGTTGCCATACGAAAGAAGTGACTCTAAGGCAGACAACCACAAAGTGTTGCTGACTGGGGAGGTCCTTTCCAGCCATCGTGTCTCTCCCCTTCGAAAACTGACTTACGGCAACCCTAAGGCAAACCTATCACGAGGATTTTCTTGGCAAGATTTCTTGTTGCCTTTCTCCGAGGCTGAGAAAATGTGACTTACGTGAGGTTATCTAGCGTGTGGACACGTGTGCACATGTGGGAGCAGCTTCTGCGCCCCTCTTGCTGCTGTGGGCGTCCAGCAGAAGGGCTCCACAGACCCCAGGTTAAGAACCACTGCTCTGGAAAAGTAAAACCCGTGGAAGCTACATCTGAGTCTGCAGGCAGGGGTGGAGTGACGTAAGTCCTGAATGCTCTGGGTTTCTCCCCCTTTTACGGGAATCCCCGACGGCTCCACAAAATGTTTTAAATATATAATGCATGAGCACGTACACCAAATGCCTTAGTAGCAACGGCATCATTTCAATGCGTTCTTAAGAATGCAAGTGCATTGCTGAATCAAATTATTGCCTATCTAGCCTAGCATTCTTTGCAAAGATCTCAGCGAGACGGATAGCTTTTATTGGCCGCCGGCCCGTTTCGTTCACCCTTTCCACTGCGGGGCGTCTATCACCCGTCCGTGCTGTCCGACATACCGAAATGGTTCTCCAGTCCCCTTCCAGGAAGTTGCGCAGCGGAGTCAGGAAGTTGATGGAGGCAGAGTGGATGAAGTCCCGCTCGGCTCCGCCCAAGCGCCGCTCCGTTTCGCCAACTTTGATGAGGGTCTTCCCTAGGAGGAAAAAAACAACAGGGCATCCAGTAGATGCTTTGCACACTCCCAACCAGGCCAGCCCAGTTCTGCTACAGACAAAGTGTGTGGATGGCCATTTAACCAAGCAGGACCCTCCTGCTACCAACACTCTGCGTGGGCTGCATTGTAGACTGCTCTCAGGGCCGCCACATCCTAAAATGAGGCACTCAGAACTGAACACAGTACTCTAGATGAAGCCTTATCAGCATAGAATATAGTGGGATTATTACTTCCCTCAACCTAGAAACTAGGCTTCTATAAATGCAGGCTAAGATAGTATTTGCCTTCTTTGCTGCAGCACAACACTGCTGGCTCATGTTCAGCTTATCATCAACAATAATCCCAGGGTCCTTTTCCAAGACAGTACTGTTCAGATAAGCATTCCCCATCCTCTACCTGTGCATTTGTTTTTTGTGGCCTAAATGTAGAATTTGGCATTTGTCTCTGTTGAGTTTAATTTCATTAATTTCACACCATTTTCTTAATTATCAAGCTCCTTTTGAAGTCTTCTCCTATCTTCCAGTGTGACCTTGGAGGGTCACACCACACATGCACACACGCACACATACACAACTTTTTTTTATTCCCAAATCCTTTCTAGGTTACAGGGGGACATGTTTTGGTGGCTTTGGGGGCCAGTAAAAGGCATTTTGGGGTGAAAATTTTCAGAAAATTTTTGTTTTGACCCTAGGGGACCCAGGGGAGCTCCAAACCTGGTGGAAATACTCATTGCATTCTATAAATGTTATTTTTGGGCATTTCAGAGAAAAAAAGTTGACTCCTTGACTCCTGGGGAGCTTGGGGCTTGCATGCGGCTCAGGGGGCCCAGTACGCCTACCTCTGCTTTAAGACATCCACTTTTAAAGCTTTTTCTATTACGCACTCTCTTCTCTTTTTTAAAATTAGTTTTATTAAAACAAGCAGAGAAAAGAATATAAACACAAAGACAAGATAATATTCACAATAAGAATGAAAAAACAATATAACTGGATAATAAAGAAAAGGAAAATTTTCTAACAAGACTTTATATATAACCCACATAATACACATTGAACTGACAACAACATTAAACTAACACAAAGCAATCGCTATAACTATCTATTCCTAAACAGCTTATAAACCTACCTATTTAAACATATCCACTGTGGGTTAAACTTTTTAGACCAGCCTTTCCATCTGAAACATCAACACTTATGCTGGGCAATTAACATTAAGAGGACCTCTCCCTCTGACGAAAACACAGCTTGTTGTTTCCCCTTCTCATTGCACTCTCTTAAGACCCCCAAGTGTGGGGCTAAATGTGAGCAAGAGGGTCCTTGATAATAAAAAAGTTACAGGTCTTTGCCCCCATGAGACCAGTCTCCACTGTTCCAAGTAGAGTCCATCCACTAAAACAGTGCTTCTCAACCTTTGTTTCTTTGGATGCTTTGGACCCGGCCTCCCAGAATGCCTGCCCATTAGCTACGTTGGCTTGGGCTTCTGGGAATTGAAGTCCTAAACATCTGGAGTTGATAACCGCTGCACTAAAACAAACAGCCTTTGGTGGTCACCAGTTATGTTGAAGACCCATTGATTTCGCTGGGCCTAAAACTGGATTTAGCTCAGCAAGTTTGCAACAGAGGTAGACCAAAGGTAGACTGCAATCCACTAGAAGATCTGTAGAAGGTCCTTCATAAAAGTTACCTGCGTCATTTGTTAAACAAGAAGCAGAAAGGCTCTGATGTCACGGACTATTGGCAGAAAATGTTGTTTTATGTATTGAGCCAGCATGAGGTAGTAGTTTGGTCTACAACTATGAAGACCAAGGTTTAAATCCCCGCTTGGCTATGAAGACCCACTGGGTGACCTTGGGCAAGTCACACTCTCTCAGCCTCAGGGGAAGGCAAAAGCAAACCCCTTCTGAACCAATTTTGCCAAGAGAACCTGGTGATACTGTCAGAAGTAACCTGATGGGACACAACAACAAAGTGTGTGCGATATTGCAGTATCCTTCTCCCCACCACAACACACACTCATTGCACCTCTTCCTTCTGCGGATGTTTTTTATCCCCCTTTCCAGCCACAGAGGCGTCCTGTGGAGCCAAAGATCACCCTGCGATTACAGGAGACAGAGATCATTAACTACGCCCCGAGGGCCGAAATGGATTTGCAAAAAGGCCAGCGTAATCAAATTGAAAACCATCAGAGCAGAGAGAACAAGCAAATTGGTGTCTGATCGGCTGCAAGTAAGAATTACCGAGATTCTGGCTGCGACAAGATCTGTTATTGATTTTTAAGAGAGGAGGGAACAGGAAAGCAGAGAACCCTGGAGATGAGCAAAGACTGTAGTGGATTTGCTTTATCAACACTCCAAAAAGGACCCCAAGTAAATCTAAAGCTAGATTTTGATGCTTCTACGATAAGCCAGAGAGCAGTGCAGTGTAGTGGTCTGAGCAATAGACTATGACTCTTGGACCGTGGAAGTCCAAGGGGTTACCTTGCGCATGTCACACACTCTCAGCCCCCAGAAACCCCATGATAGATTTGCCTTAGGGTCAAGTCGGAAATGACTTGAAGGCATGCAACAACAACAACGTGTCAGATTTAAGGTAATTTGCATAAAAATCTTTATTTTGCAGAATTTATTCCCCTGGTGGTAAAGAATAAGACAGTACAAAGGGCAGTGAAGAGGCACCTCTGGAAACCCTAGTGAACTCCTTGTCCTAGTTTCTGGAGCAGCAGAAAACAAGCTTGCTACGTCTTCAACATGCCATCCCTTCAAATATTTAAAATGGCTATCATGTTACCTCTGAACCTTCTTTTCATCAGGCTAAATATTCCCAGCTCCCTAAGCCACTCTCCATAGGGCTTCATGGTTTCCAGGCTTTCTGTCATTTTGGTTGCCTTCCTCAGGACATGTTCCAGCCTGTCAATATCCATCCTGAGTTGTGCCCAGAGCTGGACACAGGATTCCAGGTGAGGTCTGACCAAAGCAGAATAGAGTGGTACCACTACCTCCCTCGATCTGGACACCATTTTCCTATTGATGCAACCAAGAATCGCACTGGCTTCCTTGGCTGCCGCATCACACTGCTGACTCATGTTCAGCTTGTGGTCCACCAAGACTCCTAGATCCCTTTCACACATACTGTTTTCAAGCCAGGTATAAGACCCCGAGATCCACAGGAGAGACCCTTTTCTCAGTCCCACCACCTTCACAGGTATGGTTGATGGACGCACAAGAGAGGCCTTCTCAGTGGCTGCCCCAAGATTTTCGAACTCTCTCCCTGGGTAGGCCGGGACGGCCCTCTCCTTGCTGTCCTTCCATCGGCAAAAAAAGACTTTTTTTTTAATTCAGGCAAGCTCTCAGAACTGAAGGCTTGTAAAGAAAGGGACATAAGAGCTGTATTGTTTTAAACCGAATTGTTTAACTTTTAAACATCTTTTCTTAAAGTGTATGTTTTTAATGTTTTTAATATGGTTAACAGTGTCATTCAGTTTTAATGTTGGGTTTCTGCATGTCTTTAATTGTAGCTTTTCTAGTGTGTAAGCTGCCAAAATCAAATAAGATACCGTCCAGTGTTGTAAAATATTAACAATTTCCTAATACATCCCAATTGTTCAGCAACTTCCCAAAATCTAATCATGTCTGGTCTTTATTATATTACACATTTCTCATATTTTTCACCAGTAAGTAATCAACTGGGGAACAGAACAAAAACTGTTTTTTCTATTTGGCCGCTGAAATACTTCCTCCTGACAGTAAATGGCAATTATTGCTTCTTAATGTGTGCAGCACTGAACCCCGAAGTAATTCATGTAGCAGGAAGGACGTACTTTATTATTTTATCTCTTTATACTAAACCCTATATCCTGCTGTTCTGGGTCTTCCATGCCACTCACGGCAGCTAACAATAACTCAAGACAAATAAACATAATAAAATTGCAAAGTACTCACTGCCAAACTGCATGTTAGCAGGATACAATAAAAAGAAAACATTTATATATTCTTCTTAATGCTTATTTTCCAATACAAACAACACAGATCACACAGAAAGCAGGAGTCGCTAGTTAAAATGTTTAATACAAAAAATGATCCACCCTCCTTTATCAACAGTGATTCAAATTATCTTGTTTATTTCACATCTTCATGGAACCAGACTGAATAATAACGTTCCTTATAGAACCATAGAATCTAAAGGGTTGGAAGGAACCGCAAGCTCCGTCTTGTCTAATCTTCTGCCATGCTAAAGCACTCCTGAAAAATTCTCATCCAACCTCTCTTTAAACACCTCCAAAGAAACCCACCTCTGGTCCTCCTTCTCCTCCACCATTTGCTGTCTAGCCAGCTAAGGATGGATTGCAGCCCAACTTCTCAGCCCTACAAACTATCTCACAGTGCCCCACACACACCCAAGGAAAGAGATGGGCAAGGGAGGAAACAGAGGGTCACCGGGCCGACCCACTCCCTTTTCCCTCTCCTTTCCCTGACCTGGTTGGGATCCTGGGTGTCGTTCTGCCCACCATGCCTCAGGCCCCTTCCTAGAAACACACGCAAACATTCTGATATTTGCAATTTTTTTCACTTTCGTGAAGGTCCTCTGCTGCTAACCCTAATGACTGACACTAAACAAACTCTTGAAGCTCTCCGGGACTATTCTGAAGCTCCACTGAGTTAGAACCACAGAGTTATATCAGTGAACAATAATACTAGATTGCTTTCGTGTCCTCTTAACTATCCGTTGCTGTTTTCTCCACTCCCTTTCCTTAATTTCTCACTATTTAGCCTGGAGGTTGCTTCTTCATTATGCAGGACACCGAATTGTCTGCTTAAGATCGTCTATCATCTCAGTAAAGAAAACATTTAATATCTCCTTGCACTAGGGCAGTGTTATCATAACACTTTCTGACTGGAAAATTGTGAATTTTCAGATATGGCGCTCCTGTGTTTTTGCTTGTTGCCATCAAGTTGACTTTGATTTGTGGCAACCCTATGGATGAGAACCGTCCAACTCACCCTACCCTCAGCTGGCCCGCTCAGGTCTTGCAGATTTGAAGATGAACCTTCCTTCGTTGAGTCTACAGTTCTGTAATGCAGCCTGCCTGAGAGTGTGGTAAAGTCTCCTTCTTTGGAGGTTTTTAAAAAGAGGCTGGATGGCCATCTATCAAAGGGAATGCTTGGATTGTGTCTTCCTCCATGGCAGAATGAGGTTGCACCGGATAGCCCTTGGGGTCTCTTCCAACTCTAGGATTATATGATTTTTTGCAACACACTAAAAGGCTTCTGCTGCATTTCTGCAACATAGGCATGGATTTGTAAAGTTACAAAACATAGTCTGCAATGTAGGATCTTGCTCCCTGTGTCTAATCTTCCCTTCTGTTTTTTTTCTTGGCTTCCCAACTGCCCACACACAGCCTGCAGCAAACCTAACCCCCTCAAGATTGTCTAAAGGAAGTTACTGCCAGGGAGGGAAGAGATGCACATTTATAATTCAGATATATCATCTGTGTAAGAAGGAAATTTCAGGCAGAGAGCTGTGTTTGCCTACTTTTCCCTTTTTTCAAAAAGGAAGCAACATGACTCTAGATAGAACGACCTATTCTTAGTTACGTCTAGGGACTCCAGAGGCCTAACCCAGTTTTTCCTTTTGGCATTAATGCCACAGCATGGAGGCAGCTGCAGTGTGACCCCATCCCGAGAACCCCCAGTGAAACCAGAAGGAGTCGTTTTTGTGTAAACTGAAGTAACAGAGACCTCAAGAATCCAGCATTTAAGGACCCTCCTCTTAAGTTTCCTCAAATAATTAACAGGGCCAGTGTCAAATCTCTACCGGGGAGGGGGGGAGGTAGCATGCAGTCCAACATTTCACATGTGCAAATCTGGACACTGTGTGATATTGAGAAGCTAGAAGGTGTCCAGAGGGCGGCGAGCAAAATGGTTAACGGTCTGGAAACCATAAAGCGCTATGAGGACAAGATTAGGGAGCTGGGTATGCTTAACCTGGAGAAGAGAAGGTTAAGAGGGGAGAGGAGAGCCATGCTTAAATATTTGAAGGGATGTCATGTTGAAGATGGAGTAAGCTTGTTTTCTGCTGCTCGAGGGACCAGGACATGGAGCAAAGGCTTCAAGCTTCAGGAAAAGAGATTCTAACCTAGGTATTAGGGAGAATTTTCTGATCATAAGAGCAGTTCAACAGCAGAATCTGCTGCTGCCTGGGAATGTGTTGGAGTCTCCTTCTTTGGAGGTTTTTAAACATAGGCTGGATGGCCATCTGCGGGGAGTGCTTTGACTCCTGCAAGGCAAAATGGGATTGGACTCAGTGGCCCTTATGGTCTCTTCCAACTCTACAATTCTATGATTTTATGAACTAACAGCAGAGTGTGGTCACGAATACAAAAGTTATGAATGAGGAAGCAGGCACAAGCTAGGAAATGCTGCAGCAGTTTGCTTTTGCCTGAGCCAACTGGGAAAAGCAAGATTCAGCCCTTCCTCCCCTCTCTTTGGCTGTCAGCTGCTTAAGCGCAAACTTCTTTTGTGCTTTGAACTCAGTTTGCATTAGTTGACATAAGCTGAAGACGAAAGGGGAAACATAGCTGTCCTGTTGTCTCTTAACCTTCTCTTCTGCAGGCTAAACACTCCCGGCTCCCTAATCTCTTCCTCCTAGGGCTTCATGGTTTCCAGGCCTTTTACCATTTTGGTCACCCCCCTCTGGACACATTTCAGCTTGCCAATATCCTTCTTGAACTGTGGTGCCCAGAACTGGACGCACAATTCCAGGTGGGGTCTGACCAAAGCAGAATAGATTGGTCCTGTTACTTTCCTTGGCTTGGACATTAAACTCCTATTGATGCAGCCTAGAATTGCATTGGCTTTCTTAGCTGCTGCATCACACTGCTGACTCATGTTCAGCTTGCAGTCTACTAAGACTCCTAGATCTTTTTCCTTCAATACATTGGAAGACACAAACAAGCTCAAAACAGATCCATTGTTGCAATCACTAACTGGCCTTTGATATTTTGTGGCACTCTATCTAACTCTAGCAATGCAATTGATCTATTCTAATACAGATTGCAAATACCTTATGACAGGAGCCATGCATCTAGACACAGTTGGCCACTGCATTATTGGGATGAGCCAAGTGCAGCCCTGAGGTTGCAAGCAGCCCCTTAGGTTGCTTCTGTGACCCTCAACTCTCCTGGACTTCCTAGACCACCTTTTTGGGGGTTTACTGGAAGCCTCTAGGAATAGCAATTCACCTTTGACTATATTGCACCCCTTGCCCTGTTTAACATCAAAATTTACCAGTTCTTCACCCACCTGCAAAAAAACAGAAATTGATTTCCAGGCACTTCTGGTTTTGTTGTTAACATTTTGGGGAGTGGGCCCCAAGGACCAAAAATTGGCCCTCAGACACACTGGACTGCCCATCCTCTCCAACATGATATCTGTTAGTTAAACACACACACTAGAATCCCCTCAAGACATTATGATAATGTAAAACAATCTTTACACAAACCGTTGCACTTTCTCAGCGGCCGTGTAAGTACAGACCCTAGTGAGGTCAATCACCAGCCAAGCACACACGCAAACACACTCGCACTCCCTTTTGACTTGGCACGTGGAAGGCTGATTGATAGTTGTACGACAGAAGAGCTTAAGGTTATTGTGACACCTGTCGCGCAAAGTGGGATCCAAAGCAACCACAGAGCCATACGTGAGCCTTATAAGTAAGGCAGGGGCTCTAGCTCAACACCCTCCCCATGACACCGCAACTCTTTTCTGTAGTCTGCCTTTTTACGGATATGGCCAAAGGCTTCTCCCAGATCCCCTGCCCACTGTCCAGTAGCTGTTTGGCACATTTGGTCTGGCTTTCCAGCAAAAACCTGTCCGAGGTGGGAATGAGTCCCCGTTGGAAGCAGTGCTCCTGCCACCATAGTCTCTTGCCTCACAGGAACACGTAATCCCACCACCACGGAACGGCAGTGCCAAAGCGGCTTTTCTTTAGCCTTTTTTTGGTGATGGCCAAGGACCTCTCTCAAGCCCCCTGCCCACACAAGAGGATTCAAGGCCAAGAAGAGGAGGCATGATGGGACCTGCAGCCCTTTTTTGTGCCTTCTGCCAAAGCCCCATGAAGGATGAAACAACCGGTACCACTTACCGTACGGTGATGTTGCACCAAAGTCATTGGCCGCCTCAATCATGTACTGGGCCAGAAGCTCGCCGTTGGTGACGCGAGATGGAACTTTCCGGTCAAGCTTTTCGTAGAGGAACTCTTCAACTCTGGCACCTGGAAGATCAGACGGCATTGGAAACTGAATGCATCTGTGTGCGTGTGTACGTGCATGCTCATTCTTTTATTTTATTTGTATTCCACTTTCTCCCATCAATAGGAGGAGGGTGTCTAGATCAAGGGAGGTGATGGTACCACCCTATTCTGCTTTGGTCGGACCTCACCTGGACTACTGTGGCCAGTTCTGGGCAGCTCATTTCAAGAAGGATATTGACAAGCTGGAGCATGTCCAGAGGAGGGCGACCGAAATGGTGAAGGGTATGGAAGCCATGAAGCCCTATGAGGAGCAGCTGAGGGAGCTGGGGATGTTTAGTCTGCATAACAGAAGGTTAAGAGGGGACACGATAGCCATGTTTAAATATCTGAAGGGATGTCATGTAGAGGAGGGAGAGGCCTTGTTCTCTGCTGCTCCAGAGACTAGGACCAGGAGCAATGGATTCAAGCTGCAGGAAAGGAAATTCCACCTGAACCTCAGGACGAATTTCCTGATGGTCAAGGTTGTCCAGCAGTGGAATCTGCTGCTGCCTCCGTGGAGTGTGGTGGAGTCTCTTCCTTTGGAGGTTTTTAAGCAGAGGCTGGATGGCCATCTGTCGGAAGTGCTTTGAGTGTTTGTTCCTGCATTGCAGAAGGGGGTTGGACTGGATGGCCCCTGGGGTCTCTTCCAACTCTAGGAGTCTATGGAACCCAAGATGATTCTAAATGTCATACAGGTAAGTCTCAATTTGTGTTGCCTCAGTTTATAAAATTTCAAACGTACAAAGATTCTCCAGAAATAAATGCAAAATCTGAAAATCCCACAGTTCCCACACCTGGACTAGGTGAACCAGGCAGAGGAGTATTCAGTTGGTCATTGTGGAAAGCAAGCGTTTCATATCCTCCAACATTTCATGGATGAAAACCAGGACACACTCTGAGAAACATCAGAGTGTGATCAAAAGTGTGTAGCCAGGCAACAAGAGAAGAAAAGTTACCAAGGAAGAGGAACACACAAAACTATTTTTTTTCTGCATTAGACTGTTATAGCATTATTATTTCACTTCCTAATTCTTTTTTTATGTGTACATTCAACGAATAAAACACATTAAATAACAGCCATTTTTACATATTTACATTAACAAGTTACCTATTATGGTTTTTTTTCATATCCTTCCCCCATTCCTCCTAGAGTACAGTGATATTTATAGTTCTATCTTAACCGTACTTCCAAAGAAGGTTCTAATTTATTGTTTATCCCTGATATATTTTGTACTGAAGAATGCTTTGTGTTCTTGCTATTTCTTAGGTCAATGCAGGCTTTTGCTTTCTATTTTTTTTTAATAAAGATAGTTTATTCCCCCTATCTTTATTCCTAATCTGATTTTCCTCACCATGCATACATACACACATACTGTATCAATTAGTCTACTAATTTTAAATTTTAAGTTTTTGAAGAAAATTATTCAAAGGTGTCCATTCGTTGTTAATTTTATCATCTGTCAGGCCTTTAAGTCTTTGAGTTAAAATATCAGCCGCTCTCATTTCAGACAGGTTATAAAGCCAAGAACCACTGGAATTTGTATACAGTCCTCTTTCCACATTTGCAGGTTTGACCTTTGCAAATTTGATTATTTGTAAAGCCTGTGTGTGCCTCCTCCCCTCATTCTCCTCCTCCCATTCCCTTGCATTTTGCCCGGCATGGAGAACGAAAGCAAGCATCCCAACAAAAGGCAAGGGAATGGCAGGGGGGGAGTTCCCTCTCTCATTCCCTTGCCTCTGGCCCCAGCATTCATAGGAAAAAAGAAGAAATGAGCTCACAGTTGAAAAAAAAGAGGAGTTTCCACCCAGTTAATTCACTCAGAAGGAAAAGAGGGGAACAGAGTCTTGCCCTTCCTGGTAGCCCAATTTTTCTTCTTTTTTCCAAAACTCGGTATGTAAATTCCAGTGTTTCCCAGGTTAAAAGTGTAGTTTTGTATGTGCTTCCTCCTTAATAACTTTTCTTCTCTTCCTGCCTGGCCACACCCTTTTCACCACGCTCTGATGCTGCTCAGACACATGCATCCTGATTTTCATCTCTGAAAGGTATGCAATATGTTGTGAAATTTCCCATTTGTAATCTGGAGTTTCGGTGGGGTGGGGATTAGATCTGGGCTTAGATTTGGGCAGGTAACTAACACTTGACTTTACTGGTTTTGCTGAAGACCTGCTCCTGTTGGATAAAGTAACGCTAGAACTACTTTATTGTTACAGATCCACACATAGCTAGTTAACACCGTGGACTTTCTTCGGTGGTGTGACTGCCAAAGATGACCACAGTTCAAAATTTACCAGTACACTACTCGACAAAAGATGTTAATCGTTATCGTCTTTGAATAATCTAGTTTCAGTGTCGTATTATTGTCCTTATCAGTTTTATATAAAGTGCTGCAGACTTCTGGGAGCTGAATAATTGTAAATGCGTAAAATACAGGTTGAGCCTCCCTTATTTGGAAACCCCAAATCCAAAAACCTCCAAAACCTAAAACTTTTTGCCACTAGCTACTTGCTCCTGCTTGTTTGTCTCTCAGATACTCAGGCCATTTCCGTACTAGCCTGTCATAGAGCTATTATTTCACTTTCAACATCCTATGGAATCCTAGGGTTTGCAGTAAACTGCAAACCCCAGGATTCCATAGGATGTAGAAAACAGAATAATAGTGCTATGACAGGCTAGTGCAGAAATGGCCTCGGTCTCTCTCTTTTTGTCATCAGCTGCCCACTTCTACCTTCAAGGCAGTGGCAAGCACAACACTTGATTCCTGCAGTTTCACAGATCCTCAGTCTCTCTTCAGCCTCATGTCTCATGCACAACACAAGCAGAGAATGAAAGAGGCGGGAGACACTCCAAAAAGGCACTGTATTCCAAAAAATCCAAAATTCAGAACACCTCTGGTCCCAAGCATTTTGGATAAGGGATGCTCAACCTACACGTAAGCCTGAATCCATCTGGTTAGTCCTACCTTGAGCAGACCCTTTGAATCAACTGTTGAACTTTAAGGGCCTTTCCACACGACGTTATTATAGTGCTATTTTCCCATTTTCAACATCCTGTGGAATTCTGGGGTTTGTAGTTTAGGGAGAGGCATTTAGAATGCTCAGCCAGAGAGTTCTTTGGCCTTAGTAAACTACAAACCCCAGAATTCCACAGGAGGTTGAAAGTGGAATAATAGCACTATAACGGTGTAGTGCGGAAAGCCCCTAAGTCAACACACAGGCAGACTCCTTTGATTCAATGAACTTACTCTAGTCGGGACTAACCTTGCACTTAGGGCTTCATGTCTAACTTGGCTCCCAAACTCATACGATGAATCAACATTTATTTAATTGTGCCATAGTCCAAATGCAGGCATCAAATCAATTTACTGGTTCCAGAACGAAACAGGGGCTTACTCGGGTTTGGCTGCAACAGAACCTCTGTCTGGCGCAGGATCTTCTCTGTCCAGTTCTTGGTGCTGTCTGCCCGGGCCAGAAGGTTTTCAAAGTGTGCATCTAATTCAGTCTTCTCAGCCTGGCCTAGCTTCTCTTCTGTGAACTGCAGGTATAAGAGGAGAGAAATAAGATCGGATGATCTGCCATAAACCACACTGGGCTGTTACTGAATTTTCCAGTGGGCTACAGGCCCGCTAGATCGTTCCCAATCAAATCCAAGAAACCAAGTTAAACACATCAACACCACAAACAAAAGCTCAATATTCAGAAATGCCAACAAGCTAAATATTAGAATAAAAGGAGATGAAAGTTAGGCAAGCAGATCTTAGAAAGGGCTATAATTCGGAATGCTTTAATCTGCATGTAACAGATTGGTAAGCCCCCAACTCCAAAATGAGCAAGGGGTCATCTAGTAGAGACGTATGCCTGGAAAATTAGTGTTTGAGTGCTGGACTGGGTGTTCAGAGTTTGAATCCCTGCTCGGCCATGGAAACCTACCGGGTGAACTTGTGCAAATCACACTGTCTCAGCCTCAGCAGGAGGCAAAGGCAAACCCCATCTGAACAAATTCTGCCAAGGAAAATCCCATGGTAGGGTTGCTGTGAGGCAGATACGACTTGAAGGCACACAAAAAACAAAGAACAACAAGGAAGGTCAGGCACAAATTCTGGTCATTGGCAGATTTCTTTTAAAACCCTCTTATGAATTTTTATGTAGCATTTGGAGCAGGATACAAGGCCTTCCAATGAGCCAAAAGTGTCAGTTAGAATTAGAAACTTAGCAAAAGACAGGGGTATAGGAAAGAGATACTCATCAGAGGATCAGGTAAAAAAAAACACAACTGGGTGTGTTGCCAGCCTAAGGAACGGCACAAAACACAGAAGTAGGAGGAAGGTATCTAGCAGCACCTTTTAAACCAAGTAATTTACTTTAACATGAACTTTTGTAGATTTCAATCCACTTTTTGAGAGTCATCGATGAAGCACAATACAGTATTCAAGCTGGTATTTAAACCCAAGCCCTTATTACCGTACACCAGAGCTTTCCAAACTTTTCATGTTGGCGACACACTTTTTAGACATGCATCATTTTGCGGCACAGTAATTCAGTTTTACTAGCAAACCAGAGGGTAAATTAACCCCTTATAAGAGATACAGACACATACATAAATGGTAATAACAAAATGTATGGGGGCACAACGTATCTCATGAAAATGTTTCCTTTCTATTTTTAAAAATATATGATTTATTTATAACATATAACATACATTTCCAAGGCTCGGGTGCGGGGGCTCATTCTCAGTCCAGGGAGGTGACACACCCACACCCTTCAGGCAACACACCAACGTGCCACGACACACCATTTGGAAAGCCCTGCCCTATACTGTTAGGATGCTATACGGTCGGCCTCCACATTTGTGGGTCTCACTTTCAAGGATTTGGTTATTTGCAAGTTTCTCCAGCCCCTACCCTCCTACCTCAAGTGCTCCCTTCTACAGTTCTATGATTCTAAGACTAAAGAACCATTGGATTTGCAGTACCTTACAAGCTGTAATATCACAAGTTTGCACGTGCAAGCATAATATTGGACGGCTAATTGAAACAACCCTTTTCCCAGGCTGTCATAACCTCCTGCCAACTGCATGACCTTGCAGCTGTGTCTGTTCTTTCTGGTCAAAGTTTGTTAAAACAACATTCCTTCATTCTCAATACAATTTCTCACCCAGTTCCATCATCCCCCTGCTGGCTTTTTCCAGACAGCAAGGCACTCCATGGCACTCCATGGCATTACACAGTATGGTATTACAGGACACCACACTGCACGGCAGGGACAGCAAACTGGAGAAATATATGTGAATTTCTAAAAAATCTGAAGGGGTGTCAGGTAGAAGACGGGGTGAGCTTTAGTTGTGTATTCCTGCATACCAGGTGTGTGTGTGTGTTTGACTGGATGGTCCTTGAAACCCCTTCCAGTTCAAAGATTTCAAATGAACAGAGAGGGAATACTGGTTCCCGGAGGGAGGATTTGGACCTTTCCGCACTACACTGTTACAATGCTGTTATTCCCCTTTCAACCTCCTGTGGAATTCTGGGGTTTGTAGTTTCCTGAGGCCAAAGAGCTCTCTGGCTGGGAATTCTAAATACCCCTCTCTAAACTCCAAACCCCAGGATTCCATAGGAGGTTGAAAGTGGAATAACAGCACTATAACAGTGTAGTGTGGAAAGGCCCTTTATTGCAGGGTAAAGACTTAACCAGGTGATAAGCAAGCTCACATAGAAATGCAGGTGCAGAAGTGAAGCAGAAAACATTCCACGGAAAAACACAGCTGGTGTTTTTTTTTAAAGCCACTTTGTTTCATGAAAGACATTAGCAACAATGAGTAGTTATCAATATAATCTTAGTCAAGCACCTCTACAGCAAGGCAAGTATTCTGCAGTCAAGTGACAGTGAAACTGAGATGCTCCAATGACCTCAGTGGAAGAAAATTAAAACTCTCCTGGAAGCAGGTAAGTGAGTAACCTACAACTTTATCATGTGAAACTCGTCTGGCGTGCTAAAATTAGCATGCTTCAGTGTCTTCATCCCTTAAATTTAAACCAGGGATGAGAAATGTACAGCCCTCTAGATGTTGTTGAACTGCAAATCCCAGCATTCCTCCCCATTGGCCACGGCTTATGGGAGTTACAGTCCAACATCATCTGCGGTTTGCTGGCCTGGAGAAAGTAGGGAAGTGTTCCCACAAAAAAGATGTCATTTGCAATTTTTTCCAATTTTGCGAGGGTTCTGCACCCCCAAACCCTCATGAACACAGAGGGGCCACTGCACATACTGTCCTTAAAAAATTAAAGGTAAGCATTCTAATAATATAATTCCTATTTAAAGTTTTGAATATGTTTGAACAACATTAAACATGATTCATTGTTTTTTGCCAACAAAATACTTCAACTTAAATACTTATAGACTGTTGAGACTTTAATAATTTCATTTAGTAAATGTAAGTAAACCATAGAATCATAGAATCATAGACTAGTTGGAAGAGACCCCCAGGACCACCCAGTCCAACCCTCTTCTGCCATGCAGGAACCCACAGCAAAGTACTCCCAACAGAGAGCCATCCAGCCTCTGTTTAAAAACCTCAAAAGAAGCAATGGCTCAGAATCTCAAAGAGAACTATTTTAAAATGTTTCATAGATGGTACATGACACCAGACAAGTTAGAAAAGATTTACAATACAGGTACGGGAATGTGTTGGAAATGTCAGAAAGAGGTGGGAACAATATTTCATATGTGGTGGTCACGTCCCAAGGCAAAGAAATATTGGAGTGAAATACATAAATAGATGCGTGAAATACTGAAGGTTCAATTTGTAAAAAAACCTGAATTTTATTTGTTAAACATGACAAATGTTCTTGAGAATACTAACATTAAGAGGCATTGGAGATTAATATTGTACATGATAACGACAGCTCGAACTGAATATGCCAAATTGTGGAAGTCTCAGCAAATACCCACAATCGAACAATGGTGGGGGACATTTATTGAGAATAGAAATGCGGATATTGTTTCACAAAGATTAAAGGGGAAATCAGACGATCAGATAAAAGCAGAATGGCAAATTGTAATGGGTAATTGCTGGGAACTGCCAAGTGAAAATGTCTGAATTATGGTTGAAATTAAAGAGGAATAACTGTAACATAACAGGAGTTGATGAGAGAAATGCAAGATCAAGCACGTATGATGAACATGGAATTGTGAGGCATAATTTTTTATATGTGAGTAGATGTCTAGAAAATGAAACCTAGATCAGAGTGGAAGAACAAAAACATTACATGTAAAAGTACAATTTGAGATGATTTTTTTTATTTGTGAAACTTCATAAAAATTATTATTAAAAAAAAAACCCTCCAAAGAAGGAGGAGACTCCACCACACTCCATGGAGGCAGCATCTTCCTCTACTGGACAGCTCCGACCGTCAGGAAGTTCTTCCTGAGATTCAAGTGGAATCTCCTTTCTTGCAGCTTGAATCCATTGCTCCTTGTCCTGGTCTCTGGAGCAGCAGAAAACAAGCCCACTCCCTCCTCGATATGACATCCCTTCAAATATTTAAACATGGCTATCGTGTCCCCTCTTAACCTCCTCTTCTGCAGACTAAACCTCCCCAGCTCCCTAAGCCGCTCCTCGAAAGGTTTCATGACTTCCAGACCCTTCACCATTTTGGTCGCCCTCCTCTGGACACACTCCAGCTTGTCGATGTCCTTCTTGAAATGAGGTGCCCAGAAATGGACACAGTATTATTCCAGATGAGCTCTAACCAAGGTAGAATAGAGTGGTACCATTACCTCCCTCAATCTGGACACCATACTCCTCTTGATGCAACCAAGAATCATGTTGGCTTTCTTGGCTGCCACATCACACTGCTGACTCACGTTCAGCTTGTGATCTACCAAGACTCCCAGATCCCTCTCACGTGTACTGCTATCCAACCACATGTCCCCCATCCTATATTTGTGCATTCCATTTTTTCTTGTTGTAGGCATATAATATCAAACTGCATTCTAAGTAAGGCGTGGGGAGAAAAATTCCAGGTGATGTTCTGGAAAACCTCCATTTCTAAGTGCAAAAGACCTGGAAAACTGTTTTTATTTTACTAGGGCAGGAAGGACAATGCAACAAGAGTTAGACACACTTTCCCATGTCTGTGGCTGGACCTCTTCCCTATAATCTGCTGCCATTTTTTCTTTCACAAAATGACAAGCATGCATCAATATTTCACAGATGAAAACTGGGACAAATACGGCCAATCAACACCAGAGTGTGGCCAGGATGGCCAAAGTTCTGAGTGAAGAAGAACAGACAAACTAGGAGAGGCTACAGCAGTTTGCTTGTGCCTGAGACTACTAGGAAGAACAAGATTCTGCCGCCTTCTCTCCCTCTCCAATTATTTGAGTGCAAACAACTTTTGTACTCTGAGCTTCTTTTGCAGCAATTGAAGTAGGCTGAGGACAAAGGGGAAAAGTGGGAGACAGAGAAAGAAACTGGGACAGTTTAAAGGCAGTGGAAAAAGTAGGAAGACAGAGGAATAATCTGAACTGCCCTTGATAAAGTAGGACAGTGTAAAGTAAGGTACCTCAAAACATACACTTAAACATAGAGGAATCTATGTGTCTTTATACTGTCATGAGACCAGTCTCCAAGTACACAAGGCAACAAGAGATAATATCAGGCAGATATTCAGACCAATGGCTGACAGCAGAGAGGGGGAATTTATGGGAACCTCAACTTCCATCAGTCCTAGCAAGCATAGCTAGTTCTGTGAGCTGATGGGACTTGCAGTCCAAGAGAGGAGACCCAGGTATTCTCCATAAATGCCTCACGTTCTGCCTCCTGAGATAAGTATTGGAGGATGGAAGAATTTAGGGGAGAGGCGACAGTTGTAAAATTGTAAAGCACTATTGCAAGACAGAAGCAGCCAGATAATACACTCTGTTTCCTCCATAAAACTTTACTATCCCTTCAGGGATGAAAAGCCAGGCCTGGAGAATGCATAAGAACCAACAAGCAAACCCACTTTTGATATATATTTCAACGATTCTGTTTGCTTCTCCGTTGTTAAAGATTTTGTTCTTGCTGCAAATCTTATCCATGTGTACATGTGGATTTTTTTTTAAGAATGCCTAGATGGTTTTGTTTAAAGGACTATAGAGAAAGAGGTTATTGTGACCCAATTTGTGTCAAACATGGGGAAGTAACAACAGAAGAATTGAGGGTGTGACAGTGAAGGCTGCCACATTCTCAGAAACACAATGTGCACATTGCTGCTAAGGGCAGGCAAAACTACCTCCGAGTTTTCCTTGCCTTTAAAAACACTATGAAATTCATGGGGTCGCCATAAGTTGAAAGGCAACTTGAAGTAACATACTGTATACAGTGACATAGGAAGTGGCTAAGCATTTCTTTAAACTTAAAAGAAAACAGCAAGAAAAATTAGGACTTTTATACAGTTAACAGGCTTAAGAGAACTCTGGAGTCTTTTCCTACTCCTAATTTGCATCGAACCTGAGAAAAACCTGGCCACGTTTCCGGAAATTAAGGATGAAGAATCTCTAAGATAATTGGAAACTATCTGCAAAAACATATACGTATCTTGAGTGGCTGTGTTATGAAAAATGGAACTCACACAGCAAAGCAACAACAGAATGTAGTCAAACTGGCAAACATTACCAATGAAGAAAGGAAAAACGCAAGCTAGGAGAGGTCACAGCAGCGCAATTTGCTTTTGTCTGACTAGATCTGGCCCCTTTGTCTCCCACCCGCCTACAAGTTGTTTCTGACTTACAGCAACCCTAACGCGAACCTATCACAGAGTTTTCTGGGGGCTGAGAGTGTGTGACGTGCCCAAGGTCACCCAGTGGGCTTCCATGGCCAAGGGGGGAATCAAACGCTCATCTCCAGGGTTGTAGACCAACACAAACCACTACATCACTCAGGCTCTCATTAATTCTGGAATGAAAGAAGTCAATTTAGTGACTGTCCATTTCTTCTGCAAAGTAATTCTTTTCCTCTAAGCCCTGATTAATTCCTAGACATGAGACACACCCCTTTCCTGGGTTGCTACGCACAAGAAGAGTAAATGCCAGCTTGGAACTAGTACCCAAAAAGGACAGACACACACACACACACACACACAAACACACACACACACACACATGCTTTGCTGTAGCTTTGAGGCCAGGAGCCAAGAATCCCGGCTTGCTTTCAGCAAAGAGAAGCCGGCCCGCTGTGCGTGCGCTTGATGAATAATGCAGCATGGCTTTTGGCAGAAAGGACTCGCCTGCCCACGTCCCCCCGGGGAGGGGAGAGAGGAGCTGCAACCCAGAAAATCAATATTTCATGCAGGAATCAGCTTTCCTCATGGCCACAACGGGGCGGGGGAGCGCAGAAGAGGAAGAAATGTAGCATATGGCTGTATTAGGTGATCCATTCGCTCTCGGTCCATTTTGCACGAGGGTGGAGAAAGCGTGAATGGACCCACACCTTGCCTAACCTTACTAGGCAATGATTTCTACTCCAAATTCTCCTTGTAGAAACCTGAACATCCAGCATCACTTCTGAATTGCCTGGTGGAGAAGATTCAGCCCTGCAAGCTCGGCTTAGCTGAGCAAAGACCAAATACCCATGTGAGTGGTAAAATGACACGGCCGAAACACAACCAGAAACATTGGGTGCTTCGTTTGTATCCGTCCAATGCACAATCTCTCTGTGACTGGGTGTGCAAATTAGCAAGAGCATCCCTCTTTGGGGGGGGGGGGTAGGGGTGGAACATGCACAACATTTCTTACAAATCCACAGGAGATTAGAAATATTATCTTTTCTCACTACAGCAGTCAGAATCCACTGGCTAGCAGACAAATGTTTAAATCTCCACTTAGCCATGAATATCCAACAGCCAACATCGGATAGGTCACACTCTCTCAGCCTCTGAGGAAGACCCCCCCCCAATAAATCTTGGCAGAAACAACAACCTATAATAGGTTATTATAAGTTGAAATCACCATAAGTTGAAATTGACTTGAGGCGTACAACAAAAAGCTGAGAGAGTGAAGTAGTGACCTGAGTGTTGGACTTGTTGCTGTATGCCTTGAAATCATTTTTTTTGAGTTATAACTGCCCTAAGGTAAACCTATCGCAGACTCTTCTTGAGAAGGTTGAGAGGAAGTCTGATTGTCTTCCTCTGAGGCTGAGAGTGTGTGACTTGCCCAAGGTTCCCCCAGGGGTTTCCATGGCCAGGCAGGGATTCAAATCCTAGTTTCCTAAGGTCCAAGCCCAGCACTCAGACAACCACATCTCACTGGCTCAGGGTTTCCCGGGCAAGATTTGTTCAGAGGAGGTGCGTCATTGCCTTCCTATTTAATCTCCCACGTTTGAAAACTCCAACTGGTCCATAATATGGCAGCCAGATTGATTACAGGTACAGTGAGGAGTGAGCATATCACACCGACATTAAAACCACTCCACTGGCTGCCAATTAGTTTCTGGGAAAAGCACAAAGTGTTGGTTATTATGTTCAATGCCCTACGTGGCTCGGGTCCAAGTTACTTGCAAGATCGTCTCCTCCCACAGAGTCTGGCCTGAACACTCAGGTCCTCTGGGGACCGTTTACTTAAACTGGCCAGAACTAGACTGGAAATGGTCACCCAAAGGACCTTTTTGTCTGCCGCCTCTGGACTGTGGAATGGCCTGCCGGAAGAGACTCGACAGCTAAACATGCTGTCTGAGTTTCAAGAAGTACTAAAGACTCTCTCTCCTGGCAGGCCTATCCAGTCTACAGTCCTTCCTCCACATTGGCTAGGATTAGGGGCACAAAGTGGAAAAACCGTGAATAACTCCAGGCCCTTGCAAGCCATATTTAACATGCAAAAAAAGTATAATCACTCTATGCAACCCACCATGGATTCCTTTGAGGCGTGGGGGTTCCTTCCCAAGGCAGAAGTCGGGGGCCAGTGGGGCTCACGGCCACCTCTACTTCTGCCCCACACTATTTTTTTAATAAATATTTTTATTAAATCCAAAAAAAGAAGGAAAAAACCTTAAGTCAATTCCTGTTACACTCTGAAGTTTAGAACATAATAAATAATTTTGACATCATTACATCTCCAGTAACATTATTTACAAATCTGTTATCTCTTTCCTTTATCATTGCCAACTTCCTTCTCTAAAAGTTTTGGGTGCTTCCTTATCTTTTATCTTGCCTCGGTGTTTATGCTTTGTCTTATATAACTTATATCTCCACAATAAAATCTTTTGTAATTCCTTTATTTTTGTCTGTCAGTATATACATATTTTCTGTATATTTCATGAAGTTTATGCTTTCCTCAGCTATAATGCCAAGTATTGAAAAATGATTGCTGAAACTATACGACTTAGCCGAACCAGACAAATTTACTACGATGCTGTTGGGCAAAAGGAATAAACAATTTTGTGATGCATGGAAGATAGTTGCCCCCCTATGGGAGAAGCAATGGGGGGGAAATAGCTACAGTGGGAGTACTGAAATGTTATATATATTCGATATGGATTAAGATTGTTTTTAACCTGATCTTGACTAATGTAAAAATTAGTAAAATTTAGGTTTAGCATAGATATGTATTTCCTGCTGTGTTATAATCCGCCCCACACCATCTTTAAGAGGGACTTAAAAGCCTCGTTTGCAGTTTCTCAGTCTCCCAAGGCTTCCAGTCTCTATTAAAAATGGCCCAGGGAGGCAGCAGAGGAGACAGCAAAGAATCCGTGAATAATCAAATCCACTAAAGTGAAACCCACAAATGTGGAGGGTGGACTGTATACACTGGCAAACAGTATTTGCCGGTGTATAAAGGGGGTGTGTCTTATACATGGAGGCATCTTATACACTGGCAGATACAGTATCTGTCTGTCTGTCTGTCCATCCGTCCGTCCGTCCGTCCATCCACAGTTCTCCCTCCACGTTCGCTAGGGTTAGGAGCACAAGACCCCTGTGAAATGTGAATAGCTCCAGGCCCTCCCAAACCATATTTAACATGCAAAAAGGTATGATCCCCATATCCAACCCATCGTGGATTCCTTTGAGGCATTGGGGTTCCTTCCCAAGGCAGAAGTGGGGGGCTGGTGGGGCTTCTGGCCACCTCCACGGCTGCCCCACACCATCTTACAAGCCCCTTTTGCAGTTTCTCAGCCTCATAAGACTTGTGGTCTCAACTAAAAATGGCCCAGGGAGGCAGCAGAGGGGACAGCAAAGAATCCGTGAATAATCAAATCCACAAAAGTGAAACCCGCAAATGACGAGGGTGGACTGTAAACACTGGCAAATAGTATTTGCCACTGTATAAAGGGGGTGTGTCTTATACAGGGGTGTGCCTTATACACTGGCAGATATGGTGTCTGTCCGTCCGTCCGTCCATCCATATACAATCATCCCTCCCCATTCGCTAGGGTTAGAGGCACAGGACCCCTATGAAAATGAAAAAAACATGAATAACTCTAGGCCCTTCCAAACCATATTTAACACACAAAAAAGTATGATCACCATATTCAGCCTGGCATGGATTCCTTTAAGGCACGAGGGCTCCTTCCCAAGGCAGAAGTGGGGGGCTGGTGGGGCTTCTGGCCCCCTCCACTGCTGCCCCCCTCCATTTTTAAGAGGGACTTGCAAGCCTCCTTCGCAGTTTCTCAGCCTCACGAGGCTTGCGGTCCCAGTTAAAAACGGCCCAGGGAGGCAGCAGAGGGGACAGCCAATAATCCGTGAATAATCAAATCTGCAAAAGTGAAACCTGCAAATGTGGAGGACTGACTGTATTTTAAACTATGAATTTTAAATTGGTATATTCTTATGGCCATTATTATTATTAATTATATTACCGTTGTCATCGTCATTAAGCATGTGGATTAAGCATTATTCTGATCAAGCATGTGGATTTGCGCTGCATTTGATGCTTTAGGTGAGCTTTCATGGACTCCTTCCTTCTGATCACGTTTGAAGAAGTAGGCTGAAGTCCACAAAACGTATACGAAACCAATACCATTAGTTTTCAGGCTAATTTGCTGCTCTTTTGCCCTAAGAGGACAGCCATAATAAGTTGGTCCTAGTTCAACATCTTCGTTCTGGGCTATGATAGAACAAGACCCCCCTCCAGTTTGGCTTTCCAGCAAGTGGAAGATAAAAGCTACGGATCTGATGAATCCTCCGGCATATAGAGCAAATACAGAGTTCCAGTGGGTAAATTATCTTGCAACAGAAGACTCCCGAGGGTGGAAACAACAAACAAACCAGACCAACATTTATCAGTGCATTATGAGCCGCAGCAATTATTGTTATAAGATCAGACACTTGCCTCTATGGAGACATCACAGAGGCCATTTTAAATAACTGAATTGCCATAGCAACCAAAAAGGCTTCAGGACCAATTCCCTAGGAGGAGGAAACGAGACCACCGCCTTTTTTTTTTTGTCTCAGAAAAGCAAAGAGAACTGATTACTTGACATTCATAGGGAAACAGGAACCTGAGTTCAACCAGGGATAAATATCCACACCATCCAAGTACGGTGCTTTGATGCCACTATAATAGCCATGGCTCCCTCCTACAGTGTTTTGGGGTTTTTAGTTTGGCAAAACTCAAAATTCTTCGCTGTAACTCACCTGCACTATAAAACCAGGGTTCTCTGCAGAGATTTCTAGAAATCAATGAAACTACGAATCCCAGAATTGTGTGAGATGGATCTGTGTTAGTTAGAGTGATGTCCAAACACTATATAGTGTGGAGATACCCCAGGACAGAGGAGCCAGACAGCTGACTTGCACAGAAGAGAAGTGAAGCTGTGATGGAGCTGAGCCAGCTCTTGAGTTATCATTTTCTTCTCCATGCTTCATGACGCCTACAATGGCTGCCCACCCGTATTCTAGCGTTATGCTCTTCAGCACGACTGGATAACTGTGGACGGGCATAGGGTCAAGGGAAGTAACAGTACCACGCTAATTCTGTTTTGGCCAGACCTTTTGGTCAGAAAGACATTGACAAGTCGGAGCGTGTCCAGAGGAGGGCGACCAAAATGGTGGAGGGTCTGGAAGCCATGAAGTCCTCTGAGGAGCGGCTGAGGGGGCTGGGGATGTTTAGTCTGCAGAAGAGAAGGTTGAGAGGGGCCATGGTAGCCATGTTTAAACATTTGAAGGGATGTCATGTTGAAGATGGAGCAAGCTTGTTTTCCACTGCTCCAGAGACCAGGACAAGGAGCAATGGATTCAAACTACAGGAAAAGAGATTCCACCTGAACCTCGGGAAGAACTTCCTGACGATCAGAGCTGCCCGGCAGTGGAATCTGCTGCCACCTCAATGGATTGTGGTGGAGTCTCCTCCTTCTTTGGAGGTTTCTAAGCAGAGGCTGGATGGCCATTTGCTGGGAGTGCTTTAACGTGGGTTCCTGCGTGGCAGAAGGGGGTTGGACTGGATGGTCCTGGGGGGTCTTTTCCAATTCTATGATTCTATGACTTTATGACCTCCCCTGTGTCCGGTTTCATTTACCAATAGTCAACCACTGTCCAAATTTTAAACAAAAAATTCCAGAAATAAACAATTAATACGCTTTAAATTGTCTCCCGTTCTGAGGAACATGATGAAATTTTGTGCATCCTCCTCCATCCTGGCTGGGATGTGAATCATCCCTTTGTCCAGCATTCCCACATTGTATACGCTACCCGCCCATTAGTCACTTACTGGCTGTCTTGGTTACCTGATCAACTGTTGCTGTATTGTAGTGCCTGTGTTCAAGTAACACTTATTTTACTAAATAATGGTCCCAAACACAAAAACTTCATCACAGAAATGTATGTAAAGGAAAAAACATAGTATACATAGAGTTTGGTACGTTCTGCAGTTTCGAGCATCCACTGGGAGACCTGGAATGTGTCCGCCATGGATAAGGGGAAATACTCTATATCATATGGCACCAGAAAAAATGCCTGTCTGTATGTAACTCTGTGTCCACAAGGACTATCCCCTTGCCTTCATATTTGCTTTTCAAAGGCCATTTCTGCACTACACTGTTATAGTGCTATGATTCCACTTTCAACCTCGTGTGGAATTCTAGCATTTGTAGTTTCCTGAGGCCAAAGAGCTCTCTGGCTGAGAAACCCAAAGGCTCTCCCGAAACTGCAAGCCCCAGGATTCCATAGGATGCTGAAGGCGGAATAATAGCACTACAACAATGCAATGTGGAAATGGCCAAAGTGACTGATTCAAGCAGTTCAATTCTGCACACCATATTACTGATTTTCGAAAGCTGACCTACTTTGCAGTACAGGAAATCTTATTCCAACTTGGGTGCTATCATTGACACGGATCCTGTGCATTTAACTCTAGCCACTGCTTGTCCGGTCATAATGGATATTTCGGATAACGGAAATGGATGCGGACAGAATGCTTGGAGAGGTGAAAGCCACCATCCATGTTCTAGGCCTTTGTCTGGAAAGCCTTACGAGGAATGGCTTAGGGAGTTGGGTAATATTTAGCTCGGAGAAGACAAGACTGAGAGGTGACAGGAGAGCCAACTTTGAACATCTGAAGGGATGCCAGGTAGAAGATGAGAGGCTTTGTTGTCTGGCACTAAATCAAGACTAGAATGAGAACCAGTAGATTCAAATGACCAAAAAACAAAGGGAGGTAATGGTACCACCTTATTCTGCTTTGGTCAGACCTCATCTGGAATCCTGTGTCCAGTTCTGGCCACCTCAATTTCAAGAAGGATATGGACAAGCCGGAAAATGTCCAGAGGAGGGCGACCAAAATGGTGGAGGGTATGGAAGCCATGAAGCCCTATGAGGAGCGGCTGAGGGAGCTGGGGATGTTTGGTCTGCAGAAGAGAAGATTAAGAGGGGACAAATGTTTAAATATTTGAAGGGATGTCATGTCGAGGAGAGAGCGGGCTTGTTCGCAGCTGCTCCAGAGACTAGGACAAGGAGCAATGGACTCAAGCTGCAGGAAAGAAGATTCCACCTGAACCTCAGAAAGAACTTCCTGATACTCAGAGCTTTCGGGCAGTGGAAGACGCTGCCTTGGAGCATGGTGGAGTCCCCTTCTTTGGAGGTTTTTAAACAGAGGGATGGCCATCTGTTGGGGGTTGGACTGGATGGCCCCTGGGGTCTCTTCCAACTCTAGGATTCTATGACTGTACAAGATGTTTGAGAGTGGGAAGGACTACCTTGGGAGGTCAATCAAATCTTCACCTTTGGAGGTCTTTAAACAGAGACTGGGTAGGCATCTTTCAGCAATGCTTTAGTTGTGTCTTGCTGTACGGTAGACCGGGGCTGGACTGGATGGCCCCGTGTGGTCCCTTCCAGCTCTAAGAGTCTATCTAACAATAAGTACTCAGTTTCAAACAACAGAGGCATATTCTAACGAAATCTACTTGTATAAATCAGTGGGAAAAAATGCAAAGATATGATTGCAAGAAGTGGGGGGCTAGAGTTTAAAGAGCTGCAGCAGCACCAGGAGCTGGGTAGGTTGCAAAGAAAGACACACACACACACACACACACACACACATACACACACACACTCCCTACCCTCTGTTGCTGGCAAGCCAAAGCTCAGTTCCACACACGTACACTTCAGCAATGAGCAAGGGGCTCAGCCACAGCCCCCCAGTGTCCATGCACAGCTGCCCTCTGCCCAGCATCCCTCATCTATGGCTCAGTATTTGGTACACTCCTACCCAAACTTCCTCCCCTTCTGGTCCCAAGGAATTATTGTGAGAGGACTGACTGCAGCTACCGCCTCAAACCAATTTACTTTCTTTTTTTTCCCTCCTGCATCACCACCCAGGAAAAGAACACAGCCACACGTACGAGTGCAGCGCCGCAATCCAGCCAAAAGTTAATCTGGCCAAGTCTATCAGCAACGGCAAAGTATGACTACCCTGATTGCTTCCCCATGTCTCGCCCTGCCATCCCATTCCCCCAATGCAATTCCAGAGAATGCATTAACTTTGTTAAAATCGATTTGGGCTGGAGGAAATATTCTCCAGTGCTCTCATTTAAAAAATGAGACTTGCCCCGCTGAATCTTAGACTTACTTGATTGAAACGTAACCGAGCCACATAAAGAGCCTGCAACAGCTACAAGCCACCATCACACCCAATAATGGGTCTTTCCCCCCCTCTTCTAGTAAATAAATACAGATTGCAGGAATAAAATGTTCTAACAGAAGTGAAGGTGGCGTGGGGGAGTCTCATATTTTCCTGTCTGAAAAGCCACAAAAAAACGAACATATATCTTCAACAGCACTGTCTGGCTTCCACGCAAGTAGGTAATAAATGTCCTCTGGGGTTTTATTCTGTGCTTTAAAGGAACTATCTGAAAAGCTCCTTTAGACAGAGCTGTAATCTAGCACAGGCTGCAGCAGTTTGCTTTTGCCTGAGCCTCCTGAGATGAGCAAGAGTCCACTCCTTCCTCTCCTCTTCCCCTTGCTGAGTTAAATGAGTGCCAATGACTTTTGCACTTTGAACTCAGTTTACAGCAATGGAAGGGAACAGAGGGAAAGCAGGAGGAAGAGAGAGAAACTGAGACATTTTAAAAGCAGCTAGGAAACTGGGGGTAACAGAGCTTGGATCAGGACTGTCCCCGCCAAATCAGGACAGTTGGGAGGCATGGAATCAGGATACAGTCTGTGCTGTACGGGGCTACACCCCCCTGAAATCTCAGGTTCGCAACTTGATTGTGCTCCTGGATTCAAATTTGAGCCTGGATGCTCAGGTTTCGGCAGTGGCCAGGAGTGCATTTGTACAGCTAAAACTAGTGCACCAAGTCCGCCCCTTCCCAGAGATGTCAGATCAGCTACGTTTACACATAGAATCATAGAGTTGGAAGAGACCCCCAGGGCCATCGAGTCCAACCCAATTCTGCCATGCAGGAACCCACATCAAAGCACTCCCAACAGATGGCCATCTAGCCTCTGCTTAAAAACCTCCAAAGGAGACTCCACTACCCTCCATGGAGGCGGCAGCAGATTCCACTGCTGGACAGCTGTGACCATCAGGAAGTTCTTCCTGAGTTTAAGTGGAATCTTTTTTCCTGTAGTTTGAATCCATTGCTCCTTGTCCTAGTCTCTGCAGAAGGGATATAATCAACATGCCTTGATTATATCTCTTCTGAATCAGTGTTACACGCTGGATATGGGGCTGTCCAGAAACTGCAGCAGGTCTAAAACACTGCTGCCGACCTGCGGTCCACGGCTGCTTATAAGGACAACCTAACTCCTACGTTCGAACAACTTCACTGGCTACAAATAATCCCTACTGCAATCCCCTGCCCCTTCTCTTCCCTTACTGGCCTCCCCCAACCACTTCCCATGCCTTTTGCCCAGGCGCTTGCCTTCCTTCTCTACATCTGGCAAAACTCAAGGGAATGCGAGGAAGAGAAGTAAATAATCAAACTTGCAAAGGTCAAACTCATGAATGTCGAGGAAGGACTGTATTTTTTTAACTGAGGTACACCTGCATTGACCTTTTAAATAAGGCGGCAGTATTCAACGTACAAAACCCTGCTTATCAAAAACAAGAGGTGAATCTCTGGCCATTTCTGGTTACGGCTTCCCCTCTCCTGTTTTGGCTTTTTGGGGGAGGCAGTTTTGTGTGGTCCCGGAGGCCCCCTGCGCTTGCTGACCTCTTCTTTTGTCTCTTTTGGTATAACTAGAATATTTGGTTTTTCCTTCCCCTCTTAGGCAAATTTAAGCAACTAAGGGAGGGTTCCTAAAATTGCCCTATAAATTTCAACAAAGAATTAAAGTCCAGCTGTTTGGTCCATCCCAATTTATAAACAACCTTAAACAGCTTCCCAGGGGGCCGTTTGCCACGGTGCTATTTGGTTTCCTTTAAAGAAAGAAATCGAACAAGAAACTATGCCTCTAGTTAAGACATGTGGAACATTAATCTACAAAACAATATGAAGTAGGCGTAAGATGAATTGCTATTTATAAAAATGCCTCTATCTGCCTGCTGATCTCCGGGCTGCCTCCAACCCACGCCTTGTGCAAATCCTTGGTCTCCAGAAAGAGCAGCGGGTCTGCAGCATGCTACCTCTTTTCAACTTCTTCCTTTTAACCATTACAAAGAAACAAAGTAAAAAAAGTAGAAGGGAAATACAGGCATACTGCAGTTAACAAAGCCTCTGGAAATGAAGCTCCTTTTTCACAAACTCTTTTTGCAGCTGCTCAGCCCCTGTTTCTTTCTCATCCTCTGCCAAGCTGGAAGATTTTTAGCAGCACTGGGAGGAGTGTGAACGAGATGGAGAAATTGACTTTTGGTGTTGAATGACAGCAATGTGTTTGCGATAAACAATGCAACAAAGACTGAGCTGGGAAAGAGTAGGATTCCACTGTGGCCAATTCTGCTGTAGCCGTGTGTGTCTGTCCACAACAGGCATGGTAAATAAATCCAACCAAAGGCATTATCACTGATCAAATTGACATCATCTACATTTTATTCTCTGCAGAAGCACCAATCCAGTCCAGCCATATAGTATTAGAAATTTGGAGGATGAGTACAACTTACAGTCACCCTGCAATTTTAAACCCCAAGGATGTGCCACACAGCTGCTTTTGCGGCCTCCCAGTCCTTCTTTGACACCCTCTCTTATTTATTTTCTTAGGGAAAAAAGTAATTTTCCATCCCCAAAAGCTCCCAAGAGTTGCAAATTTGCCAACCAAACCAAAATAATAATACGTATCCTGCCCCAAAGCCTCAGCAATGAAACCAGTAGCAGATTTTTTTTCCTAGATTCAAATGTTGGGATAAGTTTTACAGCATTTATGTGGCTGTGGCAAGACCAAGGAGAAAAAAAATTGGCCCCCAGAGCTGCCAAAGTTGTCAACCCCCGTTTGTCCAGAGCAAGACAGGAACCACAATAGGGGAAATACCCTTGGACGTGCTCCCGTCTTTCCGTTTTTAGTTCCGGAAAGTGTTTGGCAAGCTCTTCTTCGCCATCCCCTCAATGCCGACGCTACTAAAAATCTTCCAGCCAGACAGAGGGAAGGAAGAAAAGAGGGTGTGGGCAAATGTAAGAAAGACTTTGGGCACTTATATACAGTTATTGCAGTATGATTCCACTTTAACTGCCATGGCTGCCTCCTATGGAATCCTGGAGTTGTAGTCTCGGGAGGTACGGGAGCTGAGACTGCTAAATATCCCTTCCTAAACTGCAAAACCCACGATTGCATAGAACAGAACCATGGCAGTTAAAGTGGAATCATACTGCAATAGTTACATGGTGCAGAAAGGCCCTCTGTAAAAGGAGCTTCCCTATCTTTATTAACTGACACATGTATTTTAACTCTGAACACTGCACTTTTATGTCTACGCACTGATTGAAACTGGCAGATCTAAGCAGTTTGTAAATATTTGTGACAAAAATATATACAATGCACCTAGATGCATGTTGTCGATGCCAACTTATTTTGCTACAACCACCACAGGTTCTAATCAGGTTCTAGTCATACACACACAGAGCGACGTTTTCACAGAATCCTAAAGTTGGAAGAGACCCCAGGGGCCATCCAGTCCAACCTCATTCTGCCATGCAAGAAGACACCATCAAAGCATTCCCGACAGATGGCCATCCAGCCTCTGTTTAAAAATCTCCAGAGAAGGAGACTCCACCGCACTCCCAGGCAGCGTATTCCACAGTCGCTGTCCAGACTACAAGAGGTGCAGAGAACAAAACATATGAGCCTGGTGAAGTAAAAACTGAGGGGTGACATGACTTCCTTCTGTAAATCCCTTAAAGGCAGGCTTGTTTTCTGCCGCTCAGAGGGTAGGACCAGGTCTTATGGTTTTAAGTTATGAGAGTAGATTTTGGCTGAACATTAGAAGCAACTTTTTGATGGTATAGAGTGGTTCAGCAATGGAACCAATTGCCTGGGATCTCTGGACATCTTCACAACGAAATTGGACAGCTACTTGCTGGGGAGGCTTTAGCTGGATTTCCTGCACTGAGGGGCAGGTTGTTCTCCCTTCCAAGTCTAGGATACTGTGATTCAATAGCATGTATTTTGCACGCAAGACATCCCTGGTCCAATTCCTGGCATGTCGGGGTATTGCTAGGAAAAGACTCAGGCCTGAAGCCGTGGACAGATGCTGTTGGCAGGTAGACGGACAATCTTGAGCTAGAAGGGCCAACGGTCCTGATTCTACCCCAAGCGTCTCCTTGCGTTTCTGATTACTGGCGCAATATTTTCTCCAAAGAGCACATTTCCCTCCAGGCCATAAAGAAAAATAGGCTAAGTTTGTGAGAACAAGAGACTGAGTCAACTGCTGCCTTGGAGAATGAACGGTCTAGTGGAGCTGCACTGAGAGAGATTATGTGATAAACACAACATTGAAGGTACTAAAAGAACCTAAGCTGTAATGGGAAAGGCCTGTTTTTATGCTTCACAGATACCTGGCCAAAATGACCATCAGAGGCGACAGCACAGATTCCAGAATCAAGAAGGCTGCTGAAGTGTTGGTGCTGGTTATTAATTACAGTGGGCCCTCCACTTTCATGGATTCAGCACTTCCTGGTTATTTGTGAGTTATTTTATTTATTTATTAAAAAATCTTACCCTATTTGTTTCTGCCATGGAAATGATTTGTTTTTCTCTCGGAATCTCCAGGTCCTCCAGTGCAATTCTGTGGTCCACCTCTGCTGGAAATGGACCACAGAGTCATGCTGGAGGACCTAGCGATCCTAGAAAGGACACTTCCTAGGCATTGCTAGGTCTCTATGGCCCACTTCCATCAGCCTTCATCCATTACCTTCATCTGCAGCAGAGAAAGTGGGACTCGCCCAAGGTCACCTGGTGGTCTCCACGGGAGAGCGGGGATCTGAGCCCTGGTCTCCCGGAGTTCTAATTCAACACTCAAGCCACTACGCTGTCCTGATTCTCAGGATTTATTCAGAGGAGCTTTGCCACTGTCCTGCTCTCTTGCCCTCTCACAGGCACTTCGTGGGAACAAGGGAGAGGCCTTCTTGGTGGCTGCTCCCCGACTTTGCAACTCTCCCTCCCTAGAGAGGCCAGGACGGCCCCTTCCTTGCTCTCCTTTTGACAGCAGGTTAAGATATCTTTGTGCTGTCAGGCTTTTATAAATAGACTCAGAATGCGGCACAGCTTTAAGGTGGTATAATTCTATGTATTTTAATGTCTTTAACATTTTTAATATTAATATTTTAACAAGTAACTATTTCAACTTTATAAATGGTTTACAGCTGCCCCGTGGTATCGGCTAGGGTTTGGTTCTAGGATACACCCCCCTGTCGATATGAAAATTTGTGGATGCTCAAGTCCCATTATCATCATCATTTGTATTTGTATCCTGCTTTTTTCCCTGGAAAGACACAAAGCAGCTTATCGTTCTTAAAAAAAGAAATAAAGAAAAGAAAAGGAAGCGTAGTTAAAAATTATAATATACAGAAGTTAAAACACAACTTAAACAAGCAAGTAACACTTGAAACAAAGTTAGAATACATATTAATAACAAACAAATCACAATTATTACAAATTAAAATTTTTTGTACAATGGTGTGCCTTATATAAAGTGGCAAAATCAAAGTTTGCTTCTGGGATTTTTTTTTTAAATATTTTCAAGCTGTGGTTGGTTGAATCTGTGGATACACAACCTGCAGATACGGGGGGCTGCCTGTAATTCTTTTTTAAATGTTTTTTACTTTCACACTTTGTTCTGTTTTAATTTTGTTAGCCACCTTGAGTCCCACTGTGGGGAGAAAGGTGGAGTATAAATAAATAAAATGAAAATAAAATAACAAATTGTCCTCTGACTAAGAGAGTACAACTTGTCCAAGATCATCCAGCAGATTTAGAGATTCAAACCCTGGTCTCCCAGAGTCCTAGTCTTGCTTTCAAACCACTACTCTACACTGTCTCTCAGGTGTATCTGTGGCATCTGAAGAAAATAAAGAGCTCAGAATCACCACATTACAACTAGCAAAGCTACCTCTAACTACATCTTGGGGGTAATGGGGAGCAAAGAAATTCATGTCATAAATGTGGAAACCTAACACGCTATTTTGCAGCAGAGTAGGAATGACTTAACGTCATTTCCCAAACTTTTTTTTTAGAAATATTAGCAGGCAGGGGTTGTCAATTATTTAAGGGGGAGATTTAAAATTAATGTAAAAGCACCATATTAATAATGCATCATGGCCCAAATCCCAATGCCAATGTTAACATGTTATAAGTAATGCCTAATGCCTAATGTGCACACCAGTTTGCATAATGATTCAAAGCTATGTTTGAAACACAAATGGAACTGCAACAAAATGTTGCAGTATAACTTCACTGCCTTGTGGAAATGTGCGTATTTGGTAAACTCTGCTTTTTGCTAGGATACAAGCAAGGAATTCCACATGTTTCCTTCTATTTTCTGTTTCTCCTTACTAATTGATAGTCATTCCCCAACTACTCAGCACGTGCAATCTACAGTGATATGTTTTATAGTATCCTGGCCCTGTAAGCCAAGAAGATTATCGTTGTATTTCTGCAGGCCTTAAGATTTCAAAACATGTCAATCCTTCGATTCCAAGTGGACCTGTTTCATACAAAAGCCACTTGGCTCTTCTCACCTGAGTTTGCTATGAAATGGAGCAATGCAACAAGATTACTCACTTGCATATGCTGGACTCATGAACCTGAAACCTGAACAGATACAAGTACTAATATTTTAATAGGGAAAAATTAGAACAGTTATTTATTCTTACTTATGTTGTGTGCCTTCAAGGCATTTTTAACTTCTGGTAATCCTAAGGCAAACCCACTATGGGGTTTTCTTGACAAGATTTGTTTGGGGGAGTTGCCATTACCTTCCTCTGAGGCTGAGAGTGTGTGACTTGAGCCAGGTTACCCACTGGCTTTGCATGGCTTAGACAAGTCCTGACACTTCCAACATTTAGACTTTTTGTCTCTTTATACATGTTTTGCTAGCCTCTCTGATGTAAAGTACCCACTCTCAAAGTTGTTCTGAAGCAAATTTTGCAAGTGCGGATGAATCACTGCCAGACTTGGTAGCTTTACAAGAGAATTTATTTCTTATTTTAAAGCCACATGGAGCCAATTTACCTGCAAGGTTGTTTTTAAAGATTGGGATATCATAGCCAGCATCAGTTGCTGCCACTAAAAATATGGGGTACAAGGCTCAGTTTTTAATACGTCTATAAAGAACTGAATGCTTAAGAGTGATTTTTACCTAATCCACAAATCCATATTGCAATAAATAGCTTTACAAGGCTAACCAGAAAGGAACAAAAAAAAATCTGTGATTCAGTTATTTGTGTGTGCCTTTTTGGTTGGCCTCATACAGATATTTATCACAGTATAGATTTGGGGATTTGTCTTATGGCCAACAGAATGACACTTGCATTTTATATACTCATAAGAACTGTCTTAATCATTCTGCCATGCATTGATCCAGAGAAACCCCACTGCCACAAACATCCAATTCAGCTACTTCAGCATGCCTGGGCAGGAAACTTTTCTTGAGGTCCTGGCTTTCTCCATGCAATGCTCCTTCTTTATTGAGTCAAGTGACACAAAGTAAACATTACTGTTGCTCTTACTGTTTGCAAACAGGTCAACTTTGGCCATTTCCACACTAGACTGTTACAGTGCAATTATTCCATGTTCAACATCTTATGGAATCCTGGGGTTTGCAGTTTAGGGAACACCGGAGTTCCCTTCATTAACGGCCCTGCTCAGGTCTTGCAAACTCACAGCCTCTGGGGCTTCCTTGATTGAGTCTATCTAGCTTTACCGGTGACGTTGCAGGTGTACATTTCTGTTTTTCTGGTGGGCTTCCAGGCCTGTTCCAGCATGTATCTTCTTACATTCCATTGCAAAGGGGAATGGAAATAAATCATATCATACTCAGCTCCCTAAGCCTCTCCTCATAGGGCTTCATGGTTTTCTCACCTTTCACCATGTAAGTTGCCTTCCTCCAGATATGTTCCAGTTTGTCAATAACCTTCATGAACTGTGGTGCCCAGAAATGGACATGGTATTCTAGGTGGAGTCTGACCAAAGCAGAATAGAGTGGTACCGTCACTTCCCTTGACTTAGACACGAGACTCCTGTTGACGCAGCCCAGAATTGCATTGGCTTTTTCAGCTGACACATCACACTGCTGACTCATGTTCAGCTTGTGGTCTACTAAGGCCATTTCCACACTACACTGTTATAGTGCTATCATTCCACTTTCACTATCCTCTGGAATTCTGGGGTTTGCAGTTGAGAGAGAGGCATTTAGAATTCTCAGCCAGAGAGCTCTTTGGCCTCGGGAACCTACAAACCCCAGGATTCCACAGGAGGTTGAAAGCTGAATAGGGGCACTGGAAGAGTGTAGTGCGGAAATGGCTTAAGACTCCTAGATCCTTTTCACATGTGCCGTGGTCAAGCCAGATGTCACCCATCTTCTACCTGTGCATTGCATTCTTTCTGCCCAAGAGTAGTATCTTACACTTCTTTCTGTTGAAATTCATTTTGTTACTTTTGGCTCAGCTCTCTAATCTGTTAAGGTCATTTTGAACTCTGATCCTGTCATCTAGGGTGTTAGTTACCCCTCCTAATTTGATGTCATCTGCAAATTTGATAAGAATGCCCTCTATTCCCTCACCTAAATCATTGATAAAGATGCTGAATAGCACCAGGCCCAGGACAGAACCCTCTGGCACCCCAACAATAAATCAAGGAAGCATTTCTACTTGGATTGCAAAACCAACAAGGAGCAAGGGGATTAGGTTATCAACACACCCTGAACTCGCCACTTGAACAGCACATGGATCTACCAGCTTCAGCCCCAATAGCTCTAAGCTGCCAAAGCAAACAGACATTCACAGCCATGCCTGTTCTCCAAGTCACCTTCTACTTATTCTCCTGCAAGTTCTCCTACAGAGGAGAGATCAACTAAGAAACAGTTCTCCAGGACCAGCAGAACCGGTCCTCATTAATTCACGCAAGCACTGTGCTCAAGGTCCAAAAACTGTTTAGTTCCTTCCACA
Source organism: Cyclura pinguis (assembly GCA_030412105.1). Classification (NCBI taxonomy): domain Eukaryota; kingdom Metazoa; phylum Chordata; class Lepidosauria; order Squamata; family Iguanidae; genus Cyclura; species Cyclura pinguis. The sequence goes on along the minus strand of CM059613.1, from coordinate 15,180,602 downwards.
GCAAGGAATAAATCCATCATCTCAACTCCTCTTTTGCAATCTATTTATTGTCATATCACATGCAATCTACTTTCGTCACATGCAATTTCACATACACATGCTTCTCATCATTCTCACCACGATCAGCGCTTTTAAAGTAAAATTGCAATTCTCAGCTTAACATAGAAGAAGAGCTTGTAAAAAGAGGCTTTTGGACTGCAACTCCCAAAATCCTTCAGTCAGCGTGGCCACACTGGCCATCCTGGGTGGGGAAGCTCGAGCCCAAAAACAACTTTCCTGAGTTCTGTGTTGAATATATCAAAGAGGAGTGTATATAGAAGCAGACAGAGAACTGTAAGAGTCAGGGTTTTTTCTGTAGTAGCGCTGAGGTCATGAAATAATCACTTTCCGAAGGCGTGGGGGTTTTTTCCCTGTTTGCTGTGCACAGTTTTATATACGCTGCTTTGGAACTGTATGGCTTTTCCACTGCTTTCAACTGTATTGTTAGACTTGTCCATTGAAATTCCACAGATTTTTTTTTAAATTTCAAACTCTGCTTTGCATAATTTTTCCAAAAAAACAGGGAAATCATCATATTAAACTTTGTTGCAAATTTTGTCTTGTTGCTACTCCAGAGAACCTAAAAGGTCACCACAGACATTTTTTTTTTTTTGGAAACAGATTAACCATGCAAGCTTGGATACATATTAAGTTCTTGGTCAGAAGTTAAAACAACCTCAGTGCTATACTGTAACTATGCTTGATTTATTGCCTGGAAGTATTAGTAGATAATCTAATCTGTAATACAGGCATACTTCAGTTAACAAAGCAAAACTCCTTTTCACTAAGCCTTTTTATGCTCACTCAACTCCCATATGCTCCCCATCTTCTGTTTAGCAGAAAGCCTTTTAGCAGCATCAGCACTGAGAAAATGGAAAACGTTATGTTGTAGCAATTGAAAACTTATGTCACAAGAAGTGTATTAGTGCTTAAGGGGGATGGGTTGGATAATGTAGCCTTCCAGATGTTGCTGAGCTGCAATTCCCAGCAGCCCTAGCCAGCACAGCCAATAGGGTAGAATGCTGGGAGTTGCAGCCCAACAGCATCTGGAGGGCTCCACAAATACCACCCCTCATCTAGGATACCACTTCTTGAAGTTGACAGATTTGACACCCAAAGTTTCTTTCTGGCAGCAAATTAGTTATGTGTCCACACTACATCACTAAATCAGTTTGATGCCACTTTAATTCCTATGGGTTCTATCTTGTTGGATTCTGAAACTTCTAGTTTAGTGAAGGGCTTACTTAATTTACAGCCCACATTTCTCTTGGCATGGAACTCACAGTGGTTTTGTTGTTGTTATGTGCCTTCAAGTCATTTCCAACTTATGGCAACCCCTAAGGTGAACCTATTACAGGGTTTTCTGGGGCCAAGAGTGTGTGACACATCTAAGCTCATCCACTGGGTCTCCATAGCTGACTTGGGAACTCTACTCTGGATCTTAAAACCTGGAATTCTCCACTAGCGAGCTTTCATGCATGCCACTGAACCGCACCTCCGAATCCCAGGGTTCCACAGGGTGCAACCATGGCAGCTAAAATGTCACCAAATGGCTACAAATGGCTAGCACAAGTACACCAAAAGTGATGAGAGCATGCTCAGCAATGCCAGTGAAGCACCGTATCCAAATTTTGAGCCAGGACACCTTGAGGGGTCATCCGAGCTCATAGCCACTGATCAGAATTCTCTAATCTCTGGGACGATTTTGCAAGACCTCTGAAGGATCACCAAATTCTGCTACTACTAATAGGTTCAAGTCACCAAATTCTGCAGCTATTACTAAGTTCAAGTCACCGAATCCTCCAGCTGTCAATAAGTTCAAGTCACTGAATTCTGCAACTATTAGTAGGTTCAAGTCACCAAATTCTGCAACTATTAATAAGTTCAAGTCACCAAATTCTGCGGCTATTAATAGATTCAAGTCACTGAATTCTGCAGCTATTAATAGGTTCCAAGTCACGAAATTCTGCAGCTACTCGGTACAAGTCACTGGACTCTGCAGCTATTAGTAGGTTCAAGTCACCAAATTCTGTAGCTTGTCACCAAGTTCATGACCGAATCCTCAGTACAAAAGAAAGAGCAACTGGCAGCACCCTGTTTTTATGTAGCCTTGCCACCCCCCTAGGGCTACAAACCAAGAAGCGTCCCTGCCCCAAGAAGTCTGCAACTGCCTACATCACAGCAGAGGCCAAAAAAAAAAAAAACAACCCCACCCCAACCAGGGAAGAGAAGCAGAATCCTTGGGAATAGGAAAGGTGCAAATGCACATGGTTCCACTCCATTTCCTTCCATGCGCAGTATGAGCAAGCAAGCATCCCGGGGGGGCTGAGGAAAAGGCATCCCTCATGAATTATAAAGCAGAAACCCAGTGGTGGGGAGACAAGACAGCCATCTGGACAGCCTGCTTTAAATCCCCCTCCCAGCCCCATTTTTCTGCAGAAGGGAAAACCTGAGACCAACCTCACTCTTCTCTGTTGGTTTTTTTGCAGGGAATAGGTGCCAAGCACACCGCCTCGGCTGTCCTATCATCAGGGGATTGCAGCTAAAACAGCTTTTTCTTTAAAAAAAAAAATAGGGGCAGGAGGGGGAGAACAGTAGGCAGCCAGGCTTAAAATCCTACCCAACTAAGCAGGAGCAAGGTCTCCTCCACCTCCCAAAAAACAATAGCAGCAACTCAGTCACTGGCAAGAGCAAGCCCGTAACATCCGACAGATCAGTCTTTGGCTCTGTGATGGAGATAGATCTTGGAAGCGTGCCAGCAGGACCGGGCAAAAGGGAAAACAGAGGGAGGATTTGGTGCTTTTTCAAGCAGGAAAAGCCATGATGCAATTAGGTGCCCAGACAAAGCCTCGGAGCATCTGCTGATCTGAAAGAGAGCATGGCTTGGAAAAGTTAAAAACTAATATTATATATATATGTGTGTACATGCACACACACACACATATATAGATATATATCATGCGCATACAAACATACAGGTAACTTTTCCAAACAGCTGGCCTAAGTGGAAGAGATCCTAAGTTTTCCCTCTGTCTTTCCACCACATCTTGTTTTTTCCAGCATTAATCATTCTCCGCCCTTTCGCTCACCTGCAAGGCTGCCTTGCAAATGTTTAATTATTAATCTTTCCACAGCTGGCTCTCCTTCAGGTGCCTTAAGACTTTAGAACGTACATAGACATTTGGCTAATTTTGCACTGCGCGCGTGTGCGCGTAGGTAGGCCAGAATACACATTATACGTGCACGCCCGCAGTTGCGAATACACACAAACACCTATGTGCAAGGCATACCATATTTTGCACACACGCAGAGGCAGTTTTAAAAGGGACGCTGCCGGGTTTTACTACCAAAAGAAAAAGTCTGAGCACGACCCGTAGGCTGGCGGATTTTCTTTTTCTCGGGAGCTTCCGCGGACAACAAGCCCCCTCCCTCGGACGCGGGGATGGAGGGAGGAGGCCAAACCCGCTTCCTCCATCCCACAAGTGCGCATTTCAGCGCTGAGGTCAAGAGGAGGGGAGAGGAAAAACGGCAGGGAGGCGTCCGAGCCCTTCAAGCAGGGAGCAAAAATCGCAAGCTAAACATTAAAAAGAAAAACAACATTCCTGGGAAAGACGACTGGAGGAGCAGCGGGTCTCCTCCAGAGTCACCCCGATCCTCGCTCACCTGGACGGCTCGGGTGAAGAAAACCCCGGCGTCGGAGGCCAGCTTCTTCATGTTGAAATCCATCTTGGGCTTCCAGCAGAGGAGGTGGAGGAGGGAGAGGTCCCGGGCATCCGTGGCACGGCTGCTCCCGCTCGGTGCTGCCACCGCCTCTCTCCACCCACCTGCTCGGCGGGGCGGGGAGACGAGAGAAAATGGCAAGGGCGAAAAAGAAGCCGCGGCGGCAGCCAGAACCCCGCGCGCACCCACCCTCCCTCGGCTTTTATAGGCGAGGCCGTCCGCGCCCTCCGCCCTCCTCTGCCCGGCCTCTTAAAGTCCCGGGCGGAGGACTCCGGGAGCCAAAGGAGGCGCGCGCAGAAGGAGATTACGTTTTATATTAATAACAGCTTTTCCCAGATCTGGGAGAGACTGGGGGCCTGCACGTGCTTGTCTCCCGGTCTCTCCAAGTGGGGATGTCCTGTTGTTTCTCCGGGGCCGTTTCCGCACTGGACTGTTACAGCGCTATGGTTCCACTTTCAGCGTCCTAGGGGAGCCTGGGGTGTGCCGTTTGGAGAGGGGCCTCGGGCTCCCGTGGGATGTTGAAAGCGGAATCAGAGCGCTGTAACAGTCGAGTGCGGAAATGGCCCTGGACGTGTAATGAATGGTCTATGGAAAGGTGTGGGTGTCTGTGCGCAAGTGTGTAGAAATGCTGAGTGTAACAGGAATAGTGGGAATATAATTGAGAATTAGTAGAGACCAGATCTTAGGCCAGTTCCGCACTAGACTTTTATAGCGCTATGATTCCATTTGAAACATCCTATGGAATCCTGGGGTTTGCAGTTTCGGGAGGGGCCCGCTGGCCCCTCCCGAAACTGCAAACCCCAGGATTCCATAGGATGTTTCAAGTGGAATCATAGTGCTATAAAAGTTTAGTGCGGAAATGGCTTTAGAGATCTAATGGTCAGTATTGCTTATCGACTGGGGCGATCAATAGCCTTTAACCAGCTTAGGTAAATAACATTTGGTTGTTGGACTGCAGTGATCACAACCAGAGGGTGATTTATGAGGATTAGGCTGGAGGACACAATGGTGGGGGTTAAAATTCGAATCTCAGAGACCAAGAAAGAAATTCTAAAGACCAAAGTGGCTGTGGACAGGAGTTGCTTTAACCAAAGAAAACCCATTTGGCACTTATAGGAAGCGGGGTGTAAACCCGGGAGGACCACCAACGGGCATCAGGAATAGACGCTGATGGATTGTTGCGTTTTACCACACAACAAAGTAGCTGGTGCCACTCCAGCGACGTTTGTGTTACTAGCCTATTGTGTTTCTAATAAACAACAGGGAAATTATAGGTGTGTTTTCTTGAGCAACATAAAGTAGCAGTTCTTTGGCAAGGTGCTTGACCCTTTCTCAGGCTTTTCTGCACCACACTGTTATAGTGCTATTATTCCACATTCAATCAATCAATCAATCAATCGTTTATTTAGGGTTATTGACCAAATGAAAGTGCATAAAAAGTTCCTATAAAAACAACCAAAAAAATACCAATAGATAATTACAGTTACTGGTAAAATTCTCATCACACACAGCCACACTGGACAGAGGTGCGTCAACCAGATCACCTCTATAATGAAAGTATCCAAAGACAAAATCCAAGATGCGCAATATCTTATAAATCAAGTAAATCAAATAATAGCCAAATTATATATGTCCCTGTATTATTTGTCTTCGGGTCATCATGGCAGAGGCACAACACTTAGCCACCTTCTCTGTGATTTGTGAATCTAAATCTGCAAACAGGAGAGAGAAATAAAATCTTTCTGATCTCTTATTCCACTTTGAACATCCTGTGGAATAATCCTGGGGTTTGCAGTTTAGGGAGGGGAATTTAGAATTCTCAGCCAGAGAGCTCTTGGGCCTCAGGAAACTACAAACCCCAGAATTATTCCACAGGAGCTTGAAAGTGAGATCATAGCACTATAACAGCATAGTGCGGAAAGGCCCTAACTGCTCTCTATTCATATTCTAGGCTAACTCATCCCCCTGCTGCAAACCGAACTCGCAACTATCATTCACCAGCCTTGCACAAGGCCATTTCCGCACTAGCCTGTTATAGCGCGATGATTCCACTTTCAACGTACCCTGGAATCCTGGGGTTCATCCTCTGGAATCCTGGCTGGCCCCTCCCAAAACTTCAAACCCCAGGATTCCAGAGGATGTTGAAAGTGGAATCATTGCGCTATAACAGGCCAGTGCGGAAATGGCCCAAGTCTCCTCCAACATTCCACCCATGAGCATTCACTCCAATCTTCCATTCTCTTCCCCTTCCCAGTAGTTCCTTACCTTATATTCTAATATACAGCCAATAAATTAATCAACATTTCTGAATACAAGTCCATGACATCACAAGTATGCCATGCCATTTTAGGATGGCCAGGATGGGGTAGTGGTTAGAGTGTTGCCGGTTAGCATTGGACTCTAAAATACGGGGGTTCAAATCTCCACTCAGCCATGGAAACCCACAAGGTGGACCTTGGGCAAGTCGCAGGCCATTTCTGCACAAGACTGTTACAGCGTTATTATTCCACTTTCAACATTCTATGGAATCCTGGGGTTTGCAGTTTCAGGAGGGGCCTGGTGTCAGGTTTCGGCCCAGAAACTTCTGGTACTGGGACAATTCTGAACTGGAAACCCTAACAGGAAATGTCTTCTTTTTTTGTATGACAAAATTATTATTATTATTATTTTTTGCAGTCAACCACTGATCTTAATCTAGTTCCCTTTCAAATAAGCATGCATATGCTCACTCATTTATTTTAATTTCTTAATTTCTTTTAATTTCTTACTCAAGGAATGCTCAGAGGTGGTTTTGCCAGTTCCTTCCTCTAAAATATAGCCTACAGCACTTGGTTACTGGGTGGCGGTCTCCCATCCAAGTACTAACCAGGGCTGACCCAGCTTAGCTTCCAAGATCAGATGGGATCTGGTGGCCGTCAGGGTATAAAGTTAGGCCTTTTCCGCACTGGACTGTTATAGCACTATTATTCCACTTTCAACATGCTATGGAATCCTCAAAGGCCCCTTCCTAAACTGCAAACTCCAGGATTCCATAGGATGTTGAAAGTGGAATAATAGCGCTGTAACAGTCTAGTGCAGAAATGGCATTCATTTTTAAGTTTCTAGTCCCTAGTTTTAACCTTAAGGTTCTTTTTGCTGCCGGGCCCCCATAGGAACGTCGCCCCTTTAAGAGAAGCCCCGCCCCTGCTCTTCCCGTCTGAGCCAATCAGCGCTGAAGTAGACGCCCCCTTTCCCACGGTGGGCAAAGAGAGCGCTTCATCTGTCACTCAACCGCACTAGAGGTTGCTGCTGTGAATCGTGTCGCTGGGGAGGCGGACGTAAAGCAAAAGGCATCTATTGGTACGTCGGGGGAGCTGAGCTCCTTTTTAATTGGCCAAGTCGGCTGGCAATCAGAGGTCTCACCACGATGCTCCGCCTCCTACTGGTAGCAGTCGGGTTCGGTTGTGAGGCGGGGATAGAACCGGGAAGGAGACGCTGCCCTTCTGAAGCCATGGAGTGCAGGTGCACGGTGAGGTCTCTCCCTCCTCGGGGGAATGGTAGTGGCCGTTCTGGTTAGGACGAAGCTGCGCCGGTCATTTCCATTTGCGATGGGAGGGGGGAGACTGTGTATTTTTTGTGTATGATACTCTGTTATGCACAGCCGCTTTCCTGCATGGCTTAAAAGGTGGTTGTCTGTTGATCAGGTGGTTTGGAGAAGCCCATGCTGAGAATTAATTGCAGGGGGATCATCTCTCCATTTGCCTTGGCTGCTCCTTTGCATCTTAGTATGTTTCCAAAGAGGTAGTCCTGTTAAACTTGTAGGTTGCAGTGAAAGGAACGAAGAGCTCTGTTGCATCTTGAAGATCTAAGAAATTGTATTAGAACCTGAGCTTGTAGGTTGCAGCAAGAAGAACGAAGAGCTCTGTAGCATCCTTCTTTGGAGGTTTTTAAGCAGAGGCTGGATGGCCATCTTTTGGGAATGCTTTGATGTTTATTCCTGCGTGGCAGGGAGTTGGACTGGATGGCCCCTGGGGTCTCTTCCAACTCTGTGATTCTATGATCCTGAAGATCTAGGAAATGTTATGGGAACCTGAGCTTTTATGGACTATAGAGCCCAGTTTATTAGATGCGAGGAGAATGCATCTCCAGAATCCAGTATAATATCTATACGGTACAGATGGTCGGTGGGACTGCAAGGCAGTGAGATCCAGAGAAAACTAAATGCAAACGAAGTACTGGCAGAAATTGACAGCTGGGTTTCAATTTGCAATTTGCCCTGCAAAACCTGAGCTGGGCACCCCTCCAGCTTTCTACCTGAGAACAGCAACTCCCTAAATCCGCTTGCTAGCTACAGCTTGAGTAGTCCCATTGAGCCAATGGGATTTATATAAGTGTTGGTTCCCCATTCAGCTGTTGGATCAGCGAATCTGTTTGCACAGACATAAGCTGTCTTGAGTACTTTTCATTATGTCTTGCAGCAGTTGCTAGCCTTGGATCAAAGCTTCATGTTCCAGTGCAGTCTATCTTAGAATACTAGTTGCTGCGGAGGTGGTAGGTCTCTGGCTCTGCTGGCTTTCTGATGGGCAGAGGCTTGCAGAACTTGGGAAAGTTTTTGGACTACAGCTCTCCAAATCCACAGTCACTATGGCCACATGTTCGCTTGGGGATTCTTGGGAGTCGTAGCCCAAGCGATTCACATTCCCAAGCTCTAGAGCAACATAGTACCATAGTTTGCAGTGAGCATACAATTTTTTAAAAGGCTTAGATTGCTTCTCTCTCATCCTAAAAGAACCTCCTCCAGGAGCAATGTATTTCCAGATGTATGATTTGGGTAGCAACGGTGAGGTAAACTCTAAATCTTTTGTATCCTGGGTGCGACTTCTTAGTTATATCTCCTTGGCGATTGTGGAAAATTAGAACCCTTGTCCCCATCTAGGAGAGCTTACTTTCATTTTCCTTTTTTAAACATTGCCTCTGATAAACGAAAGCCTGGACACCTTTGGCCAAGCAAGATCAGAATGTGGTCAAGATGGTAAAAGTTCTTAATGAAGAAGAAGATGCAAGCTAGGAGAGGCTGCAGCAGTTTGCCTTTTTGCTGGAGCCCCTTGGGAAATGCCAGAGTGTGTGTCCCCTTCTTTTCCCTTCGTCTTGATGAATTAACTGAGTGAAGACTACTTTCGCACTTTGAGCTTAGTTTGCAGCAATGGAAGTAAGTGGGGGACTAAGGAGGAAAGTGGAGGGAGAAGAGAGAATCTAGGACCTTTGAAAAGCCACAGAGAAACCGGGACAGCAGAGAATTAATTGGGACTGTTCCGATTGACAGTTGGAGGGTACAGTGTGTTTAAAAGTTCAGACGACTTCATTATTTGCCAGTGGTGGTTCGTTATAGTGGCTAAAGGGTTGGACTGGGACTTGAAAGATCTAGTATCAGCCTTTCCACTGAGTCATGAAACTAACTAACCTTGGGCCAGCCTGGCTGTCAGCTTCACAAGCTCGTTGTGGTAATGAAATGTTGTGCGTGTGTAGCTCTGTGTACCATGGCTTGAGTTAATTTTACTTCAGGTGGGACAGAAATGTAACTGATAAATAAAAGAATGAATAAGGTGGGGATTACTGTTTATTTGGACCTCACTTTCAGAAATAGTCTAGCTTGTAATTGTAATTGTAGAGAAGATGGAAGATGAAAGTTTCTTTGATGTCTCCTTCTCGGAGTGATCTGTTAGAAACTGAATGCTAAGCTAGAGCTGGTAGGACAATTTCTTATCATTTTAAAGAAGAAAGCCAGACAGATATGTGTTTTTCTGCAGCCAATCAACAAATAACTTTGATCTTCTTTTTAGGTCACAGTTTTTGTAGCAGAACATTTCCTTTGATTTTTTTTTTTTAACGATCTGGTAGGAAATGGGGAGAGTTGCTCCGAGTCGTAAGGGTGTGAAAACAGCTTGGTTGGATCAGACCAAAATTCTGTATGGCCCAGTGTTTTGGTTCTGACAAGAGGACATCCAGATGCTCCTTGGCTCTCATAAATGGAGTGTAAAGGTGGCCACCTTCTGTTGTTGGTTGTTTTAGTAACAAATTTGGTGTATGAGTTGCGTTAGGGTTTGTCAACAGGGTTCCCAGCTTCGGGTGGGGGGACACAGTTTCTGCTCAACCTCCGTCTAGTCCGATGGTTCTTAACCTTTTCTTTACCATGGACCCCCTTTCAGTATCTTTTGTTGCCACGGGCCACCAAGATCTAAAACACAGTAGCAAGAAATGCCCCGGGCGTTCTCTCTCAGCCAGTCAGCGCCATTCGCTTGGATGTTCTCACTGTGTGCAGAAGCACATTGTTTTGCTATCGGTTATTTTCATAACTTTTGAACGGGTTGAGATATTGTAATGAAACTTGGTACCAAAGATGTCTTTCACCACAAAAGACTCCTGCTCCTGGAGATCCACGTATGACTGGTGATCTGTCTTTCTTCTTTTCCTTCCTTCTCTCCTTCGGTCTTTCTTTCTGTTTTAACTGGAAAGACTCATAACGTTTCTCCAAGTCTTTGTGGACTCTCTGTGAGGACCATGGAGAGCCAGCTTGGTGTCGGAGTTGTACTGTGAAACTCAGAATGGGGGAACCAGGCTACAGGTCCACACTAAGCCGTGAAGGCCACTCATTGACAAAAACTAAATTGAACTAAACTAAAACTAAGGATGTTTCTGAACTACATGGTTATAGTGCTATTATTCCACAATGGAATCCTGGGATTTGCAGTTTAAGGAGGGCCATTTAGAATTCGCAGCCAGAGAGCTCTTTGGCCTCAGGAAACTACAAAGCCCAAAATTGCACAGGAGGTTGAAAGTGGAATAAGAGCACCATAATAGTATAGGGTGGAAGGGCTCTAAGACATAATAACAAAACCCATTATTAAAAGCCTAATCTATTACACTAAATGCATTGTAGCTACACTAACTAAAACATATGGTTTGTTCCACTTTGGAGCAGTTTTTTGCTTCTTAGGGGAGCCTGGGGCAACACTTTGCCCACCTCTGCTGCACAAAATAAATGTCAAGCCATACAAGAGCACCCATTGACACTGCACAATTATAAGCACTATTGTTTGACTTTACCTGCTGTGGCTGCATCCAGTTAAATCCTGGGATTTGTAGTTTAAGGCTTTCTCAGCCAAAGAGCTCCAGTGCCTACTCAGATTACAAACCCAGGGATTCCAGAAGATATTGGGATGCTGTGGCAGTTAAACATAGTGCTGTAATTGTCTAGTGTAAAAGGGCCCCTGGTTTTGCTGTACAAATGTCAACCAATGTGTAAGTGATTTGCATTACAAGTGAGTGGGGATTTCCCCATGCAGAGACAGGGCTCCTATGCCTTTAATAGTGGCTTTTCAAAGGAACTGAGTAAAAGTAAACCATATACCATATGCTCAGTAGTATTAACCTGCATAGAACACTTGTCTTGAATTTCTTACTACCTTTCTTGTGTTGATTGCATAAATACGCAAACAATCCAGTAGATTTAGGTGCACGTTTTTGTGAGTTTATGTACAAATCCTGAGGGCAAACTCTAAGCAATGTGTTTCCTCCATGGAGTAATTCCTTTGCCAGAATCCACACAGAAATGTAGGAAAGATTTAAAAGCACAAACCTAGATTCTCAGCAGCTTCTTCTTTTTCCACATTCTTAACGTTATTTTTAGATACTATTTTAGAGTAATTACACCAGGAGCAGCTATAGCGTAAGCATGTGATATGTACATTATTGGCACAGATATCATAAATTGCTTTCAACTATGGAATGTCACCTGTAACTTTCATAGCATTATATGATTTGCCCTGTTAAAATTGTAAGTGGAAAGAAAGCATAGCCAACAGACTTTACCAGAATTATAAATAAACATAAAATAATAGTGGCTTTTCAGAAGGAAGCATTTCAGAAGAGAGGCTAACCCAAGGCCATTTGCTGCCTGGGGCAGCGGGCAAGGTGGGACCCCTCTCCCAATTGCATGCCCCAAAGCAGAAGAGAGGGGTAGCTGAACTCTTCAGTCAAAACTTCAGAGCTTGAAAAAGTCATGTTTTTTTGGATTGCAGCTCCTAGAATTCCCTACTGGTTGAAGAACCCTGGAAATTACAGTTAAACAAAAAAACTATTTTCTAGGGCAGGCCCTTCCAAACGGTGTGCCATGACATGCTAGTGTGTTGCCTGAAGTGTGTACATGTGTTTCCTATAATCTTGGAAATGTATGTTATTATTTATAAACCATATATTTTTAAAAATATATGAAAAGTTTTCATGAGATATGTTGTGTCCCTGTACATTTTGTTACTGCAATTTATGTATGTGTCTGTATCTCTTATAAGAGGTTAGTTTAACTTCCAGTTTGCTGGTAAAACTGAAATTACTATCGCGAAATGATGCATGTCTAAAAAGTGTCGTGAAATGATGCATGTCTAAAAAGTGTGTCACTAACATGAAAGTCTGGAAAGCTCTGTTCTAGGGTTTGCACTGGAGAGCAACTTATCCTACAACAAGCGTGGGTGGGTGGGAATTAATGGGAGTCCTTAGGAGGACACCCCCACTACATACATCTGCAAAATAAAATACTACCCTGTGGGTGTCAGAGGGCACCGACCTTTGGAGGTTCAAGATGGGCCTTTTTAACAATAGGAAGTGATCAGATTTCACTTTCTGCTTTAAAAAATGGCCCATCCTAGGCGTAAAATGGTTGACCCTCCCCTCAAATATGGAGAAAACACCTCCATGTCCCCAGGTGGGCATTTGGGGGCAATGTTTTGGCTCCTGGGGCCACATGAAGCCAGGAGGCTGCAATTTGCTTACCTCTGCCTTAGAACCACAGATTTCCTGTGGATTTTTTTGTGCGATAAAAAATCTAACAATATAATAAATTGTGGTTATGATTATTGGTAATTCTAGTAAACTCAGTGTATATATAATGGTAGAATGAGATATGGGATGTTATCAATTTTTCATTGCAGTTTGTATGGGAAGTTCAGAGTTCTTTTGTGTTTTAGTTAATCAGTGTACGAAGGATGCGTTTAGTGTAAGATTAGTGTTTTTGTAACGACTTTTGTTATTGTGTCTTAGTTTTAGTTTAGTTAATTCTGGGATAAGTTTTACATGCATATTGTTTATGTATAGCTTGTTTCTTTTCTTTTCTCTGTAGTTGTGAATTTGCTTTTTTTTTTGTATCTTTGAACTAAAATACCAAATTGTTAAAAAGAACTTGCTTAGGCCGTCCTGCAATGTTCTCCTGCTGTTGCTCTCTTCACGCCCCCCCCGCTTCTGCTGCCTGAGGCAGCTACCTCTTTGCGTTTTAATGCTAGCTTGCATGACAAGTTCTGCCTGCTGAAATTCCCTTTCTTCTGTGCAACTATTCATAAAGAACAGGGCTTTGTAGCCAACTGCTCAGGAAGCAGTGAGCACGGATTTATCCGCTGAAAAATCTCTAGCGTAAAATTGCAACACAGGGATAGATGGAAAAACACAGCTGCCAGAATCTAGTGTTGGACAAGATGTTTTTAAAACACGCGTGCACACCCAGCCTTCCACATGTATGTGTTTCCCTTTTGCGGATTTGATTATTCACCGATTCTTTGCTGTCCCGTCTGCTGCCTCCCTGGGCCATTTTTAACAGGGACTGCAAGCCTCCGGACACTGAGAAACTGCAAACGAGGCTTGTAAGTCCCTCTTTGAAATGGTGTGGGGCAGCAGGGGAGGTGGCCATAAGCCCCACCAGCCCCCCACTTCTGCCTTGGGAAGGAACCCCAATGCCTCAAAGGAATCCACGATGGGTTGAATGTGGTGATCATACTTTTTTATGTGTTAAATATGGTTTGGGAGGGCCTGGAGTTATTCACGGTTTTTCCACCTTCACGGGGGTCCTGTGCCCCTAACCCTAGTGAATGGGGAGGGAGAACTGTATATATGTATTTCTACACAAAATTATATAAAGTCCAACAAACATTTTAACAGAGACATGAACCAAAGTTAACACACTACGTAAAATACTAAAGTGACAAACTAAAAAAAAAATCCATTAAACATTAATGCACTAGACCAGTGACTTACTAAGTAACCTAACTGAACAGTAAGATACTAATACACAAAAGGTCTCTGACCCATCCAAACCAAACTATAATGAGAAAAATAAAATAAGAAGACAAGGTAATAGTATTCTCCCATCCAGCTAAACAAACTGGTATTACCAATACCCAAAAAATATTGCAAGACCTTTCTTAGGCACAATAAAAAATGCCTCCAAAGTTTGCACAATTTAAGATTCTTCCAGAACTAGGCTGAGGCAGGGCTGGCCCCAATGGCCCCTGGGGCAGAAAATTTTTGCTCCAGACCTGCAACATTACCCATTCCTGGGTTAAGCAATACAAAAAGAAGGAAGTATGGAATGAACAATAGACACAAAGTCCAAAACCTGGGACTGACGTTGTAGCCTGCCATTAAATACCATCCAAGACATAGATAGCATACTAGTAGGTGTGCACTATGAGAGACAGGCAGATCAGCTATTGGGTTTTTCTTTTTTTTGGACTAGAACTCCCAGAATCCCCAATCCCACCTGGCAAGATTTTAGAACTTGCAGTCGAGAAATCAAGTTTCCCAAGATGCCTCAAAGGGTAATGTTGCTGCATTCTGCTCTTACAGGCTCAAAGAGCGGCATTCCTGGAAACACCCACTCCAAAGATAGTGCACATATGCGTTGGATTGACAGTAATGAAACAGCTGATGTAGCTGACACAGCCATTCATGCTGTTTTGCCACTCACGGGGGTGTTTTGTCTTCACTCGGTTGTTGCAAAGGTTGTATTGCTGGATTTTGTCTGCACAGCAATTCAAACAGATGCTGGGTGCTCAGGTTCATAGTGAAGGGTTCTGAGAGGAAATGATTTCCTAGTTAGATCATAGGATCTGGGAGGTCAAATATCCTGGCCTTATTTAATTGCAACAGTGAAGGACTTTTTATCCCCTGCGCAACTGTTGTCATAAAGTTACATTATGGGGTGGATTAATGCAGGGAGATCAGCCAAAAATTCCTTTCTGGAGCACGCAGTGCTCTAAAAAACAGCAGCATGTTCTACTTTGACCTGATTCCTTCTCCTACCACCAAGTTCCCACGAAGAAAGTTAAAATAAAAGAATGCTTCCATCAACTTGCTAAGTCAGGTGCAAAAATGGTGAACTTGTGGTAGATCCGCAGTGATCAACTGCAGTGTTTTCATAAGTCATGGATCCACCCAATAGAATGGTGGAATTTGTCATTTGGTGAGGGATTTAGAATTCTCTGCTAGTGAGAATTCCAAGATTCTAAGTACCTACTAAAACTGCAAATCCCAGGATCCCATAGGATGGAGCTGTGGCTCTTAAAATAGTATCAAACTGCTATAACTCTGCAGTGTGGACATGCCCTTGGATGAAATGCACTGTTCAGATCTCTTTCCTATCAGGAGTCTGGCACACTTTGAGGAGTGAGATTATCTTGCTTGCCCTGGTACCGCTGTCCCCAATATGGCAACTTCTAGGTGTTGCTGGACTGCAACTCTCAGGATCCTCAAACCATCTTGGCCAGGAGATGGGTCTTGCTATCCAGGTAGAGGGTGATTTGTACTGGGAGACAGATGAAGTAGATTGGGAAAATGCCAATGCCAAATGAAAATTTACTAGTTCAAGGGTTAGTGTATTAGTTTCTCCTGTCTTAATAAACTTCCACTTGTTCTGTCTGTTATATTGAATTTGGTGGAGGGCCTGGTCACGTTTACCACAGCAAATCCACTAAAACAACACAGTAACTGGTTCAGAATAAAGGAGTCATCTTGTCCAACCCCCTGCCTTGCAGCAAGACACAGCTAAAGCACTCCTGAGAGATGCCCACCCAACCTCTGTTTAAAGACCCCAATCATCTGGGTCAGTCTGTTCGCCTAGTGAAGAGCTTACAGCCAAGAAGTTCTTTCTAATGTGGAATATAGATGGAATATCTTGTAAGATGATTCCACTGGTTTCTGTTCTAATCCCTGGAGCATCAAAGCATAAGGTTGCTCCATCTTCTACATGACATCGTTCCAGATATTTAAAGATGGCTGTCGGGTCTCGGTCTGCTCTTTTCCTAGCTAAAGATTCATGACTCCCTAAGTCATTCCTTGTAAAGCTTGGTTTCGAGATCTTTGAATGGAACCTTCTTTGCTGTGACACTTTGGCAATTTCCGCCCAACGCTTTTATAGTGCTGTTATTTCACTTTCAACCCCCTGTGGAATTCTGGAGTTCGTAGTTTGCTGAGGCCAAAGAGATCTCTGGCTGAGAATTCTAAATGCTTGTTCCTAAACTGCAAATCCCAGGATTCCATGGGATGTTGGAAGTGGAATAATAGCACTATAACAGTCTAGTGTGGAAATTGCCTTTGTTGCAGATTCCTGGTCATCACTGCTGTCTCTTTCAAAATACAACTTTCTATTTTGTGGTTCACCGATTATCCTTGTGTTGCCATTTTAAAGAGAGTTTCAAGGTGCCTTTCCTGATGTCCTCCATCATAAAGTCAACTGTGCCATTAGTGGCATTTTCTTATCTCTGTTCTTGTTGTTACAGGGAGGGAGTTTTCTGCAGAGGAATAACTGTAGATTCCTGAGGCACACATTGAAGGAAAGCTGGATTTCATGGTAAACCTTTCTCATTCGGAGTACAGAATCACGATACATTCTGAGAATATCTTTCCAAGATGGCTTTTCGAAGAACCGAGGGAATGTCCATCATCCAAGCTCTGGCTATGACTGTAGCAGAGATACCAGTGTTCCTTTACACAACATTTGGCCAGGTAAAAAACAAAACAAACAGCAAAAAGAGCTTACAACGGAGTAATATTTTGCACCAGAGTACTTATGTACATTGTAATGTAATAATGCAAGAAGAACTGATGAAAGAGCAGAAAACTAGTCAGATTAACGGAGCTTGTCCTTAATCTGGAGGCATCAAAAGAGTGCACTGTCAGATAACGAGGCATCACAAGGTGGGGGCTTTCTGTATAAAAACCAACAGAGTAGCAAAGCACACCTTTGAAAGCCATTCAGTTTCTAAAAGGCTGACGGCAGAAGAATGATTTGACTCGCCATGGAAAGAGAGTGAAGAAGGAGCCATCCCGATCCACTTAGGGGATGAGTTGCAAAGTCTAGGAGCAGCCACCAAGAAAGCCCTCTCCCTTGTTCCCAGCAAATGAGCCAGAGAAAATGGTAGGACAGAGACAGAAGGGCCTCTCTTGGAGATTCCAGAGTTATAATGGGGTCATGAAGGGAAATACGGTTCTTTGAATAGCCTGGCCTGAGCCATACAGGATATTATTGGTTATCACCAGCACTTTGAATGGTGCCCAAAACTGGACCAGCAGCCAGTGGGGATGTTGCAGTACAGGAGTTCTTAAGGCAGCGGTAGTACATTGGTTAGATTGCTGGACTGGAACATGGGAAATGCAGGTTCTAGTCCGAACATGGGAAATGAAAGTCATTGTGTGACTTTGGTGCAGCCATTCTTTCATTCCCAGCCTCAGAGGGTTGTTCATGGGGAAGGCAAGAAATACGCATGGTATCTTCAGCTCATTGAAAGACAGGTGGAGTAGAAATATAACTCATTAATTGGGGATGGACAGCCTCTGAGGGACCAAGGGGTCATTTTTGTTGACTCTCTATGTCTTGATGAATAGCAACCTCAACACCCAAGCTCCTCTGCTAGTTAAAAAAAAATGGCAATCGGTCACAGGGGAAAGAATATCTTTTTTGGCCTATAATGGTCTGCAGACATATTTAACTAACAGATTGTGCCCCCCAGAGTTTTGGGAACTAGGATTTGCTATGTGGGATGGACATCAGGGTCTGAAGTAGGGGCCAAATGTCCACCACAAACCATATTTTCTCCATCTCTGTAAAAAAAAAAATGAAATCCATTTTAGGCAAATGCAGATGTATCCATATTGTACAATTATAGCAGTCTGATACCACTTTAACTGACATTGTCCCATGCTTTGGAATCCTGGGATATGTCATTTTAGGAGGTACTTATAATTTCTTCTCTATTGCAAAGACTTTGCCCAGCCATAAATCTCATGATTCCATAGGATTGGATCCATGATGGTTCAAGTGGTATCAAACTGCTATAACTGTGTGGTACAGAAGCACCCTTTGCTGTGGACCTCTAAGCTTTCCTTGGTTGTACCTTCTTTCTTCAGGCCAGTGTTCTAGGATTAAAAGCAATGGCTCGGGACAGCACTGTGATAAAGAATGTTTTCTTTTCTTTCCAAAAGTCTGCCTTCTCTCAGCTGAGGCTCACCCCAGGCCTACGCAGAGTGCTGTTTGCCACTGCTCTCGGGACAGTAGCTTTGGCCCTGGCGGCACATCAGCTGAAGCGTCGCCGCCGTCGGAAGAAATTGGTTGCCCCAGAGAAGGTTGCCACAAAGCCTGCTGGCGTTCCTGTGCCCATCTTGCCAACAAGGAGGGTACCCTCCGTGAAAAAAGGTATGGAGGGCGTATGGCAGGGTCGGGCAAGCGCATGGGGGTCAGAAGCCAGTTCCCCTCCTTGACCCGCACGGGGGCTGTGCCCCCTGACAGAAAGCCCAAATATTTCCATTTTTGTCTGCAGGACTTCTCAAAATGGCAACAGGAAATTAAAGTGTGTCTCTTCCTGTTGCCATTTTGAGAGAGACTGCAGAAGAAAAGGAGGCATTTTCCTCTGTAGACCTTCTCAAAGTATTGATAGAAAGTGAAGGTACATTGCCTCTTGCAGCCATTTTGAAGAAGAAAATTTAGGTACTGTATTTGGGGATAGTATGTGATTCTGTGGTGCTGGTGAGGAGGGAGTATTTTCACACGCTTTCATGTGTTGGTGGGGCTTTGGGGCATGATTTTAGGGCAAAATTGCCTGAAAATTGCACTATTTTTTTTAAATGGGGGGTTTGGGGCCTATGGTCCTCTGCAGCCTTGTCCCTCCCTGCAATTCTGAGCAAACTGGGAAAAATTGTCTCAGAATGAGACATAGTGCCCTCAGCCTACAACAGGCACAGCAAACAGCAGCTGCCTCCAGAATCCCTTGCTGAGTGTCATTGCCCAGCAACACAGATAGAAAGAAGGAGAACAGATTAGCATATTTAAAAAGCATAGGTTAGTAAGATTGCTCATGAAAACGGAAATCACAAGAAAGTGGAGGCTGATGAAAGAAAAACAAAATCATAGAATCATAGAATCATAGAGTTGGAAGAGACCCCAGGGGCCATCGAGTCCAACCCCCTGCTATGCAGGAACACCCATCAAAGCATTCCCAACAGATGGCCATCCAGCCTCTGCTTAAAACCCTCCAAAGAAGGGGGAGACTCCACCACACTCTGAGGCAGCAGATTCCACTGCCGGACAGCTCTGACCATCAGGAAGTTCTCCCTGAGGTTCAAGTGGAATCTCCTTTCCTGCAGCTTGAATCCATTGCTCCTTGTCCTAGTCTATGGAGCGGCAGAGAACAAGCCTGCTCCCTCCTCAACATGATATCCCTTCAAATATTTAAACATGGCTATCATGTCCCCTCTTAACCTTCTCTTCTGCAGACTAAACATACCCAGCTCCCTCAGCCACTCCTCATAGAGCTTCATTGCTTCCAGACCCTTCACCATTTTGGTCACGCTCCTCTGGACACGTTCCAGCTTGTCGATATCCTTCTTGAATTGAGGTGCCCAGAACTGGACACAGTATTCCAAATGAGGCCTAACCGATGCAGAATAGAGTGGTACCATTACCTCCCTCGATCTAGACACCATACTCCTGTTGATGCAACCAAGAATCACGTTGGCTTTCTTGGCTGCGGCAGCACACTGCTGACTCATGTTCAGCTTGTGAGACCACAAGCTGATCTCCCAAGACTCCTAGATCCTTTTCACACATTCTGGTATCCAGCCACGTGTCCGCCATCCTATATTTGTGCATTCCATTTTTTCTGCCTAAGTGCAGGACCTTACATTTCTGTCTGTTGAAATTCATTCTGTTAGCTTTGGCCCACCTCTCCAATCTGTCAAGGTTGTTTTGAAATTTGATCCTGTCCTCTGGAGTATTAGCAACCCCTCCCAATTTGGTGTCATCTGCAAATTTGATCAGCATGCCCTCCACTCCTTCATCCAAGTCATTGATGAAGATGTCGAATAGCACTGGGCCCAGGACAGAACCTTGTGGCACCCCACTCGTCACTTCTCTCCAGGATGAAAAGCAGCCATTGGTGATCACCCTTTTAGTGCGGTCGGTCAACCACTTACAAATCCAACTAACAGTAGCCCTGTTCAGCCCGTATTTTACTAGCTTCTTTGCAAGAATGGCGTGTGGAACTTTGTCAGAGGCCGTACTGAGGTCAAGATATGCTACGTCTACAGCATTCCCTTCATCTATCAAGCCTGTAACCCTATCATAAAAAGAGATAAGATTAGTCTGGTATGACTTTTTTCTGAGAAATCCATGCCGGCTTTTAGTGATTACAGCATTGCTTTCTACGTAATTACAAACCGACTGTTTAATGATCTGCTCTAGGATCTTTCCTGGAATTGATGTCAGGCTGACCAAGCGATAATTACTGGGGTCCTCTTTTTCCCCTTCTTGAAGATGGGGATGACATTTGCCCTCCTCCAGTCTGCTGGGACTTCTCCTGTTCTCCAAGAGTTCTCAAAGATTATTGCAAGTGGTTCAGAAATGACTTCTGCCAGCTCTTTTAATATCCTTGGATGTAATTCATCTGGCCCTGGGGACTTGAATTCATCTAGTTTAGCCAGATATTCCTGTAGTACTTCTCTACTTATTCTGTGCTGCATTCCCCCCCTTCCTCACCTGTTCCCCACGCCCCAGGTTGAGTACTTCTATCCTTCTGGGAGAAAACTGAGGCAAGGAAGGTATTGAGTAGTTCTGCCTTCTCTCCCCCCCCCCCCCGTTATTAATTGGTCACCTTCTCCACACAGTGATCCCATCATTTCCTTGTTTTTCCTTTTGCTGCGGACATATCTAAAAAAGCCCTTTTTATTGTTTTTGATGTCTCTGGCAAGCCTGAGTTCATTCTGCGCTTTAGCTTTTCTGAGCTTCTCCCTACATCTCCTGGCTATTTGCTTGAATTCCTCTTTGGTGGTTTCACCATTTTTCCATTTTCTGTACATGTTTCTTTTAACACTTAGCTCAGCTGAGAGTTCTTCAGTCAACCATTCCGGTTTCTTTAGACACCTGCCATTTTCCCTCCTTATTGGCACAGTTTTCAATTGTGTTTTCAGTATCTCACTTTTAAGAAAATCATCCCTGAATTCATTTTGGAAGAAGCTTTCATGTGGTCCCTGGAAGGTTCAACATGTTTCTGTTTACTTTTGCCAGGCTTACCTGACCTGTTGTTGCATTGCTTATGTGCATTTGGTTATTTTTGAATAAAAAGTTTGCTTCAAACATTGAAAAGCAAATGTTGGATTGATCTTCTGTTGGTAGTGTAGAATTCTGTCTCTCTTCTTTTTATGTTATTTCTGCCTCTGGCACCAAAGCTTCTCTTAAAGAAGTAATGTTCTGGAACACATCGACTTCAGTAACTGAAGTATACCTGTATGTCCTTCCAGGTTACTCCAGCCGGCGAGTGCAGAGTCCAAGCAGCAAAAGCAATGATACGCTCAGTGGGATTTCCTCCATTGAGCCCAGCAAACACTCTAGTTCTTCACACAGCTTGGCTTCGGTAAGAGGTTTGCATCTTGTGCTTCTTTTCAGTGGGGTTTTATTTGCTCATTTTTTTTGGCATGTCCTAGGGTTGTGTTTGTCACTGTGGTGGATCCCTTTGCCTGGCTGGTCCTGCAATTCCGGCCCTGGTTTTTGGTCACTCACCTTGCCCCTTTCCTCTTCTTAATCCTCCTTGGTTTGGGTACTTGGACTTTAAGATGACCTCCTATTGGGGACCAGTGGCTACGTTGTTTTGGTGGGTTTGCAGTACTAAGTGTGACCAGGTCCTCCATCAAACTTAATATGAACAGTCCGAAACAGTGGTAAAAACAAACAAGTGGAAGTTTATTAAGGCACAAGAAAATAATACATTAATCCTTGAACTACTAAATCATTTACAACTCCCCGAAACCACAGCCAGTCCTTTTCCCTGACTGACTCTCCCGTCTCTATTCTATCTATTCATATCTCTGTGAAATCTGTTCCCTGTCTTGGGTCACCTTTTCCCTGTCTCTATGCCAGCTTTTTCCTGTTCCCGATCTCTATGTCAGCTTTCCCTTATCAGCCCCCCAACAGAGACAAGCCTCAGTTTTGTAACATTTCCTCCCTGCAGGCCCCACCCCTTCACAGCATTCCCTGAGCTGTGATTGGCTGCTTTCAGCCAGGCTTGCCCAGCTCCTCCCTTTATAACCTTTCTTGGGTCTGACTTGGCCTGGGATGAGAAATGTCAGAAAAATGTCATGTAATTTTTGGAACAGAAAAGGTGACCCCCTGGGGGTCGATGAGCAGCCCACAGGCTACACTTTGCCCTCCTTATACTAGTCTCTAGTCCTTTGGTTGTGTCTGAAAAGTTAATTTCTCTGTGAGTCCTATCAACCATACCTCTACCTCCAGGATTGGAAAGAGACAGGGACTGAAGTTTTCCACCATTTTGCAATAACCATCCTTGCAAACAGCAGCACCTGTTACTACTGGGAGGCGCCCCTGAGAGCAGATGTGCCCTGAATGTGGGAACATTTGACAAAACCATAATTGCAAGGTGAAGTAACCAGTCTTGCAGAAGAGAACAGAGGCCTTCTCTTCTCAGTGGTATTGTCATGTTCTTCATATCGGGATGCCTTTCAGTGTGGAAACAAATGGACTCAGGCTTTGTACATTTTGTTCTTCTCCACCTTCACTGCAGAGTAACACAAGCTGCCCTTATGAGCTCTTGTTATCTGCCATTAAATTAATTCTTTACTGATATCTCTCCCCTCCAGATATGGTGTTTGGTCAACATGTTTGACTGGTATCAATCTTCTCCCTGCTTCTTTTTGTAATCTCTATCACATTTATTAGTGTGAGCCCAATTAAATACAGGCTTACTTTTGAGTAAACATTTACAGGAGCGTTGTCTCCATAAATCCAAAACTATAAGTAACTTGCATTGTCCATGAGTAAAAACAAAACTCAGATGTTAGTAAGTCTCTTTGTTAGAGCCACCAAAATATTATAAAAACATGTGAGCTTTTGAGTCTTTCAGAATTCTTCCACATCAGGTTAAACAATAAGAACAATGACAACAAAAACAGGAAGTCGAAAAAGAACCAAAAATCACCACATCTGTCTGGATATACAAGCAGACCTCAGTCAACAAAAGTCTCTGCTGAAGAAACTAACATTTGTACAAAGTGTTTTTCCACTCACTCAGCCTACTTTTCCTCCTCGTGCTCTGTCTAGCTGGATGATTTTTAGCAGCATTGGAGAATAGTGAAGGAGAGCTGAAGAGACACAGAGTTTTGCTGTCAGTTTGCAGTAGTATGCATGTGCTAAACAGAGCAGTAAAAGGGAGATGAAAAAGAGCAAGATTATATTCTAGTTGATCCTACCATAGCCGTGGCCATCTGCCTATAACAGGCAAGGTTAACAGCAGCTGCTTCCAGAATTCCTTGCTGGGCGTGTGTGAACAGCAACACTGAAAGAAAAAAGGAAAGCAGATAAAATAAGCCAGCATCTTAAAAACGATAAGCTTAGCCAAAATGGAGGTAGAAAGAAAAATGGAGAAAGAGAAAATGACCCCTGAATGCATTTTGAAAGAAGCTTTTATCTGGTCTCTAGAAATATCAGCATGCTTTTGTCTACTTATGCAAGGCTTTCCTTACCTGGTTGTTTTCATGTCACACATGCATATTGTTAGTTTTGATTTAAAAGTTTTCTGAAACATGTTCAACTGTTCTTCTTTGCTGTGGCATAGGAACCTCTCCCTCTTCTTTTCATGGCATATCTGTCTCTGGTAGCAGGCTTTCTCTTAATGAAGTAATATCCAGGAATGAATAGACTTGGGCCATTTCTGCACTACACTGTAATAGTGCTCTTATTCCACATTTAACCTCCTATGGAATCCTGGGGTTTGCAGATTAGGGAGGGGCATTTGGAATTCTCAGCCAGAGAGCTCGCTGGCCTCAGGAAACTGCAAACCCCAGAATTCCAGAGGAGGTTGAAAGTGGAATAATAGGACTGTAACAGTGCAGTGCAGAAATGGCCTTGATTAACTGAGGTATATGGTAGTTGCCCGTTAGCCACAAGGGATACATTCTGAGACCCCCACTGGATGCTTGAAACTGTGGATAGTACTGACACCTACATATACTATTTTTTTCCCCTACACATACATCCCTATGATAAAGTTTTTGCACTTTGGGGCCATTATTAAGTAAAATAAGGGTTACTTGAAAACAGGCAGTGCAATTCAGTGACAGTCGATCCGATAACTGAGACGGCTACTAAGTGACTAATGGGTGGGTAGCAAGTTCGGTGTGGATTCACTGGACAAAGAGGTGATTCACGTCCTGAGCAGGACAGGGTGGAACACGTGAGATTTCATTACACACCTCTGAACAGTGTGCAGTTTAAAACTTATGAATTGTTCATTTTTGGAAGTCTCCATTTAATATTTTCAGGTCACAGGTGTCTGCAGGGAGTTGAAATTGCAGAAAGCAAAATGATGGATAAGCGGGGGGCGGGGGGACTACTGTACCCATAGTGGCCATTGTGTGGATAATTGTGCTGTCACTCAAGATGGAGATGCTGGACCGGATTAAAAAAGATTTAGGCCTGAAGGAGACATCCCCCAAAATGGAGAACAAGAACCCAATTTTCTTTTAAACTTCCAGCCTGGAGCAGTTTCATGCACACACTGCCCCAGGAGCCAGCAACGGATAGTGGATAGCTCATTATGCTCTTCCAATATATTCTGCTCACATCTTAGATGGTGGCTCCAAACTCCTCCAGCCCAACCGCTCCCTCAGCAGGACCATGGGAGGCTCAGCACATAGATGACCCTGGAGCGGCGGGAGACTGCAGTGCTGAAAACCTCTATTTTCAAGGTAAGAAACTGCAAGCCTTTTAAACCAGGACATGGGGGTGAATGTTGTCGTTGCTATTACAGGATGAATGAACGCTTCTGGTCCCAAGCATTTCAGATTTTGGATTTTTTTCCCAATTTTAGAATATTTGCATGTACGTAATGAGATATCTTGGGGATGGGACCTGAAGTCTAAACAGAAAATTCATTTATGTTTCATATATACCTTGTAAACACAGCCTGAAGGAAATTTGATACAATATTTTTAAGAATGTTGTACATGAAACAAAATTTGTGTACCATCAGAAAGCAAAGGTGTCACTATCTTAGCGCTTCATTTGGACAATCTGTGGTTGTTTGGCATCACCATAATTCCTGACTCAAAGAATTTTGGGTTTTGGAGCATTTTGGATTTTGGATTTTAGGATTAGAGATGCTCAACCTTGTATCTTTTCTTTATGTCACACCATCAGGGTACATGGTAAAAGAACGATAATAATAACAGCAAAAATAGCTCTGCCAAAACACACACACACATATAAAGGAGAAGGAGTAATACCAGTATAAAACTATGCAATCAATTTGTAAAACAAACTATCCAGACAGCAATAAAAAACCAGTACAATGTAATACAAAGCAAACTGGCAAATCTGTATAACCAAAATATACAAGATTGTAAAACATTATTAAACTAAACTAAAAGCTTTGGAGAACAAGGAAATTTGTAATTGAAATTTAAAGTCAATGAGGGAAATGTTGAAGGGTGGATACTGTCTATGCATCCCTTTATCAGCTTCCCGAAGGGATACCCAAAAACAGAGGCATCTGCTTTGACCCATATCAACAATCTGCCAGAATTTTACATTCGCTTGTGAAAGCCATTCCTTTGTCATGAAATGTGTATTTTATGCCACTGCTCCTACAAACACTCTTGCCCTCAGCCTCTTTTGACTTCTTGTGAGAATGGACTTATGTGAAGTGGAATGTGCACACATTGGTGTGACAATGCTAGTAAGGAAAATGTCCTGGATTTGGGCATCTCCTATTTTTCCAGAACTTGGAAAAATATATTTAAAAAAAAAAAACTTCTAGAATTCTCCAGACTTAGAATATTCTGGGGGCAGAGGTTTGTAATCTACAAAAATTAAAATTCTTCTTCAAGAGACACTTTCCCACGTTCTGTTTTTTGCTTCCGTGGTATGCAAAATGTTGTTGATTTTGGTCTTTTGTACATTGGCAGGGATGGAGCTGTTTGAGGAGGCACTGCAGAAATGGGAGCAGGCCCTGACCATCCGGCAGCGAGACCACGCCAGCCTCTCCGTCACCTGGGACACCTCTAAGGAACGGGAGTTGCTGTCGGTAGATCTTCCTGAGGTAAACACCCTGCCTTTTTGACAGTTTGGCACCAGGTTCCATGACACATGGGTTAATGACACTCTTCTAGTTGGATGGGTTCATTGAAGTCAACATTGCAAAACTGAACTTCCCTTTTTCCAGCTTTGGAGCGTGTACCTTCTTCCACTCCTGGTATTCTCTGTCAACAGTTCTTGTTTCCTTCTCATGGGCTACCTCTTCTCCATAGACATGTTGATGGTGTTTCCACTGATGTAATAATAATGGTGGTGTTTCCATCAGCATCATGATGATGATGTCTTCATCATTATTGTCACCATCAGAAATTGATTTATGTACAGGTTGAACACTGCTTATCAGAAATTCCTCTTGGTCTTTGCCCTGATCTGTCCCCTGGCATCCAGGTGACAATACCCATGAAGCCTGCTCCAGGCCTTGCCACCAGCTCCTTACCTGCCTGCCTCCTGCTTTAATCACCCTTCCACCAACACTGCCACAGGAAAGAGCTCTCCTTTCACCAAAAGTAGCCTCTAGTTTCACAGAGACCATACAGAGGCCTCATACTTCCAGATAGTATGAGACCTCCTTATAGTCCCTGTGAACCTCTGTCTCCTTCAGGTGACAGTATAGGGTTTGGTACTGTCCATGGTTTCAGGAATCCACGAATGGCCTTGGAACATATCCCTCAGAGATAACAAGGGATCTTGGAGTCTTTGTGGACCACAAGCTGAACATGAGTCAGCAGTGTAATGCAGTAGCCAAGAAAGCCAATGCAATTCTTGCTTGCATCAGTAGGAGTATGGTGTCTACACCAAGGGAGGTAATGGCACCACTCTATTCTGCTTTGGTTAGACCTCATCTGGAATAATCCTGTGTCCAGTTCCGGGCACCTCAATTCAAGAAGGAGATTGACAAGCTAGAGCATGTCTAGAGGAGGGTGACCAAAACGGTGAAGGGTCTGGAAGCCAAGAAGCCCTGTGAGGAATGGTTTAGGGAGTTGGGGATGTTTAGTCTGCAGAAAAGAAGGTTAAGAGGGGCCATGATAGCCATATTTAAATATTTGAAGGGATGTCATGTCGAGGAGGGAGCGGGCTTGTTTTCTGCTGCTCCGGAGACTAGGACAAGGAGCAACAGATTCAAGCTGCAGAAAAAGAGATTCCACCTGAACCTCAGGAAGAACTTCCTGATGGTCAGAGCTGTCTGGCAGTGGAATCTGCTTCTGCCTCCATGGAGTGTGGTGGAGTCTCCTCCTCCTTTGGACGTTTTTTAAGCAGAGGCTGGATGGCCATCTGTTGGGGATGCTTTGATATGGGTTCCTGCATGGCAGAAGGGGATTGCACTGGATGGCCCCTGGGGTCTCCTCCAACTCTGTGATTCTATCATTCTATAGCAGCCCCAGATGACTATGGTTGTTGTGAAACTACTCTGTTCAATTCTGTGTGCACATTCAGGCCATTTATGCAAATGTATGCCGCAAGCAGAATACCAGCCATTATTTCATAAATGATATTCAACTTTAAATTTGTCCAATGTTTTAAATTGTTATAGTTTTAAATTGCTGTTGATGCTTAAAATTGCTTTTTTGCCATATACCATCCTGGGATCTTACAATACAGGGTAGGATAATACATATTTCAAATAAATAAAATTTTCAGCAGGAATCCCAGAAAAAGGAGTTTGCAGAGAAGCTGGAATCCCTCTTGCACCGGGCGTACAATCTCCAGGAAGAGTTTGGCTCCACCTTTCCTGCTGACAGCATGCTGCTGGACTTGGGTGAGTGGTACCAGGAGCCAGAAAAGGAATCTTAAAAACATAGAGTTGGACAAGAACACAAGGGCCATCCAGTCCAACCCCTCCCCCCAAACGGAAAACACACAAGTGACCTCCAGAGCATCTTTGTGGCCTGCCATTATCGGTAGTGGATGGTGAGGCTGAGGCTCTGGCTATGTTTAAAAAAAAATTAAAAATCAAAAGTAGAGTAGTGATTCATGAGTAGGAATAGCATTTGGGTTTCAGTAATACCTTTCTTGTATCACTCAAATGTCACAAACAAAGCAAACTTTCAAGTTTACCAACCTTTTCCTTTCAGGCTTAGATGGTATACATTTTTGGAGTGTGTTTGTATGTAGAGAGTTGGGCCTCTGACCTAGAAAGACAGACCTCATCTTGCCCATTTCTGCTTTTCTTGCCAACAAAACTGGCAATGATGCCTAGATACTGCATGCGGTGGAAAAAGTCAATTGGCGCCAAATTGGTAGTTGTTACCTGGAGGAGAAGGGTCCCTTGAATCATAAGAACTGGCAACTTTGATCTTAAGGTTATATGTTTCAGGATGTATTTAATTGATTTTATGTCTGCTGTGAGTCAGCCAGAGAACTAAATTACTAGGTGGCACACCAGTGTCATAAATGCATCCTTTTTTTAGACAGTCGGCCCTCTGCATCTGCAGGTTTAACTTTCATGGATTATCCAAAAAGGGTATTGACAAGCTGGAATGATCAAAATGGGAAAAGGCCTGTAAACCATGAAGCCCTGTGAGGAGAGGCTTAGGGAGCTAGGTATGTTTAGCCTGGAGAAGAGAAGGTCAAGAGGGCACATGGTAGTCATGTTTAAATAGTTAAAAGAATGTCATAAGGAGGGTGAAGCAAGGTTGTTTTCTGCTGCTCCAGAAACTAGGACACAAAGCAGTTGTTTCAAACTACAGGAAAAGAGATTCCACCTAAAGATCAGGAAGAACTTTCCAACAGTCAGAGTTGTCCGGCAGTGGAATATGCTGTCGGGAGTGTGATGGAGTCATCCTTTGGAGGTTTTTAAACAGAGGCTGTATGGCCATCTGTCAGGAATGCTTTGATGGGTGTTCCATCAAAGAAGGGGGTTGGACTGGATGGCTCTTGTGGTGTCTTCCACTTCTGTGATTCCATGAGTATATATGGATTATTTGCCACTGCCTCTGCTGCTGTCCTACACCATTCTTAGTAGGGTCTTACAAGCCTCGCCTTGTGTTGACAGTCTCTTCTGCAAGCCTTGCGAGA
The DNA here is from genome assembly GCA_030412105.1 of Cyclura pinguis. Taxonomy (NCBI): domain Eukaryota; kingdom Metazoa; phylum Chordata; class Lepidosauria; order Squamata; family Iguanidae; genus Cyclura; species Cyclura pinguis. Next base: position 15,151,432 of record CM059613.1, on the reverse strand, counting down.
CTGGGAGAGACAGCAAGAGCACAAATGCAAGGTGAAGCTTGTAAGTCCCTCTTAAAAATGGTGGAAGGCAGCAACAGAGGTAGCAGCATGCCCCACCAGCTGCCCACTTCTGCCTTCCAAAGGAACCCTGCTGCCTGCAAGGCAGAACCATGTGGCTGGTGTGCTTCCCACCACAGGTTTACATGTACAGATATTGTGTATAAGATTTAAACAGTTTACTGGTGAGTACGCGCCATGGTGAGTTGAATCCATAGATTGTACCTGTTATGTTTAGTGGGGGAGCTATTGATATTCACAGGTTTCCCACTTTTGCTGGTTTCCTGTGCCCTTAACCCCTGTGAATGTGGATGCCTGACTGTAATTTGTTTTTGTTTTTCTGGCCTCTCTTTGCCAGAGAGAACGCTAATGCTCCCCCTGACAGAAGAGTCTCTGAGACTTGAGGCTGAGGATGAAGAAGGCAGCTTGACCTCTGAGGACTCCTTCTTTTCTGCTGCTGAGGTGACTGGAACATTATAGAGTGGTTTTCTAGATTTCTTACCTCTGGGACATCCCTTGTGTGGTAGGTTTTCTCAGAGTTTAGGAACATTGGGGGAGTCAGGACTACAGCTTCCAGAATCCCCCAGCCAGAATCATGCTGTCTGGAAGTTTTTTCCAAGCTCTGGCTTGTCTGCCCTAGAAAATGAGTCCTGTGGTGGCATAGGTGATTCCCAGACAACCTGTGAGTAATAGGCTCTTTTGTCTTGTCTCTGCCCCTGGTCCAGCTATTTGATTCCCTGAAAATTGGAGAAATGCCATTCCTGCTCTCCAAGCCAGCTGCTGCTTATGAAGAAGCGCTGGAATTGGTCAAGGAAGGGAAGGTTTCCTGCAGGACTTTCCGGTGAGTAAGGGAGCTACAGCATTAGGGTTTGACTTTCACATTCACAAGACCATGATTCTTTGATTTCTGCTGTCTAACTGTATTATTCCTAATTCAGGGGAGGATAATTGGAAGCCTCCCAGATACTGTTGGAGTCCAGGTTCCATCAGCCCTGCCTGGGGGTGATGATAAGAATTAAGAACATGAAAAAAAGACTTGAAACTGCATCAGACCAAAGTCCTATGTAGTCCCAACATTTTTTTTCCACAGTGGTCATCTAGTTGTCCCACTGGGAAGCCCTCCAGAGTGCCATGGGGACCCTCTGTCTCTCATTCCAAGCAACTGATATCCCAAAACACCCTGCTTCTGATATGGCAAATAGCCACTGAGGGCACTATCTTCCATAAATTTATCTACTCCCCTTTTAAATCATGGCAATAAATTATAATATCTTTCAGTTTATATATTTTTATTTACGTGCGTGCACACACATATACAGACACATACACAAACACATGAGTGTGTATGTATGGGTGTATGTATGTAGATAGATAGATAATAAAATCATATAATCACAGAGTTGGAAGAGACCCCAATGGCCATCCAATCCAACCACATTCTGCCATGCAGGAAGACAGACTCAAAGCACTTCCTTTGACAGATGGCCGTGCAGCCCCTGTTGAAAAACCTCCAAAGAAGGAGACTCCACCACACTCCCAGGCAGCAGTGGATTCCATTGTTAAACTGCTCTTACCATCAGGAAGTTCTTCCTAATGTTTATATGGAATCTTTTCCTCTGTGTCTTAGTCTCTGGAGCAGCAGAAAACAAGCTTGTTCTAGCTTCAGTGTGACATCCTTTCAAATATACATTTTAAAAAACCCAGTTTATTTCAACATATACTTTTGTGAAATGTATGCGCTATGAGGAGCGGCTTAGGGAGCTGTGTATGTTTAGTCTGCAGAAGAGAAGGTTAAGAGGGGACATGATAGCCAGGTGTAATATTTGAAGGGATGTCATGTCGAGGAGGGAGCAGGCTTGTTTTCTGCTGCTCCAAAGACTAGGACAAGGAGCAATGGATTCAAGCTGCAGGAAAAGAGATTCCACCTGAACCTCAGGAAGAACTTCTTGACAGTCAGAGCTGTCCGGCAGTGGAATCTGCTGCTGCCTCCATGGAGTATGGTGGAGTCTCCTCCTCCTTTGGAGGTTTTTAAGCAGAGGCTGGATGGCCATTTGCTGGGGGTGCTTTGAGTGTTTGTTCCTACATGGCAGAAGGGGGTTGGACTGAATGGCCCATGGGGTCTCTTCCAACTCTAGAATTATATGATTCTGTGATTCTGTAGTCTCCTTCTTCAGATGCAAGAAGTGGCTTGTATGATATTGGCAGTGTCTGGCCAGGGGGTGGGTATACATGGTTGAAATGCATTGCTAGAATTCATGAGCGCCCTTGTTTTCATTCTCTTCCTTTTTCTAGAACAGAGCTTCTAGGCTGCTACAATGATCAGGACTTTCTGGCCAAGCTCCATTGTGTCAGGCAAGCTTTTCAGGTAACTGGCGTGCTGTGGAAGGGATTGTAGCCTGATGATAGTATTCTTGTGGCCCCCATTTAATGTTCCCTAAGGAAGAATCATGGAAGATACAGACTGGGGTAGAGCCAGTGCGGTGCAGTGAATTTTAGAGTTGAGTCTGGGAAACCAGAGTTTGAATCCCAGCTTAAGCTGTGGAAACCCACTAGGTGGCTGCAGGCAAGTCACGCTTTCAGCCTCAGAAGAGGGCAATGGCAAGGCAAAATCCAAAGAAATTTTGCCAAGAAACAGGCAACTTGAAAGCACGTACATATACACAGTGGAGTCAACTTGAAGGCACTTTGTTGTCATGTATATGTTATGTTGGCATGTTGTTATGTTATGTTTTGACATATAGGCCCCTCCCTAAACTGCAAACCCTAGGATTCCATAGGATGTTGAAAGTGGAATAATAGCACTATAACACTCTTAGTGCAGAAATGGAGATAGTTTGAGGTGTATAACATTCTGAGTATTGGACTAAGACTCTAGGAGACCAGGGGCTCATTCACATAATACAGTTATAGCACTCGTATTCTGTTTTAACTGTCATGATTTCATCCTATGGAATTGTGGGATTTACAGTTTAAGAAAAGGAATTTAGAAATCTCAGTCGGTTATTTAATTAAAGTTCTTAAAGTACCCTCATTTGCTTTTCAGTCCATCTTCTCAGGCTACCTTGGTAACTGGAGTTGAGGGGAGTGTTCTCTAGCAGGAAATTATAAGTACCTCACAAAACTACGAATCCCAGGATTCTGTAGGATGGTGTGGTGAACATTAAAGCAGTATCAAAGTGATATAACTGTGTAGTGCACAAAAAACCTGACCTAGGAGAAGGCTGCCCACTGTCTTGGACTGCTCACCTGGATTCTCTGGTCTTTCTTTCCTTCCCACGCAAAGAGTTTTTGCTTCCAATGGGATGCTCTCTTCGCAGGAACTTCTGCAGACGGAGAAGAACCAGTCGTTCTTTGGGGAGGTGGGAAAACGAATGGTGGTGGGCTTGATGACCAAAGCTGAAAAGGTAAGTGGCCTGGGAAGACAAAGAGAGGGTCCCGCTGATTTCAAAATTAAATGTCAAGAACCTTAGGTGTTCCACAGATTTTGCACTAAGGCTGCTATAATTTGTGGGCTGTGCTGGTCGGGGGCTTTGGGGAGTTGAAGCCTATAAAATACCTGGATTCCTAAGATTGCCCTATCTGTCCTGTCCAAGCCATGGAGTGCCCAACTGGACCTATGGTGCACCCTCGCCCTACTACTGCGGTGGGAAGTGGGTGGTCTGCAGGCTGCGTATGGCCCACCAAAATCTTTTGTGTGGCCCACTGAGCCAATCCAAGCTACGAAAGAAGTCCCAAAACAGCGAAGTGAGCCTCCAGAATCAGAGGATCATAGAATTGGAAGGGACTCCAAGGGCCATCTTGTTCCGCCCCCTGCCACACATTAACAGACAACTCAAATCTTTCCAAAAGTTGGTCACCCAATCGCTGTTTAAAGACTTACCACACACAAATCAAGGTACAATATTCCTCTCCCTCCCCTTATCTGCAGGGGATACATTCCAAGATCTCTCATGGATACCTGAAACTGTGGATAATACTGAGTCCTATGCTATCACTGGAAGTAGCCCAAGACCTTCACAGGGACCATAGAGAGGCTTCATACTACCCAATAATAAGCCACTTCCCCCTCAACAAAGCAGAAAAAGATGTTTTAGTCCCTCCAGAATCACATTTCTTGTAGAGTTTATACAAATGAACTCAAATGTTCTTCACTTTCATTGGTTTTCTTGTGAACTCCCCTGGTATATCATGATACAGATATCAAAGCAGTGATGAAATGGGCTTCAAGCGTCCACTTGATCTTTCTCATTGGTCTCCTCCCTCTTCCCCCAGAACACGAAGGGTTTCCTTGAAAGATATGATGAGATGCTCCACTACACGCTGAGGCCAGAGACGTGGCCGACAACCCAGAAGGAGCTGGAAGGAAGAGGGGTTTGTGTGATTCTTCTCTTTAAAAAAAGATATAGGCTAGGCATTCCCTCTCCTTGCTCTCCTTTCACTAACAGGCAAAAACTTTTCTTTTCAAACAGGCTTTTACATAAGCTGGGTTGCTTTATTTATTACCTTGTTATTGGAATATCATTTTAAGTGTTTTTATGATTTTATATCCTTTTAATGGTTTTTAACTGTTTTAGATGTTCTTAATGTATTTAATGTGTGTTAATGTGTCTTTATTGTTGGAAGGCACCTTGGGTCCCAGTCCCAGAAGAAAGGCATCCTACAAATACAATAAATAAATAAATAATAAATACAGGTTGAGTATCCCTTATCTGAAGTGCTTTGGACCAGAAGTGTTTTGGATTTTTTCAGATTTTGGAATGTCTATATTTGCATATACATGAAATACAGTATTGTACAGGCAATTTCTGGGGAGCGAGCAAACAAATGAGCAGGAACAACTCAGCCACCACTTTGCACCGAGCAGTACACTCGGATTCCTGCCATTTTACAGATCCTTGTGTCTCTCTCCAGCCTCGTGTCTCAGTCATTCACTACTCGTGTTGTGTATGAGATGCAAGGCTGGAGAAAGACTGAGGATCTGAGAACTGAACAAGCAGGAGTGCTGCAGTTGCCACCTTGAAAGCAGCAAGAAGTGTCCATTTTTGGAGGTTTCCAAATTCCCAGGTGAAGGATACTCAACCTATACTGGCTTTTGCCAATTCCTACCTGAGAAACACCACAATAGTACTATGATAGACCCTGTTATATTCACAGTGTGTGATTCTGGATAAGCATAGAATTTTATTTTGACTTCAAAATGTGTGTCCTTGAGAGTCTTTGCTTCTAATTTTTGTTAATTCTCTTGGCTGTCTGCATTTAAAGCAGAGGTTGAAAAATAGTTATTTTATTTATTTATTTTCTGATTATTCCCCAATCTGGAACTCAAGGAGGCTTACAAAATTTAAAATAGATACAGCTTAAGAAGTTACTTTCTAAAAGTAATTTGTTCCTTTACTCATTATTGTGTTTGTGGAAAAAAATATATTGGTTCATTGTTATTACCCGTTGCACTGGTTAGAAAATAACTTGCTGCAATGAACATCTCTTCATTTCCATTACTTTTTTTTTTTGTACTGCTTTTAAAAAAGCCTTTACAACCAATCAAAAAGTGGCATAATGCTGGAAAAATTCTGGTCAGTATACCTGTAAAAGGTGCATGTTAAAAGTAACTTTAAACAGTAATTAGAAAATATTTTCTGTTACAGTGCAGGCACAATGTCCTTATGTAGACATAAAAGGAGTCATAGAGATAAAAAAATTGAGCACCACTGATGTGTTGGAAGCAACTAATCACCAAAGACTATGGCATTCATGCAAACTGACCAATAAAAAGCAAGAACTATGTCCAAAACTATTCACGTCATATTTGTTCATTGCGTCTTATTCTGATGTTCTAGCTCTTCTCTTATCAACAGAACATGTGAAGATATTTTAAAACATGGCTCAGAATGTTTTCTATATGTTTAACATAACTTGAATTCGTTAGGAGCTTACAATTTATCTAAGCAAGTCTAAGCAAATTGTTTGCTTCAGAACGGCTCTCTCTCATTTAAACCTTGTGATTGCTTTCTGACTGTTTCTTGTCACTCTCTGTCAGGTGGTTTGCATGAGCTTCTTCGACATCGTATTGGATTTTATCCTTATGGATGCCTTTGAGGACTTGGAGAACCCCCCTTCCTCGGTTCTAGCTGTCCTGCGCAACCGTTGGCTCTCTGACAGCTTCAAAGAGACGGTGTGTCTAACTGCGAAGGGAAAGAAAACCCCCAAATATTGAATGCTTTGGTTGGTGCCTACTTTTCTACAAAGACTGATGTGCGGGAGTCAATTCATAGCCTTGTATATCTCCAGAACTGCTTTCTCATTTTAGGCACAAGTCACATGATTCACTGAAATGAATGTGATGTTGAGTAAGTGGTGACCAACAATCTCCATTTAAGTGGGTCATACCCTTGTAAGGAAAAAGAAATTTAGCCCCCGGGTCTCTGGATTTGTCAGAAGCAAAGAGGCATCAATGCTTCTATAAAAGTAATCAGTGAGAAGAAATTGTAGCAAGCACGCTTTCCTTTTTGTTCCACGTCTGTGTTCCTTTGCTTGATCTATGTACCCAAGGCCTTTGCTTCCTTTCTGCCTACCTGCAGAGGTCACTTCTCCCTTCTTCCCCAAAAGTTAGTCCTTTGTCTTCCTTTTGTCTGGGAACAGAGCATCCATAAGGTTCCTGCCTTAGGATGGCTTACTTGTACACACAAAAGCCAGCCTTAGGGGCTCTTCTACTGAAATCTAGGTAATCTGCCTTTGTCTATTTCCTTTCCTATCCCAAGGTGGATTTCCTGAAACTATACATGTAAGTTTTTGGTTTTTTAATTTAACTGTGCAAGAGCATCCTGAGTATTTTCTCCTGTTTTTTCCCATAAGCTCATATTGCACTGGCTGCACTGCACTCTGCTTGATGCAGATACCAAATATTCCTGCAGGATTCAGGTCCAGAGTCATAGCAGTGTCCCTGTCGGTAGGGCAGTAAATTAGCTTTGGGTTTTAGTTTGAACCAATCATGGCTTGAAAATATTTTTTAAAAAAACCCAAAAAGCAAACCTTTTGAGTTGTTCACCATTTTATAGAAGGGATGCCATTTTGCTACACCCCTGTATATAATGAGACTTGAGCATCCATATTGTGGTATCCACAGGGAGTCCTGGAACCAATCCCAGTGGATACTGAGGACCCACTGCATTTAAAAACCCCAGAAAGGTTGGCAGCGTGTGACAGCTTTGATTTGGGAATTCATTTCTTTTTATTTAAATTTCAGGCTCTCGCAACTGCGTGCTGGTCAGTTTTGAAAGCCAAGAGGCGGCTTCTGATGGTAAGTGCCAACAAACAGTGCATGGGAAAGAACACCAAGTGTCTTTCATCATTTCACCAATGTCCAGCATAGGTCCAGGAGCTGTATTCTCTCTCGATATGCAAATCCCTGTTTCTCTCCCTGCCAAGGTCCCTGATGGCTTCATCTCTCATTTCTACTCCGTATCGGAGCATGTCAGCCCTGTTCTCGCTTTTGGTTTCCTGGGGCCAAAGGAGCATCTGTCGGAAGTCTGCAGCTTCTTCAAGGTACATGTGTTAATAATTAAGAGACTACTTTATCTCAAGGCAGAACTCAGTGTTGGGCAATAAATTTATTAGGACCACTAAAATGTCACAAAAAGGGTGTCTTGTAGGTGATCCCTCCCCACCTCTACTAATCAGCCAAGTATCACACAGTGCTGCTTCTAAATTTTGGCATTGTTGCAGCAACAACGGCCAGAGAAAAGCTTCTTTCTCCTTTCAAACCACGCGCAGAAGGACAATTCCCTTTGTTTTGCTTTGTGGGCCATATGGGGCCTGAGGACAAATATTGCCCACCTGTGCTGTAAACTATAAAATCTGCTTTTTTTGTCCATCAGCACATTTTTGTAGAGATGGAAGGATTCAAAAATATTCAAAAAATGGTTGAAAAACATGTTTTTCAAGTTCAAGAAACTCTGACAAAAGTTATCTGAACTGACAATAATCTTTGCAGTTCAGGACTTATTCTGTGTAAAATTTGCACATGGTTGTTTTCTCCATGAAGCAACATTTTCTGTGTAGAAAATAGATTTTTTTTTTGGTACAGAAATGTTATACAGAAAATGCCTTTCCCTGACCAGAAGGTAATGTTTTCTGTGCAAAACGACTACATGCAAGTTCTGCACAAAATAAATCCCAAACTGTGAACAGCCTTTGAAAACTGGCCCCTCCCTAAACTGCAAACCCCGGGATTCCATAGGATGTTGAAAGTGGAATCATAGCACTATAACAGTCTAGTGCGGAAATGGCCTAAGGCTTTCTGACAGCAGGAAGAAAACTGCTGTTGCTTCCCTTGAGAAGAAAATAAGTGACAAATTATATCCCTACATTTTTGCATCAAATTCTTTAGCAGGAGGCAGCAGGTACAGCAAAAACAGGTTAAGGGGACCATATAAAGCTACCAGGTGGCTCTCCCAAGATAGATGTACACTGGGGTGAGCAACCACAGTGAGTTTAAGGGCCACTTTTATACCCTGGGACCCTCCAGGGGCCACCCAGACTACTGAAAAATAAAACAAAAACAATCCAGAAAGGCTAGAGAGACAGCAAGCTGAGAAAGAGAACAGGGATACTTAGAAGGACTATTATTACCCGTTCTCTCCTCTGGCTCTGTGCTTTGTCTTTGCTTAGACAAAACAAAGATCCTGGTGGAGGATTGGAGAGAGAAAAGAATCAGTGTTTAGTGTTGGGTCCCCTCTCCAAAATATCTTATTATGTATGCACATGCAAACACAGGTGTTCCAAAATCTGAAAAAATCCAAAATACAGAACACTTCTGATCCCGAGCATTTTGGTTAAGAAAGGCTCAGTCTTTATTCCTTATGCTGAACAACACGGGGAGGCTTCATGACCTGTTATTTAAATTGTTACACTTGGGGCTTCCAGTAACAGCAGTTCACCCTCATTTAGGGCTAGAAAAAGGTCGGTGTGGGAGTCTTGAGGGCCACAAAAACATCCTTGGGGGACCACATGGGGGCTTTACTTTTCCTAGCCCTGATGTACACAATTACACTGTCAGACATATCCACTCAATTAACTTCCAGGGTTTTTTTTAGTACAACCTAACCTATATTGTCCCTTACCCTCTTTTTTTTCCCTCTCTCTTACCCATCTCCCCAGCACCAGATTCTGCAATATTTGAAAGACATGTTTGACTTAGACATTGTGAGATACACAACGGTGCCGCTCCTGGCGGAAGACATCCTCCAGCTGTCCCGGCGTCGTAGTGAGATTCTGCTGGGCTACCTGGGTGTTGAGACCACCCCAGAAATGAATGGGACTCTGCCCAGTGACATTGTACCTCTTGAGGAGTTCAACTAAGCTCACTTGTCTGGGTGAGAAACTGCCTGGCTTTTAAGAGATTTCCTTTTCATCAGGAGTTATCTACTGCCACAGTTAAGTGGCTTAATCAGTGGCAGCAAGATTTCCTCTTTTCTCATCCCAAGAACAACAAGACCCCATCAGCTGTATATTGAGGCTTGGTAAGAGGAATTCAGGGACACTCCAGCTTGTTGGTTGCTCACTTGGCCCACTTCCTTCATTTTGGGTTTTGAACTTGTATCTCTTGTGAAACACTGGTGACAGTGTACACAACCACCTTTCCTCCTCCATTACAAGTGTGAATGGCAAATCAAGAGGGGGTCTGGAGGGATGTAAAACTTCACCCACTGGATTGTCCCAATTCCTGACTTCTTCTCAGTTGAAAAACGATGAGGGGTTTCCTTTTACTTTTTTTGATAAGTCATTTTGCCTTTGTCTGTATGTGCATTCTCACTCGTTCACTTTTTTTTTCCCTTTCTTGGTATGAGTTCTAGCAAGCATCTGTGAAGAAACGTGTCTTTCCTCCAACAAGGGGGGAGCAAATGTTTGTGTGAAGCACTGAAAAAGAAGTCTGTGGCCTAAATTGGGGACTGGAATTGTGCAGCCTTTGAGACGTTGGACTGCAACCTTCCACATCCCTCGTCATTGGCTGTGCTGGATGCTGGAAGTTGGGGTCCGACAACAATATCTGCAGGGCTGCATCATTCCCACCTGGAGCCTGAATCTACTTCTTAGGCCTGAGTAAACCCATTGAATTAATGGCAACTGAGTCAACACTCATGCTAAGGATTACTCAGGTTGAGGACTGACAGTTGGATTTAGGCCAGAAGTGGGGATGATGGTGCTCTCTGGATGTTTTCGTACTGCAGCTCCCATCAGCTCTACCCGACATAGCCAATGGAGAGGAGTGCTGGAAGATGCAGTCCATCAGCATCTTGAAGGCCATACACCTCCCACCCCTGCTTTAGCAAAATGGAAGATTTGCATGGGAAACTGTGACTTGTGAGGGAGCTCGTCCTACATTTATAGGCGAGACAAACTGTGCACTTTTCTCCCTCATGCGTTGGTTCAGACACTGGTAGATTTTTCTCCATCCACAGGGAAATGAGTACTAGGCCCGGGAGAGGGGCGTGAGTCTAAGGGGTGTTCCCCTGTTCCTACCTGAACCTCACTGATTTTTTTCTTTTTTACCATCTCAAGTAAGCAGCAAAATCAAAAAATGTATTACTATTTCAAATGCTGGAGCTAAATCCAATACTTGCATCTAAATTGTGGAGCTCTTACCTATTAGAGGAAATCCACTGAATTCAAAGAAACTTACAAAAGCCATGACCAACAAGCCCCATCCATTTCAATGGTCTACTGTAGCCAGAAGTTGGGACTAAAATCTCACAGTAAATACACTGTAGTTCTAGACTTACAAATAGGCTTTTGTTGCGTAGTGTGTAAGGTCTGAGCTGGGCAGTGCTTCGTGACTTTCTGCATGGAAATTGCACTTACCGTTGGCAAAGTCATGTGGTTGGTGCTCCGTAAGAAGCCAAGCGAAAAGGAGGAGCAAAGCCTGACTGCCAGAGCAGCTGCAGACTGAAGTCCTGTGAGTGGCATACGCAGGCATAATGAATAAACATGAATAAACAATGTCCCTTTTTGGTTGATGCAAAAGTTAGCATTCCTTTCCTCCCTCCATACTCCCCCCATACAGCGTTGCTGTAGGCTCCCTCCCACAGTCATTCAGTGGCTGGTGGAGAGTGTGTAGGGAGGAGATCAGAGAGTGTCTGGCTGTGTCCCTGTAGCCAGGTGTGAAATGAGTACATCATCTGCTCAGCCCTCCAGCAAAGGATGTAATCATTTCACGTCTGGCTATGAGACATGACCAGATTCTACTCCAGTCCCTCATCATTTCCACCAGGCACAGACTCTGTAGTCGGCCTAGGGGTTGGTGCATGTCCAGCTGCTGTGCAGTTCTGCATGCACTGGACCATGCGGGATTGTAGCCTGCAATATACCTCTCTTTCTAGAGGAGGAGCAACGGGCAGCCATTCGCATGGGAGAGACATACGTTTACTCATTTTGTCCCATGGAATGCCATCTTGTCTTCTAGAAAAATACTTTCTTGCCGTCTGCTAAGAATCATCATAACAGACTGGACTGTAAGTGTCTGTGCACTACACATTTATATAATTTTGATACCAAACAGTTTGATATTGCTGTGATGCCCTGGCTTTCTCCTGTGGGATCTTGGGATTTATAGTCTCACAAAGCAGTTAGAAGTCTCCGCCACAGAGCTCCGATCTGCTCCTCTCAAGCACAGTTTCTACAGTAACCTGAGAAGAGGAATTGAGAAGAAAATCAATATACCCTGGGAACTGTAATCCTGAGGAGAGGACCAGAATACTCTAGCAGAGAAGTTGAAGTACCTCACTAAACTACAAATCCCAGGATTCTCTGGGATAATTAAAGTGGTATCAAACTGCTATTAACTCTGTAATGCAGATATACTTTCAGGCTGCAATTCTGCATGGTTCAGGATACCGGATGCAGACTTGCACTAGGCTGAACCACATACCATCCTTCAAACTTGCTGTAGATCCTCTGAAATGCCCCCCTCCCACAACATAGCCATTCCCTGAATCTTGGGAAGCAAACAAGATTGAAGAAACACCTGATTATGTCTCTTTGGTGAGACACAGAATGATGGCATCAGTGCCGAGATCCACCAGGATCCATGGGAGGTCTTGTTCTGCTGTAATACTTCACGCCCAGCGATGGGGACATGGCCAGGTACTTCTCCAGTCCCACCTGCTTCTCCCAAGCCACAGAATGGTTGTGGGGTCAAGGTAGGGCTTCAAAGGAGGTACAGAAATTGGGGAGAGGAGTTTAGCATGCTGGAGAGGGAGGAAGGAATCCCAGTTTCTGCAGCATCAGAAAAGACATCAGCAGGAGTATGTGTATGCGTATGTACCTAACCAGATGCCAGCTTCAGTCTCTTAATAAGAGCGTTCCCTTTGCTGAGTTCATAGGCATCTTGACTTCATGGCTGTGGGAGAACAGCTTGACTGGTTTTTGACGCAGGCATTTAATGCCTCACCAAACTGAGCAATGTGGCAGCTGCCATTTCCCCTGACCGTTGCTGTCCCATCTCCTGGCAGTGCATTAGGCTTGCCCTCCCCCTGACCATCTGCTGCATGACATGCCTGAATTCATGCCTGCAGCAAGCAGACAGAAGAATTGGCAAGAAATGGGGTGTATTGGGGGAGCCGAGGCTGCCAGTGTCTCTCCGTTTCATGGGAGGAATTCAGCAGCACAGGGTAGATGCAATGTGGCAATCCCACAGCTCCGATTTTAAACGCAGAACCAAAAAAGATGCATTTGTGGGAACTGGGATAGAATTCTGTAAAACAGAGTTCTCCCTTTCCTACTTCTGGATTTTGCACACAGTGTAAAGTTGAATTTGCTGCACACATCTGTTATTTTCAAATCTGATCTTGGTGAACATTTCCATTTTTAGACTATAATGCCCAGAATTTAACTTGTAGTCCAAAAATGGAACCTCTCCAAGATTAGAGGCCCATTCACGCTACACAATTATAGCACTATGACTCCATTTAACTGCCATGGTTCTGCCTTAAGATTTGCAGTTTAAGGAGGGGCATTAGAATTCTCAGCCAGAGAGCTTCAGTGCCTCATCAAACTACGTATCCCAGGATTCCAGAGGATGGCATTGTGGCTGTGAAAGTGGAATAATAGTACTATAATTGTGGTGTACGACTGCACCCTTGGTTCAAACCCACAATAGATAAAAAATAACCAGCACTGGACAAAAAGATGTCTGTCTGTCTGCAGAGGTGTCTTGAGATCTTAATTTTTCTCCAGAAATAGTTTCTGGTGTTCAGCATGATCAAAGGGGGAAAAAATGAACATAGCCCAAAGCGTTTTGCCAACATTTCTGGTCCCTTTTAGGACTGACTATGTTAGGTTGAGCTTTTTGGAAGGAAAGGGGGCCTACCGAATTTTGGCTGAACACGCGCACAATTAAACTGCTTTCTCAGAGAGGTCTTATTTCTTCAGGAACATAACAAGGGTCGCCAACTGAAAGGAGCCCTGCCTCAACTGTTCCTGGCAGGCCAAGGCTGTTTCACAGGTTTGCATCTTAATATGAACAGTTGTCCATGTCTGTTGATCAAGAACCCATTGAAGTACCCATTTCCAAGGTGGGGTATGCTGGAAGTTGTAGTCCAACACATCTAGAGGGGCTCCAGATTGGGAAAAACTGTTTCAAAGGAAGAAGAGTTTCCCTTATTCCAAGCTGGGTCCTTCCCAATAAGGTTCAACTCAACTTCTCATCAGCCTCTGCCTTTGTAGTACATCAAAATCTGGAGGGCCCAATGTTCCCCCCTTAGCCTGCTTTGTCTCCTTGAAAGGACATGCCTGTGAAGCCTGTAATGAATGTAATGTTTGTGCCTAATTCTCCAGCCAACCTCACCCTACTCCACCAAGTGTAAATAATTCATCTGTTTTCATTTATTGCACTGTATTTCACCTCCTTTGCAACTAAAACTTTTTGTATCCTCGTAGGATTTTTGGCATTTGAAAGCAAAATCAAATAAATCTTTCCTTCATTATCAAACTGGTCTTGAGCAGCAGTCCTTGTTTGGCACAAGACAACTGTCTCCATTCAGAACTGGATGTAGTTCCAGCCCTGATACACACTATAGCTACGAAATAAGCTGTGTTGATGACACAGGAAGCTCCCACCTTTTGACATCCTGGTATCTGATGACTTACTCTTTTGATGCTTCCAAATTAAGGACAAGTTCCATAAAGTCAACAGGGGTTCCATCAGTTCGGAACTGCTCACATGCATGTGCTTCTTGCAAACTGAGCTGCAAGGGAGAAAAAGGTGTTAAACTGGCTGAGAAGCTTTGCAAGCAGTGCACATGCAGTTGGTCCCAGGGGAACTTCTGTAAGTCCTTCATGCTCCCTACAGTACAGCACAAGGGTTCTGCTTTCCAACCAATTCGATTTTTTGACCGTTCTCCGGTCCCTAACCTGACAGATAAATGAGGGGGAAACCTGTGCATGACGAAGTAGATGGCCACAGCAGAGAAGCATTCCAGCCCTTTTGCTGATAGAGTCTAGCACCCCCTCACAGGCGATAGCAAAACTGGGCCCCCAAACAAATTCTACCCAGACTTATCCCTTCAGCCAGAAATCAAATCAAATCCTCATTGTTGGACATATAGGGAGCCCTTGGAGTGGAGTTCAGTCTTACAAGGCACGACCAATGGAAGATGCGCTCTCAAAGGTTGTGTAGTGCAGAAACAAACAAGAGTAAATAAAAAATGCACAAGCCATGACCCATCTCCCTTTAGTAGCCATGAGAACTGTGCATGCAGGTTAGCAAGAGAGGAAAATTCCCTTCTCCAGTTAGTTGCCATGCTTCATACCTTTGCTCAGCCTCAAAGTGCAAAACAAGTGCAAAAAGTATCCAAGAAGGTCAGTAACACAGGTTAACCCTCCTTTATCCAAAATGCTTGGGACCGGAAGTGCTCTGTGTTTGGGATTTCAGAATATTTGCATATACATAGTGAGATATCTTAGAGGTGGGAACCAAGTCTAAACATAGAATTTATGTTTCATATACACCTTAAATGGTAAATTATATACCATTGTATATTGTTGTTGTGTGCCTTCAAGTTGTTTCTCACCTAGGGCAACCCTAAGGCAAACCTATCACGGGGTTCTCAAGGGCTGAGAGTGTGTTGACATGCCCAAGGTCATCCAGTGGGTTTCCACAGCTGAGCAGGAAATCAAACTCTGGTCTCCATGGTTGCAGTCCAACACTCAAATCGCTTTTGTTGTATAATTGTAGTAAACTATATACCATTCTGTTGACAAGGGTCATCAGTTCTTCTTCTCTTGCCTTCTTGCTGTAGGGAACTTGAGGGAATTATGGAGACTCGCTTGAGACTGTGCACACACACACACACCCATTGCTTACAAAGTCTCTCAGTTGGCCTGGTGCCTCAGTTTGCTTGGTCCCAAGGGAGGTTCCTCAGCTTGCTCGCGACTGTGTGGTCCCACATTAGCATCCATAATTCCTTCATGTTCCCTGCAGGAAGAAGACTGGGTATATCATATCATGAGATGATATGATTCACTAGAAAGGACAATAATGCTTGGTAAGGTAGAAGGCAGTAGGAAAAGAGGAAGACCACATTACAGGTGGAAAGACTCAATTGAGGAGGGTCCATCCCTGAATTTGCAAGACCTGAGCAGGGCAGTTGAGGATAGATTGACTCAGAGATACTTAATCTGTTACAGATATCTGTAAGTTGATGTCGACTTGAGATCACACAACCCCCCTGTGTGAGCCTGCCTGTGCCTTCAGATCTTCTGAGAAAGCTCTTTTTTGCTGTCCCAGAAGTATATCTGGTGGGAATATGGGAGATGGGGGCCATTTCCATACTAGACTGTTAACAGTGCTATTATTCCACTTCCAATGTCCTAGACTGTTACTGCGCTATTATTGCACTTTCACCATCAACATCCTCAAAGGCCCCTCACTAAACTGCAAACCTTAGGATTCCATGGGATGTTGAAAGTGGAATAATAGCACTATAACAGTCTAGTGTGGAAAGGCCCTAGGTCTTCTTGGTGGCTGCTCCCAGGCCCTGGAACTCTCTTCCTAGAGAGATTAGATCGGCACCCTCTGTGCTTTCCTTTCCTAGGCAGGTAAAGAGTTTTTGGCTTGGCAGGCCTTTGAGGGATGAAAGTTCAGGGAGAAAAGCCCCTTTTACGGGCTCTTTTGTTTAGATTTGTTCTTGTTAATGGTCTGCTTTTAAGGGCCTTAAGTTTTACCAATAGTTTAATTATATTTTAACTTTTGTACAATGTGAAGTTTCAGCTGTATCTGTTTTGACTTTTTGGAAGCTGCCTTGAGTCTCGGATGGAAAAAGGAGGTGTGTGTGTATGTTGTCGTTAAAAACCCACAGTGACATAAGATTTGAAAAGCTCCTGCTGATAATGCCTCCAAAAGGTTATTTCAAATGTTACAGCAGGCAGTTTTGTTTTTGAGGTGCTTTAAACCCTTCTTGCAAACAAACAAAAAATTAGTAACTTTGCTGCATTGGTAGTAGCTCACCATTTCAAAGTTCTGGGATGCCCACTTATATACCAGCTCATCTGTGGATGCTTCTGTGCCAAGTAAAAACCAGGTAAATGAAGTGGAGTGGAAGTAAGGTTGTCATATGCCACTTCCTCAAAGCCAGGCATCCATGTTGCATATTAAAAGTTGCAGAACAATTTGGCAGGAGAGTGCCCCCACATTTTATCTCATATCTCGGCTTCTACAAGGGCTAGAGGCTTACTTTTTAAAAAAAAAATGAAAGTTTGGAATCCACAACAAGTGTTTCAAATGGGCTCCAGGTGGCATGCCTAGAACTTGGATAAAATCTAGCAATCCATGCGGTATGGCAACCCCATCTGGAAGACACAAGCTACATATACATTGCAACAGCTGCAGAAGCTGCTTGTCCTGGATGAGCAAAATGTCCGCTACGTTCTTTCCTGGTGGGAAAATTCAGTCCTAGTGGCCACTTGTCTCTTTATCTATTCCAGTTTCTCAGCAAAAGAAAAATGCCATCAAGCAATTCCACTCTTCTGGAATCTGTTTTCTTGGGAGTTTACAAAATTAGATTGAATCATCTCGACTTTCTTCCTTCTGGATTTCTCTTCCTCCTGTTCTTGTTTTTCTTCCATTCCCTCACGGCCTTGCTTGGCCTTGGCTGTAATTGTAGGATTTATCCTGAGAATTGAACTCATGCTAGAGGACAGGCTCATGGGAATTGATCTGGGTAGAAAATTAAAACGATCTCTCTCTCTCTCTCTCTCTCATGCTTCCTTTCTTTTCTGTAAAGCTGATAATGATAACATTTTTAAAGTACAGTAGATGTTTTCTCTGTAGGGCTTAATGCTCTCTTATCAAGGCAAGGGCTAACCTAGAAAAAAAAAAGGCCATCTAGCAAATCTTCGCTCTCTGTCTGACAAAACTGGCTGGGATCCTGTTGGTATTTTATGCATGCATAACTTCCTTTTTGGTTGACATGGAGCAGCTGTATTTCGGTTCAAGGTTGCAGGAGTGAGCTGGGAATCTGCCAGCAGGCAGATGGGCTTTTGAATCCTTGCTAGTATCATGGTCAAACACTAACAGCCAACTGATGGCATGAAACTGTTAGCTTGTATTAATGACAATGCTGCATCATTTTTGCAGTTTGAGGCTGGGAAAAAAGATACGAAGATTGAGAACCAACTGGAGAACTGTGTTTTCCTCTGTTGTTAATTCGCTTCTACAATTCCCACAGGGAGATGGAGATGGGTTACACTTGAGCACTTTGATTTTGTTTGCTTCTGCACTAGATAACATTTTGGAAACCATTTTCCCTGGGCTTCACACAGGGGAGCTTGCGCCCCACAAAGGGCTCCCTATATATCCAGTGAAGAGGATTTGATTGCCAACTGAGAGATAAGTCTGGGTAGAATTTGTTTGGGGGCTCAGTTCTACCATTGGCTGTAAGGGGATGCTGGACATCAGCTAAAACTGGAATGCTTCTCTGCTGTGGGCCCCTGCTGTATCATTTACCACCAATAAAGTTAATCTTAAACTGTGAACAATAAAATACTGAACCAAACTTGTCTCCATTTCGTATGCCTTCAACCCTTCCTTTGCATCTTGTCTTTGACGTAAATTGTGTCTGTAAAACATAGATAAAGGAGCTATGCGACCTCAAGGATATCCTGAACTGGTTTCGGCTGATTCATGGAGCAGCAAACACGATGACTTAGCTTAGCTATGCAAATAGTAAAGATAAGCATGCACATTGGAATTCCTTCGACGTTTGCCTTCTTTGTTTTTAGACCCAGTATATAAGAGGGGTGGGTGTTCAATAAACTGGTCTCATCTTCTCTCTTTGGTGTGTAGCCTGAGAGGAGGGCCTGACTCTCTCAGTCACAAGCTCTGTGTTGTGCTTTTTCCTTTTTTTAAAAACCAGATTCATAGGCCATTTCCACACTAGCCTGTTATAGTGCTATTGTTCCACTTTCAACATCCTGTGGAATTCTGGGGTTTGCAGTTTAGGGAGGTGCCCCTAATGATGAGAGTTTTCTCTCCTCTCCTCTCTACTGCTCTGTGCCTACCCAGGGAGCAGGATACTGGGGCTCCAGTAAGAGCCAACAATACTAGCTAAAGTGTGTCAGGGTTCACCTCCAATTGAACTCTTGGAGAACTACGCCCAGTTCTGGCTCAAGACAGTTGCAGAAGCAGAATTGTGAATGTGGGGCCACTGTACATGTGGGTACGCATGTACGCTTGTTTCAGTTCAGTTATGCAGTGTTGCCATTTGACATAAGTTTGCATAGCACAATCAGTCTGCATAGAAGAAGTGAAGCTGCATAGAGTGATTTACATTTTTCAGCTCCACTGCAGCACCTTGGCCACAGTGTAGTGATCCGTGTCATTAACACAAATTTTACTCTGAGAATTACCTTTATGCTCTGGGAATTTGCAAATACTGCACAGCTTTTACCTTTGCCCATTTCAGCATACTGCCATCTGCCCTGATGGAGGGAAGATAATTATGAATTCCTTATGAATGGCATATCTGCTCCTGACACTCAGGTGTGGTTGAAACAATTGACCACTTCCTGCTATATTGGCTTTATTTCAAGGGTATTTGCTCCCAAAGTATAGAACTGATTTTGAAAAAAAGTTCCCAGGCAAATCAGATAGCTTTTACACCTCCATTCTACCTTCAGTTTCCTCTAAATGTTGGAAGTTGCAAAAATTTTCTGCATTTGCATGTTTGCTTAAGAGCAAGTTGGTGAAATCTCATCAAGAGGCACCCTAATACTAGTGAATGCTGTTTGGTATTGATTTCGAAGCTGGTTGCTGAACGCCACTTACGTGTACAGTCTTCTTTCCACATTCGCAGGCTTGACCATCATGAATTTGATTCTTTGTGAGGAGCTCCTGCCTCTCCGATAATTCTTCCCCTTGCAATCCCTTGTATTTTGCCCCGGCACACATGCTTTCCTTTTCCGTGCCTGTGCAAAAGGCAAGGGAATGGGATGGGGGAACATTGCATGTGGAGAAGAAAGGTACACACATGCCTTCTCCACTCCCCATTCCCTTGCCCTTTGTCCGGGTGCGGAGAAGGAAGGCACATGTGCCAGTGTTGTGGTGAGCCAGTGAATTGAGACCAGCAGATCAGAAAACAAGAGTTTATTATACTGCACAGGGATCTCAGTGGAATCAATTTCCAAAAGACTGAGAGCACCGTTTTAGGTTTCAGCACACATTTATACTTTCTAAAAAACAAGTACAGGAAATGATCACCATATATGAAAAGAGTACAGGTTACAAAAGTTTAAGTTTTGAAATGATGTATTACAGTTTCAAAAATGAAGTATCTCTGTACCAGGGAGTATTCTCCCTTGGTTGCATCGACTCCCAAACTCCCTATATCCCATGCATTGCCAAGCCTCATACCTAAGCTCTTGATAAGAGACGCATCTGCCTGACTTATTTTTCTCTATTTTCCTACTCAAGCAAGCAGGTTCTACAATTTAATCCCTTCATCACCAGGGCAAAGAATAAGGCAATGGGAGGGATGCCCCAGAGGTAAATAGAAGGGGGAGCATGGGAGGGGAGAGTTATTTGCAGTTTTCCCACTTTTGCAAGGGCTCTGCACCCAAAACCCTCATGAAAGTGGAGAGGCCACTGTAGATACAGGAATTCTTGCACCAGGTAGCTGTTTTGTTTTGTTTATTTGATTTTCTGCTATGTTTGACATTAGGTAAAACTGATCGAATGCAAAGATCAGTCTTGAAGTACAGTACACACCACAGGCACACTCTTAGGAAAGTCCAAAAATGCAGGCAGCTGTCTTGGCTTGGAATTCTCATGGTGACTTACATTGACATAATCCGGGGCTACACCAGTGTAAGTACTTTTACAAACATCAGAGACGGTGGCAGTCAGCATCTTCACGTATAAAGAGTTGTGGGTGCAACTCAATCTCTTGTCCCAAACATCTTGATTGGGCAGGCAGAAGGTGAAGGAGAGTGCATTGCCTCACTGACAGCCATCATCTGGGCCTTTGTTTTTTGCTCTGCCAGGATTAAATAAAGTCTCAACCTTGGGAGTTGAGACTATGCAATCTAAGCTATTATTCCACAGTATCTGCCATGACTGCATCCTATGGAATCCTGGGAACTGTAGCCTGGTGACACACGAGAACTCTCTGGCTGAGAATTTGAAATAACTCTCCCATATTTATCAATCAGTTCTAGCACTATTCATCCTTCTGGGAGTAGGTCTCTTGTGGAGCTAATGCGTCTGAATTGCCTATTTGTGATTAAGGCCATTTCTGCACTAGACCGTCATAGCACTATTCTTCCACTTGCAACATCCTATGGAATCCTGGCATTTGTAGTTTTGGGAGAGGCCAGCCGCCCCCCCCCCAAAAAAACTGCAAACCCCAGGATTCCATAGGATGTTGCAAGTGGAAGAATAGCGCTATAATGGTCTAGTGCAGAAATGCCCAAATTGTTTCAGAAATACTTGTCTTATAATGAGGATAAGTACACAACAGTGGACTGGTGTTGGGACAATCCATGGTTAAACTAACCCCTTACAAGAGATACAGACACATACATAAATTGTAATAATAAAATGTATGGGGACACAATGTATCTCATGAAAACCTTTCATTTATATTTCTAAAAATATATGATTTATAAATAACATACATTTCCAAGGCTTGGGTGGGGGGGTTGTTCTAGGCCCAGGGAGGTGACACACCTACACACTTCAGGTGATACACTAACGTGTTGTGACACACCATTTGGAAAGTCCTGCTTTAGAAGGTCTGCAGTAAACAAAGCAATAAACTTTAAACTGGGAAAGAGTGAAAATCTGCTTTACCCAAGCTTACTGCAACTGTGTGTGCCTGCATACAATAGGCAAGCTAAATAACAGCCACCCCAGCATCCCTTCCTCATCATGTCTGAACAACAAAACATAGAGAAAAGGGGAAGGCAGATAAGCTTGCCTGAGCAGCTACTCGCTGCATGGTAACAGACTGCTCTTCCTTTGGTAGGTTGTTGTGGTTCTTCTGGGCTTTGAGGCCATGTTCTATTAGTACTTGCTCCTGATGTTTCGCCTGCATCTGTGGTTGGCATCTTCAGAGGATCTGGTGGCATGGAAGTGAGATAGAGTACATGTACTTGTGTAGTCCCTGGGTGGGGGGAAGCAATTTGCATATGTTGCAGTTGGCCTGTGTGATGGCTTATTGTTACATGGGATATCCCCCAGGGTTGTATTGTTACTCAGCAGATATGCATAACAGTGCATTAAATACATTAGCAACCCATTGCATATGTTTCTTGTAGAGGGACCTCCAGAGTCTGTGTGGTCTTCACTGACATATTTTGAGTCTTGATTTTAGTGTTCTTCAGTACTGGTAGCCAATGTCAGGAGAAAATACTAATAGAACACGGCCTCAAAGCCTGGAAAACCCACAACAATCTATGGATTCTGGCCGTGAAAGCTTTTGACTTTGCTCTTCCTTTTTTTGTGCAGTAGGAACTATCCTTCTTCTATGTTAATTCTGTCTCTGGTACTAAATCTTCTGCTAAAGAATTCTTGTCCAGGAACATATCTACTCTGTTAAATGCAGCTCACTTGTATAGGAACCTGATTATAAACTGTGAACTTTACTCTGATACTGCTGGCTACTGCTGTGGCAGGAACATAGCTTTCTTCTCTAACTGCACTGGCACACAATATTCAGTTTAAGCCTCTCTATAGATGAAGTAAATACAGGTAAAGATACAGCTTGCGGATTTGGAAAGCAGGTCCACCCCAGCACAAGAGATGCCTGAAGCTTTTTGCAATCCCTCCCTACATGCCAGACGTGATTTTCTTCAGGCTGTCTTCAGTCTCTTGCTTACAGCATATACAGGCTGTAAGTAGGGCATCTTGTTCTAAGAAGAAGAAACCATCGGAACAGAATATAAATCCCACAGTCCTTTTGATGGTGATGGTTTAACTGATTTTTGCATTTAAAGCAGTTCATATTTCCAGCTTTTTCACAAATAACATTTTTGCTATTAATGGTGACACATACTCTCCTACTCTCCTGATTTGGCACAGACAGTCCACAATCAATCCTGTCATCGTACTTTTCCAGTTGCTTTTAAAACATCCTCTGTCCTCTTCCCACTTTATTTAAAGCTTTGCCTTCTAACCTCCCTTGGTATCTCGCAGCTCGGCTTGCGTGGTAGATTCCACCTAGGAATTTCAGATCTACAGGCAAAGGATTATTTGTTCCACCAATGTGTACAGCTCTGTCAAGGTTGTGAGCTTTTCAAGATCTGGCTCTGCATTTGTGGAACGGTCTTCCTTTGGACCTCCAGCTGGAGGAAGACCTTGCCCTTTTTTGTAAATGGTTGAAGATCTTCCACTTTGACCCACCATCTTAAGCCACTGAGTTGTGTTTAAGGTGCTGAGATGGGTAGTAACTGGTGGGGTGTTAGGGATTTAATTCCATGTATTGTTATGGTTTTCTGTTTTAGTGTCTTTGTTCCCTGATTGTGTATGTCGATGTTCCGCCCTTTGGTGTAAAATGTATTATAAATAAATAAATAAATAGATAGGTAGATAGATATACATATTCTTTTGCCTCTTCATCCTCAGCTGACTTCATTTGCTGCAAAGAGGGTTCCAAGTGCAAAAGTAGCTTGCTCTCAACTAGCTCAGCAGAGGGGAGAAAGGAGGATGGGGTGAAATCTTGTCCTCATCAAACAGGTTTAGGCCAAAGCAAGCTGCTGCAGTTTCTCCTACCTTGCTTGTTCTTCCTTGTTCATAACTTTTGCCGTCTTGACCACCGCTCTGATGCTGCTTCGCCGCTTGTGTCCAGGTTTTCATCTGTGAAAGGCAGGAGGATATGAATGCATATAAAGAGCCAGTGTAATGGAGTTGCTGGAGGACTTTGCTTTGTAAGCAGTAGAAGAGTATAGACAAAATAGATATTGTTCCCCCAGGTTTTCCTTGATCTGTTCTACAGGACTGCTAGAGATTCAGCACCCTGGACAGTTCCAATTCACAGAGGATATTGCCTGCTTAAAAGTCCATAGAAACATAGAATCCTAGGGGTGCAAGAGACCCCCAGGGCCATCCAGTCCAACCCCTGCTATGCAGGAACCCACATCAAAGCATTCTCAACAGATGCCCATCCAGCCTCTGCTTAAAAACATCCAAAGAAGGAGGAGACTGCACCACACTCCATGGAGGCAGCAGCAGAGTCCACTGCTGGACAGCTCTGACCGTCAGGAAGTTCTTCCTGAGGTTTAGGCAGAATCTCCTTTCCTGCAGCTTGAATCCATTGCTCCTTGTCCTAGTCTCTGGAGCAGGAAAAAACAAGCCCGCTCCCTCCTCGACATGACATCCCTTCAAATATTTAAACGTGGCTATCGTGTCCCCTCTTAACCTTCTCTTCTGCAGACTAAACATCCCCAGCTCCCTAAGCCGCTCCTCAGAGGGTGTCATGGCTTCCAGACCCTTCACCATTTTGGTCACCATTTAACATAAATATTAATAATTATAACAAAACCAATCAAATAAATACAAATCATATGAAAATAACAAGTATAGATATGTATTTATATATAGATGAGTAATTAATTATGTTTATCCTCATGTAATTAACTATATATATATATATATATATATATATATATATATTTCTTTCCCCTTATTTTGATGAACAAAATAAGGAAGTTATCTTATCTGTTCTTGCCAACATTTGTCAAAGAAGATCGTTGATCGAACACTGCTATATTTGCAATCAATAACAACTGATTTGCAATCAATAACAAAAATGTTTAATTATATAATGTAACAAATGACCTTATTTGTTTACTGCAAATTACCAATGTCTGAAATCATGGTTTCCTCTTTGGAATCTTACAGTCCCACATATTTTTTTGAGAACTCGAGGGTTAGGCTTTGAATTTCTGCTCATCTACGGAAACTCACTGGGGATCTTGGGCAAGTCACACTCTCTCGAGCTTAGAGGAAGGCCACGGCAAACCTCCTCTGGTGTCATGTCACGTTCACAGCACGCCACGCAAATGTAGAATATGCTGAGTATGCTATCGAAGCATATTGACGTAACATAAGGTTTGTATGTACATAATGTATTACAAACTACCCAATGGTCAGCGCTGGACGTTGTTTATTGCATTGGTTATTAGCTAGAGTTGTAAATGGGTATTTGGCCAGACTGGCAAGCAAAGGCTTTGTTTATTTAGTGATAGCAATGACAATTCATTAACTATGCGTGGACTTTAGATTACTAGGGTTAAGAATGCAGTGAACAATGGGTAGCATATCAAAGGGATTTCAGCCCAGATCAAAGAAACTAAAGTGGGGAGAAGAATGGTTCAAAATGCATGTTGAATGTTACGCAAAATACTTAGAAGAAGGGTAATAAAGGTGACACAGAGTATGCACAAATGCTTTGGGGTCAAAACATGTGGAGTTAGTGCCTTGGGAAAAAGCTGGCAGTTTAGGAGAGGCATAAACCTGGGGAATCTACCAATGGGTATCGTGCATGAGTGGTCATATATAACCCAATGTATGATGTAAATTATTTACTCCAGCAACCGTTGCAAACTTACTAGCCTTCAATGCAATAGAAAATACCTGTGTGTTTTCTTGAGAGCAATGGAGTAGCAGAACATGACTTCTGGATAAATCTTGCCAAGATGCATTTGCTATTAGTCAGAAGAACAAATGGAATAAGCATCCAGGGGTGTAGTTACAGAGCGAAGGGTGAATGCTTTGCTCTCCAAAAAAGAATTTTTGCTCTCCAAATAATAATTTTGCCATCAATGAAATTTTCTCTCAGTCCCCACAATTTTAGCACTGGTGTAATTAAAGCTTCAGTTGCACATTTAGAAACGCAATGTAAGCCTCTTAAGGGAAAAGCAGTTAGGAAGGGAACATGAACACAAGAGTTCTAGGTGTGAAGAATTTCAATGTCTCTCTGTCTACAGTGACAGAAATTTGGGAACTGAAGGAAAATTTAATTAGGGAGCAGAATTCTAATTTGCAGGAGCAAAACTCTCTCCTATAGCTACATTCCAAAGGTATCTTTCTATATAGGGTGTCCCCCAAAAATGTATACATCTTTTAACAGCTAATAGCAGCTACAGGTGATTTGAAGTCTAAGAAAATACATGTAAATTGAAGAATAAGGGTTATAATAATGATTTTATCAGCATTAAGAGTCCAACTTAAAATACAATTTTATATAAGGTATTCAAATTGTCCTTGCACAGCAATGGCACTGCTTGGATTGTTGAAACACAGCTGTAAAAGTTTCTCTTGTAATTTCACGACACTTCCCTACTGATGGAATCTTTAATCCTGTTAAGAGTGTGTACTTTTTTTTTTGGAAAAAAAATTGCAATTTTTTTTTTAATTGTTATAAGGTGTTAAAGGTGTATGCATTCTACAAAAAAACCCCATTATTCTATGCTGTTAAAGGTGTATGCATTCTAGAAAAAAATCTCATTATTATGAGCTGTTAAAAGTGCATGCGCCCTAAAAGAAATCCCATTATTATAAGTTGTTAAAGGTGCATGCACTGTACTAAAAATTCCATTACTATAAGCCATTAAAGATGTATGCATTCTAAAAAAACCCTCATTATTGTAAGATGTTAAAGGTGTATGCATTTTTAAAGGTGTACGCGTTCTACAATAAATCCCATTATTATAAGCTGCTAAAGGTGCATGCATTCTACAAAAAAATCCCATTATTATAAGCCGTTAAAGGTGCATGTATTTTTTTAAAGGTGTATGCCTTCTACAAAAGATTCCATTATTATAAGCTGTTAAAGGTACATGTATTTTTTAAAAGGTGTATGCATTCTATAAAAATTCCCATTATTATAAGCTGCTAACGATGCACGCGTTCTGGGGCGACACCCTATATAGGGAGGGCGGGCTCCTATGCCTTGAATGGTTGCCTAGAAGGGAATTTCAGCATGTGCTGCTTGTCACCTGGTTCATGGCAAGCAACACCAGCAGAAACCCCCTCCGCTGCACAACCATTCGTGGCACAGCAGCAGCCCGTCCCACTTTTCAAGCTGGCAACCTTAACCCGTTCCTACATAGTTTCTCTCATGAGGTAAAATTCCCCCTCAACTTGGTCACACTACCCACAATGCACTTTTCTGGCCCTCTTTAGCGCGCTCAACAATCTTTGAGGCCTGATTGGCTGAAACCTGGACGGGGGGTGGAAAAGAAGAGGAGAAAAAGAAACAAAAGATCGATACACCTCGACGATTGGTGAGGCCAATTATCCAATCAGCATGCCTCATCCCTTCGCCGCCTTTCCTCTCATTGGCCTCCTCGTCTACCTGAGCCCTGCCACGGATTGGACGTAAGGGCTATCCTTCGGATTCGTGCTTTCGACTCCAAGGGAAGAGGGGCGTGACTGCTTGGGTGTTGTAGTATTCGCGGATTGGTCAAGATTTCACCTGCCGAGCTTCGCTATTGGTGAAACGGGTTTCCCCCTTGCCCACGCCCATTGGCCGCCCCGCCCCGTGTGTGCCATCCTATTGGCTGTGGCCGCCCGGCCCGGTATCCGGGTAAGATGGCCGCAGCCGGAGGGTGCTCGCTCCCTGTGCCGTTGAATTCGGTTTCCCTCACGCACGTCGAGTACCCAGCAGGTAAAGTTTTCCCTTTTTCCCTTCCGCGTTCAGATGGGGCTTTTTTAAAGCGGAGGTTGGACTGCGGAAGAAGGTCCGGGAGAGGAGAAGCTTTGGGTGGGAGCGTAGCGAATACTGAGCCATTGGTGAGGGGCGCTGGGCAGAGGGCGGGTGCGCACGCGCGCTGGGGGGCGGTGGCTGAGCCGCTCGCTCGGCGCCCAAAGTGCGCATGCGCGGAGCTGGGCTTGTGCTCGCAAGCGAGGAAAGCTGGGCGGTGGGGCGGTGGGTCTTTGCAACCCCCCCGACTTCTGATGCTGACCCCCCTGCAACCCCTTGGGCCTCCTTCTTGCAATCGCACTTTTGCGGTTTCCCCCCGATTTATACCACTCGAAACTGAGAAGTTACTTTTTGAGAAATGCAGTCATCCCTCCACACTGGTTAGGGGCGTCAAACTCAGTTTCCTCCTTGGGCCGCATCAGCATTATGGTTGCTCTCAAAGGGCCGGTTGTAGCTGTAAGACTATATATAAATGTAGCTGCTCTTTTATCACATGAAATCATTGCCTCTGCATTCGATTCTTACTGTTGTTGGTAACAACTAGCTGCGAAACGAGACGTCTAGGAAAAACAATGACAAGCAGATATGCAAGGGTACAACTGTTGTACAGTTTACTGAAAAATGAGTTTTGAAAACAAAGTTGTTTCTTTTCATCATCAGACGAATATTATTTGTGCCTCTTTCTGCCCCTTCCCCTGTGGCTCTTTTTGCCCCCCTGCCCCCTTCTGTATCTGGTGAGTCCGATCGCCACATTGTGGGTCCCCGGCTGCCAGTATTCTGAAGCAGGGCGCAGCAGCCAGCACTCGCGATCTGCTTCTGACTGCTCCTCTGTCCAAGTCTTGCCATCAGAGTGTTGCTGCGGGTGACCATGGCAACGCTCCAAATCCCTTGCAAAAGTTGGTCAGAGGAGCAGTCAGAAGTAGAAGTAGATCGTGAGTGCTGGCTGCTGGGCCCCTCTTCAGAATACCTGCAGCTCGGGGCCCACAATGTGGGGCAGAGGCTCACCAAGTGAGGGGAGTGCTGCTGCAGCTGCAGGGGAGCTGTGAGGGCCGCTTGAAATCGCCTGGTGGACCAGATTTGGCCTGTGGGCCTTGTGTTTGACACATGTGGGTTAGAGGCACAGAACCCTTGCAAAAGTGGAAGAATCGCAGATATCAAAATGGGTGTATGTGTCTACAGGAAGGGGGCTGAGGTGGGGACACTGGGCACCCTGGGTCCAAACCAGGTCGGGTAAAGGAGAGGGAAAGTGGGTGGGCTGGAATGATCTAGTATATAAAAAATCAAAGTTTGTCTGTGTCAGGCAAGAAAACCTCATGTGATTGGCTGTGTCAGGGGAAGACCTCATATGATTGGCTGCCTAAGACGATTCTATGTAATCCTGGGGTTTGCGGTTTAGGGAGGGGCCTGTAGAATTCTCAACCAGAGAGCTCTTGGCCCTGAGGCTGGTTGCTATGAAGATGAGGCCTAGCAGCAAGGAGGAGGGCATTGTATTCCCTCACGAACCCAACCTCTGTATGTTAATAACTCTGAATACAGATTAGATTGGGGAATATGGGGAAAAGTTACAGGTCCTGGACAAGACAGTTTGGGGAATTAGAGACACAAGATCTCAAATCTTTCTAACAAGTATTGCCTGTGAGAAAACAACATATGCAAGGGCACACGGTGGGTTTCCATGGCCAAGTGGGGAATCAGACCCTGGGCCATTTCTGCACGACAGTGTTACAGTGCTGTTATTTTACTTCTGTTGCAGTTTAGGGAAAGGCCTTTAGAGTTCTCAGCCAGAGAGCTCTTTGCCCTCAGTAAACTACAAATCCCAGAATTCCACAGGAGGTTGAAAGTGGAATAATAGCACTGTAACCGTGTAGTGTGGAAATGGCCCTGGTCTCTAGGGTTGTAGTCCAACACTCAAAACATTATGCCCAACTGGACACCCTCCATCATTTCATAGATGGAAAGCAGAATGCGTGTGGACTCTCAAACTACTACATCACACTGGCTCTCAAGCTGAAGCTGACTTGGTGGCAATTAACCAACTGGGCTAAGAACATGGCATGGTGACAGATCTAGGAACCAGGACTCAGTTTCATGCTATAGACTCCCATTTTTAAAAAAGCATCTATGACCAATCATCAGCTAAAAACAGATGAATCACATTTGAGATGGATGGCAAGAGTATGGAGGGCCACATTTGGCCTACAGGGGAAGAGGCTCGGTCTGATTTACACCACACTTTTAAAATAGCAAAATGATAAGGGTGACAAACGCAGATGTCTTGTGATGCCCAACTGTGTTGTTCCTGGGAGAATGCAGTCTACATTTGCAAGTGAGTGAGGCAACTGGGGCTGGGTGGTGGTGGAGAATAACAAAATGACCAAAGAATAGATGCAAGCAGTGCAGTTGTAAATACTTAACGGTGGAGAAACTTCGTTGAGGCTGGTGAGGACTAAGGGAATTGTCAAAATTTTTGCAGAAGAGGTGAGTCTAGAGGAGGGGGAGGGAGTACCAGCCACAGTGGCAGCAAAAGAGAGTGGTTGGAGTATTTTAACAGACTGGGAGGTCTTTGGTTATCTGAGCCTGGTAAAATTAGGATTGGAATGCCCCTGTGTACCTAGACTTCCTAATCTTGCTTGGCAGGTCCCTGTTCCTTTATTTGAAACTCTGTATATTTTTAGTAATAAATGAGACAACTATTTTATGAAGCATTTCTGTTAAATCTGAAATGTTCGAGGAATTCAGGGCCCATGTGGTGTCCGGGTTGAGTTCTCCTGTTCGTTCTCTGCCAGAGCCTGGCCCTTAAATTACTGAAAGTAAGAAGGCATGGGGTTAATTTCACCAAGGAAAGACTCTCCACTGGGAATTCAGCTTCCTTAGCAGGGCATGGTATTTCTGGGCAGCCCAGCACTTTGCCATTATCTTTCCCTCCCCCCCCCTACACACTAAGTACTGTGGGAGTTAGATGCATTGTGGCAATGAAAAAAGCAAAATGCTATCACATGTATTATTTATCTCTCTTTCTCTCTCTCACTCTCTGATATTTAGCTCCCTCATCTCATATTTCCTGCACCAAGCTGGGATTTCTTTGTGCTTGCAAGCTGGCTGTATTCTAAAGTCGTATGTGTGTGTGTGCGCGCGCATGAGAGTGAGTTGCATCAAGTCTCAGTTTCTACAATTTCAGATTTGGCTGGAGTGTAGAAGCAGAGTTTCCAAGTAATATGCACCTCCTTGTCCTTTGCTTCTTCCATGTCCATGTAAATGAATTGAAACCTTGAGTAATTAAAAAGCAAAAAGAAGACTACATGGAAAAAGACAGGAAAGCAGATGAAAATCCTCAATGCCACACCTTGTATGCTTTGGAGAGCATATGTGTGAATTTCTTCAGCCCCCAGTGCTTCTTTTCTGGGGGACCTATCTTTTCTTGGTGACTCCGATCACGCTGCACAGCCCTTTAAAAACTCGCCTGTGGTCCTCCTCCTCCTCCACTAGCCACTGCCTGACCGGTGAGGGATGGATTTTAGCCCAATTTCTCAGCACCACAAACCCTCTCTCAGTGCCCTCCATATACCCAAGTGGGTAGATGGGTGAGAGTGAGGAAGTATAGGGCCACCGTGCTAACCTCCCCTTCCTTCTCCTTGTCCTGAACTAGTTTGGCCCCTGGGTACCTGTTCCCCTCACCTTGTTTCATCCTCTTTCCCACACGCATACACACATTTTGATATTTGCGGGTTTTCCAATTGTGCATGGGTCCTGTGCCCCTAACCCTAGCAAGTGGGGAGGTCTAACTGTATCTCAACACTGGAGAACCTTTTATAATTCCTATTAAATAGGTTGCAAGGGTCTTCTGTTTAAACATTTTTTAAAAATCTGTTGTTTTCCTACCATGTCCATTTTTGTGTCTTTTTTTTTTTGTAATTGGCAATCTGTTTCCCCTCCAGAGGGTTCCAGAGATCAGGCACTGGGTCCTCGGCACGCCTCATGGTTTTGCCATGGTAGTATGTTGGAAAAGGAAGCAGGAATCACCAAGCAGCATTGCCCAGCACGCCAGTGATTACCAGTAAACCAGAATTTCCCAAGAATCCTGGCTTAGCATTTTAAGCCACCTTGGTTGTTACGGAGAGATGAAGTGTTGGGTTGTTTTTCCCTCTCTCTTTCAGAATCATTGTTTATTCATAAGCCAGTCGACACAGATTTCTTTGCTCAGTCAATTTATCAGTCATGTGTTTAATCAGTCAGGCAATTGGCAAAAGATGTCTCGGTGACATCTCAGTTAATTAGTCAGCTAAAAATTTTTCGGCAGTGTCGACGTTTGCCTACTGCTGCTTCTGCACGGGATGGGGAGATGTACGATAGTTTCTGGGAGCCGGCATCCTTGAGTGAAAGTGACACGAGGAATGGCTTAGGGAGCTGGGCGTGTTTCTCTTGGAGACGAAAGAACTGATCGGTGAAAGGATGCCATGCAGCAAGCTCGCCTTCTGTTGCTGCAGAGACTAGAATGGAACCATTAGGACGAGCTTTGTTAACTGTAAGAGCTTTTTGACTGTGAAATAGACTGCCTAGAGTGGGCTAGATGGCCCTTGCAGTCCCTTTCAGCTCAAAAGGTCCTGTGGTTCTCACGTAACCCATAAAGGACCCAGATATGGCCCAATTTGGGCCTGATCTTGGTGGGTGTCCTGGAGAGGAAGAGGGAGCCCCTAGAAGTGCCTGCTAAGGGAGGCAAGGGTGACTTTCTATTTGCTTTCTCTATGCTGGGAAGATTTGTGGAAAGTGTACGTACTCAGCCATGGCTTGGAGAATTCCAGTTTCCCACCGTAGAGGTGTATTGTATTATTCACTGCTGGCTTGTCTACAGTACAGTTCAAATGCAAGTCATCTGGGAGAAGCATAGGCAGTCTGGAGAAGAGCTGACATCGCATCTCTTGAGTTCTGAATCTTTAGGGAGTTTATTTGAAGTCAATCAAAGAGAAGAGAAATCCAGCACTTCGCCTGGCCAGTTTTCCAAGAGCGCTTTGAATCAGGGTTTGCAAAGTAGGCACAACAGAAGGAAAACCAGTAGTCAAAATAGAAATAGCCAAGAAAGACAGGAAAGACAAAGAGGCCAACATCTCAGATCCTCTGCTGGGGCAGGGGGTGGAATCTGTGGGTGAATTAAATAGTATTAAAAGTTTTGAAAAGGAAACATATGTAAATGGTGGAGTTTCTCTATCAAGACGTTAGCTGCAGCTTTGACCTAGAGAGCTCTCTGGAAATTCCAGAATCATCTAATTATCTAATATATAAAAGTCAAAGTTTGTCTGTTTGTGTCAGGTGAAGACCTCATATGATTGGCTGTGTCAGCTGAAGGCCTCATATGACTGGCTACGGTAGAAGATTCTATGGAATTCTGGGGTTTGCAGTTTAGGGAGGGGCCTTTAGAATTCTCAGGCAGAGACTAGGCCTGTTGCTGTGGAGATGAGGCCTAGCAGCAAGGAGGAGGACAGTGTATTCTCTGAGGAACCCAACCTCTGTATGTTAATAATTCTGAAAACAGATTGGATTGGGGAATATGGGGAAAAGTTACAGGTACTGGACAAAACAGTTTGGGGAATTAGAGACACAGGATCTCAGATCTTTCTAACGAGTATTACCTATGAGAAAATAAAATCCTGGGCAACACTGGGTATATATGCTAATTACTAATAAAGCAGAGGGAAAGAATTTGCTGCTCTGGAGGTATAGATAAGTATCCTATCTCTATAACAGGCCTGCCTTTGTTGTGTTGAAATTTTTGGTTTTGGCTTGTCAGCCAATGGTGTCAGCAGCTTTCATGTTTGATGCCGAAGCTGTAGGATCTGATCACGGACATCAAACCGTGAGAGACTAAACACAGGTTCCAGATTTATGGACTGCCTACCTTGGAATACTGGAGACTGAAGATAAATAGAAGGTTTTCTCCTTGTTGCTGCCAAGTGTGGTGGTGACCACAACTTAGGTTCAAAGAAGACAAGATACTGTCATGCCCTGGATAACTTGCAATCCACAAACTTTCCTCAGAGGTAAACAGCAGTGTGTATTTGTGGTAAAGCGAGCAACATAGCACACTTCGTTTAAAGTTGCTGAGACTGAAGCATACATGGTGGTTACAAATTTTATACCTTTCCATACAAATTCAGGCATGAAAAGCTGTGATTGGAGAGGATCATA
The DNA here is from genome assembly GCA_030412105.1 of Cyclura pinguis. Taxonomy (NCBI): domain Eukaryota; kingdom Metazoa; phylum Chordata; class Lepidosauria; order Squamata; family Iguanidae; genus Cyclura; species Cyclura pinguis. The sequence goes on along the minus strand of CM059613.1, from coordinate 15,118,022 downwards.
AATTTAACCCAACATCTTGAGACATTTCCCAGACTAGCAGTTGTATACCAATCCTTCATCCTTGAGGTTGGAACATGTTTCCTGCCCCTTATCTCTGAATTATCACAGTACCTTTTGGCGCTTTCCTTTCCCCCTGTTCTAAACTTCTCCCCCTCTAGGGGATACATTGTGGGAGTAAGCAATAAAGCAATTAGCCATTTGATACATTGGAATATGCAAGCAAGCTTCAAACAGATATATTGTTGCAATCAATAATTGGCATTCTGTACTTTGTAGCACTCTATCTAACTCTAGCAATGCCTAAGCTGGCTACCCGGCCTCTTCTAATGTCCATCCAGCAGATACCTTATGACAGTAGCCACACATCTTGACAAATACAGGTAATTTGTGATCAGATTTGCCACCTTGTTAGCATTTAATAAGCAACTGCATGTGTGGTAGTGGGTGCATACTGTTTGAATCTCTCTCTTTCATACAAACACAGTTTTTTTTAACAAATTAGAATTTAAAGCCCGCTTTGGGAGTTTTAATGGACAGTAAAATGCCTCCTTTTCCCTTTGACACTGTCATTTGGTGGTTTCTCATTCTCCCCACCCCAAATTCTTAAAGATCAGAATGTCTCTGCTGAGGCTATTGGTCCTAAGAGCGTTGAGCTAAAATATAGTGAACCTCCGTTTTCATGGAGGTTATGGGCACAAGACTACCACGAATGCAGAAAAAACAGAAATAAAAATAGAAATCACAAATGCAATTTTTTTTTAAACCTAAGAACGCTTCTCTAGGAATCTCTAGGTCCTCTGGTGTAATTCTGTGGCCAGCTTCTGCCGGAATTGGGCTGTAGAATCATGGTGGGACCTAGCAGTGCCTAGAGAAGTGTTCTGTCTAGGAATCTCTTGGTCCTGCAATGTGACCATAGAATCATGTTTGAGGACCTAGAGATTCCTAGGGAGAACATATGTTTTCTGTGGTGGGGGCAAATAGAGTAAGAGGTTATTTTAAAGAATAAGTTAAATAAAATAGATAACCCACAAATCCGTGAGCGCTGAACTCACAGAAGTGGAGGACCCACTGCAGTGTAGCGTTTGAAGCCTGACAACTTTTGCTTTGCCTCTCTCTGGAATGTGTTCACCAAGAACTCAGAGGTCAAATCCATCCCTCAGCTGAAAGGACACCTTAAGAATGTAAGGTTTTCCACTTTTGACATAAACCTTAGACATTGTCCTGAGGGCTGTATCCAACCTGGAAGCCAGGATATGGTTTTCACTGGGAAAGAACTTGAAGGAAGGCATTGATTCTTTCCGCCGAGATCTACTTGTGCCCTTCCGAGAGGTATACGGACAGCCCCTGCATGAAGCAGGATGCTGGCCTAGATGGTCCTCGATCCAATGGGGCTCTTATTACATTCTTTAATTTTTTAAAAATTGTGTCAAGAGTTTGCAAATTAATTAACAAGAAACACGAGCAACAATCAAACAATCCAAACAGAGTGGGATACAATCAAGTCATAAAGTTCCTCAGTGGTTACTTACGCTAGATGTAACATTCACTCTGTTCAGGTTCAATTGGCCAAATTGCTTAGGGGTGACATGCAGAATAAAAAAGAAAAACACATTTAGTCATGCCAATTTCTGCTGAACTGATTGCCACCTACTGTGAAGCCATCTGTAATGTTCTCTCTCTTTCTTTTCCTCTGTGTATTTGCCTGAGAATTTGTCCTGTTGATATTGCTGCACAGGCAAGTTGAAAAGCTGCTCCCACTACATATTGTCCAGGTCTTGTTCTTAAAAAAAACCTATGTTTATATGGACCTGTAAACTCCAATACCACATGTTCCTCTAGAGCCAACACATAAGCTGAGCTTAGCACATAAAGCAAAATAGGACTCCAGCCTTGCTCTTTTGGGTGTCTGTTTGGGCAGAGAAGGGAATGACAGGTTGCTCGTATACATAGGATCTCCATCCCAGGTTTTACTGTTAAGAGTCAGTTGCCAAAAGCTGGTGAGCTGGCATTCCTCTGAGAATAAAAGCCTTCCTATCCGGAAATCTTTTGTTCTTGTATGTGGTTCTTAAAAAGCGGCAGGTGCCCTGCATCAGGCGATGGCGCGACCAAAATTTCTGCCGCATGCAGACATTTAGCAGGAAATGGTAGTAAAAGTTGGGTGTCTGTAGAAGAAGGATGTGGTTTGGCTTCCATTTACCTCTGAGCTATTTTTTCATTTTTAGGCAATGCTTCTGCGGTAAACCCCACATTTTCCTTTGGTGTTTGGAGGGTGCTGTACTTCTCTCTCTCACACGCACACACTTCCTATTCACTGAACATTATTTTTAATTCCTTTTTTACCTTATTAAAATCCCTGTGCATTAGATTAGGCTGAACCAGTGACTGATCAAAGGTTGCTCCATGAGCTTGAAGGCTGGGTGGAGGTCTGAATTTCAGTCTCTGTGATTTCACTCCATTGCTCTAGCCACTGCAACACCCGGGCTTCAGCAACAATAAAGAGCCTTATTATAGATACCCCTCAGTGAACAAAGTTGATGTGTTCCTGGGCATTCCTTCTTTCAATCCGGTACAGAAATAACGTGGAAAGAAGAAGGTTAGGTTGCTACACCAAAGAAAAAAATAACTGTTCCACATGTTAAAACTTTTTTGGATAAAAAAGTTCAATAATATTTTTGTTCAGGACTAACAATATGCCTATGGGAAATAAAAAATCCAAGTTAGGTAAGCCTTGCATAAGTTTTTTCCCGTGCCATTTCTGTCTTTGGTACCAAATTTTCTGCTCAAAATGTCATGCCTAGGAACACCTGAACTTCATTCACTGAGGGACACATGTTTTTGCCACTCTTTGTCCCAGCCCCTGTAATATATTGGGATAAAAAAAGTGCCCCAGGCTCTTTTTCAGAAGCCATAATGACGACAAGCAGAAGTGACCTACAGTGCTCCACTTTCAGAAGGCTGGTTCCATTTGTTGGTGATATTTGGGGCAGGGCAAAGCATTGGAATTCTCAGCAGGTTCAGGAAATATGAGAAATGTACATGACACCCTAGTGCTGGTGCAATACAGTGTAAACCCAGAATAACTTAGAATCCTCTTTGCAGTCAGAAAAATCTCTGCAGCTCACTCACTGCCACTTTAAAATCCACACTCCTGCGCTTAAAGAAATGGCATGCTATATTAACAGATTTATGCAGTTTTCTTCTCAGGAAGCTTGTTAGTCTGCATTGTTTCTTGGATCTTGCCGCATTGGGTGGGTTCCACCTTTCAAAGCAAGTTAAAAATAGTTTTAAATAGGTTAATCTCCAGCCAACATGGCAATTGGGGTAACGAAATGGCTGGAACGGCAGAGTCCATATCGTTGGTCCTTCATGCTTTTCTCGGTTTACAACAATTTATGGTGTGGAATTCCCTCCCACAGAAGACCCGACTGGCCCCCTCTCAGCTCTCTTTTCACCATGGCAGCCAAAGACCTTTTTATTTAAACATTTGATTATTGAAAGTTGGCTTTTTATGGGTGCCTTTTTATGTGCTACATTTTTATCTTTAATGTTATGTTTTTCATAGTTTTACTTTTTTTTAAAAAATGGCATCTTAATATGATATCTTGGTTTAATTGTTTTCTAACTTTTTCATCATTAGGTTTTTAGCAAGACTCTATGCTAGACCTTCAACTCCAATTTCCTTATTTTTCTACTGTCCAACTTTGTCTCCTTCATAAATGGCAAATGTACATTAATTAATTCACTGTAGTAAATTTACAGAACATAAAATGCATTTACTTGATTAAAACTTCTGAACGACGAAACTTGCCTAAATCCCTATCAAGTAAGTGTGTGGCAAACTAGGCATTTAATATTGTAAGCTTTTATTTTGAAATTGGAGTTAGAGTATTTCTACTGACTTCACCCCAAAGTGCTTCCAACTGCACAGACCTGATTTTTAGACTTTTTGCAAGCCACTGTGAGTCCCATGTCAGGAGATAGGTGGAGTATAAATAAATAGATGAATAAATAAAACATCTCTCCTGTCAGTTAGGTGCTAATCTGGTTTGTAATTTTTTTTAATGAAGAAATTGAATTAAGGGCCTTTGGTAAGCCTTGTACCAGTGATTTTACTAAGAGATGTGAAAACATGGAAGGAAAGCAGGCAAGAATGCGTTTGGGCACAATTTGATCTCTTTTCTTTCCCATGCAGGTGACTTTACAGGTTATCTCCTTGCCTACGTGAGCCTAGGTCCTATTTTCATCATAGTTGGCTTCATCACACTGATTGTTTTCAAGAGAGAACTTCACACGGTGAGTCCTGTTCCTATATCCCAACCAAAGTTTGGTGACCCTTTGCATTTTGGAGTTCACATTTCCCTGCTAATTGCCCTTTTTTTGTGTCTTGTTTCATCAGCTTTCTCCTGAAGTTATGTCCCTCTTTGTTCCAGGCTCCCCCTTGAGCATTCCACAACTTTCCCTCCTTGTATTCCTCTTACCTATAAAACATTGTCCGATGCACCACTGTCTGTTAAGAGATCACATCAAACCATGGTTTGTTGCTCCAGCCATGAATTGTACGGCAGGGGGTCAGGCAAACTGTGGCTTGCTTCTCCCATTTCTGGTTGGTTTATTTTGCACCCATTTTGTCAGCTCCTTTTTCTGGTGGGCAGCTGGGGAAGCAAGCCAGAGACAAACCATTGTTGTGGATTTGGATGCTATAACAATCCATAGTTTAAGCAAATGTGAGTTCATGAGCCAGTAACAAACCATGGTTTTGAATGTTGGTGTGCGGCTGGCCAGCAACCCATGATTTGTTATCAGACATGAATTTACCTGTCTCAATGAGACAGATTTCGCCACAAAATGGCTTAGTGTGATGTGTGAATATGATTGGTAACTAAACAAAAAGATGTCAGAAGAATAGCTGTGCCAGCCTCTTTTGGTAGGAAAAAACAAGAACATTAAAGCCCTTAAAAGACTTATATCAGCATAAAGTGTGCTGTATAAACATACAGAGAAAAGAAGGAAAAAACAACAATCCTGTCTTTCTTACAGAGTGAGGCCAAAAGATCAGCCAAGGCAAGAGAGAGACATAGATACCTCATGGTACAGTGAAGAGCACAGATGTATGCAGGAACCCATTAGCTGAGCGCAACTCACTCCTGACTTGACTAGTGGCCACGGGTGAATAGGCCTAGAGCGATCAATGATGATAGTAGGAGAACGAAAGAGGTAGCACTAGATGTGTTGCAGACAAAGAAAACAAGAGCTAGAGACATACAGGACAAGCAAGTATGTGTGTGACCTCCACCCATGCTCAGTAGTCACGTAGCAAGAAGAATTGTGTAAATGAAAGAAGAGCTCCCAAGTCAGGTTTGATTCAGAGAACTCTGTCCAAAGGTCTGCTCATCTATTTTTTTTTCAATTGCTTATATTTTCTTCCAAAGGTGGGGAACCTCTGAGACTGGACCTGACATGCTGTGTGTCCCTACCCCATCACTCTTTTCAGTGCCATTTAAAAAGGCTGAAGCGTCTCTTCTAAGGTGGCAGGAAGAGCTTTGAGTTAAAGTATGCTGTCATTTTTAGTCCCACCAGCCCATGGAATATGGCCCTCAGATGATTTCTCTGAAACAGAATTCGGCCCTTGAGGTGAAAGAGGTTCCCCAGCCTTGTTCTGTAGAGTACTGTGTCCTGGAAGCCCAAGGAAAATGTGCTGTCTGAATTTTAAAAACTATTGAAGACCCATCTCTTCCAGGAGGCCTACCCAGTCAGTTTTTAACTATGAATTTTAAACTGATGTATTTTAAATGATTTTATGTGTTTTTACTGTATTTTAATCTATGATATGATTTTAGTTGTATTTTAATTTATGTTGTATTCTGCCTGGAGCCTTACGGAGAGGCAGATAAGAAATAAAATATTTCTCTTTCCGATTGACCCTTTCTAACTCTTCTACAGGCTCTAGGTTATATATCCTTTTCCCTCAACCTTCCCCACTTCCCAGACTTTTATGAGCTATGGTTTGCTGGCTGTACCCAGGCTTGCCCAGCTTCTTATTACAGTGTCCAAGTGTTTTTTTTTTAATCTCCCGAATGTGATTCTTATGTGACTTTTTAAAAAAAAATAATCTTTGTATTTATTCGGTATGGGATTTGGTGATGTCTCTTCTTTGCGGGCAGGCCTATGAAGTTGTACGTAAGAGGCCGTAGGTGATGGCGGAGTCCTATTGGTGCGCTATGACAGTGTAAATACAGGCGAAGGCAGCAGGAGGAAAAAGGCCATGGGCATTGCATCTGTGAAGTACATCTTCGAAGCGCTGGGGAAGAGCCAGCGGTTTTGGCCCGCTTTGCTTCACCAGGCTTGCATAATCCTGGAAGAAGGAGTACAACCACACTAGCGTAGTGACCTAAGAGGGTTCCAGCCCAGGGCTCTAAATAAATTGCCCATTGGGAGCTGTTCCATCTGACTCAGAATCTTGTATCCCTATCGTCCTTCTGCAGATCTCTTTCTTGCTGGGGCTGCTACTCAACGAAGGTGTGAACTGGCTCACAAAGAATATAATCCAGGAGCCACGGCCTTGCGCAGGTAGAATATGGCTGGTGGGGAGAGCCGTGGGTTGTGACAGCCTGACCGGGTGTGGAGGTGATTGGTGGAATTGGAGGGATGGTTCTTATTTTATCGGTTTGATTTGAGAATTATCCTGTACTTATTGAAATACAGATTTATAAACTGAGTGCTTTAGAGAGTGTAAGTGGTTTGGATGTTGGACTGTGACTCTGGGAGAGCAGGGTTTGAATCCCTACTTGTCCATGGGAAACGATTGGGTGACATTTGGGCAAATAACACACACTTTCAGCCTGTGAGGAAGGCAATAGCAAGCCCCTTCTGAACAAATTTTGCCAAGAAAACCTCATGCAAATCTTCCCTAAAGACCTCTTTAAGGTCTCCGTAAGACAGAAACAGCTTGAAGTACCAGTGAGTACTTGAGTACTAGTGCATTAATTTGAGCAGGTGACAGAGAGGATTTTTCTCCCCAAGAGATAAGTTTAGATTTATTTGTAATCATCATCATCACAGTCAGTACTGTTGTACTGGTAGTGGTAATAGTAGTAGTTATTAACATAATTATGATTACATGTATTTTCAACTTTTCCTCTCCAAAAAAGTGGCTTACAATAATTAAAACAAGCACAGACCTATGAAGCTTAAAACGAATTCATGAAAAGGTAGAAGTCAGTGAAACGGTACACTGTTAAAACCTTGCAGTCAGTTTCTAAAAGTCTGTGAGAATACAATAGTTTTCTCTCCTTCACAGAAGGACCACAGAGTGGGAGTCATCTCAGCTTTCTTAGGAAGGGAGTTCCAGTGCCTGGGAGCAACCACCAAGAAGGCCTTCTTATTTCCACCAACATGCCTGTAAAAAAACCAGGGCTGCTGGGAAATGGCCATCTAAACCATACCTGTCAGGATGAGTGACTCCCACCCTCATTTAGCCCAGAATATGAATTGTGGGCAAGAGATAAGGTTCGCCTGGATCCTTCTGACCAGCCTTTCCCCAGATTGATGCCCATTAGAAATGCTTCTCAGTGCCATCCGGGTCTGGCCATGCTGGCTATGGATAATGGGGATTGTAGTCTCATACATTGGGAGGACTCTGAATTAAGGAAAGCAGGCTTTGGCACATAGAAACAGGGGAAGGACACCTGGGCTGGGTTGTGGAGCTCTTCTGGCCATTGCTGCGTTCATAAGCTGTGTGGGTTTTTTTCTGTCTCCTTTGCCTCCTTTTTAGAAATCCACCCATCGGTTCATTCGAAGTACGCGATGCCTTCCAGCCACTCTCAGTTCATGTGGTTTTTTGCTATCTACTCTTTCCTCTTCCTCTATTTAAGGTGATTCCCTTTTCCTTCACTATTCTTCAAGTGTGGTGTTCAGCCTCACTGTTCAATGCATTAGATAGATGTGCCTTCTTTATTACCTAATTGTATATTTGTAGCAAGTGCACTGTGGGATTTAGATTCTTCTAATGGCAGGGTAAAATAATAAAAGATCTGGGTTTCTCCATGCTGGTTGAATGTTAGCTCTTAAGGATCACCAACTGTGCTGAATTTGCAGTTCAGTTTTTTGCCAAAAGAACTTCAGCAGTATTAATATTTGGAAGAAACTGTGCAGCTTCCCCTGGTCTTTTACATATTCCCTTTTAAGATCAGCTCTTGGGAGACCTCGGTAAGGCCTAGGATGTCTAGGGAGAAGAGAAAAAGAGAATAATTGCAGCAAAATGCAGAGAAAGCCTTGCAGTACCTTCCGGTGTTTCAGAAACGTCTTTGGAATGTATATGCACATCCAAGGTGTTCTTTTGGAAGGAAAAAAATACTTAGAGAGAGAGATCTTTGAGAGAGAGAGGGAGGGAAGCAGCTGCGATTCTGTTTGCCAGATTCTTCACTTGATTAGCTGTTGCAGAGTTTGAACACATGATATTTTATTTATTTGGACTACAGCTCCCAGAATTCGTCAGCCGGCATGGCCATTGGTGTAGCATTTTAGACTTCACTGGGCAATGGTTTGCTGGATTACGATTATAATTCTTTGCCTGTTTAGTGAAAAGTCATTCTAGTTCAATCTCTTTGTCCTCCACAGAATGCACCAAACAAACAACGCCAGGTTTCTGGACTTACTGTGGAGACATGTTCTGTCCCTCTGCCTCTTAACAATGGCCTTTCTGGTCTCATACAGTAGGTATGTCACTTTCATTATGGCAAATAGCTTTGGGTCCCCGATGTGCTGTTGGTGTGTCATTCCTGACAGTAGGCTCTCAGGACTCTATTGCTTCTGGATACAATGCAAAATCTCTCCCCCTACCCCTGAAATTTTTTTTAGATATACAGTAGGTTGTTTTTAAATGGTAATTTTGCAAGAAAACTTCTCTAGGATTATGCTGTAAGAGGCTGAGCGACAAATCAAGGAAGTCCTGAAGTAAATGTAAATGTACAGTAAATGTACTGTGTGAACTTAGGCACCGAGCAGCCATCTTCAGTGTGTCTGATAATAATACTAGCTTGCCTTAGAGGGTTGTTGTAACTGAAATAGGTTGAGATTCTGCATTGTGAGCTGCAGTACATAATTTTACCATGATGGAGCAACATGCCTGACACGATAGGCAGTTGTGTTAAGGAACTGTGATAACAATGGGTACCGTGCAAGATGTCCTATCATATCATGGGGCACCACACAAGATTAAGGGATCTCCCACTGCCCAATGGGGCATTGCAGAAGGTAGGGGCATTTTTCTAGCTAGGCATTTGAGGACCCATGACTTTGAACTGCCTGTTCATTCTGGATTGCCAATGCCCCATGGCAGTGTTGGGAGCCGTTACTCCCTGTCCCTGCCGGTGCTGTCATTGTGGAAGGGCAGCCTGCCTCACAAAGTGCCATACTGTTGTGCGATGGCCATTTAGCTCATGAAATGATTACAGTAGCATGGAGACCAGTCAAGCTGTTCTTCCAGTGCAATGACTATGAACCTAGGAAAGAGGACATCCTTAAGGACTTTTTAACAGACCAAGCTGGTGTCCTGTTGGAGATCTAACATATGCAAGTTTCCCTTATGTCTCCTTATGTCCTTTCTCAGGGGCTGTAGAGGTGGGTATTTCCTACCTCCCACCCCTGTGCTGAAAGCATCCTCCCTGGACTTAAATGTACAGTTTCTGAAGGACCTCACCTGCAATACTGTTCTGTGCCTTGTGGAGAGTGGGTAGAATCAGGAGCATGAACTAAATTCTCAAATTGCTGTTAATTCTACAGTGTAAGTAGACTTTCAGGTTGCAATCCTGTATGGCTCGGTGTAGCATCATAGTTCTGCATGCAGTCCTGTGCTAGACTGAGCCGTACACCACCTCCCTGGACTTACCAAAAAGCTTCCAAAGCTCCCCCCCCACCTGCATGGCCCTTCCATGCCTCTTGGGGAGTGGGCAAAATCAGAAAAATAGCTGGCTATATTCCTGTAGCCAGACGAAAAATGATTATAGCAGTGCTGAAATCTCTGGAGAACCCTGGCCAATCTCAGCCCTGGTGTAATTGTTCTGTGTCTGCTTAGGGGGACTTAGCCAGATGCGTCATTGCATCTTCCCTCTCCTATGATGCAGAGGCCATTCAGAGGTTCTTTGGAGGCTGTACAGTAAGTCCAAGGAGATGGTCTGTGGCTCAGCCCAGCACAGGCCCGAATGCAGAACTACTATGCCAAGCTGAGCCTTACAGGATTTCAGCCCGAAAGTCTATTTGCACTGCAGAATTCAGAGCAATTCGGTACCACTTTAACAGCCACGGCTCCATCCTTTGAAAAGCGGTAGAGATAGTGGCATTCCTACCTCTCAGGTACTCTTGCTTTGTTGAGCAGGCACCAAAGCCCCAGCCTTGCTCTGATCCCAGGTGAACTCATAGCTGTTTAGATGAACTCCTGAATCCGCTAAAAACAGAGTACCCCCCCCCCATTTTGATAAAGATCCAGCCTCTCCCTTTCCTGCACAGGAACAAGCAAGAGGAGGGGAGCAATAAACTTTATTTTTCAGTTATGGCTTATATATAGGTTAATAATCCTCCTTCTTCTCTGGCACCCAGGGTCTATCTACGCTACCACACCTGGAGCCAAGTTGTCTACGGGGGCCTTGCAGGCACCGTCATGGCTATAGTTTGGTTTATCTTCACGCAGGAGATCTTAACACCGTTGTTCCCAAGGATAGCTGCCTGGTATGTCTTTCCTGACCTTTCTGGGTTTTTGTTTCCCACTATGAGCAGTCTGCCTTCTGCAAAAATGACTAAATGGTTTTGGAACTTTTTAAAACAGAAAAACAGATGCATTTTCACTGAGTTTAGGGAACAGATTTTTGCTCTGGGGATGTCACTTAAGGCTGAAGCTGGGGAGCAGCTATGTATTTGAAAAGTCCCTATGAGGCTCTTACCTCTTATTCTATCCCTTCAACCAGTAAATATAAGGTTCTGGCTAAATCTCTGTTGCCAACATATGTAAAGACTTCCAGAATCTCACTGCTAGCGCCAAAACGGAGGGTTTGACCTTATCGCCACCGCTGCCACCAATATTGGACCTCCTTCTCTCCCACTGCTGTGACGACCAACTTTGGGAACCTACAAGATATTATGCAACCTTTGTCCCCACTGGACTCTACCTTTCTCTGTTCATGGCTGCCACCACAGACACCATCTCTGAACCCATTCTTTATGTAAAGTCAGCCCTCCAGATTTGTGGGTTTCACTTTTGCAGATTTGATTATTCACAGATTATTTGCTGCTGCCGCTGCTGCATCCCTAGGCCATTTTTAACAGAGACTGCAAGCCTTGGGAGGCTGAGAAACTGCGAACAAGGCTTGTAAGTCTCTCCTAAAAATGGTGTGGGGCAGCAGGGGAGGTGGCCATAAACCCCACCAGCCCCCCACTTCTGCCTTGTGAAGGAACCCAAGGAATCCATGGTGGGTTGAATAGGGTGATCATACTTTTTTTGTGTGTTAAATATGGTTTGAGAGGGCCTAGACTTATTCACGTTTTTTCCACTTTCACAGGAGTCCTGTACCCCTAACCCTAGCGAATGTGGAGGGATGACTATAGATCGCCTTCCCAAAGGCTAAAAACATAAAATACACAAAAGCAATACTCTATTAACAGAAGTTGAATGTAATGAAACAGACTAATAACATATTTAAAACAAATATTTCACTCTCACTCACACTCATCTCTCCAGAAGTGACAAACTCAGACTCTTAAACACCAATTGTTAATTCCTAAATCTGACTGACTGTTTAGAATCTGATGTCTCTGTTGGGCCCGAGGCTGTTACTATGCTTGGCAGCAGGGCTGTGGAGTAGGAGTCAGAAGAAATTTTGGGTAGAGTCAGAACAGGTAGAATAAAACTTATAATATTAAATGCGTAGTTACTTTCGTAGGAACCGAGGAGAGTATTGTTGTTGAGAAATTTCAATCGAATACATGTATTTTATGTCCTGTCGGTGTAAGTATCCAGGTGCCTCGCACGGTAGTGATGAAATGCCTTGTGTTACCATCCCTAATCATTTAATACGATTGAGAGATTGAGTGTTGTCCTTAATATGTAATATGTAACATTTCCAAGCTATAATATTAATAAACAATTAATAAACAATTAAGAGACTAGCCTCCCATCAACATGTAGTTAGAGGATTTAGTTAGTAACTAGTCAAAAAGCTAAAATATTTTGAAGCTCGGATTTTAATACGTACTTAGAAACTCACCTCTGAATGATTTTCCAAATGTACTGAATGTTTTGGGTTTTGCCTTCTTGCCGAGTTCAGAGCACTGTGTCCTGTTGATGCATTTGAATTGTAGAAACAGGCAAAAATAAATGGAATTCTCACTCCATTTTCTCTGTCTCTCTTCCCTCCCCCACCACACTTCCTCTGTCATACCTTATCGCCCCCTTCTCCCCCTCTCCAGGCCAATATCTGAGTTCTTCTTAATTCGAGACACCAGTCTCATCCCAAATATCCTTTGGTTTGAGTACACCGTCACCAGGGCGGAAGCCAGGTGAGAATCAGGCTTAGGGACTGTGCAGCAAGCAAACGGGTCCACAGGGCAGCAGAAGTCCGTAGCCTACATGAGGATTCACTGGCTACGGGGTACACAGCACACAGGTCCTGGTTTGTGCCTAAGAAATTGTAAGCCATTTGGGCTCCTGAAGGAACCACGTCTTCTCCTGGTGGCCACCTGTCACAGCAAAGCCTGCGTATTATGCTAGCCTGAAGGTTGTCCCGCTGATGGCCATCTCTTGGGCAAGTTGTCTTTTCTCCCTGAAGTGGTCCTAGTGCAGAAATTGCAGAGAGACCTTGATTTTCTTGGCTACAGTTTTCTCTCTCTTTTTTTTTTTACATAAGTACTTATTATTTGGCTGAAATTGAGGTGAGAGCAGGGGGTTTGGACCTTCTCCTAAAGTTGCACAGTTCTTCCTCGCCAGGCCTGTTAAAAAGAAGCTGTTCCATGTCCACTTGGTGGCCACCATGAAAAGATGTCCTTGTGGCATTGTTTGGTGGGAATTGGGTGGCCTCCACATGCAAGGGGAGGTCTGGCATCAAAGATGTGGTGCAGCCGGTTGACTTAAGAAACCTTTAACCCGAAGAGGAGCCCCCCTTGTGAGCCATTTTGGGGCCCGGGCTTAAGCAGGAGGGGAGGGCCGGAAGGCTCTGCAAAACCCATTAATCGGATTTCGCTTCCGATCCATCTGCCGCAGGAACCGACAGCGTAAGCTGGGGACCAAGCTGCAGTGAACTTGGAAGGCTCTGGGAGCGGACCGCCCAATTCTGCTGAGCAAAGAAGAAGAAGGGCCAGAGACCTGTACAGAGCTGGGAGCAAGGTGTGGAGCCTTTTTAAAGAAAGACGGACCGACGGACCAGGCAGGGACCACCACCTGAAGACCAGAGGCCTTTTCCAACCTAGCTGGATCAACCCTGCTGCATGTTGAGGACCGAACGGGCACGACCCCCTCCTTTATCCCCGTCTATTATCTTGCGGATGCACAGTGTTAGACAAGCCCTTATCCTCACTGGGCCGGGGGGGGCACAACCTACCGGAAATCCCTCCTGCACGGCCTCCTCCGAAGCATTTCGCCTGGGGCTTGAGCAAGACTGACACTGGTAGGCGGTGCCCACAGATTTATTATTTTTTTTTAAATAGTGGGGCAGGGAAGTGGGGTGCTCGGAGAACATACCTAGAGTCTTGTCGGCAGGATATACCATATATAGCTCTGCCTTTTTTTTTCCTATAGAATTTCCCTTTTTTTGCGGCATGCAATATACACACTATTTATTATTGTTATTTTTTAAACGAGCGGTTGTTTGCAAAAAGGGGGTGGGGGCAGGGAGGAAGCGGAGGGTGCCCGTCTGGACATGGGTTTTTGGGGAAGGGCCAGCTATTTTATCTGCGGGGAGGAGTGGGGATTACTGAAGCTGGTGGGGAGAGGGAGGGACGGCAGCCAAGGGGGCTGCGTCGGTGGCCTTTTATTTTTCCTTTGGCTTTTAATTTTCCATGACTGTTCAAAGCATCTGGGCTCCACCCCGGCTGCACTTTGTATCGATTCTAAGAGACCTACTACTAGGAGGTTTGCTCTGTAACACTAGTGACCTTTCTACACACGGGTTAGTTGAAAGTGCGCACGCGTGTGTGTGTGGGTGTGTGGACACAGTGGCGAGAATTCCACTACGCTAATCTTATTTTTTATTTGTTTTTGGACCCAGCCTCCATTCAGATCAACTCATTCAAGACTGTTTGTTTGCTAGGGACCAGCCGTTTCTTGTCTCTTTTCCCTCCTGTGCCAGTAATATGGTCCCCGTCTTCCCTTCCCCTGCTCTTCTCTCTTACCTAAATTACCCACTGAAAACTTTGTTACTGATTGTTTAACATGAAGGAAAAAAAAAAAGCTAAAAGGAAGCACTGTTAAGGCATCACCGTGTTCTTAATGGTTTACAACTGTCCTTAAGCTATCCCGAAACTTTTACATACTCAATAAAAGTGTTTTTATGGTCATGTCCAGGCTGTACTCAATTTTTATGTGTGTTTGTTGTGGCGGTTTCCAAGTATGTGTGTGTTTCACAAATACAGGACAGTGGACAGATGTCTCTTTTGAGACTTCAGGCCTCAATCTGGCTCTGGTTGGAAACACAACTGATTTGAAGCATGGGGTCACCCTCAGCTTCGTATTTTGGGCCAGAACATCGCAGAAGGCAGTCATAAATAACTCCCTTTGAAATCAAAAGGGCCTTCTGCAAGCGTTGACTACCCCGTTCCACTGCTTTCAGTAGGATTTAGGCTTCAGTCTTGCACGCTTAGGTCTGTGAGACTTTGTTGTTCGCTGCTGCCAGATTGTCTTCAAGTTATATGAAGGTTGCCCGTTCTGCTGACAATTGGAACGATGCAAATTGTTGTGTCGGGTTTTTTTTTGGGGGGGGGGCAGGCTTCAGGCCAGAAGACATTACTTCTAAGTAAGTTTTCTAAGTAACTCGTGCAGAATACTAGCTGTGTACTTGATAGCCAAAGCTAGTGTGCATGTAAGTGACAGTTTTTGGAGAGCATCTATTATCTATTCTCTTGAACTACTATGGCAGTTTTACTGCTTACCCAGCCCAAAAAACGTAGACAAGGGGGCGTACAATGTGAAAGCAGCCTTTACTCTCAGTTATGTACAAAAAAACATTCCAGGTAGCTTCATTGCAGCCTCTCCTTTATAACTGGGCTAGATTTGCATAGCACAGTATCTCTCTGTTTTTCAGAGCGCTTCCATATATTATCAACACACACAAGAATTACTACAGTTTACAAATGGGATTGTTCAAGCACTTGCCGGAAACGTTATCAAATTGCACACATTCACATTTTTTTAGTAGGTTAAAGCAGTGCTCATTTTAATTTTCCTCTAAGCAAAAAGCTTTTGCCAAAAAGTCTCGACAAGAACGTCAGTCTTTGAAGACCACAGCTTGTAGATGACCAGCATACTGTACTGTGTTGGTACTTTAAAGTGTGTGTGTGTGTGTAGAGAGAATGCATAGCCTTAGCTTGGATGTGCTCAAAGCACTTCACATTATCTCAGTACAACATGGCTGTTAAGGTGGGTCTGTACAATTCAGAGCTTCAAAATCATTCGTTAGAAGTTAATTTGTTACTGTTAATTGTTACTCTCAATTTGTTAAAATATAGGAACACATTTAAAAACTTTAAAACATCAAGCACCACTGTTATGGCACCTGTAGTTAACATTAATTTGTTATGATCACTTCCAGTCATTCTAGGGGTTTCACAATTTAAAAATGCAAAGAATTAAATACATAGTTAACTATGTAAAAGATCAACAAGATTTCTTTAATACTGGTGCATTCGTGTCATTGCTAATGTTTTTCAGCTCTTGTGGGATGAGGAAACATCAGAAAACTGACTGGGTTAGAGGTTCAAATGAGAGTTGAACCGCCAACTTTCCAGTTCATGTTTCTAGCCCTCATCATTTTTATATATTT
The DNA here is from genome assembly GCA_030412105.1 of Cyclura pinguis. Lineage (NCBI taxonomy): Eukaryota > Metazoa > Chordata > Lepidosauria > Squamata > Iguanidae > Cyclura > Cyclura pinguis. The sequence continues at coordinate 15,102,003 of CM059613.1, read as the reverse complement.
TGTCAAGAACACTGACAATAAAAAGTACCAGTTTTTTAAAAAAGCTTAATATTTATGTAAAGCTGGTCACCACAAACGTAAGTCAAAGGTTGAAGTCAACACCAACCTAACCACATGCTACTTCCAGGGAAATGTTGTAAACAATTATACACACTTAAGAAAAATAAATAGTCACCGTTTGTCCCTATCCTGGGCATCACAATATAAGGCACTTCTGTAGCTGTAGGGTTTCTGGTTGCTGTTGTTAATTTATCTTTTCATAAAAACAAGTTGCCAAGATGAACACTTGGAGGCCATAGTCTCACAAATGAAGAGGCACAGGTGAGAAAAACCCAAATCTTTTGGGCACAATCTCATACAAACTTGCAGGCACTGAGACTCAGAACCACAGTCTCAAGATCAAAAAGAAAACAATGTGTTACCTGTTTTACTCCTTCCACTTGCCAACCTTTTGTGGGGGGGGGAAATCAATTCTCCTCCTTATGGGTTTCTCCTTCCTACAAGTCTGAAAGACCTGGTTGTTCAAAACTTTGCCAAACTTTTACTTTCCCTCTTACTGTGGCTTCCAAATTTCCTTAGGATAATAGGTGGGTGGAGTTGATAAAACGCACAATGGGGCACATTTGGGATGTTCTGAAGGAAATTATTTTGGCAAACACCCCATAGCAGTACTTTAACTCAGCCCCTTCCTTGCTCAATTCTGCACAGCACAGCACAGTCCTAAGAACCAAATAAACAGAATATTTTACTCTCCTCCCAATTACCCAAAATAGAAATATTTGTAGCAACCCCTACTAGTGTTTCCCCAGTGGCACATCATATAGCAGTCAGGCATCGTCCAAAAGTGCATGTTTGGAAAGTCAACGGAACATCACTGAAGTGACTTGAAGTGCACTTTTTCGGACAGAGCTATTGCTGTATTTAATTCTGTGGTGTAGCAGCACAGAAAAGGTGGTCCTGCTTCATAGGCAGGTACCCAAACACCATCTCTGGCTAAAAACTCGAGCTGGTGTACTTAGCATGCTTTGGGAATCGGCAATGCCGAATTTTTTTAAAAAAAATCTGTCTCAGGGCTGTTCTGCGCCTGAGACAACTAGGGACTTAGGCCCTTGGTGAGCAAGGGAAGATGTTGCTCCTGGGTCTCCCTTATTGTGGTGGAAAACTCTAACCATGGAGTGAGGCATTTGGGCAATCCCCGCCTCTGTTCAAAATATGTTTACGCTGCTGTTCATTTAGGCAGCAGCCATAGTGTGAAGGATGGACAAAACCCCTCTTCTGGACTACAACCTTCAGCATTCCCTAACCAGAATGCATACAGCTGGGGGATTATGGGATTTGCAGGAAAAAAAAATCAAAGTTTTCCACCCTCTCTATTCTGGAGTAAATGGGAGGACAAATCCGTTTTCTCCCTTCTCAGCTGACGGATGGGGAGAAACACATTTGGGAATGGTGACCAACAACTGCTTGATACAAAGCGATCCCCGAAGAGCATCAAAGGGATCTAAAAAGCCTACAAGACACACAGAGTCCTTCAGACAGCCTGACTCTTTGACGTATCCAGTAAATAATCCCTCAAACCTTCCAATGATCTTGCTGGGACTGACGCCTGCTTCTTCCAACAGAGACGACTTCCAAGTAGCAATCATTAAAACAACCCAAACCCCAGAATAGGGCCTGTTACAACAGAAGTGCTTCGCAACTCAGTTTCCAAATCTTAAAGGACAGATTTAGACAGAGAGTAAAAAGGCCAAGGGGTCTCTCTGCGCAGAAACCAAAATTCTCAGGAGAAAGGCAGAGCGGAAAGACCCTCTCACCAAACTAGCACCAAAATGTGACTTCTAGTGGGTGGCAGATTTCAGAAGCAACTCCTGGACTCAGGGAGAGGTTTGTGGACGTGTCTTGAGTCCAAAAGGCACTGACCGTTCAATGGGTCCACCAGCTCCTCAAGCCAAATCTCCCCGGATTCAGATGCCGGCTTCCCCGTTTGCAATCAGACACTGAAAATAGGGGCGGGCAATTGTCAGGGGTTAAGGGAACACACTGCCCACCCAAGGGAGCTTGGGGGGCAGCCCCTCGGGAGGAGGGGTGAAGGGGGCCTCACCAGATTGCAAAAGCATGCATGGGCCACATTTGACCCACACACTTTTTCTGCCTCTGATTTTAAACAACCCTAACGATCATTTAACCCCCTCTGGGAGGCACGGAGCAGGCCAACAGAAAACACAGAGCAGCAAGCGGCGACCCAGAGGTGGCCCTTCAGTAATTCTAACAACCCCTTTGCACCTGCAGGAGGGAAACAGCCCCCCAGCCTAATGGGATTATCTTGTGGGAGAAAGGCTCCATTCCCTATATTTTTGTTTCCACAGCAAAAACAGAAAAATGCCACACGTGGAATACAAGTGTCTCTTCTTGTTTCTCACCCTCCAAGGAAATAACTTTTGGGAAAGCGCAGGGTGCTTTCTGAATCTCAAGAAAAGGCTGTCCATTCCGGGCTCCAAGTAAGGTGCGTTTACCCTGTTGCCTCGCAGTCTCGGTGATCCAAACGGGGCCCATTCTCTTCACGCTGCGGGTGGTCTCGACATCGGGCTGGTTTTGGGAGCCGAAAGGTTTCCGAGTCCAGATTCCTCCTCTTAAAGTTTGGATCTGGGGTTTGACTGCAGCAGGAGGCGCATGTCCAAGAGGGCCTTTTCTAAGTAGTGAGCCATGCGGGCGGCATTGGTTTCGGCACAGCTGTTGAAGGCGGAGATGGCAAAATTGATGTGCTCATCCATTGGGTTGTAGCAGATGCCGTAGCCGTCGGGGACGACGGGACCAAAACACATGACGCAGTCGGTCTTGGCCGGAACCTAGACGGAAGGGGGCGACACGCACATTTAAAGAGCGCCATCCCCAGTTAACAAAGCTCGGGCGCTTCGCGGAACGGCCACAGCCTACCTGGCTGGTGGAGAGGTTGAAGTGCATCGCCACAGCGTAGGCGGTGTCCATGAAGAGCTCGGGCATGCTCACGAGGTCTTCAATGGCCTGAAGCTTCAGGCCCAGGAGGTGGCGATCTATCGCGTTCCCTTGGATGGCCTGAAGAGCAAAGACAGACAGACCGCACAGTGAGGCAAAACATGGTGGAAAGCTCCCCCATATTTTCAGGCAAATTTTTTAAAACTGAAGGGAATTATTTATTTGATTCCTATCCTGCCTTTTTCCCAAAGTGGGACCCAAAGCCGCTTTCAATCTAATATATAAGAGTCAAGGTTTGTTTGTCTGTGTCACACAAAGACCTCATATGATTCGCTGCCTAAGAAGATTCTATGGAATCCTAGGGTTTGCAGTTTAGGGAGGGGCCTTTAGGATTCTCAGCCAGAGAGTTCAGTCAACTGTATCTGTCTGGAGTAGGCTGGCTGCTACGGAGATGAGGCCTAGCAGCAAGGAGGAGGGCAGTGCATTTCCCTCTGGAACCCAACCTCTGTATGTTAATAACTATGAATACAGATTGGATTGGGGAATATGGGGAAAAGTTACAGGTAATGGACAAGACAGTTTGGGGAATTAGAGACACAGGATCTCAAATCTTTCTAACGAGTATTACCTATGAGAAAATAAAATCCTGGGCAACGCTGGGTATATATGCTAGTTACTAATAAAGCAGAGGGAAAGAATCTGCTGCTCTGGAGGTATAGATAAGTATCCTATCTCTATAACAGGCCTGCCTTTGTTGAAATTTTTGGTTTTGGCTTCTCAGCCAATGGTGTCAGCAGCAAAACTATACACTAGTATACATTATATACACTAGTATATACACTAGTATACATTAAAAATAAAATAGCTACCAACAGGCAAAAATGGTTTTAGCTTGCGTTAACAGAACCATAGTTTCCAAGATAAGGGAAGTTAAGAGTCCTCCTATATTTTGTGCTGGTCAGGCCTCATCTGAAGGACTATGTCCAGTTCTGGGCGCTTCATTTTAAGAAGGAGATAGACAAATTGAAGCAGATTCAGAGAAAGGCAACAAGGATGATGGAGAACAAAACATATGAAAATATCCTCTTCTCCAAAAAAAAAAACCAAAAAAAACCAAAAAGCAAAACTGCCATTTTATACAAAGGATGCCATTTTGCTACACCATTGTACATAACAGAACTTCAGCATCCATGAATTTGGGTATCCACAGAGGGTCATGGAACCGAACCCTAGTGCATACTGAGGGCCCGCTGTACTGCCGTTTTATAAATTGCAGAGTGGAGAATTTTTGGAAGGTATACTGTCTCCCATTGCTATGACAAAAGCTCCTGCAACTGTTCTAATTCTCCCCTGCTTCTCCCCATGGATTTGAGCTAGAGGAACTCACCATGTCAGTGTAAGACCGATGGGCTTGGGTCGCTCGCCTTAAAAGTTCCACCTTCTCCTGGTCCTGAAGAGAAGACCATAAGACGTGGGGTTTGAAATGTTACCCCAAATTCAGCAGCCCGTCAGCAAAATAACACAGTTTCCAACCTCCCATACAGATGCACTAGCTATTCTCCACCAAGACTATTCTCTCTATTCCAAAAATGTTTAGAAGCCTTACAGTGAAGGATGGGGAAAATAATAGAAATGGAGACAGATGTAATGTCATTTGCAATCACAGGTCATTTCCGCACTGGACTGTTATAGTGCGATTATTGCACTTTCAACATCCTATGGAATCCTGGGGTTTGCAGTTTAGGGAGGGGCCTGGCCAGGCCCCTCCCTAAACTGCAAACCCCAGGATTCCATAGGATGTTGAAAGTGGAATAATCGCACTGTAACAGCCTAGTGTGGAAATGGCCAGACAACCTTGAAAGAGAAAGCTTGTGTCTCTAAAGCTCCGGTCAAGTACTATCTTTACTGCATTTCCAATAGCATGGACACACCTTTTTGCTGCAGTCACCTTCTGATCTGGCAGGTTAGGTAGGTAGGTTTTCTAAAGCCAGACTTTTTTAAAACAACAACTTCCAAGTTTATTTAACAGACACAAAAGAGGAACCTTTGGAAGGTCTAGTTGCCCGGCTGTGCTTTGCTACCCCAGGCTTGATTTAACTTTAAAAAATTGCTCTAAAATGCTCATTGCCCGTCAACTTCCAGTTTACTTCTTGGTTAAAATCAGGCCCCTCCAGGACCTAAAACACGCTGGAGTGTGGCAAAGTGTTGGCAAAATGTGAAAAAACAAAGCACCCCTCCCCCTTTTTAAAAAACGATGCCTAGTCAATACAGTTAGCCCTCCACTTTCATGGGGGTTAGGGGCTGAAGACCCCAGAAAAAGTGGGGAAAAAAACTTGGATATAAATAAAAATTGCAAACGTTTTATTTTATTTTAAAAAACCCTAGAATAACTTCTCTAGGAATCTCTTGGTCTTCCAGCAAAATTCTATGGTCCACTACTGGTGGAAGCGGACTTCAAAATTGCACCGAAGGTGCTAGAGATTCCTAGAGAGAGACTATGTTTTTTCCATGGCAGGGCAAATACAGAAAGAATATTTTAAATAAATTAAAATAAAATAGTTGGAAAAATTCTAGCATTCTCTCTCCCCTTCTCAGTCCAGACCATGTGACCCAGGATACCTTCTGGTGTCAGTTACTGGGCATTCTTAGAAAGCCATGCCTCTCTCTCTCTCTCCTTTAGCCATCTTGCTCCTAGGAACGTCTCTTTCTATGCTAGCCTATTCACCAAGAACTTGATAAGTTTAAAATGAAGATGCTATCTTTCCAAATCCTTTTGTCGGTTAGTTAGTATCTAGTTTCTCTAATGGACATATAATTATACATTTATTAGTAAATCTTTTAAATTTGGAACCTGAAACTCTGCCCATTTCCGCACTAGGCTGTTGTAGCGCTGTGATTCCACTTTCAACGTCCTATGGAATCCTGGGGTTTGCAGTTTTGGGAGGGGCAGGCCGGCCGGCCCCTCCTGAAACTGCAAACCCTAGGATTCCAGAGGATGTTGGAAGTAGAATCATAGCGCTATAGCAATCTAGTGTGGAAATCGTCTGGGTCTTGTTTTTCGCTTTCAAGTCAGCCTCAGTTCAGGAAGACACACAAAGATTGGGAGATGCTTTTTCTGCAACTCTGTTAAAAGTAAAAGCTGATTTGTAACAGCTTTAGCTTACATAGTTTCCCAAAAAGGCTAACACTGGGCAGATCTCTAAGCCCCAACAAAAATGAATAATTATGAATAATATTTAATTATTCATAATTATTCATTTTTGTTGGGGCTTAGAGATTTGCCCAGTGTTAGCCTTTTTGGGAAACTCTATGTATTAAATATGGAAATGCTGAACCTTTAAAAGTGGAGGGACAACTTTGCAGAAAAAGATTAGAGAGGTAAGACAGCCAACATTGCATAGCAGTTTGAACAACGGGCTACAACTCTAGAGAACAGGGGTTTGACTCCCTGCTCAGCCAGGGAAACTCACTGGGTGTCCTTGGGCAAGTCACATTTTCTCAGCCTCAGAGAAAGCAAAGGCAAACCCCTGTGAAGAAATCTTGCCAAGAAAAACCTGTGACAGTTTCATCTTACAGTCACCGTAAGTCTGAAATGACATGAAGGCAACCAAGAACAAGAGACTGGAATTCTAAAAACATCTGGAGTGGCAAAGATTTCCTCTCTCGGAGCTGGGAGAACGGCCCACCTGCTTGCCAGAATCGTCCATGGCCTGGACAAATTTGAGGGAGTCCACTGAGGCAGAACGGATGGTGTCTGTCCGGCCCAGGCGGAACATCCGGAGTGAGGCGCTCTCGTAAGTGGCGCAGGCCTGGCTGTACATCCTGGGAAAGAAGAGGAGAGGCAAGAAGTGGGGATGAAAAGACAGGGAAGAATGAACACACACACACACAAGTCCAGGTAGATAAAAAAAAATGGATCTCAGAAGAGTTTGGCAGAAAACAGCAATTTTGTTTTGGCAATCCTGAGAATCTGGCTGTATTTCAGCCTCATTTCATTCAACAGGATGGTCCATTTTAGTTCAGCCGTGGACCATTTCACCAACTCCAGGAGCCAACCTTCTGGGGAAGTTTTGTGGGCTGCTCAGACTGCCAGAAAGTGACCCGACCAAGCCAGATGTTCCGCATCTAGGTTTGAAAGAAACTTCTCCTTAAAAAAACCAAAAACATTAAACCATGCAGGAAGACTCCTGGGACCTAGATAAAAGATGAGCCTCACCTCCTGAAGGTTTTTGGAACAATTAACTCTTTTTTTGGCAGAAAAAGTGACATCTACACGTGATACTGATGACCAAAAGAACAGCTTTAGAGACTACAAGGACATAATTTGCTTATCCCGACGCTAGCTAATGAGTTCAACACACAAGATGCTGACTATTATCTCGGATGCTGGGAGTTTGTGTGGTGAGATCTGGCCACAATAAGCTGACAGCTGGCAGCACAGAGAAAGGGCCGCTCAGCCCTGGGAAGCAAGCGGGTGGGCAGTCCTCCATTTTTGGAAAAAGGGACCACAAACTTTTCCTTGGGACCTGAGATCCTTCAGACTGGTCCCAGTTTTGAATCCACCTTCACTTTCAACACTAATACTGAACATACTGGCTGCAAGAATAACATATATATGAGAAACATGAGGTGTATTATTCCATGACAGTGGTAATTCTGCCCACACACAATCACCGCCCACACACACCTTCCTACGAACCACTTTTGGGGCAAACAATGTGCAGGATGCGTGGACTGTGGCTTTACTAAGGGCAGACGCATGCCACCTGAGGACTTAGAGAAAGCACAATTCTCTCTTTTTTTTAATGAGAAAACACCACCTTTTTTTTAGCACTGGGGAACACACTTGCGGGAATGGTGCAAAAACTGGACACAAGATCACATGTGCCCACCCTTGCTCTAGGGCATTCACAATGTGACACGGCTGGTTCTGGGGTGTTTGTGCACATGTATGTGTCTTCACGTCACTTATGGCAACAACATGAATTTCATAGGGTTTTCTTAGGGAAGGAATCCTCAGGTGTGCTTTTGCCAGTTCCCTCCTGTGAAATACAGCCTACAGCACCTGATATTCGTTGGCAATCTCCCATCCAAGTACTAACCAGGGCTGACCCTGCTTAGCTTCCTAGGTCAAACAGAATCTGTTGCCTTTAGAGAATTTAGGCCCCTCTGAGGGTTTTAGATGGCCTTAATCGCTGACATGACCCAAGGAAGTCGTGAGTCATTTTCTCATGAATATTCAACCTTCCTCTTTTTACCTGTAGTATGCCAGCTGCAGAGCGATCTGGATAAAAGCATCTGGACTGATTTTCTGAGACTTGGGGAAGTTCTTCCCAAACTGATGGAAGACAATCACTTTGATATCCAACTCCTGGACCATGCTGAGGAAAGGCAGAGAAAAAAAAAATCTTGTACCCTGGGATGCTGCTAGTGGGCACCAGACCTCAAAGGATACTGCTGTCACGGTTGTACCAGTGCTATCACAGCTTGTTTCCAGTGACACCAACACAACTTTACTCAAGATGACTAATAGAATGACCAGCTCTTTTTGAAGTTTTCTGACTTCCTTTCTCTATCTTTTTTTCTGCTCCCTTGTTCTGTCTCCAAGCTTCCCTCATCAAACAGATATTCTGCACTAAGCAGAACTGATTCACATCATTTTACACGAGTACAGGTTGAGTATTTCATATCTGAAATACTTGGGACCAGAGATGCTTCGGACTTTCTGAGATTTTGGAATATCTGTATGCCGTTCTTTTGATGCAGGCTCTGCTCTTTTGCCAGTTCTTCTCCTCTTGCCTTCTTCCTGCAGGGAACAGGAGGGAATTTCGGAGCCTCCGCAATTCCCTCGTGTTCCTTATAAGGAGAAGACTGGATTGCATTTTTCAAAAGTTTCAGATTTTGGAGCATTTCAGATTTCGGTTAAAGGATACTTAGCCCGTAATAGAATTTTATTCAGTGCATTCACCCTTCTGTCTCTCTTGGTCAAGGAACATGCAGGGCCAAGAAGACTTGTCTTCTGATGATGATGGTGGTAATAATAATAATAAAAAATACATTTCTATTTGTTACCTGCCTCTCCTCAAAGCTCAGGACAGGGTACAACAAAAGATTAAAATGCAATTAAAACCAATATACCAATTAAAAACACATTAAAATTAAAACACAGTAAAATATATTAACAGCATAAAAGCATTCAAATACCATAATTAAAATCATAATTAAAAATACATCATAGTTAAAAATAGATTGGGTAGGCTTGTCAGAAGAGATAAGTCGGATGACCAAAGAACATCTTCCAGGTTTATTAGTGGCCTCCATAGGAACTAGAAATCTGTATTTCCTCCCTCCTCCACATTTAGGCCATTTCTGCACTAGGCTGTTATAGTGCTGTTATTCCACTTCAACATCCTGTGGAGTCCTGGGGTTTGCAGTTTAGGGAGGGAATGTCTCTCCCTTGGAACCTGGGAAATGTCCCTACTTTTTAAGAAAATGGAAGATGGAAGTGATTAGTATTCTGAGCAGACAGGGCAGTCTACACACTGCATTGTCCACACGTTGGACACCTAAGTTTCCCAGAATACCTGCTTTCTTCCTTGGACATTCATAAACTTTTCCTGTCTCTAAGCCACCCTCCTTTCCCTTACTCACATGTTAAGGTTCTGTTTTGCCTTCTCAATGTCATTCTTGATTTCTGGGGTGATGTTGAATCGTAGTTTCTTGGGCATTGGCAAAGGAACCATGGGGGATCTCACCATCTCAGGTTTCTTTCTACCAAGAGAAGAAAACCATACAGTTTAGGTTTCAACAATGAACAACACAATGCTGTAAGCAACACCAGAAAGACCCAGACAACTCAGGTGCAGCAAAAGAAGAAAACGACTATAGAACCTGACTCACAAACCTGGCAAAAAGCAGACAATCAGACAGAGTCAGGAAGTGAAATAAATGAATGAATGAATGAATGAATGAATGAATGTTTCTTGTTCTTATTGGCTGTCATTAAGTTGCCACTTTTCAATTACAACCAGAACCCATATATTTGACGCATGGTCTGCTTTTTTTAACCACATGTACTATTCGAAAACAATCAAAAGAACAGATTGTCGAAAAGCGAGATGATCTCCAAGCTTCCTTTCAAATCTTTTGGCCAACGCTGGTGGAACCTGAAATTCCTGCAGAAAACGGCAGAGGCAGCAAATTCTTCTGGCCATTCCAGTTACCAGTCTGGTACGCTGGGGGAGGGAGATCTTCAAGGAGGGGGTTAAACCAGTTCACGGTGGTGTGGACATATGCGGAATGGCTTGTCTGGTGGGTGCTGGATAACCCCTTATGTGAAAAAGTACGGCTTACGATGTAACCCAAAGTGAAACCAGCATAATGCCTCAACAAGGCCTGCGATTCTATGTACTGCAATGTATTGTTGCAGGTACAATGTGTGCACAAAATAAGATTGGCCTACCTTACAGGTTGTTGGGAAGCACTGAGAGAGAGTCAATGTACATGAAAGCACTATCACAGAGATTACAGAAAGACAAGTAGGCCATTTCTGCACCACACTGTTATAGTGCTATTATTCCACTTTCAATATCCTAAGAGAATCCTGGGATCTGCGGTTTAGAGAGGGACACTTACAATTCTCAGCCAGAGAGCTCTTTGGCCTCAGGAAACTACAAACCGCAGAATTCCACAAGATGTCGAAAGTGGAATAATAGCACTACAACAGTGTAGTGCAGAAATGACAGCAGTCTTGTGATGCAGCCCATTAAAGAGACACAACCTCAGGAGAAGCAAGCCCCAGAAGACGGAAAGAAGAATCAGATGAGTGCAAAAAAGTGCCAGAGGCTTCCTTACGTGTATTCCACAACATGATCCAACAGGGCGACGATGGGGGGCCCCTCCGAGGGTGCGTGTTCGTACACCAAGCCGCAGGAGCCATCTTCAGCCACAATAAACTGAGGAGATTTTTTTAAAAAAGATTATTTACTCATTTTAAAGCAGTCAAATTTACAGTTGGAAGCACAGTCACAGTTAAAGAAATATACATTAAACACAGAATTTAAACTAAAACTAAAACACAATACCAACATACTAAGCTAAAATGCTAACACTAACTGACTAAAATACTAACCTAAAACCAATAGAGCTCTGACTCCCCAAGCCAAACTATAATGAAAGAAAAAAAAGAGATTTAAAAAAAGGGAAAAAAATCTACTATTATAGATTCAACTAGGTAATCCTACCAGAATTATTGGTGATCATAGCCACGAATTACTGCATTGTTATATTTCTTATCGCTCCAAAAGTCCATAAACTGTTTCCAGTTTTTCAAAAAATCTACAGCTGACTTATCCTTTAAAGCCCACATTAGTTGGGAAATTTGGGCTAACTTGGCAACCTTAACCACCCATTCTAGAGCATGATCCTAGAGCAGATCATTAAACAGTCAGTTTGTAATTACTTAGAAAGCAATGCCGTAATCACTAGAAGCCAGCATGGATTTCTCAGAAATAAGTCATGCCAGACTAATCTCATCTCTTTTTATGATAGGGTTACAGGCTTGATAGATGAAGGGAATGCTGTAGATGTGGCATATCTTGACTTCAGTAAGGCCTTTGACAAAGTTCCCCATGACATTCTTGCAAAGAAGCTAGTAAAATGCGGGCTGGACAGGACTACTATTAGGTGGATTTGGAATTGGTTGACCAACGGAACCCAAACGGTGCTCACCAATGGCTGCTTTTCATCCTGGAGAGAAGTGACTTGTGGAGTGCCACAGGGTTATGTCCTGGGCCCAGGGCTATTCAACATCTTCATCAATGACTTGGATGAAGGAGTGGAGGGCATGCTGATCAAATTTGCAGATGACACCAAATTGGGAGGGGTTGCTAATACGCCAGAGGACAGGATCAAATTTCAAACCTTGACAGATTGGAGAGCTGGGCCAAAGTTAACAAAATGAATTTCAACAGAGAGAAATGTAAGGTCTTACACACAGGCAGGAAAAATGGAATGCACAAATATAGGATGGGGGACACGTGGCTGGATAGCAGTACATGTGAAAGGGATCTAGGAGTCTTGGTAGATCACAAGCTGAACATGAGTCAGCAGTGTGATGTGGCAGCCAAGAAAGCCAACGCGAATCTTGGTTGCATCAATAGGAGTCTGGTGTCCAGATCAAGGGAGGTAATGGTACCACTCCAGTCTGCATTGGTTAGGCCTCATTTGGGATCCTGTGTCCAGTTCTGGGCACCTCAATTCAAGAAGGATGTTGACAAGCTGGAACATGTCCAGAGGAGCGTGACCAAAATGGTGAAGGGTCTGGAAGCCATGAAGCCCTATGAAGAACGGCTTAGGGAGCTGGGTATGTTTAGTCTGCAGAAGAGAAGGTGAAGAGGGGACATGAAAGCCAGGTTTAAATATCTGAAGGGATGTCATGTCGAGGAGGGAGTGGGCTTGTTCTCCGCTGCTCCAGAGACTAGGACAAGGAGCAATGGACTCAAGCTGCAGGAAAGGAGATTCCACTTGAACCTCAGGAAGAACTTCCTTATGGTCAGAGCTGTCCAGCAGTGGAATATGCTGCCTCCATGGAGTGTGGTGGAGTCTCCTTCTCTGGAGGTTTTTGAGAGGAGGCTGGATGGCCATCTGTTGGGAATGCTTTGATGGGTGTTCCTGCATGGCAGGGGGTTGGACTGGATGGCCTCTGGGGTCTCTTCCAACTCTATGACTCTATGATTCTTCCATCCTCAGTGCTTCAGTCTGATTCCAAGTTTGAGCAAACAATATTCTTGTTGCTGTTACCATTATTTTGTTGTGTGCCGTCAAGTCATTTCCAAAGGGGGCAGCTCTGAGGCTGAGGGAGTATCGCTCAAGGTCACTAAGTGGGTTTCTGTGGCTGATTCAGGATTCGAACCCTGGTCTCCCAGAGTTCCAACTCAACACTCAAACCACTACGTCACACTGGCCAAAACTTACTGCATCATCACTGGTTGACCACTTTGGAAAACAGAATGCTGGTTGAGACAAATCTTCAGTCTGATCCAGCAAGATGCTTCTGGGGACCCCTTCCTACTATGCAATTACACTTATCCCTCCACATTTGCTAGGGTTAGGGGCACAGGACCCCTGTGAAAGTGGAAAAACTGTGAATAACTCTAGCCCCGCCCAAACCATAGTTAACACACAAAAAAAGTATGATCGCTTTATTCAACCCACCACGGATTTCTTTGAGGCACCAGGGTTCCTTCCCAAGGCAGAAGTGGGGGCCGGTGGGGCTGACTGCAACCTCCATTGCTGCAGCAGTGGGACTTACAAGCCTCTTTCTCAGTTTCTCAGCCTCATGAGGCTTGCAGCCCCAATTAAAAATGGCATAAAGAGGCAGCAGAGCTGACAGCAAATAATCTGTGAATAATCAAATCTGCAAAAGTGAAATCCACAAATGTGGAGGGCTGACTGTACAGTGCTACATTCCACTTTAACTGCCATGGCAACACTCAAAGGAATGCTAGGAGGAGAGGCACTTGTGTCCTTGTGTCTGGAGAGGCACTTGAATCCTCTGGCTGAGAATTCTAAGTGCCCTTCCCTACACTACAAAACCCAGAATTCCATTGGAAGCACCCATAACACCTAAAGTGGACCATGAATCTATAACCCAAGCTTGCCCATGTAGTGTGATTTGCGTGACTTCACAAATCAGAGGTTCCCTTGTCTCAAGATCTTGTGTTCTCCCACTGAGTTGCCTCGTTTCCCCTCTACTGTTTCCCTCTGGCAAAGCTAAGACAGAGTTGTAAAGCTGGCAGGAAACCTTTTAATAAAAAGACTTGACATTACCAACAATGGCTCACCTGAAGGGTTTTATCAAACCACCGGTTTCCACTGTTCCAGCGACTCCCTCCGCCGTGCAACATCTGGGCGGCCACACGACTCCGGTAGATGTCATCTGAGACCCGGGGCATTGGTGCATCCAGGCAGACGGTGAAGATGCTCTTTTCGATTGAGCGCACAGACTCCTTGTTTGTCTTGTCTGAGGAGAGACAAAAATAGGGAAATGTTAAATGCATGAAAGAAAATCTGAGGCTATTATTCTACTTTCAACCTCCTATGGAATCCTGGGGTTTGCAGTTTAGGGAGGGGCCTCAAAGGCTCCTCCCTAAACTGCAAACCCCAGGATTCCACAGGAGGTTGAAAGTGGAACAATAGCACTATAACAGGCCGGTGCGTAAGAGAGATAAGTCACACGCTTATCTATAGGGTGGGCTCATAAATGGGGTGTTGAGTTTCCACCATTTCTTTGAATCCCCCATGGCACTCTCCAAATAAAACAGGAAGTCACTTGAAGTGCATGCCTTTTTTTTTTTTAAAGAATCCTTTGAGACACATTGTTGTCAAATTAACACTGGATTGTGGCAACCCTGAATGAGAAATCTCCAAAGGGCCCTGTTATCAGTTGCTCAGCTCTTGCAGACTTAGGGAAGCTGGCCAATTACCTTGAACCGTGCAAACATTCAAGACAGTATGTTAAAATTCAGGCAGCTTTTAACTATATATGAACATCAGTATCCTCAGCTATAGGAGACTCACTGAATCAATTGCTCAATGGCAAATGAATAGGTTTGTAAATCACATCAGTGCAATAGGTCTACTATTTGTTCCGGCAGAGTGTGTACTGAAGCAAGTGGAAATTTCTGTGCGGTAAGACCTCCTACTCCAACAACCTGTTCTAGTACTTGGAAAGGAAAGTTGCTGGGTCTGTTACAAAAGCCAAACAAAACTGATACATTTTCACATTCCTAATGTTCATATAAATAGTTATGTTGTTTTCCATCCTTGCAAGTCTATCAAAGCACCTTGCCAGATGATAAAAATGCTAACAACATCAATTTAAAAATACAACAAACACAGAAGTACAATCAACAAACCCTGAAGAGCAAACTAAAAGGAACTTCAAAACAACACCTAGTTGTGACTCTCTTTTGGAAGGCTGGAAGGAAGAAAGGAAAATGAGTCTCTTGGGGGAATTCCAGAGGGAAGGTATCACAACCCTTCATGTACAGGACAACTGCAACGCCAGAGATTCAGCTCATAAGTTTGCAAAAACTTTATTCAGGAAAGAGCTACAAATTCTGGCAATTACACATTCTGGCAAGACTAGAAAACTACTGGATTTTCAGTGCCTTGAAACCTGTAACATTACAAATTTGTGCAGGCAAGCATCATATTTGACAACTAATTAAAATAATTCCTTTCCCAGGCTTTCCTTCTGCCTGCCAATTGCATAACCTTGAAGCTGCCTTGATTCCCTCTTGTCAAAGTTCAGTTAAGATAACATTCTCTCATTCCCAGCATATGTTTCTCACTGAGTTCCACCATCCCCTCCCAGCCTTTGTTTCAAACATCATCAGAGCACTGCATGGCATCGCATGGCATCTTTCAAACATCAAGGCACTACATGGCATTGCGTAGCATCACACTGGATGGCCTTACGTGGCACCATCTTGCACAGCAGGGAGGGCAAAACTGACTTGACACAGCAACTGCATTTTGGATGGAAATGGGACACTGAGCAGAGCCTTCTAGGAAGGAATGTATAGAGGGGAGAGCAGCAGCATGGCACCTTTGGAACCAGCAGAAGACACACCTTTGATCAGGTTATTGTAGGCCTTGGCCCAACTGTTGCGATGGTTAGTGGTCAGGATTCCAATCGGCTCCTTGTTTGTTTGAAGGGAACTGTTCCAGATTTTTTCCAGCTGGAGAAAGATCTGGTCAGTTGTCAACGGGCTCCCGTCGCTGCTGTAAACATCTAGCTCGAAGAACTGCAGAGAGGGAAAGAGAGAAGCTGAGCAAAGTTACAAGAAAAGAACAGAAAACAACAAAAAACTTCAAGAAAATAACAAAACATAACCCTAAATGCTGAACCCAGAAAACGACCATTCCATACCGATGATGATGGTTTATTCATATAGTGCCACCCATGCAGGTGGCACTTTACAAGTAAAACAACCAAAAACAGTGGGCCCTGAAAATATATATGCATATACAGAGGGAAGGAAAGAATAATAAAACTATACTATGCAATTGTAAAAAAAAAATTATAAAAAAAATTACAATATAGTATAAGGCAAGCCGAGAAATACATGTAATCAAAACATATACGATTATAAAACAATATTAAGCTAGAAAATTCCAAAAGCTTTGGAAAACAAATGAACAAACAAAATTTTAATTGAGGTTTTTAAAAAATGAGGGAAGGAATAATTCACAAATGTTCAGGGTGGCAACTCCAAGAGTATGAAGCAGCCAGTGAAAAAGGACAAAACTAAGCCAAGGAAGTGGCTGGGTGAGAAGCCTAGAGGTTCCAGAACACAAATCTCAAGCAGGTTCATAAAAAGAAATCAGGGCTGAAAGATAGTGGGGAGCTTGATTCTTGTGCGACTTTAGATCTAGGGCCTACCTAGTGCTTGAAGGGGAGACAACAAGGAGGAAACACCAGGATTCTCGGGGAAAGAATATGGTCTGAGACCCTAGACAGCGGCTGATAGCAGCCAAAGCTGGGAACACCGAGCTAGACGGACCAATGAACTCAGGTAGTAGAAGGTTCCTTCCCAGATTTCTATGTCTCCAGGTTAGAACAGGGGCCATGAGGCAGCCATATCTGTTCTCCACACATCTGCCTCATTTGTTATCAAGCCATAAGCTGTGGAGAGTCGAATACAGGCATGGCCTGTAAACAGCCCCTAAAACCCACTTTGGCAGCTCTTGAAACAACTCCATTCATTCATTTTAAAAAAAAAAAATTTCTGCTCAATTTTAAGGTTATTTTCACCCTCCCCCCCAGATCACACCAAGAGTGAAAAATACACAAAAGCATTGTGGTCTGCCTTTCCCCACTTGTAGAACTTCCTGATCTACCTTCTCCATTATCCAGGGTTCTTTTTTTTTTGGGTCAAATACTGACCAAAAATGGCAACGAGAAACAACACAATGTCACTTCTGGTATGCTTAAATACATGGTGGTGCGTAGTGGGAGTCCAAGAAGAACCGGCCACAGATCCCCCCCGTGCAGATGCCGACCTGTGGTCTAATTGCTGGGTGCCTTTAAGCCCTTTCCGACTTACAGTATCCCTAAAACGAACCTATCACAGGGTTTTCTTGGCAAGATTTGTCCAGAGGGGGTTGCCTTTGCCTTCCTCTGAGGCTGAGAGAGTGTGACTTGCCCCAGTTCACCCAGCAGAGCTCCATGGGCAAGCAGAAATTTGAACCCTGGCCTCAAGACTTCTCATCTGGCGCTCAAACCACTACAACATGCTGCTCTCCTTGGTCTCACAATTGTAATAAAAGGTGTAAATGAATCAGAGGAATGACAGCTCTCAAAACGGCTTCCTGAGAAGGCCAGGGGTCACCTGCGTACCTGGAAATTGTGGACCACTGTGATGTGGGTGGGCGGCTTCTTTCCTTTGGCGTAGTTCACCACCGAGTCCCTTTTGGGGCCTGGGATGCGGCACGAGGAGAGGATCTGGTAGTACTGGTTCATGCAGAGGGGCTTCCCGCCGAGGTATTCCACAGGCAGAGCCTCACTGAAAGGAAGGCACAGTGAGGAGAAAGAAGTGTCAAAATGGCTGCTTGGGATGAAGGGACATATAAGATAGCGCTGAGATCACCAGGAGGCTCTGTCTTTGGACTCAGGTTATCTTAAAGAGGGAAGCCACTTCAGGATTCAATCACCATTTAAATGTGCAGTTGTCTTATTTGAAAGATGGACTATTTGAAAGTAAGGTACACCTTTCTTCTACAGGTGTCCCTCTGTATCTGTTTGACAGGTTAAGGACCAGAACACTGTCAGAAAGCAGAAACTGTCAAAATGCAGGACCCCTATCTTTAATACACAAAAACATACAAACATAAAGCTTACTGTTAAATATGCAAAAGTACTGCACAGTAAAATGAACAAAAGTGGATAATGAAGTCGACAATGCACTGTGCACAACTGCTAAGAGATCAACTGCAAATTAACTCAGGGCCATTGCGGTCATCATTTTTTGACAATTCACACTTTCCACCCTTTTTGATTACAATCAGATCCCATATATTTGACGTGTGGTTGGAAGAGCAGACCACACATGGAAAAGGTTGAAAGAGAGGACTGTTGAAAAAGCAGGCGACGCCTGCACCAAAGATAAAAATCTCATCTGTAATAGATTAAATTAGCTCTGAACTGGTAACAGAGTCTGGGTGCTGGTAACCGAAACAATTACACAATCTGTTCCCTTTTAAGCTTGCCACCACCTGCTGTGACATCAGACTGGATCATAAGCCCATAGATTTCATGTGCAAGTCTTCTGACTTGCCTAAATCACCCCCAGCAGAGAACAACATTTTCTTCTGCTATTTTTCCTTCATCAGTCCGAAGAGATGGAAAACCAAAGGAAGTATAAATGTATGTTTCTAAAGTCCTGAGAACTAGAATCCCAAGGCAAGGTTCTCAGTTCTGTGTGTGTGTATATGTGTTCTAAAGTCAGTACAAAACCCGCAGATTATAAACGATAACACCACATCACCCAATCTCAGGGCTTTCCAGATATCACACGGAAGGCAGAGATGATGACCATATTCAGAAGGCAGAGGTTTCCTCTAACTCACTTGTCTATCATGGTCTTGAAGTCCAAGGCACCTTCAATCAGCTTAGCTGCAAACCTGCAAAACAACAACAACCCAAAAATGATACCACGAGGAAATGGATGAAACGCAGACAACCACACCTTCCAACATGTCAGATGAAAAACGAGACACATGCGGCCAAGCAACACTGGAGCATGGTTGAGACAGGAAAAGTTACTAACGAGAAAGAACTAGGAGAGGATGTAGGAGTTTGCTTTTACCTAAATCAAAATAATTTTGCACTTTGAACTCAATTTGCAGCAACTGAAGCAAGCTGAGGACACAGCGGGAGGAAAAAGCAACTGGGACCTTTTAAAAATCAGCTGGCAAAGCGGGCTGGCAGAGGATTAGCCAGGACTGTCCTGACAAATTGGGACAGTTGGATGGTATGTGTTAATCTCACTAATTCAGTGGTCCACTTTAGTTAAGACTTAATCTAAATTCCTGGTCTTAACTAAAGTGGTCCACTGAATTAGTGAGATTAGTGAGAATCAATATGCATGCAGTGAGATTAGTGAGAATCAATATGTATACAGAAATCCAAGTTAGGGGACAGTATTCTTCCAGGTCTTTTCTCTTCTTCTGTGTCCCTTGTCCTCAGCATAGCTTCAGCACCTTGGTCAGCTCCTCTAAATTTTGTACTAAAACCGAGAGTGGTTTAATCACCCACCCATCACTGCAGCCAGCTACCTTGCTGTGACAAGTTACTTTTCTTTTCTGGGGTACAACATCTCTCAGAATCCTCAGAGGCCACACTTCTGGGGAATTCTGGGAACTGCAATTCAGGAAGGTGAGTCTTCCAGGCTCTGCTCCTTCTCCTAACTCTGCCAACAAGTTACTTTTCTTGGTAATGAGAATGGAACAAAGTTACATTTCGAAAGTGACAGATGTGGGAATGCAGTTACTTTACTGGTGAGAAGAGTTAACATTTTCTACCTATTTGTAATATTATTTCTAAAGAAGCATTTGAAGTTATTCCTGGAGGCATTTGGCAAGGTATTTTTCCCTATTTTTATGCCATTCTTTTACCCATCGTACAACATTATCCCCTTCAAAGGTAACAGAAAACTGATGCATAACAGCACGAACACCAGAATGAATTATTTTTCAAACTTTGTAAGAAGGAACAACCATGAATCACTTTCCAAATACTATTAGCAAGGCATGGGAATGGCTTCCTCTGAAAAGGTAACTCTCCAAGTTCTGCTTTAAACACCACAGTCCTGCTTTTATTGTTGCATTTGTTTATGTTTCAGCTGTGACTTTTAAATAGATTTGGATGCCAAGCCACCCCATGCAGATTCAGCCCTGAAACCTGCAGCGTCATGACAAAGCGTGAAAGAGTCTTTTATTCCATCACCCACTTGGTCTTTTCTTGGATTGGCCGGTATTTTTAAACACGCCTGAAGAACAGATGAAAGGCGAAACAGAGACTGATGGGCAAGTGTGGGAAAGGTGATCGTGTACAAAGTTCAACGCTTCCTTTTTCCACGCCCGGACAAGCAACTGCAGAGAAAGCAATCCAGATCCCAGACAAAGGCAAAGATGAATCAAGATGCAGTTTAACTACCACCTACATGGTAATCAATTACTGGGTTGCATCTCTTTCCAATGTCTTTTTTTTTTTTAAATCAAATTCAGCACTTAACCTCTGCAATTTCTATATTCACATGAAAAACTTTTCCTGAACTACTTTGTGTGTCTGTATGTGTGCAGAATCCAACACACAAAATTGCTCAAAGACACACACAGGAAGAGTGAAATGCACTCCAATATAATATTTAAGAAAAAAAAGGGCAGGGAGAAGAGACGCAACCTGAGATGGGATTACGAACTGGTCAGACTGAGACTGTTTAAAATAAATTCCTATACTGTTTCCCCCTGCATTCACTCCCACTTTTTTCTGTTGTGTCCCACATTCCACCACTGTAAAATTTTAGATGGGAAATCTCTCAGGGTAGAGGCTTGCCTTGTGCATTATGATGCAGAATTAAAATATTTTAAAAATTGAAATAAAATGTAATCCCTGTATTATGCATACAGTGGGCCCTCCTTACCCACGACCTCCGCGTGCACGATTTCCAGCTCAAGCGAAGTGTTGTGTCCCCATACTTAAAATGGTGTCGATGTGCACATGCCCATCATTGAATGTAATGGGACATGAGCATTTGCAAATTCCAGTATTTGCACAGGACCCTTGCATACACAGAAGGTGCACTGTATATGTAGACACACACACACACACACATATATATATACACATATATTTATTATATTACACAGAGAGAGAGAGAGAGAGAGAAAGAATGAACCAGAACCTCTGGCAAGCAGCCAAAACAGTGCTGTTCTGCATAGCCTTTAATATTTTAAACTGCTTTGTTTCAACTGCTCTAAAATTGCATTTTAGAATTGTTTGTAGGCTCTTTTTAAAAGCCGTGTTTTTAAAAAATTGTTTTATCTTTGTACTGGTTTACTTTCTTTTGTTTGTTCATTGCCTTAGTAGACTTTGTGGGCTGGGAGTCAATACAGGAATATCTAAAATAAATGAAATAATCAAACTGATCTAGCAAACAATGTATATTCCCCATGAATTGCATTTATATTCAAAAACAGGTATCCCCCCTATACCTGCCAAAGAAAGAGCATAAGGATTGGAAAAAGGCAACTGTTGTAATGGCTTCCAAATGTTAAGCCCCTTTCTGGTTACACCATAAAAGTCCTGCTAGATCAGACCACAGGTCTCCCTTGTTCAGCATCCTCGTCCCACCGCGGCCAGTCATATTCCCATGGGCAGCCGCAAGCAGGACAAGGACAACAGCCCATCCAACCCGCCCCCACTGTGGCACTATTAACTATCAACAAACGATTATGATGACAGATGTTCATTTATATCTTGCCTCCGGTTTGGGACTCGGCAGTTTATAATCTATTAAAAAATAGTTCAAAATACACAAAATATGAAAGTTAAAAAGTGCTTAAACCAGTGGTTCATGGTCTGTGGACCCCCAGGGATTGGCAATGTCCTCGCAGGGGGTCCGCAAAGAAATTTTATGAGCTTGTACAGCTAAAAAAGAAAGAAAGAAAGAAGGAAACAAGTATTTGTATGGAATCATTCCATATCATTTTGTATGGAATCATTCCAATATATGTATAGAATCATTCCAATAAAACAATATACTTATACTTATTTCTTCCTTCACTCTAAATCTGAAGACCCTTGATGAGCAAATTTGAGCAAACATTTGATGCACTTTGAGGTTTTAAATCTTGAGTTGAGTCTTGGTCGTCCACAGCAACAAATCATATTTAAAGGGGGTCCACAGTAAAGAAAAGGTTAAGAACTGCTGGATTAAACTATCCACAAAATTAAAACCAGTTAAAAACATAAACCTTCAAGGAGACCCAGAGCAACAAAAGTAAAACACAGAAAATCCAGTGCTTTGCTCCGTCCTCAGAGGCCTGTCGAAACAGAAAGAGCTTGACTTCTCTGTGGAAAGAGAGTAGGATGGGTGCCAGTCTAATCTCTCTTGGAAGGGAGTTCCAGAGCCTGGGGGCAGCCACTGAAAAGACCCTCTCCTGGGCTCCCACCGGATAAACGAGAGTGGGTGGTCGGACAGAGAGCAGGGCCTCCCCAAAAGATCTCAAAACACAGACAGGCTTGAAAGGGAGAACAACGCCCTTCGGACATTCTGGACCTCAGCCACGGACGGTATTCTGGGCCAGACCGCTACTAAGCAAGGAGGTTCGCTATAGACATCAGAGCGAATAGATTTCAATGGGCATCAGGAGTTTTCCAGCACCGCCACTGCAATCACACAGAAGGTACCCAACAGTCAACGTGACCCCGCCATTACCTTAGCTGACCTTGCCGATCTTGAAAATCCTGTTTGGGCAAAACAACACCCGGACTGGAATGAACAACAACAGGCAGCCGATACTCCAGGTACGCGGTTTTCAACCACCAGTCCGACAACTTGGATGGAAACAGAGAGTGTGTTATTTAAAGAGAAATCACTGGGAGCAGCTACATGGACTCTCTTCAGAGTTTTTACTTATATGTTGCTTCAGGTGGAACTTCCCTCGCTAGCCCCATCGGGCCCATGACATCATGAACTCCGGTCCACTCCATGTGGTCCCCATCTGGCCATGCTGTATACTGGGAGCTACTGGGGCATCCCATGCAGGGGTCAGGCTAGTTGTTTTGGCCGACAAACGGCTGACTAATGCACCGAATGAAGCCTTGTGCTCAGTGTGACTGCCGATCTTACGACCGGACACCTCTTTGGATCCCACAAAAGGCTTACACGGGTGCAACAGCTGCTGCTAGAAACTGAAACCAGTGTGATCTGGCACGCCTTCTCAGCCACTGGGCCGCACAGCGAAAATGAACCCCATGCAGCCCGCTCATGCCAGAAGGTTAAACCAGTGACAAATCCAATTATTTATGGCAATTCCAGAATTAAAAAACAAAAAACAAAAACACCAACCCTTAGGAGATTGTGCATTCCAAATAATGGACCATTAAGAGGGTTGGAATTTTGGGAAGAGCTCACGGAATCATAGTCTTGGAAGAGACCTCAAAGATTTGGTGAAAAGTTTTTAGTTAGCTGTCACACTCACCCTGTGCATTCCAAATAACGGACCATTAAGAGGGTTGGAATTTTGGGAAGAGCTCACGGAATCATAGCCTTGGAAGAGACCCCAAAGAGTTGGTGAAAAGTTTTTAGTTAGCTGTCACACTCACCCTATACAAATGTTTTACATGTTTAAGGGATATATAACAGAGAACAAGAACAAGGGGATCCAAACTACCATGTTTTGTGTGGTAGTCCAGGTGCTTTTTTGGGTTCGTGCATGTGTGGCCTAGTCTCCAATTTTTTTTTTTTTAGGACACTGGGAGCTGGGGGCTCCAGCTGTCTCTTGGGGGGGGCTGCTTAGGGGGGCTGCTCCAGGGTTGCCAACGTGAAAACTGGAGAGGGCTCCTGTGCCTTCAACAGTAGTGCAGAAAAGGCAATTTCCGCAAGTGTTGCTTGTTAACTGGTTGTGTGATAAATAATCCCTGATGAAACTCCTTCCACAAAACCATTAAATGCTCACTCCAGTTTTCAGTCTCGCAGTCCTACCCCTTGCTTATGGGGTCAATGGCTCTGCTCCTGCCATTTTACAGTTGCTTCCAGTTGGTGGACCCCAAGTAGATCTCAAATAAACCTTTAGATTTACCTGAGGGTAGACCATGCAACCAGGTGTTGTTGAACCATTAAGATTAGGACTCATAGAGATGGAAGAGACCCCTGGGGCCATCCAGTCCAACCACATTCTGCCATGCAGGAACCCACATCAAAACACTCCCAACAGATGGCCATCCAGCCTCTGCTTAAAAACCTCCAAAGAAGGAGGAGACTCCACCATACTCCATGGAGGCAGCAGCAGAGTCCACTGCTGGACAGCTCTGACCGTCAGGAAGTTGTTCCTGAGGTTCAGGTGGAATCTCTTTTCCTGTAGTTTGAACCCATTGCTCCTTGTCCTGGTCTCTGAAGCAGCAGAAAACAAGTTTGCTCCCTCCTCAACATGACATCTCTTCAAATATTTAAACATGGTTCTCATGTCCCCCTTAACCTTCTCTTCTGCAGAGGAAACATCCCCAGCTCCCTAAGCTGCTCCTCATAGGGCTTCATGGCTTCCAGACCCTTCACCATTTTGGTCGCCCTCCTCTGGACACGTTCCAGCTTGTCAATATCCTTCTTGAATTGAGGTGCCCAGAACTGGACACAGGATTCCAAATGAGGCCTAACCAATGCAGAATAGAGTGGTACCATCATCTCCCTTGCTCTAGGCACCATACTCCTATTGATGCAACCAAGAATTGTGTTGGCTTTCTTGGCTGCCGCATCACACTGCTTACTCATGTTCAGCTTGTGGTCCATCAAGACTCCTAGATCCCTTTCACACATACTGTTATCCAGCCACATGTCCCCCATCCCATCTTTGTGCATTCCATTTTTTCTGCCTAAGTGTAGGAAGGAACACTGCTGCCAAGACTGGTTGACAGGAAGAAGAACAAGCAGGAAGAGGTGTGTCAGGGAATGGCGTCCCTCCATTCCCCAACTGGCTGGGAAAGTGTCATAAAACAAAGGTTCGCACCCTAGGTCTTGCTGCTGGTTTTGTCTCCCAACCTCCTCTTGGAGCAACTTACCCAGTTCTCATGTTTCCTAGCTCTCCTCTCCAGCCCTTTCTGCAGCCGCTCGCCGACACCCCCAGGCTTCCGAAATTCACGCACCAGCTCCTTGGTGTGGCTGAGTTCCTCCTCACTTATGATGGGCTGGAGGGCCAACAAATAGCGATCCAAGGTCTGCTGGAGAGGTGGGACAGGGAGGGCGGGAAGGCCATTCTGGTGGGCGAGGTATCGGCCCGGAAGCTTCCGCAACGCCACCGGCTTCAGCAAACTTGGTGTCCTTGCCTGCAAATTGCAGAAAAAAATTGGTAGGGCCAGGTTTCATACAATACAACCAGTGGTGCAGGTAGGAATTTGTAGACTGTGTGCTCAATCAGAGCTTGAAGAAGTTACGTTTTTGAGACTACAGCTTTTTTGGACTTCACCTCATGGTAAACCATGGCTTAAACAAGCAAATTCATAAGCCAACATTTTAACCAAGGAGTCAGATTTGTGGCTGGTTAAATACAGCTTTCTTTAGGATTTGACTCTGAGAATTCCAGCCACCCGCAGCCAGGGGCCAGAAGTTTGGCCGAACAACAGTTTTGTTTTTAAAGGCAACAAGAAGTGATTTTATGGCAGCTTTGATGTGCCATGATGCATTGCATAGTTTGTGCAAAGATGAGATTTCACCCATGTGCCCAAAATCACCCAACCCTGGTTCCATCAACCACATTTCTGAGGTTCCCAAGAGTTACATCCAAAAAAGACTGAGAAGGAGCTTGTCCCTCACTGAGATTTTTGTATTCTGGTGAACTATGTCTTCCGATTACCTTCTAACTAGGTGTTCGTTAGTTGAATGTACTTGTACGGCAAGGGGTTGAACTAGATGGCTTTTGTGGTACCTTCCAACTCTGTGATTCAGGCCACTTCTCCACTATACAGTTATAACACTTTGATACCACTTCAAATGATGTGGTGCTAACCTATGGAATCCTGGGATTTATAGTTTTTGGAGATATTTAGAATTCTCTGCCAGAGAGCTCTAGTGTCTCAGCAAATCCCAGCATTCTGCAAGAAACAGCCATAGTGGTTAAAGTGGAACCATACTGCTATAAATGGGCAACATGAAGGAAACCTTTGTCTTAGGTTTCCAAACCTGGAAATGAAACAAGGATGAGATCTTGGTCAGCTAAGTGGAGATTTAACCAGTGTTTCAGGCTGGGCATTCAAAACCGAAGTGCTGTTAGATAGTTTAAAAATCATCTGTCTTTCTCTCTCCAAGCACATACATGCTGATTGTACTGACTTACTGACCTTAGAACAACTGGATTTTATCAAACACGACCCCCCCAGCATAGTCATCTGACATTTTTGTTTTTATACGATTATGTCAGTCCCTCTGATGTTTACTTGATAAATACCTCATCTGCAGCATGACTCATAAAAAAGGGGTTGAGTATTTGATTAAAAGCATGAACGGACAAACAAATCTAATTTAAAATAAAACTTTTAAAAGGGTCACTTGTGTTAGCCAGTTTGCAGCAAACACAACCAAGAATCTTTTGGCATCTTATTAAGTTAGGCATCCTATTAAGTTATTACATTTCGTAAGGTGCCACAAGATTGTTGTGATGTTTTTATTCCAAATAAAAAAAAAGTTCTCTTTGGAATCATTGGAGGATCCCACGACAGGCCTCCTGGGGAAATCTGTGGTTTGTTCCTTAAGTAACTACACAAAAGACCAAATGCAGAGGAAGAATTTACAGAAAAATACATTGTGCAAGTTTTCCTGCATTTTGGGTGGCCAACAAAGGTATTGCTCTTTTGTTACTTTGTTGGATTTTGCTGCATGGCCAACGGGGCTGCCCCTAAATATGTTTCAGAGGAAGAATGTCCTGCGTGACCTTCTGCTCGCCATGAAGACACACGATGCTCCCAAGGGAAACATTATAAGCATGCACGGGAGTCATGTTGGTTTAATGCAGCTCTCCCTCCGGAATGAAAAGACGACTGTTCCCACATCCTTGCTCTAAACACAAGGAGAACGTTTGCTTCTGGGATTTGTATCAGCGGTTCTTTCACATTACACAATTAGGGTGCTATGTGCCCCTTTAGAGAGCCAGCATGGAGTAGTAACTGAGTAGTGCACACACGTGTTTAAGATTTTGTCCTCCAAATCCAGCAGCCACAGAAGCAGAAGAAGGCGAGGCTGTCGAGATATCTTGTTGTTGCGTGCCTTCAAGTTGTTTCTGACTTAGAATCTATCATGGGGTTTTCTGGAGGCCGAGACCGTACAATGCATTCAAGGTCACTCAGTGGGTTTCTGTGGCCAAGCGGGGAATCAAACCCTGCTCTCCAGGGCTGTTGTCCAATGCTCAAACCACCACACCACACTGCGGTGTACATTTCTTTTTTCTACTGTCATAAATAAGAGCATCTTTTTGCAAGAGAAGGGAAGATTCCCCTCCCCCCAAAAAATTCTGGAGGACAGCTCCTAGGCCATTTCTGCACTACGTTCTTATAGCGCGATGATTCCACTTTCAACATTCTATGGAATCCTGGGGTTTACAGTTTCGGGAGGGGCCGAAACTGCAAACCCCAGGATTCCATAGGATGTTGAAAGTGGAATCATCGCGCTACAACAGTCCAGTGCGGAAATGGCCCTAGAATCTCCCAGCCAGCATGGAGGCAGCTGTGATGCAAAACAATTCTAGGAACTGTAGTTCAAAGCATTTTAATTTTCCAAGCTCTGATTCAGAGACGAAGGAAGTTCTAGTCCACCATCTGGAAGATGACTAGTTTCCCACCTTTGCTTTCTTATCTCTTTTGACACTGTATTGCATTAGAGGGCAGAAACCTTTTCAACAACATAAATAACGGCTTATCAATCTCTGAGTAACACCATTTAGGGATCAGCTTAGGGAACCAGAGCACTGTCAAAAAGCAGAAATGGTGATGAGCTTCTTGAGACAAAAAGCAATGCATGGTTGCTTTTCGGCAATCTCCTCTTTCTACCCTTTTCAATCAGTATGTGTGGCCAAAAGAGCAGACCATGCGCTGTATACGTGAGCTCTGGTTATCATTGAAAAGGGACAAAATAGCAGATTGTTGAAAAGCAGACTGTCAAAAAGCAGGGGATGCCTGTACAAACGAGAGTGACTGATCAGTGATTTATTTGTAATGCACACACACACACACACACACACAAAAACAGAGTGGACTCTCCATACTGGCGACCTCTACATCTGAGACTTCCAGTTATCAGGGAGTGTATGTCCTATTTATTACATTTACACTCCGCCTTTCTCCCAGAGTGGGACCCAAGGCAGCTTCCCAGAAAGTTAAAACATTAAAAACATTTAAAACAATTAAAAGACATTAAAAACATATACACTTAAAATGGTGGAGACACGAACGCAGACATGCTAAAGCATTTGCATGTGCACTGCCATTTAATAACGTGAGACGCAAGCATTCAATTTTCTTCCTATCTGCAGGGGTTTCTGGAACGGAATTAAATGTACGTAGGTCTTTGTGGAAGACCCAGGGAGTGAGCAATTCTCCCTCTTCTTAGTTTCCCTTTCAAAACTTTCCCCTACCCATCATAGTTTAGCCTGCACAAACCTCTCCTCAAGCAAGAAAGCAGAGGTGAGTGAGCAGTGGCCCTTCCAAATGTTGCTTGTCTCCACATGTCATCCTGCACTGGCTCAGGATGATAGGAGTTGCAGTCCAACACTACCAACTAGGCCACACAGTTTCTAGCTTAGGGCAGTCACCACTCTCTCAGCCTCAGCATTTCCTGTGTCCAAACCCCACTCAATCCCATCAGGTAGACGGATTTAAATGACCAAGAACAAAGTGATTTTTTTTTAAAAGAGACCAATCTAAATTATTCAGCAAGAGCAAAGATGATTCTTTTAAAGAAAGAGACCAGCCTGCATCATTTATTCAGCAAGAGCAAAACTGTTTTCTAATGAAGGAGATCAGTCTAAATCATTTATTCAGAACAGTTATCCCAGCTGGAAATCTCCGTATTTCCTGAACAAGCATTTGAGAGGCCTTGAAAATTTTAACAGGAAGACAGCCTATGAAGATTTTAATAAATAAATGAATGAAAAAAACAAACAAACCACCAGCTGGTTGTTAAAACAGTGAGCCCAATCCTATACATTTCAACTCAGACCGTGGCCACTTCTGCACTAGACTGTTATAGTGCTATTTTTCCACTTTCAACATCCTACAGAATCCTGGGGTTTGCAGTTTAGGGAGAGACATTTAGAGGGCCTCAGCAAACTACAAACCCCAGAATTCCACAGGATGTTGAGAGTGGAATAACAACACTATAACACTGTAGTGCGGAAATGGCCATAAATTTCACCAGGTTCAAAGGGGTTAGTGCGTACAAAGGTTTGCAATCTACACTATATCAGTTTGTAGCTAAGCGAGAACTTTATGCAACCTAGGTTCATAACCCAAAACCTTTGGCCATGCACAATACCTACAGTTGCCACATCTCTGGGCCCGGTCCTGCATCTCCAATATTTGTGGGCCATCTCTGGGTGGGAGACAAGAGTGCAAATTTTCCAGTTTAGGGGGTTGCTCAGCTCCAGGCAAGAGGAAGGGCCTTGGGCAAATCCCCAGTCCAGCTAGTAGAGCAGCACCTTGCTATAGTTTCCCAAGACTTAATTGATATATTGCTGCAAAGCACAAACACTCCCTGGGCAAGAGAATTTCCTCCTTCCCTCCTAGTTGCCGGAAGGCACTGCCTGCCTTAGCCATACCTGGCTTAGCCATACCGTAGCCATCTTGCTGTGGCTTCCTTCAGTTCTGTGTTCCTTTCAACATCTGGGTGATGGGAGCGGGGAGATGGCCGGAACTTGTTTTAAACTGAATATTGTTTTAGGTGTTTTATGATTTTATATCCTTTTAATGTTATTAACTGTTTTAACTATTTTAATGTGTTTATTTACTGTTGAAAGCTGCCTTGGGTCCCACTCCAGGAGAAAGGCAGCCTACAGATATAATAAATATAAAATAAATGGGAACCAAGGTCATCTCATCAGACTGGTACAGGCTAGTGTGTGAACCTGGAATGTGAGCAGGGAAGGGCGAGAGGTGTTCGAAAGAGTGAAACTGTTTGTGCATCTTCAGTTCTGGCAAGAACACTGTCTGCGTGCTGCACTCATCTTTAATAAAGCTTTCCGGACCTAGTCATGAAGACTGCTTATTGAATTAGGATAAGACCAGACATCACACTAGTCTTTGTAGTGCCAGGGCTCACCCTCCACTCCCCTCTCCATCCACAGTAGGGTGAGAAGCAAGTAAGCTAGATTAAAAATTCATTCTCCTTTCTCTGTAAGTATGGTAAGTGAGGTTGAATAATTCACCTCAATCTGGGAACAGCTCCTTTAACTAAGATTCCTGTCTTAAATCCCAAGCAAGAAAATATGTTGTGTCTGTGTATGTGTGTCTGGACGACAAGCCATTAGCAAAAGCTGGTGGTTCTTTATGCCCAACACCTAACAGCATCACCTAGATCTCAAATTTTGGCCCAGAAACCTCAGGCTCTGGGATGATGCTGGACTGACAACTCTAACCACACCTGACTTCCACAATGCAAACTCCTGCACTCTTACCAAGGAGTAAGATACACAGAGTTAAATGTGACTTAACTTCTAAGTAAACACTGACACAATAACACTGTTAGCAACCAAAGACGGATTTCTATTTCACTCTCTGTCTGTAAGAACACAAATGACAGATGATCCTGTAAAATCTTGTGCATGCTTATTTGGAAGCGAGTTGGAACTCTCCTCTGTAAACATGCATATACTTGGGCTATAAAAAAATGTCTACAGCCTTTTGGAAGTAAAAGGTAAAACAGTGTTGCTGCATCAGACAAGAAAAGAAAAGAAACAAAGGAAAGATTTCTACCCATATATAAACAAATTAAAGGAAAACACCAGTTCTCTCGCATAAACACCTATATATACAAATAACCAGTTACAAGAAACACCAATATTTCTAGATCTTAGATTCTGGACAACAGTCAATAGGTCACATATAGCATACATAAAAACACTGAATAATTCACTGAACAAACAAGACAGACAGAGATTTTAAAAATTCCAATAACCCAAATGAGTTTTGACCTAAAGATTTTTCCCAGGAGGAAAATCTACAACTAGTTAACAGAAAATCAAGAGGAGCGATGAAATGGAAGATAATAAATGTAGATAACAAATAAATGCTGGCTCTTCTTATATGGTACTTACTTTTGTTAAACATGAATAAAAAAGGAACATGTAATTATGTTTAGTATGTTAATTATGATAAATATGTTCAATTTATTTAAACTGATTTTATTCATTTTAATTTGTTTTGACCTGTTCATATTAATTTTACTTGTACTCCACCCTGAGATTTTTTGATATAGAGTAGAACAGAAATATTTTAATAAATAATTTTAAAAAGCTTCCTGGATTTCTTAGTATTGGTTTAGCCGGCTAAGGCTAATCGAACGTGCAGTCCAACAACAGGTGGAAGGCTACATAACTCCCATCCCCACAATTGGGTCCATATAATAGTCCCGGACCACAAATCTTGCAGTCTCTCATCAGGAATCTGTCCTGAATTGAGTTTGACCCTCCTGCAATATAAAATGCCATGTACCAAATTTTCCCCTTTAAAAATGGTTGTCTCGCCACCTCTGGAAAGAAAACTCTAAACAGGTGGCACGTAGAAATGCTTCAACTTTTTCCTAGAAATTTCCTTTGGGTTGAGCAATTTATAATGGGCCAACTCTCAGAGGTCACATATTTTCCACTAGCTTTCACTTTACACATAGCTTTCCATCCACGCCTGACAGGTGACCATATCTCAGTTCTAAGGGATCACAGTATGTTGGTGTGTGCTTTCAAGTCATTTCTGACTTTCGCAACCTTATCACAGGGCTTTTTGGAAGCATCTGCTCAGGGGGGAGGGTCTTTGCCTTCCTCTGAGGCTGAGAGAGTGTGACTTGCCCAAGGCTACCACAGTGGGCTTCCATGGCCGAGCAGAGATTTGGTCTCTTGGAATCCTAGTCTGATATTCAAACCACTACACTGCACTAGCTCTTTGGTCATAGTGCTATCATTTACTTAACATATATTAAAGTGTATGCCAAAATCACTTCTCAGATTAATTAATAAAATGGCTCACGTTCAGAATGACAATCTCCCTCGACTATCAAAAAGTTACTTTTTCCCGTGCTGGTTTTTCTTACTGTCTCATATTCCACCCAGGTGCTGTTTATTCTACGATTATTCTATGATTATTCCTTCCAGTTTCCTTTTTTAGGGAATGAATATCCCCCAAATAATCGAAGAGTTACTTTTGCCCATGCTGGCTTTCCCTACTGTCCCATATTCCACCCAGGTGCTGTTTATTCCTTCCAGTTTCCTTTTTTAGGGAATGATAATCCCCCCAAACTATCAAAAAGTTACCTTTCCCCATGCTGGCTTTCCTTACTGTCCCATATTCCACCCAGGTGCTGTTTATTCCTTCCAGTTTCCTTTTTTAGGGAATGATAATCCCCCCAAACTATCAAAAAGTTACTTTTCCCCATGCTGGCTTTCCTTACTGTCCCATATTCCACCCAGGTGCTGTTTATTCCTTCCAGTTTCCTTTTTTAGGGAATGATAATCCCCCCAAACTATCAAAAAGTTACTTTTCCCCATGCTGGCTTTCCCTACTGTCCCATATTCCACCCAGGTGCTATTTATGCTATGATTATTCTATGATGATTCCTCCCAATTTCCTTTTTTTAGGAAATGACAATCCCGCTAAACTATCAAAAAGTGACTTTTCTCCATGCTGGCTTTCCTCACTATCCTATATTCCACTTAGTTGCTATTTAAAAAGTTACTTTTTTCCATGTTTTCCTTACTGTCCTATATTCCACTTGGTTGCTGTTTATTCTTTCAAGTTTCAATCCCCCCCCCAAAAAAAACTATCAAAAAGTTACTTTTGTCCAAGCTGGCTGAGGGGATTCTGGGAGTTTTAGTGAGAAGAAGGAAGGAACTTTCCAAATTCTGCAACCAAGTGCAACCTCCACAGCTTTCTACACAAAACCAGGCACAGCCAGCCAAGTTCCCAGCCCAGTTTGGCCTGTTAGTAGCCACCCACCCTCCTCAGAGTTGTGCAGAAGCGAGGGGGGGGGATGACAGGTCTTGCAATACAAAGGAGGAGGAGGAGCAGCAGCAGGCAACCCACCCCACAGACCAGAGAGCTGCAGAGGGACCCTCCACTCACCATATTCCTGGCCAACGAGGCTAACAGCATTGCTCTGCTGTCGTGGTTGCACCACCCCTTGGCTAACACGCGACAAGGCCCGGCCTGGGGAGGGCAAAGTCCTGTACTGAGGCCTTTGAGAGCCCAGAAGGGGCGGGAGAGGCAACACCCGGCCTGAGGGTGTGCAGCTTTGACACACACACCGCACAAACAGCACCACTAGTAACAAGCATGTGCAGCTGCCGAGGGGAGGGCCTAGGAGGGAGCCATCTTGGTTAAGGGCAGAGGCCTCCCTTCGTTCTCAACAGAAACAGGGGGAAGTAGCCGAGTCCGCCATCTTTGTCATGGGCAAAGTCTCTTATTTCACACAGGGCTGCCAGGACTCTCCTGTTATAAAGGGTGCCCTTATTTTGAGGGGAGGGGAGCTTGCTTCTTATAGGGCTGGCAGGGGTACCCTTATACTAAGGGGTGTATCTCATTTGAGGGCCAGGTAATTTGCCCCTTTTAGGCCTGGTGGGTGTCCCTTTTTATTAAAAAATGTATTTTATTTGAAGCCTAGAAAGCTTGTCCCTTATAGGGCTGGCAGTGTCACTTATAACAAGGGATATCCCTTGTTGGAGGGCCAGAAATCTTGTTCCTTGCAGAGCATTCCTTATTAAAAATTATGTCCTTTTATTTGAGGGTTGGAAAGCTTGGCCCTTATAGGGCTGGCAGTGCCCGTTACTGTAAATTATGTTCTTTATTTAAGGGTTGGAAAGCTTGTCCCTCATAGGGCTGGCAGTACTCCTTATTCTAAATTATGTCCTTTTATTTGAGGGTTGGAAAGCTTGGCCCTTGTAGGGCTGGCAGTGCCCCTTATTGTAAATTATGTCCTTTTATTTGAGGGTTGGAAAGCTTGTCCCTTATAGGGCTGGCAGTGCCCGTTATTGTAAATTATGTCTTTTATTTAAGGGTTGGAAAGCTTGTCCCTTATAGGGCTGGCAGTGCTCCTTATTCTAAATTATGTCTTTTATTTGAGGGTTGGAAAGCTTGTCCCTTATAGGGCTGGCATAGAAATTATGTCCCTTATTATAAATGATGTCCCTTAGTTGAGGGCCGGAGAGTTTGTCCCTTAAAGAATTGGCCAGTGTCCCTTATTTGAAGCCTGGAAAGCTTGTCCCTTAGAGGGCTGGTGATGTCCTCTATTATAAGGGCTGTCTATTATTTGAGGGTTGGAAAGGTTGTCACTTATTGGGGCTGGCAGATCAACCTTTTTATAAGAGATGTCCCTGATTTGAAGACCCAGATCCCAGAAAACCTGGTGATAGGGGCAGTTTAAGTCAGAAACAACTTGAAGGCACACAACAATAATAAATAAGATTAATCCTTAAAATTAATAAGATATACTTACAGATTCTATAATTAATAACCCATGGCTTATCTGCATTCTGGTTATTCTTCTCTTTTTTTAAAACTTGCAGTGTTTATTAAGTTTTGTATACACAGAAGACAGAAACAATATTTAAAGCTAGCTATCACTCAGATGCTAGAATTGCATTTGATCTAAATTAATCTTACTATTACTCTCTTCTTCTCTTTCAGAGACGATTGCAAGGTATGCATATTTAGGATCCACCCAATGTCACTGAATGGCGCCAGACCTATAACTGAGTGAATGTGCAGAAGAGTAGACAAAATTGTTGGTAAAACTCTCCGAGGATCTGTTCATTTTTGTGGAGCATAGAGCATACAGGACTTTGGACCGCAGACTGTGAGTGAAAGGAAGGCATTGAACTGGCTTTGCACACTGAGGATGTGCTGGCAGGTGGAAGCTTATGGGTCAGAGGTAAATGAATGCTAATGTGGGGAAATAAAAATCAGGCCATTTCCGCACTAGAGTGTTACAGTGCTATTATTCCACTTTCAACATCCTATGGAATCCTGGGGTTTGCAGTTTAGGGAGGGGTCTCACAGGCCGTCTTCAAAGGCCCTTCCCTAAACTACAAACCCCAGAATTCCACAGGATGTTGAAGATAGAGTAATACCACTATAATAGTCTAGTGGAAACTGACTATTATAGGAAATGGCCAGAACTGAGTTTTGTTTCCTTTGTGTGTGTGTTTGGCGGGAGGAAGCTGTTTGCTTTTTCAGAATTGAGAACATGTGTGTGATTACCTTTTCTGTTCCTAGGAAATTTAAGGGAGAGTCAGGGTGAAAGGTGATAAAACCAGTTTGAAAATCTGCAGACCCAGGCCATTTCTGAACTAGCTTGTTATAGTGCTATTATTCCACTTTCAACATCCTCTGGAATCCTGGGGTTTCCAGTTTAGGGAGGGGATTTTAGGATTCCCGGCCAGAGAGCTCTTTGGCCTCAGGAAGCTACAAGCTGCAGAATTCCACAGGAGGTTGAAAATGGAATAATAGCACTATGGCCATCTCTGCACCAGACTGTTATAGTGCTATTATTCCACTTTCACCATCCAATGGAGTCCTGGGGTTTGCAGTTTAGGGAGGGCCCTCTTTGGCCTCAGTACACTCCAAACCCCAGAATTCCAGAGGAGGTTGAAAGTGGAATGATAGCACTATAACAGTACAGTGTGGAAATAGACTCTATGGCTACGTCTAAAGAAAAAAAAAAAAGGTAACGATGCCCTTCCTTGACATGGCTGCTTTAGCTTCCCACAATTAGAATAACAGTGTTTGCCCTCGACAAACATGTCCACGTAAAGCGGAAGACGCTGCCGTGCCCTTTACCAACATGGCGGCGCCGGACTCTTCCCTCTTTTCCTCCTAGAGCGGAGCGCTCCCGTGCCCGTCTCCAAGATGGCGGAGCGACGGTTATTATCTAATGTCAGGTGGTGAGAGTTGAAAGGCGACGACAGAAGAGGCGGCGGGCGGTGGCGGTTTTTCTCGGCGCCGGGAAGATGGCAGAAAGCGAGCGGCAGTCCGGTAAGCAGGGGGAATCCCGAGATGACCTGCCTCCCCCAGGAATGCGGGAGAAAGAGGGGCCAGGCCTCCCCTCCGAGGTGTAGTAGGGAGAGTGGCCTACCTTGCAGGGCTGTCGTAGAGTCCCACTCCCTCTGTTTTGGAGACTGGCCTGGCGGGCTTGTTGGGAAGGAGGGAAGCTGAGGCAAGACTGCTGCTCGGGAGGGGGAAGTGCTGCCGCCAGAAACATGGACAATGGCGTAATAAATCATTATGGGGGGGGGTTGGGATTGGGGGTTGCATCCCATAATATTCCCCCATTGCTCTCCCCCAGAGGGCTTCCTTGGCAGGAAAAAGTGTGCTTGGGAGGCATTTTCAGGAGTCACACTGGATTCCTGAGCCATTTCCACGCTACCCTCTTACAGTGCTATTTTTTTTTTATTTTTAGTGCCATTATTTTATTTATTTTTTATTCTTGTTAATGCTATTATAATGCTATTATTCTTATAGCGCTATTATAGTGCTCTGATCTTTTTTATTTTATTATTTTACTTTATTTTTAGTGCTGTTTTTTATTATTTTTATTAGTGCTATTATAGTGCTGTTCTTGTAGTGCTATAATTTTTTTTTTTATAAATCATATATTGGAAAAAGACTGCAAATGTTAAAAATTACTGTACATAGATGACTTGTTTGCTTTTTATACGCTTTAGGGAAACAAACTGAGTATGCCAATATATTTTTGGAATATATACGGGTAAAATGTTTGGTATAAAAAGAAATTTAAAAAAAGTGGAATAATAGCACTATAACAGTCCAGTGTGGAAATGGCCTTGGTTTTGCAGTGAGCCACCTCGAGCACCAAATAACAGGTTTTGTGTCCCAAATGACAATTTGGTCCCTGAAGTTGTTACCCCAGAACCCCAACCCTATTGGCCAAAGCAGAAATCCAAACATCGTTTTGCTTTTAATTGCAAAGTGACCCCTGCAGTTGTTTCCTCATTTAATGTGCAGTGCTTTGAAAGGGGAATGCTGTGGAAGGCGGAGGAAATGTGTGTCCCCTAGCAGAGTAGGGCTTCATTAATTGTTAGTTATAATAGTGTGTTGTGAGTGTGTGGGGGGAGAAGTGATGAGCAATTTTACCCCCCCTCCATGCAACGGCAGAGTTAAATAGCCTTTGGGTGCCGCCGCCCGTGCAATCTTGTCTTCTCCTGCAGCTGCAAGGTATGGAAAAAATTTCCTGGGGTGATTTTCTTTCTAAAATGAGGCAAGCCTGTGTGTTGGTAAATATAAGGTAAAATTGAATGCAGCAATATTGATGGCATAGAAATGAATGGAAATAATTTTACTCTGCTAGTAACAACTATGTTACACAACAGCTACTGTCAGGTGGATTTGTAATTTGTTGACCGACCAAACCCAAAGGGTGTTCCTCACCCATGGCTGCTTTTCGTCCTGGAGAGAAGTGACTGGTGGGGGGGTCACAGGGTTCTGTCCTGGGTCCAGGGCTGTCCAACGTCTTCATCAGTGACTTAGATGAAGGAGGAGTGGGCATGCTGATTAAAATGGCAGATGACACCCAATTGAGAGGGGTTGCTAATACCCCAGAGGACAGGATCAAAATTGAAAAGGACCTGGACAGATTGGAGAGCTGGGCCAAAATTAACAAAATGAATTTCAACAGAGAGAAATGTAAGGTCCTGCACTCAGGCAGAAAAAATGGAATGCACACATACAGGATGAACATGTGGCTGGATAGCAGTATGTGTGAAAGGGATCTACGAGTCTTCGTGGACCACAAGCTGAACATCAGTCAGCGGTGTGATGCGGCAGCCAAGGAAGCCGACGCGATTCTTGGTTGCATCAATAGGAGTGTGGTGTCTAGATCAAGCAAGGTAATGGTAGCACTCTATTCTGCATTGGTTAGGCCTCATCTGGAATAATCCTGTGTCCAGTTCTGGGCCCCTCAATTCAAGAAGGATATTGACAAGCTGCAGGGCAACCAAAATGGTGGAGGGTCTGGAAGCCATGAACCCGTATGAGGAGTGGCTTGGGGAGCTGGGTATGTTTAATCTGCAGAAGAGAAAGTTAAGAGGGGACGTGACAACCATGTTTAAATATTTGAAGGGATGGCATGTCGAGGAGGGAGCGGGCTGGTTTTCTACTGCTTCAGAGATTAGGACAAGGAGCAATGGATTCAAGCTACATGAAAGGAGATTCCATCTGAACCTCAGGAAGAACTTTCTGACGGTCCAAGCTGTCCAGCAGTGGAATCTGCTGCCGCCTCCATGGAGTGTGGTGGAGTCTCCTCCTTCTTTGGAGGTTTTTAAGCAGAGGCTGGATGGCTATTTGCTGGGGGTGCTTTGAGTGTGTGTCCCTGCATGACAGAATGTGGTTGGACTGGATGCCCTCTGGGGTCTCTTCCAACTCTGGGATTCTGTGAACTACTAACCAGTGTAAACCAATGCAAAGATATGTAGTAATACCATCAAGAACAAAAACGGTGGTACAAAGGCTTGTTGGTATCTACAGATACTGTGAACAAAACCGTGGAGAGATCCTGAAATCCTGCAGAGGATCCAATGTATTGTAGAAGAGGCTTAT
Source organism: Cyclura pinguis (assembly GCA_030412105.1). Lineage (NCBI taxonomy): Eukaryota > Metazoa > Chordata > Lepidosauria > Squamata > Iguanidae > Cyclura > Cyclura pinguis. The sequence continues at coordinate 15,063,464 of CM059613.1, read as the reverse complement.
AGGAAATATATCAGATACTCCAACCCTTTCACAGCAGTCTGTAAACTTCTAGTGGTTGATGAAATTTCTTGGGTTGCTGATTTTGAGAAGTATTTGGTCCATTTATATGCATGAATATATATCCAGGGATAAACAAAAATTCTAAAATAGTGGATAGCCAGAGATTCCACCCAGCTGTGACTTTCTTTTTGTCAGCTTGTATTCCCTTTCCTTTTTTTCTTAGTCACCAGCGTGGCCTACCTTACAGGGTTGTCATACATTCTTGCTCCTTATCTTTTTATGGTGGTTATGGGGCAGAAGGCGGGAAGTGAACGCTAAACTCTAATTTTAATGTGGCTTCTCGTGTTGTTCTGAACTATGGGCGTATATGCGATTGGGCAGAACCTTGTATTTTGCCCTGCTAAGACCTGGGGAAGCTTGTGTTTCAACATAGAATAATATATTGCTTGACTCACTTGCTCGCACTGTTCATTTTGCAAGCATGTAGTTATGATGTGTTCCTCCTGCTCTTGCTTCCTCGGGGCAAGTGGTGCTCTATGTTGCTGATATCCCAAAGCCTAGAGAGAACCCTTACCCCAAATCTTACTGTAGTAGCCTTAAATTCAACAATACTTTGGTAACCAACAGAAAAAAGTGTCAGATTGCCTCTGAGTGGATTGTTTTCACTGGAATCAGTTTTTTTCATTCATGCACTGGTCATCAGTGTGGAAAAAAATGAAGGGTATATTTATTTTTTCACTGTTTGTGTGTGATGTTGCAGTGAGGTTCCTTTACATAATGAAAGTCATTGCAGGGTTGCAGTCCTCAAGCTGTGCAGCATTTAAGGAAGGACGTTTGGGGAGAATCCCACTCAAGCAATGACCAGGAGGGGTCTGCGGATACAGCGGCTAACTGCACTTTTGTATGGGTGGCGTGGGAAGTGGATCTACATGATCATCTCAAGAGGGCTGGCTCATATGCCCCGTAAACCCAGAATCTAAAATGACTGCACTTCTTTCTTAATGAACAAACATTGGAAGTAAGAGCTCGTGCTTGGTGTGACTGTTGGAAGTGAATATCATTTTAATACATTAAAGGGCTTTGTGCATTAGGGGGTTCGTGATCAATTGTCAGGATGGCTTGCAGAGTATAAATGCCGCACCATTGAGCACTGAGAGCGCAGGTTTTTGAATAAATTTGGTCCTTCTCTTTCTCTGTATATATACACACAGTGTATGTGTAGATACACAATGATAGAACAAGGATAACAATAGTAGTGGTAGTAATAATAAAGAGTCAACATGGTGTAAAAAATCAGTAAATATTGTGCATTCAGTTGTCCTTCCTTACAGAGTTGTGGGTTCTCAGCCTGACCTCACAGAGAGGACTGTAGCGCAAACCTGCTGATGCTCCCAGGGTTAACCTGCCTCGCAGGATGGTTGTATTGGCTCAGCCTGGCCCTCACACAGCGGACCTGGGGCCAGTCACTCTGACATTTTCAGTGTGACCTCCCTTGCAGGGTCATTGTGCAGGGGAGGTGGGGAGAAGGAGAGTTGTGAGCTTGCGAATAGAAATGGCGGGGTTGTAGTGTGTCATAAATAAAACAACTCATTCATAAACCAACATACTATGGATGCAGTTGCTCAGTGCATGAATATACTGGCCCATTCTAGTTTGGCATTTTAATCATGGCACTGCAAAAGCCAAGCGAACCAATGGGTTTTATGGCTTGGATGTCGAACTAGGACTTGGGTTCAAATCTCTGGCCATGGAAACTTGTGGGGTGGCCTTGGGCAAGTCCCACTCTCTCAGCTCACAGGAAGGCAATGCCAACCCTCCCTGGCCAAAAAACACCCCCAAACCCTGTGATGGTTTCACCTTCAGGTCGCCATAAGTTAGAAAGAACTAGAAGGCACACAACAATAGTATTTATTTATATCCCACCTTTTTTCATGGTTTGGGTACGCAACAGTTAAAACAAACATACTGCAAAACCAAAATGCACAGCATACGAAAGTTTAAAAAGTAATTGAATTATTACAAAAAAATATTGTTGTGTGCCCACAAGTTGTTTCTGACTTAGGGTGACCCTGATGGGAACCTGTCATGGGGTTTTCTGTGGCTGAGAGTGTGTGATGTGCCCAAGGAAATTTCCATGGCTGAGCAGGGGATCAAAGGCCATTTCTGCACGAGTCTGTTATAGCGCAATGATTCCACTTTCAGCCTCTTATGGAATCCTGGGGTTTGCCCCGAAACTGCAAACCCCAGGATTCCATAAGAGGTTGAAAGTGGAATCATTGTGCTATAACAGACTCATGCAGAAATGGCCAAACTTTGGTCTCCAGGGTCTCAGTAACACAAACCATTAGAAAGCAATAACAAGAAATACAATTCCAGCACATTATACAAGGCCTTTCCCCGCTAACAAAATCAATTTTCAAAGGCCTGTCAGAATAAAAAGGTCTTCACCTGTCTGCGGAAAGATCGTAAAGATCCTGGGAGCTGCCACGAAGATGGAAGGTACTCTCTCAAGTGTAAAAATTGGAGGAGAATTGCTTGTTGGCGATGGAGAGGAGGGCTAAGTATATTAACTGGAAGCATTTCCATAATTGCTTTTGTGCACTGGTTCTCAGACTTTGGCTCTACAGATGTTTGGCGCTTCAGTTTCCAAAATTTCTGACCAGTGGTAGCGCTGGCTGGGACTTCTGCAGAAGCCTCCCAATTTACCTGTGTGCGTGCAAGGAATGTGGCTTTGTATAATGGCAAGAACTGTGACAGGATGATGTATGTGATTGCCCTTATTGTTGGCCTTATTTGCCCCGCAAAGTTACAGCACGATTGTTCCACTTTAATTGCCGTGTTTCTAGCCTGAGATTTGTAATTTAGAGAGGGGAATTCAGATTCTCAGCTAGAGCGCTCTGTTGGTTCATCAGACTGCAAACCCTAGGATTCCGTAGGGTGGGACCGTGGCAGTTAAAGTGGAATAATAGCGCTATAATGACCAAGTGTGAATGGGCCTTTGGATGATGCCAGGCAAGGTGATTTGGAGTGAGCTAAGAATCATTGGTTAATACTGTGTGGTGATAAGCTGGGAATCAAAACACAGTTCATGAGGCTTGGAAGCTGTGATTTCCATTAGCCAGTAAAGGTGCAATCCCAGATTAATGCTGGAAAGGCAAATTCTTCCATGCACAGTTGCACTGAATTGCTATTGTTGTGTGCCTTCAAGTTGTTTCCGGTTTATGGCAACCTAGTGTCAACCCTGTCATGGGGTTCTCTTGGCAAGATTTATTCAGGAGGGGTTTGCCGTTACCTTCCTATGAGGCTGAGAGAGTGGGACTTGCCTAAGAGCGCCCAAACAGCACTATGGAAGAATGGCTTTGTCCTCACGGGGAAGGAACAGATGAATGAACAGGCAAGGATTCCTTCAGAGTCTGCTAACTGGTCTTGAACCAGTGAATTCCCAGAAAGGACATCTGAATTAAATGTTGGGGGGAACTTCAATGTCTTGATTTTTCAGGGGACGTTAATCCTCTGTTGTTCTGCTTTTTCAGCTGCTTTTAAAATGCCCCAGCTTCTATCCCCTCCTCCTCCTTTCCCCCTTCGTCCTTGGCTTAATGCAGTTGCTGAAAACTGAGTTCAAAATACGAAAGCACATTGCTCTTATTTAACTCAGCAGGGGGAGAAGAGAGGAGGTGGCTGAATATTGCCTGTCCCAGGCGGCTCAGGCAAAAGCAAACTGCTGCAACCTCTCCTAGCTTGTCTGTTCTTCCTCCTTAATAACTTTTGCCATTTTGTCTGCACTCTGATGCTGCTTGGCCACACGTATTGCAGTTTCTCTGTGAAATGTTGGAGGTTCTGGAGCTTTGATGTAGGCTGGAGGGCCGTCTCTCAAGAGTGCTTTAGATAGCTGTTTGTGCATGGCAAGGAGTTGGACTGGATGGCCCTTGAGGTTTGTCTCTGTGAATCCGTGATGATTTAAGGAGGATTCTTGAGGCATGGGTGGTCTCTGGAAGTATAGCACACCTGCCTGTCCCTCTTTGAGATCTATTGCTTTTCCTTCTGGTGATGCTCTACAGTTCCACCATGCGGCTGACAACGATGTGACTGCATTCACCTTGCTACAGATGGCATCCCTTTTTCCTCTGTGCATCCCTGTGAGAGCTGAGAGCAGGAGAAACTTTAGAAAAGAGGCAAATCTCTCTACATGGGGTGGGAGTCTGGGTGCTTTTGACAAGAAGCACAGTGTTTGTCTGCTTCCAGTTTAATGAGGAAAAATGAGCTGAACTGTGTACCGGTTGAGCAGATGTATGTGTGTGTGTCCCACTGACTCAACATGCCTTGATGATCCATGTTTTCCCCTCTCATGGCTTCCATCCAAAGATTGCCACAAAGCGAATAGCGCTTGCTTGCTCGGTGCTGAGCTGTTTTGTTTTTTTGCTGCAGTTCTTCCTGCAGTTTAAGGGAGAAGTAGCTACAGGGGACATGCAACTTCCTTGGTTGCAACAGCCCTGCTGGCTGCTGGTCCATACCAGGCACAACTCAGAGCTGGTGTGAAAGGGCCTCACTTCTTTCTCTTTCAGGCCATTTCCGCAATACACTGTTCTAATGCTATTATTCCACTTTGAACATCCTGTGGAATTCTGGGGTTTGCAGTTTCCTGAGATCAAGGAGCTCCCTGGCTCAGAATTCTAAAGGTCCCTCTCTAAACTGCAAACCCCAGGATTCCATCAGAGGTTGAAAGTGGAATAATAGCACTATAACAGTGTAGTGCGGAAATGACCTCAGACTGATCTGTCAGTTCTACAAGCTGATAAGGCACCCTGTCATTTCCACCCAGCTCTGCCTTCCTCCTGTTATAACATCACCTCTGTGTAAAAGGGTGAGACCTTTCCATGGTTATTTAGAACACCCTTAGTAGTTCTATGGTAGCATGTGTTTTTGGAGTTCCCTTAAATACTGTATACCACTCAGCCAAGTGTTCATAAAAAATAAACTGTAATATTTGTTAACATACAGAACAGAGTATTGGGGTTCATATGCAGGTCAGAGCTAATATAGTTCTTTCAGAGTACTTTTAGACAGTTTCCTTATAGCTTTAAACTCTCGTATAAGCACAAGTATCACAAACATCTACATAAATAGCTGAACATAAATGCTATGATTCTCTTTGAGTTCATCACTCAAACCACTATAACATGCTAGCTCTCATTGGCAAATATCCCTCCACCGTGCATGGAATTGGAAATACTGGAAGTCTGAACTTCTTGTCTCTCGTTGTTCACGTTCTTCCTCTTTCTTGCAGAATGCCCCGAGGAGGCAGTGCCTCCACCCTGCCAGAACTTCATGATCCCCAAAAAGGAAATCAACATGGTTCCTGACATGGCAAAGTGGAAACGTTCTCAGGTATGCAAACAGGTTTTGCTTGGCATTTGTCCAGTTGGTACAGTTGGCACAGGGCATAGCTGAAAAGAGTTTCCCATTGAGGATGGCCATCCTATGCATGACCTGTACCGTTTTAGCCTGTAGCTAACAACAAAATGCACATATTCCTTGCACTTAGCAATCTAGCTTCTCAGGGAGAAGAGCTCTAGCTTGGCTTGAGGAAGGGGCTGAGAAAGCCAGCTCTTCATCCTCCCTGCAATCAACTGTGGCAGTGGCCAGTTGGGAGGCAAAATCTTGTTGTCCAATTTACATCATTTGAAAGCCTTTTTTTTTAAAAAAAAATTCTTATAAAAATGAATATGAAGTATACTTTATGAAACAAAGTTTACAAATCAACTACGTCACTGCAAAACATTCTTCTCATGTGAATGTGTGTGTGTGTGCTTGTGCGTACTCAAATATACATCCTGAGTTAATGTCTGTTTCAGCCAAATTCATTATTCCGTACATGAATTATAGTTGGGGGTTATTGGATCCATTGACTGAGTAATACAGAAACCAAATTTGTGCAGATCTCTCTGCTGTGTCTTCACTCAGTTCTTTGATTCTCTGTGTTAATTTGTCTGATATTGCTAAATCCCATATTTGCATAACACAACAGCACTCTGGCCAGTCTCTAATGGCAGCCTGTTTATTGTCACCTGACTTTCTTTATTGCCACTAGGCCCACAATCTTTCTCCTTCTGCCTCTGGGTAGTTCCGTAGCTACGCCAGGATTCCAGTGAGCCAGTGTTACTGATAACAAGTCACTGCTATGCGCTCTTTGCAGGGGGGTGGGATTAGGGTCCACAAAGTTAAATTTCAAAATTGCAGTAATGAGTGAGATTCAAGGTTCCTTATTTGTGTTGCAAGTTATACTGTCAGGTTGGCTTCTGAGGGCAATTTGTCAGGAATTATATAAAGTCTTATGTTATTTCTGTTATTGGCTGGAGTCCTCTTTCATGGTCTGTGTTACATAACTTTACATATACAGTCAGCCCTCCCCATTTGCAGGTTTCACTTTTGCAGATTTGATTATTCACGGATTATTTGCTGTCCCCTCTGCTGCCTCCCTGTGCCATTTTTAATAGGGACTGCAAGCCTCACGAGGCTGAGAAACTGCAAACGAGGTTTGTAAGTCCCTATTTAAAAATGGTGTGGGTCAGCAGTGGAGGTGGCTGTAAGCCCCACCAGCCCCCCACTTGGGAAGGAACCTTGATGCCTCAAAGGAATCCACGATGGGGTGAATAGGGTGATCATACTTTTTTTGTGTGTTAAATATAGTTTGGGGGGACTTAGAGTTATTCACGTTTTTTCCACTTTCATAGGGGTCCTGTGCCCCTAACCCCAGCAAATGTGGAGGGAGGATTGTACTTGGCTATGTATCAGAAGGGCAAAGAAACCCTGTTAGTGAATTGAGAAAATGTGTCACAGGAAGCTGGTAAGGGTACCTGAATACACGTCAGCATTCCCTACCTGGGCCATTTCCGCACTAAAGAGTTATAGTGCTATTATTCCACTTTCAACATCCTATGGAATCCTGGGGTTTGCAGTTAAATATCATTTCAAATATTTAAGCATGGCTATCATGTCCTCTCTTAACCTTCTCTTCTTCAGGCTAGCCCCTTAAGCTGCTACACCCCCTCCCCGTGTAGGATCCCAAGTTTTGATTTTATATCTTTAAAAAATGGAAGAACTTTCCATCTTCTTTTCCAGTTTTTCACAGAGGGTGGTGGAAGAAGTCTTGATGTGTGGAACTGTCATGTGGCTAATGCCCTCTCTTTATTCTGTGGTGTTTGTGTGTTTTTCGGCAGGCATACGCAGATTATATGGGCTTCATCCTCACCCTGAATGAAGGCATTAAAAGCAAGAAACTGACCTGTGAATACAAAGTGTCTGAGGTGAGTGAAAGGGACTGTGTGATAGGTTCCACTTGTTGTTTCTGTGTGTCTTCAAATTTTTTCTAACTTATAGAGACCCTAAGGCAACCTTATCCTGGGGTTTTCTTGGCAAGATTTGTTGTTTGTCCTTTGCCTTAGTCTGAGGCTGAGAGAGAGTGACTTCCCAGAGGCCTCCCAGTGGGTTTTCACAGCTGAGTGAAGATTCGAACCTTGGTGTCCAGAGTTGTAATCTAGCACTCAAACCATTACGCCACACTGACTCTCAGGTCTTCTTTAGGGTCTTTATAAGCAAGAAGAACCTGAAGACCCGCAACAAAAACTGCAGATAACCATCCTGAGCATAAACGAGTGCCAAAATATTTTATTTTTTGTGGTCCTGCAGTTGGTGGCTTTTGTTAACGTCTCCCCAGACCGTAAGCCCAGCTCACTGCCCTTCCCTCGGAAATCTACAACCCTGATCAAGGAACCTGCAGACATCCCTCAAGGCCAGCTCTCCACAGGCATGCATGCTGTGCTCTTCCACCCGGAGTCTCTTGGCTCAGAGACACCCCCTCGCTGCACTTCCCTCCCTGTCTTTCTTGTCCTCCTCAGTTAATGCTTCAAGGACTGGAAAGTTGCTGGGCTTGGCAGTTTTTCCTCCCTGTCCTCCCGCTGACAGAGCGAGGGATCGAACTCTGGCCCAGGAGAGCGTCTCTCGTGAAGAATGCCTCCAGCAAAGTCAGATCGGCTGCCTTTGCTGACGCTCCCTGTGTCCTTTTTCCCTCTTTTCAAGGAGGAACTCTCTTCCTGGAGCGGCTGCTGTGGAAGCAGCAAAAGGGAGAACAGTGGCTGCTAGAAATGCCAAAATGCAGGATTAGAGTTGTAGAGTGGGGAGGGATCCCAGGAATCATCTAGACCAGCCCCTGCTAGTGCAGAATTCCACTAGTGAAGTGCCCTGCAAGGTTGGCTTCCAAGCTCTGTTTACATACTTAGATCTCTCTCTCTCTCTCTTTTCAAAAAGGTTTAGTGTTTATAAATTTTAGTTTAGAGATACAAACAAACAAACTACAGTCCTCCCTCCACATTCCCCAGGGTTAGGGGCACAGAACATCTGTGAAAGTGGAAAAACCATGAATAACTCTAGGCCGTCCCAAACCATGTTTAACACATTAAAAAGTATGATAGCCGTATTCAATCCCCCATGTATTCCTTTGAGGCATCAGGATTCCTTCCCAAGGCAGAAGTGGAGGGCTGGTGGGGCCTCTATGGCTGTCCCAGACCATTTTTTAGAGGGACTTAGAAGCCTCATTCGCAGTTTCTCAGTCTCATGAGGTGTGCAATCCCTATTAAAAATGGCATAAGGAGGCAGCAGAGGGGACAGCAAATAATCCGTGAATAATCAAATCCCTAAAAAGGGAACCCCACTAATATGGAGGGCTGATTGTAATTCACAACTACGGAGGAAGAAGGGAAAAGAAGGCAAACAAAAGAAAAAAAATAAACTATAGTATATGATATACATATGTAACTAAAACTAGAACTAAACTAAACACATCCTTCCAACACTAAAAAGACAAAAAGACTGACTCCCCTCTCGTACAAATTGTAATGAAAAGAAAAAGATGATTAATATCTTGTAATCATATCTTATTCTACCATGACAGGTCTATACGCAGTGGGCCCTTCGTATCAGCTAGTGTTTGGTTCCATGGCTTAATTCCCTTTATGTACAGTGTAGTAGAATGGCATCCCTTATATAAAATGACAAAATCAAAGTTTGCTTTTTAGATTTTTTTTAAAAAATATTTACATGTGGTGGTTGGTGGAATCCGTGGATATAGAATCTGTGGATAAGGAGGACTGATTGTATATAAAAAGTATACTTTCTAGCATTTAAATACAGATATCTCCAGCTATCCGTGAACCCCAAATGCTCCAGTGCATCTCTTGTCTATTCTATGAAATGAACAGATTTCCTTTCTCTTGTCAGCCGATCGAAAAGCTGGTTGCTCTCCTCGACACGCTTGACAAGTGGATCGACGAGACCCCACCGGTGGACCAGCCGTCCCGTTTCGGGAACAAGGCCTTCCGGACATGGTACGCTAAGCTAGACCAGGTAGGCAAAGCCAGGGGAATAGAGCTGGGCAGCCAAGCATTCTCAGAGGGATCTTACTGGTTTTCTCAGGATCAGAGGAAGACTTGTCCATTCTGAGGTGGCCAGACTGAAAACTAGAAGGAGCTCCTATATTTTCAATGGTTGTATAGAAGGGAGAATTTTTAGCAGGCATTGCTTGTCGCCCAACCAGGACGCAAGCAATACCTGCATAAATTCCTTCTCCTACACAGCCATTGAAGGTAAAGGAGCCCTTTTTAGTTTCCAGACTGGCAACCCTTTATAGGAAGATACCTTCAGGGGTATGGCTGTGGAGGAGGGCTTTGTTCTCCCAAATTAGAATTCGGCCTCCCCGATGAAATTTTCCTTCAGTGCCAAAATTTCTAGCACTGCGGAGAAGGAAACATTGAAAATTCTTCACATGTGGAACTAATATTTGCCGTGTTCACGTTCCCTTCCTAACTGCTTCTTTTTCTTTGGCTGCTTAAAGTGTATTTTGAAATGCACAGTGGAAGTTTTAGTTTACGGGAATGCTAGGATTTTGGGGATTCAAAGGAAATTTCATTGGGGGCAGAATTCTTATTTGGGGAGCAAAGCACTTACCCCTTCCCCCATAGCTACATCCCTGGAAACCTTATAAGGGCCTCCTTCCACATTCATGGGTTTGACCTTTGCAAATTTGATGATTTGTGAGGCATGTGTGTGCCTTTCCTCCCTTTCACTTGCCTTCTGCCTGGGCGCAAATGTTCTTTCCTTCTCTGTGCCTGGGCAACAGGCAAGGGAATGGGAGGGGGGAGCATTGTGCGTGGGGAAGGAATGTGTATGTGTGTCTCCCTCAGTTTCCCTGCCTTCTGTCTGGGTGCAGAGAATGCACTCCAGGGCAAAAGGCGAGGGTATGCGGCGGGAGCACTGCACTCAGAGAAGAAAGGTATGTGCGTGTCTCTCCACTCCGATTCCCTTACCTTTGGCCCTCGTGCAGAGGCAAAGGGGAGGGGAATGGGAGAGGGAGCGCAACAGGGGGCGTTATTTGCAGTTTTTCCACCTTTGCAAGGGTTCTGAGCCCCAACCCCTCATAAAAGTGGAGGGGTTGCTGTAATTCCGTTTGTTCTTGTTGTGTGCCTTCAAGTTGTTACGGTGACCCTAAAGTGAACCTACCTTGGCAAGCAATCCTAGAGCTTTGGAGAATGAAGGAAAATTTCATTGGGCGCTGAAACTGCCTCTCCTACATAACCGTAAACTACCTAACCACTAAAGGTACAGGAACTCGCTTCCAGGTTCCAGCAGAATTCAGAGTGCTGGTTGTGTCCCGTAAGACCCCTATGTGATTTGGATCCGAACTATCTGAAAGACGGTATCTGCTAATAGGAACCTGCCAGTCTTAAGAACTGCAGGCGAGGGCTTTCTCTCAATCCCACCACCGTCACAGGCTCTTTTGGGGAGGACGTGGGAATTCCCTCCCCGGGAAGGCTCGGCTAGACCCCGCCTGCTCAGCTTTTCCTGGTAGACAAAGACCTTTTTGTTCCTCCAGGCTTTTTCAGGGAGCCTTACTTGTGTATGCATCTGCTCTATTTTAACTTTTTTTGTGGAATGGTTTTATACTGTGCATAAGGTATTGTTTTGATGTCATGATTTTAAAAATTAATTTAAATTAAATTTTATGTTTAAAGTGTTATTGTTCAGATTTTAGCTGATTCTTTCTGGAGTCCGTCTCAGGTCCCACTCCAGGAGAAAGATGGCTTATAAATAAAATAAGAAAACTTTTTAAAAATTAAAATTCTCTCTGTCAATGTAAGCCACTTCCTCCTCATCACATGTCAGAAAGGGAGAAGGCTTCTAACCTCTGGATGGATGATGTAGTGGTGCCAGCAGGACTGGGCCTTTTTAAAAATTTAATTAGGGGGAATAATGATGTCATCTGACATCACCCACCCTTCCCTGATTAGAGCATGTTTTTACTGTATGCTTTCAAGTTGTTTCTGACTTACAGTGACCCTAAGGAGAACCTATCACAGTGTTTTCTTGTTTGGGGGGATGCCTTTGCCTTTCTCAGAGGCTGAGAGAATGTAACTTGCCCCAGGTCACCCAGTGGGTTTCCAGGACAGAGTGGAAATTTGAACCCTGGCCTCAAGAGTATAGTCCAATGCTCAAACCACTTCTTGGTCTGATACGTGTAATAAAAGATGTAAATGAATCCGAAGAATGAGAGCTCTCAAAATGGCTTCCTGAGAAGGCTGAGGGTCACCTGCGTACCTGGAAATTGTGGACCACTGTGATGTGGGTGGGCGCCTTCTTTCCTTTGGCGTAGTTCACCACCGAGTCCCTTTTGGGGCCCGGGATGCAGGAGGAGAGGATCTGGTAGTACTGGTTCATGCAGAGGGGCTTCCCGCCGAGGTATTCCACAGGCAGAGCCTCACTGAAAGGAAGGCACAGTGAGGAGAAAGAAGTGTCAGAATGGCTGCTTGGGATGAGGGAAGCTGCTCAGTCATATTAAATAGTGCCGAGACCATTAGGAGCCCCATCTTTCGACGCAGGCTATCTTAAGGCAGGAAGCCACTTCAGGATTCAGTCACCATTCAGATGTGCAAGTAGTTGCTTCTGCTTTGTAAAAGAACTTGTATTTAGCACCAGTTGCCTGTCAGATGCATCAAAGCGAAAGATGTCCAGCAGAGAGGTAGGTCTATGGATTTATGCTTGACTCGCTGCTGATGTTAGGAACTAAAAACCTCTATAGTAGCCAGCTGTTCTGACTGTGGCTTTTTCTTAGGGAGCAGAGAACCTGGTTGCCACGGTGATTCCCAAAGAGTTGTCGGGAGCTGTTCCGGAGGTGGCTGTATATCTGAAGGAATCGGTTGGGAATTCTACACGCATCGATTATGGGACAGGTACCTATCTGGCCATAAACTTTCCTCTTACCTGTTGTTCTTTCTGAAGGCTTCTCTTTTCTTATATGTATTTATTTATTAATTTTAACACAAAATAACAAACTGACATTTTCAACAGGAACTAAAATTAAACACAATACTGAAACAAAAAACTCAAAACACTAAACATTAATTCACTAAAACACTAACATACTAACTACACACTAACTTGCTCAAACACAAAACAGCTCTGATCCCCCAAACCAAACTGTAGTGAAAGAGAGAAGGTAAGAAAAGAGAAAAAAATAATATTCTACCATTACAGATCCAACTAAGCTATCTTACTAGAATTACTAGTAAGCAGTACAAATTATTGCATCCTTAGATTTTTTTTTATTGCTGAAGAAGTCCATAAATGCTTTCCAGTCTTTCAAGATCTCTTCAGTTGGCTTATCCTTTAACACCCACATTAGTTTGGCCATTTGGGATGACAGTCCACTCTTCCACCTCTGCTGTTTCAATCCATTTCCAGGTTTGAGCAAACAGTAGTCTTGCAGCTGTTACCGTATCTCAAAGAAGTAGCCCATATTTAGTGTATTTCTTCCTGAAGGCTTCTCCATGAAAGTGGTAGATTCAGAGCTCAGAGACACTTTGTCTGGACTAGAACTCTCAGCCAACTTCAGCTGGCATGGCCGTGGTTGTATTGACTGGGAGATTCTGGCATCTGAAGTCCAGGAAGGTAATTTTTCTGAGCTCTGGACAGGCTGCCTACTTGGCAGATTTAACAACTTTCACCTTAGAGCAGGGGTGGGAATCATGTGGCTCTCCTAAAGGTGTTGGTCTGCAAGTCATAGAATCACAGAGTCTCGGTGCTCAAAGGGACCACATCTAGTCCAGCCACCTGCCGTGCAGGAATACACATTTCATGGAATCATAGAGCCAGAAGAGACCCCAAGGACCAGCCGGTCCAGCTCCTGCCGTGAAGGAAGACGCAATCAAAAGACTCTCAACAGATGACCATCCAGCCTGTTTGAAAACCTCTAAAGGAGGCTCGATCAGACTCCCAGGCAGCAGAGTATTCCACTATTGAACTGCTCTTACCACTAGTAAGTTCTTCCCAGTGTTTAGAATCTCTGTTCTTGTAGTCATTCTCTCTCTGCTCCCACGTTTGCAATATGGGAATAGTTGCAATGGACCTTTCAGGATTCTCATAAGACTTGCAATCATAAAGCTGGCAGAGACCCCAAGGGCCATCCAGTTCAACCCCGTTCCACCCTGCGGGAATACACAATCAGAACACTCTCTTTTACAGATGGCCGTCTAGTCTCTGATTGAAAACCTTCAAAGAAGAGATGCTCCACCGCACTTCCAGGGAGCAGTGTATTCCAGTGTGGAACTGCTCTTACTGTCTGGAAGTTCCTCCTAACGTTTAGGTGGAATCTCTTTTCCTGTAGTTTGAGTCCATTACTCCATGTCTTAGTCTTCTGGAGCAGCAGAAAACAAGCTTGCTCCATCTTCCGTAGGACATCCTGTCAAATATTTAAATATGGCTATCATGTTACTTCTTAACCTTCTCTTCCCCAGGCTGAATGTATCCAGTTTCCTAAGCTGTTCCTCATGGTCTTTAGTCCTTTGACCATTTTGGTCACCCTCCTCTGGACATGTTTCAGCTTGTCAAATATCCTCCTTGTTTTGTGGTTCCCAGAACTGGACACAGGATTCTTCCAGGTGGGACCTGACCAAAGCAGACTAGAGTTGTACTATTACTTCTCTTGACCTAAAAGCTAGACTCCTAAAGCTGTCCTGGGAGATGCCCATCCAACCCTTGTTTAAACGAGAGTCCATCATAGTCTGAACCAGTCTGTTCCGCAGTCTGTTCCAAGGTTAAAAAGTATGGTTGAGAGGTTCTTCCTCACATTTAGATGGGAGCTCTTTTCTTGTAATTTGAATCCAACGGTTCGCGTTCTAGTCACTAGCTGCTTTCCTGCTGAAGTAAAGAAGCAAGGATTGCTTCTGATTGGCAGTCTTCAGAATGCCCGAGTCTAGGGAGAGAGATTTTAGGTTGCAATTTACTATATTTCAGTGGTAAAAGTCTATGGAAAAATACAGGTTGAACGGTTGCATAGCCAGCTGAAAAGTGGCTCCCAGTCAGCAGTGGGCACTCTTGTCCTGGCTATTTACTGCCCGGCCTCTTCCTTCTCTATTTGTGTACCACAAATAAAAGGCCCAACAAATTCACACAATCCAACAGCCAGAAAATCAGCATCCAGTCCAGTGCCACCAATGGATTCTTTGTGGGAGCTGGATTCTATGTCTTTTTATAGCAGAATCAGAGCTTGAAAACATTACTTTTTTTCCTAAGTAAAATTGGGTGCCCTGTTTGGGGGATTCTGGGACTCAACCTAGAAAAGGCACTTTTCCAGGCTGTGAGGGAAGCCTCAGTGAATCCCTTAAAATGTTTCTAGCTCCTCTTCCTTTCCCTGTGATATTTCTTAGTCCTCACTGAGGACTACTAGGTCCCACTTTGTGAAGCTCTTACAAATCAGTGGTTGTTTTTCTGGGCTTCTTCAAGGTGAAATAGATCTATGTGGTTTGAACCCAGTTCTGACAGCTGAGAAAACAGAGGGCAGCAACTCATCTCCTTCTGCAAGGATAAGCAAAATGTATTATTATTGAGAGCCAGAAAGGTATAGTGTTGGACTACAGTCCTGGAGACCAGAGTCTGATTCTCTGCTTCGCCATGGAATCCCACTGGATGACCTTGGGTGTGTCACATACTCTCAGCGTCAGAAAACCCCATTGATAGGTTCACTTTAGGGTCACCAGAAGTCAGAAACAACTTGAAGGCATACAACAACATAAACTGGGACCTATTTATTCATTTATATCCTGCTCTTTTCCCAGTAATAGGACTCAAGGTCCCAACTTATTAGAAACAGTGTAGATCAAAAGCTGTGCAAAACCATTAGTAAAATGTAAAATACAAAAGTTATTTAAAAGGAAATGATCTGTAGAGAACCATTTAAAATTCATTAAAATGCTGTATTTAAAAAATCAGCAAAGCAACACCATTAAAAGCCCATCACAGCCAGTTTCTAAAAGCCTGGCAGAAAAGGAACACCTCTTACTTGCGGGTGAAAGAAAAGCGGGGGCAGAGGCCTCTTGGCCTCTCTAGGGATGGAGTTCCAAAGTTTGGGTGCAGCCACAAAGAAAACCCTCTCCCTCATTCAATATTTAAAATTAAAAAAAATCACATTTCTAAAATAAAAACAGCCCAAGAGAACAAGAGCTACCAAAAGTTGCCCAGGGAGAATAGTGTTTGCTCCATATCAAGTGGGAAAAAAATGGATGGTGGTGGTAGTTGTGGGATGGAGTATCATGGAAAAGAATGTGATTTGCAAGCATTTGTAATAGGAGTGTTCCTATTAGAAGGTAAGGTTATGCTGCAGCATTGGGATGCAGGTCTCACCTGTAAAGCAACAGTGCTGGCCTACCTATCAGGGTTGTTGTGAGGTGTGTCTCCCTTTGTTTCTGCAGCTCTACTGTTCTTGACCATCGAAATGTCTCTCCTGGTGTCTTGGGACTGGAGTCAGCAACTATAGTGGGGCTGGAGGAGCAGATTTTCGCCCTCCGGGGAGTGATGTGATTTCACTTCTAGTTTCCATTTGAGAAAATGTTTGACCATTTGGAGATCATTAGGGGAAACTAGCAAAACTGCTATGCTTCTGATTTCAGCCATTTGGGGTCTTTTCTCAGCCATTTTTGAGGTTTGGGGTCTCTGAGGATGTCTTCAGAGCTTGGAGCATCACAGAAAAGTGCTTTGGCACTGTATTTAACTCAAGCCACACTTTCCCTGTCCCATCTTAGACAATTCTGCTTGTTGCTCTCATTCTTGTCTTGCTTCACTCTTCAGATCCAGATTGTAAGCTCCTTGCAGGCAGAGCCCTGTCTCTTTTTTTAACACTCGTGAAACTTGATTGCTGTATTCGTAGACATACCTGTTTTTATAGCAATAACAGTCAATATGTGGATGTTCTATCCACTTGGAAATAGAATGTTGGAGATAGAACATCACAGATAGAACACACGGAGATAGAACTCAGGACATTGGAAGAAAGAGTATGAATATTTGAATATAATAATAAAACAATAAATTAAAGTGTTAGGTAAATACTAAAGGATGCTTTTGCTTTCTCAGGCCATGAAGCAGCCTTTGCCGCATTCCTGTGTTGTCTTTGTAAGATTGGTGTTCTCCGGGTGGATGACCAGCTGGCCATTGTCTTCAAAGTATTCAACAGGTAAAGCTGTGGAGGCGTGTCTTTCTTTGTGTGAGTGAACTGACAGTGACCGAAGAGACCAGTTATGTGACATTTCCAATAAATTCACTCAATTTAAATCCTGCCTTTGCCACAACCTCACATGAGACCATGAGCTTGTTTGTTATTGTCTGTCTACTCCCACATTTGTAATGTGGGTATAGTTGTGACTGATCTTTCAGGATTCTTTAAGACCTAGAATTCTAGAGTTGGCAGAGACCCCCAAGGGCCATCCAGTCCAACCCCCTTCTGCCATGCAGGAAGACACCATCAAAGCACTCCCAACAGAAGACCATCCAGCCTCTGCTTAAAAACCTCCAAAGAAAGAGACTCCAGCACACTCCCAGGCAGCAGTGTATTCCACTGTTGGGATACACTATCTGGAAGTTCTTCCTAATGTTTGGTGGAATCTCTTTTCCTGAAGTTTAAATCCATTGCTCCGTGTCCTAGTCTCTGGAGCAGCAGAAAACAAGCTCCCTCAATCTTCCATGTGACTTCCCTTCAAGTATTTAAACATGTCCATCATGTTACTTCTTAACTTTCTCTTCTCCAGGCTAAATACCAGACCCCTAAGCTGCTCATCATAGGGCATGGTTTCCAGGCCTTTTCCCATTCTAGTTGCCCTTCTCTGGACATGTTCCAGCTTGTCAGTATCTTTCTTGAATGACTAAAGTCTGATCTGTACACAGTGCTGCGGAGACGCAAAACACAGCATGGCTGGCGTCCAGTTACTGACACACGCATGCGGAAGTCACTCTGTGTGTGTGGGGCCGAAAGGTCACCATTGTGCAAAGGAACAGAAGCACTGTTGTGCAGACTGCAATGCTGAGAATTTTGATTGCCCGTTGCCCAGTGGCAACCAGTCACTGACAAGTGTTGCACAGTGTTGCTATTTGGCTTGGGGCGGGTTGTAGAGCTAGTGTGGTATCTCTCCGCATGCAGATATTTATTCTACATCTAGGAGGCACTGGGTTGCAGCCAACATAAATAAAGCTAGTCAAAAAGTTTTGTGGTCCCTACTTCTCCTGGTGAACCCTTTTTCTTGCAAAAAGAAAAAAACACTTGGCAATTTTTCCTCCTCTCTTTCCAGTGACAGAATAAGGCTTGAGAGAGTTTGACTTGCCCAAGGTCATCTAGTGGGTTTCCATGGCCAAACAGGGATTCAGACCCTGGTCTTTGGAGTCCTAGGCCATGTCTGCACTAGCCTCAAAGGCCCCTCCTTAAACTGCAAACCCCAGGGTTCCATAGGATGTTCAAAGTGGAATAATAGCACTAGAGTGTGGAAATGGTTCTAGTCCGACATCCAAACCACTCGACCATTACTAGTGTAGTGTTGTAAACCATCAGTACTCTGCATGGGTTCCCTTAAAAAACCACCAACTGGTTAATTCCCCCACAGTGGTAATGATCTTCTGGTTTTATTTCCTGCTTCAGGTACTTGGAGGTCATGCGGAAACTCCAAAAAACATACCGGATGGAACCAGCCGGCAGCCAAGGAGTCTGGGGTCTTGATGATTTTCAGTTCTTGCCCTTCATATGGGGCAGCTCACAGCTGATCGGTAACCAGGCCAATTTTTCCCTTTCTCCCCTGCCCAAAGCAGGACTGGATCTATTCTGTTGTACATTTAAAAAAAAATTAAAAAATCATAGAATAATAGAGTAGGAAGAGACCCCTGGGCCCATCCAGTCCAGCCCCATTCTGACATGCAGGAACAAACACTCAAAGTACCCCCAGCAAACAGCCATCCAGACTTTGTTCCAAAGAAGGAGACTCTACTATACTCCATGGAGGCAGCATATTCCACTACCGGACAGCTCTGACTATCAGGAAGTTCTTCCTGAGATTCAGGTGGAATCTCTTTTCCTGCAGCTTGAATCCATTGCTCCTTGTCCTGGTCTCTGGAGCATCAGAAAACAAGCCCACTCCCTCCTCTACGTGACATCCTTTCAAATAGTTAAGCATGGCTCTCCTGTCCCCTCTTAACCTTCTCTTCTGCAGACTAAACATCCCCAGCTACCTCAGCTACTCCTCATAGGGCTTTGTGGCTTCCAGACCTTTCACCATTTTGGTCGCCCTTCTTTAGACATGTTCCAGCTTGTCAATATCCTTCTTGAAATGAGGTGCCCAGAACTGGAGACAGGATTCCAGATGAGTTCTGACCAAAACAGAGGAAAGAAGAAAAGGTTAAATTTTTCCTGTCAAAGAAATGCAGGCAACTGGCACTTTAGTCTTGCCTTTTGTTTATTAAATGTTTGTTTAAGGGATTTCTGAGCCACTTCTTAACACTGTGCCCTCCCAAAGTGATGTATGTTGCAAGAACATTTGGACTGACAGCCACAGCTTAGAGGAAGGGAAGCAGATACAATGGCTCTTGGCACATAAACCGATGAACCATGTGCTGGTTAGTCAAGAGTAGCCTCTTCCAGATGAAAAGTTCAAAAGGGTCACTTAAAGTTGAAGGGACCTCAAGCCTAAAATTTGGGCTGGCAACTTTAGAGGGCTCTGGCGGCCAAGGTTTGGCCCTTGGGATTTCTCTGTGGCCCACACTAGGCCCTAAAGCAAGCAAACAGTTTTATGTTTAAAGAATCGAAGTTAGAAGACTCATAGAATCATATAGTTGGAAGAGACCACAGGGGCCATTGAATCCAACCCCCTCCTGCCATGCAGGAACTCACCTCAAAGCGCTCCCGACAGATGGCCATCCAGCCTCTGCTTAAAAACCTCCAAAGAAGGAGACTCTACCACACTCCCAGGTAGCATATTCCACTGCCAAAAGCAGAATTAAATTTCCAGTGTGGATTTTGGAGAATTGGCCTGGGGACGTGCAGGCTGTTTCCATGCAAATCTGGGAGTGGAAAAAGAAATTGACTTTTCGAGGGCCAAAGAAACAGGGCCTTCTCTGCTGCCTTTCTCCTGGAGAAAAGAGCTGATGGAAAGGGTCAAAATGTCATTACAATGACGGCATCCTCCATAAGCTGACCAATCCCAATTTGCCAGCCTTGGGAGCATACAGCTCCCACCATACCCCATGAAAGCTGGGTACGAGGGAAGCTGCTGTCCAACACACCTGGAGGTGACCATCAGTTTGGGGCAGGCTCTGTAGTACGTCCTTGGCAGGGGATAAAAAAGCCACCCTGAAACCTTGTGCTTCTTTTTCAGATCACCCGAACCTTGAGCCTCGGCATTTTGTTGATGAAAAGGTGGTGAACGAACACCATAAAGATTACATGTTTCTCGAGTGCATCCGATTCATTACAGAGGTGAGGTTGGAGCTGCCTTCTTTGGTTGTTACTGAATCTTTTTTTAAAAAATTGACCTATGATTAATTTTGAGGAAGGTACAGCCATCTATGTGGGACTGTATCTGTTCTTGTTTTCTTCCTCCCTTATCTGCTCTGTCTTCTGTCCATGAGTTATCCATGTGAAGATGCCTTCTGGCTGAGTTTGAGCATCCTTGGGCAGCCATGTATTGGGCACACCTGGTCTAGGTTGGGCACTTTGGAGGGCCAGGTCATTGGTAGTCCTGCTCGATTCTGCTTTGGTCCAACCTTATGTGGAATGCTGTGTCTCTTTCTGAGATTTACAGTTCAAGAAGGACGTTGACAAGCTGGAATGTGTCTAGAGGAGGTTGATGAAGATGGCAAAGGGTCTGGAAATGAAGCCCTGTGGGGAATGGTTGAGGGAGTTGGGATGTTTGACGTGGAAAAGGTAGATGGGTGGTATGGTAGCCATCTTTAAATACCTGAAGGGGCTGAAGATGGAAAGAGTTAGCTTTTTGCTGTTTCTGTAGACAGGGTCAGAATCGATGGGTTAAAATTACTGTATATACAGTCAGCCCTCCACATTTGCAGGTTTCACTTTTGCAGATTTGATTATTCACAGATTCTTTGCTGTCACCTCAGTTGCCTCCTTAGGCCATTTTTAGTGGAGACTGCAAGCCTTGTGGGGCTGAGAAACTGTGGCTTGTAAGACCCTATTAAAAATGGTGGGAGGCAGCAGCAGAGGTGGCCATCAGCCCCACCAGCCCCCCACTTCTGCCTTGGGAGGGAACCCTGATGTCTCAAAGGAATCCACCGTGGGTTGAATATGGTGATCATGCTTTTTTTTTTTGTATTGTGGTTTGGGAGGGCCTAGAGTTATTCACGGTTTTTCCACTTTCACGGGGATCCTGTGCCCCTCACCCTAGCAAAAGTGGAGGGAGGACTGTACACAGAAGAAGAGAAAAGACCTGGAAGAATACCATCCCCTAACTTGGATTTCTGTATACATGTTGGTTGAGACCTAATCTGAATTCCTGGTCTTAACTTAACTTAACACTTTCACAGGGGTCCTGTGCCCCTAACTCTAGTGAATGTGGAGGGGTGACTATACTTGTGTATAAGCTGAGGGCAGGTTTTGGGGCCAAAACTTTGGATTTTGATAAGACTCTGGATAAGTTGAGGGTCATTCCATGGAGGGGGGAATGTACCAGCACCACCTCAGGGGACCTGCTGCCCCAGCATTTAAAAAGACCTACTCTAGTCTACTCAGAGAAAGGGATGCTTCCTCTTTTTAAAAATAAAAAAGAATTAAATCTTATCAAAAAAAGGAGCCAAAAAGTCACATCTGGCCCATGGCCCACCCCTCTCCATTTAAAGGGAACTCCTGTGGATTGAAGCTTCAAAACCAGCTCTTGCAACTCCATCTAGTGGCCATAAAATTCTTGAATTTGTGTTGGAGGAGCAGGACCTGGTGGCTGCCAATCCCATCTTTTTCTCCCAGCACGTTAATTTTGTCTTTCGTCTGTGTATATTCTTTCGTTTATGGTGTTCTAAACTGGTCTGACGTTTGCATTTCAGTGTCTTGGCTTGTCTTTGGCTGGGATGTCTGCTTCCATGCAAGGTGGCTGTCATACATTTCAAACATTTGATGTCTGCCTGCCTGCCTGCCTGCCTGCCTGCCTGCCTGCCTGCCTGCCTGCCTGCCTGCCTGCCTGCCTGCCTGCCTTTCTTTCTTTCTTTCTTTCTTTCTTTCTTTCTTTCTTTCTTTCTTTCTTTCTTTCTTTCTTTCTTTCTTTCTTTCTTTCTTTTAAAAGAAAGGTTGTTGAGACGGTTACTCCTCTTTTATTGAATAGCTCAGAAAATTCAAGACACACAGAGCTGAATATTTTTTAGCTAGGATGTCAGGAAGCACAAGGAACTGCTGCCCAAAATGGCACCCTCATATCGCTTTTCTTTCTCCCTAAGATGCGGGAGGGATGTATTCTGGCATCCTTACCCCTCATTTCCTCCATCTCAATTACCTCCCGCTTGGATTGTTGTAACATAGGTCTTTATCACACTGACACTATTATAGTGCTCTTATTCCACTTTCATCATACTCTGGAATCCTGGAGTATGCAGTTTGGGTAGGGTGATTTGGAATTCTCAGCCAGAGAGCTCTTGGGTCCCAGGAAACTACAAACCCCAGAATTCCACAGGAAGTTGCCATAGCGGTTAGAGTGGAATCATAGTGATAAGGACCATGCTTAATGTGGGCTTGCTTTTGGAAACTGTTCAGAAACTTCAGTGGGTCCAAAATCCTGCGCCCATGCTGCTGACTGGTTTATAGGGAGTTGGTTATTGGGTGTATATCAGCCCCTTGCTGAAGCAGTTTTATTGCCTACTGATCTTTTTCCTAGCAAAGTGCTGGAGGTAGCAGTGATGGGTATCTGCTTTAAAGCCCTACATGGCCTGGGTCCAGACTGTCTGCAAGACTGTATCTCCCTAGGCAAGCCAGCCTGAGTTTTAAAATCCTTCAAGGGTGGGTTTTTTTCTTGGTCTCACCACCATCACGGGCACATTCAGAGAGAAGAGATGGCCTTCTCGGTGATTGCTCCCAGGCTTGGAGCTCCCTCCTGCTGAAGGTTCAGCTGACGCCTTCTCAACTTTC
Organism: Cyclura pinguis; assembly: GCA_030412105.1. Lineage (NCBI taxonomy): Eukaryota > Metazoa > Chordata > Lepidosauria > Squamata > Iguanidae > Cyclura > Cyclura pinguis. The sequence goes on along the minus strand of CM059613.1, from coordinate 15,040,981 downwards.
TTTCCCACGGCAGGCAAAAGACCTTTTGAATTAGGCAAGGCTTTGGGACCCACATCATGTGGCCAAAGGGTATTGTGAATGTAATGGGGTGTGCTTTTTATCTTTTTATCTTTTAAATATGCGTTGAATGCATTTTAAAGTGTTTCAGCTGTGTTCTTTTTTCACATAATGGTCTGTGCTTAGTTTTTGCAAATAAGATTTTAGCTTTTCATAAGTCGTTTTGAATTCCTTGACCAGGAAAAGAAAGAAGGAAAGAAAGAGACAGGAGGAAAGAAAGCCAACTGTGGCCCATGCTCTGGATTGTGTCAGGAAGTATTTGTGTGTGTGTGTGTGTGTGTGTGTGTGTAGGAGTGTGTGTGTCTGTGTTAAACATAGCAGTTGTCTCCACATCTCTGCCTTAGGCGCAAACACACACATACACACTTTCCTATTCAGCTGCCCACGCATACCCCAAATGCACCAGTTCCCATCTGATCTTGGGGGCTAAGCAGGGTCAGCTCTGGTTAGTACTTGGATGGGAGGCCACGAATGAGTCCCAGGTGTTGTAGGCTATATTTCAGAGGAGGGAACTGGCAATCCACCCCTGAGGATTCCGTGCTTAAGAAAACTCTAAGAAATGGATGGAGTCGCCGTAAGTCAGCAGGCGCCTTGGAGTCGCACACAAGCACATACATTTTCACAGAAGGGGAAAACTGATGCTGTGTGTGTTTGCCCAAGGCCACCCAGCGAGTTAATGGCTCAGCCAGAAATTCTTTTTTTTTCCTTCTTCCCCTTCTCCCAGGCGCCGGTCCAGCCCACTCTCTCTGTGGATCACGCTGGCTTGTAAACCACACCCTTGCGTGAGAAACGGGAATATGTCCCTCCTCTCTTTCTCTTTCTGTGTCTCAAAACCTCTCTCTCAGTCTCTGGCCATTTCTGCACTAGCCTGTTATAGCGCGATGATTCCACTTTCAACATCCTCTGGAATCCTGGGGTTTGCAGTTTCGGGAGGGGCCAACCGGCCCCTCCCGAAACTGCAAACCCCAGGATTCCAGAGGATGTTGAAAGTGGAATCATCGTGCTATAACAGGCTAGTGTGGAAATGGCCTCTGTCTCTCTCCTCCCCATGTTGGACAGCCTTCATGTTTAAAGTCACAGGTGTTCTTCCTATACAAGCCATAGAATCATAGCGTTAGAAGAGACCACCAGGGCCATCCGGACCAACCCCGTTCTGCTGTGCAGGAAAAAATTCATTCAAAACAGTCCCAATGGACGGCCATCTTTAAAAAGCCCCCAAAGAAGGAGACTCCACCACACTCCATTGAGGCAGCAGCAGATTCCACGGTCAGACTGCTCTTACCATCAGGAAGTTCTTCATAATGTTTAGGTGGAATCTCTTTTCCTATAGTTTGAAGCCGTTGCTCCGTATCGTAGTTTCTGGAGCAGCAGAAGATGAGCTTGGTGCCATCTTCCATGTGACATCTTTTCAAGTATGTAAACTTCACTGGTGTGAGCCTAACTGATCAAATCCCCTTGAAGTGCTCAGCCAGTCAGCAATCTTCCATGCTCTCATCTGTTCCCAACAGGGCCCTATTGTTGTCATATGTCTTCAAGTCATTTTGCTTTTTTTAATGGTTTCATATTTATTAATTTTAATGCAAACTTACAAACAAATTCACACCTAAAGAAAAAAAGGAAGAAAAGAAAAAGGAGCAAAGTATACATAAACAATATGCATGCGCAGTCAGCCCTCCAATGGATTCAAGTTAGAAGAAGAGAGATTCCACCAAAATATTAGGATGACCTTCCTGATTGTAAGCATTGTTTGGGAATGGAGAGTATTCCCCCATGGCGGAATGGGGTTGGACTCGATGGGCCCTTGAAGCCCTTCCTAACTCAATGATTCTGTCCCTAAAAACAAACCATTGTCCTAGAGCACATTGTTGTACTAATGGCCAAGATCTGTCCTCTCCCACAGAAACTGGGGCCATTTCCGCACTAGACTGTTATAGTGCTATTATTCTACTTTTAACATGGAATCCTGGGATTTGCCGTTTAGGGAGAGCCCAAAACCCCAGGATTCCATAGGATGTTACAAGTGGAATAATAGCACTATAACGGTCTAGTGCGGAAATGGCTTGGGTGCTTTTGCACAGAAGAGCACACTGCGTGTCTCTGTCTGGACAGAGAAGAGCGCAGAAATCTATAAAACACTAAATCTGTGCACACGCTGCTAATTCTAAGTGCAGACATTTTGAATACGCCTTTGTCTCACTTAAACCGGAGGTTACTTCTTGCTTGTCTGCAAATGCTGCTGTTCGGAGCATCATCATGGCTTTTGAGAGCTGCGTACAGGAGAAATTTTAGCATTCTCTTTTTTTTTCTTAAGTGGGCATCACCAATTCTTTTGCCATGTGAGTGCCCACTAGGTGGCACCATAGTGCCATGTAGTCCATGTATCAGTAGGCGTGCAATACATGCCTTAGCAGGAAGGGGCACGCTGGGGGGCCCCTAGTGGCAGAGCACGAACATTACAGTGCCAACAAAAAATTGGGGGAACCACTATGACCTGGTCCAGTCTAGGGAAGAAAGCTTTCAGAAAATAAATAACCCATTGCTACATCTTCTCAGACTTCAGTAGCGATCTATTACTAAGCATGTAAACTTGCTTTGTAAAATCCAGAGCGGTGCTGTGAAGGTTGGACTAGGACTGTAGGAGGCCGGGGTTTGAATCTCTGCTGCAACCCCCTGGATGACCTTGGGCAAGTCACGCTCTCTCAGCCTCAGAGGGTGTCCATGGCAAGCCCCCTTGGAACAAATCTTGCCAGGAAAGCCCCTTGGAACAACTTGAAGGCACACGACCACAACAAGAGATCCTTATTCCCAAACCTTTCCTAACAGTGGAGGTGTCTCAGGCTTTGTGCGCTCGGTTTCAGCTGTCTTCTGTGATCGTAATAGAATTGTTGGTGACTTTTCTTTTTCATTTATTTAGAAGTGCAGAGCTGTGCATTTACTCCGTGGCTGCTTGTCTCCTTCCTTACTCCCCTCCTTCACTTGCGCAGACGCCTCCGTTCTCTGGCTCATGTTGTTCCTTTGTCTGGTAGGAGTTTTCCCCCTCACCCCTCACTGTTGTCAGCTCCTTTTGGAAACCTGGACACCTGAAAACTCCTTGAGCATCTGTCATTGGGTCTTGCTGGGCCCACCAGGAAGGGGCTTTTGGAGAGGGGTGTGTGTGAAACCTGGGAGCAGAAGGAGATGCTCAGCCGCCACCCGTGAATTCCAGGCGTGAGGAAAAGCAGGCCGTGGTTGCATTCCTTTATTTATTTATTTAGAGCCCAGAGCAGGCAATGCAAAGTTTTTCTCTCTTTCTCTTCCCGCCCTCCTCCCCATTCCCCGGGTTTCAATCTGGCTTCTAAATTTGGAGTCCTTTTGGGGAAGGGTGGGCTCCAATTTCAGCTGGAAAGGGAAACAACTGACAGGAAGCTGCTTTGCCGAACTCCCTTCCCCCTCCTCCTCCTCCTCCTCCTCCTCCCTTCTTTTTCTTTTTCTTTATTTTTTTTTTTTAACTGACAGAGGAACCATTTACAAAAGGCTGATTCTCTTGGGAACAGAGAGGCAGGAACGCAGGGTCTGTGAGTAATTTCCTGCTCAATATGGCTGCCCTGACTCACTCCATTCCCCTGGGGTCAACTGTGGGACTGCGTTTCTCTCTCTCTCTCTCTCTCTCTCTCTCACACACACACACACACATGTGCGCATGCTCCCTCTTTCTCTCTTCTTTTTCTCTCCAGCTAGCTCGCTTTGTGGCTGGAAAGAACCAGGGTTTTAGGTTTTATTTTTTCCCCTCCTTTCCTTCCCTCCTTTTGCTTTTCTTCCCCCCCTCCTTGCTCTCTGATCAGGGCTGGATGGCTCAGTGATGCAGTGCTCCAAGCCCCTCGCTGGCCAGGGGCCCAGCGCAGAAGAACAAAGGGGCCCCCAGTTTCCTTTTCTTCCTGCTTGCTTTCCCGGTCTCCCCACACTTCTGTTACCCTCCGTATTCTGTATTTTGCTTGAGTAACAGAGTAAAAAAATAAAATGCACAGGATGAGGCTGTTGGGCTCACAGAAGTCACAGGGACTGTCATGCCCTGGATAACTCACAGTCCACAAACTCTGCTCTGAGATAGACAGTAGTGTTTATTTGTAGCAAAGCAAGCAACACAGCACTTTTCTTTTGAAGTTGCTGAGGTTAAAGCGTGCATGGTGCTCACAGTCTTTATACCCACGCATACAGATTTTAGGCATGCAAGGCTGTGATTGGAAAGGATCATAAATTTACCATCATCCCACATCTTTAGACAGTTTCCAGACCTGCATTTGTTTACCCTTCTTTCATCCTTGGGGTAAGAGCATGTCTCTTGACCTTTATGTTAGATGCTGCAAGTTCCCAAAACACTTTTTGAAGCTTTGGATTTCTCCCTCTCTGGTCTTCTCCCCCTTTCACCAGATACATCACAGCAATAAAGCAATTAATCATTTGATATACAGTCATCCCTCCACATTTGCGGGTTTTACAAATTTCAGAAATTGCCAAATTGGGACAGTTGGAAGATACTGTGCTTTGTTTATTTCATAGAATCATAGAATCCTAGAGTTGGAAGAGACCCCAGGGGCCATCCAGTCCAACCCCCTTCTGTCATGCAGGAACCCACATCAAAGCCTTCCGTTTGACAGATGGCCGTCCAGCCTCTGCTTAAAAACCTCCAAAGAAGGAGACTCCATCACACTTCATGGAGGCAGCAGAAGATTTCACTGCCGGACAGCTCTGAGTGTCAGGAAGTTCTTCCTGAGGTTCAGGTGGAATTTCCTTTCCTGCAGCTTGAATCCATTGCTCCTTGTCCTGGTCTCTGGAGCAGCAGAAAACAAGCCCGCTCCCTATTTGACATGACATCCTTTCAAATATTTAAAGAAGGCTATCGTGTCCGCTCTTAACCTTCTCTTCTGCAGACTAAACATCCCAGCTCCCTAAACCGCTCCTCAGAGGGCATTATGGCTTCCAGACCCTCCGCTATTTTGGTCACCCTCCTCTGGACACGCTCCAGCTTGTCGTTATCCTTCCTGGATATTGTTAATTCCTCCATGCAGCACAAAAGGGGCTGCTTGTTTCTGGAACTGCTCCGAGGCATCAACTGGCTTAATACAGCCTCATTCCCACGTTCTAAAACAACAGCAAGGCCTCGGGTGAGTGTAGGTGTTGGGTTTGGAAAGCTCGGTCGCCCTCCGCTGCGTGGGCGGGATGCCCTTTGTGTTCCAGATCTTTTGCTCATGGCAAGCTTAGGCTGTGCAACCGGCCCAGCTGGAGAGAGACCCTCTTGTTCGAACCCTGCTGAGGAACTGTCCAAATTTCAGGAGCAAGGTCCAAGGCCCCTGGCTGTGGAGGACCAAGAGGGGTGGCTTAGCTTTCCATGTAGACCCAAAGGTTGTTCCCCCAAAGCTTGTGGCCCTTGGAGGGGGGCACTGGAGGCCATAAAAATACCATATTTGGAAGCTGCATGGGCTTTGCTTGGGATTCAAGGGTCGGCACCAAAAGTTTCCTTCTATAAGAATAGGGATGGCGGCGGTGGGGAGCTCGGTAGCTGCGTTTGACTCCTCCAAGAGAAGATAGAGGGCTGCACCCCTCTCCGGCACTGAAATATTTTTGCCTGGAGAGCATTTTCAGACCTAAAATGGAAAAATAAAATCAAAACCTAAAATAAAAAGAGGCCTTTTTTTAACAATAGGAACTTCCTGTTTTTTAGAAAGGGCCTTTCTTAGACCTAGAATGACTCAGCTCACCTGCTCTTAAACATGAGGGCCTTTCTTTCCCTCTTTTTACCCTTAGGGGGCACTGGGGATGTCACCAAAATGGCCCTGTTGGATCTCAGGCCTCCCTGCTTATCTGATGGGTTAGAGACCAGAGCACTGTCAGAAAGTGGCATGAGTTGCAAAGCAGAACCTAGTCTTTGGCCTGTTCTTCTCCTCTTGCCTTCTTCTTGTTGGGAACATTAAGGAATTATGGAGGCTTGCCAGTGTACCCTCCAACTGTCCTGATTAATCCTCTGCTTTCCCACTTTTTCAGCTGCTTTTAAAATGTCCCCCTTGATCTCCACCTCTTCCTCCCACCTGCTACCTTTGTCCTCAGCTCACTTCAGTTGCTGGAACCTGTCCAGATGAGGGCAATCGAAATGGCAAAGGGTCTGGAAACCATCTCCTGTGATGAGTGGTTTAGGGGACTAGGTATGTTTAGCATGGTAGAAGAAAAGGTTAAGAGGCGACATGATAGCCACGTTTAAATATTTGAAAGGATGTCATGTTGAGGATGGAGCAAGCTTGTTTTCTGTTGCTCCGGGGACGAGGACACGGAACAATGGCTTCAAACATCAGGAAAAGAGATTCCACCTAAACATTAGGAAGAACTTGACGACAAGAGCAGTTTGACACTGCCATCTGCTGCTGCCTGGGAGTGTGGTGGAGTCTCCTTCTTTGGAAGTTTTTACACAGAATTGGGATGGTCATTTTTTGGGAGCGCTTTGATTATACTTTCCTGCATGGCAGAGGGAATTGGACTTGATGACCCTCGTGGTCTCTTCCAGCTCTATGCTTCTGTGATTCTTTCTCTCTCGCAGCTGCTGGGAGCAGCTCGAAATACAGTTCTCAGAGCGGGGCGTGGGGTGAAGTGGTTAACCCACAATGCTTCCTCTCTGAAGTCACTGGATTCAAGACATGTGAGCTGTTCCTCTCCCTCCACAGCCCCACAGATGCATGGCGGAGCCTCTCCCTTTCCAAAGCATTTTAACTCAAGGCTGCGCATGAAAGGGCGGCTTTGCTTGTAGACGGAGAAGAGTTTTGGCTTTGGGTACAGCAGAAAAAAACGCTTCTAGAAAGACAATCATCGTTTTTTCCTCTTTCTTCCCTTCCTTCCTCTTGTCTTTTGAAAGATATCTGTGAAATGTTTTGTGCATTCTGGACCGGAGGGGGAGGAGGAGGAAGTGAGTTATTTTAAAACCGGCCTCACGGAAGAACTTTGCCTTCCTCGAGTTCCTTTTTAGCAGGAGCTCTCTGGCCTTGTGGTTTATGATGTCATGGAAACTTCCCTGGCAAGTTTGGTGGCATTCTCTTTCTCTCTATCCTGAGAGCGAGCGCTGGGGTTGTGTTCTTAGGGTGTGACCGGAGTCCTCCTCCTGCTTCTTTGACAAATAAAATAAAATAAAAAATAAACTAGGTTTTATAATTTTGCTGGGTTTACCTCGAACTTCAGATTCTGTTTCTGCTGTAGTTAATTGTAATAATATTGAGTGAAAATGTGTTTATATCCCACATAGAGACAATGTGGTGTTGACTGTGACTCTGGGAGACCAGTTCAGCTCTGGAAAACCTTACTGGGTGACCCCTTGGGTGAGTCACACTCTCTCAACCTCAGAGAAAAGCCAAGCCTCCGAATAAACTTGGCCAAGAACACCCCATGAAAGCTTTGGCTTAGAGTTGCCATTAGTCAGAGATGACTTAAAAGCACAGAACAATAAGGAGTGAGAAAGGCATAAAATATCATAGACAGGCATGTATAGGAAAAAGCATAGTATGTATAGGGCTCAATGTTATCTGCAGTTTCAGGCATCCACTGGGGGGTTTTGGAACCTATCCCCCACGGATAAGAGGGGACCACTGTGTTTAAAGATGGCTGTCGTGTTACCTTTCGGTCTTCTGTTTTTCCAGGCTAAACACATCCAGCTCCCTAAGAGATCTAAGGGAGAAGCCGGGGTATACGCTTAAAAAAGAGAGGGAGTGCAAATTAATTAATGTCATGGTTGCTTGTTCCTTCTTTTCCTCTCCAGATGAAGACGGGCCCATTCGCTGAGCACTCCAACCAGCTGTGGAACATCAGCGCTGTCCCTTCCTGGTCTAAAGTCAACCAGGGCCTTGTCCGCATGTACAAAGCTGAGGTGAGTAGAAGAAAAGAGACAGGAATGCTCTTTCCGTTTGGATATTGCTATCCCTTGGCCAGTTTCTTTTGTTGGGGCCCTTTCTCCCCCTTGCTGAGGCACACCAACCCTGTAGTTCAGGAGATGGGGTGAACTGAGGTCCTCCAGATGTTCTTAGACTGTGACTCCCATCATCCGTCACCATTTGCTGTGCTCTCCAGAGCTTGCTGGGTCTTGCAGTGTGGCCCTTTGCCCATCCCTCTCTCCTTAGCTGGCAGCCTTTAGGCTTTTTTGGTCTACAGGTATACTCAGCGGACAAAGTCAATGTGTTTCTGAGCATTACTTCTTTAAAAGAAATTTTGGCACCAGTGGCAGAAATAACATGACAGAATTAGGGTAGGTTCCTGCATCACAGGAAAAGAAAATTCAGCAGTTTCCTAGCAAAACTAACAGTATGCCCATGTGAAATGCAACAAACCAGGTCAGATACATGGCATTCCACGGGGCATTCAGTGTTTGAAACCACTGTTTTAGCTGCTTCAAAACTGGATTCTAGGACTGGTTTTGGACCGCTTTTAGGAGTTTTTGAAGGTGTGTTTTAAAAATGTTTTTATCTTCGCATTGTTTTGATTGGTTTTTATTCATCGCTTCTTTGTGGGCTGGGAGGTGATAGAGAAATACTATCAATGACAAACCAAATAAATAAGTAAAGAAAAACATTTTGAGCCTTCTAAAGATCACTTGAAAGATTTTCGAGAATGCACCCAGCTTCTGCCTTTGTTATGATTCCCATTTTGGTGCACAGATTTATATAACTATAACTGTGTGTGTGTGTGTGTGTGTGTATTTAATGTGCTGAGTGTAGTCGGTGAAGCTAGATTAACTGCTTTCCACTTTTCTTTCTGTTTTGGTATTTGCACATGCTCAATAAAGGATCTTGGAGGCAGATGCTGTTTACCTTGCCTGTTCTAGGCAGGCACACACAGCTGTACTAGGATCCACTAAAGCAGAATCCCATTCTTTCCCAGCTCAAGCTTTTATTGTATTGTTTACTGCAGCCTGGGCAGCAAAAATCTGTGTTTCTCTAGTCCTCTTATACTATCTGCTGCTAAGAAAAACCTTCCAGCTAGACAGATGATGTCAAGGAAAGGGAGGTAATGGTACCGCTCTATTCTGCTTTGGTTAGACCTCATCTGGAATAATACCGTGTCCAGTTCTGGGCACCACAATTCAAGAAGGATATCAACAAGTTGGAGCGTGTCCAGAGGAGGGTGACCAAAATGGTGGAGGGTCTGGAAGCCATGAAGCCCTATGAGGAGCGGCTTAGGGAGCTGGGTGTGTTTAGTCTGCAGAAGAGAAGGTTAAGAGGTGGCATGAGAGCCATGTTTAAATATTTGAAAGGATATCATATCAAGGAGGGAATGGGTTTGTTTTCTGCTGCTCCAGAGACCAGGAAAAGGAGCAATGCATTCAAGCTGCAAGAGATTCCACCTGAACCTCAGGAAGAATTTCCTGAGGGTAAGAGCTGTCTGGCAGTGGAAGATGCTGCCTCCATGGAGTGTGGTGGAGTCTCCTCCTTCTTTGGAGGTTTTTAAGCAGAGGCTGGATGTCCATCTGTTGGAAATGCTTTGAATGTTTGTTCCTGCATAGCAGGGGTTGGACTGGATGGCCCAGGAGGTCTCTTCTAACTCTATGATTCTATAATTCTATGATTCTATGAGTCTGGATAGCCTTAAAAAGATTTTGTAAAAAGGAACTTCTTTGTCAAAGACTATGTTAACTGAGGTATATCTGTACAGTTAGCTTTTAGGGCAAACCTGTGTTCACCAGGCAAAGCTAGGTGCAAAATGGCACCTAGTTGAGGCAGAGGAAGTGACAAGCTGTGTGAAGGCAGTTATCTTCTGTTTCAGGCCTTGACTGAAATAACATTGCATTAGACATCTGAGTTCCTGCGTATGCAGAATTTGAATGCAGAACTCCAAAACCGGCCAGCAAAGCTGCCCAAAGATCCAGTTGCAGCCAAACTGTATATTCTTTTATTTTATAAACGAGGAACAGGGGAAGCTGAGAGTTCTTTCAGGGACATCCAGGGAGGGGAATTGCTTTTGACTTAAAGATTTCCATGCAATTGTTAAAACTGTCGGGGTTCTACTACAGATCTTCTGCAGATCTCTGAAGGCACCAGATCCCATCTGATCCTGGAAGCTAAGCAGAGTTAGTTCTGGTTAGTTCTGGATGGGAGACTGCCAAGGAATATACCAGCCACAATTGCTCACAGCTTGTTAATCAAAAAGAAGGCATATTTTCCTGTTTGGAAATGAAGAGAGACTGAAGAAGGGACTGTTCCCAGAGGAAGACGAAGGGGTTTATTCCTTCTCACTTACCTAGGGAGATGGGATGGGGAACCTTTAATCTAGCCTCCTTGCTTGTACTCAGAAGGGGGGATGCAGAGCAGAGTGGAGGGTGGGTCCTGGCATTGCAATGACTGGGAGGAAAGGAGGAAAATAATGAAATAGGTAATGAGTTCTTCCCGTAACTCGCAATCCATCTTCTGCCCACCTCTGGCGTACCTGCTGTCTTCTTATTTCACCCTCGAGGCTGTTTGCTTATCCGTTAGAAATGTCACTCTGTTCTTGCTCAGAAGCAGGCTCCAGGCATAGTCCTAAAAGCCGGTTTCCAGGAGCAGCAGTTCTTATTTTCTGGAACCAAAAGAATACATAATTTTTTTTCTCTCCAGGGGTTTGGCTCAGGAGCTTCCATGGGCAGGTGGAACCACAGAAGTTAGCCAAAAGCACACAGAGGGCCATGTGCAACTCACCCCCATTCTAGGATGGGGCAGGCAGCGGTCAGGAGTCGGGGGCCCCATTGCCCACTCAGGGGAGCCTGGAGGGCCATACTCCTCCCAAATTCTTTTTCTTTTCTTATTTATTCCCCTAACCCTGAGGGCCCTGCTGGGTACGGAGGGTACTTTCACCAAACGTTTGGCTCTCCCAACAACTTTAGGCCCAGGAGGAGTTTATTTTCCTAGCAGGAAGCGACCCAGAAATCAAGTTTTGGTCACCTCCTGTTGGAGAAGAAAGGGCCCTTCTGTGTGCCTAACATGCCAGATGGTGGTGGTCTAAATGTGGCAAAATTGCCCCTCCGCCTCTTAGGAGACATTTGAAAGCAATCTTTTTTTAAAAAAAGCATTTTTTGAAGAAGATTTCAGGGCCACAGAAACTACAAAATGGCCAAGGAGGGCCGTGAGATGCCCGTACTTTTCCCACCTCTGTTTTATCAGTGATGTTCCTTGTCTCTTAAGTGTGGTGTTCTCAGCTCTCTTGGAAATAAGTATGTTTGTGTGTGTGTGTGTGTGTTTGCTTGTTTCTTACAGTCGCATTTCTCTTTTTCCTTATCCTTCCCCACTCCTTTTCTTTTTTTTCTTTTTTCAGTGTCTGGAAAAGTTCCCTGTCATCCAGCACTTCAAGTTTGGCAGCCTGCTTCCCATCCATCCCGTCGGCTCTTAAGAAAGCGGCCACCGTTTTGTTGGGGGGGGGAGATGCCGGAGCAAGCGGGGTGCAGCTGGAGCGCCTCTTCCTGTTCGCCCCGACCCCCTCTGGCTCTTCTGTGGCCAGCCCCTTCGTTTGCGCCGCAGAAGAGACGAAAGGAGTCTTTGAAGAATCGAAAAAGGGAAGAGGAGGCAGGGAAAACCCGACACCCAGATTCCATCGAAAACGCAAGAGCTAGTCTCGACTCCGGACCGCAACCTCTTCTCCCCGCACCAGACTCACCCTTTGCTCTGGCACATGTGGCACTCTTGCCCCCTCGCCCCTTCTTTTTAATTTAAAAAAAGAAAGACCGTGCTGTACACCGATCTGGGGAAATACAAGTGCGTTAGATGGTGGTGTTTGTGGTCTGACTCCCTACCCCGGGGTTTCTTCCAGCGTGTCATTTTATTTTTTTTTTGTGTTCACCTGCTGGAAGAAGGGGAGTGAGGGAGTGATGGTGGTAGAAGGAGAGTGGCAGGAGTGCGTGTCTGTGTGCGTGAGGCTTTAGGGAGTTACTCGTCACTCGAGCGGGGAGCTTCGGTTCATTTTGATCGGACTGCGTGCGTCTGCGTGGAAGCGAGGGCTGAGAGAGCGTGCCTGCATCTGCTGGGGCTTTCTGCTCGCGGGGACGGGGTGATCCTGAGAGGAAGCTGGGTGGGCTCCGGCTGGAGTCCTTCGTACAGAAGAGACCGAGCCAAGGGTGACGACGCGGGGAGGAAAGCTGCCTTCCTGTCATCTCCCCCCTCCCGCTAAAAATTGTTCTCTTGAGTCTGTTGCGGCTTGCTTTTGGGACTTAGACACTTTTGGACTACAGTTCCCAGCATCCCCCAGCCAGCCTAGCTGTTAGGAACTCTGGCAGTTGTAATCCAACACCCCCTTGCCAGAAAAATGCCCAACACATTTTCAAGTCCTGGGCACAGCCTGTTTTTAAGGGAGCTTACTTCAAAACTGTGTGTGGCTGGAATGCCTGCTACCGTCTCAGTGAGCCAGCTTGACATGGGATGTTTCTCTAGAACAGGAGCGGGGATAATTCAGCTCGTGGCCATTTTGGGATGAGCACCATCTCTATTTTTCTCCCCATTGTCCCCTTTTTTTGCCCTGAAATGGTTGCACGGAGAGCAATTTTGCCACCTTTTGGCTTTTCCCAGATAATTTTAGGCCCAGGAGAAGCCTTTTTCAGATAACGTATACAACAACTCAGATATCAAAGATACGCGGGGAGGGAACCTGCGGCTTTTCCCCAATATTTCTGGGATCCCGTGACCCTCAGTGCCACTTCGCGTGGCCAATAACGGAGTTTTTGGAAAATGTAGTCCAAAACATCTGGAAGGAACAATAGTTCCTTGCCCTTTGGTTATAGGGGGTGAGTGTGTTGTCTTTTTGGCATAAACAAAATTTAACTGAACTCTCAGGTCTGCCAACCAGGCGCGAAGCAGTCTCTGATCTGTTTGGCCTAGTGCAACACCCTGGTGGAAAATTGTGAGCCTTTGGCACAGGGTGGGTAGCAGGGTTAAGAGGAGGGGGAACTTTGTTTGAGGCTTTCAGCTGTGCCTAGAATGGCCGAGTTGAGTTGAGAACTGGTGTAAAAGTGTTGCATAAATTTTCCCTTTGCAGTTGCAAGGCCCTGTCCGGTTCAGAACGCACTGGTCACATTTGCAGGGAGATTAATAAATTTCCTGGGGTCACTTTATTGCCAGTGAATTTAAAGTCAGTTAAAAACACGGCCGGTTATTCTCTTGTTAGCTCATGAGGCCAGGTCTATTCTCAGAGTACCTGAACCCCGAGCTGTCAGCCCTCAATTTATCCCCCCTCTCCAGCCCCTCACCCTTCAGATGGGTTGGACTGGGGCTCCCATCATCCTGAGCAAGCTCTGCTGCTGCCTGGGGAGAAAGGGAGTTGTAGTCCAACATATCTGGAGGATGATGGGTGGGGAGTCTGCTTTAACAGAATTTAATGGCCACCTTGAAAATTTACTATCACCCAGACCCCACAGCTGTGCAAAGATAGGACAGACACCTCCAGTGTTTCTCTCCTCACCCATCCCTAAATTTGTAACTTTTCTGGAAAGACTTCAGGACCTTTTCTAACCTTCCTAGTCATCTTGATTCTAAGACTGGCAGAAACTCGTGTCTGCTTGCCCCTTTTCAGCTTATGGTTGTTTCTACAAAACTTTCCTTCTAGGTTGCTCTTTTCAGACTGCCATGGACAAAATTGGGGTTTGGGGAGGCATTATTAATATTTCTATTATTAATTTGGACGCCCAGCTGGGCTTCTGTTTTCTAATTTTGTGTCATAGTCAGAAATGATCTCCTCCATCTAATCTTTTTTCAGAGCCAGGTTTTCCTTTTGTGGACACAATCTTGTGTGCTCTCACATGCAAGTGTTTTCACAAGTGTTTAAGGGCACTTCCTTTTTTTCACGCTGACCACCCCGTGATCTGTTATCCCTTTGCTGTTAGAACCAGAGTATTTAAATGTTCCTTTTTTTGGATTATCCTGGGAGAATTTGGGATTCTAGGATTTTTGTGATTTGTAGTCCAAAGGGAAAAAAGTAACACTACAGTGCTTTGATTATAACTCTGGCCAACCCAGGCGAGTTATAAGGAAATAGGGTATTTTCATGTGGTTACTGATTCTTTTTGGAAAAGTGTCATTAGAAACCAGGGAGCCTGCTTGCATTTCTCACCTTCTGTTGAAATCTCCAAAGTAGTTTGGCAGCTCCTTTTTTAAACAGCATCCGTGCCTTCGGACTCCAGATAGGGAAAGGTCTCCGGATACTGGCTGCAGGGTGTAGCTTCTTTCCTTGGATTTTGGGGAAATTCTTTCCCTCCTGGTTTTTGGACCTCTGTCTCTTTGCTCAGTGGATTTGAATCCTGCCAGAGCTCCATGAGCTGAAAAACTGTAGCTGTAGAGGTGGAGGAACTGTAAATTTGGCATGACTCTTTTTGCTTCCCCATTGCAAGGGAGGTACATTTCCTAGGAGTCCTTGCAGGTTGGGAGGGGGAATAAATGCAGAGTCCAGACACCCCTTGGTGAGGCAGAAGGGTCCTTAAACCCTCTTATATCTTAGGCCTGTGTTTCCCAACCTGAGTCCTTCTGGATGTGTTGGCCAACAACTCTCAGAATCCCTCACTTTCTGCACGTTGTAGTCTAAGACATTTGGAAGGACCCAGGTTGGGAAGTGCTGCTTTAATCCCAAATGAAGGCAGTTTTTTACCCCATGAGATTGCAGAGAGAGAGGGAGATCATTGTGCAGAAGAGGATAGACGTATGTGACTGTCTAATGTGTTAATCTAAACCGTTACAAGATATATCCCCAAACCAGCTGCACTCACCTTCAAGTATGGAGCAGGCTTTGTCCAAAAATTGAGTTCAAACAGAACTTTTGAAAGCGATAAACTAGATATCCACTGAACCCAGGGTTTCAGTTCTTTTCTTGAGGTGCTGGCGGAACATGTCTTGAATGTCTTTTGAATGTTTCTGCTGCTTTCTCCCAATTTCTTGAGCCTCCTTAGGTCTTCTGTGTATTTGTAATGGGACGTGACCCTTATAGGGGTGGCAAGACTCTCTTTATTTCGGGGTGGGGTAAACTTTCAAGGTACAGGCTCTCTGTCCATTTTGACTCCCTTTTGCCCCTAAAAGCCCAGTTGCACCCCAAGGGGGGATGCTTGGCTGTTTTGCCCACCTCTTGAAGCCTCTGTTGCAAAAGTGAATCATAGCGTAGGTGTGGTGGAGGGTCATAAACCCACCCCATTTTTTTTCCTGGAAATTGAACTTACCTATGAGTTTGGAGAAAGGTTAGTTCAAGCTCTCTAACAGTGGATGACATAGCATTGAAACTGAAAATAGCAGCCCACTGGAGGTAGAGTCCATTTTGGGGTGGAAAACGGTAATAAGGAAAACGACATTGGGGCGTCAGCGGTCCATTCGAGGCTGACAGATGGCCCAATTGCCTGCTGTAATGTCTACTCTGATGCATCTGTGCATACATTTCTGTATAACTGAGGACACCTCGCCCAGCGCTTCCAGCAGTGGTTGCCACGCTTCCCTTTTATTTTCAGGGTTCTCTACAATTCTCACAATCCCTCAGCCAGCGATGGCGACCAGCTGTGGGACTGTGCAAATCCCCCAAAGGGTAATGTTCCTTAAAATTTGGACCTGTGCCACTGCAAAACTGCCTCACGTGATGATGTAGCAGAGATTACTGTCCCGCACCCACCAAGCAACGATGTCTGTAGGCTCCCGATGTGGAATGCCTGGTTCGGGGCCTCCACTTTCTGCAAAGCATTCAGGATATTGAATCACCAGGTTGTGGGTTTTTTTAATTTTGCTTGGTTCTTCCACGGAACTGCTCAGGGCAGCCTGTCTGTTCCATCTTGCTGCCCACTTAAAGCTCTTCTCTCTCTCTCTTTTTTTTGGTTCATCTATCTGTCTGTCTGTTTCTCCGTCTCCCTCTGTGATAAATAGTTCCACGCGCATGTATGTCTCCCTTGGCCTGCAATCATCACCCCGGAGTCTCTCGGGGCTGTAAACGTACCGCGCCGGATGCTCCCGTTCGGCTCCCCAGCTTTCTTCGCGTTTGTGGTTGGAATTAAAACGTTTGCATTTTGCACCTGGTGCCTTGCGTTGGTTTGTCTGCCCAAGTCGGAGGACGACAAGAAACTGAAGAGGCAAATACTGGGGAGCACCCGACAGAATCCAGAGAAAAATGGAGATACGTCTCCAAGTGCTCAGTGAATGGTTTTAATTTTTTAAAAAATTTATTTTAGAACAAACCCAACGTGTTTCAGCCTGCTTATATTTTCCAATGGCTGTCTTCGGGGGTAATAAGCCATCCAGTAGTAGAAATTTCTGGAGCTAAAAATCTCATTCCAGTTTCTGGACCGACAAGAAACAACAGAACCAGGCTCAAAAGGTTTTTTTTAATTCCGTTAGATGGAGAGTCAGTGAGGTGTCGTGATTTGAACATTGGAAAACAACCCTGAAGATCAGGGTTTGGTTCCCTGCTCGGCCATGCAAACCCAGTGGGTGATCTCAGTCACATCACACACTCTCAGCCCCAGAAAACCTGGTGATAGCTTTGCTTTGGGGTCGGAAAATGAAAGCACACAACAAAATTTTTTTTTCTGCCACTTTGTTTTCCTGCCACTGAAATACATACATAGGCCAAAACACATTTGGCTTCTTCTAACCAAACAGAAAACAGCAAACTGGTCTGAAGAACAAGACAAAATTGGAAAAGCCTGTATACTAATAAATGTGGAATTGAATGCAAGATGATTTTACTCCGGTACTAACAAATGCAAAACAATAGTATACAAATGGATGATATACAGAATTAAATATATACAGACACTGAATAGACAATACAGAAATTTACAATAACAATATCAGTAATAGGGATAAGAGTACAAAAAACTAGTTGGTTTCAACAAACACTGAGCAAAACTCTAGAGGTTCTATAGAGAATCTGATGTACAGGTACCTGTTTTTCTACAGTGTTTGTTGGTACGCCAAATCCTCTACAGGACTTCTCTGAAGTTTTGCTTATAGTGCTTCTTGGAACTGACTAGCTTTTGTACTATTAGTCCTGGTCTTGATATTGTTGTAAATTTCTGTATTCAGTGTCTGTATATATTTAATTTTGCATATCGTCCATTTGTATACTATTGTTTTGTATTTGTTAGCATTGGAGTAAAATGATCTTGCATTCAATTCCATATTTATTAGTATACAGACTTTTCCAATTTGGCTCGTTCTAAGCATCCACAGAGCACTTGGAGAGGTATCTCCCTTTTTCTTTAGGGCTGTGCCAGAGAAAGAAGTTCTTTGGCTGTGAGATGACATAGTGCAGAAGAGGGATTTGGGACATCCAGTTCTTTAAAACTGTCCCTCTGGCGTCTGGCTGAGCCATCAAGTGGAACCTCTAGTGCAGGGGGGGATTTGTGTGACCTTTCACATTGTAGAATCAGAAGAGACCCCCAGGGGTCATCCAGTCCAACCTCCTTCGGCCGTGCAGGGACCCACATCAGACCGGTCCTGACGGATGCCCATCCAGCCTCTGTTTAAAAACCTCCAAGGAAGGGGGAGACCTCATCACACTCCATGGAGGCAGCAGCATCTCCCATCGCTGGACAGCTCTGGCTGTCAGGAAGTTCTTCCTGAGGCCCAGATGGAATCCCCTTTCCTGCGGCTTGGACCCATTGCTCCTTGTCCTGGTCTCTGGAGCAGCGGAAAACAAGCCCACTCGCTCCCGGACACGACATCCCTTCAGATATGTAAACATGGCTGCCGTGGCCCCTCTTCACCTTCTCTTCTGCGGGCTAAACATCCCCAGCTCCCTAAACCTCTCCTGATGAGGCTTCATGGCTTCCAGACCTTCCACCGTTTTGGTTGCCCTCCGCTGGACGCACCAGAGCTGGAACTGAACACAGCTGTACTGCAATGCCTAGTGTCCTGGGCCAGGCCTGGGCTTTTCCAGGTGAACAGCAGCCTGGAAGGAGGAGGAGGAGGATCAAAGGCACAAAGCCCTGCAGGTGGTCATCGGGCCGGGACGAGGGCCACCCGGCTCCACCTGGCTTTCCAAGGGAGGCACAAGATGGATGCCAGAAGCGCCTCGTGCGCTGCCGGGCCTTGCCAGGCGTCCTTGGGCTTCCTGCTCCTTGCCCGCCTGGGTTTTCTGACCCCGGACCGCCTGACTGTGTCACCCGCCGGATTCGTGGACCTCGGGATTGTTTCTGGACCCCGACTCGGCGCCGGTGTCTCCGTTCGCCCGGGAAGGGCCTCCTGCCGACCCCGCGGTCTCTCGCCTGACAGAAGTGGACGGCGTCTAAGGCCGCAAGGCTCGGTTTGGGGCCCTTTCCGTCCCCTCGGGCTTCCCCTCTTCACCCCGTTCTCTGAGCTGTGGGCCTTCGAGCGGCTGGAGGAGGACAAACTGGGACGTGTCAAAACCAGGGGCGCCGTCCGGCGACGGTGTGTCCCCACGTGCAGCCCGCGCTGAAAGGAACGAGACGCCCACGAGCTGGGAGCCGGGGAGGTCGAGCCTGGAGAAGAGGAGGGTGAGAGGAGACGTGGTAGCCCTGATGTTTGACTATTTGCAGGGATGTCCTATGGAGGATGGAGCAAGCTTGTTTTCTGCTGCTCCAGAGACTAGGACACGGAGCAATGGCTTCCAAGGAAGAGCGATTCCCCAGAAACATGAGGAAGAACTTCTTGAGGGTAAGAGCGGTTGGACCGTGGAATACACTGCTGCCTTGGGGTGTGGTGGAGTCTGCGCCTTTGGAGGTTTTTGTCCTGGGCCGGGCCTCGGCTTTCCCGGGAGGACGAAAGGCAGAGCCCGCCAGGTGCTCATCAGGCTGGGATGAGGGTCACCTGGCCCCAGGCGGCTTCTGAAGGGAGGCACAAGATGGATGCCAGAAACAACTCGTGTGCTGCCGTCCCCCGTCTTGTCTCCCCTGGGCTCCCCGCTCTTTGCCTGCCTGGATTTTCTGACCCTGGACGGCCTGACCGTGTTACCTGCGGCATTCCAAACCCTTGGACTGTTTCCGGATGACGTTCTTCCCACCATGAACTGGCAAGGTATGCGGATGTTAGTGTCTCTGTTTGACTGTGAATTGCACTCAGTTGCCTGGTGAGGGCAGCTGGCCTGCGACACCCAGCCCTCCTCGCTGTTGGCTGCCCTGGTTGATGGGAGTTGCAGTCCAACAAAATCTGGACGGTTGCGTAATTCCCACCGCTGCTGTCATTCAGGGATGGTGGCTTCTGAAGGTCCAGAGTAGGGATATACATGTCGAGAGAGGGGGGAATAATTTTCTGCAATTTTCTCCCTGCTGTGGAGTACCTGGATATATTCCTTTGCAGAGCTCCCACCTGGCTCATCCTGAAGCGTTTGGGGAAATTATTCCTCAATGCACATTTTTGTGAGAATCACGTTTTTCTCTCACTGCAAGCACTTTCAAAATAAGCCTTTGTGGGGGTTTTTTTTTTCAGTGCAAGATTGCTGGTTTTTTGGTGCAAAACCCAGCAATCTTGCACAAAAGGACCCACATTGTTATTTGATTTTTTTTTTTTTTTTGGTGCAACAACAGCAAATTATTTATCTGTTTAGAATGTTGGACTAAGGCTCTGGAAAGCCAGGGTTCAAATCCCCACTCAGCCATGGAAACCCACCGGGTGGCCTCGGTCAAGTCCCACTCTCTCAGCCTCAGAGGGAAGCAAGGGCAAACCCCCTTTGAACAAATCTTGCCACGAAACACCCCCAAAAGGCTCCCCTTAGGGTCACCATAAGCCAGAAGTGACTAGAAGGCATGCAACAACAACAGTTATATTTATATTCTGCTTTTCCCCACTTTGGGACTCACAGTGGCTTATAACGTTTGCCACTTCCGCACTAGGCTGTTACAGCGCTATGATTCCACTTGCAACATCCTATGGAATCCTGGGGTTTGCAGTTTCGGGAGGGGCTGGCCGGCCCCTCCCGAAACTGCAAACCCCAGGATTCCATAGGATGTTGCAAGTGGAATCATAGCGCTGTAACAGCCTAGTGCGGAAGTGGCCATAATTAAAATTCACAAAATGCAAAATGTGATGAAATTATTCAAATAAATGAAAACCAGTTAAATGCGTAAACCAATAACAAACACAACATGATAACAACAACAAAACAGTAAATCCAGGACATTGTACAAGGCCTGTTCCGCCTAACCAATCAGTCCTCGAAGGCTTGTTGAAACAGAAAGGTTTTCACCTGTTCAGAGAATGAGAATAGCGTCGGTATCAGTCTAAACTTTTCTGGGAAGGCAGTTCCAGAGCCGGGGTCAGCCACCGAGGAGATTCAAAGCCGTACTTTTTTAATACACGGCGACCGAAATGGTGAAGGCTCTGGAAGCCATGAAGCCCTATGAGGAGCGGCTTCGGGAGCTGGGGATGTTTAGTCTGCAGAAGAGAAGGCGAAGAGGGGACAGGAGAGCCATGTTGAAATATTTGAAGGGATGTCATGTCGAGGAGGGAGCGGGCTTGTTTTTTGCTGCTCCAGAGACTAGGACAAGGAGCAACGGATTCAGGCTGCAGGAAAGGAGATTCCACCTGAACTTCCTGAGGGTCAGAGCTGTCTGGCGGTGGAAGATGCTGCCTCAGAGTGCAGTGGAGTCTCCTTCTTTGGAGGTTTTTAAGCAGATGCTGGGTGGTCATTTCCTGGGGGTGCTCTGAGTATTTATTCCTGCATGGCAGAAGAGGGTTGGACTGGATGGCCCCTTGGGTCTCTTCCGACTCTAGGATTCTAGGATTGTATTTCCTTCCTTCCTTCCTTCCTTCCTTCCTTCCTTCCTTCCTTCCTTCCTTCCTTCCTTCCTTCCTTCCTTCCTTTTTGCATCAAACTTACAACCGTTGCATGAAAAACCTGCATGTTATTTCCATGCAAAACAATTTCCTGAAAAACTTCAGGGAGTGCAAAAATGGCAAGACGCTCTCATTCTTCCTGGCTAGCTTTCCTGAGTATCAAATTGCTCTCTTCCTTTTTTTTGGGGGGGGGGGACCACCAAATAAATAATGGGAAATATTCTTTCCATACCTACTTGTGAGTGGGCATTTGTTCCCTGGTGGGGACGGAGCCTGTCTGTCCCACCAGTTCCAAGTGTGGGATTGGTGAAGCCTTACCAGTGTCGGTAAGCTGTAGCTCTTCGCGTGCCTCTCTGAAATTGAGCATTTTGTACATCTAAGGCCATTTCCGCACTGCACTATTATAGTGCTATGATTCCACTTTCAACCTCCTATGGAATCCTGGGTTTTGCAGTTTAGGGAGGGGCGTTTAGACTTCTCAGCCAGGGAGCTCTTTGGCTTCAGTAAACTACAAACCCCAGAATTCCACAGGAAGTTGAAAGTGGAATAATAGCACTATAACAGGGCAGTGCGGAAATGGCTTTAGTTCGGTGCTCAAACCATGACGTCATGTCACTCTCAACTGCTAACAGAGGGAGATTCAATTCTTTTATTCCTAAAGCTGGTATTTGTCTCTTTCACTTTCTCTCTGACCAAACTGGCTGACTTTCTGTCCGTCTCTGACCCTGACTTATTCTGATATGTCTAACTCACATGCCTAACTGGTCTCTCTCTCTCTCTCTCTAACTACGCTCCACAGCAGCCTTTTCAAAAATCCCCTGAAAACAGGCAGTCGCTCCCAACTTTCCGTGCTCTCATCCTCTCCCAAATCATCCTTACCTTATAACCTATAGCATATGCGGCATACATCGCTGGTTCTTCACCTTTTCTTTATTGGGGACCCCCTGCAAATATAATTTGTAGCCAGGGACCCCCAGGGCTTACCCCAAAACTTGAATACAGCCAGCCCTCCACATTTGCAGGTTTAACTTTTGTGGGTTTGGTTATTCACGGATTATTTGCTGTCACTTCTGCTGCTTCCCTGGGCCATTTTTAATAGGGACCGCCAGCCTCGTGAGGCTGAGAAACTGCGGAGGAGGCTTGCAAAGTCCTTATTAAAAATGGTGGGGGGCAGCAGGGAAGGTGGCTGGAAGCCCCACCAGCCCCCCACTTCTGCCTTGGGAAGGAACCCCGATGCCTGAAAGGAATCCACGGTGGGTTGAATAGGCTGAGCATACTTTTTTGTGTGTTAAATACGGTTTGGGAGGGCCTAGAGTTACTCACGGTTTTTCCACTTTCACGGGGGCCCTGTGCCCCTAACCCTGGCAAACGTGGAGGGATAACTGTATATAAATTGAGATTTAAACATTCAAATATTTATCAAAGACTTCTGAAGACTAAGAGTCGAATCCCTTCTCAGACTCTGGGTGACCTTGGGTGAGTCACATTCTCTCAGCCTGAGAGAAGGGCAAAGGCAAACCCCCTCTGAGCTAATATTGCCAAAAAACCTCTCTGTGACAGGCTCACCTTAGGGTTGCCATATATTGAAATGACTTGAAAGCTCACAACAACAAAGCGCTGCTGACAGAGGGAGGTTTTTTCCAGCCATCATGTCTCTGCCCTTTGGAAACGGACTTATGGTGAGCCTATTACGGGTGTTTTCTTGGCAAGATTTGTTGCCGTTGGCCGGCCGGCAGCAGGACTTTGTGGACCCCTGGTTAAGAACCACTGGCGTACATAACCACACTTTGGGTGTTGGAGTACAACTTTGGAGACCCGGGCCATTTCCGCACTAGACTGTTATAGTGCTATTATTCCACTTTCAACATCCTATGGAATCCTGGAGTTTGCGGTTTACCTTGATTTATCTAATAAATGCAATAATATTCCCCCTTACACACAAAAAAGTTCACAACATCAGTGGAACATCAGTGCCACGGCTGGTAGGCTACCTTCTTGTACAATTCTTGGCAGTCGTGGCGTACAACCTGCGGTAAAATTACCCCATAAGGGCTGGCACAACACGCCCCAGGCCCCAAGATCACAATTTTTGCCTTTTTAGAAACTTCATATTCATTAATTAACAAACTCGCAAGAACAGACGAAAGAAAAACTGTGTACATAAATAATATAAGTGTACCACTAAGGCTAAAATTAAGCTAAACTATATTAATCTCAGTTAAAACCAAGACACAATACTGAGACACATGACTAAAATGCTCATCTATTAACAAAAATACCACCTATTTACTTTAAAACACAAAAGAACTCTGAAGTCATCCCCCCCAAATGTAATGAAAAAGAAAATCCGATTAAGATAAAAGTGTTTTATTCCACTATTACAGATCCGACTAAATTCAACGTACTGCAATTACTAATAACCATAGCCAGAGATTGCTGTGTTGTTAGGTTTGTTACTGCCAGAAAAAAAATATGCATAGATGGTTTCCGGTCTTCCAGAAAATCTTTGACTGGTTTATCTTTTAAAATCCGCAACAATTTGGCAACTTGGCCAAATCCTGAAATTTCAAGCACCCGCTCTTCCGTCGCTGACCGTTTCTGTTTGCAGAGAGCCCTGCCCGTCACCTGCCCTGCCCAGGTATGGGGGACTCAGGGCGGTCGTTTCCCTGATGGACCCATCATTCAGCTTAGTAAATAAATAAAAGCCCCCTTGCTCTCCCATTAAAAGCCTGCTTGGAAAGAAACGCCTTTGTCCGCTGGCGAAAGGAAAGCGTATTGATTATCTGCGTTTCCTCTCATGAACTCAGGACTGCATGATTGTTTTGCTTCCTCTCTAGTTCTAAAGCACTTTGAAACGACACAATTACTGTGGTAGGATTCTACAATAACCGCCAAGGAATTGCTAGAGCTCTCCGGCTGAAAATACAATATCCCTGCACTGTCAGTCCCACGATTCCGTGGGATATTGCCGTGGCAGTTAAAGCGGTATGTCCAAAGTACGACATGTCCAAAGTACGACAGCCAGAATTAAGTTGTTTTGACTTCCAGGGATAGTTCGGGCTTGGTTTGCTCCAGGACCCATTCGTTCGTCTTTTTAGCAGTCCACGGTGATGTGGACCCGAGTCAACTGACTCAGATTCAATCAGACTTGGACTCAACTCGGCAATAAATGAGGCACTGACTCGACTCAAGGCTTGTATATTTTTAGTGACTGACCTGCTGCCCTTGGTTCAGGGACATAAAATACATTCATCCAGAATAGCAGTTCCATCTCTTTTTCCTACCGGTCACGGGACGATTCATCTCGAGCCCAAAGTGTGGGTGCGTTTCTCAGAGGGGAACAGCAAATGTACGAGGCAACAAGCTAGAGGAGGAAAGATCCTTCCTTCTATAAGCTTTTGAGGTTTCAGTAATGAGAGGTAAGAAGGATCCTACACCCTGCTTCTGAAGCTGCAGGCTCTTTCATGCCCATTGGCACAAAGGCCTCCAGTCTTGGGAAGGGGCAGTGAGAAGGATCCTATTCCCTGCGGTGTAGACTCGAGTCAGTTGACTCAGACTCAAGTCAGACTAAAGTCACTTCCGTGACTTGACTTGGACTTGACTCGGCAAAAATTACACACTGACTCGACTTGAGACTTCTATACTTTTAGTGACCGGCTTGCTGCCCTTGGTTCAGTAACATAACACATTCATCCAGAAACCTCACAACTTACTGATCAGATGACAACCTGTCTGAAGCCCAAAGTGTGGACGCATTTCTCAGAGGGAACAGCAAGTGGGTTAGGCAGTGGGCTTGAGACGAGGTTGAGGTCTGCTCAGGAGCCTGTCTACATTTAAGAGGAGCTTTCTGAAGCTTCTCCTAAGAGCAGAAGGCAAGATATGCCCAGATTGCAGGGCACATATCTCCGAGGGGAACAGAAAATGTGTTAGGCAGTGGGCTTGAGGAAGAAGGAGCTTTCCTTCTAAAGCTCTTGAAGCTTCAGTAAAGAGGAATAAGGATTCTATTCCCCACTTTTTACTTTGAAAATGGGAAATAAGAAGGACCCTATTTCCCACTTCTGAAGCTGCAGATGGCAAAATCGCAAAAGTAGAAGGCAAACTCTACTTAAATTGTTAAAACTGACTTTATTTGACTCTGTCCAGAACTTCTGGAATACAGGTTGGGGTATAAAGTTGGCTCTCAGACTTGAGACTTGATTCGAAAGTACCTTCAAGGACTTGAGACTTGACTCGAGACTTGGAGTAAAAGACTTGGATACATCACTGCCTATTCCCCGTTTCTGAAGCTGCAGATGGCAAAACTGCAAATCTGGAGGGCCCGCTCTGCTTAAATTTTCAAAACTGACTTTATTTGACTGTCTCCAGAAATTCTGCAATATAGGTTGGGGTGTAACGTTGGCTCCCAGACTTGAGACCTGTCTTGAGACTTGACTTGAAAGTATCTTCAAGGACTTGAGACTTGGAGTAAAAGATTTAAATAATCACTGGCAGTCCGGGGTATCTGTATAAGTCTTCTCCAGCAACACATGGAAAGCATGGGTACCACCCGTGGAGGATCTCTCCAAGCCAACAGCAGAGGTGCCAGAGTTAACTCTAAAGAAGCTAGTAATATGCAGAATCATAGCTGGAAGAGACGCCCAGGGCCATCCAGTCCAACCACAATTCTGCCACGCAGGAAGACACAATCAAGGCCCTTCCTCTGGCATGCAGCCATCCCGTCTCTCTTTAAAAACCGCCACAGAAGGTAGGAGATTTCGCCACATTCCCAGGCAGCAGCGGTTTCCACTGTCCCTCTGCTCTTACTGTCAGGAAGTTCTTCCCGACGTTCAGATGGGATCGCTTTTCCTGGAGTTTGAAGCCATTGCCTCCTGTCCTAGTCCCTGGAGCAGCAGTGCTTGGAAAAGTTCCTTTTGTAGGGTTGCCAAAGTGAAAAGTGGAGAGTGCTCCTCTGTCTTGAATACTCATGTGTTAAGAGGAAATTTCATGCGAGGAACACTGGCTGACACTCCCTCTTCCACACAACCATTAATGAAAGGTTCAGGAACCCTCTCCAGTTTTCAGAATGGCAACCCTATATGGGGGGGGCTATGCTGGATGGGGGACGCTGGGCCTTGTAGTCTTAAAAGGAGAAACATTTTCAAGCTCTGCACATATCCCATGGACACGAGGGCTCATTTTTGTTTTCCTAGCTGTCAGCCAAGGAAGTTTTCTCGTTTGGGAGAACCTCGACAGCAGGAGTCGGAAATGAATAAAGGAAAGAGAGGAGGGGGAGCCAATCAGAAACCGGGGGAGGGGGGAGAGCAACCTTCAGCTGTCGCCTCCTTTGCAGCATGAACATTGCTGACATCATGATTAATTTATCAGGTGCTCATGAATATGCGGATGAGGCCGGTGTAGGGCTTTTGCAGGAGAGGCAGAGAGACGGTTGGGGACTTCTGGTTTGTGCACTTCAAACACCCGTCGTCTCTCTCTCTTTCTTTTTTGGGGAGCGTGCATGCGTGCGTGCATTGGAGCATGTGCAAAGTGATGCTTTTTTTTTTTTTAAATGAAATTCTCAGCCAAGAGTCTACATCAGGGATGTGTAGCCTATATGTAGCGTAAGAAACTGTGCCAATGCGATTTTAGGTTGCATCAATGGGAATACAGGGTCTAGGTCAAGGGAAATGATAATACCACTCTACTTTGCTTTGGTCAGACCTCACCTGGAATCCTGTGTCCAGTTCTGGGTACCTCATTTCAAGAAGGATATTGACAAGTCCAGAAGAGGGTGATCAAAATGGTCAAAGGTCTGGAAACCATAGCCTGTGAGGAGCAGCTTAGGGAGCTGGGTACGTTTAGCCTGGAGAAGAGAAGGTTAATCGGGGACGCCATAGCCAGGTTTAAATATTTGAAGGGATGCCAGAGTGAGAGCCAGGCTGGTGGTGTGGTTTGAGCATTTGGAGAACCTGGAGACCAGAGTCTGATTCCCTGCTTGGCCGTGGAAACCTCCTGGCTGACCTTGGGCACGTTGCACACTCTCAGCCCCAGACAGTTTCACCTCAGGGTTGCCACAAGTCAGAAACGGCTTGGAGGCACACAAGAACAACGTAGGGAAGACGTAGCAAAGTTGTTTCTTGCTGCTCCAGAGACAAGGACAAGGAGCAGTGCATCCAAACTGCACGAAGAGAGATTCTACCTGAACCTCAGGAAGAACTTCCTGATGGTAAGAGCTGTTTGACGGTGGAATATGCTGCCTCAATGGAGTGTGGTGGAGTCTTTGGAGGTTTTTAAACAGGGGCAGGATATCCATCCGTTGGAAGTGCTTTGACTGTGCATTTCTGCATGGCAGAAGGGAGTTGGACTGGATGGCCGTCACGGTCTCTGCCAAGTCCATGATTGTCCTAACTGTGCTTCTCAACTCTTGTGTTAAACGTCAACGTTTAGGGAAGCTGTGACTCTATGTAAGGTGCTTGGAGGGGATTAACATGGACAGATAGGCCAATAAAATTTTTGTCCACGTGCAAGTATGTTTCCACAAAACAATGAAACCCGAGAACATGTTGCATTCCAACAACCATTGCCACTGCCTCCGACTGAAGCCGGTCACAACCTGAGCAATAGCAAATAGCAATGATCATTTAGAGGCATCCCTCGGTTAAAAAAAAACTCTCTGAAAATGATGCTGGCTGCAAAGTCATTTCACAGTCACCCAGTGCTGCTTTTCCTCCTTGTCCTCTGTCTAGCCTGAACTTTTTGAGGAGCATCAGCACTGAGAGGGGGGTGAAAGAGAGCTGGAGAAACAGAGACTTTCAGTGTCAGGTCAGAGCAACGCGTCTGCAGTAAAAGGTGCAAAAAAGCTTGAACTGAAAAAGCAGATCTAGCTATCTTTGCCTGCATATAACATGCAAGGCAAACAGCAGCTGCCTCTAGGATCTCTAACCGAGCATCTGTGAATAGCAAAACAGAGACGAGGGAAGGGCAAAGAAGCCTGCCTCACCCGTTACCAGTTTCTATATATAGATATTAAAGCTGGACAGCGAAGAAAGTGGCCAGGAAGAGATCAACGCCTTTGAAATGTGGCGTTGGCAGGGAGTTGTGGGTAGCATGGATTACCAAACAGACATAGACAGTTGGTCCTCCACATCGGCTAGGGTTAGGGGAACAGGGCCCCCACAGTAATGGAAAAAATGCAAATATTAAAGTGTGTGTGTGTGTGTCTGCGGGAAGGCGGCTGGGTCCAAACCAGGTCAGAGAAAGGAGAAGGAAAGGGGTGAGTTGGCATGGTGGCCCTATTCTTCCTGTCTTTTGCCCAGCTCCTTCCTTGGGTGGAGGTGGGGAGAATTGGGAAAGGGTCTCTGGCACTGAGAAATCAGGCTGAAGTCCATTCTTAGGCCATTTCTGCAGGACACTCTTATAGCGCGATGATTCCACTTTCAACCTCCTATGGAATCCTGGGGTTTGCAGTTCCGGGAGGGGCCAGCCGGCCCCTCCCGGAACTGCAAACCCCAGGATTCCATAGGAGGTTGAAAGTGGAATCATCGCGCTATAAGAGCACCGTGCGGAAATGGCCAAGGTCCCCCTAGAAAAGAAGCGCCTGCGGAAATAATCCCACGCATGCTTCACACGCACGCTCTGGCAGTAAGGAATTCAAACAAGTGGCCGTCGGCTCCTTCTTTCATTTCGCCCCGAATCTGCCCCCTGAAGTGACTTGGGGTGGAGCTGGCCCCTGGGAATGGCCTTTTTGGCCCCTTTTTCTTGGGACAAAAGTTACCTTTGAATGCTGTAACTGCAGCAAATCTCCTGCAGTTCCCATAAGTTGTTAAAAAAAAGAAATGAACAGGAACTACTGTTAGATCTTCAAGTGATCTGGACTCCAGAATCATAAACTTGGAAGGGAGCTGCACACCGTTCCAGTTGTCTAATGATGACAAAACCCTGTTTTTAAAACTGGACTTTAAAATAGCTTTAAGCTCTCTTCCGGCCCCTCTAAATGATTTAAGCCGTTTCGTTGCACTTCGTTCCGGGAGCCAAGCCCCTGACAGGTTCATCCCAGCCAGAGGAGAACCAGCAGAATCGACTGTCAAAAGGTGACACGTATGTAATCCTGGTTGATTCAATGGGTCTACTCTAGCGGGGAGTCTTGATAGGTTGCAAGCCCTGGTGATCAGAAAAGGGTTTGACACCATAGCACCTTAGGGTTGGACGGGACCCCGTCTGGTCCAACCCTTGGCCACGCAGGAGTACACAACCAAAACTCTCCTGAAAGATGCCCGTCCAAATTCTGCGTAAGGACCTCCAGCGAAGGAGAGCCTGTCAGCTTCCCAATGCAATCCGTTCCCAGTTGACCAGGACTTAACAGTCAAAAAGTTTAGGTGGAATCCCTTTTTTTGCAGTTGGAATCCACCGATTTGCATTTTAAGTTTCTAGAGCAGCGGAACCCAAACTCGCCCCATCTTCTACACGGCACCCCTTCGGACGTTTAAAAGATGTCTCCCAGGTCACCTTTCAGTCTTCTGTCCAGATGGTCCAGTCCAAGGAGAGCAGTTCGACGTGTTTCAACTAATTTTTTTAAAAGCCAGAACTAACAATATGTTCGTGTGAAGTGAAACAACCAGGCCAAAACCTTGCAAAACTTTCTTTCAACCTTTTAGTGCAGAGCTTTCCAAGTTGTTCGTGTCGGTGGCACACTTTTTTAGCCATGCATCATTCCGTGACACAGTAATTCAGTTTTACTAGCAAACCGAAGGTTAAACTAACCCCTTATAAGAGATACATAAATTGTAATGGCAAAATGTATGGGGACACAACATGTCTCATGAAACCTTTTATGCATTTTTTAAAATATATGATTTATAAATAAGAACATACATTTCCAAGATTGTAGGCGACAGACCTGCACACCTCAGGCGACACGCTAATGTGTCACGGCACACCATTTGGAAAGCCCTGTTTTAGCGACTACTTGAAGCCTTCCAAAATGCATCCAGGGATGATTTTCTTTTTGCTTCCACCAGCTTCTCCCTTTTAAGTGCCATTTTTAGTCTAGAGCTCTGCTTTTTTAACACTCTGGCACAGCAGCTGAGTTGGGCTTATCTGCTCTCCCACTTCTGCCTCCCCCTGCTTGGTGAGGGTTTCTGGGGGCAGCTGCTGTTTACCTTGCCGGTTGAAAGCGGCTACACGTGGCTCCGGTAGGATTAGCTCGAGTCATTCCATTCTTTCTCAGTCCCAGCTTCATTGCATTATTTATGGCAGACCTGCCGCTATGCAACCTGACACTGAAAGTCTATGCTTTGCCAGCCCTCTTTCACCACCCTCTGGATGCTGATGCTGCTAAAAAGACTTCCAACTAGGCAGAGGATAAGGAAGAGTCTGGGAAGGCATAAAAATACTTTGTAAAAAGGAGGTTCTTTGTCAGCGGTTTTGCTAAAAGGCCCTTAAATGACATTGTGCTGGATACTGCATTCCTGATGAGTATTTGAGTTTTTAATTACGTATTTTAACATTGTTTTAAATAATGATAATGATAATAATACATTTTCATTTCTTGCCCACCTCTTCCCAAGTCTGAAGTCAGGGTGCCACATAAATTAATAAACAAAACACATGGTAGATTAAAATACCCTAAAAACACATAAAACCATTTAAAATACATCATAATTAAATACATCGTAATTAAAATACATCACAATTTAAAAACAGACTGGGTAGGCCTGCTGGAATTCTAATTCTTTTGATTGTTTAATTATGTTTTAACTTTTGTACTGTATGAGTTTTCACTACGTCTTTTAATTGTAAGTTGCTTTGAGTGCCTGGGAAAAAAGCACTTATTAATCAATTATTAATCCTCTTCCTCCTCTTCCTGTCCTAGTGTTTTCTTGGCAGGGTTTCTTTAGTGGGATTTTGCCCTTGCTTTTCCTCTGAGGCTCAAAGTGACTTGCTGAAAGTCGCCCTATAGGTTTCCATGGTTGAGCAGAGATTCGAACCTGGGTCTTCCGGAGTCTAGTCCAAGGCTCAGACCATTCTACCAAACTGGCTTCCCACCACTCGCTCATAATCCAAGCCAGCACGGTTGGCAAGGCCCAGGAAATCACAGCTGCTCATATGCAGAGGTTGGACTACAATTCCAATTAGCCCCTGACCAGCAAAGCCGATGATATGGGATGATGGGAGATGCAGTCCAACATAATCTTTAAGGCTGCCTTTAGTAAGCCAAATGTTCCCAAACCAAGGTATTGATCACATTTCCCATCACCCTCAGCCTAGCCTAACATGGAAGATTTGCCAGGTTTATTTATTTATTAGTTGCATTAATTTTATTTATTTATTTATTGTATTTATATGCAGCCTTTTCTCCCAAAGTGGGACCCACGGCAGCTTCCAAAAAAGTTTTTAAAAAATTGAAAAAATTAAATGCATTAGAAATATATAAAATTATAAAAACATATTTTTTAAAGCTTAATACATAAATAAAAGCTCCGCTGCTCTCCCATTAAAAGCCTGCTTGAAAAGAAATGCCTTTGTCCAATGGTGAAAGGAAAGCATATTATCTGTGTTTCCTCTCATGAACTCAAGACCGCATGATTGTTTTGCTTCCTCCCTAGTTTTAAAGCACTCTGAAACAACACAATCATTGTTGTATGATTCCACCATAACTGCCAAGGAATTGCTAGATCTCTCCGGCTGAAAATATGATATCCCTGTATTTTCAGTCCCGGGATTCCATGGGATATTGCCGTGGCAGTTAAAGTGGAATCATAGTACTATAACTGAGAGTGTAGAAAGGTCGTTAACTATAAGTTATTGGCCGAGGAATTAACTGTAAGGTATTGGCAGAGGAATTCTGCTTTGGTTAGACTTCATATGGAGTGCTGTGTTGTGACACCATAATTCCAGAAGGATATCGAGAAGCTGGAACGTGTCCAGAGGAGGGTGACCAAAATGGTAAAAAGGCAAGGAAACTCTCGAGCGAGGGAAATTAAAGTGCTGGGAGCAAAAGGTCAGGCAATGCCCTGCTCCACTTTAAATAGAGGATACTGAGCTGATGAGGCCAGCTGGGCTGATTGAAAGGTGTGGAAGCCAGGGGAGCAGCTTAGGGAGCTGGCTATGTTTAGCCTGGAGAAGAGAATGTTAAGAGGAGACATGACAGCCACCTTTAAGTATTTGCAAAGAGGTCGTATGGAAAATGGAGCAAGCTCATTTTCTGCTGCTCCAGATACTAGGATATGGACCAGTGGATTTGAACGACAAGAAAAAGAGAGTCTGTCTAAACTTTAGGAAGAACTACGCTGCCTGGGATTGTGGTGGAGTCTCTCGTTTGGAGGTTTTTAAGGAGAGGCCGGATGGCCATCTGTCAGGAATGCTTTGATTGCGTCTTCTTGCATGGCAGAATGGGGTTGGACTTGATGGCTCTCGGGGATCTCTCCCAACTTGAGGATTCTGTAGGTCAGACTGTTTGCGTGTTGAGAGAAGGACCGTGTGTCTTGCCCATGGTCACCTAGTGAGTTTTAGGTCTTTAAAAGGAGACCAGCACCTTGATCTCCCAAGCCTCGTGAAAACACTAAGCACGACAGGCTGCGGAATTCCCTCCCACTGGAGTTTCACTTCTTTTATTTTTTCCACTGATGGGCGAAGACCGCTTTAGTTAGGATCTTTGCTGCTTAAATCATGTGGCAGAAGGGGGTTTTGTTTGCAGCACTTTTCTCTCTTTATTGTGCTTTAAATATAAACTGCTCTAACCATGTGGCTTCTTAGAAATAAACTTGTGCGTTTTTGAAAACTTTTGCAAAATAAGATTTCAGCGAGACACTCTTAAAACTCTTTAGTAAGTAAGCTGCCTGGACTCCCTTGCTGGGAGAAAGGCAGGGTACAAATTAATGTATTAATAAAACGCACCGCATTGGCTCTTTTTTTCTCCTCTTTGGAGGCTTTCTGAAACTCCGAGAGCCCCAAACATCCCCTCCTTTCCTTTCTGCAGGGGGTGGTGGGACTCCTTTTGATCTCTCTGCCGGCAGGAAGTTGAGAAATTCCGGGGGAGAGGGAGAGAAAGAGCCGGCATGCCATTTCGCGTCCCTGAAACGACTTTGCTCCTTTTCCTACGGAACTAGTTTTTTTTCCCCTTCAAATGCAACAAGGGCCGCCCACATACAGCAAAAGACCTCTGGTTTTTAGCATGAAACAGCACCAAAGGAAGAAAACACCACCCCGCTCTCAGCAAAATAACCCTCCCTCGGTTGCAAAGTTCCTTTTTTCCTCTTATGTTCCCTCGGTCGACCAAAATGCTGCAATTCCGAAAACGGTCGCTAGGAGGAGCTCTAGCAATTACCTTCGTCCCTTCTGTTTGCGTTTAGGAAAAAAAGCCCCTTAGGATCTCTATGTAGGCTGTTTTCTCTGTTAAGATTTTAGTTTCGGGGAGAAAAATAAATTAATATATATATATATTTAAAAATCCAGAGGAAAACAAAAGCCTTCTGCTTTATTAGAAGCCCTGGCGGTTTGTTCCCAACAAAACCGGGTGGCAATTCTGGTTGAGAAATGTCCAAGAGCGGCTATTTTTTTCTCCTTTTAAAAAAAAAAATCTAATAATTTCCCCCCACTTTAATGTCCTCGGGGGAGGCTGGAGGGAGGAGGAATCGGGCAGAAACTTGGCGTTTTAGGATCTTGGCATCACAAGCACGGCTTTTTGCAAACGGGGGTGTGCGTAAAGAATACGGCAAGCGACGGTTCTCGTCCCCAGTTTAAAATGCAGTCGGATCCAGAACCCAGAAATAAATAAAAGTTTCGTATTAAATATCCCCAGCTTGGAAAGGGCACGGGAAAAAAAAAATCTTGACCCTACCGTGTTTTCGAGAGCGGAGTAAAACCCACCCACTAAAAATTAAAATAAAACCGAATGTTTCTGAGGTTAGCCGGTAGGTGGTCAGAGAGAGGAGGGGAGAGAAAAAGCAGCAAATCTTTATTACCTTCATTCATTTGATTTAAGGAGAGGGGTGTGAGAGTGAAAACTACACACACGCACCCTCATGCACCACCAAGTGGCACAAAACAGAGATAACAAACTCAAGATGTATTAAAAGGCGAAAGGGAAAAAACTTTGGAAGTTGCCTCTTGGACACAGGAGGGTGCCTTGTGAAAACACTGTTTTTCTCCAATTTCAGATGCATCTCGGCTTGCGAAGGCGGATCTAACCCCAACTTGGGTTCTCATCCTCACTTTCTGAGTAATTCAGACCTACCAGGGCACCTTGAACAATGGATTTAGCGGCACAAAAAAACCCAGCCCCTTTTGGGGGGCTTTTTGCTTCCAAAAGCAGTCACCTAAAAGTGGGTCAACCCCCCCCCCAATTTTTAGCTCTTCCAGAATTTTACCTCTAGAGAAACAACCCCATTTATTTTTTCTTTCTCCCCCTGTTTATTTTCTCAAGATCTCCAGTTCTGGCCACATTCCCCAGGCTTCCTGCTTGGGTTAAGTCCTCCAGATAAGGGAATCCACCCTCCATTTGAGAAGTGATGCTGATAGTTTTAAGATCACCCCGCTACCCGCGACCACAACCTTATCTGTGTTGCTTTGCTCTTCAAACGAGGGTCTGTTTTGCCCCCTTTTTCGGTGAGCTCAGAGCTCCTTCCCACCCTCAGTCGTGGCCAGAGTCACTGAGTCACGGCCGTCCGCCCTCCCTGTTGACTCACAATCCAACAATCCATCCTGGGCCCAGTAAAACCCAGGCCAATATATTTATTGCTGCATAAAAAGTTGGAAAAAAGGGGGAGAAATAAAGCAATATGCCTTCAATAAACCTTGAAGACTTCCCATGTTTGCTGGAGTATAAGATGCACCCCCTTTTCAAAGTTATTTTTCGGGGGGAAAAGTGAGTCTCGTATGCCAGCAAATAGAGTAACTGGTGTTTTATTTTTGCATAAGTGTTCGTGCATAATAAACACACCTCTTCCAATCTGGTTATATTTGTACTATTTATATTTTATGAAATTTCAGGGCCTGGGGTTTAAGAAAGTTATTTCCCCCCCCCCTCCAAAGCAGCACTTTGGAGTCCGACAGACAGCTGTCCTAAAAGCTTAGGCCCAGCCTAATGAAGCTCAATGGTGCAAAGTATTTCAAAAGTTAAAGATGTCGCTGAAAACTCGACAGGTCTTAGTCCAGAGTCTGTTGTTGTTAACAAGCTGACTTTGGCTTACGGCTACCCTGTGGATGATAGGTCTCCAAGTCATTCTGTTTGGTATCTAGCCCCCTTTTTTCCTTCAGGCTGGGTTGGGAGACACGCATTTAACTTTCAGTTTTTTAATAACTGTACTTTTTATTAAGATTATAAATTTAAACAAATCTGAACAGTTTGACCCGGTGATACACAATTCAGTATTGCGCGCACGCACACACACACAAAAATATACAGAGATACAAAGAAAATAATAATAATAATAATAATAATTAATGTTTGGCAATGAAAAAAGTCCTTTAATACACACAGTGCTAAATGTGACAGTTGGGATGCCAGGCTGAAAAATAGCCACCTTTTTACAACAAAAGGTTATTTGTTTTTTTCTACCTTCAATGGAAAGAAAAGAACAGAAATTTTATTTTTTTAAAAAGAAATGGATTACAGGAACACAGACATTTTGTTCGCACACAGGGACCAAACAATGCTGGCTGAATCAGGATAGTTTTAAAATTTTTTGGTGGGCGGGGGAGAGAAAAGAATCGAACATTCGTCCAGTACATTTAGACATTAAAGTAGTGTTAAAAACACATGTATTTATGCCATACATTCACACACACACCCTCCAGGTGGGAGGTACACAAATTGGAAAAAAAAAGGAGGCGGGGCGTCTGCAGAGAGCTTTGCGTGATGGGAAAAGTAGTTGCCATTTCTTTCCCAAAAATCAAAGCATCTTTTTCTTTTTTTTAAAGTGTGGTCAAAAGGACATCCATACTTCAAGCAAGCAAAAAAATAAAAATAAAAACAAAATTTCCATCACCCCATTTCAAAACACACACAAAACCCAAATTACATCATAGTTTTTCTCCCAGGAAAAGCATGATTTTTCTAAAAAAACCCAACCCACTAGTTCCTTTGAAGCACACGCAGGGACACTCTCTCTCGCACAAAAAATACCAAATTACATCATGTATTTCCTCCCGGGGAAAAAAGTTGGGTGGTTTCTTTTCTTCTTTTTTTAAAGGTTGGCTTTTAAAAATTTGGGTGCGGGGGCAGAATGGGAACATAAGGGACCCAGTTAGGGAGGCAGGAAAAACAGGGAGGGTACCCCAAAAGTCCCTGCAATGGAAGCAGAGCCCCCCAAATCCACACCTTTAGCAGTGGAGTTGCTTACGCAGATTGAGAAGACTGGAGAACCCCATAAAAATATTCTGCATTTAAAATAGCTTTAAAAGTAAAGCTGCCTAGGTTATCTTGAAAAGCTGGGGGGCACAGAGACTTCCCCAAAAATGCAGATTATTCAGGGTTCAGATGGCAAAGAGAACAGGGTCTTTTTTTTTTTTTTAAAAAAAAGAGCAAGTGGACTTTGGGGTGGAAAGAATAAAAAACTAGTTCTCCTCCCTCCCCACACCAGTGGCTCCCTTCCCAAAAAACAGCCCTCAAAAGTGGTGCAAACTCTTCCCATTTTCCTTTTTTTCTCATCCCTCGTTTAAAAAAAAATAATAATCTTTTTTCTCCCTCTCAAGTTTGAACACTCCAACTGGAAGGATAATTTAACCCTCCCCAACCCCCCGCAGATTTTAAATAAAAAGGGGAGAAAAGTTGGGAGAGGAAATACACAGCCCCACACCAGGCGAGCAAAATACAGACACACACACAAAAGAAGTTCATTTTTTGATATTTTTTTTTTTTGCAGGGAGAGACTTTTCCTTGTCTTTTAAATAGGTTACACCCTCAGATCTTCCTCTCCCCCCCCTCATTTCTCTGCAAAAATAAAGACCCCCGATTTTGCAAGGCCCCCCCGTCCCCTCCATATGGTACAATTATTATTAATACAAAACATTCGCTTCGCTTGTACAACAACCCTTTTGCAGTCTTTGTTTCTTCCCAGCAAGCCCACCCCCAGGCCTTCACTCGCGACCCCCCTAAAAAAAAGAGGGGGTCCCCCTTCTCCCCGCCCCCATTCCGGGTCCGGGCCGCCCCCCCTCAAAAGGCCACGATGGCTCGCGTCCACGCGCCCAAGCTCGCCAGCGCCTGCTTGCCGCAGAGCTGCCCGTTGAGCGGCTGCTCCGAGTCCATCCCCGGCGCGGGCGCCGTCGAGGATGCCGGGTGGGGTTGCGGCGGCTGCGGGTGGTGGAGCGGCACCGAGAGCGGCTGTGGCTGCGCCGGCAGCGGCTGCGGCTGCGGCGGCTGCTGCCGGCTCACCAGGCCGGTGAAGCCGGAGCCGAAGATGGAGATCAAGTTGGAAATGTTCGACGTGTCCGCCGACGGGGGGAACTCCTCCAAGCGGGCGCGCTTGGGGCAGGGGGAAAAGGGCGGCGGGGGCGGCGGCGACGGGGGCGCCGCAGGGGGAGGGTCTCCTCGAGAGTCAGGGCCCCCCTCGGTCCCCGCGCTGGCTTCCTGCTCGTGGCCCGGGTAGTATTTGCGCTTGGAGCCCGGGCTGGGGAGGAGCGGCGACGGCGCGCCCATGCCCGAGGTGGTGCCCCCGCCGCCGCCGCCGCCCCCGGGCGGGCACTGGGCGCAGAGGCAGCAGTCCTGGTGGAGGTAGCCGTTCTCCACCGTGGTCACCACGTGCGTGTCCAGGTCCAAGACGGTGGTGCGGCTGGAGCAGTGCGCCGAGGCGGCGGCGGCGGAGGAGGGCGGGGAAGGAAGGAGCCCCGACGGCGCGGGAGGCGGCGGCGGCGGCGGCAGGGGCGCACCGGTGCCGGCCCCCGAGGGGGCGAAGTCGCAGCCGCCCGGGCCGGCGTACAGCAACCCAGAAGGCGGAGGGGGAGGAACGGAGGCGCAGGAGCGGTGGTAGAAAGCCAAGGCGGCGGCGGCGTCCCGGTGCGCCAAGCTCGAAGGGGCGCCCGCGGGCAAGGGAGGCCCCCCCAAGGGCTCCTCGTGGGGGGCGTGCGAGGCGAAGAGGGCGACCGAGGAGGCCGGCATGGCCACCCCCTCGGCGGCCCGGGCCGGGGCGCAGCTCCGGAGTTGAGGCGGCGGCGGCGCCGGCGGCGGAGAAAGAAGCGGGGGCGTCGGAAGGGCGTCCCCGGCCTCGTCGTCGCCCACGGCGGGCAAGTGGAGGGGGCCGAAGTCCGCGGAGGGGACGGCCGAAGGGCCGCAGGCGGCTCCCGGGGGCGGCGCGGCGAGGAGGCCGAGGCCGGGGCTGCCCCCGACGGCTTCCTGGTACTGCTGCTGCTGCTGCTGGTGGTGGTGCTGCTGCTGCTGGCGGCGGTAGAGCTCGGCGTAGCGCTCGCTCAGGTAGAGCTGCCGGGCGTTGCGGAGCACGTACGAGACGAGGAGGTTCTTGTGGAGCTTGATGCCGCCGCGCTGCGTCCGCGAGCTGTGGATCTTGCGCAGCGAGAGGCTGATCAGGGACTGGGCGTCCAGGGCGCACTCCATCCTCCGGCGCCGACGCCGCCGACGCCTCCTCCGGCCACCCGGGCCCGCATCCACCCGGGCAGCGTGGGTCGGGGCGGCGTCTCCTCCTCCTCACGAGCAGCTCCTGGCCCCCGCGGGCCCCGGCGCCCTCACCATCCCCGTGCGCCCCGGTGCGCGCTTCGGCGAGCCAGGCGCCCCTCGCCGCCCTCGCCCTTCCCCGTCCTCCGGACGCCTCCCTCGCCTCCCGCGAGCGCCGGGCTGGGAAAGCGCTCGGCTCTGCCCGCCCCCGCGCTTTTATACCGCCTCCCCCCTCCCCGGGCCCGCCCCCGCCTCCCCGCCGCCGCCAATCCGAGCCCGCGCCGGAGACGGATTGGCACCCGCCGCCCGCCCCGTCGAGGCCCGGCCGGCCAATGGAGGCGAGGCGGTTCCTTTGTGCTATTCAAATACCTAACAGGCGCTTTGGGGGCTCGGCTGGAATGTTCTCGGGAGAGAAGCGGCGAGCGAGGCTGCGGGAAGGGAGGAAGGAGGCCAAGCGGCCGGAGAGGGAGAGCCGGAGCCGGGGGCAGGAAGGACGGAGGAGGACGGGGGGCTGGAGGGGCGGGGAGGCTTGGCCCTCGGTGGGGGACCTCGGCCTGGAGAAGCTCCCCTCTCGTCCGGGGGAGTCCCTCCCTCGCCACGTGCAAGAGGGTCTCGCCCCTCCCCTGGGAACAGTGCCAAAATCGGGAAGGAACAGCTCCCCGTCTCCGTTTGGCTCTCAAGGGAGGAGGCAGTGCGGTGTAGGGGTGAGCGTCCTCGAGTAGGATTTGGAATCGTAAGAGCTGGAAGAGACCGCAAGGGCATCCAGTCCGACCCCCTGCGGTGCAGGAACAAACACTCAAAGCACCTCCAGCAGATGTCCAGAAAATAGACCAAAAGTCGGAGTCCGGGGTCATAGAATCCCAGAGTTGGAAGAGACCCCCGGGGCCATCCAGTCCAACCCCATTCTGCCATGCACGTCAAAGCACTCCCGACAGCCTCTGCTTAAGAAGGAGGAGACTCCACCACACTCCATGGAGGCAGCAGATTCCACTGCTGGACAGCTCTGACCGTCAGGAAGTTCTTCCTGAGGTCCAGATGGAATCTCTTTTCCCACAGCATGAATCCATTGCTCCTTGTCCTAGTCTCTGGCACAGCGGAAAACAAGCCCGCTCCCTCCTCGACATGACATCCCTTCAGATATTTAACCATGGCTATCCTGTCCCCTCTGAACCTTCTCTTCTGCAGACTAAACATCCCCAGCTCCCTCAGCCGCTCCTCAGAGGGCTTCATGGCTTCCAGACCCTTCACCATTTTGGTCGCCCTCCTCTGGACACGCTCCAGCTTGTCAATATCCTTCTTGAATTGAAGTGCCCAGAACTGGACACAGTATTATTCCAGATGAGGCCTAACCACAGCAGAATAGAGTGGTACCATTAAAAAGAAATGTCTTTGCCTCTTTTCCTCCCAGGAGCTGTGGCATCGGACTCACCCTCCATTCGGCTCTGCATACTCCTGGCTGGAAGCAAGTTGTTGTTGTTTGTAGTTGTTTGTATGGCGACCCTACAGCAAACCTGTCACAGGTTTTTTGGGGTGCTGAGAATGTGTGGGACTTGCCCAGTGCTACCGCATGGGTTTCAGTGGCCAAGCAGGAAACTGAACGCTGCTCTCCAGGGTCGTAGTCCAATATTCAAAACGCTACACCACACTGGCAAGGTTAAATGTTTCTTACCTTGCTTCCTTAAGAAGGGGAGAAGGAATAATTTGGTCATTTCACTTTTGTCTAGAAAATGACCTTTCTAAAACTAAGAAATCAATAACAATAAAAGCCTCCAAAGAACGAGAACCCACCACCTTTCACTGCCCAGTGGACTCAAGTTCCAAGAACAGAGACTCTGTCTAAACATTAGGAAGAACTTCATTACTATAAGAATAGTTCAGCAATGGACAAAGCTGCCTTGGAGTGTGTCGGGCTCCCTTTTTGTGCAGGTCTTTCAAGAGAGGCTGGAGGGGCATCTCTCAGCAGAGCTTGAGATGTGGATTCCTACGTGGCCGGGGGATGGACTGGATGGCCTTTAGGGTATCTTCAAACTCTAGGATACATTCTGTGCCGAGGTCTGCCAGGGAGAGCCACCACCTCTCACTTCAGGGTGGCCAAACCCCCAGTTCTCTGGCTCCCAGTGTCCCCCAACCAGTGAATGGAGGAATGTGTGGGCACGACAACCAGGGAGAGGGTCCCATGCATGGAACAATTTCTTTCTCATTTTCCAGGCCGGTGTTGCCTTTGGGGACTCCTCTGTGTAATTGAGAGGGTGGGTCTACTCTTGGGCCATTTCTGCACTGGCCTGTTGTAGTGCTGTTTCAACATCCTATGGAATCCTATGGAATTCTGGGGTTTGCAGTTTAGGGAGGAGCCTCAAAGGCCCCTCCCTAAACTGCAAACCCCAGGATTCCATAGGATGTTGAAAGTGGAATAATAGCACAATAACAGTCCAGTGTAGAAATGGCCTTGGTTTGAGTGTGAACTTTAAAGGCAGTCCCCAAGGAGGTGACCCTGTTTTTCAGCACTGTCCATAGCTCCTTTAAAGTTTGGACAGCAACCCAGAACGGATTTGTCGACTCAGTTGGCATCAGAGCGACCACCTGTCACAATATCTGGCACTAGATTCGGATTTTACCTCAACCTTTCTGCCCAGCTGGGCCCTTTTACCGTTTAAACTTGGGGTCTTTTTGGAGAATGGTGAATTGTTTTGTTGCCATACAAAGGGATACTTCAATTAACAAAGTAGGTGTGCTTCTGGGCATGCTCTCTTTAACCAGAAAATTTGGAAGCAGTTCTTATTTTCTCTTTTTTGTTTTGATTGTGGCGTGATCCAAGCCCTTTTGTGTTTTAGGAAGTTAGTGTTCTAGTGAGTTAGGGTTAAGAATTTTTTTTTGTTTACGGTTTAAGTATTATGTTTCCACTTTAGGTTATGTGTATCCTTAAAATGTCAGTTGGTGTTTTTGTTATATTGTGTAAAAATCGATAAATATATATGTTGCTGTGGGCCTTCAATTTGTTCCTGACTTACGGAGCCCCTAAGGCAAGCCTACCATGGGATTTTCTGGGGGCTGAGAGTATGTGACACACCTGAGGTTACCCAGTGGGTTTCCATGGCCAAGCAGGGAATTGAACCCTGGTCTCTGGGCTCATGGTGGAATGCTCAAACAACAACTCCAACTCAAACCATGCTAGTCCTCAAGAAAATTTGGTACCAGTTGTTCTCTAGGGTTAAGAGTGCAGGATCCCTGCAAAAGTGGGAAAACCACAAATATCAAAATGTACGTGTGTATCTGCGGGAAGATGGGTGAGGCGTGGTGGGGAGAATGGGCACCCAGGGTCCAAAGCAGGTCAGGGAAAGGAGAAAGGAAGGGGGTTGGCTGGCCGAGTGGCCCTATATTTCCTCTGTCTTGCCCACGTCCTTCCTTGGATATGTAGGGGGCAGCAGGAGAGGGTTTGTGGGTCTGAGAAATTGGGCTGGGATCTGTCCTTGGCTGGCTGGGCAGTGGTTGGAGGAGGAGGAGGAGGAGGACCAGAGGTGGGATTTTAAAGGGCTGTGTGGCCCAGTGGGAGCCGCCGAGAGGGAAGTTTCCCCAAGAAAAGAAGTGCCTCAGGCTGGGGGAACGGGTTGGAGAAACGTGCAAGTAATCAAATCCGTGAAAATCAAACCAGAAAAACATGGAAGGCCGACTGCACAGAGAAAACAATCTGTGAAGGTATAACTGAAATTTTACACATTTGTTTTTAACGTTTGCTCACCGCGAGCCCCCAGGGGGACTGGATGCTATGGCCATGACGTGTAGGGACTTTTTAGGGGGCCATCCCCCATAAAGGATGGAATGCTTTCAGTTTAGGGCATTTCCACACTAGCCGGTTGTAGTGCTATTACTCCACTTTCAACGTCGTATGGAATCCTGGGGTTTGCAATTTAAGGGGCCTTTGAGGCCCCTCCCTAAATCCCCAAAGGCCCCTCCCTAAACTGCAAATCCCAGGATTTCATAGGATGTTGAAAGTGGTATAATAGCACTATAACTGTCTCCTGCAGAAATGGCCCCAGGAGTGATTTCAGCCTTTAAAAGGTGTTCTCCAAGGTGCTGACCGCTATACCCGAAAGGGGTTCAGCATGCTGGATGACTCCTTGAAAACCTGGAGTGGGTTCACTGCACTGCTATAAATCCCGCTGTTGCTGTCCGTTCAACTGCCAGCCCCCTCGGCTGCAGCAACTCAAAGGGGGAAGGTACACCTTACCTTTCACTTCAGGGAACAAAATGTCTCGGGTGGGACCTTGGTGTGTGTTGACAGATACAGCAGCTGGACCAGGGGTGGTGGGTAACTATTTACAGACCACTGTTGTGTTGTGGGGTGCCTCCAAGTTGCTTCTGACTCATGCCGACCCTAAGCTGAATGTATCATGTGTTTTTAGGGGGGCTGAGAGTGTGTGACACGCCCAAGGTCACCCGGTGGGTTTCCATGGTTGAGCAGAGAATCAAACCCCGGTCTCCAGGGCTGGAGTCCAACATTCAAACCAGTACACGATGCTGGCTCTTTTTACAGACAATTAGTTACCTGTAATTGGTTCCTTTTTCCAGCATCACATGTGTAATAATACAGTCCTCCCTCCACATTCGCTAGGGTTAGGGGCACAGGACCCCCGTGAAAATGAAAAAACTGTGAATCCTTCTAGGCCCTCCCAAACCATATTTAACACACAAAAAAGTACGATCACCCTATTCAATCCACCGTGGATTTCTTTGAGGCACTGGGGTTCCTTCCCCAGGCAGAAGCAGGGGGCTGGTGGGGCTGACTGCCCCCTCCACTACTGCCCCACACCATTTTTAATAGGAATTTACAAGCCTCGTTCGCAGTTTCTCAGCCTCCTGAGGCTTGCAGTCCCTATTAAAAATGGCATAAGGCAGCAGCAGAGGCAGCAGCAAATAATCTGTGAATAATCAAATCTGCAAAAATGAAACCCACAAAGGTGGAGGGCTGACTGTATTACTGTACAAGGTGCACCAATAACCGTCATTTTTATATTTATAAGCGTGCAGTTTCACAAAATGGCGGAGCAGGAATAGTACAGAGAATTGGAATCAGAGTCGGAAGAGACCTCTCGGTCTCGTCTTCACCAAACGACGTGCCCAGCAACTTCAACCCTACCGCATACATTTTGTTCTGTATGCCTCTTATCATCCTTGTGGCCCTTTTCAGAACCTGCTCCAACATCTCTATGTACTTCTTATAACAGATTCAAAGACAGCCATGTTAGTTGGGATCTTACAGTGCCTTTGAAAGTAGTTGGCAGGACACATGCCTGCAAGCTCAAGTCCATTTCACCAGATGCATGGAGTAGAGAGCCTAGGAACAGACCTTTTTAGCTATGAATGAGCCATTTCCGCTCAACACTGTTATAGTGCTATTATTCCACTTCCTGTGGAATTCTGGGGTTTGTAATTGAATGCTCAGGCTGAGAATTTATTTTCTGGCTGAGAATTCTCAGTGGCCCTCCTGAAACCACAAACCCCAGGATTCCATAGGAGGTTGAAAATGGAATAATATGAAGAGAAGGTGAAGAGAGGACATGATAGCCATGTTTAAATATTTGAAGGGATGTCATGTCGAGGAGGGAGCGGGCTTGTTTTCTGCCGCTCTAGAGACTAGGACAAGGAGCAATGGATTCAAGCTGCAGGAAAGGAGATTCCACCTGAA
The DNA here is from genome assembly GCA_030412105.1 of Cyclura pinguis. NCBI lineage: Eukaryota > Metazoa > Chordata > Lepidosauria > Squamata > Iguanidae > Cyclura > Cyclura pinguis. The sequence continues at coordinate 14,996,940 of CM059613.1, read as the reverse complement.
ACTCAGGGAGAACTTCCTGACGGTCAGAGCTGTCCGGCAGTGGAAGATGCTGCTGCCTCCATGGGGTGTGGTGGAGTCTCCTCCTTCTTTGGAGGTTTTTAAGCAGAGGCTGGATGGCTATCTGTCCATTCCAAGTAAAATAATAGCACTATAACAGGCTAGCGCAGAAATGGCCTGAGAGCCACCCACCATCAGTCCAGTTTAACAGGAACCTGGTTGTGTGGCATGCGCACCTCTGCTGCCTAACAGAGAGGAACCACCAGCAAAGTGCCGCCACTGCTATTGCCCAGTACATGCCACCTCAGATGGCTGCTTTACTCTGCCTACTAGCAGGGCTGGTCCTGCCTGCTCCCAACCATAGAGGATGGAAGTTGTCAATGGGCTGTCTACTTGGGAAAACTAGTATTAGTTTGGGTGTCCAAAATGGTGGAAGGTCGGGAAGCCATGAAGCCCTCTGAGGAGTGGCTTAGGGAGCTGGGGATGTTTAGTCTGCAGAAGAGAAGGTGAGGAGGGGACATGAGAGCCATGTTTAAATGTCTGAAGGGATGTCATGTTGAAGATGGAGCAGGCTTGTTTTCTGCTGCTCCAGAGACTAGGACAAGGAGCAATGGATTCAAGCTGCATGAAAGGAGATTCCACCTGAACCTCAGGAAGAACTTCTTGACGGTCAGAGCTGTCCAGCAGTGAAATTTACTGCCTCCATGGAGTGTGGTGGAGTCTCCTCCTTCTTTGGAGGTTTTTAAGCAGAGGCGGATGGGCCATTTGCTGGGGGAGCTTTGAGTGTTTGTTCCTGCATGGTAGATGGGGGTTGGACTGGATGGCCCCCGGGGTCTCTTCCAACTCTATGATTCTATGAAAAGTGGAATAATAGCCCTGAACCCTAGCGAATGTGGAGGGAGGACTGTAGTTGCAACTTCCTTATCTGGGCAGCATGTTCAGCTACTGCCCAAATCCTAGGCGTTATTGAGGGACAGCATTCCACAGCTGTGTTCCACATCTTGCTTGCAGCCTCTCACTTCATCTGTTGGAGAAAGTCTGAACCAGATCCCTCAGTCTCTGCCTTTTGCTGGGACCGTGGGGCCCTTCTTCCAGTTCCTTGTCCTGCTCTGAACCTAACCTGACTTTTTGACCAGGAGCACAACCTGGCTGCCTACCGGGCATCTGCTATGGCTCCTCCAAAGGTAAGCCTGGGTTCGTCTTCCAATTAGGACAAACTCTCAAGGCAGAAGGCATGACACAGGGCCCCCGTCACAACTCCTCATTCCTCCTATCTTTACCACAACAAAACCCCCTTGCTTGGTCTGGTTGGTGTCTCTTGAGGTCGGTTTGGGAGTTGGATAACGAGAGGACCTATAGTTTCCCTTCCCAAAGAGGTCAGACTGGCACCGTCCCTGCCTACCTTCCGGAGACTCCTAAAGACATTTCTGTTTTGGCAGGCATTTAACACGTAATTGCTATGCAGAATGGTGCTGGCTATTTTAATTGTCGTTTGTATGCTGCTTTTAATAGGTACTTTAATATCGTATTCTAATATTTTAATATTGTTTTAATCACTATCATTGTTTAATGTGTGTCTTAACTTTTGTATACAATAGTTTTAACTATGTTCTCTTTTAAGCTTTGTAAGCCGCTTTGAGTTCTCTCAAGAAGAAAAGCGGGGTTGAAGTAATAATAATAATAATAATAATAATAATAATAATAATAATAATATAGTTGAAATCATGGTCATTTCTGCACTACACTGTTAAAGTGCTATTATTCCACTTTCAACCTCCTGTGGAATTCTGGGGTTTGGCCAGGGAGCCAAATTGCTCTTTGGCTGAGAATCCTAAAGGCCCCTCCTAAACTGCAAACCCCAGGATTCCACGGGAGGTTGAAAGTGGAATCATAGCACTATAAGAGTGTCATGCGGAAATGGTCTGTTTAATACAGGCTCTCGACTACTGTTGTTATGATTCATTTATATCCTCTCTTTTCTCCAATAATGAGAGTTAAAGTGACTTATAAACTCTCAAACCAATACAGATTAAAAACACCAGTAAAATATATGTAGAGAAGTTTTTTTTTTAAAAAAAGCTGTAAAATTACAATCGTTTTTTAAAAAATAATTAGGCATTTTTTTAAAAAAGGAACTGACAAAACAGCGCAGCACATTGTTGAAAACCCACCACGATCAGTTCCTAAAAGCCTGATGGAGTGGGAAAATTTGGACTTGCCGGCAGAGGGAGAGAGCAAAGAGAGAGGCATCTTAGCCTCCTCAAAGGGACAGTTCCGAAACCTGGGAGCAGCCACCAAGAAGGCCCTCTTTCTACCTTATGGGATTAATTCTCTGTAGATTCTGCCATAAGATGAGACTCGGGTGGCACTAAAACAGGGATGGGCAAAGTGCAGACGTAGAGGCCCAATGTGTCTCCTTAAGAGTATTTGTGTAGCCTTCAACTAGAGATGTAAATCTCCATAAATTTCATGGGAGGCCAGTTGGAAAGAGTTTTGTTGACGAAGGAGATTATTAAAGAGTGTGTGTGTGTGTGTGTGTGTGAGCAAAAGAAATGCTTCCCCAATGGTCTCCCCCTGGGAGAAGCGCTGTCATGCCCCGGTCCCGGGACCCTTCCCGATAGCCCCACCCTAGAGCCACGAGGAAAGGGGAGGACTTACCGGCAGCCAGCGCACGTGCACAAGGGAGAGCTCGGCAATTTGGCCACGGCCGGGCAGGACGCCGAGGCCAGATAACCAGCGGTCAGGCCGGCAGAAAGCTTCTGGAATCTCCTGACTCCAACCTTGCCGACTTCTGCGTTCGCCCCTCATGTGCTTTGGACCTTGGACCTTTGCCTGGGCTACACCGTCTTCCCTCCCCATTTGCTAGGGTTAGGGGAACGGGACCCCCATGAAAATAAAAAAAAACAAAAACAAAAAACGAGGCCCTCCCAAAGCATATTTAACACACAAAAAAGTATGATCGCCCTATTCAGCCCGCTGTGGATTCCTTTGAGGCAACGGGGTTCCTTCCTGAGGCAGAAGTGGGGGGCCGGTGGGGCTTACGGCCCCCTCCACATCTGCCCCGCGCCATTTCTAAGAGAGACTTACAAGCCTCGTCTGCAGATTCTCAGCCGCACGAGGCTTGCAATGCCTGTTAAAAATGGCCCAGGGAAGCAGCAGAGGGGACAGCAAAGATTCCGTGAATAACCAAATCTACAACCGTGAAACCCGCAAATGTGGAGGGCTGACTGTGAATTCTGGTCGTAGACCCTCTCTCTCCTTGGTAAATTTGGACGTGGTAGCTCTGGCCTGCTTTTGGACCGCTTTAGTGAACTCTGCTTGCCAGTTACTGCTGGTTTTGCAGTTGTGAAGCCTCAGCCGGCTGTCGGCACAGGGCAACACCAAAAGAGGAATGGCATCGTGCGGAAAGTCCCAGCCAAAGACGCTGCTATCCTACAGCAATTGTGATTTACCTGCCTTGTGCAATATGCTCCTAAGAGTCACCAATGGGTCACCTTGGGCAAGTCGCACTCTCTCAGGCCATTTCCGCCCTACACGGTTATACTGCTATTATTCCGCTTTCAACCTCCTGCGGCATTCTGGAGGCCAAAGAGCTCTCTCGCCGAGAATTCTAAAGGCCCGTCCCTAAACTGCAAACCTCAGGATCCCATAGGAGGTTGAAAGTGCAATAATAGTGCTACAAGGGTGTAGTGCGGAAATGGCCTCAGTCTTAGAAGAACAATTCCTGATAGAATAATTCTTGCCAAGAAAGCCTTTTAAAAATAAATAATAATAATAAAAAAAGAGGCAGAGCTCTGAGACAGCAGGGTTCGCTCAGTCGCGAAAATCCCCTGGGTGACCTTGGGCAAGTCGCACTCTCTCGGCCTTGGAAGAAGGCAATGGCAAACCCCCTAAGAACAAACTTTGCCTAGAAAACACCTTAGGATCACCATAAATTAGGAAATTACTTGAAGGTACACCACAGCAACAATGGCTACGGTTAGCATTCAAAGCCCTCTACCCCAGTCATTAGTCACCATTCTAGCTGCATCTATAACAAATGAACTCTTTTCTGGTCATCAAGAGTAACTGAAATAGATTCTTTTTGAGTATTTTTTTTAAAAAATCTACACCTATATTTTATAAGCCACTGGCTTGCGGTATAAAACTGACTCTTCTCCTGTTCTACTTTGTCGGCAGCTCGGCAAACCTATCACAGAGAACAAGCCAGCACGGGAACCAGATGATATTCCTCCTCCGCTGTTTTGCCAGGACACAACCTGGCAAGTGTAAAAGTAATTGAGGATTCCATAGGATGTTGAAAGTGGAATAATAGCACTATGGCCATTTCCGCACTAGCCTGTTATAGCACGATGATTCCACTTTCAACATCCTCTGGAATCCTGGGGTTTGCAGTTTCGGGAGGGGCCGGCCGGCCCCTCCCGAAACTGCAAACCCCAGGATTCCAGAGGATGTTGAAAGTGGAATCATCGTGCTATAACAGGCTAGTGCGGAAATGGCCCAAAACAGGCTAGTGCGGAAGTGGCCTGTGTATGAAAGGGCAAAATAGGAAGAGGAGGAGGAGGCAAACATTTTAAAAGCAGCTGAGAAAATGGGATGGCAGAGTATTAAGTGGGACTACCCCCGGCAAATCGGGAGAGCTGGAAAATATCCTGAACAACTGCAAATAAACCTTGCCAGGGTAGGCAATGATTTAAAAACTGAAGGCAGCTTTGAAATTAGTGACTAGGAAAGGATCCATCTCTCTCCTCCTGCTTGTTTAAATTGTCTTACCGCACCTCTTTGTGGGGAATCAGCCCAGACGGTCACATCTAGTGGCTCGGCAGGGCCCCAGCGGCTGATGTCAATAGGATTGAAATTGGTACGAAAGCAAGTATACCAGCCAAACACTGGTGAAATAATCCAGGGGCTTATATTCCTTGCCTAAGAAAACCCTATGAAACTCATGGGGTTCTCCTATGTTGACACGCAACTTGAAGGCACACTGTTGCTGTTGTGTGTCTTCAAGTTGTTTCCAAGCAACCCTCTCATGGGGGCCTCTTGGCAAGATTTATTCAGAGGAAGTTTCCCATGGCCTTACTCTGAGGCTGAGAGAGTGTGACACGCCTAACGTTTCCATAGCTGTGCAGTGTTCAAACGCTGTTCTCCTGGAGTCCTCATGCACTGCAACACACTGGCTGTTGTTTTGACATGATTTGTTCAGAGGGGGTTTGCCACTATTGCCTCCTTCTGAGGCTGAGAGAGTATGACTTGCCCGAGGGCACCCAGCGGGTTTCCATGGCCAAGCAGGGATTTGAACCTTGCTCTCCAGAGTCCTAGTCTGAGGTTCAAATCATTACCCCATGGTGGCTCTCATACATATACAAACGTATATATTGCTTCATATACACATATTGTATACATTGCTGCATAAACCTTTTGGTAACATAAACCGGGGGGGGGGGGAGAAAACCAGGGAAAAAGAGGAAAAACCCACCCTGAAGGACTTGTGTGTGTGTGTGTGTGTGTGTGTCTGCTTGTGTGCATCTTTGATCCGAGTCTTGCAGAAACAAGGAGGAACGCCATACTACCTAAAGCAAGTTAAAACAGGGTAGTGACGAGCTAGAAAAACAGCTTTGTCATTAAGAAAAAACGAAAAGGAAGAGGAGGAGGAGCCCATGCAAAAGCTGGAAAGAAGGCTGTGGGGCTGCAGGGGTTGGAGCAGAAGGCGTGCAGCCTGCCCAGTGTTGCAAGCGAAGGAGGAAGTAATTCCCCCGACGTCTTTAGCTGTGGAAAATCCAAAGTCTCATTCCAGGGTTTGAGCAATTTGTGTGCTGTTGTTTACAGCGATGTTCCATGATTATTGGGATTGCCTGTCTGGAATACCCTCCACGTGAAAACCAGGGCCATTTCCGCACTAGACCGTTATATTGCTATTATTCCACTTTCGACATCCTATGGAATCCTGGGGTTTGCACACTGCAAACCCCAGGATTCCATAGGATGTGGAAAGTGGAATAATAGCACTGTAACAGTCTAGTGAAGAAATGGCCCAGGACATGTGTAGCTGAGCAACATCTGGGTGAGGTCAAAATGGCAAAAATGGTTAATGAGAAAAAACAAGGAGAGGCTGCAGAAGTTTCCTTTTGCCTGAGCCAACTGGGAAGGGTTAAGATTCTGCCACCTTCTCTCTGCTCTTGCCCCAAGTTGGCTGAATGCAAATTTCTCATGTATGTTGAATTCCGTTTGCAGCAGCTGAAGTAAGCAGAGGACGAAGGGGGGAAGTGGACGATGGAGAGAGAAACTGAGACATTTTAAAAGCAGGCGAAAAATTGGAAGGACAGAGGGTTAGTCATTAATTTCACTGCCAAAGTGGGGACAGTTGGAAGGCATAGTCTGGTCATTAACTGGTACCTGGTATCCTAATTTACCCTCTGGAGTTGGGAGATTCAGATACAGAGCTGGAGTGTCAGCAGTTTACAATTTCTGAGTCAGAGGTACCAGGGGCTTCAACCAGCAGAAGGTTGAAGATGCGATGCAGCCATTTGCAAAGTGTAGGAGGAGTAAGGAGAAGTTACGTTCTTCCAGAGACTCTTAAGTAGGAGACACTGACTAATTAAGCACCCTGTGCTTTGGGATGCCTGGCTATAAATCTACAGCAGTTCCTCGAAGGCCTTGTTGCTTACAACCATCTATCTTGGTGACTGGCACTACTCTTTGGCATTTTGTGTCCCTTGGACTGGTGACTATTTATGACTCTGTTTTACTCCTTGCTGGCTTGGTTTTATTGGACTACTCATTTACTGTGCGACTGCAGCATATTCCACTGCTGGACAGCTCTGACCGTCAGGAAGAACTTCCTGACGGTCAGAGCTGTCCGGCAGTAGAATATGTTGCCTGGGAGTGTGGTGGGGTCTTCTCCTTCTTTGAAGGTTTTTAAGCAGAGGCTGGATGGCCGTCTGTCAGGAATGCTTTGATGTGCGTTCCTGCATGGCAGAAGGGGGTTGGACTCGATGGCCGCTGGGGTCTCTTCCAACTCTAGGATTCTGTGATTCCTTGACTGGCTTAACTGTGATGTAAAGGATAGCTTCAGGTTCTGACAACAGGCTTATAGGGTTTCAAAAGCTTTATTTAAGAACATTGAAGAAAATGGCTGCACATTGTGACAATTGCCACAAGAACTTTTGGATTTGCAGTACCATATAAGCTGTAGCATTATAAATTTGTATGCACAAGCATTCTATTAGACAGCTAATTAAAACAACTCTTTTCTCAGATTCACATCCGCCTGCCAACTGCATGACCTTGCAGCTGTGTCTGTACTCTCTTACTGAAGTTTATTAAAACAACATTCCCTCATTCTCAGCACACTGTTTCTTATTCAGCTCCATCATTGTGCTACTAGTCTGTAATTTTTGCTTCCAAGATGAGGCGAGATCTGGTACCTTAAGGGTATTTAGGCCTACGACCTGCGCCCGTTTGAAGGGGACAGGAATAAATGACAACAGCAATAGTAGTAATGAAACACCATGGCGATATCAATAACAATTATGCCTTAGTTATTGTAGATGGAGTTGAGAAAAATAAGTAGGTGAAGGATCTGGAAACCATGCCCTATGAGGAAAGGCTTAAGGAGCTGGACGCGTTTAGCTCGACAAAAAAGAAGGTTAAGAGAAGACATGATAGCCATGTTTAAATATTTGAAGGGCTGTCATGTTGAAGATGGTGCAAGCTTGTTTTCTGCTGCTCCAGAAACTAGGACACGGAGCAATGGATTCAAATGGGTTCATTTCTTGTCTTTTGAATCCGTTGGTCCATGTCCTAGCCTCTGAAGCAGCAGAAAACAAAGCTGTCTCCATCTTCTCCATGATGTCCCTTCAGAATGGCTATCCAGCCATCTTTCAATCTTCGTTTCTCCAAGTGAAACGTCCACAGGACCTGCAGAAGGTTTGCTTTCCATACCTTTGATGACCTTGGTTACCCTCCTCTGGACACATTGCAGCTTGTCAATCTCCTTCCTGAACTGTGGTGCCCAGAACTGCACACAGTATTTCGGGTGAGGTCGAACCAAAGAAGCATAGAATGACATTGCTACTTTTTGGACACAGCTTTGCTGAGTACGATTCGAACCAGTAGTTCCCACTAGCCTGTACCGAAAAGCAATGCAGCTGAAACACAGTTTTGCCACATTTTCTACCTAACCATTTCTCTCCCTCAAGTGACACCCTGAATTTGATGCCCAAGGTGGCCGGCTTATTCGGCCTAACGATAGGGCTGGCTGAGTTCCACTTCAGTCAGAATTCTGCAATGAGGAAATCCAAATTCTGTGTTCAGAATTAACTGGGGAAAGGTGCCTGTTAGGCCCTGGCTCAGTTTGCGACACACTCAGAGGCTCAGCTTTTCAAGTTACTGGTGTGATTTCTTTAATCGAAATAGGTCTGGAAAGGAAGGAAATGGAGGTATTGTCTATCGGTGTAATGCCACGCAGCCAGGAAGATTTCTGGCCCGCCGTTGTCACCAATTTGCCACTCCTAAGACAGGACACCCTTCCTTCTTGTAATAGCATGTTGTGTGATCATGACACACCCAGAATGAGAACACAATAATGGAGGACATCACTCTGTAACTTTGCAAAATAATGGTGTGCAACTTGCTCTGTTTTAACTGGCATTACATGATTAATTTGTCATTGTTCCCTGCCTTGATCCGTAGAGAGAGATGGGTAATAATAATAATAATAGTAATAATTTATTTGCAAAGATGCACACTTCTGGGCACTGATGAGGGTGCTCCAATATACATCCAATGTGCATTTCTTTTTCTCTTTTAAAAAAGATTATTTATTAGTTTTAAAACAAGCAATCAGAAGCCATTTCCACACTAGCCTGTTATAGCGCTATGATTCCACTTTCAACATCCTATGGAATCCTGGGGTTTTCAGTTTCGGGAGGGGCCGCCTGCACGCAATGCTGCCCCTCCGGGAAGGCTCCTAGCAATAAGGGGGTCTCGCAACCTCATTTTTTTAAACTGCAATTTCCAGAATATCCCAGCCAGCAGTTGCAGTCCGAAGAACAATCTTTTCTAAACTCTCAACTTTGTGTTCTCTAAAACTGGGAACTGCCATTTTAGAAGAGGGACAAAAAAGGTAAAATTTCCAAGCTCTAAAACTTTATTTACTTCTTCTGAAAGGGAATCACTTTGGCCACTTTCAGGCAAACTATTCTCTTTTTCTCTTCAGGGGTCGAGTAACTATGCTTGTCCACTTCTTTGGGCGTTCCTGTGGTGGAGGATGGAACTCTGTGCGGATGGAAGCAATTCGGCCGCCTCTGCGACCGCAGCGAAACACACGTGTGTTCAGAGCTTGGAGACGGTGAGTAACAAGTAATGGATTGCCTGCGCTGCTGTCCCATCTCTCCCTTTGCTGCCGCCTGATGGAATGGCTGTTGCTGGACAACAATTGAAGGGCGACTGCAACCTTCCCTTTGGTGTCATCTGATGGCGTGGTTGCTGCCAGGTGAAAGAGGGAAAGAGGAGCCTGAGGGGGCTGATCTCTTAGCAGAGTTAATGGAATGGCCCTGCTGTCCCATCTCTCCCTCTGGTGCAGACTGATGGAATGGCTACTGCTTAGTAACTGTCCTGTCTCGGTCCTGGCACAGCTGATAAAACAAACAAAACCAACTGGATAACTCCCAGCTCGTTACTTACTTCCAGGCAGTAAGCACAGAGTCATAAGTATAGTCCAACAGGTTTCCAAGGCAAGGGAGTGTCCAAGGTCAATCCAAGTATTTATCAAGGTATCTGGCAGGGTAGAAGGTCAGATAAACTCTGACAACTCCTGGAGGAGAAAGGCATCAGCTATATAGGTCTGAAGCCTAGTGCAGCTGTGGCTTGATTAATTGTTGCCGGTTATAAATTCTGAGAGAGTGATCCTAGGTCTCTTTTTGCTGTCCGCACTCTGCAAAGGCAGGTACAGGAAGTGCTCTCCTATGTCTGACGAGGCTGAACTCTCTGCCAGAGCTGGCATTGCTCCCTGTTCTGTTTGTGGCACTGTAACCTCTTCTGTACAGCAGGTCCTAGTATGCCCCCCGTTTCAGACTCTGCGTCACAGTCCGTGTTCTGGAAGCAGAGCATGACAGTAACAGCTGAAGGAAGGCTGTGCTCTTCCCTTTGGTGCAGTCAGATGGAATGACTGTCGCCAAGTGACAGGTGAAAGAGGGAAGGGAGGAAACTGATTGAACTGGTGTCTCGGCAGAATTGATGGTGTGGCCCGGCTGTCCTGCCCCTTCGCCTGCTGCAGGCCGATAGAATCGCTGTTGCTAGATAACAGTTAAAGGAGGCCTGGTGCTCCCAAACACATTTATGAGGGAGTCAGCCCTACTTTAGCCCCGTTTAATATATAAAAGTCAAAGTTTGTTTGTCTGTGTCAGGCGAAGATCTCATGATGGGCTGCCCGAGAAGATTCTATGGGATCCTGGGGTTTGCAGTTCAGGGAGGGGCCTTTAGAATTCTCAGCCAGAGAGCTCGTGGGCCTGGCTGGTTGTTATGGAGATGAGGTCTAGCAGCAAGGAGGAGGGCAGCGTATTTCCCTCAGGAACCCAACCTCTGTATGTTAATAAGTCTGAATACAGATTGGATTGGGGAATATGAGGAAAAGTTACAGGTACTGGACAAGACAGTTTGGGGAATTAGAAACACAGGATCTCAAATCTTTCTAACAAGTATTACCTATGAGAAAATAAAGTCCTGGGCAATGCCGGGCACGTTTGCTAGTGGTGAATAAATTTGAAGAGGTTTGCACTGTTAAAATAATAATAATATGGCCAGAAAGTGAGTGTGCACATGCGTGCATGTGTTGGAAGAAGTGAAAACCTTGCTACAACAGTACTGGCATATGTAGTTAATTCAGAATACCCAAAAACCCTCCTCCCCTTCTATGGTCTTTGACCCACAGACTCTGTTTGAGAAGAGAAAATGTAAGATGTCTTTACGCTCCTTGGGGGAATCTGTCAAAATGACTCGATCTTCCAGAATGACATCTAGAAAGAAACAACAACAAAATGGCTCCTTGTCCCTAAGACCCCCCCTTGCTTAGATTTTTGCTGCTGGTCATAACGGCACAGGAAGATGTTTTGCTCCATGCTTTTGGTTAGGAGGCAACAATGGGGAGGGAAATAAAATACGAAAGCACTCTGTTGCCATAATCTGGGTCGGTGGCATGGCTGGATCTGCCCTCTGTACATGTTCTCACTTGTTTCCCTGTGCCGTCTTTATTTTTTTCCTGATGAAGAAGGATGGAGCTGTGCTTTAGAAGTACATACATATACAACGGTGCTGGTTTTGACCTATAAAGTCCTATACGGCTCAGACCCAGGCTGTTCGAAGGGCCGTATCTTCCCATACGAGCTTGCCCGAACTCAGAGCTTTGTAGGGGAGGCACTTCTCTCTGACCCGCCGCCTCCACAGGAACGGATGGTGGGAACATGGGAGAAGGCCTTCTCTGTGGCTACTCCCATGCTTTGGAGCTCCCTCCCCAGGGAAATTAGCACGGCCCCTTCTTTGTTTTCCTTTCGGTGACAGATTAAAGGCCTTCCTTTCTTGGGAAGATTTTGCAAACCGATTTCAGCAAGGAGATGGCTTTTTAAGGCGCCGTACTGTTTTTAATCTGTTTTACAGTAAGGTTTTAATGGGGTTCAATTCTGCTGTTTAATACAGTTTTAAGCTTGATTTTGTATGTTTTTCAACTACAGTCCTCCCTCCATGTTGGCTAGGGTGAGGGGCACAGGACCCCTGGGAAAGTGGAAAACCGTGAATAACTCCAGGCCCTCCCAAACCATATTTAGCACACAAAAAAAGTATGATGACCATATTCAACCCACCGTGGATTCCTCTGAGACGGGGGGGTTCCTTCCCAAGGCAGAAGTGGGGGGCTGGTGGGGCTCACTGCCCCCTTCCCTGCTGCCCCGCACCATTTTTAAGAGGGACTTGCAAGCCTCCTTTGCAGTTTCTCAGCCTCATGAGGCTTGCAGTCCCTGTTAAAAATGGCCCAGGGAGGCAGCAGAGGGGACAGCAAAGAATCTGTGAAACCTGCAAATGTGGAAGGCTGACTGTATATGTGTTTCATTGTATTCTCTGCATCATTTTTTTAAAACTGCTTTGAGTCCCAGCCTGGGAGAAAGGCAGGATATAAATAAAGGGATGGATGGACAGTTACAATAGCACTCTGGGAAAGAGATGATGGAGCTAGATCGGTGTGTTTTGCACACGCTGGACTTTTTAGTAGGTCAGTGTGCAGACGGGAAAGGGGTTTGCGTCTCCTGATTCTTTAACTACAGTGGCCATAAAATTGCTCCCAGCCCTGGATTCCTGCCATCAATTTTACTGTTGAAATAGAAGCAAGATGGTGGTGAGCTGTAGGTTGTCAGAGCTCCTGGAAACCCTGACCCTTGCGTTCCGTGCAGACTTCACTACTGGACTATCGCTCTGAATTTAGTACGGACTGGGACTGAAAAAAGAATGACTGGTACCTGGCTAACAAACTGTTATAAACTTTGCCTGGGGCTGCTGATAAAAGACTCTAATCGGAGAGCCGTGACCCTCGGCTAGCTCCCCACACGGGACAGACTTCAACAAACCTGGAATGTGTTCAGAGAAAGGTGACCAAGATGAGGAGAAATCTAGAAACCACGTCCTGGAAGGAATGGCTTAGGGAGCTATGTTTAGCCTAGAGAAGAGAAGACAGAGTTGGTATATATATACTTCTTTTTTTTTTGATATATATATACTTCAATGTTTGAAGGGATGCTATGTAGAACAGCGGTTCATAACCTTTTCTGTACCCCATACCCCTTTTAAATGTCTTTGGTCGCTGTCGACCACCAAGACTTAATATTTAAAACTTGGAGCAAGAAATGTGGAATCTGCTGCTGCCTCCGTGGAGTGTGCTGGAGTCTCCTCCTTCTTTGGAGGTTTTTAAGCAGAGGCTGGATGGCCATTTCCTAGGGCTGCTTTGATATGTGTTCTTGCATGGCAGAAGGGGGTTGGACTGGATGGCCCCTGGGGTCTCTTCCAACTTTAGGATTCTATGATTCTATGAAATGTCATGTGATTTCTCTCAGCCGTTGTCATTTGCTTGAGTCTTCTCGTCTGGTGTGGGAGTAGCAAGTGCGGAGTATGCTTTTTGCTGTCAAACGGTTGTTTTCATAACTGTTGAACAGGTTGAGATATTGCAATGAAACTTTGTAGAGATGGTATCTGTCAGCAGCCAAAGACTACTCCTCTTTGAGATCAATGTATGACAGTCCACCTGTGCCCCTATCTATCTATCTATCTATCTATCTATCTATCTATCTATGACCCTGACGATTGGAGAGCTGAACCAAAGCTAACAAAAATGAATTTCAGCAGAGAGAAATGTAAGGTAGGCAGAAAGAATGGAATGCACAAATATAGGATGGGGGACATGTGGCTGGATAACAGTATGTGTGAAAGGCATCTAGGAGTCTTGGTGGACCCGAAGCTGAACATGAGTCAGCAGTGTGATGCAGCAGCCAAGAAAACCAACACAATTCTTGGTTGTATCAACAGGAGTATGATGTCTAGATCGAGGGAGGTAGTGGTACCACTCTATTCTGCTTTGGTTAGACCTCATTTGGACTCCTGTGTCCAGCTCTGGGCATCTCACTTCAAGAAGGATATGGACAAGCTGGAGCGTGTCCAGAGGAAGGCGACCAAAATGGCGAAGGGTCTGGAAGCCATGAAGCCCTATGAGGAGAGGCTTAGGGAGCTGGGTGTGTTTAGTCTGCAGAAGAGAAGGCGAAGAGGGGACATGGTAGCCAAGTGTAAATATTTGAAGGGATGCCATGTCAAGGAGAGAGGGGGCTTGTTTTCTGCTGCCCCAGAGACAAGGAGAAGGAGCAATGGATTCAAGCTGCAGGAAAGGAGATTCCACCTGAACCTCAGGGAGAACTTCCTGACGGTCAGAGCTGTCCGGCCGTGGAATCTGCCGCTGCCTCCATGGAGTGTGGTGGAGTCTCCTCCTTCTTTGGAGGTTTTTAAGCAGAGGCTGGATGGCCATTTGCTGGGGGTGCTCAGAGTATTTGTCCCTACATGGCAGAAGGGGGTTGGACTGGATGGCCCCTGGAGTCTCCTCCAACTAGTCTATGGTTCTATGAATTTCATCGCATTTTCTTAGGTAAGGAATACTCAGACATGGTTGTGCCAGTTCCTTCTTCTGAAATACAGCCTTCAGTACCTGGTATTTTTTGGCAGCGTCCCATCCAAGTGCTAACCAGAGCTGACCCTGCTTAGCTTCCAAGATCAGATGGGATCTGGTGTTTTGAAAGTATTTAGACCAAGACTGAGCATTCAATAGTTTAATTCTTCAGTAGAGTGGACTGGGGCAGAGAAATTAAAGTGCACTGGGCAGAAGTGAGTATGGACTGAATGAAGAGACAGGGAAAAAAGGAAATACATGCACATCTGTCATTGATCATAGGCCACAGGGAAGCTGGTGGGTCCAAGTCAGTGGGGCATGAATCCACTCCAGGCTTTATAATTATCTATTGAAAATGCTACATTCCCCACAAATAATTTCAGGGCTTTGGATAGCTCAGAGCAAAACCCAGGGACCAAAGCCAGCTCCCTACCCTGGCAGCACTTTGAGTGGGTTTGAGCTGCTGGGTGTAGCCACCATTTTAAATTCCTACAGTAGCTGTGACTAAAAACAGGCTGGCTAAGCCAGACTGGAGTGCTGAGATGGAAGAAAAATAAAAGCCTTTCACCCAAAGGTGGACCTTACTGGCAGGTACCTGAGGACACCAACTTCTGATGCACTAGATTTTTATTCTATTACATGCTCCTGTTTCATTTTTTAAATCTGTGCATAGGTACTCTAAGTTCTCTGTGAGCAAGCCTTGCAATTCTGCAACCTGCATAAATGATAGAAATTAAGCCCATTTGCAAGTGTGCGTCTTCTAAAACAAATTGAACAGTTCGGCATGGTAATCATGGAGAGAGGGAAAGAGCTGAACTGGAGGACTGGCGTAGCATCCTTGGATACAGTTGCCAGGTTCCCTGCAAGTCAGGTTGAGATCCCGTTTGCTCTGCCAGCATACCTCCTTACGCTGCAGGGCCGGGAGAGTGACAAGCTAGGAAACGGTGAAGGGCCCGTCCAGAGGGACCCCAAAAAGCCCCAGAAGGTCCCTGGTTGTGTTCCTGTCCTTTCCAAATTATTCATTTTGGAGAGCTACGTGCCATCTTCCCAGGCATACTTTACTGGCATCGGCTGAGCAGAGAGAAGGGGATGATGGCATTTCCACCCCCTTCGCACCAGCCAATAAGGCTGCAACAAGGAAGTGCGACAGGGGTCCTGCCCCTGATTGTCACGGCTGGTGGGAGGGGAGGGGACATCCCCCGTGTTCACTTTGATCACCAGTAGAGTAGATCCCCTTCTCTTCCACGTGGCAGATGCCTCGTAAAGTAGCTTGGGGAGGACTGGGCTGGCGGACGGGCATATACAGAATAATTCCAGCCCCAGTAATTAGGCTTGCAAAGCTTTATTCAGCAACAGGAGAGTAACAGCACATTCTGGCAACTGCCAAGACTAAAAGCCCTGTTGGGTTTAGAGTGCCTTATAGATGGTAACACTGCAAATCTGTGCCCACAAGCCCTCTGTTAATTAGCTAATTAAAATACAGTTTGCCCTCCACATTCACTAGGGTTGGGGTCATAGGACTCCCACAAAAGTGGAAAAACTACAAATATCAAAATGTGTGCATGTCTGTAGGAAGGGGGGTAAGGCATGGTGGGGAGAGTGAGCACCCAGAGTCCAAACCAAGTCAGGGAAAGGAGAGGAGGTGGGTGGGATGGTGGCCCTGTACTTCGTTTCTCTCGCCCATCTCCTTCCTTGGGGGTGGGGGGCATTTTGAGAGTGTTTGTGGTGCTGAGAAATTGGGTTGCAATCCGTCCTTACTTGGCCAGGCAGCAGCTGATGGAGGAGGACCAGAGGTGGGTTCTTAAAGGGCTGCGTGGTCTGATCGGAGATGGAAGGCTCCCTCCACAAAAAGCACTTCATGCGGGAGAGCAGGGGCTGGAGAAACTCACAAATAATCAAATTCATGAAAGCCAAACCACAAACGTGGAAGGCCAACCGTAACTCTTTTCCCAGGCTAACTTCGCATCCACTGGTGTCCTGACCTTGTATCTCTGTGTGTTCTTTCTCTTATCAGGGTTTGTTAGAATAACATTCTTTCATTCCCAAAACACTATTCTCTCACTGAGTTCCCATCCTCCTCTTCCAGCCCCTTTGTTCCAAGCATTACATGGCATCAAACTGCACAGAACCAAATGGCATTACATTGCATGGCAAATAACATGGCACTGAAGATCAAAACTCTACATGGCATTAGAAGGCATGGCAGGGAAGGCAAAGCCAGCCTGACAGGGACATTACTTGGCTCATCCAGATGGAACAGAAAAACCAGCAAGTCCCTGGTTTTATTCCTCTCTTTTCTGGTTTTTCTGTTTGTTTTTGGAGATCTACACGATGTTTTCCCCATTCTGAAGGCCTCCCAAGGAACTCCCTGCACTCACAAAGACTTCTTCTTCCCCTGTTCCAGCTCTGTTTAAATCAAACCAGTCTTTCCCAGAATGAAATGTCCCTCTCCACGGCAGTGTGTTTCTGTTATCCTGGAGCTGGCTGAGATGGCCAAGAAACATAGCAACTGTTCCCAGGACAGCAGATTCAACAGCGATCAAGCAAGGGAAATTGGAATGCTAGCAATAAAAGGAAATGATCCCAGTGCCTAATTGGTGAAAGTCGATTCCTGAAATGTTGCCTGAGTCTAGATTATGGAGGGTGGATGGAGAGAAAGGATATAAGGGAAATCTGGGATATTTCAAGAAAGAGTTCGGCTGCAAAGCTTGGGGGTGGGGGGCATTTTGAGAGTGTTTGTGGTGCTCAGAAAGTGGATTGCAATCCGTCCTTAGTTACCTGACTGTGCAGGTAAAATCCAAACAGAAAGTACTGGAAAATCTTGATACTTTGAGTGGCTTTTTTCCTGTCTGGATAAGCCTGTTAGGAAGTTCTTCCTAATGTTTAGCTGGAATCTCTTTTCCTTTTGTTTGAATCCATTGTTCCGTGTCCTAGTCTCTGAAGCAGAAGAAAACAAGCTTGCTCCATCCTCCATATAATGTCCTTTCAAATATTTAAACAGGGCTATCACGCTCCTCACAAGGCATGGTTTCCAGGCCTTTTACGATTTTGGTTGCCCTTCTCTGGACACCCTCCAACTTGTCAATATCCTCCTTGAACTGCGGTGCCCAAAACTCAACACAGGATTCCAGGGGATGTCTGACCAAGGCAGAATCCTTGGCAGATGGGCTATTGGCAATGCTACCTGAAGATGATGGAAACTGTAAAGCAATAAAGTTTACCAGGGTTAGTAAATAACAACAACAACAACAACAACAAGCATTTACGCCCTGCCTCTTCTTGATTCCTGGAGAACTTAAACAAAAAGTTTGCAACTTACAAAAATTAAAACTTTCAGATAAAAACTAACATCCCTAAAAATGTTCATAAGTTTAATTAAACTAGCAATACAATTTTTTACACACACACTATTATTATTGTATATTGCATATATATGGTATTGTATGGTACATATATGATATGTTTATATGGTATTGTATATCTTATCTATCTATATCTATCTATCTATCTAAATGGTACTGAGAGTTAAATTAAATTAATTTAAACTTCTGAACATTTTTAGGGATATATGTTATGCATTTTTACAAAAAGGGACATACACACCAACTCACATTTTAAACATAGACATAAACTACAATTAAAACACCGTACTAAAACAATAAACTAAAAAACACTAATTTACTTAAACTCTAACTTACTGACTAAACAGTAACTTACTAAAACACAAAAGGGCCCTGAACCTCTCCAACCAAACTGCAATGCGAGAGAGAAAATAAGAAAAGACAGAAAAATATTATTTTACCATGAACGATCTGGCTAAGCAAACTGCTAAAAACCACCTCCACAAATTATTGCCTTGTTTCATTCCTTATTGCTCAAAGAGTCCATAAACGGCTTCCAGTCTTTAAACACACACACACACACACACACACACACACACCTCTCAACACAATGCTGTGAAATCCCACAGTGTACAGCAAAAAGGATATGTTTGGGTGTAACATTCCTCCCGTGTTGCATGAACCATGCGCCTTGCTGCGCATGAGGAAGGGTGGAACTGCTCAAGAACCCGGGAGTTGCACAGAAAGACCCTGCAGGATACAACCGGGAGATGTTTATCAACACACACACACACACACAAAGTCAGGAAATGGATCCCGTCACATTGCCGAAAAGGGAGGAGGTGGGAGAAGGAGATGTGGGGCCTGGGGAAGGAAGCAGGCCGGCTGTCCCACACCGGAGAGGCTTCCTGCGGACGCCCCGAGTAGCCTGGGGTGGCCAACAGCTGTGCTCAAAGGAGGATCTAAGGCCATTTCCACACTAGCCTGTTATAGTGCTATTATTCCACTTTCAACATCCTATGGAAACTGCAGTTTGCAAACCCCAGGATTCCATAGGATGTCGGAAGTGGAATAATAGCACTGTAACTGCCTAGTGCGGAAATGGCTTAAGGGCCACACTCTGTTGACACTACCCCTGGATTTTGGGTGTCACAACTTAGCATGAAATGGACAACCACAACCTCAGAAGAAGGGACAGCTTGGCTCTTTGCAAATCTTCCAACCAGCCTGTAGCCCTTCTCTTCCTATTATGAGGCCTCTGTATGGAATTTGCTTCGAATGCAAGGCAGCAGAATCTTTTTCGGACCATCCAAGTTGCCTTGGACCAGAGAACTGGATGCTGCTACCTTCCTAAAATGGGGACTGATTTTTCTATGGTCAAAATGCTAAGTATTCTTAGTCTTGTGAGTTGTGGTTGCTGCGTGCATTCAAGTTGACTGTGACTTATGGGAACTTTATCCTAGCTTGGGATTTTATTTTATTTTTTGGCAAGCGTTATTCAGAATAATTTTCCCCTCACCATCTTCTAAAGCAATATTTTTAGTTACTTTTCCAAGTTACTTTGCAAAGAACAGAAGCACACTGACAGGAATTTTCCAGGTCTGATGCCATTTCTGAGGCTGGATATTCAAAATGCTGGATATTTTTAGTGTTTTGAGTTGTAGGACTTTGTCAACCAGTTAGGAAACAACTCCCATCCATTTGGTTAAATTAATTGCTAGCTATTATTATTATTATTAGGCCTACTTTTTCACAGTTTGGGACTAAAGGTAGCTTACAACTGTTAAAACAAACATAGCTAAAAATTCATAGATACAAAAAAGAAAAAAACACAACTAAACTATCCCAAAATTAAAATTGGTTAAAAATAGAAATGAATAAAACAACTGTTAATTAAAATGCACAGGATACAAAAGTTAAAAAGCAATTAAACTCTCCTAAAATTAAAGTCAGTTAAAGATATGAATCATTAAAAACAAAATAATAATTACATTTAAATCAGGGGGTCACAAAATCATGGCCTTCTGGACTGCAATTCTCAGCATTCACCACTATTGTTTACTTTGGCTAGATCCTGAGATTTACAGTCCAACAAATATCTTGAGGGCCATAATAATAATAATAATAATAATAATAATAATAATAGTAGTAGTAGTAGTAGTAGTAATAATAACAACAACAACAACAACAACAGTTCATATCCCACCCTTTTCCCAGTCTGAGACTTAAGGGAAAATTGCAAAAATCCACAAAAGCTCATGCAAAATAAAACTAGCTGATTCTTAAATGTCCTGCCACATATATTATTTTCTCTCCTTCCTTCCTCCTTTTTTATGCTGGAAGAGACCAACATGGCTACTTCTTTGAAAACCACCACAAAGATCAAAATGTATACAGCTAAAAAAAAAAAGTTCCACTGTACAAAAGTTAATTATACAATTATCAAAAAATTAAGAGCAGTTAAAAGCTGACCATTGAAAAGAACAAACCTGGAGAATGGTGCAAGCATATTTTCTGCTGCTCCAGAGACTTGGGCACAGAGCAATGGCTTCAAACTACAGGAAAAGAGATTCCAACTGAAAATTATAAAGAAATTCCTGATGGTAAGCGCAGGTTGGCAGTGGAATGTGCCACTGCCTGGAAATGTCATGGAGGCATATTGCAAAGTAAATGCATACAGGGTGCACCATTAACTGAAACGTACTAAGGACCGCCGTGACCTTAGGCTGTGTGGGCATCCGTTGTGCAATGGGAGCCAACAGAGTGACTGATGCGCTGTGACAGACCCCGTTTTCAGGCTGGCCCCACAGTTCCAGCCCTTGGGATCCTGTAACTCACCTTGCCCCCATCTCCCCTCTCAATCTGTCCCTGGATTGGGGACTTGGGCCTCAAGGTGACCCGATTCTGAACCAACGTCTGTGTTGTTTTGGTGGGTTTGATGCAGTAAGCGTGACCAGGTGCTCCATCAAACTTATTACAAACAGACAGACAAAGTCGTGAAAACAAACAAATTAAGTTTATTAAGACTAAGAATATAACATCATATTTGCCGGTGTATAAGACATACCCATGTATAAGATACACCCCATTTATACACTGGCTATTACTATTTGCCGACGTATAACACACACTGGCCAGTAAGACGCACCCTATTTTCAAACAGTATTTTTCAGGGAAAAAAGTATTATTCACCAGCATATACAGTAACTAACCCTTGCATTACTAAAATCATTTGCAGCTCTCCAAAATCACAGCCAGCCCTTCTCTCTGTCTGACTCTCCTGTCTCTATTCCATTTATTCCTTCCTCTCTGAAATCTATTCCGTCTCTGTGTTCGCTTTTCCCTGTCCCCGAACTCTGGGTCAGCTTTTCCCTCTCTGCCTTGATACAAAGACAAGCCTCAGTTTTGTAACATTTCCTCCCTGCAGGCCCTGCCCCTTCACACCATTCCCTGAGCTGTGATTGGCTGCCTTCAACTAGTTCTGTTTGGCTCCTCCATTCACAGGGTGCAATAACCTCCTTTTGCCCACCCCTTGTAACCAGTCCTAGCTCTGTTACAGCTTTTCCCTATCTCTAGACCCTCTGCCTTCAGACAGAGACAAGCCTCAGTCTTGTAACATTTCCTCCCCGCAGGCCCCGCCCCTTCACAGCATTGCCTGAGCTGTGATTGGCTGTCGTTAGCCAGGCTCGCCTGGCTCCTCCCTTTGCATGAGCCATGGCTTGATGTTCACAAGTGCCCTGCGCGCATTGAAGCACTTTTCCCAATGCTGCGCCTCTGTAATTCACTAACAGTTTCTGCAATGCAGTTATAGCTTTGCAAAGTTAAAAAATGCAGACTGTGCTGTAGAATCTTAGCCATTCTTATTGTTGCTATTATTATTATATCCATTTATATACTGTCTTTCCCTCCATAATGGGACTGAAGGCAGCTAGCCAGTTATTAAAACCG
The DNA here is from genome assembly GCA_030412105.1 of Cyclura pinguis. Lineage (NCBI taxonomy): Eukaryota > Metazoa > Chordata > Lepidosauria > Squamata > Iguanidae > Cyclura > Cyclura pinguis. Next base: position 14,975,463 of record CM059613.1, on the reverse strand, counting down.
GCACAGATTAAAAACTGCATTGAAGCTTCAGTAAAAACAAACTACAGATATTTCAACTGTAACTAGTTATTGAACTAAGTATCAAGTTATTTAAAACATAGCTATTTTGTTAAAGTTATTTAAAAACAACTATCATGTTGTATCTATTTAAAAATCCCTTTTAAAAACAAATCTAACATGCCCCCACACATGCACTTTAAAAAAAAAAAACAAAGAAAAAATAAATTATATAAATAAATTTTGCTCTGGCCTGTTGTGGGTAAGTTAAGCAATTTGGTAACCTTGAGTTCCTTGAGAAAAGTGAGATGGCAATGAAATCAGTCAGCCTATCAGTATTTGAGGCTCTGACCTGACTTCTGACATATACTTTAAAAAACCAACCAACCAGGAATAACCCTGTCATACCCTCTAATTGTCCTGATTTGAAAGGGACAGTCCTGATTAATCCTCTGCAATTTCACTTTTGCAGCAGTTTTTAAAATGTCCTGGTTTCTTTCCTCCTCCCACTTTCCCCCTTTCTCCTCAGTTTACTTCCATTGCTGCAAACTGAGGCCATTTCCGCACTACACTGTTATAGCGCTATGATTCCACTTTCAACCTCCTGTGGAATCCTGGGATTTGCAGTTTAGGGGGGGGGCCTTGAGAGTGCCCAGCCAGAGAGTTCTTTGGCTGTAGTAAACTTACAGACCCCAGAATTCCACAGGATGTTGAAAGTGGAATAATAGCACTACAACAGTTTGTAGTGCGGAAATGGCCTAAGTTCAAAGCGCAAAAGGAGATTGCACTGAGCTAACTCAGCAAGAGGGGAGAGGAAGGACTGCCATCTCCCCCATCCCAGTTTTGCAGCTTTCTGCAACTTTTGCAACCTCTCCTAGCATATACCTTCTTCCTCACTCATAAATTTTGCCATTTGAACCCTCTCTGTTGCTCCTTGGCCACTTGTCCTGATTTTCATCTGAAAAATGTGAGAGGGTATGTGTAAAATAAATACATTCTTAAGGCCCAGATCCCACTTTTGCAATAGTTGCAATAACCCCTTTAAATCCAATCAAAATAAAAAATCTCAGACTTATTACAAATACTGTGGCACCTGAAGGGTTAAGCCCCCTTTTTTTTTTAAATGAGAGAGACAGCTGTTCCCAGAAAGGGGACTCCCTCCTCTTTCCCCACTTCTGCAACTTCAACCCTGCTGGTGCTAAAGATGAGCTGACTTTAAAATCCGAATTGCATTTAAAGAGTCCCCCGGGCATTGCAATTAACACCCACTCATCAAAAAAAAAAAAAAAATGCAATTCCCCGAGGAGGGGGGCAGCTTTTTCTCCTCTCTTGCAAAGCCAGGTGTGCAAAAAGGCATGCTGGGAAATGTGGTTCTTCCACCCCCCCTTTCTGGAGTTCCCCGCAGGGAATGCAATCCTTTCATTTTTTTCCCTTGCAACCGGGGGCGGTAGGACCCTGAAGGAACCAAGCAGGACGGGCGGCGGGGAGGAACTGATAGAAGCGCCCGGACTTGGGCAGCGGGAGGGGGCGCCTCTTAAAGGAGCCGCAGCCTCAAAAAGCAGCCGCGTCTGCAGCGCAGGCGCCCGAGCCAAGGACGTGGGCTGTTTAAAGAAGGCGAAGGAAAAAAGAAAGAACAAGTCGAATAACTTCCCTTTGCCCTACCCTGGGGCGATCCGAGGCTGTGGGAGGCTGGGTCTGGTTGTAACCCTTTAGGTGCTGCCGCTGCAAACTTGCTTGCACACGCGGAGCAAAGGCGCGGGTGCCCGGTTGCCAGAAATGCAAGCGTGGAAGTAGCAATAAAAACGATAATCGCCACAAATGCACGCCTTCGAGGCGGAAAAAGCCGAGAGTGCAATGCCAAAATTCTTCCCCGCAGCACAACTAGGGATAATAGGAAAGCAGAGAAAAAAAAATTGAGAACGAGTAATGATGCAGGAGAGCAATGCAAATGCATGCCGCGTAGTGCATGTACATGCATGCGGTTGCATGGCGTTCTTGCATGCATGCCGTGAATTGCATATATATATATGCATCTATTGGCATTGGGTTCAATGGAAACACATTCATATCTTTGCAATGCACGGCATGCATTTGTATTGCGCTCTTCCATCCTTACACCACCTCGGTTTTTTGCATTGCACGAACGCCGTGCAAAAAATCGGCGGATGCAGGGGGAAAAAAACGCTGGAATGCATTGCAAAAAATAAATAAATAAAAAGTAGCAAGGGCCAAAAACGCAGCTACAGCGCGCAAGTGCGCGAGTCCCACTGCCTTTTCGGGAATTGCTCGGTCCGCCCTCTTCTCTGTTCGCCCTCCAGTAGGATTTAAGTCCTGGGGCGGGGGGAGTCGTGGCCAAAATGGGGAGGGAGCTGTCTGCGTGGGTTAATCTCGCAACAGATGCGGGACAGGAAAAAAAATGGGACACGTCTGAACTGGAAAGATTCCCCCTCTTCCCGTGGCAGGAGAAAGGTGGGGAGCTGCCCTTGTTCCAAATGTCTGCTCGCGGTAGCTTGCGTGGGTCTCCTCGGAGGCAAATCCTGTTGCGCGCAGCAGGATTTCCACCTTCCCTCGTAGCACAATTTTTGGTGTGTTGACTCGCAAGGAAGCCCCATTCCCCGCTTTGCCGAGGGCACAGAGCTGCAGCTGCAAACCTTCCAGGTTGCCACAAGGGACACCGATCTCCAGAGAGAGAGAATTTATGACCATTTCTGTACTGCCGCTGTTATAGTGCTATTATTCCACGTTCATCATCCTGTGGAATTCTGGGGTTTGTAGTTTCCTGAGGCCCAAGAGCTCTCTGGCTGAGAACGCTAACTGCCCCTCCCTCAACTGCAAACCCCAGGATTCCATAGGAGGCTGAAAGTGGGATAAGACTGCTAGAACAGAGGTGTGTGGAAATGGCCCTAGAGTTGGAGGGGACCCCAGGGGCCATCCAGTCCAACCCCATCCTGGCACGCAAAGTCAAAGCACTCCCCAGAGAGGGCGAAGGAGACCCCACCACGCTCCCGGGCAACATGTTCCGCTGTCCACCTACCCCAGCCTGTTAAAAAACAACCCGTAGGTTTAATAAAAGTTTGGGCACTAAAATGGAAATAATAAGAAAAGTAGGGACTTGTGATCCTTTTTTATTTTTAGTTATTCCTAGATGCATTTTAGAAGAAGCTTTCAAGTGATTTCTAAGCTCAGATTTTTTTTTCTTTAGTTGCGTAAGGCTTGTTTCGTTCACATGGTGTGTACGGTTAGTCTGGGGTGAAAAGTTAGCCGAAACGTGAACCGTTCCTTTTTTGGAGGTGCAGCAACCTACCCCTTTTCTTCCCACGTTTTTTTCCCCTGCTTTTGGTACCAAATTTTTGGTTGAAAAAGCAAGGCCTAGGAAGTGCCCCCACTCTTTTCTTTGGTAAAAGTGCGGCTTAAAGATTTGGCGTGTCCAGTCGGCCCTCTTTCTGGCAAGACGCCCTCCTCCCAGGCTTCGGCCCCTGCTCTTCGGCGGAAGAGCGGCTTGCTTCTTTTCTTCCCCGTAGCCCCTTCTACGCGGAGAGTTTTCGCGGGAGCTGCCGGCGGAAGACGTCCTGCTCTTTATTATTCCGAAAGCAAGTCCGTCTGCCGACGCACCGTGCGCTTCTGACGAGGTGCGCTGCAGCCCTGCGTGGCCGGTTGGTTGTGCCTTGAGCACATTGTGTCTCTCGCAGAGGCCCGGAAGCCAAAAACATCCAGGAACAATCGGGTGCCTCTGCCATGCGTGTGCATGGGAAGAAAATGAAATAACAGACTAGGCGTTTTGGCCTCGAGGCCACTCTTAAACCATTTCCGCACTAGGCTGTTATAGCGCTATGATTCCACTTTCAACATCCTATGGAATCCTGGGGTTTGCAGTTTCGGGAGGGGCCGGACGGCCCCTCCTGAAACTGCAAACCCCAGGATTCCATAGGATGTCGCAAGTGGAATCATAGCGCTATAACAGCCTCGTGCGGAAATGGCCTTGGACTGCTGAAACAAGAACAGCAATTGAAGGATAAGTTTCTGTAAAGCTCGACCTGGGCTGTTACTGTAGACTCTGTTTAAGGACCGGGATCTATGGCTGGCTTTCTAAACAGGACATGCTGCCGGAACTGTTGGTCGGTGAACGCTTTTGCTCGGGCTGCTGCCAGACTGCAGGTATAGGTTTTCGGGGTCACATTTAGCCGTTGACGTGGACCCCCCCGCATTTATGGGCTGATACCTGCCGAATAGGATATTAGCCAGAACAATAACAGCAGCAGCAGCAGTCGCAACCACAACTAAAACCACAAGCAAGACTTCTGAGGAACAACTGAGGGAACTGGGTATGTTAACTCAGAGAGGACTGAGAGGTGACGTGATAGCCATCTTTAACTGTCTGAAGAGGGATGTCACGGAGAAGATGGAGCAAGCTTGTTTTCTGCTGCTTCAGAGACTAGGACACGGAGCAATGGATTCCAATGACAAGAAAAGAGATTTCATCTAAACGTTGGGAAGAACTTCTTGGCCATAAGAGCTGTTCAGCGGTGGAACGGATTGCTTCAGAGGGTGGCGGTTTCTCCATTTTTGGGGGTCTTTCGACAGAGGCTGGATGGGCATGATTCAAGAGTGCTTGAGTTGTGTATCCTTTCATGGCAGGGGGTTTGATTAGATTACCCCTTGTGGTCCTTTTTAACTCTAGGATCCTTGGGAGGCATTCCAGATCTAGAATCCAATGATTCTATGTCTGAGATCCTGCCTTAGCCTTTGGGGCCCTTTATAGCTCTAACATTCTATAGAATCTTAGAATCTTAGAATCCTAGAGCTGGAAGATGTCAAGAGTTCAAGTCCCAGCCCGTGCTTATCAGCCAGCAAGGGAAGGAAAGTGATAGTACTGGCTGAAGAGGCGGCGGCGGCGGCAGTAGGGAGTGTCCAATGCCGACAATTAAGCTGAAACTGAGGTCAGTCCAAAAGTCCAGAACGCCAAGGCTTCGTCCAACAGGTCAAGAGAGCAGGAACACAAGGCTCATGGGGGCTTGAGTAGTGATTTGCCACAAGCAAACAGCAAGCTACCCCGACCGACTTATATAGCCCGAGAAAACAGGTGTTTCTCATCATTGTTCTGTTTTCTCAATCTCGCCAAAACAGCTTCCCTCTGAGCTGCTCTTTTTTGTCTCCTCCGTGAGTGTGGCTGGGGGGCAAAGGTGGAGCTAATTCCTCCAAATCCTTGCTGGCCACTTCTTCCTCTGGCACTGGCTGCAACGCCTCTGTCTTGGCTTGTCTTTCTGTTGGAGGGGGTGTTGGCGAGATCGTTTGGTCTAACAGTGGCTCCGTTTCCGGTTCAATCGGTGGCTCATCGACCTCTGAGCCGTCATCTATCACAGAAGAGACCCCCAAGGGTCATCCAGTCCAACCCCCTTCACCAGGCAGGAAGACATCATCGAAGCCCTCCCTGTGACAGGCGGCCATCCAGCCTCTCTTTAAAAACCTCCAAAGAAGGAGGAGACTCTGCCACACTCCGTGGAGGCAGCAGCGGATTCCACTGTTGAGCCAAGATTCTGTGAATAATAATACTTGCAGCCTGCCTTTTTCCCAGCCTCAGACTCAAAGTGGCTCCAGCTAAAAAAGGGCAATGCTACTATGAGACCAGCTCAAATGTCTCAAAATAGATAAACGTTAAGAGCTAACAGGGCTTATTTGGCACCCGCTGCAGTAGCCAGCGTTGTTTGAGGGAAACCATTAACTGTAGTTAACGATTGCTTAGTTTCGACTGTGCTGAAGGATGAGCGTCTTTCTCCTTGAGTAACCAAATGTTGCACACATCACAAGTCAGCCTTGGTTGTCCTTGAGGGGCTTGGCCTTTGCTGACTGGCCAACAGGCATACTATTCTGTATAAACGGAAATATAATTGGCATGCCACCGCCAGGCCCTCCCAAAGTGAATTTCTTGCATGGTGTGTAGGTTATATGTTAAGTTGGACTATTTGTGCCAAACTGGGGCAAATCTGTCCACTTGTTTATGCCCGATGCAGCCAGAAGCAGGATGACCGAGGGACTGTAATCCTGTTGGAAGAGAAACATCGGAGCAACTTTTCCCCTTGTTCAGCTTTCACGCCCATGCAGAGAAATCAGAAGTACACTCCTCCCTCCCCATTTGCGAGGGTTGGGGGCACAGGACCTCCGTGAAAGTGAAAAAACATGAATAACCCTAAGCCCTCCCAAACCATATTTAACACACAAAAAAGTACGATCGATCTGTTCAACCCACTGTGGATTCCTTTGAGGCATCAGGGTTCCTTCCCAGGGCAGAAGTGGGGGGCTGGGGGGGCTTACGGCCACCCCCACTGCTGCCCCACACCATTTTTAAGAGGCCTTACAAGCATCCTTGGCAGTTTCTCAGCCTTATGAGGTATGAGGTCCCTGTTAAAAATGGCCCAGGGAGGCAGCAGAGGGGACAGCCAATAATCCGTGAACAATCAAAGCCGTAAAAGTGAAATCCACAAATGCGGAGAGCTGACTATACTAACTTTGCAGCACCAGAATTAAGGATTCTCCTGGAATCTGATTTTTTTTTTAATTTGTTTGTTGACATGCAGCCCTTGTGTATCTTCTCGCTTGGTAGTCTTAACTCTTCTGGGAGCCGGACTTGTCCAGCGGCTTTCTGTCCGTCGCTTTCTTCCCAGGGCAGCCCGAAGAGGAAATGCATCATCAGGAAAGAGGATGGAGGTTCGCAGAGAATGTGTCGGCGTTTATTTACATTACCAGATGCCAATCTGGAAGAAATTATGGTCGTGGAAATAGTGCAACAATGCATCTCAGCATAGCAGGGAACGGTCCACAACCAATTGATCTGTGTGTCTGATGGAGATTATCTCCCCCGCAATTCGTATTTATTAATTTTAATATGAACAAACTAATTCACAATAATAAAAGGAAAGGAAAGAACCCTATGCATAAACAATATACATGCATTACTAAACCTAAGACCGTTTCCACACTAGGCTATTATAGTGCTTTTATTCCATTTTCAATCTCCTACAGAATCTTAGAGTTTGCAGTTTAGGGCCAGGCATTTAAAATTCCCAGCCAGAGAGCTCTTGGGCCTTGGTAAACTACAAACCCCAGAATTCCACAAGATGTGGAAAGTGGAATAATAGCACTATAACAAGGTAAGACGGAAATGACCTGAGCTATCTTGAGTCTAGTTTTGCCAAATTTTAAAAACAGCAACCAGAGGCTGCTGAAATTTGTGACCTTCCCAATTGACAATCAGGAAGTTTAACAAGTTTGTGTTCTACCTAAATACCAAACCAAAGTATTGATTTCAGTCAACCTAGCTGTTTGTTCCTCTGCAAAATTAACCCACGTTCATAAATTATACAATGTACACATTTCTGTGTGTACCCATGCACCGAAGTATAGCATTTTTTTTTTTTTTTTGGCATCTTGTCGAGCCTGTATAAAAGGAAAACTATTCCAGCCCTCCAATTGGGCATTGGTTCTCAAACTTTGTTTTTTTTTGGACTTCAGCTCCCAGAATTCCTGACTGTTAACTAAGCAAGTTGGGGCTTCTGGGGGTTGAAGTCCAAAAAAACAAAATAAAACAAAAAAAAACAACCCTGGAGGACCAAAGTTTGGGGACATTCCTTTTAATAAGGGACACCTGTCAGCCCTATAAAGGACAAGTTTCTGGCCTTCCAAGAAGGGCTTCCGACTTATGGCAACCCTAAGGTGACCCTATCACAGGGCTTTCTTGGCAAGATTTGTTCAGAGTGAGGTTGCCTTTCTCTACCTCTGAGGCTGAGAGAGTGGGACATGGCCAAGGTCACCCAGTAGGCCCTCCAGATGTTGTTGGACTGCAGCTTCCCGCATTCCTAACCGTTTTCTTAGCGGCCTGATTCCAAGCCCGGCCAAAATCCGATTGCTTACTCCCAAGTAGACCCACTTGAATGCATGGCGTTTCCCCAAGGGCTGAATTACCATTCAGCAATTGTTTCAGTGGCTGGAACTGGCACTCGGTTCTGTATGGAAAAGGTGAAAGATAAATCAGGCAAACCGGGAGAAAAAAAATCGATAAATTTCAAAAGAGGCTGCAATGTAAAAGTTTGTGAGGCAGACTGGGGTGCATCTGTGTTTGGTTTGCATCCTGATTTGGCCATTTCCGCACTACGCTCTTATAGCGCGATTATTCCACTTTCAACATCCTAGGGAATCCTGGGGTTTGCAGTTTCGGGAGGGGCCGGCTGGCCCCTCCCGAAACTGCAAACCCCAGGATTCCCTAGGATGTTGAAAGTGGAATAATCGCGCTATAAGAGCGTAGTGCGGAAATGGCCAAGGTGTGGTGGAGGTGAGGGATGATATAACCGTGTTCTGATACAGCTGATTTTTTTTTTTTTTGAAAAATCAGGCAGACAGGACTTTTGGGGTAAATGGAACAAGTACCTGGGGAACGAGTGACAAAGACCTTTTTTCCTTTTTAGCTTTACACAGAAGCCTGAATGAAACATTTCAGAACCTTGCACGTTTTAAAGGACATAAAGAAAGAAGACCATCACAATATTTTCTTGCTAGCCCCCTACATGTTATGTGGAAGTAACAACTAGGACCTGCATCGTGGTGTCAGCTGGCCAGCCTGCCATGGCATCTTCCGCAATACAGTCAGCCCTCCGCATTAATTATGGTTAGGGGCACAAGACCCCCGCAAAAGTGGGAAAACCATAAATAATGAACTTCGTGTCTGTCTGTCTCTGTCTGTGGTCTGGACTTGCCTTCATACCTGTGTGATTGTCTACCTAGTGTCCTCATGCCCTCAGTATTGCAACCCTGAGGGGGTTTGCCTTGGCCTTCCTCTGAGGCTGAGAGAGAGTGACTTGCCCAAGGTCACCCAGTGAGTTTCCACAGCCAAGTAGGAATTCGAAACCTGGTCTTCAGAGTCCTGGTGCAACACCCAAACCGCTACAGTACTCTGGGGCCATTTCTGCACTAGACTGTTACAGCGCTCTTATTCCACTTCCAACCTCATGTGGAATTCTGGGGTTTGTAGTTTGCTGAGGCCAAAGAACTCTCTGGCTCAACGTTCTAAATGGCCCTCCCTAAACTGCAAACTCTAGGATTCCACAGGAGGTTGAAAGTGGAATAATAGCACTATAACAGTGTAGGGCGGAAATGGCCTGGCTCTCGGAAATCTGGTGCTAGAGAATCTATTAGCATACTAGTTTAGGAGACTGGACTGGAGAGGTCTAGGAGAGACTTCAACTGGAAGTGGAAGTGGAAGCTACTACCCCAAAGGACAGGATCTGAATGAAAAATAATCTAACAGATTAGAGAGGTGCGCCAAAACTAACAAAATGAATTTCAACAAGAAGTGTAAGGTACTACACTTTGGCAGAAAAAATGAAAAGCACAGACATAAAGTGGATGGCACCTGGCTTGACCAGCTGAAAAGGGTCTAGGAGTCTTAACAGACCACAGGCTGAACATGAGTCAGCGGCGTGATGCAGCAGCTAAAAAAGCCAATATGATTCTGGGCTGCATCAAGAGGCATATAGTGTCTAGGTCAAGGGAAGTGATGGCACCACTCTGTTCAGCTTTGGTCCAATTTAACACGGAGCAATATAGTGTCTTGTTCAGGAAGGATATTGACAAGCTGGAACGTGTCCAGAGGAGGGTGACCAAAATGGTAGAAGGCCTCAAAGCCATGAAGCCCTATGAGGAGCAGCTTAGAGAGCTGGAGATGTTTAGCCTGGAGAAGAGAAGGTTAAGAGGGGACATGATAGCCATGTTTAAATATTTGAAAGGATGTCATATTGAAGATGGTGCAAGCTAGTTTTCTGCTGCTTCAGAGACTAGGACACAGAACAATGGATCCCACCTGTAGAAAAAGAGATTCCGTCTAAACATTAGGAAGAACTTCCTGATGGTAAGAGCAGTTTTGACAGTGGAGTACACTTCCTGGGAGTGTGACGGAGTCTCCTTCTTTGGAGTTTTTCAAGCAGAGACGGGATGGCCATCTGTCGGGAGTGCTTTGACGGTGCATTCCTGCACGGCAGGGAGCTGGACTGGATGGCCCTGGGGGTCTCTTCCAGCTCTAGGATTCTAAGTACCCATCACCAGACTGCAAAGCCCAGGATTCCATAGGATGGTAGCGCAGCAGTTAAAGCAGAAGCAAACTGCTCTAATTTCTGCAGTGTGGGTACCTTCCTGCCGGTGCAAATCAGGCTCTTGCAATGTGGCTGATCCTCATACATTTTTCATCTCTCTTTCTTCTCTACCCAGATTCCGCCCTTGTGCTCTCCCAAGCAAATCGTACCAGCAGATTTCTTTGTTTTTGGTGCCTAATGCAATGTGATGTTTTACGTAGCACCAGGATCCTCGGAGGAACGCAGACACGGAAAGCCCGCCGTGGAGCCGTTCCGTTCCGACTTCAAAGCGCTGATCGCTCCTGACAGGCATCCGCCTTCCCCATTCCCATTCTCTTCTGGCATATGCTCTGAATCTTACATAGAACCCAAGGAAGCCTACGGGATTCTTGGTTGCACCAATAGGAGTCTGGTGTCCAGATCGAGGGAGGTAATGGTACCACCCTATTCTGCTTTGGTCAGGCCTCATCTGGAATAATTCTGTGTCCAGTTCTGGGCACCTCAATTCAAGAAGGACATTGACAAGCTGGAGCGTGTCCAGAGGAGGGCGGCCAAAATGCTGGAGGTTCTGGAAGCCATGAAGCCGTGTGAGGAGCGACTTAGGGAGGTGGGGATGTTTAATCTGCAGAAGAGAAGGTTAAGAGGGGACAGGAGAGCCATGTTTAAATATTTGAAGGGATGTCATGTCGAGGAGGGAGCGGGCTTATTTTCCGCTGCTCCAGAGACGAGGAGAAGGAGCAATGGATTCAAACTGCAGGAAAGGAGATTCCACCTGAACCTCAGGAGGAACTTCCTGACGGCCAGAGCTGTCCGGCCGTGGAAGATGCTGCTGCCTCCATGGAGGGTGGTGGAGTCTCCTCCTTCTTTGGAGGTTTTTAAGCAGAGGCTGGGTGAGCATCTGTCCAAGGTAGGGCTTTGAGTGTGTCTTCCTGCCTGGCAGAAGAGGGTTGCACTGAATGGCCCCTGGGGTTTCTTCCAGCGCTAGGATTCCATGATTCTATGATTCATGCATGGTTTTGAGTTGCTCTAGATTTTCCCAAGGGTGGGTCACTGAGGGCCTTTCTGCACCACACTGTTATAGCGTTATAATTCCACTTTCAACATCCTGTGGAATCCTGGGGTTTGCCTCTGGCTCCTCCCTAAACTGCAAACCCCAGGATTCCATAGGATGTTGAAAATGGAATAATAGCACTATAACAGTACAGTGCAGAAATGGCCTGAGTTGTTGAACAGCAGAAAGAAAGTTGAGATTTCATACCCTTCTCGTTCTCCCAATTTGGCTGGGCCAGTCCCAAATGCTCCTCTGCCTTCCCATTTTTTCAGCTGCTTTTAAAATGACCCAGTTTCTCTCTCCTCCTTCCTTTCCCGGCTTTGTCCTCAGCTTTCTTGCATTGCTGCAAACTGTGTTCAAAGTACCACAATCTGACTTGCCCAAGATCATCTCGTGGGTTCCCGTGGCTGAGCAGGGATTCGAACCCCAGTCTCCGGAGTCGAATGCTCAAACCGCTACGTCATTCAGGCCCCGCAATGATTTATAAAGGACTCTGTATTAGTGGGACTCAAATTAGCAGAAAACTGGGAATACCGTCTCTGTTGATTTGAGCTCAGGAACAGAAGCAGATATTATATACGTTGATTACATATATGATTTGAGTTTGAAATATTATTGCATTTGATGAATCTTGCAGAAGGAACAAGGTCAATATTTGAAGGGATGTCATGCTGAAGATGGAGCAAGTTTGTTTTCTGCTGCTCCAGAGACTAGGATATGGAGCAATGGCCTCAAACTCCAAGAAAAGCAATTCCACCTAAACATCAGGAAAGATGGTATGAGCTGTCTGAAAGTGGAAAATGCTCTCTTGGGGTGTGATGGAGTCTCCTTCTTTGGAGGTTTTTAAAGAGAGGCTGGATGGCCATTTGCTGGGGGTGCTTTGAGTGTTTTTTTCCTGCATGACAGGAGATTGGACTCAATGACCATTGTGGTCTCTTCTAACTCTGTGAGTCTATGATTCTATTCTATGATTTAAAATTTCTTTCTTTTTTAAACAAGCATTCTATAGGCGAATTAAAAGGGGCAATATTAGAGAGGATGAAAGAGCTGTTTACAGCCAAGGTTGAGAGATCGAATTGTACACTTAATAGGACTTAAACATAGATTGGGAGAAAGAGGAACTGAACACAGATTAATTGGTAGACTGGAAAGATGTAGATCACAAATCACAAATATGGAAGACAGAGAAAGGGGGAAAAAGTCCAAGGGAAAACTAAAATAAAAACCTTTTTAAAAAGATTGAAATAGAAATGTTTATAGGTGATTAGAATCTCAGGAACAGAACTAGCAAATAAAAATGGAGAGAGAACTAATCAAGCGGAGAAAATCTACAACCTATTTTATGTAGTTATTTTAGAATTAGAGGCCCTAAATAAAATAACAGTGGGAGATAAATGGAATGAGTATCTGTTGGGCTTGCTTTAAGAACGGCTTGGATCGCAGTATGACCAGGATAAAGTTTTAAAAATGCAATTCGGATTGATGACGGAGGTGTTTAGGGGACTCAAGACACCCAGTAATATTCTTTTAAATTTATCTGAGAAATTACCTGAGTTATACTTGTGTATTTTTTTTTACATTGTGAAAGGAGGTATTCTGTACCTTCTTGTGCAATACCCTTTGCTTTTGAATGTAACTCTTTCTTCTTAGGTCATTTCCGCACTAGCCTGTTATAGTGCTACTATTCCACTTTCAACATCCTATGGAATCCCGGGGTTTGCAGTTTAGGGAGCTTTTGGGTAGAGTTATGATTGTGGTAATAGTGTTACAATTGTGACTAAGCAGAGCTTGTAAATATAGAACAGTTATGGATAAATCAATCTACTTAACTGAGTAGTCCGTGTAGAATCCCGGCCCATGCCAAGATTGGCATTTGTTAAAAAATAAATTGGTTAAAAAGTTAAAAAGTTTAAGTTTAAAACTTTAAAATTTAAAAAGTAAATTTTAATTTAGAATTTAAAAAGTTTAAAAGTTTAAAATTTAAAAATTTAAAAACTAAATTTGTTAAAAAAATAAAGTAATTCAATACATATAAGATATATATATTTATATATATTCCATATTTACAATCTCTGCTTAGTCACACACACACAGAGACACACACATATAGCTTTATTCCAGTTAAAATATTTTTCTTTATGGCAGCAAGGCTGGGAAATATATTGCCAAGATACATGCAATGGGAAGTGGAGTCATCTATGATAATTTGTATTTTTTTTTAAATGAGAAGTACGTATATAAGAATGATAAAATTACGATGGCATTAATGTCTTTAATCAAAAATTATGTCTTCACCAGTTGTTCCTAAACCTGGGTTTTCCAGATCTTTTTGACTTCAGCTCCCAGAGTTCCTCACTGTCGGCCAAGTTGTCAGGGGCTTCTGGGAGTTGTAGTCCAAAGAAACCTAGAGGACAAATGTTTGGGAACCACAGATCTATCCCTCAAGACATCCAGGGATATTTATGTAGGATTCAATACCTATGTCAATGGAAGATCATAGTAATCAACTTGAAAAAGAAATGGATATTTCTGAGGTTAAAAACATCCTGTTATGAAAAGAAATATGGCAACAAGACCTGACAGTTTTACAACTCACTTTTATCAGGTATTTATGAACCAAATGGCATGAGCATTAACAAAATTAAAGACCAGGTATAAGATTAACTTAAAAAGCAGACAAGTTACAGAAAAAACGGAGCAATGAACCTTTTGAATTTGGCCTGCAAAATAAACACTACAGAATTTGCAAATCTATTAAATAAAATCTTAACGGGATTTTAGAAAGGGTTCATTAAGAGGAGACTCGTATTAGAAACCAGTATTAGGATGGCATAAGATTTGTTCAGCTTCTCTTCATAGCTAAATTGTCGATCCTAAAAAAGCTTTTGATAGAATGGAGTGGTGATACATGTATAGATCCAAAAAAAAAAAAAAAAAGCTGATAGATTTACTATACAAAACATCTACAGCTAAAAAATTAATAACAATTTTAAAAAGACAATTGGATTGTAAAGAAGAATGAGACAAACTTGTCCTCTTTCTGTTTGTTATTTAACTTATGTGTTGAAATATTAGCACTTGGTACTATTATGTCCGATTGGACTGAGCCCTGAAGACTGGAAAATAAAAATGCAAAGAACTGCTTTAAGCAGCTGTTGTAATTTGTATTTTTTAAAGTCCATAAATTTCATCTAGGAATTTGGTTAATTATTTAGAAAAATAAGGTAAAATATCTGGATATGGAGTGAATAAAAATAAGGAGAATCAATACCCATATGATTATGGATTGCTCTTCATATACAGAAGGCACCAACTGATATCAAAGGATATAATTTAATCAGCTATTTAGGTGTCCAATTATCAGATGATGCAGACAACGTTAAAAAAAAAACCCCCCACGAGATGAAAAAATGGACAGATATCAAATATCTTTGGCGGGTCGCCTGGCAGCAATTAGATCAAAGTCACATTTGCCTATTTTTTTATTTTATTCTGTATGTTACCCCCTTCTCTTGAAAAAGATAACATTCAAAAACTTATTATAATTTTTATTTGGGGTTACAAATAAACAAAAAAAAATAAGAGGATTGAAAAGCATGCGTTTCAGTTTTCCAGGAAAGTAAGAGCGTTAGTTCCCTGTATATGTACATACAGTAATATTAGTGAGTTAATGGCAATGGACCCAACTTTATGTGTGTGTGTGTATGTGTGTGTGCATGTGTGTGTGCTAGGACTGAAACTGCCATTAAAGACAGTATTGCGGCACAGAAAAGCTCTATGACAATTCCACCCCTGCAAAAAAGACCTAAGGGCCAGAATATTGTTAGTGCAAATATGGTTAGTGTGGAATATTGTTTTACCAACTTAAGTACTGTATTAGCTGGATTATAAGAGGCACTTTTTTTCCTGTTTGGAAATGGGGTGCGTTTTATATGCCAGCAAATTGCGTGTCTAGGTATTCCCAGGTGGTCCGTCTTATGTGCGGTTGCATTTTATGTCATAGCAAATACTGTACCTGGAGGCAATGGTGCAAAGAAAAATCTGGCACGTTCTTGTCCATTGCCTTTCCTCTGGCTGTCCGATGGGAGTTGGAAAGTTCCCTGATCGGCTAGTGATCGGCCATGGCGATGCACTCAGGTGTCACTCGACTGCTGTTGCACATCTAGGGGAAAAGGAGGAGTTTTTGCCATTAGCTGGATGGAGAAATAAGTTCAGTCCTCCTTGCTTTGGAGCACCTTCGCAGCCAATCGGCGGCCGAGGGCAAGTGCATGGAAGTTGTGTGGATATCATGGGGAAGCTGGTACCTGCTGGACAAAGTAGGTTGGCAGAGTTTTTTTTGTGTGTGTTGTTGTTCCACTAGCAGTTCTGGAGGCCCTTGGTGAAGAAGTACCGTTTTACTTACATCTGAAAGGTTGTCCTAATCTCTGGGCTTGTGTGCCGCTGCTTCAGAGACTAGGACGAGGAGCAACGGATTCAAACTGCAGGAAAAGAGATTCCACCTAAACTTCAGGAAGAACTTCCTGATGGTCAGAGCTGTCCGGCGGTGGAAGATGCTGCCTGGGAGTGTGGTGGAGTCTCCTTCTTTGGAGGTTCTTAAGGAGAGGCTGGACGGCCATTTGCTGGAGGTGCTTTGAATCTGTGTTCCTGTATGGCAGGATGGGGTTGGACTGGATGGCCCTTGGGGTCTCTTCCAGCTCTATGATTCTATGGCCATTTATGCACTACACTCTTATAGCGTGATTATTCCACTTTCAACATCCTATGGAATCCTGGGGTTTGCAGTTTCGGGAGGGGCCAGCTGGCCCCTCCCGAAACTGCAAACCCCAGGATTCCATAGGATGTTGAAAGTGAAATAATCGCACTATAAGAGTGTAGTGTGGAAATGGCCTACGTCATGTAGAGGACAGTGCAAGCTTCTTACTCGTGGCTCTGGTGGTTCGAATATGAACCAGTGGATTCACATGACAAGACAAGAGACCCCATCCCAAAACTGGGAAGGCCTTTTTGAATGTAGGAGCTGTTTTGCCATGGAAGCGGTTGCCTCAAGGGGTGGAAGCTCTCCTTCTCGGGAGATCTCGAAACGGAGGTTGGATGGCCACGTCTCAGGAGGGCTTCAGTTGTATATTCCTGCATGGCAGAAGGGGGTTGGACTAGATGGCTCAAGTTTTTGATTCTGCGATTCTATTAAATACAGAGAGAACATTGCCGCTTCCATTTCTCCTATGGCAACACTCACTTACAAGCATCCCCTAAGCCAAGGCGAAGTTACAAACACCCTTTGACTCCAAGGAACGGGTAAAATGCCTTGGCATGTGGCTCGTATTTAAAAAAAAACGATGGCTCACATTCTGTATCGCAGGGATCCATAACTCCTGCATATTCACTAACATGGTGTAACCCTGATTGTGGCACGGTTGCCATAAATCATAGCATCATTGGGTCCAAGAGCTGGAACAGCCCCTCTGGGCCACGGAATCCCTTTGCCAGCTCGGTGCAGAATCTGCAGCTAAAGCCTCCCCAGCAAGTAGCTTTCCAGCCTCTTTTTGAAGATGTCCGGAGACAGAGACCCCACCACTTCTTTAGCCAACTGGTTCCATTGCCAAACTGCTCTCACCATCAAGAAATTCCTTCCCAAGGAGTGGTTTTGGCAACTGAGGATGTTTAGCCTGAAGAAGAGGTGATGTGATATCTGCATTTAAATATTTGAAAGGATGCCAGATGGCAGATGGCTCTGCAAGACCTGAGCCGGGCAGTGGCTGATAGCATGACCTGGAGATCTCTCGTCCATAGGGTTGCCATAAGTCAAAGTCGATCTGATGGCAGTTAATAACAAGAATATACTCGACGTATGGCCATTTCCACACTGGACTGTTACAGCGCTATTATTCCACTTGCAACATCCTTTGGAATCCTGGGGTTTGCAGTTTCGGGAGGGGCCAGCTGGCCTGTCCCGAAACTGCAGACCCCAGGATTCCATAGGATGTTGCAAGTGGAATCATAGCGCTGTAACAGTCTACTGCGGAAATGGCCTATAAGTCCATCTCATGGATAAGTCCAGGGCAGTTGTTTTGCCCCAGAATTGGGGAATTTGCTATGAGTTGTGGATAAGCTGAGGGTAAAACTTAAGGGTTTGAAGTATGCATAGGCCAGCTGCCCAGCTTGGGGGAAAATAAATAAAAGGCCCTAGAAACCATGAAGGCCTATGAGGAGCAGCTTAGGGAGCTGGGGATATTTAGCCCGGAGAAGAGAAGGGTAAGAGGCAACATGATGGCTATGTTTAAATACTTGAAGCGATGTCAAATGGAGGATGGAGCAAGCCTGTTTTCTGCTGCCCTAGAGGCTAGGATAGGGAGCAATGGTTTCAAACTTCGGGAAAAGAGATTCCCCCTAAACACTCGGAAGAACTTCGTGATGGTTACAGCAGTTGGACAATAGAATCTGCTGCCTTAGAATGTGTTGGAGTTTCCTTCTTTGGAGGTTTTTAAACAGAGGCTGGATGGCCATCTCTCAGGAATGCGTTGATGGTGTCTTCCTGCATGGCAGGAGTGGGTTGGGCCCTTGGGGTCTCTTCCAAATTTATGATTCAATAATCTTCAAGCCAGGAGGAATTTGTGACAGACCTCTCCTTTGACCCCCCCTCCCCACAACTGGATGGCTTTTCAGGGGAACGTGTGCTACTGAGGGGGTCGTAGTGGCGAGGAGAAGCATTGACTCGTGGATAAGTTGACCCCAGGTTTTAAGCTTGATTTTTTTTGACAAAAATTTTCAAAACTATTTGAAAATATTTAGTACTTTGTACGTGCTTTGCCGTGTCCTCAAAGCTGGGACTCAAGCTAGCATTGCCAACTTGCAAGGGTTGGAGGGAAGGTTGCGTTGGCCCTCCGTGGGACATAGGGGGCTGTACCCCCACTACAACGTGCTGTGTCCCTATGTTGTGGTTTTGTGCCTTCGAGTCAATTCTGGGGACCCTAAGGTGAACCTGTGGTGGGGTTTTCTGGCAGCTGAGAGTATGTGACACATTCAAGGTTGCCTGGTGGGTTTCCATAGCCGAGCGTGGAACTGAACCCTGGGCCGTTTCTGCACTGGACCGTTATAGCGCGATGATTCCACTTGCAACATCCTATGGAATCCTGGGGTTTGCAGTTTCGGGAGGGGCCGGCCGGCCCCTCCCGAAACTGCAAACCCCAGGATTCCATAGGATGTTGCAAGTGGAATCATCGCGCTATAACGGTCCAGTGTGGAAATGGCTCTGGTCTCTGGTGCTCAAACCACTATACCACGTTCGGCACATCCCTAGTCCTGAAAAAATTTCCAGATGGCAACTTTCAGTGGGCTTCCTGTTGGGGGAAGAAATAGCCCAGTGAGGGCAAAAACATGGGGAATGTGAACCCTACGTCCTCTAGGTGGCATGGGGGCAGTTTTTGGGCAGATGTTTCTTTCTGGGCTGTACTTTCCCCGTGCCTTGTGCACCTCTCCTTCTATTCCCGTTTGCAAATCTGCAGTTGTACCTAAAGGGTGGCCGTTTTGCACTAGACTGTTATAGTGCTATCATCCCACTTTCAGCCTGCTATGGAATCCTGGGCTTTGCAGTTTAGGGAGGGGCCTTGAGGATTCTCATCCGGAGAGCTCTTGGGCCTCAGGAAACTACAAACCCCAGAATTCCACGGGATGCTGAAAGTGGAATAATAGCACTGTAATGGTGTAGTGCGGAAATGGCCTTACTGTCGTCGTGTGTCCCCAGGTGGACTCTGACTTGAGGCGAACGTAGGCTGAAGCAATCGTGAGGTTTTCTTCAGAGGAGTCTTGCTACGGCCTTCCTCTAAGGCTGAGAGAGTATGACTCGCTAGAGGGCATCTAGTGGTTTTCCATAGCCGAGCTGGGATTTGGTCTCTGGGAATCCTAGTCCAACACTTACCGTAAACCCGTGTACTATGCTGGCTCTCAAGAGTTACTCAGAGGGGGTTTGCCATTGCCGTCCTCTGAGGCTGAGCAAGTGTGACTTGCCCAAGGTCATCGGTCAGATTTCCATGGCTGAGTGATGATTTGAAGCTAGGTCACCTGTCGTCCGAGTCTATCATCCCTGAAACCCCTACACGGTGCTGCCTCTTAGGTTTTATTCAGAAGGGTTTTGCCATTGCCTTCCCCCTTAGGCTGAGAGATTGTGACTTGCCCAGTGTCGCCCAGTGGGTTTCCGCGGCTGTGTAGGTGATTCGAACCCTGATCTCTCGAAATCCTGGTCCAGCGCTCCGGCTGCTGCACAACACTAGCTGTCGCAAGATGTAAGCACTAAATTAAAAAAATTAAAATTCTTTGTCTGAATAGAAATGGGGAAATTAAGGTGCCGCCATCCTATTTGAAGAAGACCATCCCTTCCAAAAACTGTGACCTCGTTGCTGCTTTTAGGCAGTTCCCCGCCTGCGTGAAGTATGGCCGTTTCCGCACTATTCTGTTGTGCTATTATTCCACTTTCAACGTCCTATGGAATCCTGGGGTTTGCAAACTGCAAACTCCAGGGTGCCGTAGGAGGTTGAAAGTGAAATAATAGCACTATAACAGGCTAGCGTGAAAATGGCCTGTGCCTTTGGGACCGAAAAGCCTTTGGGGTGTTTAAGTATTAATATATAGGGCTCCGTGCACTGAGGAGTAGAGGGGGATTGTCACAGAGATTGTCCCCTTTGGGTTGAAAGGAGCACCGAAAACCTGCCTGACAATCGCCTTTAAGTTGCCTGCAGCTGATGGGTGAAAGTCCCAGTGACCACTGGAGGTCACTTTTTCAATAATATAGTGCAATCCAACTTTATTTGAGTGAATATCTTTCATGCTTACTGTCTCTCGGAAAGCCGACAGGCAGGGAGAAGAGAGGGCCGGGAACAAAATAGCAGCAGGAAGACAGGCACACACACACACGCAAAAAATAAGAAGAAGGGAAGAAAAAAACCTGGATTCTATGGTTTAGGAGCAACAATGGGGAAGGAGCTATTATATATTATATAAAGAATGAGCAGATGGGGATAACGGGTTCGACGAAGGAGGACACACACCAAGAGCGTCTCCGGCATTCAAATCTTGTTGCGTCAGATTTGGCTCCGGTGCAAGTTTAGGACGTTTCAATAGGGCTTGCTCAGCAGCTGTTCCCGGCGGTTTTGCGTCCCATGTTTTGCACAAAGACACACATACACATACTTTGTATTTTGATAACGCTTTCCAAAATTCACCCATTTCATCACCGTCGAGGAGAAATGGATCTGATTTGGAAAACAAGCAAGCAAGCAAACAAACAGGAATTATGTGGGAGAAAGAGAAGCTAATATTTGCTCAGCCGGTGCCTCTCTTTTCTAAAATTGGCTCTGCATCCTTTGTGGTGAAGAATTAGGTCTGTTGCCATGTTCTTTTTTCCCAGAGGCTCCTCATCTTTCAAGAGTTGAGAGGGCAGACAGAGTACCACGTGGTCCTCTCTGTGATGGGAAAACAAGTAGTGGCTGGGGCTTCCTTTGCCTGAGGTGCAATGAATCTGTTCTGGGTTTTAGTCTGAACTATCTAAAATGCTTAACCGTCTCCCCTGAGGGCCTCACAGCTTTTGTTGTTCCTACTGTGTGTCTTTAAGTCATTTCTGACTGTAAGACAAACTTCTTATAGAGGGCTTTGCCCTTGTTTTCATCTGGGGCTGAGAGAGTGTGTCCTCCTCAAGGTCACCCAGTGCGTTTCCATGGCTCAGCAGGGATTCAAACCCTGATGTCCTAGTCTGGTACAGCTCTGACTTTGACTTGGTCTTACAGGGCACTTTCTTAGAGTTTTCTAGGCCAGATTTGTTCAGAGGAAGTTTGTCACTGCTTTCCTCTGAGGCCCCGAGAGTGTGACTTGCCCAGAGTCAGCCAATAGATTTCCATGGCTGAATGAGGATTTGAACCCAGGTCTGCCCAGGACTTAATCCAAAGCTCAGACTTTGACACCATGCTGAGAAGGTGGGAGAAGGTGTGTGTGTGTGTGCATGTGCCTTCAGTTCACCTGTCGACTTACAGAAACCCCATTAATTCCTGGGGTTTTTCTTAGTCAAGGAGCCCTTAGAGGTGCATTTGCCAGTTCCTTCCTCTGAAATATAATTTACAGCACCTGCTGTTTGTTGGCGGTCTCCCATCCAAATACTCACCACTGCTTAGCTTCCAAAATCAGACAGGATCTGGCGCCTTTAGGGTATGTAGCCCAAGACTGAGGATTCAGTAGCTTAATTCTGTAGGCAGGCAGCCAGGTAACCAGGAATTATAGTTCAACAGAGTGGACTGGAACTCTCTAGCAGAGAAATTTGTTGGTATTCATTGGCAGTCTCCCGTCCAAGTACTAACCAGGGCTTGCCTTGCTTATCTTCCAAAATCAGATGGCGTCTGGTACCTTTAGGGGAGAGCTGTCGGACTGGGCTAATGTGGATGGGTGGGAATCCCCCCCCACCAGTTTCTGTAATTTTTTTAAATCACGATTTTCAAACAGCCCGCTTCTTTAGCCTGAACTCTCGCTAGAAGCCAAGATGGTTAACCAAGGCTCTCGTACTTTGGCCGTATCACGAGAAGACATGATTCACTCGAACAGACAATAATGCTTACTAAGATAAAAGAAAAGAGGAAGATGGCAATTTCTTCACTGGTGACCCCCGGTAAATAGAATTCGTTGCCAGGGACCCCCAGGATTTAACCCAAGAATTAGATATTTAAGTTTAGATTTAAATAAATATTCATTTAACTATTCAAATATTTAATCCTGCAAACGACGATGCAAAGCCTCATCAGACACTGGGTGAGCTTGAGTGAGTCACATTCTCTCAGCCTCAGAAGAAGGCAAAGGCAAACCCCTGCTGAACAAATCTTGCCGAAAGAACCCTGCGGAAAGTTCATCGTAGGGTTGCCGTGAGTCGGAAACGACTTGAAGGCACACAACAACAAAAGCGTTGCTGACGGGGGGAGGCTCTTTCTCCCCGTCCTGTGAAAACCGACCTATGGCGACCCTAAGGCAACCCTATCATGTTTTCCTTGGCAAGATTTGTTGCCTTTACCTTTCTCTGAGGCTGAGAGAATGTGACTTGCCTGAGGTCAGCCCGTGGGTTTCCATGCCTGAGTGGGAACCGCAGACGAGGGAGCAGCTCCAGCATCCGCACACGTCCCTGTTCCTTTTGGTTTTGAGCAGCTGGGCTTCGCAGGCCCTCCTGTGAGGGCTTCGGGGACCCCCGGCGGTCCCCAGACCCCAGATTACGAACCGTTGCCCCAGAGGCTGAGGATGTGGATGACCGGGGGAGGTTCTTTTTTGCTGCACAACAGAGCGACCCATTTAAAAATTGCTCCCCAGGCAACCAGGATGCATCGCTGGACTATCGACGAATGGCCAGCGCTGGGCTGATACTTAACAGCTCTTGCTTGCCATCTCGGTGGGGCAGGATATCCGCTGTGGGTTTTAGTCTGATCTTTAAAGGCTATTCCTTTTTTAAAAAACACGCTGATTCTTACACAAAATCACATAGACACCGATGACCGTTTTTAATGGGCAGGAACTAAAACGAAAACACCATTGTTTTTGTTGTGTGCCTTCGAGTTGTTTTCTGAATTATGGAGACCCTCAGGCAAACCTATCGCAGGGCTTTCTGGGGGCTGAGAGTGTGTGATGCACCCAAGGTCACCCAGTGGGCTTCCACGGCCAAGTGGGGAATCTAAGGCCATTTCCGCACTAGACTGTTATAGCGCGATGATTCCACTTTCAACCTCCTATGGAATCCTGGGGTTTGCAGTTTCGGGAGGGGCCGGCCGGCCCCTCCCGAAACTGCAAACCCCAGGATTCCATAGGAGGTTGAAAGTGGAATCATCGCGCTATAACAGTCTAGTGCGGAAATGGCCCAAGCTTGGCCTCCAAGGTCGTAGCCCAATGCTCATTGCACTACACCACGCTGGGTTTAGTTAAAACACCATATTGTACTATAAAAAATAAACTTAAAAGCCAACTAAATACCAGCTCACTATAACATTAATGTATTAACCGACTGAACATTAACTAAAACACAAAGTGGCTCTCAACCTCACCCCAACCAAACTGTAATGAGAAAGAGAAAACAAGGCAGAAAAAAAATATTATTCAACCATTAGAGATCCACCTCAGCAAACTGCTAATAACCATATCCACCGATTATTATATTGTCTGATTTGTATTGCTCAAAAAGTCCGTAAACAGTTTCAAGTCTTTAAAAAAGAAATCTTCATTTGGCTTACCCTTTAATGATCCCGAAAGCTGATTTCAAAACTGCCAAACCCAATCCCCACAAAGAGGTCTAGCAGCTTTGGGTAGCTCTTTTGCGGCTTAGACCAAAACCTGGAGTGAATTTGCCGTCCCGCTGACATGGAAAAGAGACCGGTTGCTGCTGGTAATTGTGCTCTCTGCTCATTTGATCCAAAGCTGGGAACAAAAACTGTGTAGAGCTTGGATCGGACAAGTTACAATTTATTATTTCCTAGCATATATACCCAGCGTTACCTGGGATTTTATTCTCTTGTAGGTAATACTTGTTAGAAAGATTTGAGATCTTGTATCTCTAATTCCCCAAACTGTCCTGCAACTTTTCCCCATATTCTCCAATTCAGTTTATATTCAGAGTTATTAATATGCAGGGGTCGGGTGCAACCTCTGTTGTATGCTGCCCTCCTCCTTGCTGCTAGGCCTCATCTCCATAGCAACCAGTCTATTCAAGGCAGACACAGTTGACTGAGGCCCAAGAGCTCTGTGGCTGAGAATCCTAAAGGCCCCTCCCTAAACTGCAAATCCCAGGATTCCATGGGAGGTTGAAAGTGGAATAATAGCACTATAACAGTCTAGTGCGGAAATGGCCTCCACTGGAATAACAAATAGCCTTCTCCATTTTCCAGTTACTTTTAAAGTTACTTGTAAGACATTTTAAGAACAATTGTCATGTTTTAAAATGAATTAGGAACCTCATCATTTTGTCTCTTGCTATTTTGGTCGTGGCTTATTTTTAATCTGAGCTTGTAGTGTTTAGCGTTCTCTCTTGTACAAGGGAAATTTTATGTTGCAATTTAGTTGTTTTCTCTTCCTTTATTGCCTTTTAATTAGCGCTTCTGATATTTTTAATATTGTGCGTGTGTAAGTGTGTGCACCGTGCTGAAAGAATATTTCTCGGTGGGTGATTCTTTCTTAATCCTCGTCACCATCAATGCAGAGATAGTGATGGGGGAATTATGGATCAATCCAAAGTGGTATATAATTGTTAAGAATAAATATAGGTTATTAAAAAACGGGGAGATGGGTGTTCCAAGTCTAAATTTAATCCCAATGCTTGGAAAATTATTTTGGACAGTAATCAGTTACAGTTACAAAATCTAACAAAAGGAGGAGAAGAAAGCTGAGAGGAAGAGAATCAGCTCCTTTGAAATGTGGCACTGGATATCTTGGATTGCTAAAAAAAGAGAAATAAATGGGTCCCAGAGCAAATCATGCTTGAACTCTCCCAAGAAGCCGGGATGATGATACTGGGGCTGTTGTGCTTTGGACGTATTGTGAAATGATGTGACTTAAATGGAAAAGACAGGCTCTATTTCCACACTAGACTGTTATAGCACTATGATTCCACTTTCAACATCCTATGGAATCCTGGGGTTTGCAGTTTCGGGAGGGGCCGGCCGGCCCCTCCCGAAACTGCAAACCCCAGGATTCCATAGGATGTTGCAAGTGGAATCATAGCGCTATAACAGGCTAGTGCGGAAATGCTCAGGGATGCTTGGTGAGGTAGAAGACAGCAGGAGAAAAGGGAGACTGTATTACAAGTATGTGGAAGCCACGGCTGCCCTGAATACGCAAGACCTCTGCCTGGTTTTGGACGATCGGGTCTCTTGGTGATCTCCTGTTCGGAGGGCCGCCATAAGTTGACATCAATTTGATTGCAAGTAATAACAAAAAAACAAAACAAACCGCATACATTTTTTTCCAAAGCAGCGTTCTCACCCTGAGATTCCTTCCCCTCAACCTGAGAGCCAGAAAGTCAAGGCTGGGCTTTGAGATCTGGGAACTCCACTCATGTCTTACTAGCAGGGTTCCCACTGGGAAGCAGAATATGGGCCCGGATAGGTTTTTGGTCCGATTTCCGCACAGCTCTTCCAGTGTCCTAGTGTCCTCTTGCTACCAGTTCCAGTGCAGTCATCCTTCCACGTTCTCTAGGGTTAGGGGCACAGGACCCCGGTGAAAGCGGAAAAACTGTGAGTCGGCCCTCCCAAACCATATTTAGCACACAAAAAGGTATGCTCACCCTATTCAACCCACCGTGGATTCCTTTCAGGCATCGGGGTTCCTTCCCGAGGCGGAAGTGGGGGGCAGATGGGGTCTCCCGCCGCCTCCGCTGCTGCCCCCCACCATTTTTAAGAGGGACTCACAAGCCTCGTTCGCAGTTTCTCAGCCTCCGGAGGCTTGCGGTCCCTGCTAAAAATGGCCCAGGGAGGCAGCAGAGGGGTCAGCAAAGAATCCGTGAATAATCAAATCCGCAAACGTCAAACCCGCG
This sequence comes from Cyclura pinguis, assembly GCA_030412105.1. Taxonomy (NCBI): domain Eukaryota; kingdom Metazoa; phylum Chordata; class Lepidosauria; order Squamata; family Iguanidae; genus Cyclura; species Cyclura pinguis. The sequence goes on along the minus strand of CM059613.1, from coordinate 14,949,764 downwards.
AATGTGGAGGGCGGACTGCTCCGCTCAGGCGGAGAGGCGGGGAGGGAGAGAAAGGGGAGCGCGGGAGAAGAGAAAGAGAGAGGCAAAGAACATGAGAGAGAGAGAGAAAGAACACAACTCTCCAGTGTCAAGGAATAGCATCTTTTCACCCTGGCGTCCGCTTGCCGCGGCTGAAAAGTCGAGTTTCTGAAGCGCGCCGCCTCCTTCTCTCAAGATGTTATTCCTTGAAACTGCATTATTCCTTGCCTCTCTCTTTCTCTGCTCCTGCGCTCCCCTTTCTCTCCCTCTCCGCATCTCTGCCTGAGCGGAGAACGGAGGAGTGGAGGAATGGCTTGACATTTGGAGCAGCGATGGATGTGACTCACTCCCTAACCCACTCGGGTTTCCAGAAACCCACACATCGCAGCCTCTTGTCGGGCGTAGAAAGGAACAGTTTCGTTTCAGAACGTGCTCTTTCGGAAGCCAGGGAGAGCGAAAAGCAACGTGGTCTCAGGAAGAGGTGGGCTTCCAAGGCCCCAGTTTTTTAATCTTGTCAAACGGAAAATGTCGCAATAATCTGAGGCTACGGTGACTAGTAATTCTAGGAGGATCACTTCAGTGTATCTGCAATGTAGAAGGATATATTTTCCTTTTTACTTTCTTTCCTTACAGTTTGGCTGGGGGAAAGCGGAGCTCTTTTGTGTTTTACTATTTAGACCCAGTGTTGTACAGCGGTTAGAGAACTGGACTATGATCCTGGAGACCGAAGACCTTTCTGCACTACACTGTTATAGGGCTATTATTCCGCTTTCAGCCTCCTAGCGAATCCTGGAGTTTGCAGTTTAGGGAGGGGCCTTTGGAATTCTCAGCTGGAGGGGTCTTGGAACGACAAACCCCAGAACTCCACAGGAGGTGGAAGTGGAATAACAGCGCTATAACAGTCTAGTGCGGAAATGGCCATGGCGATGACATGGGAAGGGTTAACGACAGTCACAGAAGGGATGAATCTGCTTTGGACTTTAGTCCAAACATTAAAGGCATTATCCAAGGCGCTAAGTCCTATACCTAGGCCATTTCCGCACTAGCCTGTTATAGCGCTATGATTCCACTTTCAACATCCTCTGGAATCCTGGGGTTTGCAGTTTCGGGAGGGGCCAGCCGGCCCCTCCCGAAACTGCAAACCCCAGGATTCCAGAGGATGTTGAAAGTGGAATCATAGCGCTATAACAGGCTAGTGCGGAAACGGCTTAGACTACTTACTGGAAAGTCCCTTTAAATCTTGGACTGAGCGTTGGAGTAGATTTACCACTCTACAGATATTTGTTTCTTTGTTGTCTGCCTTCTTTCTGACTCATGGCAATCCTTACCACGGGGTTTTCTTGGCAGAATTTGTTCAGAGCCTTCCTCTGAGGCTGTTAGATGAAAAAACAGGGCGTTAAATACGTTTTCTAGATTGTGACTTGTGGCAAGGGCCGAACCAGATGCAAAGGGATCAGGCCCGTGTATAGAACCCTCCGCCCTAACTAATTTAGCAGTGATGGTTCCAACTAGTCTTTAGTCATCCCACTTTTTAAAACTTTTTTTTAAATGTCCCGGTTTCCCTCTTCTCCTCCCACGTTCCCGCTGTGTCCCCTCGATTTATTTCATTTGCTGCAAATGAAAAAAAGCAGTTTGAACTCCATGCACTCAGCAGAGTGAATAGAGAAGGGGGCACATTTGCTAGGGTTAGGGGCACGGGACGCCTGCGGAAAAACTGTGAATAACTCTAGGCCCTCCCAAACCATATTTAACACACACACAAAAAAGTATGATCACCCTATCCCGCCCACTGTGGATTCCCTTAAGGCATCGGGGTTCCTTCCCAAGGCAGAAGTGGGGGGCCGGTGGGGCTGACTGCTGCCCCCCGCTGCTGCCCCACACCATTTTTAAGAGGGACTTGCAAGCCTCCTTCGCAGTTTCTCAGCCTCACGAGGCTTGCAGTCCCTGCCCAGGGAGGCAGCAGAGCGGAGAGCAAAGCATCTGTGAATAATCAAATCTGCAAGAGTGAAACCTGCAAATGTGGAGGGCTGGCTGTAATTTCTGGCCTTTGGCAACCCAACGCCAAACCTATTTTCCTTGGCAAAATTTCTTCACAGGAGGTTTGCTGTTGCCTTCTTCTGAGGCCGAGAAAGAGTGACTCGCCCGAAGTCACCCACGGATGAGGGGAGAATCAGACCCTGGACTCCAGAGTTATAGTCCTGTGTTCAAACCACTGTGTAATGCTGGAAGTCCCGAATTGCTACTCATGATCATGATGCTGGAAATATCCTCAACGGTGCTGGTGAAAGTTGCTTGCAGTGGTCTTTTTACTGTTCCTGAATTTGTCCAATCCTCCTTTAAAGCCATCTAAAGCCAGTGGCCCTCACCACTTCCTGCGGCAAGGAGTTCCACAAGTATGCCATATACTTTGTGAAGAACAGCTTCCTTGTCTCTGTTCAAACTCTCTCAGTCCCACTGAATAAGAGAGAAGTTTGAATTTCCGTCACAATCATAAGGACCTGTTTCACAGAGAGAATGGGATCCAAGGTGGCTTACAGTAATCCAACAAGATAATGGCAAAACATTTATTTACAAAAGTTGAAAAGACATTAAATATCACAGTTATTAAAATGTGCTTAAAAATGAGTAAAAACCCATAGAATGTGCTGGTAGTTTCAGGAACAGATTAAAAAAAAAGATTAAAACATCACATCACTTACACAACCGTAAGGCCATTTCTGCACTAGACTGTTAGACTGTTATAGACTAGACTAGACTAGACTAGACTAGACTAGACTATAGACTAGACTAGACTGTTATAGCGCTATTATTCCACTTTCAACCTCCTCTGGAATCCTGGGGTTTGCAGCTTAGGGAGTGGCATTTAGAATTCTCATCCAGAGAGCTCTTTGGCCTCAGTAAACTACAAATCCTAGAATTCCACAGGAGAAAATAAGAAAAGACATCAAAAGTATTCTACCATTGCTATTCTAATCTATCCAAACAAACCTACTAATAATCATGTCCACAAATTATTGCATTGTTTGATTTCTTATTGCTCAGAAAGTCCATGCATGGTTCCCAGTCTTCTGAAAGAAAACAAGATTTATCCTTCGGTTGGGCAAGAATCCTGACCGTTGGCCCAGCAAAAGAAAGCAAAAGAGGAAGCTGCTTTGTGGGTTTTCCCCTCGCACGGAGGCTAGTTTTGGTATGTCACCGCTTTTTGTTGCGTTGCACTCATGACTGTGGAGGTGTTGGCGAGGGAGGCTTTTCCCACTGCCTTACGGGTGGGTGGAGGACCAGGACTTCCTCTCTTGGCCGGCCTCCCTCCCAGCGCCAGTACAGATGGTACGTCTGGCAGGAAATGCATGCTATGCCTTTCCACCCTATAGCCACCGGTAGGAAAAGAGGGCTTCCACATGGAACAGATGCGCAAATCTGATCTCAGCCAGAGCGGTTATGACAGCCATCCCTATTTGGAATTCAGCAGATGACACCAAATTGGGTGGGGTTGCTGATACACCAGAGGACAGGATCAAAATTCAGAATGACCTTGACAGATCGGAGAGCTGGGCCAAAGCGAACAAAATGAGTTTCGACAGAGAGAAATGTAAGGTCCTGCACTTTGGCAGAAAAAATTGAATGCACAAATATAGGATGGGGGACACGTGGCTGGAGAACAGTATGTGTGAAAAGGATCCAGGCATCTTGATGGACCCCAAGCTGAACGTGAGTCAGCAGTGTGATGCGGCAGCCAAGAAAGCCAACGCGATTCTTGGTTGCATCAATAGGAGTATGGCGTCTAGACCAAGGGAGGTGATGGTACCACTCTATTCTGCTTTGGTTAGAGTTCATCTGGAATAATACGGTGTCCATTTCGGGGCACCTCCATTCAAGAGGGATATGGACAAGCTGGAGCGTGTCCAGAGGAGGGCGACCAAAATGGTGAAGGGTCTGGAAGCCATGAAGCCCCCTGAGGAGCGGCTTAGGGAGCTGGGGATGTTTAGTCTGCAAAAGACAAGCTTGAGAGGGGACATGATAGCCATCTTTAAATATCTGAAGGGATGTCATGTTGAGGAGGGAGCAGGCTTGTTTTCTGCTGCTCCAGAGACCAGGACAAGGAGCAATGGATTCAAGCTGCAGGAAAGGAGATTCCACCTGAACCTCAAGAAGAACTTCCCGACGGTCAGAGCTGTCCAGCAGTGGAATCTGCTGCTGCTTCCATGGAGTGTGGTGGAGTCTCCTCCTTCTCTGGACATTTTTAAGCAGAGGTTGGATGGCCATCTCTTGGGGGTGCTTGGATGTGTCTTCCTGCATGGCAGAATGGGGTTGGACTGGATGGCCCCAGGGGTCTCTTCCAACTCTAGGATTTTATGATTCTATAAGCACAGTTAGTTTTTAGCGTTCTTCAGCCAATGCCTTGAACCATGGTCACGGTGGACCAGAAACCAAAAAAAATGTTCTGTTGCTTTTCTTCCACATTTTATTATTTTTTTTAAATTAAAGATTGCCTATATTGAAATTACAAGAAACATGCCTATGAGAAAGAAACTACAGTTGGTCCTCCACATTTGCTAGGGTTAGGGGCACAGGACCCCTGCAAAAGCAGAAAAACCACAAATATCAAAAAGGTGTGTCTGTGTCTGTGGGAAGGGAACCGAGGCATGGTGTGGAGAGAAGACACCCAGGGTCCGCACCAGGTCAGGAAAAGGAGAGGAAAAGGGGGCCGGTTGGCACGGTGGCCCTATACTTCCTCTCTTTTTCTTGCCCGTCTCCTTCTTTGGGTGGAGGAGGGTGAGAGGTGAGTTTCTGAAGGGTTGCGCAGCCTGACTGGAGCTGCCGAGAGAGAAGGAACATTTCCGCACGGCACTCTTACAGCGCGATGATTCCACTTTCAACCTCCTATGGAATCCTGGGGTTTGCAGTTCCGGGAGGGGCCGGCCGGCCCCTCCCGGAACTGCAAACCCCAGGATTCCATAGGAGGTTGAAAGTGGAATCATCGCGCTGTAAGAGTGCCGTGCGGAAACGGCCAAGGTCCCCCTAGAAAAGAAGCCCCTGAGGTTGGGAGGCAGGCGTTTGAGAAACTTGCAAACAATCAAATCTGCAAATGTTGAGAGCTGACAGTAATAACAAAGTGCTAACAAACTACAGTTTAAAGAACGAAGTAACTGGCTAACGGAATAATAACAACGAATTAACCAAGTAGATACTGATTCGCAAATCAGTCACAAACACATAGGCCATTTCTATACTACACAGTTATTGTGCTATGATTCCACGTTCAACCGCCTGTAGAATTCTGGGGTTTCTAGTTTCCCGAGGCCAAAGAACTCTCTGGCTGAGAATCCTAAAGGCCCCTCCCTAAACTGCAAACCCCAGGATTCCATAGGAGGTTGAAAGTGGAATCATAGCACTGTAACAATGTAGTGCGGACATGGCCGTTTATGATAAGAAAACACGCAAAGAACGCAAACATATTCCAACATAAACCGCAAATCTATCTAAAAATCACTTCCGGCGATCTTTTCCGTGGTGATGCACACGAATCCTGTCACCCCACTTAATCCAGTGTCGATTCCAGCAAAGAACCTTGGGAACGACAAGCTTCTGTTAATGCGCATTTATGCTTTCAAGGAACCTCTGGCCTGAAAACGTTTTGGACTGCAAACCCACAATCCCCAACCATCGGCCGTGCTGACTGGGAGTTGAAGTCCAAAGGGCCCCAAATTTCCCCAACCCTGGTTTAAACCTCTCAAGCCTGTTTGGAAAAATGATGGTTTTTACCAGGTGGGAACGGGGACTGTCCAAGTTTTCTTAGCTTTGCAGAGGAGACAATGAAATGGAAGTCCTTTTTAAAAGGAATTTAGAAGACTGTCCATAGATGAAAGCTAGCATGAGTTGTGACCAGTCATCACGGTTCCCACAGAGAAGATCTTCCTGGGCGTTAAACTCCCACTACTGTCTTTTATAATGGAAACGGCAGATCTGGATTACAAGCTGGCCAAATGGCTACCACCCACCCCTTCCGGGCCAACCTCCCCTCCATCTCCATGTAAACAACTTCGGAGCTGGCTCTTACAACCTCTGCGTGTTTCTCTTTACCGGGCCTTCTTGAAAATTCACTGCCTCTTTTCTTGCCTTTTCTTAAGACCATCTAAATTTCAATCCCTTCCCCAGAATCAAGAATCACACAGTTGGGGGGGGGGTCCCAGAAACCACTGATCCCTCCCCCCCCTCAAAAAATGCAGAACTTCCAGCTAAAGCATCCCTAGCAGGTAGCTGTCCAGCCTCTTTTGAAAAAAAAAAAAATTAAGATTTTTTTTTTAAATAAGGAATTACAAAGATTTGAAAAAAATGAGAAAAGATAGAAATCTGAAACACCATAAAATAAAAATTAAAAAGTGCGGAATAAAGAAAGAAAAAGAGAAGAAGAAGAAAGAAAGAAGAAAGTGGGTGAATTCTGATCTTCCTTTCGGTAGTTATATATGCATGGTGTTAATGCTGTTTTTTTCTCCAAAATTGCTCTTGATCTAAAGGCTGAGAAGCAATCCTTTTTCTCCCAAATGGCGACATATTCCTTTCTTTCGTCGAAACCAAAAGTTACCAAGTCGTTTTCTTTTTTTGCACAGAAAGTCCACAAGGGATTTCCAGTCCTTAAGAAATGTCACTAATGACCTTTCTTTTAATGAAACCGGGCAATGTGTCCATTTCTGTGAGATCGAGCAGTTTCAGCAACCACTCTTCCGTTGTGGGTAGGGCTGAATTCTTCCATCTTTGTGCATAAAACACACCTTTGCTGCCATGGTCACATAAAAAAAAACATCGTCCACGGCTCTTTTTTTTCCAACCGTACGTCCATCAATTCTATAAGGAAAAAAAAAAAAAAGCCGTCCGGCCTCTTTTTAAAGAAGTCCTGAGAAGGAGACTGTACCAACTCTCTGGTTATATTGCCAAGCTGCTCTTACAGCCAAGAAATTCTTTCTAACGTTCAATTGAAATTTACCATCGTATCACTTAGAAACCGTCGAAGCTGGTTTTACTCTCCGGGACGAAGAGGACAGACCTATCCCTTCGTGACCGCCCTTGAGATGTTTAAAGGAGGCAGTCGTCTCTTTCCCCAATCTTCTCTTCACTAGATTGAGTATCTCTCTTTTTCAGGACACCTTGGTACCCTCCAAAGAGCCCGCTGAACTGCAAATCCCACAGTGCCTTAGGATGGAACCATGGCAGTTAAAGCGATGGGAAACTTTATGTAACTGTGTAATGCACATTTAGCTATCCAGCTCCCCCCATTGCTTCCAAAATGTATATTGTAAGATCATTGGGGCAAGTGTAACATCTAGGCCATTTCTGCACTAGCCTGTTATAGCGCGATGATTCCACTTTCAACGTCCTCTGGAATCCTGGGGTTTGCAGTTTCGGGAGGGGCCGGCCGGCCCCTCCCGAAACTGCAAACCCCAGGATTCCAGAGGACGTTGAAAGTGGAATCATCGCGCTATAACAGGCTAGTGCGGAAATTGGCTGGGATGGTCCAAGCTAACCCTTAACTGTCCTGCATTTTCAGCTGCCTTTAAAACATTCTGTTTTCTCCCTCCTCCTCTTGCTTTCCCCCTTTGTCTCCAGCTTGCTCCAGTTGCTGCAAACTCAAAGTTCAAAGCGCAAAAGTAGTTTGCACTCAATTAACCGGGTGGCGGGAGGGTAGAGGAATCTTGCTTTTCCCAGCAGGATCAGGCAAAAGCCAACTGCTGCAACCTCTCCTGGCCATTTCCGCACGACACTGTTATAGTACCATTATTCCACTTTGAACATCCTATCGAATCCCGGGGTTTGCAGTTTCGGGAGGGGCCTTCTTCATTAATAACCATTGCCGTTTTGACCACAGTCTGATGCAGCTTGGCTATACGAGTCCTGGTTTTCATCTGGGAAACTTCGGAGCATCTGATGAGGCATTAAATCTGAAAAAGCTCCATCACAATGCCTCTAAAAATGTTTTTTTTTTTTTAAATAACTTAAATAAAAAATAATAATTTTCAGGAGTAACTTGGAAAATGTTACTGGCCAACTTACCATCATTTCATTTATTCTTTCGTCTTCTAACTCTCGTCTCATAATCATTTCATAAAACAGTGATGTTTGATGTCTCGGGGTATCAAATATGATATTTTCTATTTCATTTGGTTCTCTTCTAGAGTCAATTCCTTCCAGTTTCATGTCCATTTTAAATCTCTCAGAAAAGTAAAAAAAGAAAAAAATACAGGGGAAAAAGATTAACATAGAATGGGAACCAGTAATGAGTTTCCTAGAAATAAAAATATGGAAGAATATTAAGTTGGAAATGATGAGATTATAATAAATATCAGTTAAAATAGAGTTATGGTTATAATTACAAGAAAGAAAGAAAGAAAATGTTACTTGCTTTGGTTTGAATCCTACTGGTTAGATTAGACCCTTTGAATCAATTGCTGAATGGTACCTGAACACATAGGTAAACCCTACTGATGCAATGGATTTACTCTCAGTTGGAGTTGTAATAGAATTTAGCCACGTGCTAAGAAACACCACTTTTTACTTTGCATTTGAAAAGAAATTCCAAAATACTCTCGTTACAAAAAAAGGATGTCTCATTATAGGTAACTAAACTTGGTGTTACAGTTATTAGTTTAGCTTAGCTTAGTTTTTGCTTTTAGCTGCACGTGTACTGTTTATGTATAACTCTTTTTTTACTTTTAAACTTCTGATTGTGTACATTGATGATCCTATTGTGAATTAGGTTATCTGTATTAAAATAAATATGTTTTTTTTTAAAAAAATAACTTGGCACAAAGAGCAGAAACTGGAATGTGATCTGGAACTGTTTACAGTGATGTATAATTCCTCTGCTCCAAAAACTCTACTGGCTGCTAGTTTGTTTTTGGGCACAGTTCAAAGTGCTAGTCATGACCTTCAAAAAGCTCTGTATGGCTCAGGTCCAAGCTATAGGGCAGGCTGTATCTCCCTCTATGACCCTGGCCAGACCCTGAGATCCTCAGAAGAGACCCTTTTCTCAATCCCACCTTCACAGTTAGTGGAAGCACAAGAGAGGACCCTCTCCAGAATTTGGGAACTTCCTCCCTCTGGAGGCTTAAATTTCCCCCCTTTGCTCTCCTTCTGTGGGCAGGGGCTTATTCATTTACCTTCCCACTTTCTCTGTTGCTTTCAAAATATCCCGGTTTCTGTCTCTTCCTCCCACGTGCCTGCTTTGTTCTCATCTCACTCGCTGCAGGAGAGACTCCAGCAATTTGCTTTTATCAAAAACTACTGGGAAGGAAGAATCTGCCCCCTTCCACTGCTCTCCCTTCCTGAATGAATGGGGGTGCAAACTACTTTTTCCCTTTGAACTTGGTTTGCAACAAAGGAAGTAATGGAGAATTAATGGAAATGCAAGCTACCTTTTCCCTTTGGACTTGGTTTGCAGCATTGGAAGCAATGGAGAATTAATGGAGGTGCCGACTACTTTTCGCCTATGGACTTGGTTTGCAGCAATGGGAGTAATGGAGAATTAACAGAGCTCCCAACCACTTTTTCCCTTTGAACTTGGCTTGCAGCTGATGGACGTAAGCTGAGGAAAAAGGAGGAAAGTGGGAGGAGGAGGAAAGAAACTGGGACATTTTAAGAACAGCTTAAAAAAGTGGGATGACAGAGGATTAAGCAGGACTGTCCTGCCAAACTGGGGTGGTTGGGGAATATGCTTTTTGGGATGAGAAGGTCCCAAAAAGTTCTCATCTGGGGATGAGATCTGGGGGTCATACCTTCCAACTGTCTCAATTTGGCAAGGAGAGTTCTCAGTTCTCATCCCCCAAAAGTGACTTCCCCAAGCTCTCAGTTAAAGCAATCTCATCCCTTTCCAGAGTGCTCGATGGGAGAAAATGCTTTCTTTCCAACCCCGAGCTGAAGCAAACCAAGTCAGGAGAATATTTGGCTCGAGTCCCCAGTGTTATGATGACCAAGCTGTTTTCGGCGGCGGTAGGAACAGCAAACAACTCCGAAGTTGTTGTCAGAGAGCCCGAAGCAGAAAAGGGGAATGGGGTTGTTGTCCCCACAAGCCGGCTGGACGGATAAAAATGGTTCTTCAAATATTTGCTCCCCCTGATGTGCTTTCTGAGTCACATCTGCTACACACACACTGGGGAAAAAAAATCAGAGCTGCTACAGGATACCCTAGCTGTAAGCTCTTTGCAAAGTTAGCTGCTTCTCTTCCCTTCCACCCATCCTCCGCAGAAAAATAAGTTCCAGATAAGGGAAGGACCACACTAAAAATATTGTATACAATTCACACCCCCACCCTCTTCTAAAGGCTCCCTTTTTTGGGTATCCACCATTGAGAGGAAGGACTATAAATAACGATGTTTGTTTATTTCCTGCAGAAATCTACCCTCTGATTTGCTAAAATTTAATCCAATAGTGAGCCGTACCTAGACTAGGGCCATTTCTGCACCAGCCTGTTATAGTGCTATTATTCCACTTTCAACCTCCTATGGAATCCTGGGGTTTGCAGTTTTGGGAGGGGCCTCAAAGGCCAGGATCCCATAGGATGTTGAAAGTGCAATAATAGCACTATAACAGGCTAGTGCAGAAATGGCCTAGACCTATTGAAGTCGCGGGATTTACATAAATGATGACTTAGCTTTTCTTCATTCAGTGGGTCCACCGCTGTCAGAACGAGCAATCCATTTAGCCCACAGTCCGCACTATTTTGCCCCATTGCTCTCTAAGTGTATCCGCCCCAGCTGTCCCAATCTGACAAGGACAGTCCTGATTAATCTTCTACCATCCCACTTTTTCAGCTGCTTTTGAAATATCCCCGTTTCTCTTTCCCGCTCCCACTTTCTCCCTGGGTCCTCAGATTAACTTTAGTTGCTGCAAACCAAGTTTGAAGTGCAAAAGTAGTTTGCACACAATTAACTCAGTAGAGGTGGGAGAGGAGAGAAGAGAGGAAAGGAGGATTGGGATCTTGCCTTTCCCAGTAGGCTCAGGCAAAAGCAAATGATTGCAACCTGTGCTGCAACAAATAAACTGGGGACAAAGGGGGTAAGTGGGAGGAGAAGAGAGAAACTGGGACATTTTAAATGCAGCTGAGAAAAGGAGGTTGTAGAGGAACAATCAGGACTGACCCTTCCAAATCAGGAGAGTTGGAGGGTCTCCTCCATGATGATAGCAGTAGTAGTTGGCTTAATGATGCTGCTGATGATAGGCCGGAACGTGTCCAGAGGAGGGCGACCAAAATGGTGAAGGGGCTGGAAGCCACGAAGCCCTATGAAGAACACCTTAGGGAGCCGGGGATGTTTAGCCTGGAGAAGAGAAGGTTAAGAGAGGGCATGATAGCCATGTTTAAATATTTGAAGGGATGTCATATGGAGGATGGAGCAAGCTTGTTTTCTGTTGCTCCAGAGACTAGGACAAGGAGCAGTGGATTCAAACTTCAGCAAAAGAGATTTTACGTAAACATTAGGAAGAGCCTCCTGAAGGTAAGAGCGGTTTGACAATAGAATGTGCTGCCTTGGAGTGTGGTGGAGTCTCCTTCTTTGGAAATTTTTAAGCAGAGCTTAGATGACTGTCTGTCAGGAGTGCTTTGATTGTATCTTCTCGCATACCAGAGGGTCGGACTCGATGATCCGTATGGTCTTTTCCATCTCTGAGATTCAATAATTATTAGCCTATTAATATAACGTAGAGGATGACAGAGAATCGCAGCCGCCATCCTGACGATCAAAGGTAGCAAATTTCTTTCCAACCCACGATAGCAAACGACAGCAATATATTACGGTACTCTCCTTTTCTCCCTGCCCCAAAAGCAGCGTTTTCTCCTCCGCCGTGACGTGAAGTGTTTTGTGCCAGGGCTGGTGCTCCAGTCTGCAGCTGCTTCCTCCTTCTTCTCCCCGTGATTTTGCTCCGCACCGCCTCCCAAGGCCCACCCGGAGGTCACTCCGTCCCTTGGCTTCCCTTCGGGTCCTCGAACCCTCTCCTCCCACCCCCCCCACACCCCCTCGGTTGGCTCCTGCTGGAAAAAGCCAGACAGGCCGGCTGGTCCTTCCCAGCTGATCCCCAGGGCAGGAACAATGGGCCCATTGAAGGAAGGGAGCCAGCCGGTCTTTGCCTCAGACTGCCCGGGCCTGCGGGTTGCGGGGAGAGGGAACAGCTGAAGCTGCCTTGTTCTTCTGCCCCGGCCACGTTATGTGACACGGCCAAAAATAGGCGGTCGGGAGGGGACGGTTTTTGCTTTCCTTCCCCCTGACTGGGCTGCGCTCGTCTTCAAGGCCTGGTCTTGTTTGTGGCCGGCTGACTTGTTTTCCAGGGTATTCATGCCCCCGAGGTGCCGTGAGGGTGGGCGGGAGGCACCGTTGGCCGGACCAGATCTCTGGAGGAAAGCTCAGCTTGCATTTGGGATTTTTATACTTGTGAGCACAGCGCTTTAATGCTGCGGATACCGAACGAAGCAGCCGGTCTTGGGTATCGCTTCTCTCCCTTCCACCGTGTCGTCGCCGATTCAGACGCACACGGACGCCCTTGCCGTCCCGGTTATGGGTTCTCTTCCTTGTCCAGAGGCTGGCCCTTGGAGATGCCTAAACCCTATGCAGTGCTGTGCTGCTGTTTTGTGCCTGCAAGTTGTTTCTCGCTTATGGCAAGCCCAAGGCAAACTTATCACAGGGTTTCCCGGGGCTGAGAGCGCGTCGCGCACCCAGGATCGTCCAGTGGGCTTCCGTGCCTGAGTGGGGAATCGAACTCTGGTCTCCAGGGCTGTAATCTGGTGCTCAGATTGCCACACCATGCTCTCTCTAAATAAATACTGTATAATTGTATACATGCAAATACAAAGGGAAGGAAGGAATAATAAAACTGTAACATAGTTGTAAAGCAAATTATCCAAATAAAATACAAAAAAAAAAATTACAATGTAACATAAAGCAAACTGCGATGGTAAAATAATACATTTTAATTGGTTTTCCTTTTTCATTACAATTTTTTGGGGGGTGTTCAGAGTTCTTTTGTGGCCTAGTTAGTGATTAGTTAGGTTGTATTTATGGCAATAGATAAATGTGATTTAATAACGCGCTCTCGTTTTAGTTTAGTTAGCTTAGTTTTGGCTTTGTTGTTGTTGCTGTGGGCCTTCAGGTTTCCAGCTGTTGGCAACCCTAAGGTGACCCTACCATGGGTTTCTCTGGGGCTGAGAGTGTGTGACCTGCTCAAGTGCATTTCCGTGGCCAAGCGGAGAATCGAACGCTGGTCTCCAGCCCAGTGTTCCAACTACTGTACCGTGTTAGCTCTGTGCGTAGCGCCCAATATTTCATAGATGAAAGCTGGAAAATGTGGGGCCCAGAAACATCAGAGGGAGGTCAAGATGGCAAAAGTTACGAATGAGGAAGGACAGACGAGTTAGGAGAGGCGGTGACAGTTCGCTTTCGCCTGAGCCGACGGAAGGGCACGATTCTGCTTCTCCTCTCCTCTCCCTCCAGCTGAGTTAACTGGGTGGAAACTACATTTCCCTTTTGAACTTGGTTTGTAGCAGTGGACGTTAGCCAAGGAGAAGGGGGAAAAGCAGGAGGGAGGGAGAAAAACTGGGCTATTTTTTAAAAAGCTGAAAAAGTGGGAAGACAAAGGACTAATCCGGGCTGTTCCTGACAAACTAGGACAGCCGGGGGGCATGCAAGTTTGCTTGCTGATTCGTTGTCTGTCAGTGAACTGAAGGGCTTTCCCCCTTGGGTCAATTTTCAGACCTTTTTTTTTCTTTGGGGGTGTTTGCCTGGAGGAATACACGCAGGGACTGAAGGTTCACATCCCCTTTGCTAACAAGGCTGAAACAAAGCGACGTTTTGAAAGTAAAGTCATGAGTGAGAGAGAAGTTGGCTCCTTGGTGTAACAATTAATGTTACATTAATTTGAATTTGAACCCAGAGCCTCCTGGATTGTGGGCTCACATGGGCTTCTCCGCTCAGGCCTAACAAGAGTATTCAGGCCACTGTCTCCTTTTACAGGGAATAAATGCAGGAGAGAAGAGCGTATTTGGGCCAAGAATAGAGACTGAATATTAGAGGGAATTAAAAGATGGTGGCTGCAATTCAACATCCCCTCAGCATAGCATAAATTTCTGCATGGGGAGATATGTTGTGCCAACATCACACAACCCCCCCGTGCAAAGTAGCATAATTGTGCAAGACGTGGCAATGACTGAGTGCTGCCATGCAATGCAGGAAGCGCAGTGCACAATGTGCAACCACAAGGTGCAATGCACCATGTGCAGAGTCTGGCAGCAGTGCTTAGTGTCCGCTGTTTGAAGAATACATCTGCAATGCACAAAGTACACAACTGTCATGCATAATACGGAACTGTGGCACGCAACGCAGAGTGCACAATAGCAGTGCTCGACGTTGCTGTTTGCACAGTTCTGCTTTGGCCCTGTCAGCGGAGTACATCTGCGAAGCACAGTTCACAACGCACAGGGCACAACTGCAGCGTGCAACGCAGAATTGCGACACGCAGTGCGCAACCGCGTTGCACGGTGCGCAGTGCAAAACAGCAGTGCGCAGTGCTGCTGCCTGCGCAACCCCGCTTCTGACCCTGTCAGCAGAATGCGCCTGTTGCGCTGTCTCGAATCATTCACCCCTCACGGGTAGTGTGATTTATGCTCGTGCTGCTGACAGCATGCCAGCTTCTGTGTGTGTGCGTGTGTGCATGCGAGAGAGAGGCCGTCCTTTCCACGCGCTCCTTATCATTTCCAGGATGCAATCTTTTATTTGGGGCCTGCAAGGGACCAGAAAAAAGCGACCCCCTCCTTACCTGTTTCTCTGCGTGTTTCTGAGGGTTTCATTCCCCGTAGCAGCCCCTTGCAACGGAGCCCTTCAAATGGCTGCTGTTTCTATGGTTACCGTCACTCTTTGCATGGGATGCAGAGAGGAATGGAGGGTAATGGAAGGGGGGGGCACCGGCGGTTGAATGGTAGGAGCTGGCAGCCTTCAGCAACCGCGGCCCCCTGTCCCTCCGGATCACGCAGAGGCTTGACAGCGGAGGCTTGCGTCGTGTGGCTCGGAGAGTGACAGGCCCCGAGACAAAGGAAAAGGGGGAAAAAAAGGAGAAGGGTTCCTCGGAGAAGGGAAGAGCCAGGGTGTGCAGCCAGCTCCTCGGGTTGCCCCCAACAGGTTATCCTTTGAACAAGCTTTTCAAGGAAATCCAGATCAAAATTGCTCATTGGTGGCGGGAACGCCACAGCCAGGCAATCTGTGTTATTTGCCTACGTGCGCCGAGACTGGAAGTCTCATTTCTTTACCACTTTTAAACGGTAATGCCCTCCCTTTGGAGAAGAAAGTGGAACCTCGGTGTGGAAAATAAAGGCCTTTATATGAGACAGGTGGATAGGATTTTGAAAAAATGCAATGAAATAGAAAATAATTTTTTTCCCCTCCCACAGTGGCACAGTGTTCCAGGTTTTAGTATTAACTTTAAAAGAGCTCTCCATGGTGCTAAACCTTAACCCCTTCCCAATAGGTTCAGCAACTTGGGTGATTCCTCTAAAGTTCACACTAAGTCCTGGAGTAGATTCATTACACCTTTGGAGTCTGCAGAAACCTCTGTCCCCCTGGATGTTGGTTTCAACATAATAATACAATCAAAGAAGTTTACGGTTGGAAGGGACTACCACTGTGTGAAGGGAGGAGCTGGGCAAGCCTGGATGAAGGCAGCCAATCACAGCGCAGGGAATGCCGTGAAGGTGGGGCCTGCAGAGGAGAAACGATATAAAACTGAGGCTTGTTTTTGTCTGAAGGCAGATGGGGAAAAAGAGGGTCTAGAGATAGGGAAAAGCTGTAACAGAGGTAGGATTGGCTACATGGGGTGGGCAAAAGGAGGTTACTGCACCCTGTGAATGGAGGAGCTGAACAGAACTAGTTGAAGGCACCCAATTACAGCTCAGGGAATGCTGTGAAGGGGCGGGGCCTGCAGGGAGCAAATGTTACAAAACTGAGGCTTGTCTCTGTATTAAGGCAGAGAGGGAAAAGCTGACCCAGAGATCGGGAACAGGGAAAAGTGAACTCAGAGACAGGGAATAGATTTCAGAGAGGAAGGAATAAATGGAATAGAGACAGGAGAGTCAGACAGAGGGAAGGGCTGGCTGTGGTTTTGCAGAGCTGTAAATGATTTAAGTAATTCAAGGGTCAGTGTATTAGTTTCTTGTGTCTCAATAAACTTCCACTTGTTTATTTTTACCGCTTTCTCTGCCTGTTCATAGTAAGTTTGGTGGAGGGCTTGGTCATACTTACTACATCGAACCCACAGGCTGCACTTAGGCCAATCCCGCCCAACAGATACAGTTGAACATTTTTGCCTCATGTGCAAGGACTGCATTCAGTGCAATGCTGAAGAAGTGGAGTTAATGCATGTTGTGCCATTGTGTCTGCAAAATACAAATTTCACTTTGCATTGGCTTGCAGATTTGGTGTCTTGGGCCATTTCTGCACTAGCCTGTTATAGTGTTATTATTCCACTTTCAACATCCTATGGAATCCTGGCCTTTGAGCCCCTCCCTAAACTGCAAACCCCAGGATTCCATAGGATGTTGAAAGTGGAATAATAGCACTATGGCCATTTCCGCACGAGACTGTTATAGCACGATTATTCCACTTTCAACATCCTATGGAATCCTGGGGGTTGTAGTTTAGGGAGGGGCGCAAAGGCCAGGATTCCATAGGATGTTGAAAGTGGAATCAAAGCGCTATAACAGTCTTGTGCGGAAATGGCCAAGGTTTTGTCACACAAAGTTGGCATTCAGCACAAGGGTTGCTGGGGCAAAAAGGGGGGCTGGTACATGACCGGGTTTTGCCCAAATTTGTCCAACATTTTCCCGGTGCAGCAGAAATAGCTGTGCTCCCACCAAGCCCTTTCTTGGAGATCCAGTCTCCATGCGTTCTGGTGAGTGTAAAGGCTTCCCTTTCTCTTACATTTTTGGGAGAAAGGATTAAAAAAAAGTATTTTACAAACTTCTGGTAGACCTTGCCATGGTGACGTGTTGTCAGGATTAATGCTAGAATTGCAACTGTTACGTAGTTTCTACATCCAGTTTTGCTCCGACTTCACAGTCAGCATCTCATCCCCGACCACGTATGGTCTGTATAGACACATGCATCAAATCTCTTGATTTGAAAGGGACAGTCCCAATTAATCCTCTGCCTTCCTACTCTTTCATCTGCTTTTAAAATGTGCCAGCTTCTCTACCCTCCTTCCACTTTCATCCTTTGCCTGCAGCTTACTCCAGTTGCTGCAAACCGAGTTTTGCACCTGAGTGGAGAGGAGGGAAGGGGGCAGAATATTGCCTTTCTCTGTAGGGTTGAGGCAAAAGCAAACCGCTGCAGCCTCTCCTGGCTTGGGTGTTTTTCCTCCTTCCTGACTTTTGCCCTCTTGACCACACTCTGATGTTGCTAGGCCACATCATCTGTGAACAGTTGGAGGTCTTCATCTCCGGAAAGTTGGAGTCAGGTTGTGTTCCATACATCTGAAAAAGTGGGTTGCAGGCCACCAAACCTCATCTTACTGTATATTTTTTAGTCCTAAAGGTGCCATACAATTCTTTGTTGCTGTATTCAGTGGTTGATTGTTTTTTCCCCAGACTGGTAATTCTTTGGAGAGTCAGTGAGGTGTAGTGGTTTGAGTTGGCCATGGAAACCCACTGGGTGACCTTTTGGGCGGGTTACATACTCTCAGCTCCAGAAAACCCAGTGATAGGTTCATGTTAGGGTCACCATAAATTGGAAATGACTTGAAGGCACCCAACAACAACAAATGCTTTGGATTGCTGCTCTCGGGTGAACCAAAAATGCATCAAAAACACACTTGAGTGGAAGAAATGGTGGCCAGCATTTTGGCTGCTGCTTTTGAAAGAAAGAAAGAAAGAAAGAAAGAAAGAAAGAAAGAAAGAAAGAAAGAAAGAAAGAAAGAAAGAAAGAAGAGGAACATGTGTGGTGTCTCATATTTACCCTGAAATGCAGCCAGCTGTGGATGCTGGTACAGCAAACACATCTCTCTCTGGGGCTTTCTGCAAGACTCCCCTCCCCTTGGACGATGCACTGGAACATGAAAAGCTGACACGCAAGCTATGCGCTTCTCTGCAATGTCCAAAATTTATTACGGTCATAACTGGAAGTTGCATGCTTGCTTGTTCAGCATACCCCATCGGTTTTATTTTGCCTCCTTCCCTCTTTGGTGGTTCCCGCAGCTAAATGCTGAAACAGCTTTGGAATGTCAAAAAGCACCTTCTTGGCTTACCCGTGAGTAAATTGCCTTGCTGGATCAGGAATGAACATTGTGCACAAGGAAACACACACACACAAACATACACAGAATCAGTAATTGGTTCATAATTTTTCTCCCTCTCTATTTATAACCTTGCAGCATTGATAGGGACACACCTCCGTTTAATAAAGCTTCGCAAAGAGAAGCTGCTTTCTGTCAATTCTTTTTATACCCACCCAGCCCCAGTTTTTGTATCACCCGCTGTCTAGGTGGAAAGGGTTTTTTTTTTTTTTTTAGCAGAACTGGGGTGAGATGGTGAAAAAATGTTGGAGAACCCCAGACTTTTTGGTATTGGGTTGCTGTGCCTTGTCCACAGCAAATAATGCAATGACCTTGAGCTGGGAAAGACAGGGGTTCTGTCCCAGCCAATCTTACTGTAGCTCTGTGTGCCCACCAGCAAGAGGCAAAGTAAACCACAGCTGCCTCTGAACTCCCCAACTGAACATGTGTGGAAATGGAGAGACAAGGAAAGAGCAGGTAAGCCTGCCTCCCCAGTTACACCCAGCATGTTAAAAAAAAAAAAGATCTGTAAGTTAGGCCATCAAAATAATAGAATCATAGAACCATAGAGTTGAAAAAGACCAAAAAGGCCATCGAGTCCAACCTCATTCTGCTGTGCAGGAACAAACACCCAAAGCACCTCCAGAAAAATGGCCATCCAGCCTCTGCTTAAAAACCTCCAGAGAAAGAGACTCCAGCACACTCCATTGAGGCGTCTTCCACGATCAAATTGAAGATGCTGTCACTATCTTCCACTATCAAACAGCTCTTACTTTCAGGAAGTTATTCCTGGTGTTTAGGTGGAATCTCCTTTCCTGCAGCTTGAATCCATTGCTCCTTGTCCTAGTCTCTGGAGCAGCGGAAAAAAAGCCCACTCCCTCCTCAACATGACATCTCTTCAGATATTTAAACATGGCTCTCATTTCCTCTCTTAACCTTCTCTTCTGCAGACTAAACATACCCAGTTCCCTAAGCTGTTCCTCACAGGGCTTCATGGCTTCCAGGCCCTTCACCATTTTGGTCGCCCTCCTCTGGACACACTTCAGCTTGTTGATATCCTTCTTGAATTGAGGTGCCCAGAATTGGACACAGGATTCCAGGTCTGGCCAAAGCGGAATAGAGTGGTACCATTGCCTCCCTCGATCTAGACACCATACCCCTATAGATGTGACCAAGAATCGTGTTGGCTTCCTTGGCTTCTGCATCACACTGCTGGCTCATGTTCAGCTTGTGGTCCACCAAGAGTCCTAGATCCCTTTCACACGTACTGTTCTCCAGCCATGCGTCCCCCATCCTATATTTGTGCATTTCGTTTTTTTCTGCCTAAGTGCGGGACCTTACATTTCTCTCTGTTGAATTTCATTTTGTGAGCCTTGGCCCAGCTCTCCAATCTGTCCAGGTCATTTTGAATTTTGACCCTCTCCTCTGGCGTATTAGCAACCCCCCCCAATTTGGTATCATCTGCAAATTTGCTCAGCGTGTCCTTTATTCCTTCACCCAGGTCACTGATAAAGACGTCGAATTACATGGCATGGCATTCCATGATATCACATTGCAGGGCAGGGAGAGAGAAGCTGACGGGACTGCATGCATGCACAGAGACACATGCATTTTGGGTCACAATGCACAATGTCGCAATTCACTAGTGAGGCAGTGTGGCACAACCACCATTTAACTCTGTGAGCCCAAAGTCACACTCCGTTTCCTCCCTGTACGATCGCGGCTCATGGAATCATAAAATCTGAGAGCTGGAAGGACCATTTTGTCCAACCAGCAGCCGTGCAGGAACACACAACTAAAACTCTCCTGAGAGATGCCCATCCAACCTCTGTTTAAAGACCCCCAAAGAAGGAGAGTTGACTGTTCTCCGAGGCAGTAGAGTCCCCTCTCCAACATCTCCTGAAGTTTAGGTGGAATCTCTTTTCTTCTCATTCAAATCCATCGGTTCGGGTCAATCTCAAAATCACTTCAGTTCCTTTTAGCTCAAGATAATAGTCGGTGTCATATTAACGAACACCTCCTATGTGATAGGATTCAATTTCGTATTACTTAAGACTCCTATTAATTTGCAGTTAAGTTAGTTTAAGTACACTTAAGGCTCATTTGTGCGTAATTATAAATTGGAATTGTAATTAATCAAGTGGGAGCGGGAGATTTGTTTCGCAGTGAGTCGAAGGATTTTAAATTCACGTGATACTGCTAAGAAGGCAAACAAATGGGTCCCAGAACAAACCGAGCCTGAACCCGCCCTAGAAGCCAAGATGGCTAAACTGAGGCTGTCGTACTTTGGCCATATCACGAGAAGACGGGACTCTCTAGGAAAAACAATAATGCTTGGGAAGGGAGGAGGCAGTAGGAAACGAAGAAGAACGCGTTACGGATGGATAGACTCAATGGAGGGAGGCACGTCCCTGAATCTGCAAGACCTGAGCATAATGGCTGAGGACAGGTTGGCTTAGAATCTCTTACCGATAAGGCAGCATACGTCAAAATTGACTTGGGCCATTTCCGCACTACACTCTTATAGCGCGATGATTCCGCTTTCAACATCCTATGGAATCCTGGGGTTTGCAGTTTCGGGAGGGGCCGGCCGGCCCCTCCCGAAACTGCAAACCCCAGGATTCCATAGGATGTTGAAAGCGGAATCATCGCGCTATAAGAGTGTAGTGCGGAAATGGCCTTGGTGGTTGTTAACAACAACAATTATATGGAATGAAGAAATAATTTTTAACTTAAAAATAGCTTTAAAATACCCTGTAACCTCCTCCGGATGTCCAGATTATCTAAAAGCTTTTCTTTCTCCACACGAACCTCTCAGAGTCTTAGGATCTCTGGAGAAGGGCCTTCTCTTCATCCCACCACCCTCACAGATATGTCTAGTGAGGACTTGGGACACAGGGCCTTCTCGGCGGCTGCTCCCAGGCTGCGGAACTGTCTTCTGAGAGAGACTCGTGGCCTTTTATTTGCGCTCTTTGTGCTGATGGGCATAGAATCATCAGAGTTGGAAGAGACCCTGGGGGCCATCCAGTCCAACCCCATTCTGCCGTGCAGGAAAGCACAATCCAAACATTCCTGACAGATGGCCATCCAGCCCCTGTTTAAACACCTCCAAAGAAGGAGGCTTCACTATACTCCCAGGCAGCATATTCCACTGCTTTTACTATCAGGAAGTTCTTCCTGAGGTTCAGGTGGAATCTCCTTTCCTGCAGCTTGAGTCCGTTGCTCCTTGTCCTGGTCTCCGGAGCGGCGGAAAACAAGCCCGCTCCCTCCTCGACATGACATCCCTTCAAATATTTAAACAGGGCTGTCACGTCCCCTCTTAACCTTCTCTTCTGCAGACTAAACATCCCCAGCTCCCTCAGCCACTCCTCATAGGGCTTCATGGCTTCCAGACCCTTCACCATTTTGGTCGCCCTCCTCTGGACACGCTCCAGCTTGTCCATCTCCTTCTTGAATGGAGGTGCCCAGAACTGGACACAGTATTATTCCAGATGAGGTCTGACCAATGCAGAATAGAGTGGTACCACTACCTCCCTCGATCTAGACACCATCCTCCTATTGATGCAACCAAGAATCATGTTGGCTTTCTTGGCTGCCGCACCACACTGCTGACTCATGTTCAGCTTGTGGTCCACCAAGACTCCTGGATCCCTTTCACATGTACTGTTATCCAGCCACGTGTCCCCCATCTTATTTCCTTTGCATTCCACTCTTTCTGCCTAGGTGTAGGGCCTGACATTTCTCTCTGTTGAAAAATACTTTTTTATTCCACCAAAATTGTATTTGTTGGGATTGGTGAAAGAAGTATGACAAGATTCTGTGACACATGAGGACTGCAGGAAAGTTGCTATATGCTCAGAAATGGAAGAGTGCTGAGATTCCCACAAAAGAGGACTGGTTACTTAAACTATTGGATTTAGTGGAAATGGAAAAATTAACAATATTGATAAGAGAAAAAAAACTGTGGAGACTTCTGTGGAAGATTGGGATCCATTAATAATAATATTTTTTTTTGCAAGCTAAAGATAATAGTATGTTGAGTATAGGATTCAGCAATTCATACTTTTTGGAAAAGTAGCAGAGGAATTAATGATATCCAAAACTGGAGAAGTTTTTATTTTAAAAATAACTTAGACTCTACATTGGGAAAGCTAGAAAACATTATTTTAAACATTTGTAGCGGTTTTTTAAAAAAGATGTTTTTATTTTGTAGTGTTTTGTAGGTTTTGCTTTTGTATCTCTTCTTTATTTGTACTTTTTTTTAATTTAGTGTAAAACTAGTAGTAGTTGCAATTAGCTGTTTACTTTTGTCCAGTTTTGTTGTTGTAATTTAAAATTCATAATAAATATGTTTTAAAAAAGACCTTTGAAGCCCCTCCCTAAACTGCAAACCCCAGGATTCCATAGGATGTTGAAGGTGGAATAATAGCGCTATAACAGTCTGGTGCAGAAATGGCTCAAGTGTTGATCGCAACCGTGAGTCTGGTTGAAGCTTGCTAAGGCATTCCGGGGCACCAAATGGTGGATTGCTTTATTGTTCCCTGATCCGGATGAGAGGAGAAGATCAGAGGGGAATAACCAAAAGTATCACGAAGGTGTCATTAGAACTGTCAATATTCAAAGATAAGAGGACAGGAACTTGTCCCTGCCTGAAGGATGAAAGATATGTAAACAACCGAGGGTCTGGGAAAATGTCTAAACTGCTGGGATGATGTGAGATTTAGGATCGTGTCCATCACAGCTTTGTTCACCCAAATTTGTATGACAAAATATAAAACTTGTATCCTCCATGTACGCCTTCAGTCTCTGCAACTTTGAATGAAGTGTGCTGTGTTGCTTGCTTTGCTGCAAATAAGCACTGCTGTTTAGCTCTGAGTGCAGTTTGTGGACAGCAAGTTATCCAGGGAATGACATCCAACTCAGTAATCCTGCTAGAATTACTAGTAATCAGAGCCACAGCTTACTGCATCGTTAAGAATTCTTATTGCGCAAAAAGTCCATGAATTGCTTCCGGTCTTTCAAATGATCTCCAGTTGGCTTATCCTTTATAAATTAATATTTTATCTGGACTTTTATTTAATGCTTTTTTTTTTTTAATAAATGGCACTATGTTTTTACAATATTGTTCTAACTTCTAGCATGTAAGTCACTTTGGGTCCCGTCTCGGCAGAAAAAGCAGGCTATAAATGAAATAAATAAATGAATGAAACCCAAAGTGAGGCTCTTGAACGCTTGGCCAAGGATGCAATGATGTAGACTCTAGTTGATAGACTTGGATTCAAGTTGGACTTTGGTCGCTTCACTGACTTGATTCGCCGTAAATGACGCACCGACTGGACTCGACTTGAGACTTGTATATTTTTAGTGACTGACTTGCTGCCCTCGGTTCAGTCACATAACGCCTTCATCCAGAAACCTTAAGACTTTGACCAACGCCTCCGTCTCTTTTTGCCTACTGATCGCACGGCAATCTGTCTGAAGCCCAAAGTTTGAACGCATTTCTCAGAGGGGAACAGCAAACGGGTGAGGCAACGGGCTTGAGGGTCTGCTCAGCAGCTTGTCCCCGCTGCATATTGGAGGAGCCCCCTAAAACCTTTCCTACGAGCAAAAGACAAGACTGGCCCCCAGAGTGTAGGGTGCATTTCTCAGAGGAGAACAGCAAACGGGATAGGTATTGAGCTTGAGGTCTGCTCAGCAGCCTGTCCCCGTGGCATATCGGAGGAGCTTTCTTAAACATTTCCTAAGAGCAGAAGGCAAGACTCGCTCTCAGAGCACAGGGTGCGTTTCTTGAGGAAGAAGGATCCTTCCTTCCAAAGCTTTTGAATCTTCAGTAATGAGGCATAAGATAGGATCCTATTCCCCACTTCTGAAGCTGCAGATGACAAAAGTGCAAATGTGGAGACCCGACTCTGCTTACATTGTTAAAACTGAATTTATTTCACTCTATCCAATAGTTCTGGAATTTGGGTTGGGGCATAACGTTGGCTCCCAGACTTGAGACTTGACTTGAAAGTATCTTCAAGGACTTGAGACTTGAAGGTAGAGACTTGAGACTTGACTTGAGACTCGTAGTAAAAGACTTAAATACATCATCACTGGCTTTAAGACAAGACTGGAGAGCTTCCATCAGCCCTAGGGCTGTATTCATTTTCAGAGAAGTTTTCCTTGCAACAGAAAGAGGTGGAGCCGGCGTACCAGAGTTAAATATATATTATAAGGCGGCCGCGATGATGTGGATTAAAGATTGGATAACCCTACAAAACGAACGAATACTCACTTTGGAAGGAGCTGATCTAAGAATGGGTTGGCATGCACATATATGGTATGATAAAACTAAGGTGGATAGAGACTTTTCTCACCATTATATTAGAAAGTCACTGTTAAAAATATGGAACGATTATAAGAAAAGTATCAGACAAATGCCAGCGTGGATTTCCCCTCAGGAAGCATTCTATGGAAGACGGAGAGGAACTGAAAAGTGGTTAAGATACGGGAGAAGTTTTCCTTCGTGCCCCTCTTTGTTGAGCGTGGCCAAATAAAAAGGGGGCAGGCCCCAAATTCCCAGCCAACTTCAGCATAAAGTTCTCATGGCCAGTAGGTTTTAGGTCCTAAAAGAATCATTTCAGCCCTTGGGAATACAGGGGGAAAATGCTGAGAAATTGCTATGATGCCATGGGTATGGCGACTGGCTGTCTTGGAAAACACCAGATTGATACTCCAGGAGGGCCAGATTCAACCCCATATTCTTTTGTTGTGATTTGAATCTTCTGGTTCATGTTCTAGTATCTGGGGCAGCAGAAAACAAGCTCTCACCATCCTCTATGTGGCTCGGTATCAGAGATTTAAAGATGGCTGTCGGGTCACCAGTATAAATAAATTTTATTAAGAATGGAACACCCTACAAAGCATATGGAAAGAAAAATGGAGTAAATGCTTCTTTTAGAATTATAAACCACAAGCCATAGTCGTTTCTACTATTTCTACATTACTTTTCTCCTCCATGAGTTTATTTCATATTTTTCTTTTTCCCCTTCTTCCTACTATTAATGTTTATATCTATCCTTTTTGGATTAGACCTTCACATTAGATTTTCATATTGTTATTCAGGATAAGAATAAGAAATAGTGCTTATAAAAATTAGGATTTGTTTGGGTAAAATAATTTTTTTTTTTGGATTATAGGAGTTTCAGAAAAGTATAGATTTATTTATTAATTTATATTCTTCACAGAATCACAGAGTTGGAAGAGACCCCAGGGGCCATCAAGTCCAACCCCCTTCTGCCATGCAGGAACATTCGTCTTTTTTAACATAGCTAAACATTGAACAACATTATAGTTTTAGACTTGTTATATAAAATCTATTGCATTTCATGGTTGTGCTGACCATAACGATGGTTGAACTTCATAAAAAACAAAGTGGAACCCCCGCCCCCAAGTCTCCTCCAAGTGAAATATGCTCAGCTCCCAAAGCTGTTTCTCATAAGCTGTTCCTCTTTCTTGGTTTCCAGGACTTTGACCCTCTTGGTTGCCCTTCTCTGGACGTGTTCCAGCTTGTCAATACCCTTCTTGAACTGTGGTGTCCAGAATTGGACACGGGATTCCAGGTATGTTTGTGTGTGCGTGCGTGCACCTTCAACTCATTCCTGAGATATGGCGGTTCTTCGTTGTGAGCCTTTACGTGGTTTCTGGCTCACGCTGACCCTAAGGCAACCCTTTTGTGGGTTGTCATTGCCACGCTTTGCTCAGAAGGGGTTTGCCATTGCCTTCCTCTCAAGCTGGGAGTGTGTGACATGCCCATGGTCATTTAGTGGGTTTCTGTGGCTGAGTGGGGATTCAAACCGTGGTCTCCCATAGACCAAGTCCATCACTTCTTCCATGCTTGTTGTGGTCTGACCAAAGCAGAATGGAGTCGTACTATTCCTCTCCATCTGGACACTATAGTCCTCTTCATGCAGCCTCGAACTGCACTGACCTTTCTGGCTGTTGCATCACACCTTTGGCTCAGACCACTAGATCTTTTTTTACACATAGTGCTTTCAAACCAGGTGACACCCATTCTATATTTGTGCGTTCCATTTTTCCTGCCTAAATGCAACAACTTACCTTAATCCTTGTTGAGATTTAAGTTTGTTAGTTTTGGCCCAGCTTTCCAATCTGTCCAAGTCTACCCCTGGTCTGGAAAATTAATACGTGGAGCCTCGGAACTACTGAAGTTGTCCAATGGTGCTTTAAAAAAAAAGTTACAGGGGAAAAAGTGGCCGGGGAAGGGAATGGAGAATAGAGGAAAAAGCCCAGCTTGACAGCCCTAGCATTTGGCAACACTTTCCTCCAGCAAGCTGGAGGCAGTGAGCAAGCGTGAGTCAAGGGACTGAGTCTCGACTGGTTTTCTGTGGTGCATTGTGCGTCTGTGTTTGCTCTTTCTTGCTTAGCCGTCCCGGTTGTTTCTTCCTGAGTCATGGCGCTCTCTGAGTCACCGACTGAGCGCTTCGGTTTGCCAGGACTTGTAGAGAAAGCATGCAAAACCCTGTGTGTGTGTGTGTTTTGCATTCTACCCTTCCTTTCTTTCTGCACCTTTGGCTTCTTCTCTTCCTGGGGCGGATAAAAGCTAGACCGGGGAGAGGGCAGGTGGAGCCTCCACTCCAAGACAAGTCCCAGCAGGTGACCTGGAAGCTGGGGTGGCGTCTGCACCTGAGACACCTGGCCTGTCTGCTGGATTAGCTCTTTGAGCTCCCTTGGAGGAGGAGGCTGGGCCGGGGTGGCCGAGGGGGCGGGCGGAGCGGAAGAGCTCAGCTCGCCTTTGCCTGGCTGCAGCTGCTCGGCTTTTCAGGGGGAAGGGAGCTGTCGCTGTGGGCTTTTTGCAAAAGGGGCCCCTGGGGAAACTGGGGAGGGGGCGGCGGCTCAAGGAGACCTCCGAAAGCTGCCCGGGAAGCAGGAACAGGTGCAGGAAGGAGGGGGGAATCATCTCCGCTGGAGAGATGAAAGACTCTGTCTCCCACTTCTGGATGTGTTTTACTTTGGGCTGTTTGATTTTTTCTACCCCTGGCTACTGCTGGGTTATGCTTGTGGGCTGAAGTAGCTCCTTCCGTGCAGAGGAGAAGCCACTCTGGGGTTCAGTTTGCCCTGGAAACTTTGCTAAACTGGAGAAGGACGCCAACGTGTTGTTGTTGTCCACCTTCAGGTCGTTTCTGACTCCTGGTGAGCCCAAGGCAAACCTATGATGGGGTTTTCTTGGCAAGATTAGTACAGAGAGGGGTTAGTCTTTGCCTTTATAGAATCCTAGAATCCTAGAAATGGAAGAGACCCCAGGGGCCATTCGGTCCAACCCCCTACCAGAGGAGGGCAACCAAAAATCGTGAAGGGTCTGGAAGCCATGAGGCCCTGTAAGGAGCAGCCGAGGGAGCTGGGGAGGTTTAGTCTGCAGAAGAGAAGGTTAAGAGGGGACACGAGAGCCAGGTTTAAATACTGGAACGGATGTCATGTCAAGGAAGGAGCGGGCTTGTTTTCTGCTGCTCCAGAGACCAGGACAAGGAGCAATGGATTCAAACTACAGGAAAAGAGATTCCACCTGAACCTCAGGAAGAACTTCCTGACAGTCCGAGCTGTCCGGCAGTGGAAGACGCCGCCTCCATGGAGTGTGGTGGAGCCTCCTCCTCCTTTGGAGGTTTTTAAGCAGAGGCTGGATGGCCATTTGCTGGGGGTGCTTTGAGTGTTTGTTCCTGCATGGCAGAAGGGGGTTTGACTGGATGGCCCCTGGGGTCTCCTCCAACTCTAGGATTCTATGAAAATCTCATCCCATTTGCTGGACCAACAGCAAACTAGAG